>CATKUP010000035.1:2483114-3724672 GCA_949786385.1 Onychomys leucogaster
GCTCTTGCTTTCTAGAGTCTCTAATACAGCAGGAAACGTGATTATGCTCAGAACCAATGAACTGTGTTTCCTACACATACGGACCATATCTAGTTCAACATTCTTTCTGAAACTGAAACAAACCACAGGTCCTCTAACATCCAATGCTTGTCAGTTAAGATGAGAAACGTGTGAGCTTTGTGAACGATGTAGTTCTTTTCAGCTGTAAAGTAACTGCCCATACCTGAAACGAAGTCTTGGTTGTAGGAAGACTCAGAGCCTGGGATTTAACTCCATATCTGAAGTGAAACACACAGCAGAGTTCTCATCCATGAAACACACTCTCCTTTAGAGCAAGAAGCACGCTCTTCTTTCTAGATTCTCCAATGTAGCAGGAAAGGTGATTATGCTCAGAACAAATGAACTGTGTTTCCTCCATGTACAGACCATATCTAGTCCAACTCTGCTTCTGCAACTGATACAAAGCACTGGTCCTCTAACATCCAATGCTTGTCAGTTAAGATGAGAAACGTGTGAGCTTCGTGAACGATGTAGTTCGTTTGAGCTGAAAAGTGACTTCCCTTACCTGAAACGAAGTCTTGCTTGAAGGAAGACACAGAGCCTGGGATTTAACTCCATTTCTGAAGTGAAAGACAAAACAGAGTTCTCATCCACTGATCACACTCTGCTTTAGAGCAATAAGCACGCTCTTGCTTTCTAGAGTCTCTAAGACAGCAGGAAACGTGAGTGTGCTGAGAACAAAAGAACGGTGTTTCATACACTTACGGACCATGTCTAATCAAATTATGCTTCTGAAACGGATACAAAGCACTGGTCCTCTAACATCCAATTCTTGTCAGTTAAGATGAGAAACGTGTGAGCTTCGTGAACGACGTAGTTCGTTTGAGCTGAAAAGTGACTGCCCTAACCTGAAACGAAGTCTTGTTTGTAGGAAGACACAGAGCCTGGGATTTAACTCCATTTCTGAAGTGAAACACACAGCATAGTTCTCATCCATGGATCACACTCTGCTTTGGAATGAGAAGCACGCTCTTGCTTTCTAGCGTCTCTAATACAGCAGGAAATCTGAGTGTGCTCAGAACAATAGAACGGTGTTTCCTACACATATCGACCATATCTAGTTCAAATCTGCTCCTGACACTGAAACAAACCACAGGTCCTCTAACATCCAATGGTTGTTAGTTAAGATGAGAAACGTGTGAGCTTTGTAAAAAAATTTTGTTCATTTGAGCTGTAAAGAAACTGCCCTTACATGAAACGAAGTCTTGCTTGTAGGAAGACTCAGAGCCTGGGTTTTAACTCCATTTCTGAAGTTAAACACACAGCAGTGTTCTCATCCATTGATCACACTCTGCTTTAGAACAAGAATCATGCTCTTGTTTTGTAGAGTCTCTAAGAGAGCAGGAAACGTGAGTGTGCTGAGAACAAAAGAACGGTGTTTCCTACACTTACGGACCATGTCTAGTCAAATTATGCTTCTGAAACGGATACAAAGCACTGGTCCTCTAACATCCAATGCTTGTCAGTTAAGATGAGAAACGTGTGAGCTTCGTGAACGACGTAGTTTGTTGGAGCTGAAAAGTGACTGCCCTAACCTGAAACGAAGTCTTGCTTGTAGGAAGACACAGATCCTGGGATTTAACTCCATTTCTGAAGGGAAACACACAGCATAGTTCTCATCCATGGATCACACTCTGCATTAGAGCGAGAATCACGCTCTTGCTTTCTAGCGTCTGTAATACAGCAGGAAATCAGAGTGTGCTCAGAACAAGAGAATGGTGTTTCCTACACATAGGGACCATATGTAGTCCAAGTCTGCTTCTGAAACTGATACAAAGCACTGGTCCTCTAACATCCAATGCTTGTAATTTAAGATGTGTAACGGGTGAGCTTTGAGAACGTTGTAGTTCGTTTGAGCTGAAAAGTGACTGCCCTTACCTGAAACGAAGTCTTGCTTGTAGGAAGACACAGAGCCTGGGATTTAACTCCATTTCTGAAGTGAAACCCACAGTATAGTTCTCATCCATGGATCACACTCTGCTTTAGAACAAGAAGCACGCTCTTGCTTTCTAGCGTCTCTAATACAGCAGGAAATCTGAGTGTGATCAGAACAAAAGAACGGTGTTTCCTACACATACAGACCATATCTAGTCCAACTCTGCTTCTGACACTGATACAAAGCACTGGTCCTCTAACATCCAATGCTTGTCAGTTAAGATGAGAATCGTGTGAGCTTCGTGAACGACGTATTTCGTTTGAGATGTAAAGTAACTGCCTTTTCTGGAAACGAAGTCTTCCTTGTAGGAAGACTCAGAGCTTGGGATTTAACTCCATTTCTGAAGTGAAACACACAGCAGATTTCTCATCCATTGATAACACTCTGCTTTAGACCAAGAAGGACACTCTTGCTTTCTAGAGGCTCTAATACAACAGGAAACGTGACTGTGCTCAGAACAAAAGAACGGTGTTTCCTACACATACGGACCATATCTAGTTAAACTCTGCTTCTGAAACTGAAACAAACTGCAGGTCCTCTAACATCCAATGCTTGTCAGTTAAGATGAGAATCGTGTGAGCTTTGTGAACGACGTATTTAGTTTGAGATGTAAAGTAACTGCCGTAACCAGAAACGAAGTCTTTTTTGTAGGAAGAGTCAGAGCCTGGGATTTAACTCCATTTCTGAAGTAAAACACACAGCAGAGTTCTCATCCATTGATCACACTCTGCTTTAGAGCAAGAAGCACGCACTTGCTTTCTAGAGGCTCTAAGACAGCATGAACGTGAGTGTGCTGAGAACAAAAGAACGATGTTTCCTACACATATGGAAGATATGTAGTCCAACTCTGCTTCTGAAACTGATACAAAGCACTGGTCTCTAACATCCAATGCTTGTCATTTAAGATGAGAAACGTGTGAGCTTTGTGAACGATGTAGTTCTTTTGAGCTGAAAAGTGACTGCCCTTACCTGAATCGAAGTGTTGCTTGTAGGAAGACACAGAGCCTGGGATTTAACTCCATTTCTAAAGGGAAACAAACAACATAGTTCTCATCCATGGATCACACTCTGCTTTAGAGCGAGAACACGCTCTTGCTTTCTAGCTTCTCTAATACAGCAGGAAATCTGAGTATGCTCAGAACAAGAGAACGGGGTTTCCTACACATACGGACCATATCTAGTTCAACTCTGCTTCTGTAACTGAAACAAACCACAGGTCCTCTAACATCCAATGCTTGTCAGATAAGATGAGAAACGTGTGAGCTTCGTGAACGATGTAGTTCGTTTGCTGTAAAGAAACTGCCCTTACCTGAAAAGAATTCTTGCTTTTAGGAAGACTCAGAGCCTGGGATTTAACTCCTTTTCTGAAGTGAAACACACAGAAGAGTTCTCATCCATTGATCATACTCTGCTTTAGAACAACAAGCACGCTCTTGCTTTCTGGAATCTCTAATTCAGCAGGAAACATGAGTGTGTTGGGATCAAAAGAATGGTGTTTCCTACACATACGGACCATATCTAGTCCAACTCTGCTTCTGAAACTGATACAAAGCACTGGTTCACTAACATCCAATGCTTGTCAGATAAGATGAGAAACGTGTGAGCTTCGTGAACGATGTAGTGCGTTTGAGCTGAGAAGTGACTGCCCTTACCTGAAACGAAGTCTTGCTTGTAGGAAGACACAGAGCCTGGGATTTAACACCTTTTCTGAAGGGAAACACACAGCATAGTTCTCATCCATGGATCACACTCTGCTTTAGAGCGAGAATCACGCTCTTGCTTTCTAGCGTCTGTAATACAGCAGGAAATCTGAGTGTGCTCAGAACAAGAGAATGGTGTTTCCTACACATAAGGACCATATGTAGTCCAAGTCTGCTTCTGAAACTGATACAAAGCACTGGTCCTCTAACATCCAATGCTTGTAATTTAAGATGTGTAACGGGTGAGCTTTGAGAACGTTGTAGTTTGTTTGAGCTGAAAAGTGACTGCCCTTACCTGAAACGAAGTCTTGCTTGTAGGAAGACACAGAGCCTGGGATTTAACTCCATTTCTGAAGTGAAACCCACAGTATAGTTCTCATCCATGGATCACACTCTGCTTTAGAACAAGAAGCACGCTCTTGCTTTCTAGCGTCTCTAATACAGCAGGAAATCTGAGTGTGATCAGAACAAAAGAACGGTGTTTCCTACACATACAGACCATATCTAGTCCAACTCTGCTTCTGACACTGATACAAAGCACTGGTCCTCTAACATCCAATGCTTGTCAGTTAAGATGAGAATCGTGTGAGCTTCGTGAACGACGTATTTCGTTTGAGATGTAAAGTAACTGCCTTTTCTGGAAACGAAGTCTTCCTTGTAGGAAGACTCAGAGCTTGGGATTTAACTCCATTTCTGAAGTGAAACACACAGCAGATTTCTCATCCATTGATAACACTCTGCTTTAGACCAAGAAGGACACTCTTGCTTTCTAGAGGCTCTAATACAACAGGAAACGTGACTGTGCTCAGAACAAAAGAACGGTGTTTCCTACACATACGGACCATATCTAGTTAAACTCTGCTTCTGAAACTGAAACAAACTGCAGGTCCTCTAACATCCAATGCTTGTCAGTTAAGATGAGAATCGTGTGAGCTTTGTGAACGACGTATTTAGTTTGAGATGTAAAGTAACTGCCGTAACCAGAAACGAAGTCTTTTTTGTAGGAAGAGTCAGAGCCTGGGATTTAACTCCATTTCTGAAGTAAAACACACAGCAGAGTTCTCATCCATTGATCACACTCTGCTTTAGAGCAAGAAGCACGCACTTGCTTTCTAGAGGCTCTAAGACAGCATGAACGTGAGTGTGCTGAGAACAAAAGAACGATGTTTCCTACACATATGGAAGATATGTAGTCCAACTCTGCTTCTGAAACTGATACAAAGCACTGGTCTCTAACATCCAATGCTTGTCATTTAAGATGAGAAACGTGTGAGCTTTGTGAACGATGTAGTTCTTTTGAGCTGAAAAGTGACTGCCCTTACCTGAATCGAAGTGTTGCTTGTAGGAAGACACAGAGCCTGGGATTTAACTCCATTTCTAAAGGGAAACAAACAACATAGTTCTCATCCATGGATCACACTCTGCTTTAGAGCGAGAACACGCTCTTGCTTTCTAGCTTCTCTAATACAGCAGTAAATCTGAGTATGCTCAGAACAAGAGAACGGGGTTTCCTACACATACGGACCATATCTAGTTCAACTCTGCTTCTGTAACTGAAACAAACCACAGGTCCTCTAACATCCAATGCTTGTCAGATAAGATGAGAAACGTGTGAGCTTCGTGAACGATGTAGTTCGTTTGCTGTAAAGAAACTGCCCTTACCTGAAAAGAATTCTTGCTTTTAGGAAGACTCAGAGCCTGGGATTTAACTCCTTTTCTGAAGTGAAACACACAGAAGAGTTCTCATCCATTGATCATACTCTGCTTTAGAACAACAAGCACGCTCTTGCTTTCTGGAATCTCTAATTCAGCAGGAAACATGAGTGTGTTGAGATCAAAAGAATGGTGTTTCCTACACATACGGACCATATCTAGTCCAACTCTGCTTCTGAAACTGATACAAAGCACTGGTTCACTAACATCCAATGCTTGTCAGATAAGATGAGAAACGTGTGAGCTTCGTGAACGATGTAGTGCGTTTGAGCTGAGAAGTGACTGCCCTTACCTGAAACGAAGTCTTGCTTGTAGGAAGACACAGAGCCTGGGATTTAACACCTTTTCTGAAGGGAAACACACAGCATAGTTCTCATCCATGGATCACACTCTGCTTTAGAGCGAGAATCACGCTCTTGCTTTCTAGCGTCTGTAATACAGCAGGAAATCTGAGTGTGCTCAGAACAAGAGAATGGTGTTTCCTACACATAAGGACCATATGTAGTCCAAGTCTGCTTCTGAAGCTGATACAAAGCACTGGTCCTCTAACATCCAATGCTTGTAATTTAAGATGTGTAACGGGTGAGCTTTGAGAACGTTGTAGTTCGTTTGAGCTGAAAAGTGACTGCCCTTACCTGAAACGAAGTCTTGCTTGTAGGAAGACACAGAGCCTGGGATTTAACTCCATTTCTGAAGTGAAACCCACAGTATAGTTCTCATCCATGGATCACACTCTGCTTTAGAACAAGAAGCACGCTCTTGCTTTCTAGCGTCTCTAATACAGCAGGAAATCTGAGTGTGATCAGAACAAAAGAACGGTGTTTCCTACACATACAGACCATATCTAGTCCAACTCTGCTTCTGACACTGATACAAAGCACTGGTCCTCTAACATCCAATGCTTGTCAGTTAAGATGAGAATCGTGTGAGCTTCGTGAACGATGTATTTCGTTTGAGATGTAAAGTAACTGCCTTTTCTGGAAACGAAGTCTTCCTTGTAGGAAGACTCAGAGCCTGGGATTTAACTCCATTTCTGAAGTGAAACACACAGCAGATTTCTCATCCATTGATAACACTCTGCTTTAGACCAAGAAGGACACTCTTGCTTTCTAGAGGCTCTAATACAACAGGAAACGTGACTGTGCTCAGAACAAAAGAACGGTGTTTCCTACACATACGGACCATATCTAGTTAAACTCTGCTTCTGAAACTGAAACAAACTGCAGGTCCTCTAACATCCAATGCTTGTCAGTTAAGATGAGAATCGTGTGAGCTTTGTGAACGACGTATTTAGTTTGAGATGTAAAGTAACTGCCGTAACCAGAAACGAAGTCTTTTTTGTAGGAAGAGTCAGAGCCTGGGATTTAACTCCATTTCTGAAGTAAAACACACAGCAGAGTTCTCATCCATTGATCACACTCTGCTTTAGAGCAAGAAGCACGCACTTGCTTTCTAGAGGCTCTAAGACAGCATGAACGTGAGTGTGCTGAGAACAAAAGAACGATGTTTCCTACACATATGGAAGATATGTAGTCCAACTCTGCTTCTGAAACTGATACAAAGCACTGGTCTCTAACATCCAATGCTTGTCATTTAAGATGAGAAACGTGTGAGCTTTGTGAACGATGTAGTTCTTTTGAGCTGAAAAGTGACTGCCCTTACCTGAATCGAAGTGTTGCTTGTAGGAAGACACAGAGCCTGGGATTTAACTCCATTTCTAAAGGGAAACAAACAACATAGTTCTCATCCATGGATCACACTCTGCTTTAGAGCGAGAACACGCTCTTGCTTTCTAGCTTCTCTAATACAGCAGGAAATCTGAGTATGCTCAGAACAAGAGAACGGGGTTTCCTACACATACGGACCATATCTAGTTCAACTCTGCTTCTGTAACTGAAACAAACCACAGGTCCTCTAACATCCAATGCTTGTCAGATAAGATGAGAAACGTGTGAGCTTCGTGAACGATGTAGTTCGTTTGCTGTAAAGAAACTGCCCTTACCTGAAAAGAATTCTTGCTTTTAGGAAGACTCAGAGCCTGGGATTTAACTCCTTTTCTGAAGTGAAACACACAGAAGAGTTCTCATCCATTGATCATACTCTGCTTTAGAACAACAAGCACGCTCTTGCTTTCTGGAATCTCTAATTCAGCAGGAAACATGAGTGTGTTGAGATCAAAAGAATGGTGTTTCCTACACATACGGACCATATCTAGTCCAACTCTGCTTCTGAAACTGATACAAAGCACTGGTTCACTAACATCCAATGCTTGTCAGATAAGATGAGAAACGTGTGAGCTTCGTGAACGATGTAGTGCGTTTGAGCTGAGAAGTGACTGCCCTTACCTGAAACGAAGTCTTGCTTGTAGGAAGACACAGAGCCTGGGATTTAACACCTTTTCTGAAGGGAAACACACAGCATAGTTCTCATCCATGGATCACACTCTGCTTTAGAGCGAGAAGCACGTTCTTTCTTTCTAGAGGCTCTAAATCTGCATGAAACGTGAGTGTGCTGAGAACAAAAGAACGTTGTTTCCTACACCTACGGACCATATGTAGTCAAACTCTGCTTCTGAAACTGATACAAAGCACTGGTCCTCTAACATCCAATGCTTGTCAGTTAAGATGAGAAACGTGTGTGTTTCCTGAACGATGTAGTACGTTTGAGCTGAAAAGAGACTGCCCTTACCTGAAATGAAGTCTTGCTTGTAGGAAGACACAGAGCCTGGGATTTAACTCCATTTCTGAAGTGAAACACACGGCAGAGTTCTCATCCACTGATCACACTCTGCTCTAGAGCAAGAAGCACGTTCTTGCGTTCTAGAGTCTCTAAGACAGCAGGAAAGGTGAGTGTGATGAGAACAAAAGTACGGTGTTTCCTATACATACGGACCATATCTAGTCCAACTCTGCTTCTGAAACTGATACAAAGCACTGGTGCTGTGACATCCAATGCTTGTCAGTTAAGATGAGAAAAGTGTGAGCTTCGTGAACGATGTAGTTCTTTTGAGCTGAAAAATGACTGCCCTTACCTGAGACGATGTCTTGCTTGTAGGAAGACACAGAGCTTAGGATTTAGCACTATTTCTGATGGGAAACACACAGCATAGTTCTCATCCATGGATCACAAACTGCTTTAGAGCGAGAAGCACGCTCTTGCTTTCTAGCGTCTCTAATACAGCAGGACACCTGAGTATGCTAAATGCAAAAGAACCATGTTTCCTAAACATACGGACCATATCTAGTCCAACTCTGCTTCTGAAACTGATACAAAGCACTGGTGCTCTGACATCCAATTCTTGTGAGTTAAGATGAGAAACGAGTGAGTTTCGTGAACCTTGTAGTTCGTTTGAGCTATAAAGAAACTGCCCTTACCTGAAAAGAATTCTTGTTTTAGGAAGTCTCAGAGCCTGGGATTTAACTCCTTTTCTGAAGTGAAACACACAGAAGAGTTCTCATCAATTGATCACACTCTGCTTTAGAACAACATGCACGCTCTTGCTTTCTATAGTCTCTAAAACAGCACGAAACGTGAGTGTGCTCAGAACAAAAGAATAGTGTTTCCTACACATACGGACCAGGTCTAGTCAAATTCTGCTTCTGAAACGGATACAAAGCACTGGTCCTCTAACATCCAATGCTTGTCAGTTAAGATGAGAAACGTGTGAGCTTTGTGAACGACGTAGATGGTTTGAGCTGAAAAGTGACTGCCCTTACCTGAAACGAAGTCTTGCTTCTAGGAAGACACAGAGCCTGGGATTTAACTCCATTTCTGAAGGGAAACACACAGCATAGTTCTCATCCATGGATCACACTCTGCTTTAGAGGAAGAAGCACGCTCTTGCTTTCTAGTCTCTAATGCAGCAGGAAATCTGAGTGTGCACAGAACAAGAGAACGGTGTTAACTACACATAGGGACCATATCTAGTACAAATCTGCTTCTGATACTGAAACAAACCACAGGTCCTCTAACATCCAATGCTTGTGAGTTAAGATGAGAAACATGTGAGCTTTGTGAACGATGTAGTTCGTTTGAGCTGTAAAGAAACTGCCCTTACCTGAAAAGAATTCTTGCTTTTAGGAAGACTCAGAGCCTGGGATTTAACTCCATTTCTGAAGTGAAACACACAGCAGAGTTATCTTCCATTGATCACACTCTGCTTTAGAACAAGAAGCACGCTCTTGCTTTCTAGAGTCTCTAAGACAGCAGGAAACGTGAGTGTGCTGAGAACAAAAGAACGGTGTTTCCTACACATACAGACCATATCTAGTCCAACTCTGCTTCTGACACTGATACAAAGCACTGGTCCTCTAACATCCAATGCTTGTCAGTTAAGATGAGAATCGTGTGAGCTTCGTGAACGACGTAATTCGTTTGAGATGTAAAGTAACTGCCCTTTCTGGAAACGAAGTCTTCCTTGTAGGAAGACTCAGAGCTTGGGATTTAACTCCATTTCTGAAGTGAAACACACAGCAGATTTCTCATCCATTGATAACACTCTGCTTTAGACCAAGAAGCACACTCTTGCTTTCTAGAGGCTCTAATACAACAGGAAACGTGACTATGCTCAGAACAAAAGAACGGTGTTTCCTACACATACGGACCATATCTACTTAAACTCTGCTTCTGAAACTGAAACAAACCGCAGGTCCTCTAACATCCAATGCTTGTCAGTTAAGATGAGAATCGTGTGAGTTTCGTGAACGACGTATTTCGTTTGAGATGTAAAGTAACTTCCGTAACCAGAAACGAAGTCTTTTTTGTAGGAAGAGTCAGAGCCTGGGATTTAACTCCATTTCTGAAGTGAAACACACAGCAGATTTCTCATCCATTGATAACACTCTGCTTTAGACCAAGAAGGACACTCTTGCTTTCTAGAGGCTCTAATACAACAGGAAACGTGACTGTGCTCAGAACAAAAGAACGGTGTTTCCTACACATACGGACCATATCTAGTTAAACTCTGCTTCTGAAACTGAAACAAACTGCAGGTCCTCTAACATCCAATGCTTGTCAGTTAAGATGAGAATCGTGTGAGCTTTGTGAACGACGTATTTAGTTTGAGATGTAAAGTAACTGCCGTAACCAGAAACGAAGTCTTTTTTGTAGGAAGAGTCAGAGCCTGGGATTTAACTCCATTTCTGAAGTAAAACACACAGCAGAGTTCTCATCCATTGATCACACTCTGCTTTAGAGCAAGAAGCACGCACTTGCTTTCTAGAGGCTCTAAGACAGCATGAACGTGAGTGTGCTGAGAACAAAAGAACGATGTTTCCTACACATATGGAAGATATGTAGTCCAACTCTGCTTCTGAAACTGATACAAAGCACTGGTCTCTAACATCCAATGCTTGTCATTTAAGATGAGAAACGTGTGAGCTTTGTGAACGATGTAGTTCTTTTGAGCTGAAAAGTGACTGCCCTTACCTGAATCGAAGTGTTGCTTGTAGGAAGACACAGAGCCTGGGATTTAACTCCATTTCTAAAGGGAAACAAACAACATAGTTCTCATCCATGGATCACACTCTGCTTTAGAGCGAGAACACGCTCTTGCTTTCTAGCTTCTCTAATACAGCAGGAAATCTGAGTATGCTCAGAACAAGAGAACGGGGTTTCCTACACATACGGACCATATCTAGTTCAACTCTGCTTCTGTAACTGAAACAAACCACAGGTCCTCTAACATCCAATGCTTGTCAGATAAGATGAGAAACGTGTGAGCTTCGTGAACGATGTAGTTCGTTTGCTGTAAAGAAACTGCCCTTACCTGAAAAGAATTCTTGCTTTTAGGAAGACTCAGAGCCTGGGATTTAACTCCTTTTCTGAAGTGAAACACACAGAAGAGTTCTCATCCATTGATCATACTCTGCTTTAGAACAACAAGCACGCTCTTGCTTTCTGGAATCTCTAATTCAGCAGGAAACATGAGTGTGTTGAGATCAAAAGAATGGTGTTTCCTACACATACGGACCATATCTAGTCCAACTCTGCTTCTGAAACTGATACAAAGCACTGGTTCACTAACATCCAATGCTTGTCAGATAAGATGAGAAACGTGTGAGCTTCGTGAACGATGTAGTGCGTTTGAGCTGAGAAGTGACTGCCCTTACCTGAAACGAAGTCTTGCTTGTAGGAAGACACAGAGCCTGGGATTTAACACCTTTTCTGAAGGGAAACACACAGCATAGTTCTCATCCATGGATCACACTCTGCTTTAGAGCGAGAAGCACGTTCTTTCTTTCTAGAGGCTCTAAATCTGCATGAAACGTGAGTGTGCTGAGAACAAAAGAACGTTGTTTCCTACACCTACGGACCATATGTAGTCAAACTCTGCTTCTGAAACTGATACAAAGCACTGGTCCTCTAACATCCAATGCTTGTCAGTTAAGATGAGAAACGTGTGTGTTTCCTGAACGATGTAGTACGTTTGAGCTGAAAAGAGACTGCCCTTACCTGAAATGAAGTCTTGCTTGTAGGAAGACACAGAGCCTGGGATTTAACTCCATTTCTGAAGTGAAACACACGGCAGAGTTCTCATCCACTGATCACACTCTGCTCTAGAGCAAGAAGCACGTTCTTGCGTTCTAGAGTCTCTAAGACAGCAGGAAAGGTGAGTGTGATGAGAACAAAAGTACGGTGTTTCCTATACATACGGACCATATCTAGTCCAACTCTGCTTCTGAAACTGATACAAAGCACTGGTGCTGTGACATCCAATGCTTGTCAGTTAAGATGAGAAAAGTGTGAGCTTCGTGAACGATGTAGTTCTTTTGAGCTGAAAAATGACTGCCCTTACCTGAGACGATGTCTTGCTTGTAGGAAGACACAGAGCTTAGGATTTAGCACTATTTCTGATGGGAAACACACAGCATAGTTCTCATCCATGGATCACAAACTGCTTTAGAGCGAGAAGCACGCTCTTGCTTTCTAGCGTCTCTAATACAGCAGGACACCTGAGTATGCTAAATGCAAAAGAACCATGTTTCCTAAACATACGGACCATATCTAGTCCAACTCTGCTTCTGAAACTGATACAAAGCACTGGTGCTCTGACATCCAATTCTTGTGAGTTAAGATGAGAAACGAGTGAGTTTCGTGAACCTTGTAGTTCGTTTGAGCTATAAAGAAACTGCCCTTACCTGAAAAGAATTCTTGCTTTTAGGAAGTCTCAGAGCCTGGGATTTAACTCCTTTTCTGAAGTGAAACACACAGAAGAGTTCTCATCAATTGATCACACTCTGCTTTAGAACAACATGCACGCTCTTGCTTTCTATAGTCTCTAAAACAGCACGAAACGTGAGTGTGCTCAGAACAAAAGAATAGTGTTTCCTACACATACGGACCAGGTCTAGTCAAATTCTGCTTCTGAAACGGATACAAAGCACTGGTCCTCTAACATCCAATGCTTGTCAGTTAAGATGAGAAACGTGTGAGCTTTGTGAACGACGTAGATGGTTTGAGCTGAAAAGTGACTGCCCTTACCTGAAACGAAGTCTTGCTTCTAGGAAGACACAGAGCCTGGGATTTAACTCCATTTCTGAAGGGAAACACACAGCATAGTTCTCATCCATGGATCACACTCTGCTTTAGAGGAAGAAGCACGCTCTTGCTTTCTAGTCTCTAATGCAGCAGGAAATCTGAGTGTGCACAGAACAAGAGAACGGTGTTAACTACACATAGGGACCATATCTAGTACAAATCTGCTTCTGATACTGAAACAAACCACAGGTCCTCTAACATCCAATGCTTGTGAGTTAAGATGAGAAACATGTGAGCTTTGTGAACGATGTAGTTCGTTTGAGCTATAAAGAAACTGCCCTTACCTGAAAAGAATTCTTGCTTTTAGGAAGACTCAGAGCCTGGGATTTAACTCCATTTCTGAAGTGAAACACACAGCAGAGTTATCTTCCATTGATCACACTCTGCTTTAGAGCAAGAAGCACGCTCTTGCTTTCTAGAGTCTCTAAGACAGCAGGAAACGTGAGTGTGCTGAGAACAAAAGAACGGTGTTTCCTACACATACAGACCATATCTAGTCCAACTCTGCTTCTGACACTGATACAAAGCACTGGTCCTCTAACATCCAATGCTTGTCAGTTAAGATGAGAATCGTGTGAGCTTCGTGAACGACGTAATTCGTTTGAGATGTAAAGTAACTGCCCTTTCTGGAAACGAAGTCTTCCTTGTAGGAAGACTCAGAGCTTGGGATTTAACTCCATTTCTGAAGTGAAACACACAGCAGATTTCTCATCCATTGATAACACTCTGCTTTAGACCAAGAAGCACACTCTTGCTTTCTAGAGGCTCTAATACAACAGGAAACGTGACTATGCTGAGAACAAAAGAACGGTGTTTCCTACACATACGGACCATATCTACTTAAACTCTGCTTCTGAAACTGAAACAAACCGCAGGTCCTCTAACATCCAATGCTTGTCAGTTAAGATGAGAATCGTGTGAGTTTCGTGAACGACGTATTTCGTTTGAGATGTAAAGTAACTGCCGTAACCAGAAACGAAGTCTTTTTTGTAGGAAGAGTCAGAGCCTGGGATTTAACTCCATTTCTGAAGTAAAACACACAGCAGAGTTCTCATCCATTGATCACACTCTGCTTTAGAGCAAGAAGCACGCACTTGCTTTCTAGAGGCTCTAAGACAGCATGAACGTGAGTGTGCTGAGAACAAAAGAACGATGTTTCCTACACATATGGAAGATATGTAGTCCAACTCTGCTTCTGAAACTGATACAAAGCACTGGTCTCTAACATCCAATGCTTGTCATTTAAGATGAGAAACGTGTGAGCTTTGTGAACGATGTAGTTCTTTTGAGCTGAAAAGTGACTGCCCTTACCTGAATCGAAGTGTTGCTTGTAGGAAGACACAGAGCCTGGGATTTAACTCCATTTCTAAAGCGAAACAAACAACATAGTTCTCATCCATGGATCACACTCTGCTTTAGAGCGAGAACACGCTCTTGCTTTCTAGCTTCTCTAATACAGCAGGAAATCTGAGTATGCTCAGAACAAGAGAACGGGGTTTCCTACACATACGGACCATATCTAGTTCAACTGTGCTTCTGTAACTGAAACAAACCACAGGTCCTCTAACATCCAATGCTTGTCAGATAAGATGAGAAACGTGTGAGCTTCGTGAACGATGTAGTTCGTTTGCTGTAAAGAAACTGCCCTTACCTGAAAAGAATTCTTGCTTTTAGGAAGACTCAGAGCCTGGGATTTAACTCCTTTTCTGAATTGAAACACACAGAAGAGTTCTCATCCATTGATCATACTCTGCTTTAGAACAACAAGCACGCTCTTGCTTTCTGGAATCTCTAATTCAGCAGGAAACATGAGTGTGTTGAGATCAAAAGAATGGTGTTTCCTACACATACGGACCATATCTAGTCCAACTCTGCTTCTGAAACTGATACAAAGCACTGGTTCACTAACATCCAATGCTTGTCAGATAAGATGAGAAACGTGTGAGCTTCGTGAACGATGTAGTGCGTTTGAGCTGAGAAGTGACTGCCCTTACCTGAAACGAAGTCTTGCTTGTAGGAAGACACAGAGCCTGGGATTTAACACCTTTTCTGAAGGGAAACACACAGCATAGTTCTCATCCATGGATCACACTCTGCTTTAGAGCGAGAAGCACGTTCTTTCTTTCTAGAGGCTCTAAATCTGCATGAAACGTGAGTGTGCTGAGAACAAAAGAACGTTGTTTCCTACACCTACGGACCATATGTAGTCAAACTCTGCTTCTGAAACTGATACAAAGCACTGGTCCTCTAACATCCAATGCTTGTCAGTTAAGATGAGAAACGTGTGTGTTTCCTGAACGATGTAGTACGTTTGAGCTGAAAAGAGACTGCCCTTACCTGAAATGAAGTCTTGCTTGTAGGAAGACACAGAGCCTGGGATTTAACTCCATTTCTGAAGTGAAACACACGGCAGAGTTCTCATCCACTGATCACACTCTGCTCTAGAGCAAGAAGCACGTTCTTGCGTTCTAGAGTCTCTAAGACAGCAGGAAAGGTGAGTGTGATGAGAACAAAAGTACGGTGTTTCCTATACATACGGACCATATCTAGTCCAACTCTGCTTCTGAAACTGATACAAAGCACTGGTGCTGTGACATCCAATGCTTGTCAGTTAAGATGAGAAAAGTGTGAGCTTCGTGAACGATGTAGTTCTTTTGAGCTGAAAAATGACTGCCCTTACCTGAGACGATGTCTTGCTTGTAGGAAGACACAGAGCTTAGGATTTAGCACTATTTCTGATGGGAAACACACAGCATAGTTCTCATCCATGGATCACAAACTGCTTTAGAGCGAGAAGCACGCTCTTGCTTTCTAGCGTCTCTAATACAGCAGGACACCTGAGTATGCTAAATGCAAAAGAACCATGTTTCCTAAACATACGGACCATATCTAGTCCAACTCTGCTTCTGAAACTGATACAAAGCACTGGTGCTCTGACATCCAATTCTTGTGAGTTAAGATGAGAAACGAGTGAGTTTCGTGAACCTTGTAGTTCGTTTGAGCTATAAAGAAACTGCCCTTACCTGAAAAGAATTCTTGCTTTTAGGAAGTCTCAGAGCCTGGGATTTAACTCCTTTTCTGAAGTGAAACACACAGAAGAGTTCTCATCAATTGATCACACTCTGCTTTAGAACAACATGCACGCTCTTGCTTTCTATAGTCTCTAAAACAGCACGAAACGTGAGTGTGCTCAGAACAAAAGAATAGTGTTTCCTACACATACGGACCAGGTCTAGTCAAATTCTGCTTCTGAAACGGATACAAAGCACTGGTCCTCTAACATCCAATGCTTGTCAGTTAAGATGAGAAACGTGTGAGCTTTGTGAACGACGTAGATGGTTTGAGCTGAAAAGTGACTGCCCTTACCTGAAACGAAGTCTTGCTTCTAGGAAGACACAGAGCCTGGGATTTAACTCCATTTCTGAAGGGAAACACACAGCATAGTTCTCATCCATGGATCACACTCTGCTTTAGAGGAAGAAGCACGCTCTTGCTTTCTAGTCTCTAATGCAGCAGGAAATCTGAGTGTGCACAGAACAAGAGAACGGTGTTAACTACACATAGGGACCATATCTAGTACAAATCTGCTTCTGATACTGAAACAAACCACAGGTCCTCTAACATCCAATGCTTGTGAGTTAAGATGAGAAACATGTGAGCTTTGTGAACGATGTAGTTCGTTTGAGCTGTAAAGAAACTGCCCTTACCTGAAAAGAATTCTTGCTTTTAGGAAGACTCAGAGCCTGGGATTTAACTCCATTTCTGAAGTGAAACACACAGCAGAGTTATCTTCCATTGATCACACTCTGCTTTAGAACAAGAAGCACGCTCTTGCTTTCTAGAGTCTCTAAGACAGCAGGAAACGTGAGTGTGCTGAGAACAAAAGAACGGTGTTTCCTACACATACAGACCATATCTAGTCCAACTCTGCTTCTGACACTGATACAAAGCACTGGTCCTCTAACATCCAATGCTTGTCAGTTAAGATGAGAATCGTGTGAGCTTCGTGAACGACGTAATTCGTTTGAGATGTAAAGTAACTGCCCTTTCTGGAAACGAAGTCTTCCTTGTAGGAAGACTCAGAGCTTGGGATTTAACTCCATTTCTGAAGTGAAACACACAGCAGATTTCTCATCCATTGATAACACTCTGCTTTAGACCAAGAAGCACACTCTTGCTTTCTAGAGGCTCTAATACAACAGGAAACGTGACTATGCTCAGAACAAAAGAACGGTGTTTCCTACACATACGGACCATATCTACTTAAACTCTGCTTCTGAAACTGAAACAAACCGCAGGTCCTCTAACATCCAATGCTTGTCAGTTAAGATGAGAATCGTGTGAGTTTCGTGAACGACGTATTTCGTTTGAGATGTAAAGTAACTTCCGTAACCAGAAACGAAGTCTTTTTTGTAGGAAGAGTCAGAGCCTGGGATTTAACTCCATTTCTGAAGTGAAACACACAGCAGATTTCTCATCCATTGATAACACTCTGCTTTAGACCAAGAAGGACACTCTTGCTTTCTAGAGGCTCTAATACAACAGGAAACGTGACTGTGCTCAGAACAAAAGAACGGTGTTTCCTACACATACGGACCATATCTAGTTAAACTCTGCTTCTGAAACTGAAACAAACTGCAGGTCCTCTAACATCCAATGCTTGTCAGTTAAGATGAGAATCGTGTGAGCTTTGTGAACGACGTATTTAGTTTGAGATGTAAAGTAACTGCCGTAACCAGAAACGAAGTCTTTTTTGTAGGAAGAGTCAGAGCCTGGGATTTAACTCCATTTCTGAAGTAAAACACACAGCAGAGTTCTCATCCATTGATCACACTCTGCTTTAGAGCAAGAAGCACGCACTTGCTTTCTAGAGGCTCTAAGACAGCATGAACGTGAGTGTGCTGAGAACAAAAGAACGATGTTTCCTACACATATGGAAGATATGTAGTCCAACTCTGCTTCTGAAACTGATACAAAGCACTGGTCTCTAACATCCAATGCTTGTCATTTAAGATGAGAAACGTGTGAGCTTTGTGAACGATGTAGTTCTTTAGAGCTGAAAAGTGACTGCCCTTACCTGAATCGAAGTGTTGCTTGTAGGAAGACACAGAGCCTGGGATTTAACTCCATTTCTAAAGGGAAACAAACAACATAGTTCTCATCCATGGATCACACTCTGCTTTAGAGCGAGAACACGCTCTTGCTTTCTAGCTTCTCTAATACAGCAGGAAATCTGAGTATGCTCAGAACAAGAGAACGGGGTTTCCTACACATACGGACCATATCTAGTTCAACTCTGCTTCTGTAACTGAAACAAACCACAGGTCCTCTAACATCCAATGCTTGTCAGATAAGATGAGAAACGTGTGAGCTTCGTGAACGATGTAGTTCGTTTGCTGTAAAGAAACTGCCCTTACCTGAAAAGAATTCTTGCTTTTAGGAAGACTCAGAGCCTGGGATTTAACTCCTTTTCTGAAGTGAACCACACAGAAGAGTTCTCATCCATTGATCATACTCTGCTTTAGAACAACAAGCACGCTCTTGCTTTCTGGAATCTCTAATTCAGCAGGAAACATGAGTGTGTTGAGATCAAAAGAATGGTGTTTCCTACACATACGGACCATATCTAGTCCAACTCTGCTTCTGAAACTGATACAAAGCACTGGTTCACTAACATCCAATGCTTGTCAGATAAGATGAGAAACGTGTGAGCTTCGTGAACGATGTAGTGCGTTTGAGCTGAGAAGTGACTGCCCTTACCTGAAACGAAGTCTTGCTTGTAGGAAGACACAGAGCCTGGGATTTAACACCTTTTCTGAAGGGAAACACACAGCATAGTTCTCATCCATGGATCACACTCTGCTTTAGAGCGAGAAGCACGTTCTTTCTTTCTAGAGGCTCTAAATCTGCATGAAACGTGAGTGTGCTGAGAACAAAAGAACGTTGTTTCCTACACCTACGGACCATATGTAGTCAAACTCTGCTTCTGAAACTGATACAAAGCACTGGTCCTCTAACATCCAATGCTTGTCAGTTAAGATGAGAAACGTGTGTGTTTCCTGAACGATGTAGTACGTTTGAGCTGAAAAGAGACTGCCCTTACCTGAAATGAAGTCTTGCTTGTAGGAAGACACAGAGCCTGGGATTTAACTCCATTTCTGAAGTGAAACACACGGCAGAGTTCTCATCCACTGATCACACTCTGCTCTAGAGCAAGAAGCACGTTCTTGCGTTCTAGAGTCTCTAAGACAGCAGGAAAGGTGAGTGTGATGAGAACAAAAGTACGGTGTTTCCTATACATACGGACCATATCTAGTCCAACTCTGCTTCTGAAACTGATACAAAGCACTGGTGCTGTGACATCCAATGCTTGTCAGTTAAGATGAGAAAAGTGTGAGCTTCGTGAACGATGTAGTTCTTTTGAGCTGAAAAATGACTGCCCTTACCTGAGACGATGTCTTGCTTGTAGGAAGACACAGAGCTTAGGATTTAGCACTATTTCTGATGGGAAACACACAGCATAGTTCTCATCCATGGATCACAAACTGCTTTAGAGCGAGAAGCACGCTCTTGCTTTCTAGCGTCTCTAATACAGCAGGACACCTGAGTATGCTAAATGCAAAAGAACCATGTTTCCTAAACATACAGACCATATCTAGTCCAACTCTGCTTCTGAAACTGATACAAAGCACTGGTGCTCTGACATCCAATTCTTGTGAGTTAAGATGAGAAACGAGTGAGTTTCGTGAACCTTGTAGTTCGTTTGAGCTATAAAGAAACTGCCCTTACCTGAAAAGAATTCTTGCTTTTAGGAAGTCTCAGAGCCTGGGATTTAACTCCTTTTCTGAAGTGAAACACACAGAAGAGTTCTCATCAATTGATCACACTCTGCTTTAGAACAACATGCACGCTCTTGCTTTCTATAGTCTCTAAAACAGCACGAAACGTGAGTGTGCTCAGAACAAAAGAATAGTGTTTCCTACACATACGGACCAGGTCTAGTCAAATTCTGCTTCTGAAACGGATACAAAGCACTGGTCCTCTAACATCCAATGCTTGTCAGTTAAGATGAGAAACGTGTGAGCTTTGTGAACGACGTAGATGGTTTGAGCTGAAAAGTGACTGCCCTTACCTGAAACGAAGTCTTGCTTCTAGGAAGACACAGAGCCTGGGATTTAACTCCATTTCTGAAGGGAAACACACAGCATAGTTCTCATCCATGGATCACACTCTGCTTTAGAGGAAGAAGCACGCTCTTGCTTTCTAGTCTCTAATGCAGCAGGAAATCTGAGTGTGCACAGAACAAGAGAACGGTGTTAACTACACATAGGGACCATATCTAGTACAAATCTGCTTCTGATACTGAAACAAACCACAGGTCCTCTAACATCCAATGCTTGTGAGTTAAGATGAGAAACATGTGAGCTTTGTGAACGATGTAGTTCGTTTGAGCTGTAAAGAAACTGCCCTTACCTGAAAAGAATTCTTGCTTTTAGGAAGACTCAGAGCCTGGGATTTAACTCCATTTCTGAAGTGAAACACACAGCAGAGTTATCTTCCATTGATCACACTCTGCTTTAGAGCAAGAAGCACGCTCTTGCTTTCTAGAGTCTCTAAGACAGCAGGAAACGTGAGTGTGCTGAGAACAAAAGAACGGTGTTTCCTACACATACAGACCATATCTAGTCCAACTCTGCTTCTGACACTGATACAAAGCACTGGTCCTCTAACATCCAATGCTTGTCAGTAAATATGAGAATCGTGTGAGCTTCGTGAACGACGTAATTCGTTTGAGATGTAAAGTAACTGCCCTTTCTGGAAACGAAGTCTTCCTTGTAGGAAGACTCAGAGCTTGGGATTTAACTCCATTTCTGAAGTGAAACACACAGCAGATTTCTCATCCATTGATAACACTCTGCTTTAGACCAAGAAGCACACTCTTGCTTTCTAGAGGCTCTAATACAACAGGAAACGTGACTATGCTCAGAACAAAAGAACGGTGTTTCCTACACATACGGACCATATCTACTTAAACTCTGCTTCTGAAACTGAAACAAACCGCAGGTCCTCTAACATCCAATGCTTGTCAGTTAAGATGAGAATCGTGTGAGTTTCGTGAACGACGTATTTCGTTTGAGATGTAAAGTAACTTCCGTAACCAGAAACGAAGTCTTTTTTGTAGGAAGAGTCAGAGCCTGGGATTTAACTCCATTTCTGAAGTAAAACACACAGCAGAGTTCTCATCCATTGATCACACTCTGCTTTAGAGCAAGAAGCACGCACTTGCTTTCTAGAGGCTCTAAGACAGCATGAACGTGAGTGTGCTGAGAACAAAAGAACGATGTTTCCTACACATATGGAAGATATGTAGTCCAACTCTGCTTCAGAAACTGATACAAAGCACTGGTCTCTAACATCCAATGCTTGTCATTTAAGATGAGAAACGTGTGAGCTTTGTGAACGATGTAGTTCTTTTGAGCTGAGAAGTGACTGCCCTTACCTGAAACGAAGTCTTGCTTGTAGGAAGACACAGAGCTTGGGATTTAACTCCATATCTGAAGGGAAACAAACAAGATAGTTCTCATCCATGGATCATACTCTGGTTTAGAGCGAGAACACGCTCTTGCTTTCTAGCTTCTCTAATACAGCAGTAAATCTGAGTATGCTCAGAACAAGAGAACGGGGTTTCCTACACATACGGACAATATCTAGTTCAACTCTGCTTCTGAAACTGAAACAAACCACAGGTCCTCTAACATCCAATGCTTGTCAGTTAAGATGAGAAACATGTGAGCTTCGTGAACGATGTAGTTCGTTTGAGCTGTAAGAAACTGCCCTTACCTCAAAAGAATTCTTGCTTTTAGGAAGACTCAGAGCCTGGGATTTAACTCCTTTTCTGAAGTGAAACACACAGAAGAGTTCTCATCCATTGATCACACTCTGCTTAGAACAACAAGCACGCTCTTGCTTTCTGGAATCTCTAATTCAGCAGGAAACGTGAGTGTGTTGAGATCAAAAGAACGGTGTTTCCTACACGTACGGACCATATCTAGTCCAACTCTGCTTCTGAAACTGATACAAAGCACTGGTCCACTAACATCCAATGCTTGTCAGTTAAGATGAGAAACGTGTGAGCTTCGTGAACGATGTAGTGCGTTTGAGCTGAGAAGTGACTGCCCTTACCTGAACGAAGTCTTGCTTGTAGGAAGACACAGAGCCTGGGATTTAACACCATTTCTGAAGGGAAACACACAGCATAGTTCTCATCCATGGATCACACTCTGCTTTAGAGCGAGAATCACGTTCATGCTTTCTAGAGGCTCTAAGTCTGCATGAAACGTGAGTGTGCTGAGAACAAAAGAACGATGTTTCCTACACCTACAGACCATATGTAGTCCAACTCTGCTTCTGAAACTGATACAAAGCACTGGTCCTCTAACATCCAATGCTTGTCAGTTAAGATGAGAAATGTGTGAGTTTCCTGAACGATGTAGTACATTTGAGCTGAAAAGTGACTGCCCTTACCTGAAATGAAGTCTTGCTGGTAGGAAGACACAGAGCCTGGGATTTAACGCCATTTATGAAGTGAAACACACGGCAGAGTTCTCATCCATTGATCACACTATTCTTTGGAGCAAGAAGTACATTCTCTTTCTAGATTCTCTAATACAGAAGGACACCTGAGTGTGCTCAAAACAAAAGAATGATGTTTCCTAAACATACGGACCATATCTAGTCCAACTCTGCTTCTGAAACTGACACAAACCACTGGTCCTCTAACATCCAATGCTTTTCAGTTAAGATGAGAAACGTGTGAGCTTCGTGAACGATGTAGTTCGTTTGAGCTGAAAAGTGACTGCCCTTACCCAAAACGAAGGCTTGCTTGTAGGAAGACAGAGAGCCTGATATTTAACTCCATTTCTGGAGGGAAACAAACAGCACACTTCTCATCCATGAAACACTCTCTGCTTTAGAGCAAGAAGCACGCTCTTGCTTTCTAGAGTCTCTAAAGTAGCAGGAAAGGTGATTATGCTCAGAACAAATGAACTGTGTTTCCTCCATGTACAGACCATATCTAGTCCAACTCTGCTTCTGCAACTGATACAAAGCACTGGTCCTCTAACATCCAATGCTTGTCAGTTAAGATGAGAAACGTGTCAGCTTCGTGAACGATGTAGTTCGTTTGAGCTGAAAAGTGACTTCCCTTACCTGAAACGAAGTCTTGCTTGTAGGAAGACACAGAGCCTGGGATTTAACTCCATTTCTGAAGTGAAAGACAAAACAGAGTTCTCATCCACTGATCACACTCTGCTTTAGAGCAATAAGCACGCTCTTGCTTTCTAGAGTCTCTAAGACAGCAGGAAACGTGAGTGTGCTGAGAACAAAAGAACGGTGTTTCCTACACTTACGGACCATGTCTAATCAAATTATGCTTCTGAAACGGATACAAAGCACTGGTCCTCTAACATCCAATTCTTGTCAGTTAAGATGAGAAACGTGTGAGCTTCGTGAACGACGTAGTTCGTTTGAGCTGAAAAGTGACTGCCCTAACCTGAAACGAAGTCTTGTTTGTAGGAAGACACAGAGCCTGGGATTTAACTCCATTTCTGAAGTGAAACACACAGCATAGTTCTCATCCATGGATCACACTCTGCGTTAGAATGAGAAGCACGCTCTTGCTTTCTAGCGTCTCTAATACAGCAGGAAATCTGAGTGTGCTCAGAACAATAGAACGGTGTTTCCTACACATATCGACCATATCTAGTTCAAATCTGCTCCTGACACTGAAACAAACCACAGGTCCTCTAACATCCAATGGTTGTTAGTTAAGATGAGAAACGTGTGAGCTTCGTAAAAAATTTTGTTCATTTGAGCTGTAAAGAAACTGCCCTTACCTGAAACGAAGTCTTGCTTGTAGGAAGACTCAGAGCCTGGGTTTTAACTCCATTTCTGAACTTAAACACACAGCAGTGTTCTCATCCATTGATCACACTCTGCTTTAGAACAAGAAT
The DNA here is from genome assembly GCA_949786385.1 of Onychomys leucogaster. Classification (NCBI taxonomy): domain Eukaryota; kingdom Metazoa; phylum Chordata; class Mammalia; order Rodentia; family Cricetidae; genus Onychomys; species Onychomys leucogaster. Next base: position 2,507,075 of record CATKUP010000035.1, read on the forward strand.
CATGCTCTTGTTTTGTAGAGTCTCTAAGAGAGCAGGAAACGTGAGTGTGCTGAGAACAAAAGAACGGTGTTTCCTACACTTATGGACCATGTCTAGTCAAATTATGCTTCTGAAACGGATACAAAGCACTGGTCCTCTAACATCCAATGCTTGTCAGTTAAGATGAGAAACGTATGAGCTTCGTGAACGACGTAGTTTGTTGGAGCTGAAAAGTGACTGCCCTAACATGAAACGAAGTCTTGCTTGTAGGAAGACACAGATCCTGGGATTTAACTCCATTTCTGAAGGGAAACACACAGCATAGTTCTCATCCATGGATCACACTCTGCTTTAGAGCGAGAATCACGCTCTTGCTTTCTAGCGTCTGTAATACAGCAGGAAATCTGAGTGTGCTCAGAACAAGAGAATGGTGTTTCCTACACATAAGGACCATATGTAGTCCAAGTCTGCTTCTGAAACTGATACAAAGCACTGGTCCTCTAACATCCAATGCTTGTAATTTAAGATGTGTAACGGGTGAGCTTTGAGAACGTTGTAGTTCGTTTGAGCTGAAAAGTGACTGCCCTTACCTGAAACGAAGTCTTGCTTGTAGGAAGACACAGAGCCTGGGATTTAACTCCATTACTGAAGTGAAACCCACAGTATAGTTCTCATCCATGGATCACACTCTGCTTTAGAACAAGAAGCACGCTCTTGCTTTCTAGCTTCTCTAATACAGCAGGAAATCTGAGTGTGCTCAGAACAAAAGAACGGTGTTTCCTACACATACAGACCATATCTAGTCCAACTCTGCTTCTGACACTGATACAAAGCACTGGTCCTCTAACATCCAATGCTTGTCAGTTAAGATGAGAATCGTGTGAGCTTCGTGAATGACGTATTTCGTTTGAGATGTAAAGTAACTGCCTTTTCTGGAAACGAAGTCTTCCTTGTAGGAAGACTCAGAGCTTGGGATTTAACTCCATTTCTGAAGTGAAACACACAGCAGATTTCTCATCCATTGATAACACTCTGCTTTAGACCAAGAAGGACACTCTTGCTTTCTAGAGGCTCTAATACAACAGGAAACGTGACTGTGCTCAGAACAAAAGAACGGTGTTTCCTACACATACAGACCATATCTAGTTAAACTCTGCTTCTGAAACTGAAACAAACTGCAGGTCCTCTAACATCCAATGCTTGTCAGTTAAGATGAGAATCGTGTGAGCTTCGTGAACGACGTATTTCGTTTGAGATGTAAAGTAACTGCCGTAACCAGAAACGAAGTCTTTTTTGTAGGAAGAGTCAGAGCCTGGGATTTAACTCCATTTCTGAAGTAAAACACACAGCAGAGTTCTCATCCATTGATCACACTCTGCTTTAGAGCAAGAAGCACGCACTTGCTTTCTAGAGGCTCTAAGACAGCATGAACGTAAGTGTGCTGAGAACAAAAGAACGATGTTTCCTACACATATGGAAGATATGTAGTCCAACTCTGCTTCTGAAACTGATACAAAGCACTGGTCTCTAACATCCAATGCTTGTCATTTAAGATGAGAAACGTGTGAGCTTCGTGAACGATGTAGTTCTTTTGAGCGGAAAAGTGACTGCCCTTACCTGAATCGAAGTGTTGCTTGTAGGAAGACACAGAGCCTGGGATTTAACTCCATTTCTAATGGGAAACAAACAACATAGTTCTCATCCATGGATCACACTCTGCTTTAGAGCGAGAACACGCTCTTGCTTTCTAGCTTCTCTAATACAGCAGGAAATCTGAGTATGCTCAGAACAAGAGAACGGGGTTTCCTACACATACGGACCATATCTAGTTCAACTCTGCTTCTGTAACTGAAACAAACCACAGGTCCTCTAACATCCAATGCTTGTCAGATAAGATGAGAAACGTGTGAGCTTCGTGAACGATGTAGTTCGTTTGCTGTAAAGAAACTGCCCTTACCTGAAAAGAATTCTTGCTTTTAGGAAGACTCAGAGCCTGGGATTTAACTCCTTTTCTGAAGTGAAACACACAGAAGAGTTCTCATCCATTGATCATACTCTGCTTTAGAACAACAAGCACGCTCTTGCTTTCTGGAATCTCTAATTCAGCAGGAAACATGAGTGTGTTGAGATCAAAAGAATGGTGTTTCCTACACATACGGACCATATCTAGTTCAACTCTGCTTCTGAAACTGATACAAAGCACTGGTTCACTAACATCCAATGCTTGTCAGTTAAGATGAGAAACGTGTGAGCTTCGTGAACGATGTAGTGCGTTTGAGCTGAGAAGTGACTGCCCTTACCTGAAACGAAGTCTTGCTTGTAGGAAGACACAGAGCCTGGGATTTAACACCTTTTCTGAAGGGAAACACACAGCATAGTTCTCATCCATGGATCACACTCTGCTTTAGAGCGAGAAGCACGTTCTTTCTTTCTAGAGGCTCTAAATCTGCATGAAACGTGAGTGTGCTGAGAACAAAAGAACGTTGTTTCCTACACCTACAGACCATATGTAGTCCAACTCTGCTTCTGAAACTGATACAAAGCACTGGTCCTCTAACATCCAATGCTTGTCAGTTAAGATGAGAAACGTGTGTGTTTCCTGAACGATGTAGTACGTTTGAGCTGAAAAATGACTGCCCTTACCTGAAATGAAGTCTTGCTTGTAGGAAGACACAGAGCCTGGGATTTAACTCCATTTCTGAAGTGAAACACACGGCAGAGTTCTCATCCACTGATCACACTCTGCTCTAGAGCAAGAAGCACGTTCTTGCGTTCAAGAATATCTAAGACAGCAGGAAAGGTGAGTGTGATGAGAACAAAAGTACGGTGTTTCCTATACATACAGACCATATCTAGTCCAACTCTGCTTCTGAAACTGATACAAAGCACTGGTGCTCTGACATCCAATGCTTGTCAGTTAAGATGAGAAAAGTGTGAGCTTCGTGAACGATGTAGTTCGTTTGAGCTGAAAAATGACTGCCCTTACCTGAGACGATGTCTTGCTTGTAGGAAGACACAGAGCTTAGGATTTAGCACTATTTCTGATGGGAAACACACAGCATAGTTCTCATCCATGGATCACAAACTGCTTTAGAGCGAGAAGCACGCTCTTGCTTTCTAGCGTCTCTAATACAGCAGGACACCTGAGTATGCTAAATGCAAAAGAACCATGTTTCCTAAACATACGGACCATATCTAGTCCAACTCTGCTTCTGAAACTGATACAAAACACTGGTCCTCTAACATCAAATGCTTGTCAGTTAAGAGGAGAAACGTGTGAGTTTCGTGAACGATGTAGTTTGTTTGAGCTATAAAGAAACTGCCCTTACCTGAAAGGAAGTCTTGCATGTAGGAAGACTCAGAGCCTGGGATTTAACTCCTTTTCTGAAGTGAAACACACAGCAGAGTTCTCTTCCATTGATCACACTCTGCTTTAGAGCAAGAAGCACGCTCTTGCTTTCTAGAGGCTCTAAGGCAACATGAAACGTGAATGTGCTGAGAAAAAAAGAACGAAGTTGCCTACACATACGAACCATATGTAGAGCAAATCTGCTTCTGAAACTGATACAAAGCATTGGTCCTCTAACATCCAATGCTTGTCAGTTAAGATGAGAAATGTGTGAGCTTTCTGAACAATGTAGTTCCTTTGTGCTAAAAAGTGACTGTTCTTACCTGAAACGAAGTCTTGCTTCTAGGAAGACACAGAGCCTGGGATTTAACTCCATTTCTGAAGGGAAACACACAGCATAGTTCTCATCCATGGATCACACTCTGCTTTAGAGGAAGAAGCACGCTCTTGCTTTCTAGCGTCTCTAATGCAGCAGGAAATCTGAGTGTGCACAGAACAAGAGAACGGTGTTAACTACACATAGGGACCATATCTAGTACAAATCTGCTTCTGATACTGAAACAAACCACAGGTCCTCTAACATCCAATGCTTGTGAGTTAAGATGAGAAACATGTGAGCTTTGTGAACGATGTAGTTCGTTTGAGCTGTAAAGAAACTGCCCTTACCTGAAAAGAATTCTTGCTATTAGGAAGACTCAGAGCCTGGGATTTAACTCCATTTCTGAAGTGAAACACACAGCAAAGTTCTCTTCCATTGATCACACTCTGCTTTAGAGCAAGAAGCACGCTCTTGCTTTCTAGAGTCTCTAAGACAGCAGGAAACGTGAGTGTGCTGAGAACAAAAGAACGGTGTTTCCTACACTTACGGACCATGTCTAGTCAAATTATGCTTCTGAAACAGATACAAAGCACTGGTCCTCTACCATCCAATGCTTGTCAGTTAAGATGAGAAACGTGTGAGCTTCGTGAACGACATAGTTCGTTGGAGCTGAAAAGTGACTGCCCTAACCTGAAACGAAGTCTTGCTTGTAGGAAGACACAGAGCCTGGGATTTAACTCCATTTCTGAAGTGAAACACAGCATAGTTCTCATCCATGGATCACACTCTGCTTTAGAGCGAGAATCACGCTCTTGCTTTCTAGCGTCTGTAATACAGCAGGAAAACTGAGTGTGCTCAGAACAAGAGAATGGTGTTTCCTACACATAAGGACCATATGTAGTCCAAGTCTGCTTCTGAAACTGATACAAAGCACTGGTCCTCTAACATCCAATGCTTGTAATTTAAGATGTGAAACGGGTGAGATTTGAGAACGTTGTAGTTCGTTTGAGCTGAAAAGTGACTGCCCTTACCTGAAACGAAGTCTTGCTTGTAGGAAGACACAGAGCCTGGGATTTAACTCCATTTCTGAAGTGAAACCCACAGTATAGTTCTCATCCATGGATCACACTCTGCTTTAGAACAAGAAGCACGCTCTTGCTTTCTAGCGTCTCTCATACAGCAGGAAATCTGAGTGTGCTCAGAACAAAAGAACGGTGTTTCCTACACATACAGACCATATCTAGTCCAACTCTGCTTCTGACACTGATACAAAGCACTGGTCCTCTAACATCCAATGCTTGTCAGTTAAGATGAGAATCGTGTGAGCTTCGTGAATGACATATTTCGTTTGAGATGTAAAGTAACTGCCATTTCTGGAAACGAAGTCTTCCTTGTAGGAAGACTCAGAGCTTGGGATTTAACTCCATTTCTGAAGTGAAACACACAGCAGATTTCTCATCCATTGATAACACTCTGCTTTAGACCAAGAAGCACACTCTTGCTTTCTAGAGGCTCTAATACAACAGGAAACGTGACTGTGCTCAGAACAAAAGAACGGTGTTTCCTACACATACGGACCATATCTAGTTCAACTCTGCTTCTGAAACTGAAACAAACCGCAGGTCCTCTAACATCCAATGCTTGTCAGTTAAGATGAGAATCGTGTGAGTTTCGTGAACGACATATTTCGTTTGAGATGTAAAGTAACTGCCATAACCAGAAACGAAGTCTTTTTTGTAGGAAGAGTCAGAGCCTGGGATTTAACTCCATTTCTGAAGTAAAACACACAGCAGAGTTCTCATCCATTGATCACACTCTGCTTTAGAGCAAGAAGCACGCACTTGCTTTCTAGAGGCTCTAAGACAGCATGAAACGTGAGTGTGCTGAGAACAAAAGAACGATGTTTCCTACACATATGGAAGATATGTAGTCCAACTCTGCTTCAGAAACTGATACAAAGCACTGGTCCTCTAACATCCAATGCTTGTCATTTAAGATGAGAAAATTGACAGCTTCGTGAACGATGTAGTTCTTTTGAGCTGAGAAGTGACTGCCCTTACCTGAAACGAAGTCTTGCTTGTAGGAAGACACAGAGCCTGGGATTTAACACCATTTCTGAAGGGAAACACACAGCATAGTTCTCATCCATGGATCACACTCTGCTTTAGAGCGAGAATCACGTTCTTGCTTTCTAGAGGCTCTAAGTCTGCATGAAACGTGAGTGTGCTGAGAACAAAAGAACGATGTTTCCTACACCTACAGACCATATGTAGTCCAACTCTGCTTCTGAAACTGATACAAAGCGCTGGTCATCTAACATCCAATGCTTGTCAGTTAAGATGAGAAACGTGTGAGCTTCGTGAACGATGTAGTTCGTTTGAGCTGTAAAGTTACTTCCCTTACGTGAAACGAAGTCTTGCTTGTAGGAAGACACAGAGCCTGGGATTTAACTCCATTTCTGAAGTGAAAGACACAACAGAGTTTTCATCCACTGATCACACTCTGCTTTAGAGCAAAAAGGACGCTCTTGCTTTCTAGAGTCTCTAAGACAGCAGGAAAGGTGAGTGTGCTGAAACAAAAGAACGGTGTTTCCTATACATAGGGACCATATCTAGTCCAAACCTGCTTCTGAAACAGATACAAAGCACTGGTGCTCAGACATCCAATGCTTGTCAGTTAAGATGAGAAACGTGTGAGCTTCGTGAACGATGTAGTTCTTTTGAGCTGAAAAGTTACTGCCCTTACCTGAAACGAAGTCTTGCTTGTAGGAAGACACAGACCTGGGATTTAACTCCATTTCTGAAGGGCAACACACAGCAGATTTCTCATCCATAGATCACACTCTGCATTAGAGCAAGAAGCACGCTCTTGCTTTCTAGAGTCTCTAAGACAGCAGTAAACGTGAGTGTGCTGAGAAAAAAAGAACGGTGTTTCATACACTTACGGACCATGTCTAATCAAATTATGCTTCTGAAACGGATACAAAGCACTGGTCCTCTAACATCCAATTCTTGTCAGTTAAGATGAGAAACGTGTGAGATTCGTGAACGACGTAGTTCGTTTGAGCTGAAAAGTGACTGCCCTAACCTGAAACGTAGTCTTGCTTGTAGGAAGACACAGAGCCTGGGATTTAACTCCATTTCTGAAGTGAAACACACAGCATAGTTCTCATCCATGGATCACACTCTGCTTTAGAATGAGAAGCACGCTCTTGCTTCCTAGCGTCTCTAATATAGCAGGAAATCTGAGTGTGCTCAGAACAATAGAACGGTGTTTCCTACACATATCGACCATATCTAGTTCAAATCTGCTCCTGAAACTGAAACAAACCACAGGTCCTCTAACATCCAATGCTTGTTAGTTAAGATGAGAAACGTGTGAGCTTCGTAAAAAATTTTGTTCATTTGAGCTGTAAAGAAACTGCCCTTACCTGAAACGAAGTCTTGCTTGTAGGAAGACACAGACCTGGGATTTAACTCCATTTCTGAAGGGAAAAACTCAGCAGAGTTCTCATCCATAGATCACACTCTGCTTTAGAGCAAGAAGCACGCTCTTGCTTTCTAGAGTCTCTAAGACAGCAGGAAACGTGAGTGTGCTGAGAACAAAAGAACGGTGTTTCCTACACTTACGGACCATGTCTAGTCAAATTATGCTTCTGAAACGGACACAAAGCACTGATCCTCTAACATCCAATGCTTGTTAGTTAAGATGAGAAACGTGTGAGCTTCGTGAACAACGTAGTTCGTTGGAGCTGAAAAGTGACTGCCCTAACCTGAAACGAAGTCATGCTTGTAGGAAGACACAGAGCCTGGGATTTAACTCCATTTCTGAAGAGAAACACACAGCATAGTTCTCATCCATGGATCACACTCTGCTTTAGAGCGAGAATCACGCTCTTGCTTTCTAGCGTCTGTAATACAGCAGGAAATCTGAGTGTGCTCAGAACAAGAGAATGGTGTTTCCTACACATAAGGACCATATGTAGTCCAAGTCTGCTTCTGAAACTGATACAAAGCCCTGGTCCTCTAACATCCAATGCTTGTAATTTAAGATGTGAAACGGGTGAGCTTTGAGAACGTTGTAGTTCGTTTGAGCTGAAAAGTGACTGCCCTTACCTGAAACGAAGTCTTGCTTGTAGGAAGACACAGAGCCTGGGATTTAACTCCATTTCTGAAGTGAAACCCACAGTATAGTTCTCATCCATGGATCACACTCTGCTTTAGAACAAGAAGCACGCTCTTGCTTTCTAGCGTCTCTAATACAGCAGGAAATCTGAGTGTGCTCAGAACAAAAGAACGGTGTTTCCTACACATACAGACCATATCTAGTCCAACTCTGCTTCTGACACTGATACAAATCACTGGTCCTCTAACATCCAATGCTTGTCAGTTAAGATGAGAATCGTGTGAGCTTCGTGAACGACGTATTTCGTTTGAGATGTAAAGTAACTGCCCTTTCTGGAAACGAAGTCTTCCTTGTAGGAAGACTCAGAGCTTGGGATTTAACTCCATTTCTGAAGTGAAACACACAGCAGATTTCTCATCCATTGATAACACTCTGCTTTAGACCAAGAAGCACACTCTTGCTTTCTAGAGGCTCTAATACAACAGGAAACGTGACTATGCTCAGAACAAAAGAACGGTGTTTCCTACACATACGGACCATATCTACTTAAACTCTGGTTCTGAAACTGAAACAAACCACAGGTCCTCTAACATCCAATGCTTGTCAGTTAAGATGAGAATCGTGTGAGTTTCGTGAACGACGTATTTCGTTTGAGATGTAAAGTAACTGCCGTAACCAGAAATGAAGTCTTTTTTGTAGGAAGAGTCAGAGCCTGGGATTTAACTCCATTTCTGAAGTACAACACACAGCAGAGTTCTCATCCATTGATCACACTCTGCTTTAGAGCAAGAAGCACGCACTTGCTTTCTAGAGGCTCTAAGACAGCATGAACGTGAGTGTGCTGAGAACAAAAGAACGATGTTTCCTACACATATGGAAGATATGTAGTCCAACTCTGCTTCAGAAACTGATACAAAGCACTGGTCTCTAACATCCAATGCTTGTCATTTAAGATGAGAAACGTGTGAGCTTCGTGAACGATGTAGTTCATTTGAGCTGAGAAGTGACTGCCCTTACCTGAAACGAAGTCTTGCTTGTAGGAAGACACAGAGCCTGGGATTTAACTCCATATCTGAAGGGAAACAAACAAGATAGTTCTCATCCATGGATCATACTCTGGTTTAGAGCGAGAACACGCTCTTGCTTTCTAGAGTCTCTAATGCAGCAGGAAATCTGAGTGTGCACAGAACAAGAGAACGGTGTTACCTACACATAGGGATCATATCTAGTACAACTCTGCTTCTGATACTGAAACAAACCACAGGTCCTCTAACATCCAATGCTTGTCAGTTAAGATGAGAAACGTGTGAGCTTCGTGAACGATGTAGGTCGTTTGAGCTGTAAAGAAACTGCCCTTACCTGAAAAGAATTCTTGCTTTTAGGAAGACTCAGAGCCTGGGATTTAACTCCTTTTCTGAAGTGAAACACATGGCAGAGTTCTCATCCACTGATCACACTCTGCTTTAGAGCAAGAAGCACATTCTTGAGTTCTAGAGTCTCTAAGACAGCAGGAAAAGCGAGTGTGCTGAGAACAAAAGAACGATGTTTCCTACACATACGGACCATATCTAGTCCAACTCTACTTCTGAAACTGATACAAAATACTGGTCCTCTAACATCCTATGCTTGTCAGTTAAGATGAGAAACGTGTGAACTTCGGGAACGATGTAGTTTGTTTGAGCTGAAAAGTGACTGCCGTTACCTGAAACGAACTATTGCTTGTAGGAAGACATAGAGCCTGGGATTTAACTCCATTTCTGAAGGGAAACACACAGCATAGTTCTCATCCTTTGATCACACTCTTCTTTAGAGCGAGAAGCACGCTCTTGCTTTCTAGAGTCTCTAAGACAACAGGAACCGTGAGTGTGCTGAGAACAATAGAACGATGTTTCCTACACATACGGACCATATCTAGTCAAACTCTGCTTCTGAAACTGATACAAAACACTCGTCCTCTAACATCTAATGCTTGTCAGTTCAGATGAGAAACATGTGAGCTTCGTGAGTGATGTAGTTCATTTGAGCTGAAAAGTGACTGCCCTTACCTGAAACGAAGTCTTGCTTGTAGGAAGACACAGATCCTGAGATTTAACTCCATTTCTGGAGGCAAACACACAGCAGAATTCTCATCCATGAAACACTCTCTGCTTTAGAGCAAGAAGCACGCTCTTGTTTCTAGAGTCTCTAATACAGCAGGAAACCTGATTGTGCTCAGAACAAATGAACAGTGTTTCCTACACATACGGACCATATCTAGTTCATCAACCTTCTGAAACTGAAACATACCACAGGTCCTCTAACATCCAATGCTTGTGAGTTAAGATGAGAAACATGTGAGCTTCGTGAACGATGTAATTCCTTTGAGCTGAAAAGTGACTGCCCTTACCTGAAATGAAGTCTTGCTTTTAGGAAGACTCAGACTCTGGGATTTAATTCCATTTCTGATGGGAAACATACAGCATAGTTCTCATCCATGGATCACACTCTGCTTTAGAGCGAGAAGCACGCTCTTGCTTTCTAGAGTCTCTAATACAGCAGGAAACCTGACAACAAAAGAACGGTGTTTCCTACACATACGGATCATATGTAGTTCATCTCTGCTTCTGAAACTGAAACAAACCACAGGTCCTCTAACATCCAATGCTTGTCAGTTAAGATCAGAAACGTGTGAACTCGTGAACGATGTAGTTCTTTGAGCTGAAAGTGACTGCCCTTACCTGAAACGAAGTAGTGCTTGTAGGAAGACTCAGAGCCTGGGATTTAACAACATTTCTGAAGGGAAACACACAGCATAGTTCTCATCCATGGATCACACTCTGCTTTAGAGCGAGAATCACGTTCTTGCTTTCTAGAGGCTCTAAGTCTGCATGAAACGTGAGTGTGCTGAGAACAAAAGAACGATGTTTCCTACACCTACAGACCATATGTAGTCCAACTCTGCTTCTGAAACTGATACAAAGCACTGGTCCTCTAACATCCAATGCTTGTCAGTTAAGATGAGAAACGTGTGAGCTTCGTGAACGATGTAGTTCGTTTGAGCTGAAAAGTTACTTCCCTTACCTGAAACGAAGTCTTGCTTGTAGGAAGACACAGAGCCTGGGATTTAACTCCATTTCTGAAGTGAAAGTCACAACAGAGTTCTCATCCATTGATCACACTATGCTTTGGAGCAAGAAGTACATTCTCTTTCTAGATTCTCTAATACAGAAGGACACCTGAGTGTGCTCAAAACAAAAGCATGATGTTTCCTAAACATATGGACCATATCTAGTCCAACTCTGCTTCTGAAACTGACACAAACCACTGGTCCTCTAACATCCAATGCTTGTCAGTTAAGATGAGAAACGTGTGAGCTTCGTGAACGATGAAGATCGTTTGAGCTGAAAAGTGACTGCCCTTACCCGAAACGAAGGCTTGCTTGTAGGAAGACAGAGAGCCTGATATTTAACTCCATTTCTGGAGGGAAACAAACAGCACACTTCTCATCCATGAAACACTCTCTGCTTTAGAGCAAGAAGCACGCTCTTCTTTCTAATTTCTCCAATGTAGCAGGAAAGGTGATTATGCTCAGAACAAATGAACTGTGTTTCCTCCATGTACAGACCATATCTAGTCCAACTCTGCTTCTGCAACTGATACAAAGCACTGGTCCTCTAACATCCAATGCTTGTCAGTTAAGATGAGAAACGTGTGAGCTTCGTGAACGATGTAGTTCGTTTGAGCTGAAAAGTGACTTCCCTTACCTGAAACGAAGTCTTGCTTGTAGGAAGTCACAGAGCCTGGGATTTAACTCCATTTCTGAAGTGAAAGACAAAACAGAGTTCTCATCCACTGATCACACTCTGCTTTAGAGCAATAAGCACGCTCTTGCTTTCTAGAGTCTCTAAGACAGCAGGAAACGTGAGTGTGCTGAGAACAAAAGAACGGTGTTTCATACACTTACGGACCATGTCTAATCAAATTATGCTTCTGAAACGGATACAAAGCACTGGTCCTCTAACATCCAATTCTTGTCAGTTAAGATGAGAAACGTGTGAGCTTCGCGAACGACGTAGTTCGTTTGAGCTGAAAACTGACTGCCCTAACCTGAAACGAAGTCTTGTTTGTAGGAAGACACAGAGCCTGGGATTTAACTCCATTTCTGAAGTGAAACCCACAGCATAGTTCTCATCCATGGATCACACTCTGCTTTAGAATGAGAAGCACGCTCTTGCTTCCTAGCGTCTCTAATACAGCAGGAAATCTGAGTGTGCTCAGAACAATAGAACGGTGTTTCCTACACATATCGACCATATCTAGTTCAAATCTGCTCCTGAAACTGAAACAAACCACAGGTCCTCTAACATCCAATGCTTGTTAGTTAAGATGAGAAACGTGTGAGCTTCGTAAACAATTTTGTTCATTTGAGCTGTAAAGAAACTGCCCTTACCTGAAACGAAGTCTTGCTTGTAGGAAGACACAGACCTGGGATTTAACTCCATTTCTGAAGGGAAAAACTCAGCAGAGTTCTCATCCATAGATCACACTCTGCTTTAGAGCAAGAAGCACGCTCTTCCTTTCTAGAGTCTCTAAGACAGCAGGAAACGTGAGTGTGCTGAGAACAAAAGAACGGTGTTTCCTACACTTACGGACCATGTCTAGTCAAATTATGCTTCTGAAACGGACACAAAGCACTGATCCTCTAACATCCAATGCTTGTTAGTTAAGATGAGAAACGTGTGAGCTTCGTGAACAACGTAGTTCGTTGGAGCTGAAAAGTGACTGCCCTAACCTGAAACGAAGTCATGCTTGTAGGAAGACACAGAGCCTGGGATTTAACTCCATTTCTGAAGAGAAACACACAGCATAGTTCTCATCCATGGATAACACTCTGCTTTAGAGCGAGAATCACGCTCTTGCTTTCTAGCGTCTGTAATACAGCACGAAATCTGAGTGTGCTCAGAACAAGAGAATGGTGTTTCCTACACATAAGGACCATATGTAGTCCAAGTCTGCTTCTGAAACTGATACAAAGCCCTGGTCCTCTAACATCCAATGCTTGTAATTTAAGATGTGAAACGGGTGAGCTTTGAGAACGTTGTAGTTCGTTTGAGCTGAAAAGTGACTGCCCTTACCTGAAACGAAGTCTTGCTTGTAGGAAGACACAGAGCCTGGGATTTAACTCCATTTCTGAAGTGAAACCCACAGTATAGTTCTCATCCATGGATCACACTCTGCTTTAGAACAAGAAGCACGCTCTTGCTTTCTAGCGTCTCTAATACAGCAGGAAATCTGAGTGTGCTCAGAACAAAAGAACGGTGTTTCCTACACATACAGACCATATCTAGTCCAACTCTGCTTCTGACACTGATACAAAGCACTGGTCCTCTAACATCCAATGCTTGTCAGTTAAGATGATAATCGTGTGAGCTTCGTGAACGACGTATTTCGTTTGAGATGTAAAGTAACTGCCCTTTCTGGAAACGAAGTCTTCCTTGTAGGAAGACTCAGAGCTTGGGATTTAACTCCATTTCTGAAGTGAAACACACAGCAGATTTCTCATCCATTGATAACACTCTGCTTTAGACCAAGAAGCACACTCTTGCTTTCTAGAGGCTCTAATACAACAGGAAACGTGACTATGCTCAGAACAAAAGAACGGTGTTTCCTACACATACGGACCATATCTACTTAAACTCTGGTTCTGAAACTGAAACAAACCGCAGGTCCTCTAACATCCAATGCTTGTCAGTTAAGATGAGAATCGTGTGAGTTTCCTGAACGACGTATTTCGTTTGAGATGTAAAGTAACTGCCGTAACCAGAAACGAAGTCTTTTTTGTAGGAAGAGTCAGAGCCTGGGGTTTAACTCCATTTCTGAAGTAAAACACACAGCAGAGTTCTCATCCATTGATCACACTCTGCTTTAGAGCAAGAAGCACGCACTTGCTTTCTAGAGGCTCTAAGACAGCATGAACGTGAGTGTGCTGAGAACAAAAGAACGATGTTTCCTACACATATGGAAGATATGTAGTCCAACTCTGCTTCAGAAACTGATACAAAGCACTGGTCTCTAACATCCAATGCTTGTCATTTAAGATGAGAAACGTGTGAGCTTCGTGAACGATGTAGTTCTTTTGAGCTGAGAAGTGACTGCCCTTACCTGAAACGAAGTCTTGCTTGTAGGAAGACACAGAGCCTGGGATTTAACTCCATATCTGAAGGGAAACAAACAAGATAGTTCTCATCCATGGATCATACTCTGGTTTAGAGCGAGAACACGCTCTTGCTTTCTAGCTTCTCTAATACAGCAGGAAATCTGAGTATGCTCAGAACAAGAGAACGGGGTTTCCTACACATACGGACAATATCTAGTTCAACTCTGCTTCTGAAACTGAAACAAACCACAGGTCCTCTAACATCCAATGCTTGTCAGTTAAGATGAGAAACATGTGAGCTTCGTGAACGATGTAGTTCGTTTGAGCTGTAAGAAACTGCCCTTACCTCAAAAGAATTCTTGCTTTTAGGAAGACTCAGAGCCTGGGATTTAACTCCTTTTCTGAAGTGAAACACACAGAAGAGTTCTCATCCATTGATCACACTCTGCTTAGAACAACAAGCACGCTCTTGCTTTCTGGAATCTCTAATTCAGCAGGAAACGTGAGTGTGTTGAGATCAAAAGAACGGTGTTTCCTACACGTACGGACCATATCTAGTCCAACTCTGCTTCTGAAACTGATACAAAGCACTGGTCCACTAACATCCAATGCTTGTCAGTTAAGATGAGAAACGTGTGAGCTTCGTGAACGATGTAGTGCGTTTGAGCTGAGAAGTGACTGCCCTTACCTGAACGAAGTCTTGCTTGTAGGAAGACACAGAGCCTGGGATTTAACACCATTTCTGAAGGGAAACACACAGCATAGTTCTCATCCATGGATCACACTCTGCTTTAGAGCGAGAATCACGTTCTTGCTTTCTAGAGGCTCTAAGTCTACATGAAACGTGAGTGTGCTGAGAACAAAAGAACGATGTTTCCTACACCAACAGACCATATGTAGTCCAACTCTGCTTCTGAAACTTATACAAAGCACTGGTCCTCTAACATCCAATGCTTGTCAGTTAAGATGAGAAACGTGTGAGCTTCGTGAACGATGTAGTTCGTTTGAGCTGAAAAGTTACTTCCCTTACCTGAAACGAAGTCTTGCTTGTAGGAAGACACAGAGCCTGGGATTTAACTCCATTTCTGAAGTGAAAGACACAACAGAGTTCTCATCCATTGATCACACTATGCTTTGGAGCAAGAAGTACATTCTCTTTCTAGATTCTCTAATACAGAAGGACACCTGAGTGTGCTCAAAACAAAAGAATGATGTTTCCTAAACATACGGACCATATCTAGTCCAACTCTGCTTCTGAAACTGACACAAACCACTGGTCCTCTAACATCCAATGCTTGTCAGTTAAGATGAGAAACGTGTGAGCTTCGTGAACGATGAAGATCGTTTGAGCTGAAAAGTGACTGCCCTTACCCGAAACGAAAGCTTGCTTGTAGGAAGACAGAGAGCCTGATATTTAACTCCATTTCTGGAGGGAAACAAACAGCACACTTCTCATCCATGAAACACTCTCTGCTTTGGAGCAAGAAGCACGCTCTTCTTTCTAGATTCTCCAATGTAGCAGGAAAGGTGATTATGCTCAGAACAAATGAACTGTGTTTCCTCCATGTACAGACCATATCTAGTCCAACTCTGCTTCTGCAACTGATACAAAGCACTGGTCCTCTAACATCCAATGCTTGTCAGTTAAGATGAGAAACGTGTGAGCTTCGTGAACGATGTAGTTCGTTTGAGCTGAAAAGTGACTTCCCTTACCTGAAACGAAGTCTTGCTTGTAGGAAGACACAGAGCCTGGGATTTAACTCCATTTCTGAAGTGAAAGACAAAACAGAGTTCTCATCCACTGATCACACTCTGCTTTAGAATGAGAAGCACGCTCTTGCTTTCTAGCGTCTCTAATACAGCAGGAAATCTGAGTGTGCTCAGAACAATAGAACGGTGTTTCCTACACATATCGACCATATCTAGTTCAAATCTGCTCCTGACACTGAAACAAACCACAGGTCCTCTAACATCCAATGGTTGTTAGTTAAGATGAGAAACGTGTGAGCTTCGTAAAAAATTTTGTTCATTTGAGCTGTAAAGAAACTGCCCTTACCTGAAACGAAGTCTTGCTTGTAGGAAGACTCAGAGCCTGGGTTTTAACTCCATTTCTGAAGTTAAACACACAGCAGTGTTCTCATCCATTGATCACACTCTGCTTTAGAACAAGAATCATGCTCTTGTTTTGTAGAGTCTCTAAGAGAGCAGGAAACGTGAGTGTGCTGAGAACAAAAGAACGGTGTTTCCTACACTTATGGACCATGTCTAGTCAAATTATGCTTCTGAAACGGATACAAAGCACTGGTCCTCTAACATCCAATGCTTGTCAGTTAAGATGAGAAAAGTATGAGCTTCGTGAACGACGTAGTTTGTTGGAGCTGAAAAGTGACTGCCCTAACATGAAACGAAGTCTTGCTTGTAGGAAGACACAGATCCTGGGATTTAACTCCATTTCTGAAGGGAAACACACAGCATAGTTCTCATCCATGGATCACACTCTGCTTTAGAGCGAGAATCACGCTCTTGCTTTCTAGCGTCTGTAATAGAGCAGGAAATCTGAGTGTGCTCAGAACAAGAGAATGGTGTTTCCTACACATAAGGACCATATGTAGTCCAAGTCTGCTTCTGAAACTGATACAAAGCACTGGTCCTCTAACATCCAATGCTTGTCAGTTAAGATGAGAAACGTGTGTGTTTCCTGAACGATGTAGTACGTTTGAGCTGAAAAATGACTGCCCTTACCTGAAATGAAGTCTTGCTTGTAGGAAGACACAGAGCCTGGGATTTAACTCCATTTCTGAAGTGAAACACACGGCAGAGTTCTCATCCACTGATCACACTCTGCTCTAGAGCAAGAAGCACGTTCTTGCGTTCAAGAATCTCTAAGACAGCAGGAAAGGTGAGTGTGATGAGAACAAAAGTACGGTGTTTCCTATACATACAGACCATATCTAGTCCAACTCTGCTTCTGAAACTGATACAAAGCACTGGTGCTCTGACATCCAATGCTTGTCAGTTAAGATGAGAAAAGTGTGAGCTTCGTGAACGATGTAGTTCGTTTGAGCTGAAAAATGACTGCCCTTACCTGAGACGATGTCTTGCTTGTAGGAAGACACAGAGCTTAGGATTTAGCACTATTTCTGATGGGAAACACACAGCATAGTTCTCATCCATGGATCACAAACTGCTTTAGAGCGAGAAGCACGCTCTTGCTTTCTAGCGTCTCTAATACAGCAGGACACCTGAGTATGCTAAATGCAAAAGAACCATATTTCCTAAACATACGGACCATATCTAGTCCAACTCTGCTTCTGAAACTGATACAAAACACTGGTCCTCTAACATCAAATGCTTGTCAGTTAAGAGGAGAAACGTGTGAGTTTCGTGAACGATGTAGTTTGTTTGAGCTATAAAGAAACTGCCCTTACCTGAAAGGAAGTCTTGCATGTAGGAAGACTCAGAGCCTGGGATTTAACTCCTTTTCTGAAGTGAAACACACAGCAGAGTTCTCTTCCATTGATCACACTCTGCTTTAGAGCAAGAAGCACGCTCTTGCTTTCTAGAGGCTCTAAGGCAACATGAAACGTGAATGTGCTGAGAAAAAAAGAACGAAGTTGCCTACACATACGAACCATATGTAGAGCAAATCTGCTTCTGAAACTGATACAAAGCATTGGTCCTCTAACATCCAATGCTTGTCAGTTAAGATGAGAAATGTGTGAGCTTTCTGAACAATGTAGATCCTTTGTGCTAAAAAGTGACTGTTCTTACCTGAAACGAAGTCTTGCTTCTAGGAAGACACAGAGCCTGGGATTTAACTCCATTTCTGAAGGGAAACACACAGCATAGTTCTCATCCATGGATCACACTCTGCTTTAGAGGAAGAAGCACGCTCTTGCTTTCTAGCGTCTCTAATGCAGCAGGAAATCTGAGTGTGCACAGAACAAGAGAACGGTGTTAACTACACATAGGGACCATATCTAGTACAAATCTGCTTCTGATACTGAAACAAACCACAGGTCCTCTAACATCCAATGCTTGTGAGTTAAGATGAGAAACATGTGAGCTTTGTGAACGATGTAGTTCGTTTGAGCTGTAAAGAAACTGCCCTTACCTGAAAAGAATTCTTGCTTTTAGGAAGACTCAGAGCCTGGGATTTAACTCCATTTCTGAAGTGAAACACACAGCAAAGTTCTCTTCCATTGATCACACTCTGCTTTAGAGCAAGAAGCACGCTCTTGCTTTCTAGAGTCTCTAAGACAGCAGGAAACGTGAGTGTGCTGAGAACAAAAGAACGGTGTTTCCTACACTTACGGACCATGTCTAGTCAAATTATGCTTCTGAAACGGATACAAAGCACTGGTCCTCTACCATCCAATGCTTGTCAGTTAAGATGAGAAACGTGTGAGCTTCGTGAACGACGTAGTTCGTTGGAGCTGAAAAGTGACTGCCCTAACCTGAAACGAAGTCTTGCTTGTAGGAAGACACAGAGCCTGGGATTTAACTCCATTTCTGAAGTGAAACACACAGCATAGTTCTCATCCATGGATCACACTCTGCTTTAGAGCGAGAATCACGCTCTTGCTTTCTAGCGTCTGTAATACAGCATGAAAACTGAGTGTGCTCAGAACAAGAGAATGGTGTTTCCTACACATAAGGACCATATGTAGTCCAAGTCTGCTTCTGAAACTGATACAAAGCACTGGTCCTCTAACATCCAATGCTTGTAATTTAAGATGTGAAACGGGTGAGCTTTGAGAACGTTGTAGTTCGTTTGAGCTGAAAAGTGACTGCCCTTACCTGAAACGAAGTCTTGCTTGTAGGAAGACACAGAGCCTGGGATTTAACTCCATTTCTGAAGTGAAACCCACAGTATAGTTCTCATCCATGGATCACACTCTGCTTTAGAACAAGAAGCACGCTCTTGCTTTCTAGCGTCTCTAATACAGCAGGAAATCTGAGTGTGCTCAGAACAAAAGAACGGTGTTTCCTACACATACAGACCATATCTAGTCCAACTCTGCTTCTGACACTGATACAAAGCACTGGTCCTCTAACATCCAATGCTTGTCAGTTAAGATGAGAATCGTGTGAGCTTCGTGAATGACATATTTCGTTTGAGATGTAAAGTAACTGCCATTTGTGGAAACGAAGTCTTCCTTGTAGGAAGACTCAGAGCTTGGGATTTAACTCCATTTCTGAAGTGAAACACACAGCAGATTTCTCATCCATTGATAACACTCTGCTTTAGACCAAGAAGCACACTCTTGCTTTCTAGAGGCTCTAATACAACAGGAAACGTGACTGTGCTCAGAACAAAAGAACGGTGTTTCCTACACATACGGACCATATCTAGTTCAACTCTGCTTCTGAAACTGAAACAAACCGCAGGTCCTCTAACATCCAATGCTTGTCAGTTAAGATGAGAATCGTGTGAGTTTCGTGAACGACATATTTCGTTTGAGATGTAAAGTAACTGCCGTAACCAGAAACGAAGTCTTTTTTGTAGGAAGAGTCAGAGCCTGGGATTTAACTCCATTTCTGAAGTAAAACACACAGCAGAGTTCTCATCCGTTGATCACACTCTGCTTTAGAGCAAGAAGCACGCACTTGCTTTCTAGAGGCTCTAAGACAGCATGAAACGTGAGTGTGCTGAGAACAAAAGAACGATGTTTCCTACACATATGGAAGATATGTAGTCCAACTCTGCTTCAGAAACTGATACAAAGCACTGGTCCTCTAACATCCAATGCTTGTCATTTAAGATGAGAAAATTGACAGCTTCGTGAACGATGTAGTTCTTTTGAGCTGAGAAGTGACTGCCCTTACCTGAAACGAAGTCTTGCTTGTAGGAAGACACAGAGCCTGGGATTTAACACCATTTCTGAAGGGAAACACACAGCATAGTTCTCATCCATGGATCACACTCTGCTTTAGAGCGAGAATCACGTTCTTGCTTTCTAGAAGCTCTAAGTCTGCATGAAACGTGAGTGTGCTGAGAACAAAAGAACGATGTTTCCTACACCTACAGACCATATGTAGTCCAACTCTGCTTCTGAAACTGATACAAAGCACTGGTCATCTAACATCCAATGCTTGTCAGTTAAGATGAGAAACGTGTGAGCTTCGTGAACGATGTAGTTTGTTTGAGCTGTAAAGTTACTTCCCTTACCTGAAACGAAGTCTTGCTTGTAGGAAGACACAGAGCCTGGGATTTAACTCCATTTCTGAAGTGAAAGACACAACAGAGTTTTCATCCACTGATCACACTCTGCTTTAGAGCAAAAAGGACGCTCTTGCTTTCTAGAGTCTCTAAGACAGCAGGAAAGGTGAGTGTGCTGAAACAAAAGAACGGTGTTTCCTATACATAGGGACCATATCTAGTCCAAACCTGCTTCTGAAACAGATACAAAGCACTGGTGCTCAGACATCCAATGCTTGTCAGTTAAGATGAGAAACGTGTGAGCTTCGTGAACGATGTAGTTCTTTTGAGCTGAAAAGTTACTGCCCTTACCTGAAACGAAGTCTTGCTTGTAGGAAGACACAGACCTGGGATTTAACTCCATTTCTGAAGGGCAACACACAGCAGATTTCTCATCCATAGATCACACTCTGCATTAGAGCAAGAAGCACGCTCTTGCTTTCTAGAGTCTCTAAGACAGCAGTAAACGTGAGTGTGCTGAGAAAAAAAGAACGGTGTTTCATACACTTACGGACCATGTCTAATCAAATTATGCTTCTGAAACGGATACAAAGCACTGGTCCTCTAACATCCAATTCTTGTCAGTTAAGATGAGAAACGTGTGAGATTCGTGAACGACGTAGTTCGTTTGAGCTGAAAAGTGACTGCCCTAACCTGAAACGTAGTCTTGCTTGTAGGAAGACACAGAGCCTGGGATTTAACTCCATTTCTGAAGTGAAACACACAGCATAGTTCTCATCCATGGATCACACTCTGCTTTAGAATGAGAAGCACGCTCTTGCTTCCTAGCGTCTCTAATATAGCAGGAAATCTGAGTGTGCTCAGAACAATAGAACGGTGTTTCCTACACATATCGACCATATCTAGTTCAAATCTGCTCCTGAAACTGAAACAAACCACAGGTCCTCTAACATCCAATGCTTGTTAGTTAAGATGAGAAACGTGTGAGCTTCGTAAACAATTTTGTTCATTTGAGCTGTAAAGAAACTGCCCTTACCTGAAACGAAGTCTTGCTTGTAGGAAGACACAGACCTGGGATTTAACTCCATTTCTGAAGGGAAAAACTCAGCAGAGTTCTCATCCATAGATCACACTCTGCTTTAGAGCAAGAAGCATGCTCTTGCTTTCTAGAGTCTCTAAGACAGCAGGAAACGTGAGTGTGCTGAGAACAAAAGAATGGTGTTTCCTACACTTACGGACCATGTCTAGTCAAATTATGCTTCTGAAACGGACACAAAGCACTGATCCTCTAACATCCAATGCTTGTTAGTTAAGATGAGAAACGTGTGAGCTTCGTGAACGACGTAGTTCGTTGGAGCTGAAAAGTGACTGCCCTAACCTGAAACGAAGTCATGCTTGTAGGAAGACACAGAGCCTGGGATTTAACTCCATTTCTGAAGAGAAACACACAGCATAGTTCTCATCCATGGATCACACTCTGCTTTAGAGCGAGAATCACGCTCTTGCTTTCTAGCGTCTGTAATACAGCAGGAAATCTGAGTGTGCTCAGAACAAGAGAATGGTGTTTCCTACACATAAGGACCATATGTAGTCCAAGTGTGCTTCTGAAACTGATACAAAGCCCTGGTCCTCTAACATCCAATGCTTGTAATTTAAGATGTGAAACGGGTGAGCTTTGAGAACGTTGTAGTTCGTTTGAGCTGAAAAGTGACTGCCCTTATCTGAAACGAAGTCTTGCTTGTAGGAAGACACAGAGCCTGGGATTTAACTCCATTTCTGAAGTGAAACCCACAGTATAGTTCTCATCCATGGATCACACTCTGCTTTAGAACAAGAAGCACGCTCTTGCTTTCTAGCGTCTCTAATACAGCAGGAAACGTGACTATGCTCAGAACAAAAGAACGGTGTTTCCTACACATACGGACCATATCTACTTAAACTCTGGTTCTGAAACTGAAACAAACCACAGGTCCTCTAACATCCCATGCTTGTCAGTTAAGATGAGAATCGTGTGAGTTTCGTGAACGACGTATTTTGTTTGAGATGTAAAGTAACTGCCGTAACCAGAAATGAAGTATTTTTGTAGGAAGAGTCAGAGCTTGGGATTTAACTCCATTTCTGAAGTAAAACACACAGCAGAGTTCTCATCCATTGATCACACTCTGCTTTAGAGCAAGAAGCACGCACTTGCTTTCTAGAGGCTCTAAGACAGCATGAACGTGAGTGTGCTGAGAACAAAAGAACGATGTTTCCTACACATATGGAAGATATGTAGTCCAACTCTGCTTCAGAAACTGATACAAAGCACTGGTCTCTAACATCCAATGCTTGTAATTTAAGATGAGAAACGTGTGAGCTTCGTGAACGATGTAGTTCTTTTGAGCTGAGAAGTGACTGCCCTTACCTGAAACGAAGTCTTGCTTGTAGGAAGACACAGAGCCTGGGATTTAACTCCATATCTGAAGGGAAACAAACAAGATAGTTCTCATCCATGGATCATACTCTGGTTTAGAGCGAGAACACGCTCTTGCTTTCTAGAGTCTCTAATGCAGCAGGAAATCTGTGTGTGCACAGAACAAGAGAATGGTGTTACCTACACATAGGGACCATATCTAGTACAACTCTGCTTCTGATACTGAAACAAACCACAGGTCCTCTAACATCCAATGCTTGTCAGTTAAGATGAGAAACGTGTGAGCTTCGTGAACGATGTAGGTCGTTTGAGCTGTAAAGAAACTGCCCTTACCTGAAAAGAATTCTTGCTTTTAGGAAGACTCAGACCATGGGATTTAATTCCTTTTCTGAAGTGAAACACATGGCAGAGTTCTCATCCACTGATCACACTCTGCTTTAGAGCAAGAAGCACATTCTTGAGTTCTAGAGTCTCTAAGACAGCAGGAAAAGCGAGTGTGCTGAGAACAAAAGAACGATGTTTCCTACACATACGGACCATATCTAGTCCAACTCTGCTTCTGAAACTGATACAAAATACTGGTCCTCTAACATCCTATGCTTGTCAGTTAAGATGAGAAACGTGTGAACTTCGGGAACGATGTAGTTTGTTTGAGCTGAAAAGTGACTGCCGTTACCTGAAACGAAGTATTGCTTGTAGGAAGACATAGAGCCTGGGATTTAACTCCATTTCTGAAGGGAAACACACAGCATAGTTCTCATCCATTGATCACACTCTTCTTTAGAGCGAGAAGCATGCTCTTGCTTTCTAGAGTCTCTAAGACAACAGGAACCGTGAGTGTGCTGAGAACAATTGAACGATGTTTCCTACACATACGGACCATATCTAGTCAAACTCTGCTTCTGAAACTGATACAAAACACTCGTCCTCTAACATCTAATGCTTGTCAGTTCAGATGAGAAACATGTGAGCTTCGTGAGCGATGTAGTTCATTTGAGCTGAAAAGTGACTGCCCTTACCTGAAACGAAGTCTTGCTTGTAGGAAGACACAGATCCTGAGATTTAACTCCATTTCTGGAGGCAAACACACAGCAGAATTCTCATCCGTGAAACACTCTCTGCTTTAGAGCAAGAAGCACGCTCTTGTTTCTAGAGTCTCTAATACAGCAGGAAACCTGATTGTGCTCAGAACAAATGAACAGTGTTTCCTACACATAGGGACCATATCTAGTTCATCAACCTTCTGAAACTGAAACATACCACAGGTCCTCTAACATCCAATGCTTGTGAGTTAAGATGAGAAACATGTGAGCTTCGTGAACGATGTAATTCCTTTGAGCTGAAAAGTGACTGCCCTTACCTGAAATGAAGTCTTGCTTTTAGGAAGACTCAGACTCTGGGATTTAATTCCATTTCTGATGGGAAACATACAGCATAGTTCTCATCCATGGATCACACT
The DNA here is from genome assembly GCA_949786385.1 of Onychomys leucogaster. Taxonomy (NCBI): domain Eukaryota; kingdom Metazoa; phylum Chordata; class Mammalia; order Rodentia; family Cricetidae; genus Onychomys; species Onychomys leucogaster. Next base: position 2,531,018 of record CATKUP010000035.1, read on the forward strand.
CTGCTTTAGAGCGAGAAGCACGCTCTTGCTTTCTAGAGTCTCTAATACAGCAGGAAACCTGACAACAAAAGAACGGTGTTTCCTACACATACGGATCATATGTAGTTCATCTCTGCTTCTGAACTGAAACAAACCACAGGTCCTCTAACATCCAATGCTTGTCAGTTAAGATCAGAAACGTGTGAACTCGTGAACGATGTAGTTCTTTGAGCTGAAAGTGACTGCCCTTACCTGAAACGAAGTAGTCCTTGTAGGAAGACTCAGAGCCTGGGATTTAACTCCATTTCTGAAGGAAAACACACAGAAGAGTTCTCATCCATTGATCACACTATGCTTTGGAGCAAGAATTACATTCTCTTTCTATATTCTCTAATACAGAAGGACACCTGAGTGTGCTCAAAACAAAAGAATGATGTTTCCTAAACATACGGACCATATCTAGTCCAACTCTGCTTCTGAAACTGACAAAAACCACTGGTCCTCTAACATCCAATGCTTGTCAGTTAAGATGAGAAACGTGTGAGCTTCGTGAACGATGTAGTTCGTTTGAACTGAAAAGTGACTGCCCATACCTGAAACGAAGTCTTGCATGTAGGAAGACTCAGAGCCTGGGATTTAACTCCATTTCTGAAGTGAAACACACAGGAGAGTTCTCATCCATTGATCACACTCTGCTTCAGAACAAGAATCATGCTCTTGCTTTCTAGAATCTCTAAGAAAACAGGAACCGTGAGTGTGCTGAGAACAAAAGAATGATGTTTCCTACACATACGGACCATATCTAGTCAAACTATGCTTCTGAAACTGACACAAAGCACTGGTCCTCTAACATCTAATACTTGTAAGTTAAGATGAGAAACGTGTGAGCTTCGTGAACGATGTAGTTCGTTTGAGCTGAAAAGTGACTGCCCTTACCTGAAACGAAGGTTTGCTTGTAGGAAGACAGAGAGCCTGAGATTTAACTGCATTTCTGGAGGGAAACAAACAGCACACTTCTCATCCACGAATCACTCTCTACTTTAGAGCAAGATGCATGCTCTTGCTTTCTAGAGTCTCTAATACAGCAGGAAACGTGATTATGCTCATAACAAATGAACTATGTTTCCTACGCATTCGGACCATATCTAGTTCAACATTCTTTCTGAAACTGAAACAAACCACAGGTCCTCTAACATCCAATGCTTGTCAGTTAAGATGAGAAACGTGTGAGCTTCGTGAACGATGTAGTTCTTTTCAGCTATAAAGTAACTGCCCTTACCTGAAATGAAGTCTTGCTTGTAGGAAGACTCAGATCCTGGGATTTAACTCCATTTCTGAAGTGAAACACACAGCAGAGTTCTCATCCATGAAACACACTCTGCTTTAGAGCAAGAAGCACGCTCTTCTTTCTAGATTCTCCAATACAGCCGGAAAGGTGATTATGCTCAGAACAAATGAACTGTGTTTCCTCCATGTACAGACCATATCTAGTCCAACTCTGCTTCTGAAACTGATACAAAGCACTGGTCCTCTAACATCCAATGCTTGTCAGTTAAGATGAGAAATGTGTGAGCTTCGTGAACAATGTAGTTGGTTTGAGCTGTAAAGAAACTGCCCTTACCTGAAAAGAAGTCTTGCTTGTAGGAAGACTCAGATCCTGGGATTTAACTCCATTTCTGAAGTGAAACACACAGCAGAGTTCTCATCCATGAAACACACTCTGCTTTAGAGCAAGAAGCATGCTATTGCCCTCTAGAGTCTCTAAGACACCAGGAAACGTGAGTGTGCTGATTAAAAAAGAAAGGTGTTTTCTACACATACAGACCATATCTAGTCCAACTCTGCTTCTGAAACTGATACAAAGCACTGGTCCTCTAACATCCAATGCTTGTCATTTAAGATGAGAAACGTGTGAGCTTTGAGAACGTTGTAGTTCGTTTGTGCTGAAAAGTGACTGCCCTTACCTGAAACGAAGTCTTGCTTGTAGGAAGACACAGAGCCTGGGATTTAACTCAATTTCTGAAGTGAAACACACAGTATAGTTCTCATCCATGGATCACACTCTGCTTTAGAACAAGAAGCACGCTCTTGTTTTCTAGCGTCTCTAATACAGCAGGAAATCTGAGTGTGCTCAGAACAAAAGAACGGTGTTTCCTACACATAAGGACCATATCTAGTTAAACTCTGCTTCTGAAACTGAAACAAACCACAGGTCCTCGAACATCCAATGCTTGTCAGTTAAGATGAGAATCGAGTGAGCTTCGTTAACGACGTATTTCTTTTGAGATGTAAGGTAACTGCCCTTTCTAGAAACGAAGTCTTCCTTGTAGGAAGACTCAGAGCTTGGGATTTAACTCCATTTCTGAAATGAAACACACAGCAGATTTCTCATCCATTGATAACACTCTGCTTTAGAGCAAGAAGCACGCTCTTGCTTTCTAGAGGCTCTAATACAACAGGAAGCGTGACTGTGCTCAGAACAAAAGAACGGTGTTTCCTACACAAAAGGACCATATCTAGTTAAACTCTGCTTCTGAAACTGAAACAAACCACAGGTCCTCGAACATCCAATGCTTGTCAGTTAAGATGAGAAACGTGTGAGCATCGTGAACAACGTATTTCGTTTGAGATGTAAATTAACTGCCCTAACCTGAAATGAAGTCTTTTTTGTAGGAAGAGAAAGAGCCTGGGATTTAACTCCATTTCTGAAGTAAAACACACAGCAGAGTTCTCATCCATAGATCACACTCTGCTTTAGAACAACAAGCACGCTCTTGCTTTCTGGAATCTCTAATTCAGCAGGAAACATGAGTGTGTTGAGATCAAAAGAACGGTGTTTCCTACACATACGGACCATATCTAGTCCAACTCTGCTTCTGAAACTGATACAAAGCACTGGTCCACTAACACCCAATGCTTGTCAGTTAAGATGAGAAACGTGTGAGCTTCGTGAACGATGTAGTGCGTTTGAGCTGAGAAGTGACTGCCCTTACCTGAAAGGAAGTCTTGCTTGTAGGAAGACACAGAGCCTGGGATTTAACTCCATTTCTGAAGTGAAACACACAGCATAGTTATCATCCATGATTCACACTCTGCTTTAGAGCGAGAAGCACGCTCTTGCTTTCTAAAGTCTCTAATACAGCAGGAAATCTGAGTGTGCTCAGAACAAAAGAATCATGTTGCCTACACATGCGGACCATATCTAGTTCATCTCTGCTTCTGAAACTGATACAAAGCATTGGTCCTCTAACATCCAATGCCTGTCAGTTAAGATGAGAAACATGTGAGTTTTTTGAATGATGTAGTTCGTTTGAACTGTAAAGAAACTGCCCTTACCTGAAACGAATTCTTGCATTTAGGAAGACTCAGAGGCTGGGATTTAACTCCTTTTCTGAAGTGAAACACACAGAAGAGTTCTCATCCATTGATCACACTCTGCTTTAGGACAACAAGAATGCTCTTGCTTTCTAGAGTCTCAAAGACAGCAGGAAACGTGAGTGTGCTGAGAGCAAAAGAACGGTGTTTCCTACACATACAGACCATATCTAGTCCAACTCTGCTTCTGAAACTGATAAAGAGCACTCGTCCTCTAACATCCAATGCTTGTCAGTTAAGATGAGAATCGTGTTAGCTTCGTGAACGATGTAGTTCGTTTGAGCTGTAAAGAAACTGCCATTACCTGAAAAGATTTCTTGCTTAAGGAAGACTCAGAGCCTGGGATTTAACTCCATTTCTGAAGGGAAACACACAGCAGAGTTCTCTTCCATTGATCACACTCTGCTTTAGAACAAGAATCATGCTCTTGCTTTCTAGAGTCTCTAAGATAGCAGGAAACGTGAGTGTGCTGAGAACAAAGGAACGGTGTTTCCTACACATAAGGACCATATGTAGTCCAACTCTGCTTTCGAAACTGATACAAAGCACTGGTACTCTAACATCCAATGCTTGTCATTTAAGATGAGAAACGTGTGAGCTTCGTGAACAATGTAGTTCCTTTGAGCTGAAAAGTGACTGCCCTTACCTGAAAAGAAGTCTTGCTTGAAGCAAGACACAGAGCCTGGGATTTAACTCAATTTCTGAAGGGAAACACACAGCACAGTTATCATCCATGGATCACACTCTGCTTTACAGTAGGAAGAACGCTCTTGCTATCTATAGTCTCTAAAACAGCAGGAAACGTGAGTGTGCTCAGAACAAAAGAACGGTGTTTCCTACACATACGGACCATATCTAGTTCAACACTGCTTCTGCAAATGAAACAAAGCACAGGTCCTCTAACATCCAATTCTTGTCAGTTAAGATGAGAAACGTGTGAGCTTCGTGAACGATGTAGTTCGTTTGAGATATAAAGAAACTGCCCTTACCTGAAAAGAATTCTTGCTTTTAGGAAGACTCAGAGGCTGGGATTTAACTCCTTTTCTGAAGTGAAACACACAGAAGAGTTCTCATCCATTGATCACACTCTGCTTTAGAACAACAAGCATGCTCATGCTTTCTAGAGTCTCTAATACAGCAGGAAACGTGAGTGTGCTGAGAACAAAAGAATACTGTTTCCTACACATAAGGACCATGTCTAGACAAACTATGCTTCTGAAACGGATACAAAGCACTGGTCCTCTAACATCCAATGCTTGTCAGTTAAGATGAGAAACATGTGATTTTTGTGAATGATGTAGTTTGTTTGAACTGTAAAGAAACTGCCCTTACCTGAAACGAATTCTTGCTTTTAGGAAGACTCAGAGGCTGGGATTTAACTACATTTCTGAAGTGAAACACACAGCAGAGTTCTCATCCATTGATCACACTCTGCTTTAGAACACCAAGAACACTCTTGCTTTCTAGATTCTCAAAGACAGCAGGAAACGTGAGTGTGCTGAGAACAAAAGAACGGTGTTTCCTACACATACGGACCATGTCTTGTCAAATTCTGCTTCTGAAACGGATATAAAGCACTGGTCCTCTAACATCCAATGCTTGTCAGTTAAGATGAGAATCGTGTGAACTTCGTGAACGATGTATTTCGTTTGAGATGTAAAGTAACTGCCCTTTCCGGAAACGAAGTCTTCTTTGTAGGAAGACTCAGAGCTTGGAATTTAACTCCATTTCTGAAGTGAAACACACAAGGGATTTCTCATCCATTGATCACACTCAGCTTTAGAGCAAGAAGCATGCTCTTGCTTTCTAGAGGCTCTAAGACAGCATGAATTGTGAGTGTGCTGAGAACAAAAGAACGATATTTCCTAAACATATGGACCATATGTAGTCCAACTCTGCGTCTGAAACTGATACAGAGAACTGTTCCTCTAACATCCAAACCTTGTCAGTTAAGATGAGAAACATGAGATTTTCGTGAACAATGTAGCTCGTTTGAACTGGAAAGAAACTGCCCTTACATAAAAGGAAGTCTTGTTTCTAGGAAGACACAGAGCCTGGGATTTAACTACATTTCTGAAGTGAAACACACAGCAGAGTTCTCATCCATTGATCACACTCTTCTTTAGAACAAGATTCATGCTCTTGCTTTCTAGAGTCTCTAATACAGCAGGAAACGTGAGTGTGCTGAGAACAAAAGAACGGTGTTTCCTACACATACAGAACATATCTAGTCCAAATCTGCTTCTGAAACTCATAAAAAGCACTCGTCCTCTAACATCCAATGCTTGTTTCTTAAGATGAGAATCGTGTGAGCTTTGTGAACGACGTATTTCGTTTGAGATGTAAAGTAACTGCCCTTTCCGGAACCGAAGTCTTCCTTGTAGGAAGACTCAGAGCTTGGAATTTAAGTCCATTTCTGAAGTGAAACACACAGCAGATTTCTCATCCATTGATCACACTCTGCTTTAGAGCAAGAAGCACGCTCTTGCTTACTAGAGGCTCTAAGAGAGCATGAAACGTGAGTGTGCTCAGAACAAAACAACGATGTTTCCTACACATACGGACCATATGTAGTCCAACTCTGCTTCTGAAACTGATACAAAGCACTGGTCCTCTAACATCAAATTCTTGTCAGTTAAGATGAGAAACGTGTGAGCTTCGTGAACGATGGAGTTCTTTTGAGCTGAAAAGTGACTGCCGTTACCTGAAAGGAAGTCTTGCTTGTAGGAAGACACAGAGCCTGGAATTTAACTCCATTTCTGAAGTGAAAGACATAGCATAGTTCTCATCCATGGATCACACTCTGCTTTAGAACGAGAAGCACACTCTTGCTTTCTGGCGTCTCTAATAGAGCAGGAAATCTGAGTGTGCTCAGATCAAAAGAACGGTGTTTCCTACACATACGGACCATATCTAGTTCAACTCTGCTTCTGAAACTGAAACAAATCACAGGTCCTCTAATATCCAATGATTGTCATTTAAGATGAGAAACGTGTGAGCTTCGTGAACGATGTAGTTCGTTTGAGCTGTAAAGAAACTGCCCTTACCTGAAAAGAAATCTTGCTTTAGGAAGACTCAGAGCCTGGGATTTTACTCCATTTCTGAAGGGAAACACACAGCAGAGTTCTCATCCATTGATCACACTCTGCTTTAGAACAAGAATCATGCTCTTGCTTTCTAGAGTCTCTAAGACAGCAGGAAACTTTAGTGTGCTTAGAACAAAAGAACGGTGTTTCCTACACATAAGGACCATATCTAGTACAACTCTGCTTCTGATACTCAATCAAACCACAGGTCCTCTAACATCCAATGCTTGTCAGTTAAGATGAGAAACGTGTGAAATTCGTGAACAATGTTATTCGTTTGAGCTGTAAAGAAACTGCCCTTACCTGAAAAGAATTCTTGCTTTAGGAGGACTCAGAGCCTGGGATTTAACACCATTTCTGAAGGGAAACACACAGCAGAGTTCTCATCCATTGACCACACTCTGCTTTAGAACAAGAATCATGCTCTTGCTTTCTAGAGTCTCTAAGACAGCAGGAAACGTGAGTGTGCTGAGAACAAATGAACGGTGTTTCCTACACATAAGGACCATATGTAGTCCAAATCTGCTTTCGAAACTGATACAAAGCACTGGTCCTCTAACATCCAATGCTTGTCATTTAAGATGAGAAACGTGTGAGCTTCGTGAACGATGTAGATCGTTTGAGCTGAAAAGTGACTGCCCTTACCTGAAACGAAGTCTTGCTTGTAGGAAGACACAGAGCCTGGGATTTAACTCCATTTCTGAAGTGAAACACACAGCATAGTTCTCATCCATGGATCACACTCTGCTTTAGAGCGAAAAGCACGGTCTTGCTTTCCTGTGTCTCTAATACAGCAGGATATCTGAGTGTGCTCAGAACAAAACAACAGTATTTCCTAAACATACTGACCATATCTAGTTCAACTCTGTTTTTGAAATTCATACAAAGCAAAGGTCCTCTAATATCCAATATTGTCAGTTAAGATGGAATCGTGTGAGCTTCGTGAACGATGTATTTCGTATGAGATGTAAAGTAACTGCCCTTTCCGGAAATGAAGTCTTCCTTGTACGAAGACTCAGAGCTTGGGATTTAACTCCTTTTCTGAGGTGAAACACACAGAAGAGTTCTCATCCATTGATCACACTCTGCTTTAGAACAACAAGCACGCTCTTGCTTTCTAGAGTCTCTAAGACAGCAGGAAACGTGAGTGTGCTGAGAACAAAAGAACGGGGTTTCCTACGCATACAGACCATGTCTAGTCCAACTCTGCTTCTGAAACTGATACAAAGCACTGTTCCTGTAACATCCAATGCTTGTCTGTTAAGATGAGAAACGTGGGAGCTTCGTGAACGACATAGTTCGTTTGAGCTGAAAAGTGACTGCCCTTAGCTGAAACGAAGTCTTGCTTGTAGGAAGACACAGAGCCTGGGATTTAACTCCATTTCTGAAGTGAAACACACAGCATAGTTCTCATCCATGGATCACACTCTGCTTTAGAGTGAAAAGCACACTCTTGCTTTCAGAGGCTCTAGGACAGCATGAAACGTGAGTGTGCTGAGAACAAAAGTACGATGTTTCCTACACATACGGACCATATGTATCCAACTCTGCTTCTGAAAGTGATACAAAGCTCTGGTTCTCTAACATCCAATGCTTGTCAGTTAAGATGAGAAACATGTGAGTTTCGTGAACGATGTAGTTCATTTGAACTGTAAAGAAACTGCCCTTACCTGAAAGGATGTCTTGCTTGTAGGAAGACACAGAGCCTGGGTTTTAACTACATTTCTGAAGTAAAACACACAGCAGAGTTCTCATCCGTTGACCACACTCTGCTTTAGAGCAAGAAGCACGCTCTTGCTTTCTAGAGGCTCCAAGACAGCATGAAACGGGAGTGTGCTGAGAACCAAAGAACGATGTTTCCTACACATACGGACCATATGTAGTCCAACTCTGCTTCTGAAACTCATACAAAGCACTGGTCCTGTAACATCCATTGCTTGTCATTTAAGATGAGAAACGTGTGAGCTTCGTGAACGACGTAGTTTCTTTGAGCTGAGAAGTGACTGCCCTTACCTGAAACGAAGTGTTGCTTGTAGGAAGACGCAGAGCCTGGGATTTAACTCCATTTCTGAAGGGAAACAAACAGCATAGTTCTCATCCATGAATCACACTCTGCTTTAGAGTGAGAAGCACGCTCTTGCTTTCTAACATCTCTAATACAGCAGGAAATCTGAGTGTGCTCAGAAGAAGAGAACGGTGTTTCCTACACATACGGACCATGTCTAGTTAAACACTGCTTCTGAAACTGAAACAAATCACAGGCCCTTAACCTCCAATGCTTGTCATTTAAGATGAGAAACGTGTGAGCTTCGTGAACGATGTAATTCATTTGAGCTGTAAAGAACCTGCCCTTACCTGAAAAGAAGTCTTGTTTTTAGGAAGACTCAGAGCTTGGAATTTAACTCCATTTCTGAAGTGAAACACACAGCAGAGTTCTCATCCACTGATCACACTCTGCTTTAGAGCAAGAAGCACGCTTTTGCTTTCTAGAGGCTCTAGGACAGCATGAAACGTGAGTGTGCTGAGACCAAAGAACGATGTTTACAACACATACGGACCATATGTAGTCCAACTCTGCTTCTGAAACTGATACAAAGCACTGGTCCTCTAACATCCAATGCTTGTCAGTTAAGATGAGAATCGGTGAGCTTTGTGAACGACGTATATCGTTTGAGATGTAAAGTAACTGCCCTTTCCGGGAACGAAGTTCCCTGTAGGAAGACTCAGAGCTTGGGATTTAACACCTTTTTTGAAGTGAAACACACAGAAGAGTTCTCATCCATTGATCACACTCTGCTTTAGAACAACAAGCATGCTCTTGCTTTCTAGAGTCTCTAAGACAGCAGGAAACGTGAGTGTGCTGAGAACAAAAGAAAGGTGTTTCCTACACATACAGACCATGTCTACTCCAACTCTGCTTCTGAATCTGATACAAAGCACTGGTCCTGTAACATCCAATGCTTGTCAGTTAAGATGAGAATCGTGTGAGCTTCGTGAACGATGTAGTTCGTTTGAGCTGTAAAGAGACTGCCCTTACCTGAAAAGAATTCTTGCTTTTAGGAAGACTCAGAGCCTTGGATTTAACTCCTTTTGTGAGGTGAAACACACAGAAGAGTTCTAACCCATGGATCACACTCTGCTGTAGAACAACAAGCACGCTCTTGCTTTCTAGAGTCTCTAAGACAGCAGGAAACGTGAGTGTGCTGAGAACAAAAGAAAGGTGTTTCCTACACATACGGACCATGTCTATTCAAACTCTGATTCTGAAACTGATACAAAGCACTGGTCCTCTAACATCCAATGCTTGTCATTTAAGATGAGAATCGTGTGAGCGTCGTGAACGATGTAATTCATTTGAGCTGTAAAGAACCTGCCCTTACCTGAAAAGAAGTCTTGTTTTTAGGAAGACTCAGAGCATGGAATTTAACTCCATTTCTGAAGTGAAACACACAGCAGAGTTCTCATCCACTGATCACACTCTGCTTTAGAGCAAGAAGCACGCTCTTGCTTTCTAGAGGCTATAGGACAGCATGAAACGTGATTGTGCTGAGACCAAAGAACGATGTTTACAACACATACGGACCATATGTAGTCCAACTCTGCTTCTGAATCTGATACAAAGCACTGGTCCTGTAACATCCAATGCTTGTCAGTTAAGATGAGAATCGTGTGAGCTTCGTGAACGACGTAGTTCGTTTGAGCTGAAAAGTGACTGCCCTTACCTGAAATGAAGTCTTGCTTGTAGGAAGACACAGAGCCTGGGATTTAACTCCATTTCTGAAGTGAAATACACAGCATAGTTCTCATCCATGGATCACACTCTGCGTTAGAAGGAGAACCACGCTCTTGCTTTCTAGATTCTCTTATAAAAAGGAAACGTGACTGTGCTCAGAACAAAAGAACGGTGTTTCCTACACATACGGACCATATCTAGTTAAACTCTGCTTCTGAAACTGATACAAGGCACTGGTCATCTAACATCCAATGCTTGTCAGTTAAGATGAGAATCGGTGAGCTTTGTGAACGACGTATATCGTTTGAGATGTAAAGTAACTGCCCTTTCCGGGAACGAAGTCTTCCCTATAGGAAGACTCAGAGCTTGGGATTTAACACCTTTTTTGAAGTGAAACACACAGAAGAGTTCTCATCCATTGATCACACTCTGCTTTAGAACAACAAGCATGCTCTTGCTTTCTAGAGTCTCTAAGACAGCAGGAAACGTGAGTGTGCTGAGAACAAAAGAACGGTGTTTCCTACACATAAGGACCATATGTAGTCCAACTCTGCTTTCAAAACTGATACAAAGCACTGGTCCTGTAACATCCGATGCTTGTCAGTTAAGATGAGAAACGTGTGAGCTTCGTGAAAGATGTAGTTCGCTTGAGCTGAAAAGTAACTGCCCTTTCCGGAAACGAAGTCTTGCTTGTACGAAGACTCAGAGCCTGGGATTTAACTCCTTTTCTGAAGTGAAACACACAGCAGAGTTCTCATCCACGGATTACACTCTGCTTTAGAGCAAGACCCACGCTCTTGCTTTCTGGAGTCACTAAGTCAGCAGGAAACGTGAGTGTGCTGAGAACAAAAGAACGGTGTTTCCTGCACATACGGACCATATCTAGTCCAACTCTGCTTCTGAAACTGATACAAAGCACTGGTCCTCTAACATCCAATGCTTGTCAGTTAAGATGAGAATCGTGTGAGCTTCGTGAAGGACGTATATCATTTGAGATGTAAAGTAACTGCCCTTTCCGGAAACGATATCTTCCTTGTAGGAAGACTCAGAACTTGGGATTTAACTCCATTTCTGAAGTGAAACACACAGCAGATTTCTCATCCATTTATCACACTCTGCTTTAGAGCAAGAAGCACGCTCTTGCTTTCTAGAGTCTCTAATACAAAAGGAAACCTGACTGTGCTCAGAACAAAAGAACGGTGTTTCCTACACATACGGACCATATCTAGTTAAACTCTGCTTCTGAAACTGAAACAAACCACAGGTCCTCTAACATCCAATGCTTGTCAGTTAAGATGAGAAAAGTGGGAACTTCGTGAACGATGTAGTTCGTTTGAGATGTAAAGAAACTGCCCTTACCTGAAAAGAATTCTTGCTTTAGGAAGACTCAGAGCCTGGGATTTAACTCCATTTCTGAAGGGAAACACACAGCAGAGTTCTCATCCACTGATCACGCTCTGCTTTAGAGCAAGACGCACGCTCTTGCTTTCTAGAGGCTCTAGGACAAAATGAAATGTGAGTGTGCTGAGACCAAAGAACGATGTTTCCTACACATATGGATCATATGTAGTCCAACTCTGCTTTCGAAAGTGATACAAACCACTGGTCCTGTAACATCCAATGCTTGTCATTTAAGATGAGAAACGTGTGAGCTTCGTGAATGATGTAGTTCGTTTGAGCTGAAAAGTGACTGCCCTTACCTGAAACGAAGTCTTGCTTGTAGGAAGACACAGAGCCTGGGATTTAACTCCATTTCTGAAGTGAAAAACAGAGCATTGTTCTCATCCATGGATCACACTCTGCTTTAGAGCAAGAAGCACGCTCTTGCTTTCTAGGGTCTCTAATAGAGCAGGATATCTGAGTTTGCTGAGAACAAAAGAACGGTGTTTCCTACACATACAGACCATGTCTAGTCCAACTCTGCTTCTGAAACTGATACAAAGCACTGGTCCTGTAACATCCAATGCTTGTCAGTTAAGATGAGAAACGTGTGAGCTTCGTGAATGACGTAGTTCGTTTGAGCTGAAAAGTGACTGCCCTTACCTGAAACGAAGTCTTGCTTATAGGAAGGCACAGCGCATGGGATTTAACTCCATTTCTGAAGTGAAACACACAGCATAGTTCTCATCAATAGATCACACTCTGCTTTAGAGCGAGAAGCACGCTCTTGCTTTCTAGCGTCTCTAATAGAGCAGGAAATCTGAGTGTGCTCAGAACAAGAGAACGGTGTTTCCTACACATACGGACCATATCTAGTTCAACTCTGCTTCTGAAACTGAAACAAACCACAGGTCCTCTAACATCCAATGCTTGTCCGTTAAGATGAGAATCGTGTGAGCTTCGTGAACGACGTAGTTCGTTTGAGCTGAAAAGTGACTGCCCTTACCTGAAATGAAGTCTTGCTTGTAGGAAGACACAGAGCCTGGGATTTAACTCCATTTCTGAAGTGAAATACACAGCAGAGTTCTCATCCATGGATCACACTCTGCGTTAGAAGGAGAACCACGCTCTTGCTTTCTAGATTCTCTAATAAAAAGGAAAGGTGACTGTGCTCAGAACAAAAGAACGGTGTTTCCTACACATACGGACCATATCTAGTTAAACTCTGCTTCTGAAACTGATACAAGGCACTGGTCATCTAACATCCAATGCTTGTCAGTTAAGATGAGAATCGTGTGAGCTTTGTGAACGACGTATATCGTTTGAGATGTAAAGTAACTGCCCTTTCCGGGAACGAAGTCTTCCTTGTAGGAAGACTCAGAGCTTGGGATTTAACACCTTTTTTGAGGTGAAACACACAGAAGAGTTCTCATCCATTGATCACACTCTGCTTTAGAACAACAAGCATGCTCTTGCTTTCTGGAGTCTCTAAGACAGCAGGAAACGTGAGTGTGCTGAGAACAAAAGAACGGTGTTTCCTACACATAAGGACCATATGTAGTCCAACTCTGCTTTCAAAACTGATACAAAGCACTGGTCCTGTAACATCCAATGCTTGTCAGTTAAGATGAGAAACGTGTGAGCTTCATGAAAGGTGTAGTTCGCTTGAGCTGAAAAGTAACTGCCCTTTCCGGAAACGAAGTCTTGCTTGTACGAAGACTCAGAGCCTGGGATTTAACTCCATTTCTGAAGGGAAACACACAGCAGAGTTCTCATCCATTGATCACACCCTGCTTTAGAACAAGAATCATGCTCTTGCTTTCTAGAGTCTCTAAGACAGCAGGAAACGTGAGTGTGCTGAGAACAAAAGAACGGTGTTTCCTACACATAAGGACCATATGTAGTCCAAATCTGCTTTCGAAACTGATACAAAGCACTGGTCCTCTAACATCCAATGCTTGTCATTTAAGATGAGAAACGTGTGAGTTTCGTGAACGATGTAGTTCGTTTGAGCTGTAAAGAAACTGCCCTTACATGAAAAGAATTCTTGCTTTTAGGAAGACTCAGAGCCTGGGATTTAACTCCTTTTCTGAAGTGAAACACACAGCAGAGTTCTCATCCATGGATTACACTCTGCTTTAGAGCAAGACGCACGCTCTTGCTTTCTGGAGTCACTAAGTCAGCAGGAAACGTGAGTGTGCTGATAACAAAAGAACAGTGTTTCCTACACATACGGACCATATCTAGTTCAACACTGCTTCTGAAACTGAAACAAATCACAGGTCCTCTAACATCCAATGCTTGTCATTTAAGATGAGAAACGTGTGAGGTTTGTGAACGATGTAGTTCATTTGAGCTGTAAATAAACTGCCCTTACCTGAAAAGAAGTCTTGTTTTTAGGAAGACTCAGGGCCTGGGATTTAACTCCATTTCTGAAGTGAAACACACAGCAGAGTTCTCATCCATTGATCACACTCTTCTTTCGAACAAGAAGCATGCTCTTGCTTTCTAGAGTCTCTAAGACAGCAGGAAATGTGAGTGTGCTGAGAACAAAAAAACGGTGTTTCCTGCACATACGGACCATATCTAGTCCAACTCTGCTTCTGAAACTGATACAAAGCACTGGTCCTCTAACATCCAATGCTTGTCAGTTAAGATGAGAATCGTGTGAGCTTCGTGAAGGACGTATATCATTTGAGATGTAAAGTAACTGCCCTTTCCGGAAACGATATCTCCTTGTAGGAAGACTCAGAACTTGGGATTTAACTCCATTTCTGAAGTGAAACACACAGCAGATTTCTCATCCATTTATCACACTCTGCTTTAGAGCAAGAAGCACGCTCTTGCTTTCTAGAGTCTCTAATACAAAAGGAAACCTGACTGTGCTCAGAAAAAAAGAACGGTGTTTCCTACACATACAGACCATATCTAGTTAAACTCTGCTTCTGAAACTGAAACAAACCACAGGTCCTCTAACATCCAATGCTTGTCAGTTAAGATGAGAAAAGTGGGAACTTCGTGAACGATGTAGTTCGTTTGAGATGTAAAGAAACTGCCCTTACCTGAAAAGAATTCTTGCTTTAGGAAGACTCAGAGCCTGGGATTTAACTCATTTTCTGAAGGGAAACACACAGCAGAGTTCTCATCCATTGATCACACTCTGCTTTAGAACAAGAATCATGCTCTTGCTTTCTAGAGTCTCTGAGACAGCAGGAATCGTGAGTGTGCTGAGAACAAAAGAACAGTGTTTCCTACACATAAGGACCATATGTAGTCCAACTCTGCTTTCGAAACTGATACAAAGCACTGGTCCTGTAACATCCAATGCTTGTCAGTTAAGATGAGAAACGTGTGAGCTTCGTGAAAGATGTAGTTCGCTTGAGCTGAAAAGTAACTGCCCTTTCCGGAAACGAAGTCTTGATTGTAGGAAGACTCAGAGCCTGGGATTTAACTCCATTTCTGAAGGGAAACACACAGCAGAGTTCTCATCCATTGATCACACTCTGCTTTAGAACAAGAATCATGCTCTTGCTCTCTAGAGTCTCTAAGACAGCAGGAAATCTGAGTTTGCTCAGAACAAGAGAACGGTGTTTCCTACACATACGGACCATATCTAGTTCAACTCTGCTTCTGAAACTGAAACAAACCACAGGTCCTCTAACATCCAATGCTTGTCAGTTAAGATGAGAAACGTGTGAGCTTCGTGAACGATGTAGTTCGTTTGAGCTGTAAAGAAACTGCCCTTACCTGAAAAGAATTCTTGCTTTTAGGAAGACTTAGAGCTTGGGATTTAACTCCTTTTCTGAAATGAAACGCACAGCAGAGTTCTCATCCACTGATCACACTCTGCTTTAGAGCAAGACGCACCCTCTTGCTTTCTGGAGTCACTAAGTCAGCAGGAAACGTGAGTGTGCTGAGAACAAAAGAACGGTGTTTCCTACACATACGGACCATATCTAGTTCAACACTGCTTCTGAAACTGAAACAAATCACAGGTCCTCTAACATTCAATGCTTGTCAGTTAAGATGAGAAACGTGTGTTCTTCGTGAACGATGTAGTTCATTTGAGCTGTAAAGAAACTGCCCTTACCTGAAAAGAAGTCCTGATTTTAGGAAGACTCATAGTCTCGGATTTAACTACATTTCTGAAGTGAAACACACAGCAGAGTTCTCATCCACTGATCACACTCTGCTTTAGAGCAAGAAGCACGCTCTTGCTTTCTAGAGGCGCTAGGACAGCATGAAACGTGAGTGTGCTGAGAACAAAAGAACGATGTTTCCTACACATAAGAACGATATGTAGTCCAACTCTGCTTTCGAAAGTGATACAAAGCACTGGTCCTGTAACATCCAATGCTTGTCATTTAAGATGAGAAACGTGTTAGCTTTGTGAACGATGTAGTACGTTTGAGCTGAAAAGTGACTGCCCTTACCTGAAACGAAGTCTTGCTTGTAGGAAGACACAGAGCCTGGGATTTAACTCCATTTCTGAAGTGAAAAACAGAGCATTGTTCTCATCCATGGATCACACTCTGCTTTAGAGCAAGAAGCACGCTCTTGCTTTCTAGCGTCTCTAATAGAGAAGGATATCTGAGTTTGCTGAGAACAAAAGAACGGTGTTTCCTACACATACAGACCATGTCTAGTCCAACTCTGCTTCTGAAACTGATACAAAGCACTGGTCCTGTAACATCGATTGATTGTCAGTTAAGATGAGAAACGTGTGAGCTTCGTGAAAGATGTCGTTCGCTTGAGCTGAAAAGTAACTGCCCTTTCCGGAAACGAAGTCTTGCTTGTAGGAAGACTCAGAGACTGGGATTTAACTCCATTTCTGAAGGGAAACACACAGCAGAGTTCTCATCCATTGATCACACTCTGCTTTAGAACAAGAATCGTGCTCTTGCTTTCTTGATTCTGTAAGACAGCAGGAAACGTGAGTGTGCTCAGAACAAAAGAACGGTGTTTCCTAATCATAAGGACCATATGTAGTCCAACTCTGCTTTCGAAAGTGATACAAAGCACTGGTCCTGTAACATCCAATGCTTGTCATTTAAGATGAGAAACGTGTGAGCTTCGTGAACGACGTTGTTCGTTTGAGCTGAAAAGTGACTGCCCTTACCTGAAATGAAGTCTTGCTTGTAGGAAGACACAGAGCCTGGGATTTAACTCCATTTCTGAAGTGAAATACACAGCAGAGTTCTCATCCATGGATCACACTCTGCGTTAGAAGGAGAACCACGCTCTTGCTTTCTAGATTCTCTAATAAAAAGGAAACGTGACTGTGCTCAGAACAAAAGAACGGTGTTTCCTACACATACGGACCATATCTAGTTAAACTCTGCTTCTGAAACTGATACAAGGCACTGGTCATCTAACATCCAATGCTTGTCAGTTAAGATGAGAATCGTGTGAGCTTTGTGAACGACGTATATCGTTTGAGATGTAAAGTAACTGCCCTTTCCGGGAACGAAGTCTTCCTTGTAGGAAGACTCAGAGCTTGGGATTTAACACCTTTTTTGAAGTGAAACACACAGAAGAGTTCTCATCCATTGATCACACTCTGCTTTAGAACAACAAGCATGCTCTTGCTTTCTAGAGTCTCTAAGACAGCAGGAAACGTGAGTGTGCTGAGAACAAAAGAACGGTGTTTCCTACACATAAGGACCATATGTAGTCCAACTCTGCTTTCAAAACTGATACAAAGCACTGGTCCTGTAACATCCAATGCTTGTCAGTTAAGATGAGAAACGTGTGAGCTTCATGAAAGATGTAGTTCGCTTGAGGTGAAAAGTAACTGCCCTTTCCGGAAACGAAGTCTTGCTTGTACAAAGACTCAGAGCCTGGGATTTAACTCCATTTCTGAAGGGAAACACACAGCAGAGTTCTCATCCATTGATCACACTCTGCTTTAGAACAAGAATCATGCTCTTGCTTTCTAGAGTCTCTAAGACAGCAGGAAACGTGAGTGTGCTGAGAACAAAAGAACGATGTTTCCTACACATAAGGACCATATGTAGTCCAACTCTGCTTTCGAAACTGATACAAAGCACTGGTCCTGTAACATCCAATGCTTGTCAGTTAAGATGAGAAACGTGTGAGCTTCATGAAAGATGTACTTCGCTTGAGCTGAAAAGTAACTCCCCTTTCCGGAAACGAAGTCTTGCTTGTAGGAAGACTCAGAACCTAGGATTTAACTCCATTTCTGAAGGGAAACACAAAGCAGAGTTCTCATCCACTGATCACACTCTGCTTTAGAGCAAGACGCACGCTCTTGCTTTCTAGAGGCTCTAGGACAGCATGAAATGTGAGTGTGCTGAGACCAAAGAACGATGATTCCTACACATACGGATCATATGTAGTCCAACTCTGCTTCTGAAACTGATACAAAGCACTGGTCCTCTAACATCCAATGCTTGTCAGTTAAGATGAGAAACATGTGAGTTTCGTGAACGATGTAGTTCGTTTGAACAGTAAAGAAACTGCCCTTACATGAAAGGAAGTCTTGCTTGTAGGAAGACACAGAGCCTGGGATTTAACTACATTTCTGAAGTGAAACACACAACAGAGTTCTCATCCATTCATCACACTCTTCTTTAGAACAAGAAGCATGCTCTTGCTTTCTAGAGTCTCTAAGACAGCAGGAAACATGAGTGTGCTGAGACCAAAGAACGGTGTTTCCTACACATACAGACCATATCTAGTTCAACTCTGCTTTTGAAACTGAAACAAACCACTGGTCCTCTAACATCAAATGCTTGTCAGTTAAGATGAGAAACGTGTGAGCTTCGTGAACGATGTAGTTCGTTTCAGCTGAAAAGTGACTGCCCTTACCTGAAACGAAGTCTTGCTTGTAGGAAGACACAGAGCCTGGGATTTCACTCCATTTCTGAAGTGAAACACACAGCCTAGTTCTCATCCATGGATCACACTCTGCTTTAGAAGGAGAATCACACTCTTGCTTTCTAGAGTCTCTAATACAAAAGGAAACCAGACTGTGCTCAGAACAAAAGAACGGTGGTTCCTACACATACGGACCATATCTAGTTAAACTCTGCTTCTGAAACTGAAACAAAACACAGGTCCTCTAACATCCAATGCTTGTCCGTTAAGATGAGAAAGGTGTGAGCTTCGTGAACGATGCAGTTCGTTTGAGCTGTAAAGAAACTGCCCTTACCTGAAAAGAATTCTTGCTTTAGGAAGACTCAGAGCCTGGGATTTAACTCCATTTCTGAAGGGAAACACACAGCAGAGTTCTCATCCATTGATCACACTCTGCTTTAGAACAAGAATCATGCTCTTGCTTTCTAGAGTCTCTGAGACAGCAGGAATCGTGAGTGTGCTGAGAACAAAAGAACAGTGTTTCCTACACATAAGGACCATATGTAGTCCAACTCTGCTTTCGAAACTGATACAAAGCACTGGTCCTGTAACATCCAATGCTTGTCAGTTAAGATGAGAAACGTGTGTGCTTCGTGAACGATGTAGTTCATTTGAGCTGTAAAGAAACTGCTCTTACCTGAAAAGAAGTCCTGTTTTTAGGAAGACTCATAGTTTCGGATTTAACTACATTTCTGAAGTGAAACACACAGCAGAGTTCTCATCCACTGATCACACTCTGCTTTAGAGCAAGAAGCACGCTCTTGCTTTCTAGAGGCTCTAGGATAGCATGAAACGTGAGTGTGCTGAGAACAAAAGAACGATGTTTCCTACACATAAGAACGATATGTAGTCCAACTCTGCTTTCAAAACTGATACAAAGCCCTGGTCCTGTAACATCGATTGCTTGTCAGTTAAGATGAGAAACGTGTGAGCTTCGTGAATGATGTAGTTCGTTTGAGCTGAAAAGTAACTGCCCTTTCCCGAAACGAAGTCTTGCTTGTAGGAAGACTCAGAGCCTGGGATTTAACTCCATTTCTGAAGGGAAACACACAGCAGAGTTCTCATCCATTGATCACACTCTGCTTTAGAACAAGAATCGTGCTCTTGCTTTCTTGATTCTCTGAGACAGCAGGAAACGAGAGTGTGCTCAGAACAAAAGAACGGTGTTTCCTAATCATAAGGACCATATGTAGTCCAACTCTGCTTTCGAAAGTGATACAAAGCACTGGTCCTGTAACATCCAATGCTTGTCATTTAAGATGAGAAACGTGTGAGCTTTGTGAACGATGTAGTTCGTTTGAGCTAAAAAGTGACTGCCCTTACATGAAACGAAGTCTTGCTTGTAGGAAGACACAGAGCCTGGGATTTAACTCCATTTCTGAAGTGAAAAACAGAGCATTGTTCTCATTCATGGATCACACTCTGCTTTAGAGCAAGAAGCACGCTCTTGCTTTCTAGGGTCTCTAATAGAGCAGGATATCTGAGTTTGCTGAGAACAAAAGAACGGTGTTTCCTACACATACAGACCATGTCTACTCCAACTCTGCTTCTGAATCTGATACAAAGCACTGGTCCTGTAACATCCAATGCTTGTCAGTTAAGATGAGAATCGTGTGAGCTTCGTGAACGATGTAGTTCGTTTGAGCTGTAAAGAGACTGCCCTTACCTGAAAAGAATTCTTGCTTTTAGGAAGACTCAGAGCCTTGGATTTAACTCCTTTTCTGAGGTGAAACACACAGAAGAGTTCTCATCCATGGATCACACTCTGCTTTTGAACAACAAGCACGCTCTTGCATTCTAGAGTCTCTAAGACAGCAGGAAACGTGAGTGTGCTGAGAACAAAAGAAAGGTGTTTCCTACACATACGGACCATGTCTATTCAAACTCTGATTCTGAAACTGATACAAAGCACTGGTCCTCTAACATCCAATGCTTGTCATTTAAGATGAGAATCGTGTGAGCGTCGTGAACGATGTAATTCATTTGAGCTGTAAAGAACCTGCCCTTACCTGAAAAGAAGTCTTGTTTTTAGGAAGACTCAGAGCATGGAATTTAACTCCATTTCTGAAGTGAAACACACAGCAGAGTTCTCATCCACTGATCACACTCTGCTTTAGAGCAAGAAGCACGCTCTTGCTTTCTAGAGGCTATAGGACAGCATGAAACGTGATTGTGCTGAGACCAAAGAACGATGTTTACAACACATACAGACCATATGTAGTCCAACTCTGCTTCTGAATCTGATACAAAGCACTGGTCCTTTAACATCCAATGCTTGTCAGTTAAGATGAGAATCGTGTGAGCTTCGTGAACGACGTAGTTCGTTTGAGCTGAAAAGTGACTGCCCTTACCTGAAATGAAGTCTTGCTTGTAGGAAGACACAGAGCCTGGGATTTAACTCCATTTCTGAAGTGAAATACACAGCATAGTTCTCATCCATGGATCACACTCTGCGTTAGAAGGAGAACCACGCTCTTGCTTTCTAGATTCTCTTATAAAAAGGAAACGTGACTGTGCTCAGAACAAAAGAACGGTGTTTCCTACACATACGGACCATATCTAGTTAAACTCTGCTTCTGAAACTGATACAAGGCACTGGTCATCTAACATCCAATGCTTGTCAGTTAAGATGAGAATCGGTGAGCTTTGTGAACGACGTATATCGTTTGAGATGTAAAGTAACTGCCCTTTCCGGGAACGAAGTCTTCCCTATAGGAAGACTCAGAGCTTGGGATTTAACACCTTTTTTGAAGTGAAACTCACAGAAGAGTTCTCATCCATTGATCACACTCTGCTTTAGAACAACAAGCATGCTCTTGCTTTCTAGAGTCTCTAAGACAGCAGGAAACGTGAGTGTGCTGAGAACAAAAGAACGGTGTTTCCTACACATAAGGACCATATGTAGTCCAACTCTGCTTTCAAAACTGATACAAAGCACTGGTCCTGTAACATCCGATGCTTGTCAGTTAAGATGAGAAACGTGTGAGCTTCGTGAAAGATGTAGTTCGCTTGAGCTGAAAAGTAACTGCCCTTTCCGGAAACGAAGTCTTGCTTGTACAAAGACTCAGAGCCTGGGATTTAACTCCTTTTCTGAAGTGAAACACACAGCAGAGTTCTCATCCACGGATTACACTCTGCTTTAGAGCAAGACCCACGCTCTTGCTTTCTGGAGTCACTAAGTCAGCAGGAAACGTGAGTGTGCTGAGAACAAAAGAACGGTGTTTCCTGCACATACGGACCATATCTAGTCCAACTCTGCTTCTGAAACTGATACAAAGCACTGGTCCTCTAACATCCAATGCTTGTCAGTTAAGATGAGAATCGTGTGAGCTTCGTGAAGGACGTATATCATTTGAGATGTAAAGTAACTGCCCTTTCCGGAAACGATATCTTCCTTGTAGGAAGACTCAGAACTTGGGATTTAACTCCATTTCTGAAGTGAAACACACAGCAGATTTCTCATCCATTTATCACACTCTGCTTTAGAGCAAGAAGCACGCTCTTGCTTTCTAGAGTCTCTAATACAAAAGGAAACCTGACTGTGCTCAGAACAAAAGAACGGTGTTTCCTACACATACGGACCATATCTAGTTAAACTCTGCTTCTGAAACTGAAACAAACCACAGGTCCTCTAACATCCAATGCTTGTCAGTTAAGATGAGAAAAGTGGGAACTTCGTGAACGATGTAGTTCGTTTGAGATGTAAAGAAACTGCCCTTACCTGAAAAGAATTCTTGCTTTAGGAAGACTCAGAGCCTGGGATTTAACTCCATTTCTGAAGGGAAACACACAGCAGAGTTCTCATCCACTGATCACGCTCTGCTTTAGAGCAAGACGCACGCTCTTGCTTTCTAGAGGCTCTAGGACAAAATGAAATGTGAGTGTGCTGAGACCAAAGAACGATGTTTCCTACACATATGGATCATATGTAGTCCAACTCTGCTTTCGAAAGTGATACAAACCACTGGTCCTGTAACATCCAATGCTTGTCATTTAAGATGAGAAACGTGTGAGCTTCGTGAACGATGTAGTTCGTTTGAGCTGAAAAGTGACTGCCCTTACCTGAAACGAAGTCTTGCTTGTAGGAAGACACAGAGCCTGGGATTTAACTCCATTTCTGAAGTGAAAAACAGAGCATTGTTCTCATCCATGGATCACACTCTGCTTTAGAGCAAGAAGCACGCTCTTGCTTTCTAGCGTCTCTAATAGAGCAGGATATCTGAGTTTGCTGAGAACAAAAGAACGGTGTTTCCTACACATACAGACCATGTCTAGTCCAACTCTGCTTCTGAAACTGATACAAAGCACTGGTCCTGTAACATCCAATGCTTGTCAGTTAAGATGAGAAACGTGTGAGCTTCGTGAATGACGTAGTTCGTTTGAGCTGAAAAGTGACTGCCCTTACCTGAAACGAAGTCTTGCTTATAGGAAGGCACAGCGCATGGGATTTAACTCCATTTCTGAAGTGAAACACACAGCATAGTTCTCATCAATAGATCACACTCTGCTTTAGAGCGAGAAGCACGCTCTTGCTTTCTAGCGTCTCTAATAGAGCAGGAAATCTGAGTGTGCTCAGAACAAGAGAACGGTGTTTCCTACACATACGGACCATATCTAGTTCAACTCTGCTTCTGAAACTGAAACAAACCACAGGTCCTCTAACATCCAATGCTTGTCCGTTAAGATGAGAATCGTGTGAGCTTCGTGAACGACGTAGTTCGTTTGAGCTGAAAAGTGACTGCCCTTACCTGAAATGAAGTCTTGCTTGTAGGAAGACACAGAGCCTGGGATTTAACTCCATTTCTGAAGTGAAATACACAGCAGAGTTCTCATCCATGGATCACACTCTGCGTTAGAAGGAGAACCACGCTCTTGCTTTCTAGATTCTCTAATAAAAAGGAAACGTGACTGTGCTCAGAACAAAAGAACGGTGTTTCCTACACATACGGACCATATCTAGTTAAACTCTGCTTCTGAAACTGATACACGGCACTGGTCATCTAACATCCAATGCTTGTCAGTTAAGATGAGAATCGTGTGAGCTTTGTGAACGACGTATATCGTTTGAGATGTAAAGTAACTGCCCTTTCCGGGAACGAAGTCTTCCTTGTAGGAAGACTCAGAGCTTGGGATTTAACACCTTTTTTGAGGTGAAACACACAGAAGAGTTCTCATCCATTGATCACACTCTGCTTTAGAACAACAAGCATGCTCTTGCTTTCTAGAGTCTCTAAGACAGCAGGAAACGTGAGTGTGCTGAGAACAAAAGAACGGTGTTTCCTACACATAAGGACCATATGTAGTCCAACTCTGCTTTCAAAACTGATACAAAGCACTGGTCCTGTAACATCCAATGCTTGTCAGTTAAGATGAGAAACGTGTGAGCTTCATGAAAGGTGTAGTTCGCTTGAGCTGAAAAGTAACTGCCCTTTCCGGAAACGAAGTCTTGCTTGTACGAAGACTCAGAGCCTGGGATTTAACTCCATTTCTGAAGGGAAACACACAGCAGAGTTCTCATCCATTGATCACACCCTGCCTTAGAACAAGAATCATGCTCTTGCTTTCTAGAGTCTCTAAGACAGCAGGAAACGTGAGTGTGCTGAGACCAAAGAACGGTGTTTCCTACACATAAGGACCATATGTAGTCCAAATCTGCTTTCGAAACTGATACAAAGCACTGGTCCTCTAACATCCAATGCTTGTCATTTAAGATGAGAAACGTGTGAGTTTCGTGAACGATGTAGTTCGTTTGAGCTGTAAAGAAACTGCCCTTACATGAAAAGAATTCTTGCTTTTAGGAAGACTCAGAGCCTGGGATTTAACTCCTTTTCTGAAGTGAAACACACAGCAGAGTTCTCATCCATGGATTACACTCTGCTTTAGAGCAAGACGCACGCTCTTGCTTTCTGGAGTCACTAAGTCAGCAGGAAACGTGAGTGTGCTGAGAACAAAAGAACAGTGTTTCCTACACATACGGACCATATCTAGTTCAACACTGATTCTGAAACTGAAACAAATCACAGGTCCTCTAACATCCAATGCTTGTCATTTAAGATGAGAAACGTGTGAGGTTTGTGAACGATGTAGTTCATTTGAGCTGTAAATAAACTGCCCTTACCTGAAAAGAAGTCTTGTTTTTAGGAAGACTCAGGGCCTGGGATTTAACTCCATTTCTGAAGTGAAACACACAGCAGAGTTCTCATCCATTGATCACACTCTTCTTTCGAACAAGAAGCATGCTCTTGCTTTCTAGAGTCTCTAAGACAGCAGGAAATGTGAGTGTGCTGAGAACAAAAAAACGGTGTTTCCTGCACATACGGACCATATCTAGTCCAACTCTGCTTCTGAAACTGATACAAAGCACTGGTCCTCTAACATCCAATGCTTGTCAGTTAAGATGAGAATCGTGTGAGCTTCGTGAAGGACGTATATCATTTGAGATGTAAAGTAACTGCCCTTTCCGGAAACGATATCTCCTTGTAGGAAGACTCAGAACTTGGGATTTAACTCCCTTTCTGAAGTGAAACACACAGCAGATTTCTCATCCATTTATCACACTCTGCTTTAGAGCAAGAAGCACGCTCTTGCTTTCTAGAGTCTCTAATACAAAAGGAAACCTGACTGTGCTCAGAAAAAAAGAACGGTGTTTCCTACACATACAGACCATATCTAGTTAAACTCTGCTTCTGAAACTGAAACAAACCACAGGTCCTCTAACATCCAATGCTTGTCAGTTAAGATGAGAAAAGTGGGAACTTCGTGAACGATGTAGTTCGTTTGAGATGTAAAGAAACTGCCCTTACCTGAAAAGAATTCTTGCTTTAGGAAGACTCAGAGCCTGGGATTTAACTCATTTTCTGAAGGGAAACACACAGCAGAGTTCTCATCCATTGATCACACTCTGCTTTAGAACAAGAATCATGCTCTTGCTTTCTAGAGTCTCTGAGACAGCAGGAATCGTGAGTGTGCTGAGAACAAAAGAACAGTGTTTCCTACACATAAGGACCATATGTAGTCCAACTCTGCTTTCGAAACTGATACAAAGCACTGGTCCTGTAACATCCAATGCTTGTCAGTTAAGATGAGAAACGTGTGAGCTTCGTGAACGATGTAGTTCGCTTGAGCTGAAAAGTAACTGCCCTTTCCGGAAACGAAGTCTTGATTGTAGGAAGACTCAGAGCCTGGGATTTAACTCCATTTCTGAAGGGAAACACACAGCAGAGTTCTCATCCATTGATCACACTCTGCTTTAGAACAAGAATCATGCTCTTGCTTTCTAGAGTCTCTAAGACAGCAGGAAATCTGAGTGTGCTCAGAACAAGAGAACGGTGTTTCCTACACATACGGACCATATCTAGTTCAACTCTGCTTCTGAAACTGAAACAAACCACAGGTCCTCTAACATCCAATGCTTGTCAGTTAAGATGAGAAACGTGTGAGCTTCGTGAACGATGTAGTTCGTTTGAGCTGTAAAGAAACTGCCCTTACCTGAAAAGAATTCTTGCTTTTAGGAAGACTTAGAGCTTGGGATTTAACTCCTTTTCTGAAATGAAACGCACAGCAGAGTTCTCATCCACTGATCACACTCTGCTTTAGAGCAAGACGCACCCTCTTGCTTTCTGGAGTCACTAAGTCAGCAGGAAACGTGAGTGTGCTGAGAACAAAAGAACGGTGTTTCCTACACATACGGACCATATCTAGTTCAACACTGCTTCTGAAACTGAAACAAATCACAGGTCCTCTAACATTCAATGCTTGTCAGTTAAGATGAGAAACGTGTGTTCTTCGTGAACGATGTAGTTCATTTGAGCTGTAAAGAAACTGCCCTTACCTGAAAAGAAGTCCTGATTTTAGGAAGACTCATAGTCTCGGATTTAACTACATTTCTGAAGTGAAACACACAGCAGAGTTCTCATCCACTGATCACACTCTGCTTTAGAGCAAGAAGCACGCTCTTGCTTTCTAGAGGCGCTAGGACAGCATGAAACGTGAGTGTGCTGAGAACAAAAGAACGATGTTTCCTACACATAAGAACGATATGTAGTCCAACTCTGCTTTCAAAACTGATACAAAGCCCTGGTCCTGTAACATCGATTGATTGTCAGTTAAGATGAGAAACGTGTGAGCTTCGTGAAAGATGTCGTTCGCTTGAGCTGAAAAGTAACTGCCCTTTCCGGAAACGAAGTCTTGCTTGTAGGAAGACTCAGAGCCTGGGATTTAACTCCATTTCTGAAGGGAAACACACAGCAGAGTTCTCATCCATTGATCACACTCTGCTTTAGAACAAGAATCGTGCTCTTGCTTTCTTGATTCTGTAAGACAGCAGGAAACGTGAGTGTGCTCAGAACAAAAGAACGGTGTTTCCTAATCATAAGGACCATATGTAGTCCAACTCTGCTTTCGAAAGTGATACAAAGCACTGGTCCTGTAACATCCAATGCTTGTCATTTAAGATGAGAAACGTGTGAGCTTCGTGAACGATGTAGTACGTTTGAGCTGAAAAGTGACTGCCCTTACCTGAAACGAAGTCTTGCTTGTAGGAAGACACAGAGCCTGGGATTTAACTCCATTTCTGAAGTGAAAAACAGAGCATTGTTCTCATCCATGGATCACACTCTGCTTTAGAGCAAGAAGCACGCTCTTGCTTTCTAGCGTCTCTAATAGAGAAGGATATCTGAGTTTGCTGAGAACAAAAGAACGGTGTTTCCTACACATACAGACCATGTCTAGTCCAACTCTGCTTCTGAAACTGATACAAAGCACTGGTCCTGTAACATCCAATGCTTGTCAGTTAAGATGAGAAACGTGTGAGCTTCGTGAATGACGTAGTTCGTTTGAGCTGAAAAGTGACTGCCCTTACCTGAAACGAAGTCTTGCTTATAGGAAGGCACAGCGCATGGGATTTAACTCCATTTCTGAAGTGAAACACACAGCATAGTTCTCATCAATAGATCACACTCTGCTTTAGAGCGAGAAGCACGCTCTTGCTTTCTAGCGTCTCTAATAGAGCAGGAAATCTGAGTGTGCTCAGAACAAGAGAACGGTGTTTCCTACACATACGGACCATATCTAGTTCAACTCTGCTTCTGAAACTGAAACAAACCACAGGTCCTCTAACATCCAATGCTTGTCCGTTAAGATGAGAATCGTGTGAGCTTCGTGAACGACGTTGTTCGTTTGAGCTGAAAAGTGACTGCCCTTACCTGAAATGAAGTCTTGCTTGTAGGAAGACACAGAGCCTGGGATTTAACTCCTTTTCTGAAGTGAAACACACAGCAGAGTTCTCATCCACGGATTACACTCTGCTTTAGAGCAAGACGCACGCTCTTGCTTTCTAGAGTCTCTAAGACAGCAGGAAATGTGAGTGTGCTGAGAACAAAAGAACGGTGTTTCCTGCACATACGGACCATATCTAGTCCAACTCTGCTTCTGAAACTGATACAAAGCACTGGTCCTCTAACATCCAATGCTTGTCAGTTAAGATGAGAATCGTGTGAGCTTCGTGAACGATGTATATCATTTGAGATGTAAAGTAACTGCCCTTTCCGGAAACGATATCTTCCTTGTAGGAAGACTCAGAGCCTGGGATTTAACTCATTTTCTGAAGGGAAACACACAGCAGAGTTCTCATCCATTGATCACACTCTGCTTTAGAACAAGAATCATGCTCTTGCTTTCTAGAGTCTCTGAGACAGCAGGAATCGTGAGTGTGCTGAGAACAAAAGAACAGTGTTTCCTACACATAAGGACCATATGTAGTCCAACTCTGCCTTCGAAACTGATACAAAGCACTGGTCCTGTAACATCCAATGCTTGGCAGTTAAGATGAGAAACGTGTGAGCTTCGTGAAAGATGTAGTTCGCTTGAGCTGAAAATTAACTGCCCTTTCCGGAAACGAAGTCTTGATTGTAGGAAGACTCAGAGCCTGGGATTTAACTCCATTTCTGAAGGGAAACACACAGCAGAGTTCTCATCCATTGATCACACTCTGCTTTAGAACAAGAATCATGCTCTTGCTTTCTAGAGTCTCTAAGACAGCAGGAAATCTGAGTGTGCTCAGAACAAGAGAACGGTGTTTCCTACACATACGGACCATATCTAGTTCAAATCTGCTTCTGAAACTGAAACAAACCACAGGTCCTCTAACATCCAATGCTTGTCAGTTAAGATGAGAAACGTGTGAGCTTCGTGAACGATGTAGTTCGTTTGAGCTGTAAAGAAACTGCCCTTACCTGAAAAGAATTCTTGCTTTTAGGAATACTTAGAGCTTGGGATTTAACTCCTTTTCTGAAATGAAACGCACAGCAGAGTTCTCATCCACTGATCACACTCTGCTTTAGAGCAAGACGCACCCTCTTGCTTTCTGGAGTCACTAAGTCAGCAGGAAACGTGAGTGTGCTGAGAACAAAAGTACGGTGTTTCCTACACATACGGACCATATCTAGTTCAACACTGCTTCTGAAACTGAAACAAACCACAGGTCCTCTAACATCCAATGCTTGTCAGTTAAGATGAGAAACGTGTGAGCTTCGTGAACATTGTAGTTCGTTTGAGCTGTAAAGAAACTGCCCTTACCTGAAAAGAATTCTTGCTTTTAGGAAGACTCAGAGCCTGGGATTTAACTCCTTTTCTGAAGTGAAACACACAGCAGAGTTCTCATCCACTGATCACACTCTGCTTTAGAGCAAGAAGCACGCTCCTGCTTTCTAGATGCTCTAAGACAGCATGAAACGTGAGTGTGCTGAGAACAAAAGAACGATGTTTCCTACACATAAGGACCATATGTAGTCCAACTCTGCTTTCGAAACTGATACAAAGCACTGGTCCTGTAACATCCAATGCTTGTCAGTTAAGATGAGAAACGTGTGAGCTTCATGAAAGATGTACTTCGCTTGAGCTGAAAAGTAACTCCCCTTTCCGGAAACGAAGTCTTGCTTGTAGGAAGACTCAGAACCTAGGATTTAACTCCATTTCTGAAGGGAAACACAAAGCAGAGTTCTCATCCACTGATCACACTCTGCTTTAGAGCAAGAAGCACGCTCTTGCTTTCTAGAGGCGCTAGGACAGCATGAAACGTGAGTGTGCTGAGAACAAAAGAACGATGTTTCCTACACATAAGAACGATATGTAGTCCAACTCTGCTTTCAAAACTGATACAAAGCCCTGGTCCTGTAACATCGATTGATTGTCAGTTAAGATGAGAAACGTGTGAGCTTCGTGAAAGATGTCGTTCGCTTGAGCTGAAAAGTAACTGCCCTTTCCGGAAACGAAGTCTTGCTTGTAGGAAGACTCAGAGCCTGGGATTTAACTCCATTTCTGAAGGGAAACACACAGCAGAGTTCTCATCCATTGATCACACTCTGCTTTAGAACAAGAATCGTGCTCTTGCTTTCTTGATTCTGTAAGACAGCAGGAAACGTGAGTGTGCTCAGAACAAAAGAACGGTGTTTCCTAATCATAAGGACCATATGTAGTCCAACTCTGCTTTCGAAAGTGATACAAAGCACTGGTCCTGTAACATCCAATGCTTGTCATTTAAGATGAGAAACGTGTGAGCTTCGTGAACGATGTAGTACGTTTGAGCTGAAAAGTGACTGCCCTTACCTGAAACGAAGTCTTGCTTGTAGGAAGACACAGAGCCTGGGATTTAACTCCATTTCTGAAGTGAAAAACAGAGCATTGTTCTCATCCATGGATCACACTCTGCTTTAGAGCAAGAAGCACGCTCTTGCTTTCTAGCGTCTCTAATAGAGAAGGATATCTGAGTTTGCTGAGAACAAAAGAACGGTGTTTCCTACACATACAGACCATGTCTAGTCCAACTCTGCTTCTGAAACTGATACAAAGCACTGGTCCTGTAACATCCAATGCTTGTCAGTTAAGATGAGAAACGTGTGAGCTTCGTGAATGACGTAGTTCGTTTGAGCTGAAAAGTGACTGCCCTTACCTGAAACGAAGTCTTGCTTATAGGAAGGCACAGCGCATGGGATTTAACTCCATTTCTGAAGTGAAACACACAGCATAGTTCTCATCAATAGATCACACTCTACTTTAGAGCGAGAAGCACGCTCTTGCTTTCTAGCGTCTCTAATAGAGCAGGAAATCTGAGTGTGCTCAGAACAAGAGAACGGTGTTTCCTACACATACGGACCATATCTAGTTCAACTCTGCTTCTGAAACTGAAACAAACCACAGGTCCTCTAACATCCAATGCTTGTCCGTTAAGATGAGAATCGTGTGAGCTTCGTGAACGACGTTGTTCGTTTGAGCTGAAAAGTGACTGCCCTTACCTGAAATGAAGTCTTGCTTGTAGGAAGACACAGAGCCTGGGATTTAACTCCTTTTCTGAAGTGAAACACACAGCAGAGTTCTCATCCACGGATTACACTCTGCTTTAGAGCAAGACGCACGCTCTTGCTTTCTAGAGTCTCTAAGACAGCAGGAAATGTGAGTGTGCTGAGAACAAAAGAACGGTGTTTCCTGCACATACGGACCATATCTAGTCCAACTCTGCTTCTGAAACTGATACAAAGCACTGGTCCTCTAACATCCAATGCTTGTCAGTTAAGATGAGAATCGTGTGAGCTTCGTGAACGATGTATATCATTTGAGATGTAAAGTAACTGCCCTTTCCGGAAACGATATCTTCCTTGTAGGAAGACTCAGAGCCTGGGATTTAACTCATTTTCTGAAGGGAAACACACAGCAGAGTTCTCATCCATTGATCACACTCTGCTTTAGAACAAGAATCATGCTCTTGCTTTCTAGAGTCTCTGAGACAGCAGGAATCGTGAGTGTGCTGAGAACAAAAGAACAGTGTTTCCTACACATAAGGACCATATGTAGTCCAACTCTGCCTTCGAAACTGATACAAAGCACTGGTCCTGTAACATCCAATGCTTGGCAGTTAAGATGAGAAACGTGTGAGCTTCGTGAAAGATGTAGTTCGCTTGAGCTGAAAATTAACTGCCCTTTCCGGAAACGAAGTCTTGATTGTAGGAAGACTCAGAGCCTGGGATTTAACTCCATTTCTGAAGGGAAACACACAGCAGAGTTCTCATCCATTGATCACACTCTGCTTTAGAACAAGAATCATGCTCTTGCTTTCTAGAGTCTCTAAGACAGCAGGAAATCTGAGTGTGCTCAGAACAAGAGAACGGTGTTTCCTACACATACGGACCATATCTAGTTCAAATCTGCTTCTGAAACTGAAACAAACCACAGGTCCTCTAACATCCAATGCTTGTCAGTTAAGATGAGAAACGTGTGAGCTTCGTGAACGATGTAGTTCGTTTGAGCTGTAAAGAAACTGCCCTTACCTGAAAAGAATTCTTGCTTTTAGGAATACTTAGAGCTTGGGATTTAACTCCTTTTCTGAAATGAAACGCACAGCAGAGTTCTCATCCACTGATCACACTCTGCTTTAGAGCAAGACGCACCCTCTTGCTTTCTGGAGTCACTAAGTCAGCAGGAAACGTGAGTGTGCTGAGAACAAAAGTACGGTGTTTCCTACACATACGGACCATATCTAGTTCAACACTGCTTCTGAAACTGAAACAAACCACAGGTCCTCTAACATCCAATGCTTGTCAGTTAAGATGAGAAACGTGTGAGCTTCGTGAACATTGTAGTTCGTTTGAGCTGTAAAGAAACTGCCCTTACCTGAAAAGAATTCTTGCTTTTAGGAAGACTCAGAGCCTGGGATTTAACTCCTTTTCTGAAGTGAAACACACAGCAGAGTTCTCATCCACTGATCACACTCTGCTTTAGAGCAAGAAGCACGCTCCTGCTTTCTAGATGCTCTAAGACAGCATGAAACGTGAGTGTGCTGAGAACAAAAGAACGATGTTTCCTACACATAAGGACCATATGTAGTCCAACTCTGCTTTCGAAACTGATACAAAGCACTGGTCCTGTAACATCCAATGCTTGTCAGTTAAGATGAGAAACGTGTGAGCTTCATGAAAGATGTACTTCGCTTGAGCTGAAAAGTAACTCCCCTTTCCGGAAACGAAGTCTTGCTTGTAGGAAGACTCAGAACCTAGGATTTAACTCCATTTCTGAAGGGAAACACAAAGCAGAGTTCTCATCCACTGATCACACTCTGCTTTAGAGCAAGA
Source organism: Onychomys leucogaster (assembly GCA_949786385.1). Classification (NCBI taxonomy): domain Eukaryota; kingdom Metazoa; phylum Chordata; class Mammalia; order Rodentia; family Cricetidae; genus Onychomys; species Onychomys leucogaster. The sequence continues at coordinate 2,563,570 of CATKUP010000035.1, forward strand.
CGCACGCTCTTGCTTTCTAGAGGCTCTAGGACAGCATGAAATGTGAGTGTGCTGAGACCAAAGAACGATGATTCCTACACATACGGATCATATGTAGTCCAACTCTGCTTCTGAAACTGATACAAAGCACTGGTCCTCTAACATCCAATGCTTGTCAGTTAAGATGAGAAACATGTGAGTTTCGTGAACGATGTAGTTCGTTTCAACAGTAAAGAAACTGCCCTTACCTGAAAGGAAGTCTTGCTTGTAGGAAGACACAGAGCCTGGGATTTAACTACATTTCTGAAGTGAAACACACAACAGAGTTCTCATCCATTCATCACACTCTTCTTTAGAACAAGAAGCATGCTCTTGCTTTCTAGAGTCTCTAAGACAGCAGGAAACATGAGTGTGCTGAGACCAAAGAACGGTGTTTCCTACACATACAGACCATATCTAGTTCAACTCTGCTTTTGAAACTGAAACAAACCACTGGTCCTCTAACATCAAATGCTTGTCAGTTAAGATGAGAAACGTGTGAGCTTCGTGAACGATGTAGTTCGTTTGAGCTGAAAAGTGACTGCCCTTACCTGAAATGAAGTCTTGCTTGTAAGAAGACACAGAGCCTGGGATTTCACTCCATTTCTGAAGTGAAACACAACCAGCCTAGTTCTCATCCATGGATCACACTCTGCTTTAGAAGGAGAATCACACTCTTGCTTTCTAGAGTCTCTAATACAAAAGGAAACCAGACTGTGCTCAGAACAAAAGAACGGTGGTTCCTACACATACGGACCATATCTAGTTAAACTCTGCTTCTGAAACTGAAACAAAACACAGGTCCTCTAACATCCAATGCTTGTCCGTTCAGATGAGAAAGGTGTGAGCTTCGTGAACGATGCAGTTCGTTTGAGCTGTAAAGAAACTGCCCTTACCTGAAAAGAATTCTTGCTTTAGGAAGACTCAGAGCCTGGGATTTAACTCCATTTCTGAAGGGAAACACACAGCAGAGTTCTCATCCATTGATCACACTCTGCTTTAGAACAAGAATCATGCTCTTGCTTTCTAGAATCTCTGAGACAGCAGGAATCGTGAGTGTGCTGAGAACAAAAGAACAGTGTTTCCTACACATAAAGACCATATGTAGTCCAACTCTGCTTTCGAAACTGATACAAAGCACTGGTCCTGTAACATCCAATGCTTGTCAGTTAAGATGAGAAACGTGTGTGCTTCGTGAACGATGTAGTTCATTTGAGCTGTAAAGAAACTGCCCTTACCTGAAAAGAAGTCCTGTTTTTAGGAAGACTCATAGTCTCGGATTTAACTACATTTCTGAAGTGAAACACACAGCAGAGTTCTCATCCACTGATCACACTCTGCTTTAGAGCAAGAAGCACGCTCTTGCTTTCTAGAGGCTCTAGGACAGCATGAAACGTGAGTGTGCTGAGAACAAAAGAACGATGTTTCCTACACATAAGAACGATATGTAGTCCAACTCTGCTTTCAAAACTGATACAAAGCCCTGGTCCTGTAACATCGATTGCTTGTCAGTTAAGATGAGAAACGTGTGAGCTTCGTGAATGATGTAGTTCGTTTGAGCTGAAAAGTAACTGCCCTTTCCCGAAACGAAGTCTTGCTTGTAGGAAGACTCAGAGCCTGGGATTTAACTCCATTTCTGAAGGGAAACACACAGCAGAGTTCTCATCCATTGATCACACTCTGCTTTAGAACAAGAATCGTGCTCTTGCTTTCTTGATTCTCTGAGACAGCAGGAAACGAGAGTGTGCTCAGAACAAAAGAACGGTGTTTCCTAATCATAAGGACCATATGTAGTCCAACTCTGCTTTCGAAAGTGATACAAAGCACTGGTCCTGTAACATCCAATGCTTGTCATTTAAGATGAGAAACGTGTGAGCTTTGTGAACGATGTAGTTCGTTTGAGCTAAAAAGTGACTGCCCTTACATGAAACGAAGTCTTGCTTGTAGGAAGACACAGAGCCTGGGATTTAACTCCATTTCTGAAGTGAAAAACAGAGCATTGTTCTCATTCATGGATCACACTCTGCTTTAGAGCAAGAAGCACGCTCTTGCTTTCTAGCGTCTCTAATAGAGCAGGATATCTGAGTTTGCTGAGAACAAAAGAACGGTGTTTCCTACACATACAGACCATGTCTAGTCCAACTCTGCTTCTGAAACTGATACAAAGCACTGGTCCTGTAACATCCAATGCTTGTCAGTTAAGATGAGAAACGTGTGAGCTTCGTGAATGACGTAGTTCGTTTGAGCTGAAAAGTGACTGCCCTTACCTGAAACGAAGTCTTGCTTATAGGAAGACACAGAGCATGGGATTTAACTCCATTTCTCAAGTGAAACACACAGCATAGTTCTCATCAATGGATCACACTCTGCTTTAGAGCGAGAAGCACGCTCTTGCTTTCTAGTGTCTCTAATAGAGCAGGAATCTGAGTGTGCTCAGAACAAGAGAACGGTGTTTCCTACACATACGGACCATATCTAGTTCAACTCTGCTTCTGAAACTGAAACAAACCACAGGTCCTCTAACATCCAATGCTTGTCAGTTAAGATGAGAAACGTGTGAGCTTCATGAACGATGTAGTTCGTTTGAGCTGTAAAGAAACTGCCCTTACCTGAAAAGAATTCTTGCTTTTAGGAAGACTCAGAGCCTGGGATTTAACTCCTTTTCTGAAGTGAAACACACAGCAGAGTTCTCATCCACTGATCACACTCTGCTTTAGAGCAAGAAGCACGCTCCTGCTTTCTAGATGCTCTAAGACAGCATGAAACGTGAGTGTGCTGAGAACAAAAGAACGGTGTTTCCTACACATACGGACCATATGTAGTCCAACTCTGCTTGTGAAACTGATACAAAGCACTGGTCCTCTAACATCCAATGCTTGTCAGTTAAGATGAGAATCGTGTGAGCTTTGTGAACGAAGTATTTCGTTTGAGATGTAAAGTAACTGCCCTTTCTGGAAACGAAGTCTTCCTTGTAGGAAGACTCAGAGCTTGGGATTTAACTCCTTTTTTGAAGTGAAACACACAGAAGAGTTCTAATCCATTGATCAACCTCTGCTTTAGAACAAAAAGCATGCTCTTGCTTTCTAGAGTCTCTAAGACAGCAGGAAACGTGAGTGTGCTGAGAACAAATGAACGGTGTTTCGTACACATACAGACCATGTCTAGTCCAACTCTGCTTCTGAAACTGATACAAAGCACTGGTCCTATAACATCCAATGCTTGTCAGATAAGATGAGAAACGTGTGAGCTTCGTGAACGATGTAGTTCGTTTGAGCTGAAAAGTGACTGCCCTTACCTGAAACGAAGTCTTGCTTGTAGGAAGACACAGAGCCTGGAATTTAACTCCATTTCTGAAGAGAAACACAAAGCATAGTTCTCATCCATGGATCACACTCTGCTGTAGAGCGAGAAGCACGCTCTTGCTTTCTAGCGTCTCTAATACAGCAGGAAATCTGAGTGTGCCCAGAACAAGAGAACGGTGGTTCCTACACATACGGACCATATCTAGTTCAACTCTGCTTCTGAAACTGAAACAAACCACAGGTCCTCTAACATCCAATGCTTGTGAGTTAAGATGAGAAAATTGTGAGCTTCGTGAACAACGTATATCGTTTGAGATGTAAAGTAACTGCCCTTTCCGGGAACGAAGTCTTCCTTGTAGGAAGACTCAGAGCTTGGGATTTAACACCTTTTTGAAGTGAAACACACAGAAGAGTTCTCATCCATTGATCACACTCTGCTTTAGAAAAACAAGCATGCTCTTGCTTTCTAGAGTCTCTAAGACAGCAGGAAACGTGAGTGTGCTGAGAAAAAAAGAACGGTGTTTCCTACACATAAGCACCATAGGTAGTCCAACTCTGCTTTCGAAACTGATACAAAGCACTGGTCCTGTAACATCCAATGATTGTCAGTTAAGATGAGAAACATGTGAGCTTCATGAAAGATGTACTTCGCTTGAGCTGAAAAGTAACTGCCCTTTCCGGAAACGAAGTCTTGCTTGTAGGAAGACTCAGAGCCTAGGATTTAACTCCATTTCTGAAGGGAAAAACAAAGCAGAGTTCTCATCCACTGATCACGCTCTGCTTTAGAGCAAGACGCACGCTCTTGCTTTCTAGAGGCTCTAGGACAGCATGAAATGTGAGTGTGCTGAGACCAAAGAACGATGTTTCCTACACATACGGATCATATGTAGTCCAACTCTGCTTTCGAAAGTGATACAAAGCACTGGTCCTGTAACATCCAATGCATGTCATTTAAGATGAGAAACGTGTGAGCTTCGTGAACGATGTAGTTCGTTTGAGCTGAAAAGTGACTGCCCTTACATGAAACGAAGTCTTGCTTGTAGGAAGACACAGAGCCTGGGATTTAACTCCATTTCTGAAGTGAAAAACAGAGCATTGTTCTCATCCATGGATCACACTCTGCTTTAGAGCAAGAAGCACGCTCTTGCTTTCTAGCGTCTCTAATAGAGCAGGATATCTGAGTTTGCTGAGAACAAAAGAACGGTGTTTCCTACACATACAGACCATGTCTAGTCCAACTCTGCTTCTGAAAGTGATACAAAGCACTGGTCCTGTAACATCCAATGCTTGTCAGTTAAGATGAGAAACGTGTGAGCTTCGTGAATGACGTAGTTCGTTTGAGCTGAAAAGTGACGGCCCTTACCTGAAACGAAGTCTTGCTTATAGGAAGACACAGAGCATGGGATTTAACTCCATTTCTCAAGTGAAACACACAGCATAGTTCTCATCAATGGATCACACTCTGCTTTAGAGCGAGAAGCACGCTCTTGCTTTCTAGTGTCTCTAATAGAGCAGGAAATCTGAGTGTGCTCAGAACAAGAGAACGGTGTTTCCTAATCATAAGGACCATATGTAGTCCAACTCTGCTTTCGAAAGTGATACAAAGCACTGGTCCTGTAACATCCAATGCTTGTCATTTAAGATGAGAAACGTGTGAGCTTTGTGAACGATGTAGTTCGTTTGAGCTAAAAAGTGACTGCCCTTACATGAAACGAAGTCTTGCTTGTAGGAAGACACAGAGCCTGGGATTTAACTCCATTTCTGAAGTGAAAAACAGAGCATTGTTCTCATTCATGGATCACACTCTGCTTTAGAGCAAGAAGCACGCTCTTGCTTTCTAGGGTCTCTAATAGAGCAGGATATCTGAGTTTGCTGAGAACAAAAGAACGGTGTTTCCTACACATACAGACCATGTCTAGTCCAACTCTGCTTCTGAAACTGATACAAAGCACTGGTCCTGTAACATCCAATGCTTGTCAGTTAAGATGAGAAACGTGTGAGCTTCGTGAATGACGTAGTTCGTTTGAGCTGAAAAGTGACTGCCCTTACCTGAAACGAAGTCTTGCTTATAGGAAGACACAGAGCATGGGATTTAACTCCATTTCTCAAGTGAAACACACAGCATAGTTCTCATCAATGGATCACACTCTGCTTTAGAGCGAGAAGCACGCTCTTGCTTTCTAGTGTCTCTAATAGAGCAGGAAATCTGAGTGTGCTCAGAACAAGAGAACGGTGTTTCCTACACATACGGACCATATCTAGTTCAACTCTGCTTCTGAAACTGAAACAAACCACAGGTCCTCTAACATCCAATGCTTGTCAGTTAAGATGAGAAACGTGTGAGCTTCATGAACGATGTAGTTCGTTTGAGCTGTAAAGAAACTGCCCTTACCTGAAAAGAATTCTTGCTTTTAGGAAGACTCAGAGCCTGGGATTTAACTCCTTTTCTGAAGTGAAACACACAGCAGAGTTCTCATCCACTGATCACACTCTGCTTTAGAGCAAGAAGCACGCTCCTGCTTTCTAGATGCTCTAAGACAGCATGAAACGTGAGTGTGCTGAGAACAAAAGAACGGTGTTTCCTACACATACGGACCATATGTAGTCCAACTCTGCTTGTGAAACTGATACAAAGCACTGGTCCTCTAACATCCAATGCTTGTCAGTTAAGATGAGAATCGTGTGAGCTTTGTGAACGACGTATTTCGTTTGAGATGTAAAGTAACTGCCCTTTCTGGAAACGAAGTCTTCCTTGTAGGAAGACTCAGAGCTTGGGATTTAACTCCTTTTTTGAAGTGAAACACACAGAAGAGTTCTAATCCATTGATCAACCTCTGCTTTAGAACAAAAAGCATGCTCTTGCTTTCTAGAGTCTCTAAGACAGCAGGAAACGTGAGTGTGCTGAGAACAAATGAACGGTGTTTCGTACACATACAGACCATGTCTAGTCCAACTCTGCTTCTGAAACTGATACAAAGCACTGGTCCTGTAACATCCAATGCTTGTCAGATAAGATGAGAAACGTGTGAGCTTCGTGAACGATGTAGTTCGTTTGAGCTGAAAAGTGACTGCCCTTACCTGAAACGAAGTCTTGCTTGTAGGAAGACACAGAGCCTGGAATTTAACTCCATTTCTGAAGAGAAACACACAGCATAGTTCTCATCCATGGATCACACTCTGCTGTAGAGCGAGAAGCACGCTCTTGCTTTCTAGCGTCTCTAATACAGCAGGAAATCTGAGTGTGCCCAGAACAAGAGAACGGTGGTTCCTACACATACGGACCATATCTAGTTCAACTCTGCTTCTGAAACTGAAACAAACCACAGGTCCTCTAACATCCAATGCTTGTGAGTTAAGATGAGAAAATTGTGAGCTTCGTGAACAACGTATATCGTTTGAGATGTAAAGTAACTGCCCTTTCCGGGAACGAAGTCTTCCTTGTAGGAAGACTCAGAGCTTGGGATTTAACACCTTTTTGAAGTGAAACACACAGAAGAGTTCTCATCCATTGATCACACTCTGCTTTAGAAAAACAAGCATGCTCTTGCTTTCTAGAGTCTCTAAGACAGCAGGAAACGTGAGTGTGCTGAGAACAAAAGAACGGTGTTTCCTACACATAAGGACCATAGGTAGTCCAACTCTGCTTTCGAAACTGATACAAAGCACTGGTCCTGTAACATCCAATGCTTGTCAGTTAAGATGAGAAACGTGTGAGCTTCATGAAAGATGTACTTCGCTTGAGCTGAAAAGTAACTGCCCTTTCCGGAAACGAAGTCTTGCTTGTAGGAAGACTCAGAGCCTAGGATTTAACTCCATTTCTGAAGGGAAAAACAAAGCAGAGTTCTCATCCACTGATCACGCTCTGCTTTAGAGCAAGACGCACGCTCTTGCTTTCTAGAGGCTCTAGGACAGCATGAAATGTGAGTGTGCTGAGACCAAAGAACGATGTTTCCTACACATACGGATCATATGTAGTCCAACTCTGCTTTCGAAAGTGATACAAAGCACTGGTCCTGTAACATCCAATGCATGTCATTTAAGATGAGAAACGTGTGAGCTTCGTGAACGATGTAGTTCGTTTGAGCTGAAAAGTGACTGCCCTTACATGAAACGAAGTCTTGCTTGTAGGAAGACACAGAGCCTGGGATTTAACTCCATTTCTGAAGTGAAAAACAGAGCATTGTTCTCATCCATGGATCACACTCTGCTTTAGAGCAAGAAGCACTCTCTTGCTTTCTAGCGTCTCTAATAGAGCAGGATATCTGAGTTTGCTGAGAACAAAAGAACGGTGTTTCCGACACATACAGACCATGTCTAGTCCAACTCTGCTTCTGAAACTGATACAAAGCACTGGTCCTGTAACATCCAATGCTTGTCAGTTAAGATGAGAAACGTGTGAGCTTTGTGAATGACGTAGTTCGTTAGAGCTGAAAAGTGACTGCCCTTACCTGAAATGAAGTCTTGCTTATAGGAAGACACAGAGCATGGGATTTAACTCCATTTCTCAAGTGAAACACACAGCATAGTTCTCATCAATGGATCACACTCTGCTTTAGAGCGAGAAGCACGCTCTTGCTTTCTAGTGTCTCTAATAGAGCAGGAAATCTGAGTGTGCTCAGAACAAGAGAACGGTGTTTCCTAATCATAAGGACCATATGTAGTCCAACTCTGCTTTCGAAAGTGATACAAAGCACTGGTCCTGTAACATCCAATGCTTGTCATTTAAGATGAGAAACGTGTGAGCTTTGTGAACGATGTAGTTCGTTTGAGCTAAAAAGTGACTGCCCTTACATGAAACGAAGTCTTGCTTGTAGGAAGACACAGAGCCTGGGATTTAACTCCATTTCTGAAGTGAAAAACAGAGCATTGTTCTCATTCATGGATCACACTCTGCTTTAGAGCAAGAAGCACGCTCTTGCTTTCTAGGGTCTCTAATAGAGCAGGATATCTGAGTTTGCTGAGAACAAAAGAACGGTGTTTCCTACACATACAGACCATGTCTAGTCCAACTCTGCTTCTGAAACTGATACAAAGCACTGGTCCTGTAACATCCAATGCTTGTCAGTTAAGATGAGAAACGTGTGAGCTTTGTGAATGACGTAGTTCGTTTGAGCTGAAAAGTGACTGCCCTTACCTGAAACGAAGTCTTGCTTATAGGAAGACACAGAGCATGGGATTTAACTCCATTTCTCAAGTGAAACACACAGCATAGTTCTCATCAATGGATCACACTCTGCTTTAGAGCGAGAAGCACGCTCTTGCTTTCTAGTGTCTCTAATAGAGCAGGAAATCTGAGTGTGCTCAGAACAAGAGAACGGTGTTTCCTACACATACGGACCATATCTAGTTCAACTCTGCTTCTGAAACTGAAACAAACCACAGGTCCTCTAACATCCAATGCTTGTCAGTTAAGATGAGAAACGTGTGAGCTTCATGAACGATGTAGTTCGTTTGAGCTGTAAAGAAACTGCCCTTACCTGAAAAGAATTCTTGCTTTTAGGAAGACTCAGAGCCTGGGATTTAACTCCTTTTCTGAAGTGAAACACACAGCAGAGTTCTCATCCACTGATCACACTCTGCTTTAGAGCAAGAAGCACGCTCCTGCTTTCTAGATGCTCTAAGACAGCATGAAACGTGAGTGTGCTGAGAACAAAAGAACGGTGTTTCCTACACATACGGACCATATGTAGTCCAACTCTGCTTGTGAAATTGATACAAAGCACTGGTCCTCTAACATCCAATGCTTGTCAGTTAAGATGAGAATCGTGTGAGCTTTGTGAACGACGTATTTCGTTTGAGATGTAAAGTAACTGCCCTTTCTGGAAACGAAGTCTTCCTTGTAGGAAGACTCAGAGCTTGGGATTTAACTCCTTTTTTGAAGTGAAACACACAGAAGAGTTCTAATCCATTGATCAACCTCTGCTTTAGAACAAAAAGCATGCTCTTGCTGTCTAGAGTCTCTAAGACAGCAGGAAACGTGAGTGTGCTGAGAACAAATGAACGGTGTTTCGTACACATACAGACCATGTCTAGTCCAACTCTGCTTCTGAAACTGATACAAAGCACTGGTCCTGTAACATCCAATGCTTGTCAGATAAGATGAGAAACGTGTGAGCTTCGTGAACGATGTAGTTCGTTTGAGCTGAAAAGTGACTGCCCTTACCTGAAACGAAGTCTTGCTTGTAGGAAGACACAGAGCCTGGAATTTAACTCCATTTCTGAAGAGAAACACACAGCATAGTTCTCATCCATGGATCACACTCTGCTGTAGAGCGAGAAGCACGCTCTTGCTTTCTAGCGTCTCTAATACAGCAGGAAATCTGAGTGTCCCCAGAACAAGAGAACGGTGGTTCCTACACATACGGACCATATCTAGTTCAACTCTGCTTCTGAAACTGAAACAAACCACAGGTCCTCTAACATCCAATGCTTGTGAGTTAAGATGAGAAAATTGTGAGCTTCGTGAACAACGTATATCGTTTGAGATGTAAAGTAACTGCCCTTTCCGGGAACGAAGTCTTCCTTGTAGGAAGACTCAGAGCTTGGGATTTAACACCTTTTTGAAGTGAAACACACAGAAGAGTTCTCATCCATTGATCACACTCTGCTTTAGAAAAACAAGCATGCTCTTGCTTTCTAGAGTCTCTAAGACAGCAGGAAACGTGAGTGTGCTGAGAACAAAAGAATGGTGTTTCCTACACATAAGCACCATAGGTAGTCCAACTCTGCTTTCGAAACTGATACAAAGCACTGGTCCTGTAACATCCAATGCTTGTCAGTTAAGATGAGAAACATGTGAGCTTCATGAAAGATGTACTTCGCTTGAGCTGAAAAGTAACTGCCCTTTCCGGAAACGAAGTCTTGCTTGTAGGAAGACTCAGAGCCTAGGATTTAACTCCATTTCTGAAGGGAAAAACAAAGCAGAGTTCTCATCCACTGATCACGCTCTGCTTTAGAGCAAGACGCACGCTCTTGCTTTCTAGAGGCTCTAGGACAGCATGAAATGTGAGTGTGCTGAGACCAAAGAACGATGTTTCCTACACATACGGATCATATGTAGTCCAACTCTGCTTTCGAAAGTGATACAAAGCACTGGTCCTGTAACATCCAATGCATGTCATTTAAGATGAGAAACGTGTGAGCTTCGTGAACGATGTAGTTCGTTTGAGCTGAAAAGTGACTGCCCTTACACGAAACGAAGTCTTGCTTGTAGGAAGACACAGAGCCTGGGATTTAACTCCATTTCTGAAGTGAAAAACAGAGCATTGTTCTCATCCATGGATCACACTCTGCTTTAGAGCAAGAAGCACGCTCTTGCTTTCTAGCGTCTCTAATAGAGCAGGATATCTGAGTTTGCTGAGAACAAAAGAACGGTGTTTCCGACACATACAGACCATGTCTAGTCCAACTCTGCTTCTGAAACTGATACAAAGCACTGGTCCTGTAACATCCAATGCTTGTCAGTTAAGATGAGAAACGTGTGAGCTTTGTGAATGACGTAGTTCGTTAGAGCTGAAAAGTGACTGCCCTTACCTGAAATGAAGTCTTGCTTATAGGAAGACACAGAGCATGGGATTTAACTCCATTTCTCAAGTGAAACACACAGCATAGTTCTCATCAATGGATCACACTCTGCTTTAGAGCGAGAAGCACGCTCTTGCTTTCTAGTGTCTCTAATAGAGCAGGAAATCTGAGTGTGCTCAGAACAAGAGAACGGTGTTTCCTACACATACGGACCATATCTAGTTCAACTCTGCTTCTGAAACTGAAACAAACCACAGGTCCTCTAACATCCAATGCTTGTCAGTTAAGATGAGAAACGTGTGAGCTTCGTGAACGATGTAGTTCGTTTGAGCTGTAAAGAAACTGCCCTTACCTGAAAAGAATTCTTGCTTTTAGGACGACTCAGAGCCTGGGATTTAACTCCTTTTCTGAAGTGAAACACACAGCAGAGTTCTCATCCACTGATCACACTCTGCTTTAGAGCAAGAAGCACGCTCCTGCTTTCTAGATGCTCTAAGACAGCATGAAACGTGAGTGTGCTGAGAACAAAAGAACGGTGTTTCCTACACATACGGACCATATGTAGTCCAACTCTGCTTGTGAAACTGATACAAAGCACTGGTCCTCTAACATCCAATGCTTGTCAGTTAAGATGAGAATCGTGTGAGCTTTGTGAACGACGTATTTCGTTTGAGATGTAAAGTAACTGCCCTTTCTGGAAACGAAGTCTTCCTTGTAGGAAGAGTCAGAGCTTGGGATTTAACTCCTTTTTTGAAGTGAAACACACAGAAGAGTTCTAATCCATTGATCAAACTCTGCTTTAGAATAAAAAGCATGCTCTTGCTTTCTAGAGTCTCTAAGACAGCAGGAAACGTGAGTGTGCTGAGAACAAATGAACGGTGTTTCGTACACATACAGACCATGTCTAGTCCAACTCTGCTTCTGAAACTGATACAAAGCACTGGTCCTGTAACATCCAATGCTTGTCAGATAAGATGAGAAACGTGTGAGCTTCGTGAACGATGTAGTTCGTTTGAGCTGAAAAGTGACTGCCCTTACCTGAAACGAAGTCTTGCTTGTAGGAAGACACAGAGCCTGGAATTTAACTCCATTTCTGAAGAGAAACACACAGCATAGTTCTCATCCATGGACCACACTCTGCTGTAGAGCGAGAAGCACGCTCTTGCTTTCTAGCGTCTCTAATACAGCAGGAAATCTGAGTGTGCTCAGAACAAGAGAACGGTAGTTCCTACACATACGGACCATATCTAGTTCAACTCTGCTTCTGAAACTGAAACAAACCACAGGTCCTCTAACATCCAATGCTTGTGAGTTAAGATGAGAAAATTGTGAGCTTCGTGAACAACGTATATCGTTTGAGATGTAAAGTAACTGCCCTTTCCGGGAACGAAGTCTTCCTTGTAGGAAGACTCAGAGCTTGGGATTTAACACCTTTTTGAAGTGAAACACACAGAAGAGTTCTCATCCATTGATCACACTCTGCTTTAGAAAAACAAGCATGCTCTTGCTTTCTAGAGTCTCTAAGACAGCAGGAAACGTGAGTGTGCTGAGAACAAAAGAACGGTGTTTCCTACACATAAGCACCATAGGTAGTCCAACTCTGCTTTCGAAACTGATACAAAGCACTGGTCCTGTAACATCCAATGCTTGTCAGTTAAGATGAGAAACATGTGAGCTTCATGAAAGATGTACTTCGCTTGAGCTGAAAAGTAACTGCCCTTTCCGGAAACGAAGTCTTGCTTGTAGGAAGACTCAGAGCCTAGGATTTAACTCCATTTCTGAAGGGAAAAACAAAGCAGAGTTCTCATCCACTGATCACGCTCTGCTTTAGAGCAAGACGCACGCTCTTGCTTTCTAGAGGCTCTAGGACAGCATGAAATGTGAGTGTGCTGAGACCAAAGAACGATGTTTCCTACACATACGGATCATATGTAGTCCAACTCTGCTTTCGAAAGTGATACAAAGCACTGGTCCTGTAACATCCAATGCATGTCATTTAAGATGAGAAACGTGTGAGCTTCGTGAACGATGTAGTTCGTTTGAGCTGAAAAGTGACTGCCCTTACATGAAACGAAGTCTTGCTTGTAGGAAGACACAGAGCCTGGGATTTAACTCCATTTCTGAAGTGAAAAACAGAGCATTGTTCTCATCCATGGATCACACTCTGCTTTAGAGCAAGAAGCACGCTCTTGCTTTCTAGCGTCTCTAATAGAGCAGGATATCTGAGTTTGCTGAGAACAAAAGAACGGTGTTTCCTACACATACAGACCATGTCTAGTCCAACTCTGCTTCTGAAACTGATACAAAGCACTGGTCCTGTAACATCCAATGCTTGTCAGTTAAGATGAGAAACGTGTGAGCTTCGTGAATGACGTAGTTCGTTTGAGCTGAAAAGTGACTGCCCTTACCTGAAACGAAGTCTTGCTTATAGGAAGACACAGAGCATGGGATTTAACTCCATTTCTCAAGTGAAACACACAGCATAGTTCTCATCAATGGATCACACTCTGCTTTAGAGCGAGAAGCACGCTCTTGCTTTCTAGTGTCTCTAATAGAGCAGGAAATCTGAGTGTGCTCAGAACAAGAGAACGGTGTTTCCTACACATACGGACCATATCTAGTTCAACTCTGCTTCTGAAACTGAAACAAACCACAGGTCCTCTAACATCCAATGCTTGTCAGTTAAGATGAGAAACGTGTGAGCTTCGTGAACGATGTAGTTCGTTTGAGCTGTAAAGAAACTGCCCTTACCTGAAAAGAATTCTTGCTTTTAGGAAGACTCAGAGCCTGGGATTTAACTCCTTTTCTGAAGTGAAACACACAGCAGAGTTCTCATCCACTGATCACACTCTGCTTTAGAGCAAGAAGCACGCTCCTGCTTTCTAGATGCTCTAAGACAGCATGAAACGTGAGTGTGCTGAGAACAAAAGAACGGTGTTTCCTACACATACGGACCATATGTAGTCCAACTCTGCTTGTGAAACTGATACAAAGCACTGGTCCTCTAACATCCAATGCTTGTCAGTTAAGATGAGAATCGTGTGAGCTTTGTGAACGACGTATTTCGTTTGAGATGTAAAGTAACTGCCCTTTCTGGAAACGAAGTCTTCCTTGTAGGAAGAGTCAGAGCTTGGGATTTAACTCCTTTTTTGAAGTGAAACACACAGAAGAGTTCTAATCCATTGATCAAACTCTGCTTTAGAACAAAAACCATGCTCTTGCTTTCTAGAGTCTCTAAGACAGCAGGAAACGTGAGTGTGCTGAGAACAAATGAACGGTGTTTCGTACACATACAGACCATGTCTAGTCCAACTCTGCTTCTGAAACTGATACAAAGCACTGGTCCTGTAACATCCAATGCTTGTCAGATAAGATGAGAAACGTGTGAGCTTCGTGAACGATGTAGTTCGTTTGAGCTGAAAAGTGACTGCCCTTACCTGAAACGAAGTCTTGCTTGTAGGAAGACACCGAGCCTGGAATTTAACTCCATTTCTGAAGAGAAACACACAGCATAGTTCTCATCCATGGATCACACTCTGCTGTAGAGCGAGAAGCAGGCTCTTGCTTTCTAGCGTCTCTAATACAGCAGGAAATCTGAGTGTGCTCAGAACAAGAGAACGGTGGTTCCTACACATACGGACCATATCTAGTTCAACTCTGCTTCTGAAACTGAAACAAACCACAGGTCCTCTAACATCCAATGCTTGTGAGTTAAGATGAGAAAATTGTGAGCTTCGTGAACAACGTATATCGTTTGAGATGTAAAGTAACTGCCCTTTCCGGGAACGAAGTGTTCCTTGTAGGAAGAGTCAGAGCTTGGGATTTAACACCTTTTTGAAGTGAAACACACAGAAGAGTTCTCATCCATTGATCACACTCTGCTTTAGAAAAACAAGCATGCTCTTGCTTTCTAGAGTCTCTAAGACAGCAGGAAACATGAGTGTGCTGAGAACAAAAGAACGTTGTTTCCTACACATAAGGACCATATGTAGTCCAACTCTGCTTTCGAAACTGATACAAAGCACTGGTCCTGTAACATCCAATGCTTGTCAGTTAAGATGAGAAACGTGTGAGCTTCATGAAAGATGTACTTCGCTTGAGCTGTAAAGAAACTGCCCTTACCTGAAAAGAATTCTTGCTTTTAGGAAGACTCAGAGCCTGGGATTTAACTCCTTTTCTGAAGTGAAACACAGAGCAGAGTTCTCATCCACTGATCACACTCTGCTTTAGAGCAAGAAGCACGCTCCTGCTTTCTAGATGCTCTAAGACAGCATGAAACGTGAGTGTGCTGAGAACAAAAGAACGGTGTTTCCTACACATACGGACCATATGTAGTCCAACTCTGCTTGTGAAACTGATACAAAGCACTGGTCCTCTAACATCCAATGCTTGTCAGTTAAGATGAGAATCGTGTGAGCTTTGTGAACGACGTATTTCGTTTGAGATGTAAAGTAACTGCCCTTTCTGGAAACGAAGTCTTCCTTGTAGGAAGACTCAGAGCTTGGGATTTAACTCCTTTTTTGAAGTGAAACACACAGAAGAGTTCTAATCCATTGATCAACCTCTGCTTTAGAACAAAAAGCATGCTCTTGCTTTCTAGAGTCTCTAAGACAGCAGGAAACGTGAGTGTGCTGAGAACAAATGAACGGTGTTTCGTACACATACAGACCATGTCTAGTCCAACTCTGCTTCTGAAACTGATACAAAGCACTGGTCCTGTAACATCCAATGCTTGTCAGATAAGATGAGAAACGTGTGAGCTTCGTGAACGATGTAGTTCGTTTGAGCTGAAAAGTGACTGCCCTTACCTGAAACGAAGTCTTGCTTGTAGGAAGACACAGAGCCTGGAATTTAACTCCATTTCTGAAGAGAAACACACAGCATAGTTCTCATCCATGGATCACACTCTGCTGTAGAGCGAGAAGCACGCTCTTGCTTTCTAGCGTCTCTAATACAGCAGGAAATCTGAGTGTCCCCAGAACAAGAGAACGGTGGTTCCTACACATACGGACCATATCTAGTTCAACTCTGCTTCTGAAACTGAAACAAACCACAGGTCCTCTAACATCCAATGCTTGTGAGTTAAGATGAGAAAATTGTGAGCTTCGTGAACAACGTATATCGTTTGAGATGTAAAGTAACTGCCCTTTCCGGGAACGAAGTCTTCCTTGTAGGAAGACTCAGAGCTTGGGATTTAACACCTTTTTGAAGTGAAACACACAGAAGAGTTCTCATCCATTGATCACACTCTGCTTTAGAAAAACAAGCATGCTCTTGCTTTCTAGAGTCTCTAAGACAGCAGGAAACGTGAGTGTGCTGAGAACAAAAGAACGGTGTTTCCTACACATAAGCACCATAGGTAGTCCAACTCTGCTTTCGAAACTGATACAAAGCACTGGTCCTGTAACATCCAATGCTTGTCAGTTAAGATGAGAAACATGTGAGCTTCATGAAAGATGTACTTCGCTTGAGCTGAAAAGTAACTGCCCTTTCCGGAAACGAAGTCTTGCTTGTAGGAAGACTCAGAGCCTAGGATTTAACTCCATTTCTGAAGGGAAAAACAAAGCAGAGTTCTCATCCACTGATCACGCTCTGCTTTAGAGCAAGACGCACGCTCTTGCTTTCTAGAGGCTCTAGGACAGCATGAAATGTGAGTGTGCTGAGACCAAAGAACGATGTTTCCTACACATACGGATCATATGTAGTCCAACTCTGCTTTCGAAAGTGATACAAAGCACTGGTCCTGTAACATCCAATGCATGTCATTTAAGATGAGAAACGTGTGAGCTTCGTGAACGATGTAGTTCGTTTGAGCTGAAAAGTGACTGCCCTTACATGAAACGAAGTCTTGCTTGTAGGAAGACACAGAGCCTGGGATTTAACTCCATTTCTGAAGTGAAAAACAGAGCATTGTTCTCATCCATGGATCACACTCTGCTTTAGAGCAAGAAGCACGCTCTTGCTTTCTAGCGTCTCTAATAGAGCAGGATATCTGAGTTTGCTGAGAACAAAAGAACGGTGTTTCCTACACATACAGACCATGTCTAGTCCAACTCTGCTTCTGAAACTGATACAAAGCACTGGTCCTGTAACATCCAATGCTTGTCAGTTAAGATGAGAAACGTGTGAGCTTTGTGAATGACGTAGTTCGTTAGAGCTGAAAAGTGACTGCCCTTACCTGAAATGAAGTCTTGCTTATAGGAAGACACAGAGCATGGGATTTAACTCCATTTCTCAAGTGAAACACACAGCATAGTTCTCATCAATGGATCACACTCTGCTTTAGAGCAAGAAGCACGCTCTTGCTTTCTAGTGTCTCTAATAGAGCAGGAAATCTGAGTGTGCTCAGAACAAGAGAACGGTGTTTCCTACACATACGGACCATATCTAGTTCAACTCTGCTTCTGAAACTGAAACAAACCACAGGTCCTCTAACATCCAATGCTTGTCAGTTAAGATGAGAAACGTGTGAGCTTCGTGAACGATGTAGTTCGTTTGAGCTGTAAAGAAACTGCCCTTACCTGAAAAGAATTCTTGCTTTTAGGACGACTCAGAGCCTGGGATTTAACTCCTTTTCTGAAGTGAAACACACAGCAGAGTTCTCATCCACTGATCACACTCTGCTTTAGAGCAAGAAGCACGTTCCTGCTTTCTAGATGCTCTAAGACAGCATGAAACGTGAGTGTGCTGAGAACAAAAGAACGGTGTTTCCTACACATACGGACCATATGTAGTCCAAAACTGCTTCTGAAACTGATACAAAGCACTGGTCCTCTAACATCCAATGCTTGTCAGTTAAGATGAGAATCGTGTGAGCTTTGTGAACGACGTATTTCGTTTGAGATGTAAAGTAACTGCCCTTTCTGGAAACGAAGTCTTCCTTGTAGGAAGAGTCAGAGCTTGGGATTTAACTCCTTTTTTGAAGTGAAACACACAGAAGAGTTCTAATCCATTGATCAAACTCTGCTTTAGAACAAAAAGCATGCTCTTGCTTTCTAGAGTCTCTAAGACAGCAGGAAACGTGACTGTGCTGAGAACAAATGAACGGTGTTTCGTACACATACAGACCATGTCTAGTCCAACTCTGCTTCTGAAACTGATACAAAGCACTGGTCCTGTAACATCCAATGCTTGTCAGATAAGATGAGAAACGTGTGAGCTTCGTGAACGATGTAGTTCGTTTGAGCTGAAAAGTGACTGCCCTTACCTGAAACGAAGTCTTGCTTGTAGGAAGACACAGAGCCTGGAATTTAACTCCATTTCTGAAGAGAAACACACAGCATAGTTCTCATCCATGGACCACACTCTGCTGTAGAGCGAGAAGCACGCTCTTGCTTTCTAGCGTCTCTAATACAGCAGGAAATCTGAGTGTGCTCAGAACAAGAGAACGGTAGTTCCTACACATACGGACCATATCTAGTTCAACTCTGCTTCTGAAACTGAAACAAACCACAGGTCCTCTAACATCCAATGCTTGTGAGTTAAGATGAGAAAATTGTGAGCTTCGTGAACAACGTATATCGTTTGAGATGTAAAGTAACTGCCCTTTCCGGGAACGAAGTCTTCCTTGTAGGAAGACTCAGAGCTTGGGATTTAACACCTTTTTGAAGTGAAACACACAGAAGAGTTCTCATCCATTGATCACACTCTGCTTTAGAAAAACAAGCATGCTCTTGCTTTCTAGAGTCTCTAAGACAGCAGGAAACGTGAGTGTGCTGAGAACAAAAGAACGGTGTTTCCTACACATAAGCACCATAGGTAGTCCAACTCTGCTTTCGAAACTGATACAAAGCACTGGTCCTGTAACATCCAATGCTTGTCAGTTAAGATGAGAAACATGTGAGCTTCATGAAAGATGTACTTCGCTTGAGCTGAAAAGTAACTGCCCTTTCCGGAAACGAAGTCTTGCTTGTAGGAAGACTCAGAGCCTAGGATTTAACTCCATTTCTGAAGGGAAAAACAAAGCAGAGTTCTCATCCACTGATCACGCTCTGCTTTAGAGCAAGACGCACGCTCTTGCTTTCTAGAGGCTCTAGGACAGCATGAAATGTGAGTGTGCTGAGACCAAAGAACGATGTTTCCTACACATACGGATCATATGTAGTCCAACTCTGCTTTCGAAAGTGATACAAAGCACTGGTCCTGTAACATCCAATGCATGTCATTTAAGATGAGAAACGTGTGAGCTTCGTGAACGATGTAGTTCGTTTGAGCTGAAAAGTGACTGCCCTTACCTGAAACGAAGTCTTGCTTGTAGGAAGACACAGAGCCTGGGATTTAACTCCATTTCTGAAGTGAAAAACAGAGCATTGTTCTCATCCATGGATCACACTCTGCTTTAGAGCAAGAAGCACGCTCTTGCTTTCTAGCGTCTCTAATAGAGCAGGATATCTGAGTTTGCTGAGAACAAAAGAACGGTGTTTCCTACACATACAGACCATGTCTAGTCCAACTCTGCTTCTGAAACTGATAGAAAGCACTGGTCCTGTAACATCCAATGCTTGTCAGTTAAGATGAGAAACGTGTGAGCTTCGTGAATGACGTAGTTCGTTAGAGCTGAAAAGTGACTGCCCTTACCTGAAACGAAGTCTTGCTTATAGGAAGACACAGAGCATGGGATTTAACTCCATTTCTCAAGTGAAACACACAGCATAGTTCTCATCAATGGATCACACTCTGCTTTAGAGCGAGAAGCACGCTCTTGCTTTCTAGTGTCTCTAATAGAGCAGGAAATCTGAGTGTGCTCAGAACAAGAGAACGGTGTTTCCTACACATACGGACCATATCTAGTTCAACTCTGCTTCTGAAACTGAAACAAACCACAGGTCCTCTAACATCCAATGCTTGTCAGTTAAGATGAGAAACGTGTGAGCTTCGTGAACGATGTAGTTCGTTTGAGCTGTAAAGAAACTGCCCTTACCTGAAAAGAATTCTTGCTTTTAGGACGACTCAGAGCCTGGGATTTAACTCCTTTTCTGAAGTGAAACACACAGCAGAGTTCTCATCCACTGATCACACTCTGCTTTAGAGCAAGAAGCACGCTCCTGCTTTCTAGATGCTCTAAGACAGCATGAAACGTGAGTGTGCTGAGAACAAAAGAACGGTGTTTCCTACACATACGGACCATATGTAGTCCAACTCTGCTTGTGAAACTGATACAAAGCACTGGTCCTCTAACATCCAATGCTTGTCAGTTAAGATGAGAATCGTGTGAGCTTTGTGAAGGACGTATTTCGTTTGAGATGTAAAGTAACTGCCCTTTCTGGAAACGAAGTCTTCCTTGTAGGAAGAGTCAGAGCTTGGGATTTAACTCCTTTTTTGAAGTGAAACACACAGAAGAGTTCTAATCCATTGATCAAACTCTGCTTTAGAATAAAAAGCATGCTCTTGCTTTCTAGAGTCTCTAAGACAGCAGGAAACGTGAGTGTGCTGAGAACAAATGAACGGTGTTTCGTACACATACAGACCATGTCTAGTCCAACTCTGCTTCTGAAACTGATACAAAGCACTGGTCCTGTAACATCCAATGCTTGTCAGATAAGATGAGAAACGTGTGAGCTTCGTGAACGATGTAGTTCGTTTGAGCTGAAAAGTGACTGCCCTTACCTGAAACGAAGTCTTGCTTGTAGGAAGACACAGAGCCTGGAATTTAACTCCATTTCTGAAGAGAAACACACAGCATAGTTCTCATCCATGGACCACACTCTGCTGTAGAGCGAGAAGCACGCTCTTGCTTTCTAGCGTCTCTAATACAGCAGGAAATCTGAGTGTGCTCAGAACAAGAGAACGGTAGTTCCTACACATACGGACCATATCTAGTTCAACTCTGCTTCTGAAACTGAAACAAACCACAGGTCCTCTAACATCCAATGCTTGTGAGTTAAGATGAGAAAATTGTGAGCTTCGTGAACAACGTATATCGTTTGAGATGTAAAGTAACTGCCCTTTCCGGGAACGAAGTCTTCCTTGTAGGAAGACTCAGAGCTTGGGATTTAACACCTTTTTGAAGTGAAACACACAGAAGAGTTCTCATCCATTGATCACACTCTGCTTTAGAAAAACAAGCATGCTCTTGCTTTCTAGAGTCTCTAAGACAGCAGGAAACGTGAGTGTGCTGAGAACAAAAGAACGGTGTTTCCTACACATAAGCACCATAGGTAGTCCAACTCTGCTTTCGAAACTGATACAAAGCACTGGTCCTGTAACATCCAATGCTTGTCAGTTAAGATGAGAAACATGTGAGCTTCATGAAAGATGTACTTCGCTTGAGCTGAAAAGTAACTGCCCTTTCCGGAAACGAAGTCTTGCTTGTAGGAAGACTCAGAGCCTAGGATTTAACTCCATTTCTGAAGGGAAAAACAAAGCAGAGTTCTCATCCACTGATCACGCTCTGCTTTAGAGCAAGACGCACGCTCTTGCTTTCTAGAGGCTCTAGGACAGCATGAAATGTGAGTGTGCTGAGACCAAAGAACGATGTTTCCTACACATACGGATCATATGTAGTCCAACTCTGCTTTCGAAAGTGATACAAAGCACTGGTCCTGTAACATCCAATGCATGTCATTTAAGATGAGAAACGTGTGAGCTTCGTGAACGATGTAGTTCGTTTGAGCTGAAAAGTGACTGCCCTTACATGAAACGAAGTCTTGCTTGTAGGAAGACACAGAGCCTGGGATTTAACTCCATTTCTGAAGTGAAAAACAGAGCATTGTTCTCATCCATGGATCACACTCTGCTTTAGAGCAAGAAGCACGCTCTTGCTTTCTAGCGTCTCTAATAGAGCAGGATATCTGAGTTTGCTGAGAACAAAAGAATGGTGTTTCCTACACATACAGACCATGTCTAGTCCAACTCTGCTTCTGAAACTGATACAAAGCACTGGTCCTGTAACATCCAATGCTTGTCAGTTAAGATGAGAAACGTGTGAGCTTCGTGAATGACGTAGTTCGTTTGAGCTGAAAAGTGACTGCCCTTACCTGAAACGAAGTCTTGCTTATAGGAAGACACAGAGCATGGGATTTAACTCCATTTCTCAAGTGAAACACACAGCATAGTTCTCATCAATGGATCACACTCTGCTTTAGAGCGAGAAGCACGCTCTTGCTTTCTAGTGTCTCTAATAGAGCAGGAAATCTGAGTGTGCTCAGAACAAGAGAACGGTGTTTCCTACACATACGGACCATATCTAGTTCAACTCTGCTTCTGAAACTGAAACAAACCACAGGTCCTCTAACATCCAATGCTTGTCAGTTAAGATGAGAAACGTGTGAGCTTCGTGAACGATGTAGTTCGTTTGAGCTGTAAAGAAACTGCCCTTACCTGAAAAGAATTCTTGCTTTTAGGAAGACTCAGAGCCTGGGATTTAACTCCTTTTCTGAAGTGAAACACAGAGCAGAGTTCTCATCCACTGATCACACTCTGCTTTAGAGCAAGAAGCACGCTCCTGCTTTCTAGATGCTCTAAGACAGCATGAAACGTGAGTGTGCTGAGAACAAAAGAACGGTGTTTCCTACACATACGGACCATATGTAGTCCAACTCTGCTTGTGAAACTGATACAAAGCACTGGTCCTCTAACATCCAATGCTTGTCAGTTAAGATGAGAATCGTGTGAGCTTTGTGAACGACGTATTTCGTTTGAGATGTAAAGTAACTGCCCTTTCTGGAAACGAAGTCTTCCTTGTAGGAAGACTCAGAGCTTGGGATTTAACACCTTTTTGAAGTGAAACACACAGAAGAGTTCTCATCCATTGATCACACTCTGCTTTAGAAAAACAAGCATGCTCTTGCTTTCTAGAGTCTCTAAGACAGCAGGAAACGTGAGTGTGCTGAGAACAAAAGAACGGTGTTTCCTACACATAAGCACCATAGGTAGTCCAACTCTGCTTTCGAAACTGATACAAAGCACTGGTCCTGTAACATCCAATGCTTGTCAGTTAAGATGAGAAACATGTGAGCTTCATGAAAGATGTACTTCGCTTGAGCTGAAAAGTAACTGCCCTTTCCGGAAACGAAGTCTTGCTTGTAGGAAGACTCAGAGCCTAGGATTTAACTCCATTTCTGAAGGGAAAAACAAAGCAGAGTTCTCATCCACTGATCACGCTCTGCTTTAGAGCAAGACGCACGCTCTTGCTTTCTAGAGGCTCTAGGACAGCATGAAATGTGAGTGTGCTGAGACCAAAGAACGATGTTTCCTACACATACGGATCATATGTAGTCCAACTCTGCTTTCGAAAGTGATACAAAGCACTGGTCCTGTAACATCCAATGCATGTCATTTAAGATGAGAAACGTGTGAGCTTCGTGAACGATGTAGTTCGTTTGAGCTGAAAAGTGACTGCCCTTACATGAAACGAAGTCTTGCTTGTAGGAAGACACAGAGCCTGGGATTTAACTCCATTTCTGAAGTGAAAAACAGAGCATTGTTCTCATCCATGGATCACACTCTGCTTTAGAGCAAGAAGCACGCTCTTGCTTTCTAGCGTCTCTAATAGAGCAGGATATCTGAGTTTGCTGAGAACAAAAGAATGGTGTTTCCTACACATACAGACCATGTCTAGTCCAACTCTGCTTCTGAAACTGATACAAAGCACTGGTCCTGTAACATCCAATGCTTGTCAGTTAAGATGAGAAACGTGTGAGCTTCGTGAATGACGTAGTTCGTTTGAGCTGAAAAGTGACTGCCCTTACCTGAAACGAAGTCTTGCTTATAGGAAGACACAGAGCATGGGATTTAACTCCATTTCTCAAGTGAAACACACAGCATAGTTCTCATCAATGGATCACACTCTGCTTTAGAGCGAGAAGCACGCTCTTGCTTTCTAGTGTCTCTAATAGAGCAGGAAATCTGAGTGTGCTCAGAACAAGAGAACGGTGTTTCCTACACATACGGACCATATCTAGTTCAACTCTGCTTCTGAAACTGAAACAAACCACAGGTCCTCTAACATCCAATGCTTGTCAGTTAAGATGAGAAACGTGTGAGCTTCGTGAACGATGTAGTTCGTTTGAGCTGTAAAGAAACTGCCCTTACCTGAAAAGAATTCTTGCTTTTAGGAAGACTCAGAGCCTGGGATTTAACTCCTTTTCTGAAGTGAAACACAGAGCAGAGTTCTCATCCACTGATCACACTCTGCTTTAGAGCAAGAAGCACGCTCCTGCTTTCTAGATGCTCTAAGACAGCATGAAACGTGAGTGTGCTGAGAACAAAAGAACGGTGTTTCCTACACATACGGACCATATGTAGTCCAACTCTGCTTGTGAAACTGATACAAAGCACTGGTCCTCTAACATCCAATGCTTGTCAGTTAAGATGAGAATCGTGTGAGCTTTGTGAACGACGTATTTCGTTTGAGATGTAAAGTAACTGCCCTTTCTGGAAACGAAGTCTTCCTTGTAGGAAGACTCAGAGCTTGGGATTTAACTCCTTTTTTGAAGTGAAACACACAGAAGAGTTCTAATCCATTGATCAACCTCTGCTTTAGAATAAAAAGCATGCTCTTGCTTTCTAGAGTCTCTAAGACAGCAGGAAACGTGAGTGTGCTGAGAACAAATGAACGGTGTTTCGTACACATACAGACCATGTCTAGTCCAACTCTGCTTCTGAAACTGATACAAAGCACTGGTCCTGTAACATCCAATGCTTGTCAGATAAGATGAGAAACGTGTGAGCTTCGTGAACGATGTAGTTCGTTTGAGCTGAAAAGTGACTGCCCTTACCTGAAACGAATTCTTGCTTGTAGGAAGACACAGAGCCTGGAATTTAACTCCATTTCTGAAGAGAAACACACAGCATAGTTCTCATCCATGGATCACACTCTGCTGTAGAGCGAGAAGCACGCTCTTGCTTTCTAGCGTCTCTAATACAGCAGGAAATCTGAGTGTGCTCAGAACAAGAGAACGGTGGTTCCTACACATACGGACCATATCTAGTTCAACTCTGCTTCTGAAACTGAAACAAACCACAGGTCCTCTAACATCCAATGCTTGTGAGTTAAGATGAGAAAATTGTGAGCTTCGTGAACAACGTATATCGTTTGAGATGTAAAGTAACTGCCCTTTCCCGGAATGAAGTCTTCCTTGTAGGAAGACTCAGAGCTTGGGATTTAACACCTTTTTGAAGTGAAACACACAGAAGAGTTCTCATCCATTGATCACACTCTGCTTTAGAAAAACAAGCATGCTCTTGCTTTCTAGAGTCTCTAAGACAGCAGGAAACGTGAGTGTGCTGAGAACAAAAGAACGGTGTTTCCTACACATAAGCACCATAGGTAGTCCAACTCTGCTTTCGAAACTGATACAAAGCACTGGTCCTGTAACATCCAATGCTTGTCAGTTAAGATGAGAAACGTGTGAGCTTCATGAAAGATGTACTTCGCTTGAGCTGAAAAGTAACTGCCCTTTCCGGAAACGAAGTCTTGCTTGTAGGAAGACTCAGAGCCTAGGATTTAACTCCATTTCTGAAGGGAAAAACAAAGCAGAGTTCTCATCCACGGATCACGCTCTGCTTTAGAGCAAGACGCACGCTCTTGCTTTCTAGAGGCTCTAGGACAGCATGAAATGTGAGTGTGCTGAGACCAAAGAACGATGTTTCCTACACATACGGATCATATGTAGTCCAACTCTGCTTTCGAAAGTGATACAAAGCACTGGTCCTGTAACATCCAATGCATGTCATTTAAGATGAGAAACCTGTGAGCTTTGTGAACGATGTAGTTCGTTTGAGCTGAAAAGTGACTGCCCTTACCTGAAATGAAGTCTTGCTTGTAGGAAGACACAGAGCCTGGGATTTAACTCCATTTCTGAAGTGAAAAACAGAGCATTGTTCTCATCCATGGATCACACTCTGCTTTAGAGCAAGAAGCACGCTCTTGCTTTCTAGCGTCTCTAATAGAGCAGGATATCTGAGTTTGCTGAGAACAAAAGAACGGTGTTTCCTACACATACAGACCATATCTAGTCCAACTCTGCTTCTGAAACTGATACAAAGCACTGGTCCTGTAACATCCAATGCTTGTCAGTTAAGATGAGAAACGTGTGAGCTTCGTGAATGACGTAGTTCGTTTGAGCTGAAAAGTGACTGCCCTTACCTGAAACGAAGTCTTGCTTATAGGAAGACACAGAGCATGGGATTTAACTCCATTTCTCAAGTGAAACACACAGCATAGTTCTCATCAATGGATCACACTCTGCTTTAGAGCGAGAAGCACGCTCTTGCTTTCTAGTGTCTCTAATAGAGCAGGAAATCTGAGTGTGCTCAGAACAAGAGAACGGTGTTTCCTACACATACGGACCATATCTAGTTCAACTCTGCTTCTGAAACTGAAACAAACCACAGGTCCTCTAACATCCAATGCTTGTCAGTTAAGATGAGAAACGTGTGAGCTTCGTGAACGATGTAGTTCGTTTGAGCTGTAAAGAAACTGCCCTTACCTGAAAAGAATTCTTGCTTTTAGGAAGACTCAGAGCCTGGGATTTAACTCCTTTTCTGAAGTGAAACACAGAGCAGAGTTCTCATCCACTGATCACACTCTGCTTTAGAGCAAGAAGCACGCTCCTGCTTTCTAGATGCTCTAAGACAGCATGAAACGTGAGTGTGCTGAGAACAAAAGAACGATGTTTCCTACACATACGGACCATATGTAGTCCAACTCTGCTTGTGAAACTGATACAAAGCACTGGTCCTCTAACATCCAATGCTTGTCAGTTAAGATGAGAATCATGTGAGCTTTGTGAAGGACGTATTTCGTTTGAGATGTAAAGTAACTGCCCGTTCTGGAAACGAAGTCTTCCTTGTAGGAAGAGTCAGAGCTTGGGATTTAACTCCTTTTTTGAAGTGAAACACACAGAAGAGTTCTAATCCATTGATCAAACTCTGCTTTAGAACAAAAAGCATGCTCTTGCTTTCTAGAGTCTCTACGACAGCAGGAAACGTGAGTGTGCTGAGAACAAATGAACGGTGTTTCGTACACATACAGACCATGTCTAGTCCAACTCTGCTTCTGAAACTGATACAAAGCACTGGTCCTGTAACATCCAATGCTTGTCAGATAAGATGTGAAACGTGTGAGCTTCGTGAACGATGTAGTTCGTTTGAGGTGAAAAGTGACTGCCCTTACCTGAAACGAAGTCTTGCTTGTAGGAAGACACAGAGCCTGGAATTTAACTCCATTTCTGAAGAGAAACACACAGCATAGTTCTCATCCATGGATCACACTCTGCTGTAGAGCGAGAAGCACGCTCTTGCTTTCTAGCGTCTCTAATACAGCAGGAAATCTGAGTGTGCTCAGAACAAGAGAACGGTGGTTCCTACACATACGGACCATATCTAGTTCAACTCTGCTTCTGAAACTGAAACAAACCACAGGTCCTCTAACATCCAATGCTTGTGAGTTAAGATGAGAAAATTGTGAGCTTCGTGAACAACGTATATCGTTTGAGATGTAAAGTAACTGCCCTTTCCGGGAACGAAGTGTTCCTTGTAGGAAGACTCAGAGCTTGGGATTTAACACCTTTTTGAAGTGAAACACACAGAAGAGTTCTCATCCATTGATCACACTCTGCTTTAGAAAAACAAGCATGCTCTTGCTTTCTAGAGTCTCTAAGACAGCAGGAAACGTGAGTGTGCTGAGAACAAAAGAACGTTGTTTCCTACACATAAGGACCATATGTAGTCCAACTCTGCTTTCGAAACTGATACAAAGCACTGGTCCTGTAACATCCAATGCTTGTCAGTTAAGATGAGAAACGTGTGAGCTTCATGAAAGATGTACTTCGCTTAAGCTGAAAAGTAACTGGCCTTTCCGGAAACGAAGTCTTGCTTGTAGGAAGACTCAGAGCCTAGGATTTAACTCCATTTCTGAAGGGAAAAACAAAGCAGAGTTCTCATCCACTGATCACGCTCTGCTTTAGAGCAAGACGCACGCTCTTGCTTTCTAGGGGCTCTAGGACAGCATGAAATGTGAGTGTGCTGAGACCAAAGAACGATGTTTCCTACACATACGGATCATATGTAGTCCAACTCTGCTTTCGAAAGTGATACAAAGCACTGGTCCTGTAACATCCAATGCATGTCATTTAAGATGAGAAACGTGTGAGCTTCGTGAACGATGTAGTTCGTTTGAGCTGAAAAGTGACTGCCCTTACCTGAAACGAAGTCTTGCTTGTAGGAAGACACAGAGCCTGGGATTTAACTCCATTTCTGAAGTGAAAAACAGAGCATTGTTCTCATCCATGGATCACACTCTGCTTTAGAGCAAGAAGCACGCTCTTGCTTTCTAGCGTCTCTAATAGAGCAGGATATCTGAGTTTGCTGAGAACAAAAGAACGGTGTTTCCTACACATACAGACCATGTCTAGTCCAACTCTGCTTCTGAAACTGATACAAAGCACTGGTCCTGTAACATCCAATGCTTGTCAGTTAAGATGAGAAACGTGTGAGCTTCGTGAATGACGTAGTTCGTTTGAGCTGAAAAGTGACTGCCCTTACCTGAAACGAAGTCTTGCTTATAGGAAGACACAGAGCATGGGATTTAACTCCATTTCTCAAGTGAAACACACAGCATAGTTCTCATCAATGGATCACACTCTGCTTTAGAGCGAGAAGCACGCTCTTGCTTTCTAGTGTCTCTAATAGAGCAGGAAATCTGAGTGTGCTCAGAACAAGAGAACGGTGTTTCCTACACATACGGACCATATCTAGTTCAACTCTGCTTCTGAAACTGAAACAAACCACAGGTCCTCTAACATCCAATGCTTGTCAGTTAAGATGAGAAACGTGTGAGCTTCGTGAACGATGTAGTTCGTTTGAGCTGTAAAGAAACTGCCCTTACCTGAAAAGAATTCTTGCTTTTAGGAAGACTCAGAGCCTGGGATTTAACTCCTTTTCTGAAGTGAAACACACAGCAGAGTTCTCATCCACTGATCACACTCTGCTTTAGAGCAAGAAGCACGCTCCTGCTTTCTAGATGCTCTAAGACAGCATGAAACGTGAGTGTGCTGAGAACAAAAGAACGATGTTTCCTACACATACGGACCATATGTAGTCCAACTCTGCTTGTGAAACTGATACAAAGCACTGGTCCTCTAACATCCAATGCTTGTCAGTTAAGATGAGAATCGTGTGAGCTTTGTGAAGGACGTATTTTGTTTGAGATGTAAAGTAACTGCCCTTTCTGGAAACGAAGTCTTCTTTGTAGGAAGAGTCAGAGCTTGGGAATTAACTCCTTTTTTGAAGTGAAACACACAGAAGAGTTCTAATCCATTGATCAAACTCTGCTTTAGAACAAAAAGCATGCTCTTGCTTTCTAGAGTCTCTAAGACAGCAGGAAACGTGAGTGTGCTGAGAACAAATGAACGGTGTTTCGTACACATACAGACCATGTCTAGTCCAACTCTGCTTCTGAAACTGATACAAAGCACTGGTCCTGTAACATCCAATGCTTGTCAGATAAGATGAGAAACGTGTGAGCTTCGTGAACGATGTAGTTCGTTTGAGCTGAAAAGTGACTGCCCTTACCTGAAACGAAGTCTTGCTTGTAGGAAGACACAGAGCCTGGAATTTAACTCCATTTCTGAAGAGAAACACACAGCATAGTTCTCATCCATGGATCACACTCTGCTGTAGAGAGAGAAGCACGCTCTTGCTTTCTAGCGTCTCTAATACAGCAGGAAATCTGAGTGTGCTCAGAACAAGAGAATGGTGGTTCCTACACATACGGACCATATCTAGTTCAACTCTGCTTCTGAAACTGAAACAAACCACAGGTCCTCTAACATCCAATGCTTGTGAGTTAAGATGAGAAAATTGTGAGCTTCGTGAACAACGTATATCGTTTGAGATGTAAAGTAACTGCCCTTTCCGGGAATGAAGTCTTCCTTGTAGGAAGACTCAGAGCTTGGGATTTAACACCTTTTTGAAGTGAAACACACAGAAGAGTTCTCATCCATTGATCACACTCTGCTTTAGAAAAACAAGCATGCTCTTGCTTTCTAGAGTCTCTAAGACAGCAGGAAACGTGAGTGTGCTGAGAACAAAAGAACGGTGTTTCCTACACATAAGGACCATATGTAGTCCAACTCTGCTTTCGAAACTGATACAAAGCACTGGTCCTGTAACATCCAATGCTTGTCAGTTAAGATGAGAAACGTGTGAGCTTCATGAAAGATGTACTTCGCTTGAGCTGAAAAGTAACTGCCCTTTCCGGAAACGAAGTCTTGCTTGTAGGAAGACTCAGAGCCTAGGATTTAACTCCATTTCTGAAGGGAAAAACAAAGCAGAGTTCTCATCCACTGATCACGCTCTGCTTTAGAGCAAGACGCACGCTCTTGCTTTCTAGAGGCTCTAGGACAGCATGAAATGTGAGTGTGCTGAGACCAAAGAACGATGTTTCCTACACATACGGATCATATGTAGTCCAACTCTGCTTTCGAAAGTGATACAAAGCACTGGTCCTGTAACATCCAATGCATGTCATTTAAGATGAGAAACGTGTGAGCTTCGTGAACGATGTAGTTCGTTTGAGCTGAAAAGTGACTGCCCTTACCTGAAACGAAGTCTTGCTTGTAGGAAGACACAGAGCCTGGGATTTAACTCCATTTCTGAAGTGAAAAACAGAGCATTGTTCTCATCCATGGATCACACTCTGCTTTAGAGCAAGAAGCACGCTCTTGCTTTCTAGCGTCTCTAATAGAGCAGGATATCTGAGTTTGCTGAGAACAAAAGAACGGTGTTTCCTACACATACAGACCATGTCTAGTCCAACTCTGCTTCTGAAACTGATACAAAGCACTGGTCCTGTAACATCCAATGCTTGTCAGTTAAGATGAGAAACGTGTGAGCTTCGTGAATGACGTAGTTCGTTTGAGCTGAAAAGTGACTGCCCTTACCTGAAACGAAGTCTTGCTTATAGGAAGACACAGAGCATGGGATTTAACTCCATTTCTCAAGTGAAACACACAGCATAGTTCTCATCAATGGATCACACTCTGCTTTAGAGCGAGAAGCACGCTCTTGCTTTCTAGTGTCTCTAATAGAGCAGGAAATCTGAGTGTGCTCAGAACAAGAGAACGGTGTTTCCTACACATACGGACTATATCTAGTTCAACTCTGCTTCGGAAACTGAAACAAACCACAGGTCCTCTAACATCCAATGCTTGTCAGTTAAGATGAGAAACGTGTGAGCTTCGTGAACGATGTAGTTCGTTTGAGCTGTAAAGAAACTGCCCTTACCTGAAAAGAATTCTTGCTTTTAGGAAGACTCAGAGCCTGGGATTTAACTCCTTTTCTGAAGTGAAACACACAGCAGAGTTCTCATCCACTGATCACACTCTGCTTTAGAGCAAGAAGCACGCTCCTGCTTTCTAGATGCTCTAAGACAG
Source organism: Onychomys leucogaster (assembly GCA_949786385.1). NCBI lineage: Eukaryota > Metazoa > Chordata > Mammalia > Rodentia > Cricetidae > Onychomys > Onychomys leucogaster. The sequence goes on from CATKUP010000035.1 coordinate 2,594,792, forward strand.
CATGAAACGTGAGTGTGCTGAGAACAAAAGAAAGATGTTTCCTACACATACGGACCATATGTAGTCCAACTCTGCTTGTGAAACTGATACAAAGCACTGGTCCTCTAACATCCAATGCTTTTCAGTTAAGATGAGAATCGTGTGAGCTTTGTGAAGGACGTATTTCGTTTGAGATGTAAAGTAACTGCCCTTTCTGGAAACGAAGTCTTCCTTGTAGGAAGAGTCAGAGCTTGGGATTTAACTCCTTTTTTGAAGTGAAACACACAGAAGAGTTCTAATCCATTGATCAAACTCTGCTTTAGAACAAAAAGCATGCTCTTGCTTTCTAGAGTCTCTAAGACAGCAGGAAACGTGAGTGTGCTGAGAACAAATGAACGGTGTTTCGTACACATACAGACCATGTCTAGTCCAACTCTGCTTCTGAAACTGATACAAAGCACTGGTCCTGTAACATCCAATGCTTGTCAGATAAGATGAGAAACGTGTGAGCTTCGTGAACGATGTAGTTCGTTTGAGCTGAAAAGTGACTGCCCTTACCTGAAACGAAGTCTTGCTTGTAGGAAGACACAGAGCCTGGAATTTAACTCCATTTCTGAAGAGAAACACACAGCATAGTTCTCATCCATGGATCACACTCTGCTGTAGAGCGAGAAGCACGCTCTTGCTTTCTAGCGTCTCTAATACAGCAGGAAATCTGAGTGTGCTCAGAACAAGAGAACGGTGGTTCCTACACATACGGACCATATCTAGTTCAACTCTGCTTCTGAAACTGAAACAAACCACAGGTCCTCTAACATCCAATGCTTGTGAGTTAAGATGAGAAAATTGTGAGCTTCGTGAACAACGTATATCGTTTGAGATGTAAAGTAACTGCCCTTTCCGGGAATGAAGTCTTCCTTGTAGGAAGACTCAGAGCTTGGGATTTAACACCTTTTTGAAGTGAAACACACAGAAGAGTTCTCATCCATTGATCACACTCTGCTTTAGAAAAACAAGCATGCTCTTGCTTTCTAGAGTCTCTAAGACAGCAGGAAACGTGAGTGTGCTGAGAACAAAAGAACGGTGTTTCCTACACATAAGGACCATATGTAGTCCAACTCTGCTTTCGAAACTGATACAAAGCACTGGTCCTGTAACATCCAATGCTTGTCAGTTAAGATGAGAAACGTGTGAGCTTCATGAAAGATGTACTTCGCTTGAGCTGAAAAGTAACTGCCCTTTCCGGAAACGAAGTCTTGCTTGTAGGAAGACTCAGAGCCTAGGATTTAACTCCATTTCTGAAGGGAAAAACAAAGCAGAGTTCTCATCCACTGATCACGCTCTGCTTTAGAGCAAGACGCACGCTCTTGCTTTCTAGAGGCTCTAGGACAGCATGAAATGTGAGTGTGCTGAGACCAAAGAACGATGTTTCCTACACATACGGATCATATGTAGTCCAACTCTGCTTTCGAAAGTGATACAAAGCACTGGTCCTGTAACATCCAATGCATGTCATTTAAGATGAGAAACGTGTGAGCTTCGTGAACGATGTAGTTCGTTTGAGCTGAAAAGTGACTGCCCTTACCTGAAACGAAGTCTTGCTTGTAGGAAGACACAGAGCCTGGGATTTAACTCCATTTCTGAAGTGAAAAACAGAGCATTGTTCTCATCCATGGATCACACTCTGCTTTAGAGCAAGAAGCACGCTCTTGCTTTCTAGCGTCTCTAATAGAGCAGGATATCTGAGTTTGCTGAGAACAAAAGAACGGTGTTTCCTACACATACAGACCATGTCTAGTCCAACTCTGCTTCTGAAACTGATACAAAGCACTGGTCCTGTAACATCCAATGCTTGTCAGTTAAGATGAGAAACGTGTGAGCTTCGTGAATGACGTAGTTCGTTTGAGCTGAAAAGTGACTGCCCTTACCTGAAACGAAGTCTTGCTTATAGGAAGACACAGAGCATGGGATTTAACTCCATTTCTCAAGTGAAACACACAGCATAGTTCTCATCAATGGATCACACTCTGCTTTAGAGCGAGAAGCACGCTCTTGCTTTCTAGTGTCTCTAATAGAGCAGGAAATCTGAGTGTGCTCAGAACAAGAGAACGGTGTTTCCTACACATACGGACTATATCTAGTTCAACTCTGCTTCGGAAACTGAAACAAACCACAGGTCCTCTAACATCCAATGCTTGTCAGTTAAGATGAGAAACGTGTGAGCTTCGTGAACGATGTAGTTCGTTTGAGCTGTAAAGAAACTGCCCTTACCTGAAAAGAATTCTTGCTTTTAGGAAGACTCAGAGCCTGGGATTTAACTCCTTTTCTGAAGTGAAACACACAGCAGAGTTCTCATCCACTGATCACACTCTGCTTTAGAGCAAGAAGCACGCTCCTGCTTTCTAGATGCTCTAAGACAGCATGAAATGTGAGTGTGCTGAGACCAAAGAACGATGTTTCCTACACATACGGATCATATGTAGTCCAACTCTGCTTTCGAAAGTGATACAAAGCACTGGTCCTGTAACATCCAATGCATGTCATTTAAGATGAGAAACGTGTGAGCTTCGTGAACGATGTAGTTCGTTTGAGCTGAAAAGTGACTGCCCTTACCTGAAACGAAGTCTTGCTTGTAGGAAGACACAGAGCCTGGGATTTAACTCCATTTCTGAAGTGAAAAACAGAGCATTGTTCTCATCCATGGATCACACTCTGCTTTAGAGCAAGAAGCACGCTCTTGCTTTCTAGCGTCTCTAATAGAGCAGGATATCTGAGTTTGCTGAGAACAAAAGAACGGTGTTTCCTACACATACAGACCATGTCTAGTCCAACTCTGCTTCTGAAACTGATACAAAGCACTGGTCCTGTAACATCCAATGCTTGTCAGTTAAGATGAGAAACGTGTGAGCTTCGTGAATGACGTAGTTCGTTTGAGCTGAAAAGTGACTGCCCTTACCTGAAACGAAGTCTTGCTTATAGGAAGACACAGAGCATGGGATTTAACTCCATTTCTCAAGTGAAACACACAGCATAGTTCTCATCAATGGATCACACTCTGCTTTAGAGCGAGAAGCACGCTCTTGCTTTCTAGTGTCTCTAATAGAGCAGGAAATCTGAGTGTGCTCAGAACAAGAGAACGGTGTTTCCTACACATACGGACCATATCTAGTTCAACTCTGTTTCTGAAACTGAAACAAACCACAGGTCCTCTAACATCCAATGCTTGTCAGTTAAGATGAGAAACGTGTGAGCTTCGTGAACGATGTAGTTCGTTTGAGCTGTAAAGAAACTGCCCTTACCTGAAAAGAATTCTTGCTTTTAGGAAGACTCAGAGCCTGGGATTTAACTCCTTTTCTGAAGTGAAACACACAGCAGAGTTCTCATCCACTGATCACACTCTGCTTTAGAGCAAGAAGCACGCTCCTGCTTTCTAGATGCTCTAAGACAGCATGAAACGTGAGTGTGCTGAGAACAAAAGAACGATGTTTCCTACACATACGGACCATATGTAGTCCAACTCTGCTTGTGAAACTGATACAAAGCACTGGTCCTCTAACATCCAATGCTTGTCAGTTAAGATGAGAATCGTGTGAGCTTTGTGAAGGACGTATTTCGTTTGAGATGTAAAGTAACTGCCCTTTCTGGAAACGAAGTCTTCCTTGTAGGAAGAGTCAGAGCTTGGGAATTAACTCCTTTTTTGAAGTGAAACACACAGAAGAGTTCTAATCCATTGATCAAACTCTGCTTTAGAACAAAAAGCATGCTCTTGCTTTCTAGAGTCTCTAAGACAGCAGGAAACGTGAGTGTGCTGAGAACAAATGAACGGTGTTTCGTACACATACAGACCATGTCTAGTCCAACTCTGCTTCTGAAACTGATACAAAGCACTGGTCCTGTAACATCCAATGCTTGTCAGATAAGATGAGAAACGTGTGAGCTTCGTGAACAACGTATATCGTTTGAGATGTAAAGTAACTGCCCTTTCCGGGAATGAAGTCTTCCTTGTAGGAAGACTCAGAGCTTGGGATTTAACACCTTTTTGAAGTGAAACACACAGAAGAGTTCTCATCCATTGATCACACTCTGCTTTAGAAAAACAAGCATGCTCTTGCTTTCTAGAGTCTCTAAGACAGCAGGAAACGTGAGTGTGCTGAGAACAAAAGAACGGTGTTTCCTACACATAAGGACCATATGTAGTCCAACTCTGCTTTCGAAACTGATACAAAGCACTGGTCCTGTAACATCCAATGCTTGTCAGTTAAGATGAGAAACGTGTGAGCTTCATGAAAGATGTACTTCGCTTGAGCTGAAAAGTAACTGCCCTTTCCGGAAACGAAGTCTTGCTTGTAGGAAGACTCAGAGCCTAGGATTTAACTCCATTTCTGAAGGGAAAAACAAAGCAGAGTTCTCATCCACTGATCACGCTCTGCTTTAGAGCAAGACGCACGCTCTTGCTTTCTAGAGGCTCTAGGACAGCATGAAATGTGAGTGTGCTGAGACCAAAGAACGATGTTTCCTACACATACGGATCATATGTAGTCCAACTCTGCTTTCGAAAGTGATACAAAGCACTGGTCCTGTAACATCCAATGCATGTCATTTAAGATGAGAAACGTGTGAGCTTCGTGAACGATGTAGTTCGTTTGAGCTGAAAAGTGACTGCCCTTACCTGAAACGAAGTCTTGCTTGTAGGAAGACACAGAGCCTGGGATTTAACTCCATTTCTGAAGTGAAAAACAGAGCATTGTTCTCATCCATGGATCACACTCTGCTTTAGAGCAAGAAGCACGCTCTTGCTTTCTAGCGTCTCTAATAGAGCAGGATATCTGAGTTTGCTGAGAACAAAAGAACGGTGTTTCCTACACATACAGACCATGTCTAGTCCAACTCTGCTTCTGAAACTGATACAAAGCACTGGTCCTGTAACATCCAATGCTTGTCAGTTAAGATGAGAAACGTGTGAGCTTCGTGAATGACGTAGTTCGTTTGAGCTGAAAAGTGACTGCCCTTACCTGAAACGAAGTCTTGCTTATAGGAAGACACAGAGCATGGGATTTAACTCCATTTCTCAAGTGAAACACACAGCATAGTTCTCATCAATGGATCACACTCTGCTTTAGAGCGAGAAGCACGCTCTTGCTTTCTAGTGTCTCTAATAGAGCAGGAAATCTGAGTGTGCTCAGAACAAGAGAACGGTGTTTCCTACACATACGGACCATATCTAGTTCAACTCTGCTTCTGAAACTGAAACAAACCACAGGTCCTCTAACATCCAATGCTTGTGAGTTAAGATGAGAAACGTGTGAGCTTCGTGAACGATGTAGTTCGTTTGAGCTGTAAAGAAACTGCCCTTACCTGAAAAGAATTCTTGCTTTTAGGAAGACTCAGAGCCTGGGATTTAACTCCTTTTCTGAAGTGAAACACACAGCAGAGTTCTCATCCACTGATCACACTCTGCTTTAGAGCAAGAAGCACGCTCCTGCTTTCTAGATGCTCTAAGACAGCATGAAACGTGAGTGTGCTGAGAACAAAAGAACGATGTTTCCTACACATACGGACCATATGTAGTCCAACTCTGCTTGTGAAACTGATACAAAGCACTGGTCCTCTAACATCCAATGCTTTTCAGTTAAGATGAGAATCGTGTGAGCTTTGTGAAGGACGTATTTCGTTTGAGATGTAAAGTAACTGCCCTTTCTGGAAACGAAGTCTTCCTTGTAGGAAGAGTCAGAGCTTGGGATTTAACTCCTTTTTTGAAGTGAAACACACAGAAGAGTTCTAATCCATTGATCAAACTCTGCTTTAGAACAAAAAGCATGCTCTTGCTTTCTAGAGTCTCTAAGACAGCAGGAAACGTGAGTGTGCTGAGAACAAATGAACGGTGTTTCGTACACATACAGACCATGTCTAGTCCAACTCTGCTTCTGAAACTGATACAAAGCACTGGTCCTGTAACATCCAATGCTTGTCAGATAAGATGAGAAACGTGTGAGCTTCGTGAACGATGTAGTTCGTTTGAGCTGAAAAGTGACTGCCCTTACCTGAAACGAAGTCTTGCTTGTAGGAAGACACAGAGCCTGGAATTTAACTCCATTTCTGAAGAGAAACACACAGCATAGTTCTCATCCATGGATCACACTCTGCTGTAGAGCGAGAAGCACGCTCTTGCTTTCTAGCGTCTCTAATACAGCAGGAAATCTGAGTGTGCTCAGAACAAGAGAACGGTGGTTCCTACACATACGGACCATATCTAGTTCAACTCTGCTTCTGAAACTGAAACAAACCACAGGTCCTCTAACATCCAATGCTTGTGAGTTAAGATGTGAAAATTGTGAGCTTCGTGAACAACGTATATCGTTTGAGATGTAAAGTAACTGCCCTTTCCGGGAATGAAGTCTTCCTTGTAGGAAGACTCAGAGCTTGGGATTTAACACCTTTTTGAAGTGAAACACACAGAAGAGTTCTCATCCATTGATCACACTCTGCTTTAGAAAAACAAGCATGCTCTTGCTTTCTAGAGTCTCTAAGACAGCAGGAAACGTGAGTGTGCTGAGAACAAAAGAACGGTGTTTCCTACACATAAGGACCATATGTAGTCCAACTCTGCTTTCGAAACTGATACAAAGCACTGGTCCTGTAACATCCAATGCTTGTCAGTTAAGATGAGAAACGTGTGAGCTTCATGAAAGATGTACTTCGCTTGAGCTGAAAAGTAACTGCCCTTTCCGGAAACGAAGTCTTGCTTGTAGGAAGACTCAGAGCCTAGGATTTAACTCCATTTCTGAAGGGAAAAACAAAGCAGAGTTCTCATCCACTGATCACGCTCTGCTTTAGAGCAAGACGCACGCTCTTGCTTTCTAGAGGCTCTAGGACAGCATGAAATGTGAGTGTGCTGAGACCAAAGAACGATGTTTCCTACACATACGGATCATATGTAGTCCAACTCTGCTTTCGAAAGTGATACAAAGCACTGGTCCTGTAACATCCAATGCATGTCATTTAAGATGAGAAACGTGTGAGCTTCGTGAACGATGTAGTTCGTTTGAGCTGAAAAGTGACTGCCCTTACCTGAAACGAAGTCTTGCTTGTAGGAAGACACAGAGCCTGGGATTTAACTCCATTTCTGAAGTGAAAAACAGAGCATTGTTCTCATCCATGGATCACACTCTGCTTTAGAGCAAGAAGCACGCTCTTGCTTTCTAGCGTCTCTAATAGAGCAGGATATCTGAGTTTGCTGAGAACAAAAGAACGGTGTTTCCTACACATACAGACCATGTCTAGTCCAACTCTGCTTCTGAAACTGATACAAAGCACTGGTCCTGTAACATCCAATGCTTGTCAGTTAAGATGAGAAACGTGTGAGCTTCGTGAATGACGTAGTTCGTTTGAGCTGAAAAGTGACTGCCCTTACCTGAAACGAAGTCTTGCTTATAGGAAGACACAGAGCATGGGATTTAACTCCATTTCTCAAGTGAAACACACAGCATAGTTCTCATCAATGGATCACACTCTGCTTTAGAGCGAGAAGCACGCTCTTGCTTTCTAGTGTCTCTAATAGAGCAGGAAATCTGAGTGTGCTCAGAACAAGAGAACGGTGTTTCCTACACATACGGACCATATCTAGTTCAACTCTGCTTCTGAAACTGAAACAAACCACAGGTCCTCTAACATCCAATGCTTGTCAGTTAAGATGAGAAACGTGTGAGCTTCGTGAACGATGTAGTTCGTTTGAGCTGTAAAGAAACTGCCCTTACCTGAAAAGAATTCTTGCTTTTAGGAAGACTCAGAGCCTGGGATTTAACTCCTTTTCTGAAGTGAAACACACAGCAGAGTTCTCATCCACTGATCACACTCTGCTTTAGAGCAAGAAGCACGCTCCTGCTTTCTAGATGCTCTAAGACAGCATGAAACGTGAGTGTGCTGAGAACAAAAGAACGATGTTTCCTACACATACGGACCATATGTAGTCCAACTCTGCTTGTGAAACTGATACAAAGCACTGGTCCTCTAACATCCAATGCTTGTCAGTTAAGATGAGAATCGTGTGAGCTTTGTGAAGGACGTATTTCGTTTGAGATGTAAAGTAACTGCCCTTTCTGGAAACGAAGTCTTCCTTGTAGGAAGAGTCAGAGCTTGGGATTTAACTCCTTTTTTGAAGTGAAACACACAGAAGAGTTCTAATCCATTGATCAAACTCTGCTTTAGAACAAAAAGCATGCTCTTGCTTTCTAGAGTCTCTACGACAGCAGGAAACGTGAGTGTGCTGAGAACAAATGAACGGTGTTTCGTACACATACAGACCATGTCTAGTCCAACTCTGCTTTTGAAACTGATACAAAGCACTGGTCCTGTAACATCCAATGCTTGTCAGATAAGATGTGAAACGTGTGAGCTTCGTGAACGATGTAGTTCGTTTGAGCTGAAAAGTGACTGCCCTTACCTGAAACGAAGTCTTGCTTGTAGGAAGACACAGAGCCTGGAATTTAACTCCATTTCTGAAGAGAAACACACAGCATAGTTCTCATCCATGGATCACACTCTGCTGTAGAGCGAGAAGCACGCTCTTGCTTTCTAGCGTCTCTAATACAGCAGGAAATCTGAGTGTGCTCAGAACAATAGAACGGTGGTTCCTACACATACGGACCATATCTAGTTCAACTCTGCTTCTGAAACTGAAACAAACCACAGGTCCTCTAACATCCAATGCTTGTGAGTTAAGATGAGAAAATTGTGAGCTTCGTGAACAACGTATATCGTTTGAGATGTAAAGTAACTGCCCTTTCCGGGAACGAAGTGTTCCTTGTAGGAAGACTCAGAGCTTGGGATTTAACACCTTTTTGAAGTGAAACACACAGAAGAGTTCTCATCCATTGATCACACTCTGCTTTAGAAAAACAAGCATGCTCTTGCTTTCTAGAGTCTCTAAGACAGCAGGAAACGTGAGTGTGCTGAGAACAAAAGAACGTTGTTTCCTACACATAAGGACCATATGTAGTCCAACTCTGCTTTCGAAACTGATACAAAGCACTGGTCCTGTAACATCCAATGCTTGTCAGTTAAGATGAGAAACGTGTGAGCTTCATGAAAGATGTACTTCGCTTAAGCTGAAAAGTAACTGCCCTTTCCGGAAACGAAGTCTTGCTTGTAGGAAGACTCAGAGCCTAGGATTTAACTCCATTTCTGAAGGGAAAAACAAAGCAGAGTTCTCATCCACTGATCACGCTCTGCTTTAGAGCAAGACGCACGCTCTTGCTTTCTAGGGGCTCTAGGACAGCATGAAATGTGAGTGTGCTGAGACCAAAGAACGATGTTTCCTACACATACGGATCATATGTAGTCCAACTCTGCTTTCGAAAGTGATACAAAGCACTGGTCCTGTAACATCCAATGCATGTCATTTAAGATGAGAAACGTGTGAGCTTTGTGAACGATGTAGTTCGTTTGAGCTGAAAAGTGACTGCCCTTACCTGAAACGAAGTCTTGCTTGTAGGAAGACACAGAGCCTGGGATTTAACTCCATTTCTGAAGTGAAAAACAGAGCATTGTTCTCATCCATGGATCACACTCTGCTTTAGAGCAAGAAGCACGCTCTTGCTTTCTAGCGTCTCTAATAGAGCAGGATATCTGAGTTTGCTGAGAACAAAAGAACGGTGTTTCCTACACATACAGACCATGTCTAGTCCAACTCTGCTTCTGAAACTGATACAAAGCACTGGTCCTGTAACATCCAATGCTTGTCAGTTAAGATGAGAAACGTGTGAGCTTCGTGAATGACGTAGTTCGTTTGAGCTGAAAAGTGACTGCCCTTACCTGAAACGAAGTCTTGCTTATAGGAAGACACAGAGCATGGGATTTAACTCCATTTCTCAAGTGAAACACACAGCATAGTTCTCATCAATGGATCACACTCTGCTTTAGAGCGAGAAGCACGCTCTTGCTTTCTAGTGTCTCTAATAGAGCAGGAAATCTGAGTGTGCTCAGAACAAGAGAACGGTGTTTCCTACACATACGGACCATATCTAGTTCAACTCTGCTTCTGAAACTGAAACAAACCACAGGTCCTCTAACATCCAATGCTTGTCAGTTAAGATGAGAAACGTGTGAGCTTCGTGAACGATGTAGTTCGTTTGAGCTGTAAAGAAACTGCCCTTACCTGAAAACAATTCTTGCTTTTAGGAAGACTCAGAGCCTGGGATTTAACTCCTTTTCTGAAGTGAAACACACAGCAGAGTTCTCATCCACTGATCACACTCTGCTTTAGAGCAAGAAGCACGCTCCTGCTTTCTAGATGCTCTAAGACAGCATGAAACGTGAGTGTGCTGAGAACAAAAGAACGATGTTTCCTACACATACGGACCATATGTAGTCCAACTCTGCTTGTGAAACTGATACAAAGCACTGGTCCTCTAACATCCAATGCTTGTCAGTTAAGATGAGAATCGTGTGAGCTTTGTGAAGGACGTATTTCGTTTGAGATGTAAAGTAACTGCCCTTTCTGGAAACGAAGTCTTCCTTGTAGGAAGAGTCAGAGCTTGGGAATTAACTCCTTTTTTGAAGTGAAACACACAGAAGAGTTCTAATCCATTGATCAAACTCTGCTTTAGAACAAAAAGCATGCTCTTGCTTTCTAGAGTCTCTAAGACAGCAGGAAACGTGAGTGTGCTGAGAACAAATGAACGGTGTTTCGTACACATACAGACCATGTCTAGTCCAACTCTGCTTCTGAAACTGATACAAAGCACTGGTCCTGTAACATCCAATGCTTGTCAGATAAGATGAGAAACGTGTGAGCTTCGTGAACGATGTAGTTCGTTTGAGCTGAAAAGTGACTGCCCTTACCTGAAACGAAGTCTTGCTTGTAGGAAGACACAGAGCCTGGAATTTAACTCCATTTCTGAAGAGAAACACACAGCATAGTTCTCATCCATGGATCACACTCTGCTGTAGAGCGAGAAGCAGGCTCTTGCTTTCTAGCGTCTCTAATACAGCAGGAAATCTGAGTGTGCACAGAACAAGAGAACGGTGGTTCCTACACATACGGACCATATCTAGTTCAACTCTGCTTCTGAAACTGAAACAAACCACAGGTCCTCTAACATCCAATGCTTGTGAGTTAAGATGAGAAAATTGTGAGCTTCGTGAACAACATATATCGTTTGAGATGTAAAGTAACTGCCCTTTCCGGGAACGAAGTGTTCCTTGTAGGAAGACTCAGAGCTTGGGATTTAACACCTTTTTGAAGTGAAACACACAGAAGAGTTCTCATCCATTGATCACACTCTGCTTTAGAAAAACAAGCATGCTCTTGCTTTCTAGAGTCTCTAAGACAGCAGGAAACGTGAGTGTGCTGAGAACAAAAGAACGTTGTTTCCTACACATAAGGACCATATGTAGTCCAACTCTGCTTTAGAAACTGATACAAAGCACTGGTCCTGTAACATCCAATGCTTGTCAGTTAAGATGAGAAACGTGTGAGCTTCATGAAAGATGTACTTCGCTTGAGCTGAAAAGTAACTGCCCTTTCCGGAAACGAAGTCTTGCTTGTAGGAAGACTCAGAGCCTAGGATTTAACTCCATTTCTGAAGGGAAAAACAAAGCAGAGTTCTCATCCACTGATCACGCTCTGCTTTAGAGCAAGACGCACGCTCTTGCTTTCTAGGGGCTCTAGGACAGCATGAAATGTGAGTGTGCTGAGACCAAAGAACGATGTTTCCTACACATACGGATCATATGTAGTCCAACTCTGCTTTCGAAAGTGATACAAAGCACTGGTCCTGTAACATCCAATGCATGTCATTTAAGATGAGAAACGTGTGAGCTTCGTGAACGATGTAGTTCGTTTGAGCTGAAAAGTGACTGCCCTTACCTGAAACGAAGTCTTGCTTGTAGGAAGACACAGAGCCTGGGATTTAACTCCATTTCTGAAGTGAAAAACAGAGCATTGTTCTCATCCATGGATCACACTCTGCTTTAGAGCAAGAAGCACGCTCTTGCTTTCTAGCGTCTCTAATAGAGCAGGATATCTGAGTTTGCTGAGAACAAAAGAACGGTGTTTCCTACACATACAGACCATGTCTAGTCCAACTCTGCTTCTGAAACTGATACAAAGCACTGGTCCTGTAACATCCAATGCTTGTCAGTTAAGATGAGAAACGTGTGAGCTTCGTGAATGACGTAGTTCGTTTGAGCTGAAAAGTGACTGCCCTTACCTGAAACGAAGTCTTGCTTATAGGAAGACACAGAGCATGGGATTTAACTCCATTTCTCAAGTGAAACACACAGCATAGTTCTCATCAATGGATCACACTCTGCTTTAGAGCGAGAAGCACGCTCTTGCTTTCTAGTGTCTCTAATAGAGCAGGAAATCTGAGTGTGCTCAGAACAAGAGAACGGTGTTTCCTACACATACGGACCATATCTAGTTCAACTCTGCTTCTGAAACTGAAACAAACCACAGGTCCTCTAACATCCAATGCTTGTGAGTTAAGATGAGAAACGTGTGAGCTTCGTGAACGATGTAGTTCGTTTGAGCTGTAAAGAAACTGCCCTTACCTGAAAAGAATTCTTGCTTTTAGGAAGACTCAGAGCCTGGGATTTAACTCCATTTCTGAAGAGAAACACACAGCATAGTTCTCATCCATGGATCACACTCTGCTGTAGAGCGAGAAGCACGCTCTTGCTTTCTAGCGTCTCTAATACAGCAGGAAATCTGAGTGTGCTCAGAACAAGAGAATGGTGGTTCCTACACATACGGACCATATCTAGTTCAACTCTGCTTCTGAAACTGAAACAAACCACAGGTCCTCTAACATCCAATGCTTGTGAGTTAAGATGAGATAATTGTGAGCTTCGTGAACAACGTATATCGTTTGAGATGTAAAGTAACTGCCCTTTCCGGGAACGAAGTCTTCCTTGTAGGAAGACTCAGAGCTTGGGATTTAACACCTTTTTGAAGTGAAACACACAGAAGAGTTCTCATCCATTGATCACACTCTGCTTTAGAAAAACAAGCATGCTCTTGCTTTCTAGAGTCTCTAAGACAGCAGGAAACGTGAGTGTGCTGAGAACAAAAGAACGGTGTTTCCTACACATAAGGACCATATGTAGTCCAACTCTGCTTTCGAAACTGATACAAAGCACTGGTCCTGTAACATCCAATGCTTGTCAGTTAAGATGAGAAACGTGTGAGCTTCATGAAAGATGTATTTCGCTTGAGCTGAAAAGTAACTGCCCTTTCCGGAAACGAAGTCTTGCTTGTAGGAAGACTCAGAGCCTAGGATTTAACTCCATTTCTGAAGGGAAAAACAAAGCAGAGTTCTCATCCACTGATCACGCTCTGCTTTAGAGCAAGACGCACGCTCTTGCTTTCTAGATGCTCTAGGACAAAATGAAATGTGAGTGTGCTGAGACCAAAGAACGATGTTTCCTACACATATGGATCATATGTAGTCCAACTCTGCTTTCGAAAGTGATACAAAGCACTGGTCCTGTAACATCCAATGCTTGTCATTTAAGATGAGAAACGTGTGAGCTTCGTGAACGATGTAGTTCGTTTGAGCTGAAAAGTGACTGCCCTTACCTGAAACGAAGTCTTGCTTGTAGGAAGACACAGAGCCTGGGATTTAACTCCATTTCTGAAGTGAAAAACAGAGCATTGTTCTCATCCATGGATCACACTCTGCTTTAGAGCAAGAAGCACGCTCTTGCTTTCTAGAGTCTCTAAGACAGCAGGAAACGTGAGTGTGCTGAGAACAAAAGAACGGTGTTTCCTACACATACGGACCATATGTAGTCCAACTCTGCTTCTGAAACTGATACAAAGCACTGGTCCTCTAACATCCAATGCTTGTCAGTTAATATGAGAATCGTGTGAGCTTCGTGAACGACGTATTTCGTTTGAGATGTAAAGTAACTGCCCTTTCCGGAAACGAAGTGTTCCTTTTAGGAAGACTCAGAGCTTGGGATTTAACTCCATTTCTGAAGTGAAACACACAGCAGAGTTCTCATCCATTGATCACACTCTGCTTTAGAACGAGAAGCACGCTCTTGCTTTCTAGAATCTCTAATACAAAAGGAAACGTGACTGTGCTCAGAACAAAAGAACGGTGTTTCTACACATATGGACCATATCTAGTTAAACTCTGCTTCTGAAACTGAAACAAACCACAGGTCCTCTAACATCCAATGCTTGTCAGTTAAGAGGAGAATCGTGTGAGCTTCGTGGACGACGTAGTTCGTTTGAGATGTAAAGTGGCTGCCCTAACCTGAATTGAAGTCTTTTTTGTAGGAAGACTCAGAGCCTGTGATTTAACTCCATTTCTGAAGTAAAACACACAGCAGAGTTCTCATCCATTGACCGCACTCTGCTTTAGAGCAAGAAGCACGCTCTTGCTTTCTAGAGGCTCTAAGACAGCATGAAACATGAGTGTGCTGAGAACAAAAGAACGATGTTTCCTACACATACGGACCATATGTACTCCAACTCTGCTTCTGAAACTGATAGAAAGCACTGGTCCTCTAACTTCCAATACTTGTCATTTAAGATGAGAAACGTGTGAGCTTCGTGAACGATGTAGTTCGTTTGAGCTGAGAAGTGACTGCTCTTACCTGAAACGAAGTGTTGCTTGTAGGAAGACACAGAGCCTGGGATTTAACTCCATTTCTGAAGGGAATCAAACAGCATAGTTCTCATCCATGGATCACACTCTGCTTTAGAACAAGAAGCACGCTCTTGCTTTCTAGAATCTCTAATACAAAAGGAAACGTGACTGTGCTCAGAACAAAAGAACGGTGTTTCCTACACATACGGACCATATCTAGTTCAACTCTGCTTCTGAAACTGAAACAAACCACAGGTCCTCTAACATCCAATGCTTGTCAGTTAAGGTGAGAAACGTGTGAGCTTCGTGAACGATGTACTTCGTTTGAGCCGTAAGGAAACTGCCCTTACCTGAAAAGAATTCTTGCTTTTAGGAAGACTTAGACCTTGGGATTTAACTCCTTTTCTGAAGTGAAACACACAGCAGAGTTCTCATCCACTGATCACACTCTGCTTTAGAGCAAGACACACGCTCTTTCTTTCTGGAGTCACTAAGTCAGCAGGAAACGTGAGTGTGCTGAGAACAAAAGAACGGAGTTATTTACACATACGGACCATATCTAGTTCAACACTGCTTCTGAAACTGAAACAAACCACAGGTCCTCTAACATGCAAGGCTTGTCAGTTAATATGAGAAACGTGTGAGCTTCGTGAACGATGTAGTTCATTTGAGCTGTAAAGAAACTGCCCTTACCTGAAAATAAGTATTGTTTTTAGGAAGAATCAGAGTCTGGGATTTAACTACATTTCTGAAGTGTAATACACAGCAGAGTTCTCATCCATTGATCACACTCTGCTTTAGAACAACAAGCACGCTCTTGCTTTCTAGAGTCTGTAAGACAGCAGGAAACGTGAGTGAGCTGAGAACAAAAGAACGGTGTTTCCTACACAAACAGACCATGTCTAGTCCAACTCTGCTTCTGAAACTTGTACAAAGCACTGGTCCTCTAACATCCAATGCTTGTCATTTAAGATGAGAAACATGTGAGCTTCGTGAACGATGTAGTTCTTTTGAGCTGAGAAGTGACTGCCCGTACCTGAAACAAAGTGTTGCTTCTAGGAAGACACAGAGCCTGGGATTTAACTCCATTTCTGAAGGGAAACAAACAGCATAGTTCTCATCCATGGATCACACTCTGCTTTAGAGCGAGAACACGCTCTTGCTTTCTAGCTTCTCTAATACAGCAGGAAATCTGAGTGTGCTCAGAAGAAGAGAACGGTGTTTCCAACACATATGGAGCATATCTAGTTCAACTCTGCTTCTGAAACTGAAACAAACCACAGGTCCTCTAACATCCAATGCTTGTGAGTTAAGATGAGAAAAGTGTGAGCTTCGTGAACGATGTAGTTAGTTTGAGCTGTAAAGAAACTGCCCTTACCTGAAAAGAATTCTTGCTTTAGGAAGACTCAGAGCCTGGGATTTAACTCCATTTCTGAAGGGAAACACACAGCAGAGTTCTCATCCATTGATCACACTCTGCTTTAGAACAAGAATCATGCTCTTGCTTTCTAGAGTCTCTAAGACAGCAGGAAACGTGAGTGTGCTGAGAAAAAAAGAACGGTGTTTCCTACACATACAGACCATATCTAGTTCAACACTGCTTCTGAAACTGAAACAAATCACAGGTCCTCTAACATCCAATGCTTGTCATTTACGATGAGAAACGTGTGAGCTTCGGGAACGATGTAATTTATTTGAGCTGTAAAGAAACTGCCCTTACCTGAAAAGAAGTCTTGTTTTTAGGAAGACTCAGAGCCTGGAATTTCACTCCATTTCAGAAGTGAAACACACAGTTGAGTTCTCATCCACTGATCACACTCTGCTTTAGAGCAAGATGCACGCTCTTGCTTTCTAGAGGCTCTAGGACAGCATGAAACATGATTGTGCTGAGACCAAAGAACGATGTTTCCTACACATAGGGATCATATGTAGTCCAACTCTGCTTTTGAAAGTGAAACAAACCACTGGTCCTCTAACATCAAATGCTTGTCAGTTAAGATGAGAAACGTGTGATCTTCGTGAACGATGTAGTTCGTTTGACCTGTAAAGAAACTGCCCTTACCTGAAAAGAATTCTTGCTATTAGGAAGACTCAGAGCCTTGGATTTAACTCCTTTTCTGAGGTGAAACACACAGCAGAGTTCTCATCCATTGATCACACTCTGCTATAGACCAACAAGCACGCTCTTGCTTTCTAGATTCTGTAGGACAGCAGGAAACGTGAGTGAGCTGAGAACAAAAGAACGGTGTTTCCTACACGTACAGACCATGTCTAGTCCAACTCTGCTTCTGAAACTGGTACAAAGCACTGGTCCTGTAACATCCAATGCTTGTCAGTTAAGATGAGAAACGTGTGAGCTTTGTGAACGATGTAGTTCGCTTGAGCTGAAAAGTAACTGCCCTTTCCGGAAACGAAGTCTTGATTGTAGGAAGACTCAGAGCCTGGGATTTAACTCCATTTCTGAAGGGAAACACACAGCACAGTTCTCATCCATTGAACACACTCTGCTTTAGAACAAGAATCATGCTCTTGCTTTCTAGAGTCTCTAAGACAGCAGGAAACGTGAGTGTGCTGAGAAGAAAAGAACGGTGTTTCCTACACATATGGACCATATCTAGTTCAACTCTGCTTCTGATACTGAAACAAACCACAGGTCCTCTAACATCCAATGCTTGTCAGTTAAGTTGAGAAACGTGTGACCTTCGTGAACGATGTAGTTCGTTTGAGCTGAAAAGTGACTGCCGTTACCTGAAACGAAGTCTTGCTTGTAGGAAGACTCAGAGCCTGGGATTTAACTCCATTTCTGAAGTAAAACACACAGCAGAGTTCTCATCCATTGACCACACTCTGCTTTAGAGCAAGAAGCACGCTCTTGCTTTCTAGAGGCTCTAAGAGAGCATGAAACGTGAGTGTGCTGAGAACAAAAGAACGACGTTTCCTACACATACGGACCATATGTACTCCAACTCTGCTTCTGAAACTGATACAAAGCACTGGTCCTCTAACATCCAATGCTTGTCATTTAAGATGAGAAACGTGTGAGCTTCGTGAACGATGTAGTTCGTTTGAGCTGAGAAGTGACTGCCCTTACCTGAAACGAAGTGTTGCTTGTAGGAAGACACAGAGCCTGGGATTTAACTCCATTTCTGAAGGGAAACAAACAGCATAGTTCTCATCCATGGATCACACTCTGCTTTAGAGCGAGAACACGCTCTTGCTTTCGAGCTTCTCTAATACAGCAGGAAATCTGAGTGTGCTCAGAAGAAGAGAACGGTGTTTCCTACACATATGGACCATATCTAGTTCAACTCTGCTTCTGAAACTGAAACAAACCACAGGTATTCTAACATCCAATGCTTGTGAGTTAAGATGAGAAAAGTGTGAGCTTCGTGAATGATGTAGTTCGTTTGAGCTGTAAAGAAATTGCCCTTACCTGAAAAGAATTCTTCTTTAGGAAGACTCAGAGCCTGGGATTTAACTCCATTTCTGAAGGGAAACACACAGCAGAGTTCTCATCTATTGATCACACTCTGCTTTAGAACAGGAATCATGCTCCTGCTTTCTAGAGTCTCTAAGACAGCAGGAAACGTGAGTGTACTGAGAACAAAAGAACGGTGTTTCCTACATAAGGACCATATGTAGTCCAACTCTGCTTTCGAAACTGATACAAAGCACTGGTCCTGTAACATCCAATGCTTGTCAGTAAAGATGAGAAACGTGTGAGCTTCATGAAAGACGTAGTTTGCTTGAGCTGAAAAGTAACTGCCCTTTCCGGAAACGATCCTTGCTTGTAGGAAGACTCAGAGCCTGGGATTTAACTCCATATCTGAAGGGAAACACACAGCAGAGTTCTCATCCATTGATCACACTCTGCTTTAGAGTAAGAATCACGCTCTTGCTTTCTAGAGGCTCTAAGACAGCATGAAATGTGAGTGTGCTGAGAACAAAAGGACGATGTTTCCTACACATAAGGACCATATGTAGTCCAACTCTGCTTTCAAAACTGATACAAAGCACTGGTCCTGTAACATCCAATGCTTGTCAGTTAAGATGAGAAACGTGTGAGCTTCCTGAACGACGTATTTCGTTTGAGATGTAAAGTAACTGCCCTTTCTGGAAACGAAGTCTTCCTTGTAGGAAGACTCAGAGCTTGGGATTTAACTCCTTTTTTGAAGTGAAACACACAGAAGAGTTCTCATCCATTGATCAAACTCTGCTTTAGAACAAAAAGCATGCTCTTGCTTTCTAGAGGCTCTAAGAGAGCATGAAAAGTGAGTGTGCTGAGAACAAAAGAACGACGTTTCCTACACATACGGACCATATGTAGTCCAACTCTGCTTCTGAAACTGATACAAAGCACTGGTCCTCTAACATCCAATGCTTGTCATTTAAGATGAGAAACGTGTGAGCTTCGTGAGCGATGTAGTTCGTTTGAGCTGAGAAGTGACTGCCCTTACCTGAAACGAAGTGTTGCTTGTAGGAAGACACAGAGCCTGGGATTTAACTCCATTTCTGAAGGGAAACAAACAGGATAGTTCTCATCCATGGATCACACTCTGCTTTAGAGCGAGAACACGCTCTTGCTTTCTAGCTTCTCTAATACAGCAGGAAATCAGAGTGTTCTCAGAAGAAGAGAACGGTGTTTCCTACACATACGGACCATATCTAGTTCAACTCTGCTTCTGAAACTGAAACAAACCACGGGTCCTCTAACATCCAATGCTTGTCAGTTAATATGAGAAACTTGTGAGCTTCGTGAAAGATGTAGTTCGCTTGAGCTGAAAAGTAACTTCCCTTTCCGGAAACGAACTCTTGCTTGTAGGAAGACTCAGAGCCTGGGATTTAACTCCATTTCTGAAGTGAAACACACTGTTGAGTTCTCATCCACTGATCACACTCTGCTTTAGAGCAAGAAGCACGCTCTTGCTTCCTGGATTCACTAAGTCAGCAGGAAACGTGAGTGTGCTGAGAACAAAAGAACGGTGTTTCCTACACATACGGACCATATGTAGTCCAACTCTGCTTCTGAAACTGGTACAAAGCAGTGGTCCTCTAACATCCAATGCTTGTCAGTTAAGATGAGAAACATGTGAGTTTCGTGAACGATGTAGGTTGTTTGAACTGTAAAGAAACTGCCCTTACCTGAAAGGAAGTCTTTCTTGTAGGAAACCACAGAGTCTGGGATTTAACTACATTTCTGAAGTGAAACACACAGCAGAGTTCTCATCCATTGATCACACTCTTCTTTCGAACAAGAAGCATGCCCTTGCTTTCAAGAGTCTCTAAGACAGCAGGAAATGTGAGTGTGCTGAGAACAAAAGAACGGTGTTTCCTGCACATACGGACCATATCTAGTCCAAATCTGCTTCTGAAACTGATACAAAGCACTGGTCCTCTAACGTCCAATGCTTGTCAGTTAAGATGAGAATCGTGTGAGCTTTGTGAACAACGTATTTCGTTTGAGATGTAAAGTAACTACCCTTTCCGGAAACGAAGTCTTCCTTGTAGGAAGACTCAGAGCTTGGGATTTAACTCCATTTCTGAAGTGAAACACACAGCAGAGTTCTCATCCATTGATCACACTCTGCTTTAGAACGAGAAGCACGCTCTTGCTTTCTAGAGTCTCTAATACAAACGGAAACGAGACTGTGCTCAGAACAAAAGAACGGTGTTTCCTACACATACGGACCATATCTAGTTAAACTCTGCTTCTGAAACTGAAACAAACCACAGGTCCTCTAACATCCAATGCTTGTCAGTTAAGATGAGAATCGTGTGAGCTTCGTGGACGACTTAGTTCGTTTGAGATGTAAAGTGGCTGCCCTAACCTAAAAGGAAGTCTTTTTTGTAGGAAGACTCAGAGCCTGGGATTTAACTCCATTTCTGAAGTAAAACACACAGCAGAGTTGTCATCCATTGACCACACTCTGCTTTAGAGCAAGAAGCACACTCTTGCTTTCTGGAGTCACTAAGTCAGCAGGAAACGTGAGTGTGCTGAGAACAAAAGAACGGAGTTTCCTACACATACGGACCATATGTAGTCCAACTCTGCTTCTGAAACTGAAACAAAGCACTGGTCTTCAAAACATCCAATTCCTGTCAGTTAAGATGAGAAACGTGTGAGCTTCCTGAACGATGTATTTCGTTTGAGCTGAAAAGTGACTGCCCTTACCTGAAACGAAGTCTTGCTTGTAGGAAGACACAGAGCCTGGGATTTAACTCCATTTCTGAAGTGAAACACAGAGCATTGTTCTCATCCATGGATCACACTCTCCTTTAGAGCGAGAAGCACGCTCTTGCTTTCTAGCGTCTCTAATAGAGCAGGATATCTGAGTGTGCTGAGAACAAAAGAACGGTGTTTCCTACACATACAGACCATATCTAGTCCAACTCTGCTTCTGAAACTGATAAAAAGCACTGGTCCTGTAACATCCAATTCTTGTCAGTTAAGATGAGAAACGTGTGAGCTTTGTGAACGACGTAGTTCCTTTAGCTGAAAAGTGACTTCCCTTACCTGAAACGAAATCTTGCTTGGAGGAAGACACAGAGCCTGGGCTTTAACTCCATTTCTGAAGTGAAACACACAGCATAGTTCTCTTCCATGGATCACACTCTGCTTTAGAGCGAGAAGCACGCTCTTGCTTTCTAGCATCTCTAATACAAAAGGAAATCTGAGTGTGCTCAGAACAAGAGAACGGTGTTTCCTACACATACGGACCATATCTAGTTCAACACTGCTTCTGAAACTGAAACAAACCACAGGTCCTCTAAAATCCAATGCTTGTCAGTTAAGATGAGAAACGTGTGAGCTTCGTGAACGATGTAGTTCATTTGAGCTGTAAAGAAACTGCCCTTACCTGAAAAGAAGTATTGTTTTTAGGAAGACTCAGAGTCTGGGATTTAACTACATTTCTGAAGTGAAACACACAGCAGAGTTCTCATGCATGGATCACACTCTGCTTTAGAACAACAAGCACGCTCTTGCTTTCTAGAGGCTCTAAGACAGCATGAAACGTGAGTGTGCTGAGAACAAAAGGACGATGTTTCCTACACATAATAACCATATGTAGTCCAACTCTGCTTTCAAAACTGATACAAAGCACTGGTCCTGTAACATCCAATGCTTGTCAGTTAAGATGAGAATCATGTGAGCTTCGTAAACGACGTATTTCGTTTAAGATGTAAAGTAACTGCCCTTTCTGGAAACGAAGTCTTCCTTGTAGGAAGACTCAGAGCTTGGGATTTAAATCCTTTTTTGAAGTGAAACACACAGAAGAGTTCTCATCCATTGATCAAACTCTGCTTTATAACAAAAAGCATGCTCTTGCTTTCTAGAGTCTCTAAGACAGCAGGAAACGTGAGTGTGCTGAGAACAAAAGAACGAAGTTTCCTACACATACGGACCATATGTACTCCAACTCTGCTTCTGAAACTGATACAAAGCACTGGTCCTCTACCATCCAATGCTTGTCATTTAAGATGAGAAACGTGTGAGCTTCGTGAACGATGTAGTTCGTTTGAGCTGAGAAGTGACTGCCCTTACCTGAAACGAAGTGTTGCTTGTAGGAAGACACAGAGCCTGGGATTTAACTCCATTTCTGAAGGGAAACAAACAGGATAGTTCTCATCCATGGATCACACTCTGCTTTAGAGCGAAAACACGCTCTTGCTTTCTAGCTTCTCTAATACAGCAGGAAATCTGAGTGTTCTCAGGAGAAGAGAACGGTGTTTCCTACACATACGGACCATATCTAGTTCAACTCTGCTTCTGAAACTGAAACAAACCACGGGTCCTCTAACATCCAATGCTTGTCAGTTAAGATGAGAAACGTGTGAGCTTCATGAAAGATGTAGTTCGCTTGAGCTGAAAAGTAACTGCCCTTTCCGGAAACGAAGTCTTGCTTGTAGGAAGACTCAGAGCCTGGGATTTAACTCCATTTCTGAAGGAAAACACACAGCAGAGTTCTCATCCATTGATCACACTCTGCTTTAGAACAAGAATCAGGCTCTTGCTTTCTAGAGTCTCTAAGATAGCAGGAAACGTGAGTGTGCTGAGAACAAAATAACGGTGTTTCCTACACATACAGACCATATCTAGTTCAACACTGCTTCTGAAACTGAAACAAATCACAGGTCCTCTAACATCCAATGCTTGTCATTTAAGATGAGAAACGTGTGAGCTTCGTGAACGATGTAATTCATTTGAGCTGTAAAGAAACTGCCCTTACCTGAAAAGAAGTCTTGTTTTTAGGAAGACTCAGAGCCTGGAATTTCACTCCATTTCTGAAGTGAAACACACTGTTGAGTTCTCATCCACTGATCACACTCTGCTTTAGAGCAAGAAGCACGCTCTTGCTTCCTGGAGTCTCTAAGTCAGCAGGAAATGTGAGTGTGCTGAGAACAAAAGAACGGTGTTTCCTACACATACGGACCATATGTAGTCCAACTCTGCTTCTGAAACTGATACAAAGCAGTGGTCTTCTAACATCCAATGCTTGTCAGTTAAGATGAGAAACATGTGAGTTTCGTGAAAGATGTAGGTTGTTTGAACTGTAAAGAAACTGCCCTTACCTGAAAGGAAGTCTTTCTTGTAGGAAACCACAGAGCCTGGGATTTAACTACATTTCTGAAGTGAAACACACAGCAGAGTTCTCATCCATTGATCACACTCTTCTTTCGAACAAGAAGCATGCTCTTGCTTTCTAGAGTCTCTAAGACAGCAGGAAATGTGAGTGTGCTGAGAACAAAAGAACGGTGTTTCCTGCACATACGGACCATATCTAGTCCAACTCTGCTTCTGAAACTGATACAAAGCACTAGTCCTCTAACGTCCAATGCTTGTCAGTTAAGATGAGAATCGTGTGAGCTTCGTGAGCGACGTATTTCGTTTGAGATGTAAAGTAACTACCCTTTCCGGAAACGAAGTCTTCCTTGTAGGAAGACTCCGAGCTTGGGATTTAACTCCATTTCTGAAGTGAAACACACAGCAGAGTTCTCATCCATTGATCACACTCTGCTTTAGAACGAGAAGCACGCTCTTGCTTTCTAGAGTCTCTAATACAAAAGGAAACGAGACTGTGCTCAGAACAAAAGAATGGTGTTTCCTACACATACGGACCATATCTAGTTAAACTCTGCTTCTGAAACTGAAACAAACCACAGGTCCTCTAACATCCAATGCTTGTCAGTTAAGATGAGAATCGTGTGAGCTTTGTGGACGACATAGTTCGTTTGAGATGTAAAGTGGCTGCCCTAATCTAAAAGGAAGTCTTTTTTGTAGGAAGACTCAGAGCCTGGGATTTAACTCCATTTCTGAAGTAAAACACACAGCAGAGTTGTCATCCATTGACCACACTCTGCTTTAGAGCAAGAAGCACACTCTTGCTTTCTGGAGTCACTAAGTCAGCAGGAAACGTGAGTGTGCTGAGAACAAAAGAACGGAGTTTCCTACACATACGGACCATATGTAGTCCAACTCTGCTTCTGAAACTGAAACAAAGCACTGGTCTTCAAAACATCCAATTCCTGTCAGTTAAGATGAGAAACGTGTGAACTTCCTGAACGATGTATTTCGTTTGAGCTGAAAAGTGACTGCCCTTACCTGAAACGAAGTCTTGCTTGTAGGAAAACACAGAGCCTGGGATTTAACTCCATTTCTGAAGTGAAACACAGAGCATTGTTCTCATCCATGGATCACACTCTCCTTTAGAGCGAGAAACACGCTCTTGCTTTCTAGCGTCTCTAATAGAGCAGGATATCTGAGTGTGCTGAGAACAAAAGAACGGTGTTTCCTACACATACAGACCATATCTAGTCCAACTCTGCTTCTGAAACTGATAAAAAGCACTGGTCCTGTAACATCCAATTCTTGTCAGTTAAGATGAGAAACGTGTGAGCTTTGTGAATGACGTAGTTCCTTTGAGCTGAAAAGTGAATTCCCTTACCTGAAACGAAATCTTGCTTGGAGGAAGACACAGAGCCTGGGCTTTAACTCCATTTCTGAAGTGAAACACACAGCATAGTTCTCTTCCATGGATCACACTCTGCTTTAGAGCGAGAAGCACGCTCTTGCTTTCTAGCATCTCTAATACAAAAGGAAATCTGAGTGTGCTCAGAACAAGAGAACGGTGTTTCCTACACATACGGACCATATCTAGTTAAACACTGCTTCTGAAACTGAAACAAACCACAGGTCCTCCAACGTCCAATACTTGTCAGTTAAGATGAGAAACGTGTGAGCTTCGTGAACGATGTAGTTCATTTGAGCTTTAAAGAAACTGCCCTTACCTGAAAAGAAGTATTGTTTTTAGGAAGACTCAGAGTCTGGGATTTAACTACATTTCTGAAGTGAAACACACAGCAGAGTTCTCATCCATGGATCACACTCTGCTTTAGAGCAAGAAGCACGCTCTTGCTTTCTAGAGGCTCTAAGACAGCATGAAACGTGAGTGTGCTGAGAACAAAAGGACGATGTTTCCTACACATAATAACCATATGTAGTCCAACTCTGCTTTCAAAACTGATACAAAGCACTGGTCCTGTAACATGCAATGCTTGTCAGTTAAGGTGAGAATCATGTGAGCTTCGTGAACGACGTATTTCGTTTAAGATGTAAAGTAACTGCCCTTTCTGGAAACGAAGTCTTCCTTGTAGGAAGACTCAGAGCTTGGGATTTAACTCCTTTTTTGAAGTGAAACACACAGAAGAGTTCTCATCCATTGATCAAACTCTGCTTTAGAACAAAAAGCATGCTCTTGCTTTCTAGAGTCTCTAAGACAGCAGGAAACGTGAGTGTGCTGAGAACAAATGAACGGAGTTTCCTACACATACAGACCATGTCTAGTCCAACTCTGCTTCTGAAACTGATACAAAGCACTGGTCCTGTAACATCCAATGCTTGTCAGTTAAGATGAGAAACGTGTGAGCTTCGTGAACGATGTAGTTCGTTTGAGCTGAGAAGTGACTGCCCTTACCTGAAACGAAGTGTTGCTTGTAGGAAGACACAGAGCCTGGGATTTAACTCCATTTCTGAAGGGAAACAAACAGGATAGTTCTCATCCATGGATCACACTCTGCTTTAGAGCGAAAACACGCTCTTGCTTTCTAGCGTCTCTAATACAGCAGGAAATCTGAGTGTTCTCAGGAGAAGAGAACGGTGTTTCCTACACATACGGACCATATCTAGTTCAACTCTGCTTCTGAAACTGAAACAAACCACGGGTCCTCTAACATCCAATGCTTGTCAGTTAAGATGAGAAACGTGTGAGCTTCATGAAAGATGTAGTTCGCTTGAGCTGAAAAGTAACTGCCCTTTCCGGAAACGAAGTCTTGCTTGTAGGAAGACTCAGAGCCTGGGATTTAACTCCATTTCTGAAGGAAAACACACAGCAGAGTTCTCATCCATTGATCACACTCTGCTTTAGAACAAGAATCAGGCTCTTGCTTTCTAGAGTCTCTAAGATAGCAGGAAACGTGAGTGTGCTGAGAACAAAATAACGGTGTTTCCTACACATACAGACCATATCTAGTTCAACACTGCTTCTGAAACTGAAACAAATCACAGGTCCTCTAACATCCAATGCTTGTCATTTAAGATGAGAAACGTGTGAGCTTCGTGAACGATGTAATTCATTTGAGCTGTAAAGAAACTGCCCTTACCTGAAAAGAAGTCTTGTTTTTAGGAAGACTCAGAGCCTGGAATTTCACTCCATTTCTGAAGTGAAACACACTGTTGAGTTCTCATCCACTGATCACACTCTGCTTTAGAGCAAGAAGCACGCTCTTGCTTCCTGGAGTCACTAAGTCAGCAGGAAATGTGAGTGTGCTGAGAACAAAAGAACGGTGTTTCCTACACATACGGACCATATGTAGTCCAACTCTGCTTCTGAAACTGATACAAAGCAGTGGTCTTCTAACATCCAATGCTTGTCAGTTAAGATGAGAAACATGTGAGTTTCGTGAAAGATGTAGGTTGTTTGAACTGTAAAGAAACTGCCCTTACCTGAAAGGAAGTCTTTCTTGTAGGAAACCACAGAGCCTGGGATTTAACTACATTTCTGAAGTGAAACACACAGCAGAGTTCTCATCCATTGATCACACTCTTCTTTCGAACAAGAAGCATGCTCTTGCTTTCTAGAGTCTCTAAGACAGCAGGAAATGTGAGTGTGCTGAGAACAAAAGAACGGTGTTTCCTGCACATACGGACCATATCTAGTCCAACTCTGCTTCTGAAACTGATACAAAGCACTAGTCCTCTAACGTCCAATGCTTGTCAGTTAAGATGGGAATCGTGTGAGCTTCGTGAGCGACGTATTTCGTTTGAGATGTAAAGTAACTACCCTTTCCGGAAACGAAGTCTTCCTTGTAGGAAGACTCCGAGCTTGGGATTTAACTCCATTTCTGAAGTGAAACACACAGCAGAGTTCTCATCCATTGATCACACTCTGCTTTAGAACGAGAAGCACGCTCTTGCTTTCTAGAGTCTCTAATACAAAAGGAAACGAGACTGTGCTCAGAACAAAAGAATGGTGTTTCCTACACATACGGACCATATCTAGTTAAACTCTGCTTCTGAAACTGAAACAAACCACAGGTCCTCTAACATCCAATGCTTGTCAGTTAAGATGAGAATCGTGTGAGCTTTGTGGACGACATAGTTCGTTTGAGATGTAAAGTGGCTGCCCTAATCTAAAAGGAAGTCTTTTTTGTAGGAAGACTCAGAGCCTGGGATTTAACTCCATTTCTGAAGTAAAACACACAGCAGAGTTGTCATCCATTGACCACACTCTGCTTTAGAGCAAGAAGCACACTCTTGCTTTCTGGAGTCACTAAGTCAGCAGGAAACGTGAGTGTGCTGAGAACAAAAGAACGGAGTTTCCTACACATACGGACCATATGTAGTCCAACTCTGCTTCTGAAACTGAAACAAAGCACTGGTCTTCAAAACATCCAATTCCTGTCATTTAAGATGAGAAACGTGTGAACTTCCTGAACGATGTATTTCGTTTGAGCTGAAAAGTGACTGCCCTTACCTGAAACGAAGTCTTGCTTGTAGGAAAACACAGAGCCTGGGATTTAACTCCATTTCTGAAGTGAAACACAGAGCATTGTTCTCATCCATGGATCACACTCTCCTTTAGAGCGAGAAACACGCTCTTGCTTTCTAGCGTCTCTAATAGAGCAGGATATCTGAGTGTGCTGAGAACAAAAGAACGGTGTTTCCTACACATACAGACCATATCTAGTCCAACTCTGCTTCTGAAACTGATAAAAAGCACTGGTCCTGTAACATCCAATGCTTGTCAGTTAAGATGAGAAACGTGTGAGCTTCGTGAACGATGTAGTTCATTTGAGCTGAAAAGTGACTGCCCTTACCTGAAACGAATTCTTGCTTGTAGGAAGACACAGAGCCTGGAATTTGACTCCATTTCTGAAGAGAAACACACAGCATAGTTCTCATCCATGGATCACACTCTGCTGTAGAGCGAGAAGCACACTCTTGCTTTCTAGCATCTCTAATACAGCAGGAAATCTGAGTGTGCTCAGAACAAGAGAACGGTGGTTCCTACACATACAGACCATATCTAGTTCAACACTGCTTCTGAAATTGAAACAAACCACAGGTCCTCTAACATCCAATGCTTGTCAGTTAAGATGAGAAAAGTGTGAGCTTCGTGAACGATGTAGTTCGTTTGAGCTGTAAGGAAACTGCCCTTACCTGAAAAGAATTCTTGCTTTTAGGAAGACTTAGAGCTTGGGAATTAACTCCTTTTCTGAAGTGAAACACACAGCAGAGTTCTCATCCACTGATCACACTCTGCTTTAGAGCAAGACGCACGCTCTTGCTTTCTGGAGTCACTAAGTCAGCAGGAAACGTGAGTGTGCTGAGAACAAAAGAACGGAGTTTCCTACACATACGGACCATATCTAGGTCAACACTGCTTCTGAAACTGAAACAAATCACAGGTCCTCTAACATGCAATGCTTGTCAGTTAATATGAGAAACATGTGAGCTTCGTGAACAATGTAGTTCATTTGAGCTGTAAAGAAACTGCCCTTACCTGAAAAGAAGTATTGTTTTTAGGAAGACTCAGAGTCTGGGATTTAACTACATTTCTGAAGTGAAACACACAGCAGAGTTCTCATCCATTGATCACACTCGGCTTTAGAACAAGAATCATGCTCCTGCTTTCTAGAGTCTCTAAGACAGCAGGAAACGTGAGTGTGCAGAGAACAAAAGAACGGTGTTTCCTACATAAGGACCATATGTAGTCCAACTCTGCTTTCGAAACTGATACAAAGCACTGGTCCTGTAACATCCAATGCTTGTCAGTTAAGATGAGGAACGTGTGAGCTTCGTGAACGATGTAGTTCGTTTGAGCTGAAAAGTAACTGCCCTTTCCGGAAACGAAGTCTTGATTGTAGGAAGACACAGAGCCTGGGATTTAACTCCATTTCTGAAGGGAAACAAACAGGATAGTTTTCATCCATGGATCACACTCTGCTTTAGAGCGAGAACACGCTCTTGCTTTCTAGATTCTCTAATACAGCAGGAAATCTGAGTGTGCTCAGAAGAAGAGAACGGTGTTTCCTACACATAAGGACCATATGTAGTCCAACTCTGCTTTCAAAACTGATACGAAGCACTGGTCCTGTAACATCCAATGCTTGTCAGTTAAGATGAGAAACGTGTGAGCTTCCTGAACGATGTATTTCGTTTAAGATGTAAAGTAACTGCCCTTTCTGGAAACGAAGTCTTCCTTGTAGGAAGACTCAGAGCTTGGTATTTAACTCCTTTTTTGAAGTGAAACACACAGAAGAGTTCTCATCCATTGATCAAACTCTGCTTTAGAACAAAAAGCATGCTCTTGCTTTCTAGAGTCTCTAAGACAGCAGGAAACGTAAGTGTGCTGAGAACAAATGAACGGAGTTTCCTACACATACAGACCATGTCTAGTCCAACTCTGCTTCTGAAACTGATACAAAGCACTGGTCCTGTAACATCCAATGCTTGTCAGTTAAGATGAGAAACGGGTGAGCTTCGTGAACGACGTAGTTCCTTTGTGCTGAAAAGTGACTGCCCTTACCTGAAACGAAGTCTTGCTTGTAGGAAGACACAGAGCCTGGAATTTAACTCCATTTCTGAAGAGAAACACACAGCATAGTTCTCATCCATGGATCACACTCTGCTGTAGAGCGAGAAGCACACTCTTGCTTTCTAGCGTCTCTAATACAGCAGGAAATCTGAGTGTGCTCAGAACAAGAGAACGGTGGTTCCTACACATACGGACCATATCTAGTTCAACTCTGCTTCTGAAACTGAAACAAACCACAGGTCCTCTAACATCCAATGCTTGTGAGTTAAGATGAGAAAAGTGTGAGCTTCGTGAACGATGTAGTTCGTTTGAGCTAAAAAGTGACTGCCGTTACCTGAAACGAAGTCTTGCTTGTAGGAAGACTCAGAGCCTGGGATTTAACTCCATTTCTGAAGTAAAACACACAGCAGAGTTCTCATCCATTGACCACACTCTGCTTTAGAGCAAGAAGCACGCTCTTGCTTTCTAGAGGCTCTAAGAGAGCATGAAAAGTGAGTGTGCTGAGAACAAAAGAACGACGTTTCTTACACATACGGACCATATGTACTCCAACTCTGCTTCTGAAACTGATACAAAGCACTGGTCCTCTAACATCCAATGCTTGTCATTTAAGATGAGAAACGTGTGAGCTTCGTGAACGATGTACTTCGTTTGAGCTGAAAAGTGACTGCCCTTACCTGAAACGAAGTGTTGCTTGTAGGAAGACACAGAGCCTGGGATTTAACTCCATTTCTGAAGGGAAACAAACAGGATAGTTCTCTTCCATGGATCACACTCTGCTTTAGAGCGAAAACACGCTCTTGCTTTCTAGCTTCTCTAATACAGCAGGAAATCTGAGTGTTCTCAGAAGAAGAGAACGGTGTTTCCTACACATACGGACCATATCTAGTTCAACTCTGCTTCTGAAACTGAAACAAACCACGGGTCCTCTAACATCCAATGCTTGTCAGTTAAGATGAGAAACGTGTGAGCTTCATGAAAGATGTAGTTCGTTTGAGCTGAAAAGTAACTGCCCTTACCTGAAAGGAAGTCTTTCTTGTAGGAAACCACAGAGCCTGGGATTTAACTACATTTCTGAAGTGAAACACACAGCAGAGTTCTCATCCATTGATCACACTCTTCTTTCCAACAAGAAGCATGCTCTTGCTTTCTAGAGTCTCTAAGACAGCAGGAAATGTGAGTGTGCTGAGAACAAAAGAACGGTGTTTCCTGCACATACGGACCATATCTAGTCCAACTCTGCTTCTGAAACTGATACAAAGCACTGGTCCTCTAACGTCCAATGCTTGTCAGTTAAGATGAGAATCATGTGAGCTTCGTGAACGAGGTATTTCGTTTGAGATGTAAAGTAACTACCCTTTCCGGAAACGAAGTCTTCCTTGTAGGAAGACTCAGAGCTTGGGATTTAACTCCATTTCTGAAGTGAAACACACAGCAGAGTTCTCATCCATTGATCACACTCTTCTTTAGAACGAGAAGCACGCGCTTGCTTTCTAGAGTCTCTAATACAAAGGGAAACGAGACTGTGCTGAGAACAAAAGAACGGTGTTTCCTACACATACGGACCATATCTAGTTAAACTCTGCTTCTGAAACTGATACAAAGCACTGGTCCTGTAACATCCAATGCTTGTCAGTTAAGATGAGAAACGTGTGAGCTTCGTGAACGATGTAGTTCATTTGAGCTGAAAAGTGACTGCCCTTACCTGAAACGAAGTCTTGCTTGTAGGAAGACACAGAGCTTGGGATTTAACTCCTTTTCTGAAGTGAAACACACAGCAGAGTTCTCATCCACTGATCACACTCTGCTTTAGAGCAAGACGCACGCTCTTGTTTTCTGGAGTCACTAAGTCAGCAGGAAACGTGAGTGTGCTGAGAACAAAAGAACGGAGTTTCCTACACATACGGACCATATCTAGTTCAACACTGCTTCTGAAACTGAAACAAATCACAGGTCCTCTAACATGCAATGCTTGTCAGTTAATATGAGAAACATGTGAGCTTCGTGAACAATGTAGTTCATTTGAGCTGTAAAGAAACTGCCCTTACCTGAAAAGAAGTATTGTTTTTAGGAAGACTCAGAGTCTGGGATTTAACTACATTTCTGAAGGGAAACACACAGCAGAGTTCTCATCCATTGATCACACTCGGCTTTAGAACAAGAATCATGCTCCTGCTTTCTAGAGTCTCTAAGACAGCAGGAAACGTGAGTGTGCAGAGAACAAAAGAACGGTGTTTCCTACATAAGGACCATATGTAGTCCAACTATGCTTTCGAAACTGATACAAAGCACTGGTCCTGTAACATCCAATGCTTGTCAGTTAAGATGAGAAACGTGTGAGCTTCGTGAACGACGTACTTCATTTGAGCTGAAAAGTAACTGCCCTTACCTGAAACGAAGTGTTGCTTGTAGGAAGACACAGAGCCTGGAATTTAACTCCATTTCTGAAGAGAAACACACAGCATAGTTCTCATCCATGGATCACACTCTGCTGTAGAGCGAGAAGCACACTCTTGCTTTCTTGCGTCTCTAATTCAGCAGGAAATCTGAGTGTGCTCAGAACAAGAGAACGGTGGTTCCTACACATACGGACCATATCTAGTTCAACTCTGCTTCTGAAACTGAAACAAACCACAGGTCCTCTAACATCCAATGCTTGTGAGTTAAGATGAGAAAAGTGTGAGCTTCGTGAACGATGTAGTTCGTTTGAGCTGTAAAGAAACTGCCCTTACCTGAAAAGAATTCTTGCTTTAGGAAGACTCAGAGCCTGGGATTTCACTCCATTTCTGAAGGCAAAAAAACACACAGCAGAGTTCTCATCAATTGATCACACTCTGCTTTAGAACAAGAATCATGCTCCTGATTTCTAGAGTCTCTAAGACAGCAGGAAACGTGAGTGTGCTGAGAACAAAAGAACGGTGTTTCCTACATAAGGACCATATGTAGTCCAACTCTGCTTTCGAAACTGATACAAAGCACTGGTCCTGTAATATCCAATGCTTGTCAGTTAAGATGAGAATCATGTGAGCTTCTCTAACGAAGTATTTCGTTTAAGATGTAAAGTAACTGCCCTTTCTGGAAACGAAGTCTTCCTTGTAGGAAGACTCAGAGCTTGGTATTACCTCCTTTTTTGAAGTGAAACACACAGAAGAGTTCTCATCCATTGATCAAACTCTGCTTTAGAACAAAAAGCATGCTCTTGCTTTCTAGAGTCTCTAAGACAGCAGGAAACGTGAGTGTGCTGAGAACAAATGAACGGAGTTTCCTACACATACAGACCATGTCTAGTCCAACTCTGCTTCTGAAACTGATACAAAGCACTGGTCCTGTAACATCCAATGCTTGTCAGTTAAGATGAGAAACGTGTGAGCTTCGTGAACGATGTAGTTCGTTTGAGCTAAAAAGTGACTGCCGTTACCTGAAACGAAGTCTTGCTTGTAGGAAGACTCAGAGCTTGGGATTTAACTCCTTTTTTGAAGTGAAACACACAGAAGAGTTCTCATCCATTGATCAAACTCTGCTTTAGAACAAAAAGCATGCTCTTGCTTTCTAGAGTCTCTAAGACAGCAGGAAACGTGAGTGTGCTGAGAACAAAAGAACGGTGTTTCCTACATAAGGACCATATGTAGTCCAACTCTGCTTTCGAAACTAATACAAAGCACTGGTCCTGTAACATTGAATGCTTGGCAGTTAAGATGTGAAACGTGTGAGCTTCGTGAACGATGTAGTTCGTTTGAGCTGAAAAGTGACTGCCCTTACCTGAAACGAAGTCTTGCTTGTAGGAAGACACAGAGCCTGGAATTTAACTCCATTTCTGAAGAGAAACACACAGCATAGTTCTCATCCATGGATCACACTCTGCTGTAGAGCGAGAAGCACACTCTTGCTTTCTAGCGTCTCTAATACAGCAGGAAATCTGAGTGTGCTCAGAACAAGAGAATGATGGTTCCTACACGTACGGACCATATCTAGTTCAACTCTGCTTCTGATACTGAAACAAACCACAGGTCCTCTAACATCCAATGCTTGTCAGTTAAGATGAGAAACGTGTGAGCTTCGTGAACGATGTAGTTCATTTGAGCTGTAAGGAAACTGCCCTTACCTAAAAAAAGTATTCTTGCTTTTAGGAAGACTTAGAGCTTGGGATTTAACTCCTTTTCTGAAGTGAAACACACAGCAGAGTTCTCATCCACTGATCACACTCTGCTTTAGAGCAAGACGCACGCTCTTGCTTTCTGGAGTCACTAAGTCAGCAGGAAACGTGAGTGTGCTGAGAACAAAAGAACGGAGATTCCTACACATACGGACCATATCTAGTTCAACACTGCTTCTGAAACTGAAACAAATCACAGGTCCTCTAACATGCAATGCTTGACAGTTAATATGAGAAACATGTGAGCTTCGTGAACGATGTAGTTCATTTGAGCTGTAAAGAAACTGCCCTTACCTGAAAAGAAATATTGTTTTTAGGAAGATTCAGAGTCTGGGATTTAACTACATTTCTGAAGTGAAACACACAGCAGAGTTCTCATCCATTGATCACACTCTGCTTTAGAACAACAAGCACGCTCTTGCTTTCTAGAGTCTGTAAGACAGCAGGAAACGTGAGTGAGCTGAACAAAAGAACGGTGTTTCCTACACATACAGACCATGTCTAGTCCAACTCTGCTTCTGAAACTGGTAGAAAGCACTGGTCCTGTAACATCCAATGCTTGTCAGTTGAGATGAGAAACGTGTGAGCTTTGTGAACGATGTAGTTCGCTTGAGCTGAAAAGTAACTGCCCTTTCCGGAAACGAAGTCTTGATTGTAGGAAGACTCAGAGCCTGGGATTTAACTCCATTTCTGAATGGAAACACACAGCACAGTTCTCATCCATTGAACACACTCTGCTGTAGAACAAGAATTATGCTCTTGCTTTCTAGTGTCTCTAAGACAGCAGGAAACGTGAGTGGTCTGAGAAGAAAAGAACGGTGTTTCCTACACATATGGACCATATCTAGTTCAACTCTGCTTCTGATACTGAAACAAACCACAGGTCCTCTAACATCCAATGCTTGTCAGTTAAGATGAGAAAAGTGTGAGCTTCGTGAACGATGTAGTTCGTTTGAGCTGTAAAGAAACTGCCCTTACCTGAAAAGAAGTATTGTTTTTAGGAAGATTCAGAGTCTGGGATTTAACTACATTTCTGAAGTGAAACACACAGCAGAGTTCTCATCCATTGATCACACTCTGCTTTAGAACAACAAGCACGCTCTTGCTTTCTAGAGTCTGTAAGACAGCAGGAAACGTGAGTGAGCTGAACAAAAGAACGGTGTTTCCTACACATACAGACCATGTCTAGTCCAACTCTGCTTCTGAAACTGGTACAAAGCACTGGTCCTGTAACATCCAATGCTTGTCAGTTGAGATGAGAAACGTGTGAGCTTTGTGAACGATGTAGTTCGCTTGAGCTGAAAAGTAACTGCCCTTTCCGGAAACGAAGTCTTGATTGTAGGAAGACTCAGAGCCTGGGATTTAACTGCATTTCTGAATGGAAACACACAGCACAGTTCTCATCCATTGAACACACTCTGCTGTAGAACAAGAATTATGCTCTTGCTTTCTAGTGTCTCTAAGACAGCAGGAAACGTGAGTGGTCTGAGAAGAAAAGAACGGTGTTTCCTACACATATGGACCATATCTAGTTCAACTGTGCTTCTGATATTGAAACAAACCACAGGTCCTCTAACATCCAATGCTTGTCAGTTAAGATGAGAAAAGTGTGAGGTTCGTGAACGATGTAGTTCGTTTGAGCTGTAAAGAAACTGCCATTACCTGAAAAGAATTCTTGCTTGAGGAAGACTCAGAGCCTGGGATTTAACTCCATTTCTGAAGGGAAACACACAGCAGAGTTCTCATCAATTGATCACACTCTGCTTTAGAGTAAGAAGCACGCTTTTGCTTTCTAGAGGCTCTAAGACAGCATGAAACGTGAGTGTGCTGAGAACAAAAGAACGACGTTTCCTACACATACGGACCATATGTACTCCAACTCTGCTTCTGAAATTGATACAAAGCACTGGTCCTCTAACAACCAATGCTTGTCATTTAAGATGAGAAACGTGTGAGCTTCGTGAATGATGTACTTCGTTTGAGCTGAGAAGTGACTGCCCTTACCTGAAACGAAGTGTTGCTTGTAGGAAGACTCAGAGCCTGGGATTTAACTCCATTTCTGAAGGGAAACAAACAGGATACTTCTCATCCATGGATCACACTCTGCTTTAGAGCGAGAACATGCTCTTGCTTTCGAGCTTCTCTAATACAGCAGGAAATCTGAGTGTGCTCAGAAGAAGAGAACGGTGTTTCCTACACATACGGACCATATCTAGTTCAACTCTGCTTCTGAAACTGAAACAAACCACAGGTCCTCTAACATCCAATGCTTGTGTGTTAAGATGAGAAAAGTGTGAGCTTCGTGAACGATGTAGTTCATTTGAGCTGTAAAGAAACTGCCCTTACCTGAAAAGAATTCTTGCTTTAGGAAGACTCAGAGCCTGGGATTTAACTCCATTTCTGAAGGGAAACACACAGCAGAGTTCTCATCAATTGATCACACTCTGCTTTAGAACAAGAATCATGCTCCTGCTTTCTAGAGTCTCTAAGACAGCAGGAAACGTGAGTGTGCTGAGAACAAAAGAACGGTGTTTCCTACATAAGGACCATATGTGGTCCAACTCTGCTTTCGAAACTGATACAAAGCACTGGTCCTGTAACATCCAATGCTTGTCAGTGAAGATGAGAAACGTGTGAGCTTCCTGAACGACGTATTTCGTTTGAGATGTAAAGTAACTGCCCTTTCTGGAAATGAAGTCTTCCTTGTAGGAAGACTCAGAGCTTGGGATTTAACTCCTTTTTTGAAGTGAAACACACAGAAGAGTTCTCTTCCATTGATCAAACTCTGCTTTAGAACAAAAAGCATGCTCTTGCTTTCTAGAGTCTCTAAGACAGCAGGAAACGTGAGTGTGCTGAGAACAAATGAACGGTGTTTCCTACACATACAGACCATGTCTAGTCCAACTCTGCTTCTGAAACTGATGCAAAGCACTGGTCCTCTAACATCCAATGCTTGTCAGTTAAGATGATAAACGTGTGAGCTTCGTGAACGATGTAGTTCGTTTGAGCTGAAAAGTGACTGCCCTTACCTGAAATGAAGTCTTGCTTGTAGGAAGACACAGAGCGTGGAATTTAACTCCATTTCTGAAGAGAAACACACAGCATAGTTCTCATCCATGGATCACACTCTGCTGTAGAGCGAGAAGCACACTCTTGCTTTCTAGTGTCTCTAATACAGCAGGAAATCTGAGTGTGCTCAGAACAAGAGAACGGTGGTTCCTACACGTACGGACCATATCTAGTTCAACTCTGCTTCTGAAACTGAAACAAACCACAGGTCCTCTAACATCCAATGCTTGTCAGTTAAGATGAGAAACGTGTGAGCTTCGTGAACGATGTAGTTCATTTGAGCTGTAAGGAAACTGCCCTTACCTAAAAAAAGAATTCTTGCTTTTAGGAAGACTTAGAGCTTGGGATTTAACTCCTTTTCTGAAGTGAAACACACAGCAGAGTTCTCATCCACTGATCACACTCTGCTTTAGAGCAAGACGCACGCTCTTGCTTTCTGGAGTCACTAAGTCAACAGGAAACGTGAGTGTGCTGAGAACAAAAGAACGGAGATTCCTACACATACGGACCATATCTAGTTCAACACTGCATCTGAAACTGAAACAAATCACAGGTCCTCTAACATGCAATGCTTGACAGTTAATATGAGAAACATGTGAGCTTCGTGAACGATGTAGTTCATTTGAGCTGTAAAGAAACTGCCCTTACCTGAAAAGAAGTATTGTTTTTAGGAAGATTCAGAGTCTGGGATTTAACTACATTTCTGAAGTGAAACACACAGCAGAGTTCTCATCCATTGATCACACTCTGCTTTAGAACAACAAGCACGCTCTTGCTTTCTAGAGTCTGTAAGACAGCAGGAAACGTGAGTGAGCTGAACAACAGAACGGTGTTTCCTACACATACAGACCATGTCTAGTCCAACTCTGCTTCTGAAACTGGTACAAAGCACTGGTCCTGTAACATCCAATGCTTGTCAGTTGAGATGAGAAACGTGTGAGCTTTGTGAACGATGTAGTTCGCTTGAGCTGAAAAGTAACTGCCCTTTCCGGAAACGAAGTCTTGATTGTAGGAAGACTCAGAGCCTGGGATTTAATTCCATTTCTGAAGGGAAACACACAGCACAGTTCTCATCCATTGAACACACTCTGCTTTAGAACAAGAATTATGCTCTTGCTTTCTAGTGTCTCTAAGACAGCAGGAAACATGAGTGTTCTGAGAAGAAAAGAATGGTGTTTCCTACACATATGGACCATATCTAGTTCAACTCTGCTTCTGATACTGAAACAAACCACAGGTCCTCTAACATCCAATGCTTGTCAGTTAAGATGAGAAAAGTGTGAGCTTCGTGAACGATGTAGTTCGTTTGAGCTGTAAAGAAACTGCCCTTACCTGAAAAGAATTCTTGCTTGAGGAAGACTCAGAGCCTGGGATTTAACTCCATTTCTGAAGGGAAACACACAGCAGAGTTCTCATCAATTGATCACACTCTGCTTTAGAGTAAGAAGCACGCTCTTGCTTTCTAGAGGCTCTAAGACAGCATGAAACGTGAGTGTGTTGAGAACAAAAGAACGACGTTTCCTACATATACGGACCATATGTACTCCAACTGTGCTTCTGAAACTGATACAAAGCACTGGTCCTCTAACATCCAATGCTTGTCATTTAAGATGAGAAACGTGTGAGCTTCGTGAACGATGTAGTTCGTTTGAGCTGAGAAGTGACTGCCCTTACCTGAAACGAAGTGTTGCTTGTAGGAAGACACAGAGCCTGGGATTTAACTCCATTTCTGAAGGGAAACAAACAGGATAGTTCTCATCCATGGATCACACTCTGCTTTAGAGCGAGAACACGCTCTTGCTTTCGAGCTTCTCTAATACAGCAGGAAATCTGAGTGTGCTCAGAAGAAGAGAACGGTGTTTCCTACACATACGGACCATATCTAGTTCAACTCTGCTTCTGAAACTGAAACAAACCACAGGTCCTCTAACATCCAATGCTTGTCAGTTAAGATGAGAAAAGTGTGAGCTTCGTGAACGATGTAGTTCGTTGGAGCAGTAAAGAAACTGCCCTTACCTGAAAAGAATTCTTGCTTTAGGAAGACTCAGAGCCTGGGATTTAACTCCATTTCTGAAGGGAAACACACAGCAGAGTTCTCATCAATTGATCACACTCTGCTTTAGAACAAGAATCATGCTCCTGCTTTCTAGAGTCTCTAAGACAGCAGGAAACGTGAGTGTGCTGAGAACAAAAGAACGGTGTTTCCTACATTAGGACCATATGTAGTCCAACTCTGCTTTCGAAACTGATACAAAGCACTGGTCCTGTAACATTGAATGCTTGGCAGTTAAGATGAGAAACGTGTGAGCTTCATGAAAGACGTAGTTTGCTTGAGCTGAAAAGTAACTGCCCTTTCCAGAAACGATCCTTGCTTGTAGGAAGACTCAGAGCCTGGGATTTAACTCCATTTATGAAGGGAAACACACAGCAGAGTTCTCATCCATTGATCACACTCTGCTTTAGAGTAAGAAGCACGCTCTTGCTTTCTAGAGGCTCTAAGACAGCATGAAACGTGAGTGTGCTGAGAACAAAAGGACGATGTTTCCTACACATAAGGACCATATGTAGTCCAACTCTGCTTTCAAAACTGATACGAAGCACTGGTCCTGTAACATCCAATGCTTGTCAGTTAAGATGAGAAACGTGTGAGCTTCCTGAACGATGTATTTCGTTTAAGATGTAAAGTAACTGCCCTTTCTGGAAACGAAGTCTTCCTTGTAGGAAGACTCAGAGCTTGGGATTTAACTCCTTTTTTGAAGTGAAACACACAGAAGAGTTCTCATCCATTGATCAAACTCTGCTTTAGAACAAAAAGCATGCTCTTGCTTTCTAGAGTCTCTAAGACAGCAGGAAACGTGAGTGTGCTGAGAACAAATGAACGGAGTTTCCTACACATACAGACCATGTCTAGTCCAACTCTGCTTCTGAAACTGATACAAAGCACTGGTCCTGTAACATCCAATGCTTGTCAGTTAAGATGAGAAACGTGTGAGCTTCGTGAACGACGTAGTTCTTTGGGCTGAAAAGTGACTGTCCTTACCTGAAACGAAGTCTTGCTTGTAGGAAGACACAGAGCCTGGAATTTAACTCCATTTCTGAAGAGAAACACACAGCATAGTTCTCATCCATGGATCACACTCTGCTGTAGAGCGAGAAGCACACTCTTGCTTTCTAGCGTCTCTAATACAGCAGGAAATCTGAGTGTGCTCAGAACAAGAGAACGGTGGTTCCTACACATACGGACCATATCTAGTTCAACTCTGTTTCTGAAACTGAAATAAACCACAGGTCCTCTAACATCCAATGCTTGTGAGTTAAGATGAGAAAAGTGTGAGCTTCGTGAACGATGTAGTTCGTTTGAGCTAAAAAGTGACTGCCGTTACCTGAAAGGAAGTCTTGCTTGTAGGAAGACTCAGAGCCTGGGATTTAACTCCATTTCTGAAGTAAAACACACAGCAGAGTTCTCATCCATTGACCACACTCTGCTTTAGAGCAAGAAGCACGCTCTTGCTTTCTAGAGGCTCTAAGAGAGCATGAAAAGTGAGTGTGCTGAGAACAAAAGAACGACGTTTCTTACACATGCGGACCATATGTACTCCAACTCTGCTTCTGAAACTGATACAAAGCACTGGTCCTCTAACATCCAATGCTTGTCATTTAAGATGAGAAACGTGTGAGCTTCGTGAACGATGTACTTCGTTTGAGCTGAGAAGTGACTGCCCTTACCTGAAACGAAGTGTTGCTTGTAGGAAGACACAGAGCCTGGGATTTAACTCCATTTCTGAAGGGAAACAAACAGGATAGTTCTCTTCCATGGATCACACTCTGCTTTAGAGCGAAAACACGCTCTTGCTTTCTAGCTTCTCTAATACAGCAGGAAATCTGAGTGTTCTCAGAAGAAGAGTACGGTGTTTCCTACACATACGGACCATATCTAGTTCAACTCTGCTTCTGAAACTGAAACAAACCACGGGTCCTCTAACATCCAATGCTTGTCAGTTAAGAAGAGAAAAGTGTGAGATTCATGAAAGATGTAGTTCGTTTGAGCTGAAAAGTAACTGCCCTTACCTGAAAGGAAGTCTTTCTTGTAGGAAACCACAGAGCCTGGGATTTAACTACATTTCTGAAGTGAAACACACAGCAGAGTTCTCATCCATTGATCACACTCTGCTTTAGAGTAAGAAGCACGCTTTTGCTTTCTAGAGGCTCTAAGACAGCATGAAACGTGAGTGTGCTGAGAACAAAAGAACGACGTTTCCTACACATACGGACCATATGTACTCCAACTCTGCTTCTGAAATTGATACAAAGCACTGGTCCTCTAACAACCAATGCTTGTCATTTAAGATGAGAAACGTGTGAGCTTCGTGAATGATGTAGTTCGTTTGAGCTGAGAAGTGACTGCCCTTACCTGAAACGAAGTGTTGCTTGTAGGAAGACTCAGAGCCTGGGATTTAACTCCATTTCTGAAGGGAAACAAACAGGATACTTCTCATCCATGGATCACACTCTGCTTTAGAGCGAGAACATGCTCTTGCTTTCGAGCTTCTCTAATACAGCAGGAAATCTGAGTGTGCTCAGAAGAAGAGAACGGTGTTTCCTACACATACGGACCATATCTAGTTCAACTCTGCTTCTGAAACTGAAACAAACCACAGGTCCTCTAACATCCAATGCTTGTGTGTTAAGATGAGAAAAGTGTGAGCTTCGTGAACGATGTAGTTCATTTGAGCTGTAAAGAAACTGCCCTTACCTGAAAAGAATTCTTGCTTTAGGAAGACTCAGAGCCTGGGATTTAACTCCATTTCTGAAGGGAAACACACAGCAGAGTTCTCATCAATTGATCACACTCTGATTTAGAACAAGAATCATGCTCCTGCTTTCTAGAGTCTCTAAGACAGCAGGAAACGTGAGTGTGCTGAGAACAAAAGAACGGTGTTTCCTACATAAGGACCATATGTGGTCCAACTCTGCTTTCGAAACTGATACAAAGCACTGGTCCTGTAACATCCAATGCTTGTCAGTGAAGATGAGAAACGTGTGAGCTTCCTGAACGA
Source organism: Onychomys leucogaster (assembly GCA_949786385.1). NCBI lineage: Eukaryota > Metazoa > Chordata > Mammalia > Rodentia > Cricetidae > Onychomys > Onychomys leucogaster. The sequence continues at coordinate 2,636,745 of CATKUP010000035.1, forward strand.
CGTATTTCGTTTGAGATGTAAAGTAACTGCCCTTTCTGGAAATGAAGTCTTCCTTGTAGGAAGACTCAGAGCTTGGGATTTAACTCCTTTTTTGAAGTGAAACACACAGAAGAGTTCTCTTCCATTGATCAAACTCTGCTTTAGAACAAAAAGCATGCTCTTGCTTTCTAGAGTCTCTAAGACAGCAGGAAACGTGAGTGTGCTGAGAACAAATGAACGGTGTTTCCTACACATACAGACCATGTCTAGTCCAACTCTGCTTCTGAAACTGATGCAAAGCACTGGTCCTCTAACATCCAATGCTTGTCAGTTAAGATGATAAACGTGTGAGCTTCGTGAACGATGTAGTTCGTTTGAGCTGAAAAGTGACTGCCCTTACCTGAAATGAAGTCTTGCTTGTAGGAAGACACAGAGCGTGGAATTTAACTCCATTTCTGAAGAGAAACACACAGCATAGTTCTCATCCATGGATCACACTCTGCTGTAGAGCGAGAAGCACACTCTTGCTTTCTAGCGTCTCTAATACAGCAGGAAATCTGAGTGTGCTCAGAACAAGAGAACGGTGGTTCCTACACGTACGGACCATATCTAGTTCAACTCTGCTTCTGAAACTGAAACAAACCACAGGTCCTCTAACATCCAATGCTTGTCAGTTAAGATGAGAAACGTGTGAGCTTCGTGAACGATGTAGTTCATTTGAGCTGTAAGGAAACTGCCCTTACCTAAAAAAAGAATTCTTGCTTTTAGGAAGACTTAGAGCTTGGGATTTAACTCCTTTTCTGAAGTGAAACACACAGCAGAGTTCTCATCCACTGATCACACTCTGCTTTAGAGCAAGACGCACGCTCTTGCTTTCTGGAGTCACTAAGTCAACAGGAAACGTGAGTGTGCTGAGAACAAAAGAACGGAGATTCCTACACATACGGACCATATCTAGTTCAACACTGCATCTGAAACTGAAACAAATCACAGGTCCTCTAACATGCAATGCTTGACAGTTAATATGAGAAACATGTGAGCTTCGTGAACGATGTAGTTCATTTGAGCTGTAAAGAAACTGCCCTTACCTGAAAAGAAGTATTGTTTTTAGGAAGATTCAGAGTCTGGGATTTAACTACATTTCTGAAGTGAAACACACAGCAGAGTTCTCATCCATTGATCACACTCTGCTTTAGAACAACAAGCACGCTCTTGCTTTCTAGAGTCTGTAAGACAGCAGGAAACGTGAGTGAGCTGAACAACAGAACGGTGTTTCCTACACATACAGACCATGTCTAGTCCAACTCTGCTTCTGAAACTGGTACAAAGCACTGGTCCTGTAACATCCAATGCTTGTCAGTTGAGATGAGAAACGTGTGAGCTTTGTGAACGATGTAGTTCGCTTGAGCTGAAAAGTAACTGCCCTTTCCGGAAACGAAGTCTTGATTGTAGGAAGACTCAGAGCCTGGGATTTAATTCCATTTCTGAAGGGAAACACACAGCACAGTTCTCATCCATTGAACACACTCTGCTTTAGAACAAGAATTATGCTCTTGCTTTCTAGTGTCTCTAAGACAGCAGGAAACATGAGTGTTCTGAGAAGAAAAGAATGGTGTTTCCTACACATATGGACCATATCTAGTTCAACTCTGCTTCTGATACTGAAACAAACCACAGGTCCTCTAACATCCAATGCTTGTCAGTTAAGATGAGAAAAGTGTGAGCTTCGTGAACGATGTAGTTCGTTTGAGCTGTAAAGAAACTGCCCTTACCTGAAAAGAATTCTTGCTTGAGGAAGACTCAGAGCCTGGGATTTAACTCCATTTCTGAAGGGAAACACACAGCAGAGTTCTCATCAATTGATCACACTCTGCTTTAGAGTAAGAAGCACGCTCTTGCTTTCTAGAGGCTCTAAGACAGCATGAAACGTGAGTGTGTTGAGAACAAAAGAACGACGTTTCCTACATATACGGACCATATGTACTCCAACTGTGCTTCTGAAACTGATACAAAGCACTGGTCCTCTAACATCCAATGCTTGTCATTTAAGATGAGAAACGTGTGAGCTTCGTGAACGATGTAGTTCGTTTGAGCTGAGAAGTGACTGCCCTTACCTGAAACGAAGTGTTGCTTGTAGGAAGACACAGAGCCTGGGATTTAACTCCATTTCTGAAGGGAAACAAACAGGATAGTTCTCATCCATGGATCACACTCTGCTTTAGAGCGAGAACACGCTCTTGCTTTCGAGCTTCTCTAATACAGCAGGAAATCTGAGTGTGCTCAGAAGAAGAGAACGGTGTTTCCTACACATACGGACCATATCTAGTTCAACTCTGCTTCTGAAACTGAAACAAACCACAGGTCCTCTAACATCCAATGCTTGTCAGTTAAGATGAGAAAAGTGTGAGCTTCGTGAACGATGTAGTTCGTTGGAGCAGTAAAGAAACTGCCCTTACCTGAAAAGAATTCTTGCTTTAGGAAGACTCAGAGCCTGGGATTTAACTCCATTTCTGAAGGGAAACACACAGCAGAGTTCTCATCAATTGATCACACTCTGCTTTAGAACAAGAATCATGCTCCTGCTTTCTAGAGTCTCTAAGACAGCAGGAAACGTGAGTGTGCTGAGAACAAAAGAACGGTGTTTCCTACATTAGGACCATATGTAGTCCAACTCTGCTTTCGAAACTGATACAAAGCACTGGTCCTGTAACATTGAATGCTTGGCAGTTAAGATGAGAAACGTGTGAGCTTCATGAAAGACGTAGTTTGCTTGAGCTGAAAAGTAACTGCCCTTTCCAGAAACGATCCTTGCTTGTAGGAAGACTCAGAGCCTGGGATTTAACTCCATTTATGAAGGGAAACACACAGCAGAGTTCTCATCCATTGATCACACTCTGCTTTAGAGTAAGAAGCACGCTCTTGCTTTCTAGAGGCTCTAAGACAGCATGAAACGTGAGTGTGCTGAGAACAAAAGGACGATGTTTCCTACACATAAGGACCATATGTAGTCCAACTCTGCTTTCAAAACTGATACGAAGCACTGGTCCTGTAACATCCAATGCTTGTCAGTTAAGATGAGAAACGTGTGAGCTTCCTGAACGATGTATTTCGTTTAAGATGTAAAGTAACTGCCCTTTCTGGAAACGAAGTCTTCCTTGTAGGAAGACTCAGAGCTTGGGATTTAACTCCTTTTTTGAAGTGAAACACACAGAAGAGTTCTCATCCATTGATCAAACTCTGCTTTAGAACAAAAAGCATGCTCTTGCTTTCTAGAGTCTCTAAGACAGCAGGAAACGTGAGTGTGCTGAGAACAAATGAACGGAGTTTCCTACACATACAGACCATGTCTAGTCCAACTCTGCTTCTGAAACTGATACAAAGCACTGGTCCTGTAACATCCAATGCTTGTCAGTTAAGATGAGAAACGTGTGAGCTTCGTGAACGACGTAGTTCTTTGGGCTGAAAAGTGACTGTCCTTACCTGAAACGAAGTCTTGCTTGTAGGAAGACACAGAGCCTGGAATTTAACTCCATTTCTGAAGAGAAACACACAGCATAGTTCTCATCCATGGATCACACTCTGCTGTAGAGCGAGAAGCACACTCTTGCTTTCTAGCGTCTCTAATACAGCAGGAAATCTGAGTGTGCTCAGAACAAGAGAACGGTGGTTCCTACACATACGGACCATATCTAGTTCAACTCTGTTTCTGAAACTGAAATAAACCACAGGTCCTCTAACATCCAATGCTTGTGAGTTAAGATGAGAAAAGTGTGAGCTTCGTGAACGATGTAGTTCGTTTGAGCTAAAAAGTGACTGCCGTTACCTGAAAGGAAGTCTTGCTTGTAGGAAGACTCAGAGCCTGGGATTTAACTCCATTTCTGAAGTAAAACACACAGCAGAGTTCTCATCCATTGACCACACTCTGCTTTAGAGCAAGAAGCACGCTCTTGCTTTCTAGAGGCTCTAAGAGAGCATGAAAAGTGAGTGTGCTGAGAACAAAAGAACGACGTTTCTTACACATGCGGACCATATGTACTCCAACTCTGCTTCTGAAACTGATACAAAGCACTGGTCCTCTAACATCCAATGCTTGTCATTTAAGATGAGAAACGTGTGAGCTTCGTGAACGATGTACTTCGTTTGAGCTGAGAAGTGACTGCCCTTACCTGAAACGAAGTGTTGCTTGTAGGAAGACACAGAGCCTGGGATTTAACTCCATTTCTGAAGGGAAACAAACAGGATAGTTCTCTTCCATGGATCACACTCTGCTTTAGAGCGAAAACACGCTCTTGCTTTCTAGCTTCTCTAATACAGCAGGAAATCTGAGTGTTCTCAGAAGAAGAGTACGGTGTTTCCTACACATACGGACCATATCTAGTTCAACTCTGCTTCTGAAACTGAAACAAACCACGGGTCCTCTAACATCCAATGCTTGTCAGTTAAGAAGAGAAAAGTGTGAGATTCATGAAAGATGTAGTTCGTTTGAGCTGAAAAGTAACTGCCCTTACCTGAAAGGAAGTCTTTCTTGTAGGAAACCACAGAGCCTGGGATTTAACTACATTTCTGAAGTGAAACACACAGCAGAGTTCTCATCCATTGATCACACTCTTCTTTCCAACAAGAAGCATGCTCTTGCTTTCTAGAGTCTCTAAGACAGCAGGAAACGTGAGTGTGCTGAGAACAAATGAACGGAGTTTCCTACACATACAGACCATGTCTAGTCCAACTCTGCTTCTGAAACTGATACAAAGCACTGGTCCTGTAACATCCAATGCTTGTCAGTTAAGATGAGAAACGTGTGAGCTTCGTGAACGACGTAGTTCGTTTGTGCTGAAAAGTGACTGCCCTTACCTGAAACGAAGTCTTGCTTGTAGGAAGACACAGAGCCTGGAATTTAACTCCATTTCTGAAGAGAAACACACAGCATAGTTCTCATCCATGGATCACACTCTGCTGTAGAGCGAGAAGCACACTCTTGCTTTCTAGCGTCTCTAATACAGCAGGAAATCTGAGTGTGCTCAGAACAAGAGAACGGTGGTTCCTACACATACGGACCATATCTAGTTCAACTCTGCTTCTGAAACTGAAACAAACCACAGGTCCTCTAACATCCAATGCTTGTGAGTTAAGATGAGAAAAGTGTGAGCTTCGTGAACGATGTAGTTCGTTTGAGCTAAAAAGTGACTGCCGTTACCTGAAACGAAGTCTTGCTTGTAGGAAGACTCAGAGCCTGGGATTTAACTCCATTTCTGAAGTAAAACACACAGCAGAGTTCTCATCCATTGACCACACTCTGCTTTAGAGCAAGAAGCACGCTCTTGCTTTCTAGAGGCTCTAAGAGAGCATGAAAAGTGAGTGTGCTGAGAACAAAAGAACAACGTTTCTTACACATACGGACCATATGTACTCCAACTCTGCTTCTGAAACTGATACAAAGCACTGGTCCTCTAACATCCAATGCTTGTCATTTAAGATGAGAAACGTGTGAGCTTCGTGAACGATGTACTTCGTTTGAGCTGAGAAGTGACTGCCCTTACCTGAAACGAAGTGTTGCTTGTAGGAAGACACAGAGCCTGGGATTTAACTCCATTTCTGAAGGGAAACAAACAGGATAGTTCTCTTCCATGGATCACACTCTGCTTTAGAGCGAAAACACGCTCTTGCTTTCTAGCTTCTCTAATACAGCAGGAAATCTGAGTGTTCTCAGAAGAAGAGAACGGTGTTTCCTACACATACGGACCATATCTAGTTCAACTCTGCTTTTGAAACTGAAACAAACCACGGGTCCTCTAACATCCAGTGCTTGTCAGTTAAGATGAGAAACGTGTGAGCTTCATGAAAGATGTAGTTCGTTTGAGCTGAAAAGTAACTGCCCTTACCTGAAAGGAAGTCTTTCTTGTAGGAAACCACAGAGCCTGGGATTTAACTACATTTCTGAAGTGAAACACACAGCAGAGTTCTCATCCATTGATCACACTCTTCTTTCCAACAAGAAGCATGCTCTTGCTTTCTAGAGTCTCTAAGACAGCAGGAAATGTGAGTGTGCTCAGAACAAGAGAACGGTGTTTCCTACACATACGGACCATATCTAGTTCAACACTGCTTCTGAAACTGAAACAAACCACAGGTCCTCCAACGTCCAATACTTGTCAGTTAAGATGAGAAACGTGTGAGCTTCGTGAACGATGTAGTTCATTTGAGCTTTAAAGAAACTGCCCTTACCTGAAAAGAAGTATTGTTTTTAGGAAGACTCAGAGTCTGGGATTTAACTACATTTCTGAAGTGAAACACACAGCAGAGTTCTCATCCATTGATCACACTCGGCTTTAGAACAAGAATCATGCTCCTGCTTTCTAGAGTCTCTAAGACAGCAGGAAACGTGAGTGTGCAGAGAACAAAAGAACGGTGTTTCCTACATAAGGACCATATGTAGTCCAACTCTGCTTTCGAAACTGATACAAAGCACTGGTCCTGTAACATCCAATGCTTGTCAGTTAAGATGAGGACCGTGTGAGCTTCGTGAACGATGTAGTTCGTTTGAGCTGAAAAGTAACTGCCCTTTCCGGAAACGAAGTCTTGATTGTAGGAAGACACAGAGCCTGGGATTTAACTCCATTTCTGAAGGGAAACAAACAGGATAGTTTTCATCCATGGATCACACTCTGCTTTAGAGCGAGAACACGCTCTTGCTTTCTAGATTCTCTAATACAGCAGGAAATCTGAGTGTGCTCAGAAGAAGAGAATGGTGTTTCCTACACATAAGGACCATATGTAGTCCAACTCTGCTTTCAAAACTGATACGAAGCACTGGTCCTGTAACATCCAATGCTTGTCAGTTAAGATGAGAAACGTGTGAGCTTCCTGAACGATGTATTTCGTTTAAGATGTAAAGTAACTGCCCTTTCTGGAAACGAAGTCTTCCTTGTAGGAAGACTCAGAGCTTGGGATTTAACTCCTTTTTTGAAGTGAAACACACAGAAGAGTTCTCATCCATTGATCAAACTCTGCTTTAGAACAAAAAGCATGCTCTTGCTTTCTAGAGTCTCTAAGACAGCAGGAAACGTGAGTGTGCTGAGAACAAATGAACGGAGTTTCCTACACATACAGACCATGTCTAGTCCAACTCTGCTTCTGAAACTGATACAAAGCACTGGTCCTGTAACATCCAATGCTTGTCAGTTAAGATGAGAAACGTGTGAGCTTCGTGAACGACGTAGTTCGTTTGTGCTGAAAAGTGACTGCCCTTACCTGAAACGAAGTCTTGCTTGTAGGAAGACACAGAGCCTGGAATTTAACTCCATTTCTGAAGAGAAACACACAGCATAGTTCTCATCCATGGATCACACTCTGCTGTAGAGCGAGAAGCACACTCTTGCTTTCTAGCGTCTCTAATACAGCAGGAAATCTGAGTGTGCTCAGAACAAGAGAACGGTGGTTCCTACACATACGGACCATATCTAGTTCAACTCTGCTTCTGAAACTGAAACAAACCACAGGTCCTCTAACATCCAATGCTTGTCAGTTAAGATGAGAAAAGTGTGAGCTTCGTGAACGATGTAGTTCGTTTGAGCTAAAAAGTGACTGCCGTTACCTGAAACGAAGTCTTGCTTGTAGGAAGACTCAGAGCCTGGGATTTAACTCCATTTCTGAAGTAAAACACACAGCAGAGTTCTCATCCATTGACCACACTCTGCTTTAGAGCAAGAAGCACGCTCTTGCTTTCTAGAGGCTCTAAGAGAGCATGAAAAGTGAGTGTGCTGAGAACAAAAGAACGACGTTTCTTACACATACGGACCATATGTACTCCAACTCTGCTTCTGAAACTGATACAAAGCACTGGTCCTCTAACATCCAATGCTTGTCATTTAAGATGAGAAACGTGTGAGCTTCGTGAACGATGTACTTCGTTTGAGCTGAGAAGTGACTGCCCTTACCTGAAACGAAGTGTTGCTTGTAGGAAGACACAGAGCCTGGGATTTAACTCCATTTCTGAAGGGAAACAAACAGGATAGTTCTCTTCCATGGATCACACTCTGCTTTAGAGCGAAAACACGCTCTTGCTTTCTAGCTTCTCTAATACAGCAGGAAATCTGAGTGTTCTCAGAAGAAGAGAACGGTGTTTCCTACACATACGGACCATATCTAGTTCAACTCTGCTTCTGAAACTGAAACAAACCACGGGTCCTCTAACATCCAGTGCTTGTCAGTTAAGATGAGAAACGTGTGAGCTTCATGAAAGATGTAGTTCGTTTGAGCTGAAAAGTAACTGCCCTTACCTGAAAGGAAGTCTTTCTTGTAGGAAACCACAGAGCCTGGGATTTAACTACATTTCTGAAGTGAAACACACAGCAGAGTTCTCATCCATTGATCACACACTTCTTTCCAACAAGAAGCATGCTCTTGCTTTCTAGAGTCTCTAAGACAGCAGGAAATGTGAGTGTGCTGAGAACAAAAGAACGGTGTTTCCTGCACATACGGACCATATCTAGTCCAACTCTGCTTCTGAAACTGATACAAAGCACTGGTCCTCTAACGTCCAATGCTTGTCAGTTAAGATGAGAATCATGTGAGCTTCGTGAACGACGTATTTCGTTTATGATGTAAAGTAACTACCCTTTCCGGAAACGAAGTCTTCCTTGTAGGAAGACTCAGAGCTTGGGATTTAACTCCATTTCTGAAGTGAAACACACAGCAGAGTTCTCATCCATTGATCACACTCTTCTTTAGAACGAGAAGCACGCGCTTGCTTTCTACAGTCTCTAATACAAAAGGAAACGAGACTGTGCTGAGAACAAAAGAACGGTGTTTCCTACACATACGGACCATATCTAGTTAAACTCTGCTTCTGAAACTGATACAAAGCACTGGTCCTGTAACATCCAATGCTTGTCAGTTAAGATGAGAAACGTGTGAGCTTCGTGAACGATGTAGTTCATTTGAGCTGAAAAGTGACTGCCCTTACCTGAAACGAAGTCTTGCTTGTAGGAAGACACAGAGCTTGGGATTTAACTCCTTTTCTGAAGTGAAACACACAGCAGAGTTCTCATCCATTGATCACACTCTGCTTTAGAGCAAGACGCACGCTCTTGTTTTCTAGCGTCTCTAATACAGCAGGAAATCTGAGTGTGCTCAGAACAAGAGAACGGTGGTTCCTACACGTACGGACCATATCTAGTTCAACTCTGCTTCTGATACTGAAACAAACCACAGGTCCTCTAACATCCAATGCTTGTCAGTTAAGATGAGAAACGTGTGAGCTTCGTGAACGATGTAGTTCATTTGAGCTGTAAGGAAACTGCCCTTACCTAAAAAAAGTATTCTTGCATTTAGGACGACTTAGAGCTTGGGATTTAACTCCTTTTCTGAAGTGAAACACACAGCAGAGTTCTCATCCACTGATCACACTCTGCTTTAGAGCAAGACGCACGCTCTTGCTTTCTGGAGTCACTAAGTCAGCAGGAAACGTGAGTGTGCTGAGAACAAAAGAACGGAGATTCCTACACATACGGACCATATCTAGTTCAACACTGCTTCTGAAACTGAAACAAATCACAGGTCCTCTAACATGCAATGCTTGACAGTTAATATGAGAAACATGTGAGCTTCGTGAACGATGTAGTTCATTTGAGCTGTAAAGAAACTGCCCTTACCTGAAAAGAAATATTGTTTTTAGGAAGATTCAGAGTCTGGGATTTAACTACATTTCTGAAGTGAAACACACAGCAGAGTTCTCATCCATTGATCACACTCTGCTTTAGAACAACAAGCACGCTCTTGCTTTCTAGAGTCTGTAAGACAGCAGGAAACGTGAGTGAGCTGAACAAAAGAACGGTGTTTCCTACACATACAGACCATGTCTAGTCCAACTCTGCTTCTGAAACTGATACAAAGCACTGGTCCTGTAACATCCAATGCTTGTCAGTTGAGATGAGAAACGTGTGAGCTTTGTGAACGATGTAGTTCGCTTGAGCTGAAAAGTAACTGCCCTTTCCGGAAACGAAGTCTTGATTGTAGGAAGACTCAGAGCCTGGGATTTAACTCCATTTCTGAATGGAAACACACAGCACAGTTCTCATCCATTGAACACACTCTGCTGTAGAACAAGAATTATGCTCTTGCTTTCTAGTGTCTCTAAGACAGCAGGAAACGTGAGTGGTCTGAGAAGAAAAGAACGGTGTTTCCTACACATATGGACCATATCTAGTTCAACTCTGCTTCTGATACTGAAACAAACCACAGGTCCTCTAACATCCAATGCTTGTCAGTTAAGATGAGAAAAGTGTGAGCTTCGTGAACGATGTAGTTCGTTTGAGCTGTAAAGAAACTGCCCTTACCTGAAAAGAAGTATTGTTTTTAGGAAGATTCAGAGTCTGGGATTTAACTACATTTCTGAAGTGAAACACACAGCAGAGTTCTCATCCATTGATCACACTCTGCTTTAGAACAACAAGCACGCTCTTGCTTTCTAGAGTCTGTAAGACAGCAGGAAACGTGAGTGAGCTGAACAAAAGAACGGTGTTTCCTACACATACAGACCATGTCTAGTCCAACTCTGCTTCTGAAACTGGTACAAAGCACTGGTCCTGTAACATCCAATGCTTGTCAGTTGAGATGAGAAACGTGTGAGCTTTGTGAACGATGTAGTTCGCTTGAGCTGAAAAGTAACTGCCCTTTCCGGAAACGAAGTCTTGATTGTAGGAAGACTCAGAGCCTGGGATTTAACTGCATTTCTGAATGGAAACACACAGCACAGTTCTCATCCATTGAACACACTCTGCTGTAGAACAAGAATTATGCTCTTGCTTTCTAGTGTCTCTAAGACAGCAGGAAACGTGAGTGGTCTGAGAAGAAAAGAACGGTGTTTCCTACACATATGGACCATATCTAGTTCAACTCTGCTTCTGATACTGAAACAAACCACAGGTCCTCTAACATCCAATGCTTGTCAGTTAAGATGAGAAAAGTGTGAGCTTCGTGAACGATGTAGTTCGTTTGAGCTGTAAAGAAACTGCACTTACCTGAAAAGAATTCTTGCTTGAGGAAGACTCAGAGCCTGGGATTTAACTCCATTTCTGAAGGGAAACACACAGCAGAGTTCTCATCAATTGATCACACTCTGCTTTAGAGTAAGAAGCACGCTTTTGCTTTCTAGAGGCTCTAAGACAGCATGAAACCTGAGTGTGCTGAGAACAAAAGAACGACGTTTCCTACACATACGGACCATATGTACTCCAACTCTGCTTCTGAAACTGATACAAAGCACTGGTCCTCTAACAACCAATGCTTGTCATTTAAGATGAGAAACGTGTGAGCTTCGTGAATGATGTAGTTCGTTTGAGCTGAGAAGTGACTGCCCTTACCTGAAACGAAGTGTTGCTTGTAGGAAGACACAGAGCCTGGGATTTAACTCCATTTCTGAAGGGAAACAAACAGGATACTTCTCATCCATGGATCACACTCTGCTTTAGAGCGAGAACATGCTCTTGCTTTCGAGCTTCTCTAATACAGCAGGAAATCTGAGTGTGCTCAGAAGAAGAGAACGGTGTTTCCTACACATACGGACCATATCTAGTTCAACTCTGCTTCTGAAACTGAAACAAACCACAGGTCCTCTAACATCCAATGCTTGTGAGTTAAGATGAGAAAAGTGTGAGCTTCGTGAACGATGTAGTTCGTTTGAGCTGTAAAGAAACTGCCCTTACCTGAAAAGAATTCTTGCTTTAGGAAGACTCAGAGCCTGGGATTTAACTCCATTTCTGAAGGGAAACACACAGCAGAGTTCTCATCAATTGATCACACTCTGCTTTAGAACAAGAATCATGCTCCTGCTTTCTAGAGTCTCTAAGACAGCAGGAAACGTGAGTGTGCTGAGAACAAAAGAACGGTGTTTCCTACATAAGGACCATATGTGGTCCAACTCTGCTTTCGAAACTGATACAAAGCACTGGTCCTGTAACATCCAATGCTTGTCAGTGAAGATGAGAAACGTGTGAGCTTCCTGAACGACGTATTTCGTTTGAGATGTAAAGTAACTGCCCTTTCTGGAAATGAAGTCTTCCTTGTAGGAAGACTCAGAGCTTGGGATTTAACTCCTTTTTTGAAGTGAAACACACAGAAGAGTTCTCTTCCATTGATCAAACTCTGCTTTAGAACAAAAAGCATGCTCTTGCTTTCTAGAGTCTCTAAGACAGCAGGAAACGTGAGTGTGCTGAGAACAAATGAACGGTGTTTCCTACACATACAGACCATGTCTAGTCCAACTCTGCTTCTGAAACTGATGCAAAGCACTGGTCCTCTAACATCCAATGCTTGTCAGTTAAGATGATAAACGTAAGAGCTTCGTGAACGATGTAGTTCGTTTGAGCTGAAAAGTGACTGCCCTTACCTGAAATGAAGTCTTGCTTGTAGGAAGACACAGAGCCTGGAATTTAACTCCATTTCTGAAGAGAAACACACAGCATAGTTCTCATCCATGGATCACACTCTGCTGTAGAGCGAGAAGCACACTCTTGCTTTCTAGCGTCTCTAATACAGCAGGAAATCTGAGTGTGCTCAGAACAAGAGAACGGTGGTTCCTACACGTACGGACCATATCTAGTTCAACTCTGCTTCTGAAACTGAAACAAACCACAGGTCCTCTAACATCCAATGCTTGTCAGTTAAGATGAGAAACGTGTGAGCTTCGTGAACGATGTAGTTCATTTGAGCTGTAAGGAAACTGCCCTTACCTAAAAAAAGAATTCTTGCTTTTAGGAAGACTTAGAGCTTGGGATTTAACTCCTTTTCTGAAGTGAAACACACAGCAGAGTTCTCATCCACTGATCACACTCTGCTTTAGAGCAAGACGCACGCTCTTGCTTTCTGGAGTCACTAAGTCAACAGGAAACGTGAGTGTGCTGAGAACAAAAGAACGGAGATTCCTACACATACGGACCATATCTAGTTCAACACTGCTTCTGAAACTGAAACAAATCACAGGTCCTCTAACATGCAATGCTTGACAGTTAATATGAGAAACATGTGAGCTTCGTGAACGATGTAGTTCATTTGAGCTGTAAAGAAACTGCCCTTACCTGAAAAGAAGTATTGTTTTTAGGAAGATTCAGAGTCTGGGATTTAACTACATTTCTGAAGTGAAACACACAGCAGAGTTCTCATCCATTGATCACACTCTGCTTTAGAACAACAAGCACGCTCTTGCTTTCTAGAGTCTGTAAGACAGCAGGAAACGTGAGTGAGCTGAACAACAGAACGGTGTTTCCTACACATACAGACCATGTCTAGTCCAACTCTGCTTCTGAAACTGGTACAAAGCACTGGTCCTGTAACATCCAATGCTTGTCAGTTGAGATGAGAAACGTGTGAGCTTTGTGAACGATGTATTTCGTTTAAGATGTAAAGTAACTGCCCTTTCTGGAAACGAAGTCTTCCTTGTAGGAAGACTCAGAGCTTGGGATTTAACTCCTTTTTTGAAGTGAAACACACAGAAGAGTTCTCATCCATTGATCAAACTCTGCTTTAGAACAAAAAGCATGCTCTTGCTTTCTAGAGTCTCTAAGACAGCAGGAAACGTGAGTGTGCTGAGAACAAATGAACGGAGTTTCCTACACATACAGACCATGTCTAGTCCAACTCTGCTTCTGAAACTGATACAAAGCACTGGTCCTGTAACATCCAATGCTTGTCAGTTAAGATGAGAAACGTGTGAGCTTCGTGAACGACGTAGTTCTTTGGGCTGAAAAGTGACTGCCCTTACCTGAAACGAAGTCTTGCTTGTAGGAAGACACAGAGCCTGGAATTTAACTCCATTTCTGAAGAGAAACACACAGCATAGTTCTCATCCATGGATCACACTCTGCTGTAGAGCGAGAAGCACACTCTTGCTTTCTAGCGTCTCTAATACAGCAGGAAATCTGAGTGTGCTCAGAACAAGAGAACGGTGGTTCCTACACATACGGACCATATCTAGTTCAACTCTGCTTCTGAAACTGAAACAAACCACAGGTCCTCTAACATCCAATGCTTGTGAGTTAAGATGAGAAAAGTGTGAGCTTCGTGAACGATGTAGTTCGTTTGAGCTAAAAAGTGACTGCCGTAACCTGAAACGAAGTCTTGCTTGTAGGAAGACTCAGAGCCTGGGATTTAACTCCATTTCTGAAGTAAAACACACAGCAGAGTTCTCATCCATTGACCACACTCTGCTTTAGAGCAAGAAGCACGCTCTTGCTTTCTAGAGGCTCTAAGAGAACATGAAAAGTGAGTGTGCTGAGAACAAAAGAACGACGTTTCTTACACATACGGACCATATGTACTCCAACTCTGCTTCTGAAACTGATACAAAGCACTGGTCCTCTAACATCCAATGCTTGTCATTTAAGATGAGAAACGTGTGAGCTTCGTGAACGATGTACTTCGTTTGAGCTGAGAAGTGACTGCCCTTACCTGAAACGAAGTGTTGCTTGTAGGAAGACACAGAGCCTGGGATTTAACTCCATTTCTGAAGGGAAACAAACAGGATAGTTCTCTTCCATGGATCACACTCTGCTTTAGAGCGAAAACAAGCTCTTGCTTTCTAGCTTCTCTAATACAGCAGGAAATCTGAGTGTTCTCAGAAGAAGAGAACGGTGTTTCCTACACATACGGACCATATCTAGTTCAACTCTGCTTCTGAAACTGAAACAAACCACGGGTCCTCTAACATCCAATGCTTGTCAGTTAAGATGAGAAACGTGTGAGCTTCATGAAAGATGTAGTTCGTTTGAGCTGAAAAGTAACTGCCCTTACCTGAACGGAAGTCTTTCTTGTAGGAAACCACAGAGCCTGGGATTTAACTACATTTCTGAAGTGAAACACACAGCAGAGTTCTCATCCATTGATCACACTCTTCTTTCCAACAAGAAGCATGCTCTTGCTTTCTAGAGTCTCTAAGACAGCAGGAAACGTGAGTGTGCTGAGAACAAATGAACGGAGTTTCCTACACATACAGACCATGTCTAGTCCAACTCTGCTTCTGAAACTGATACAAAGCACTGGTCCTGTAACATCCAATGCTTGTCAGTTAAGATGAGAAACGTGTGAGCTTCGTGAACGACGTAGTTCGTTTGTGCTGAAAAGTGACTGCCCTTACCTGAAACGAAGTCTTGCTTGTAGGAAGACACAGAGCCAGGAATTTAACTCCATTTCTGAAGAGAAACACACAGCATAGTTCTCATCCATGGATCACACTCTGCTGTAGAGCGAGAAGCACACTCTTGCTTTCTAGAGGCTCTAAGAGAGCATGAAAAGTGAGTGTGCTGAGAACAAAAGAACGACGTTTCTTACACATACGGACCATATGTACTCCAACTCTGCTTCTGAAACTGATACAAAGCACTGGTCCTCTAACATCCAATGCTTGTCATTTAAGATGAGAAACGTGTGAGCTTCGTGAACGATGTACTTCCTTTGAGCTGAGAAGTGACTGCCCTTACCTGAAATGAAGTGTTGCTTGTAGGAAGACACAGAGCCTGGGATTTAACTCCATTTCTGAAGGGAAACAAACAGGATAGTTCTCTTCCATGGATCACACTCTGCTTTAGAGCGAAAACACGCTCTTGCTTTCTAGCTTCTCTAATACAGCAGGAAATCTGAGTGTTCTCAGAAGAAGAGAACGGTGTTTCCTACACATACGGACCATATCTAGTTCAACTCTGCTTCTGAAACTGAAACAAACCACGGGTCCTCTAACATCCAATGCTTGTCAGTTAAGATGAGAAACGTGTGAGCTTCATGAAAGATGTAGTTCGTTTGAGCTGAAAAGTAACTGCCCTTACCTGAAAGGAAGTCTTTCTTGTAGGAAACCACAGAGCCTGGGATTTAACTACATTTCTGAAGTGAAACACACAGCAGAGTTCTCATCCATTGATCACACTCTTCTTTCCAACAAGAAGCATGCTCTTGCTTTCTAGAGTCTATAAGACAGCAGGAAATGTGAGTGTGCTGAGAACAAAAGAACGGTGTTTCCTGCACATACGGACCATATCTAGTCCAACTCTGCTTCTGAAACTGATACAAAGCACTGGTCCTCTAACGTCCAATGCTTGTCAGTTAAGATGAGAATCATGTGAGCTTCGTGAACGACGTATTTCGTTTGAGATGTAAAGTAACTACCCTTTCCGGAAACGAAGTCTTCCTTGTAGGAAGACTCAGAGCTTGGGATTTAACTCCATTTCTGAAGTGAAACACACAGCAGAGTTCTCATGCATTGATCACACTCTTCTTTAGAACGAGAAGCACGCGCTTGCTTTCTAGAGTCTCTAATACAAAAGGAAACGAGACTGTGCTGAGAACAAAAGAACGGTGTTTCCTACACATACGGACCATATCTAGTTAAACTCTGCTTCTGAAACTGAAACAAACCACAGGTCCTCTAACATCCAATGCTTGTCAGTTAAGATGAGAATCGTGTGAGCTTCGTGAACGATGTAGTTCATTTGAGCTGTAAAGAAACTGCCCTTACCTGAAAAGAAGTATTGTTTTTAGGAAGACTCAGAGTCTGGGATTTAACTACATTTCTGAAGTGAAACACACAGCAGAGTTCTCATCCATTGATCACACTCTGCTTTAGAACAACAAGCACGCTCTTGCTTTCTAGAGTCTGTAAGACAGCAGGAATCGTGAGTGAGCTGAGAACAAAAGAACGGTGTTTCCTACACAAACAGACCATGTCTAGTCCAACTCTGCTTCTGAAACTGGTACAAAGCACTGGTCCTGTAACATCCAATGCTTGTCAGTTAAGATGAGAAACGTGTGAGCTTTGTGAATGATGTAGTTCGCTTGAGCTGAAAAGTAACTGCCCTTTCCGGAAACGAAGTCTTGATTGTAAGAAGACTCACAGCCTGGGATTTAACTCCATTTCTGAAGTGAAACACACAGCACAGTTCTCATCCATGGATCACACTCTGCTGTAGAGCGAGAAGCACACTCTTGCTTTTTAGCGTCTCTAATACAGCAGGAAATCTGAGTGTGCTCAGAACAAGAGAACGGTGGTTCCTACACATACGGACCATATCTAGTTCAACTCTGCTTCTGAAACTGAAACAAACCACAGGTCCTCTAACATCCAATGCTTGTGAGTTAAGATGAGAAAAGTGTGAGCTTCGTGAACGATGTAGTTCGTTTGAGATGTAAAGAAACTGCCCTTACCTGAAAAGAATTCTTGCTTTAGGAAGACTCAGAGCCTGGGATTTCACTCCATTTCTGAAGGGAAACACACAGCAGAGTTCTCATCAATTGATCACACTCTGCTTTAGAACAAGAATCATGCTCCTGCTTTCTAGAGTCTCTAAGACAGCAGGAAACGTGAGTGTGCTGAGAACAAAAGAACGGTGTTTCCTACATAAGGACCATATGTAGTCCAACTCTGCTTTCGAAACTGATACAAAGCACTGGTCCTGTAACATCCAATGCTTGTCAGTTAAGATGAGAATCATGTGAGCTTCTCTAACGACGTATTTCGTTTAAGATGTAAAGTAACTGTCCTTTCTGGAAACGAAGTCTTCCTTGTAGGAAGACTCAGAGCTTGGGATTTAACTCCTTTTTTGAAGTGAAACACACAGAAGAGTTCTCATCCATTGATCAAACTCTGCTTTAGAACAAAAAGCATGCTCTTGCTTTCTAGAGACTCTAAGACAGCAGGAAACGTGAGTGTGCTGAGAACAAATGAACGGAGTTTCCTACACATACAGACCATGTCTAGTCCAAATCTGCTTCTGAAACTGATACAAAGCACTGGTCCTGTAACATCCAATGCTTGTCAGTTAAGATGAGATACGTGTGAGCTTCGTGAACGATGTAGTTCATTTGAGCTGAAAAGTGACTGCCCTTACCTGAAACGAAGTCTTGCTTGTAGGAAGACACAGAGCTTGGGATTTAACTCCTTTTCTGAAGTGAAACACACAGTTGAGTTCTCATCCACTGATCACACTCTGCTTTAGAGCAAGACGCCCGCTCTTGTTTTCTGGAGTCACTAAGTCAGCAGGAAACGTGAGTGTGCTGAGAACAAAAGAACAGGGTTTCCTACACATACGGACCATATCTAGTTCAACACTGCTTCTGAAACTGAAACAAATCACAGGTCCTCTAACATGCAATGCTTGTCAGTTAAGATGAGAAACGTGTGAGCTTCGTGAACGACGTAGTTCGTTTGTGCTGAAAAGTGACTGCCCTTACCTGAAACGAAGTCTTGCTTGTAGGAAGACACAGAGCCTGGAATTTAACTCCATTTCTGAAGAGAAACACACAGCATAGTTCTCATCCATGGATCACACTCTGCTGTAGAGCGAGAAGCACACTCTTGCTTTCTTGCGTCTCTAATACAGCAGGAAATCTGAGTGTGCTCAGAACAAGGGAACGGTGGTTCCTACACATACGGACCATATCTAGTTCAACTCTGCTTCTGAAACTGAAACAAACCACAGGTCCTCTAACATCCAATGCTTGTGAGTTAAGATGAGAAAAGTGTGAGCTTCGTGAACGATGTAGTTCGTTTGAGCTGTAAAGAAACTGCCCTTACCTGAAAAGAATTCTTGCTTTAGGAAGACTCAGAGCCTGGGATTTAACTCCATTTCTGAAGGGAAACACACAGCAGAGTTCTCATCAATTGATCACACTCTGCTTTAGAACAAGAATCATGCTCCTGCTTTCTAGAGTCTCTAAGACAGCAGGAAACGTGAGTGTGCTGAGAACAAAAGAACGGTGTTTCCTACATAAGGACCATATGTAGTCCAACTCTGCTTTCGAAACTGATACAAAGCACTGGTCCTGTAACATCCAATGCTTGTCAGTTAAGATGAGAATCATCTGAGCTTCTCTAACGACGTATTTCGTTTAAGATGTAAAGTAACTGCCCTTTCTGGAAACGAAGTCTTCCTTGTAGGAAGACTCAGAGCTTGGGATTTACCTCCTTTTTTGAAGTGAAACACACAGAAGAGTTCTCATCCATTGATCAAACTCTGCTTTAGAACAAAAAGCATGCTCTTGCTTTCTAGAGTCTCTAAGACAGCAGGAAACCTGAGTGTGCTGAGAACAAATGAACGGAGTTTCCTACACATACAGACCATGTCTAGTCCAACTCTGCTTCTGAAACTGATACAAAGCACTGGTCCTGTAACATCCAATGCTTGTCAGTTAAGATGAGAAACGTGTGAGCTTCGTGAACGATGTAGTTCGTTTGAGCTAAAAAGTGACTGCCGTTACCTGAAACGAAGTCTTGCTTGTAGGAAGACTCAGAGCCTGGGATTTAACTCCATTTCTGAAGTAAAACACACAGCAGAGTTCTCATCCATTGACCACACTCTGCTTTAGAGCAAGAAGCACGCTCTTGCTTTCTAGAGGCTCTAAGAGAGCATGAAAAGTGAGTGTGCTGAGAACAAAAGAACGAAGTTCCTTACACATACGGACTATATGTACTCCAACTCTGCTTCTGAAACTGATACAAAGCACTGGTCCTGTAACATTGAATGCTTGGCAGTTAAGATGAGAAACGTGTGAGCTTCATGAAAGACGTAGTTTGCTTGAGCTGAAAGGTAACTGCCCTTTCCAGAAACGATCCTTGATTGTAAGAAGACTCAGAGCCTGGGATTTAACTCCATTTCTGAAGTGAAACACACAGCACAGTTCTCATCCATTGAACACACTCTGCTTTAGAACAAGAATCATGCTCTTGCTTTCTAGAGTCTCTAAGACAGCAGGAAACCTGAGTGTTCTGAGAAGAAAAGAACGGTGTTTCCTACACATATGGACCATATCTAGTTCAACTCTGCTTCTGATACTGAGACAAACCACAGGTCCTCTAACATCCAATGCTTGTCAGTTAAGATGAGAAACATGTGACCTTCGTGAACGATGTAGTTCGTTTGAGCTGAAAAGTGACTGCCGTTATCTGAAACGAAGTCTTGCTTGTAGGAAGACTCAGAGCCTGGGATTTAACTCCATTTCTGAAGTAAAACACACAGCAGAGTTCTCATCCATTGCCCACACTCTGCTTTAGTGTAAGAAGCACGCTCTTGCTTTCTAGAGGCTCTAAGACAGCATGAAACGTGAGTGTGCTGAGAACAAAAGGACGTTGTTTCCTACACATAATAACCATATGTAGTCCAAATCTGCTTACAAAACTGATACAAAGCACTGGTCCTGTAACATCCAATGCTTGTCAGTTAAGATGAGAATCATGTGAGCTTCGTGAACGACGTATTTCGTTTAAGATGTAAAGTAACTGCCCTTTCTGGAAACGAAGTCTTCCTTGTAGGAAGACTCAGAGCTTGGGATTTAACTCCTTTTTTGAAGTGAAACACACAGAAGAGTTCTCATCCATTGATCAAACTCTGCTTTAGAACAAAAAGCATGCTCTTGCTTTCTAGAGTCTCTAAGACAGCAGGAAACGTGAGTGTGCTGAGAACAAAAGAACGGTGTTTCCTACATAAGGACCATATGTAGTCCAACTCTGCTTTCGAAACTAATACAAAGCACTGGTCCTGTAACATCCAATGCTTGTCAGTTGAGATGAGAAACGTGTGAGCTTTGTGAACGATGTAGTTCGCTTGAGCTGAAAAGTAACTGCCCTTTCCGGAAACGAAGTCTTGATTGTAGGAAGACTCAGAGCCTGGGATTTAACTCCATTTCTGAATGGAAACACACAGCACAGTTCTCATCCATTGAACACACTCTGCTGTAGAACAAGAATTATGCTCTTGCTTTCTAGTGTCTCTAAGACAGCAGGAAACGTGAGTGGTCTGAGAAGAAAAGAACGGTGTTTCCTACACATATGGACCATATCTAGTTCAACTCTGCTTCTGATACTGAAACAAACCACAGGTCCTCTAACATCCAATGCTTGTCAGTTAAGATGAGAAAAGTGTGAGCTTCGTGAACGATGTAGTTCGTTTGAGCTGTAAAGAAACTGCCCTTACCTGAAAAGAAGTATTGTTTTTAGGAAGATTCAGAGTCTGGGATTTAACTACATTTCTGAAGTGAAACACACAGCAGAGTTCTCATCCATTGATCACACTCTGCTTTAGAACAACAAGCACGCTCTTGCTTTCTAGAGTCTGTAAGACAGCAGGAAACGTGAGTGAGCTGAACAAAAGAACGGTGTTTCCTACACATACAGACCATGTCTAGTCCAACTCTGCTTCTGAAACTGGTACAAAGCACTGGTCCTGTAACATCCAATGCTTGTCAGTTGAGATGAGAAACGTGTGAGCTTTGTGAACGATGTAGTTCGCTTGAGCTGAAAAGTAACTGCCCTTTCCGGAAACGAAGTCTTGATTGTAGGAAGACTCAGAGCCTGGGATTTAACTGCATTTCTGAATGGAAACACACAGCACAGTTCTCATCCATTGAACACACTCTGCTGTAGAACAAGAATTATGCTCTTGCTTTCTAGTGTCTCTAAGACAGCAGGAAACGTGAGTGGTCTGAGAAGAAAAGAACGGTGTTTCCTACACATATGGACCATATCTAGTTCAACTCTGCTTCTGATACTGAAACAAACCACAGGTCCTCTAACATCCAATGCTTGTCAGTTAAGATGAGAAAAGTGTGAGCTTCGTGAACGATGTAGTTCGTTTGAGCTGTAAAGAAACTGCCCTTACCTGAAAAGAATTCTTGCTTGAGGAAGACTCAGAGCCTGGGATTTAACTCCATTTCTGAAGGGAAACACACAGCAGAGTTCTCATCAATTGATCACACTCTGCTGTAGAGCAAGAAGCACACTCTTGCTTTCTAGCGTCTCTAATACAGCAGGAAATCTGAGTGTGCTCAGAACAAGAGAACGGTGGTTCCTACACGTACGGACCATATCTAGTTCAACTCTGCTTCTGAAACTGAAACAAACCACAGGTCCTCTAACATCCAATGCTTGTCAGTTAAGATGAGAAACGTGTGAGCTTCGTGAACGATGTAGTTCATTTGAGCTGTAAGGAAACTGCCCTTACCTAAAAAAAGAATTCTTGCTTTTAGGAAGACTTAGAGCTTGGGATTTAACTCCTTTTCTGAAGTGAAACACACAGCAGAGTTCTCATCCACTGATCACACTCTGCTTTAGAGCAAGACGCACGCTCTTGCTTTCTGGAGTCACTAAATCAACAGGAAACGTGAGTGTGCTGAGAACAAAAGAACGGAGATTCCTACACATACGGACCATATCTAGTTCAACACTGCTTCTGAAACTGAAACAAATCACAGGTCCTCTAACATGCAATGCTTGACAGTTAATATGAGAAACATGTGAGCTTCGTGAACGATGTAGTTCATTTGAGCTGTAAAGAAACTGCCCTTACCTGAAAAGAAGTATTGTTTTTAGGAAGATTCAGAGTCTGGGATTTAACTACATTTCTGAAGTGAAACACACAGCAGAGTTCTCATCCATTGATCACACTCTGCTTTAGAACAACAAGCACGCTCTTGCTTTCTAGAGTCTGTAAGACAGCAGGAAACGTGAGTGAGCTGAACAACAGAACGGTGTTTCCTACACATACAGACCATGTCTAGTCCAACTCTGCTTCTGAAACTGGTACAAAGCACTGGTCCTGTAACATCCAATGCTTGTCAGTTGAGATGAGAAACGTGTGAGCTTTGTGAACGATGTATTTCGTTTAAGATGTAAAGTAACTGCCCTTTCTGGAAACGAAGTCTTCCTTGTAGGAAGACTCAGAGCTTGGGATTTAACTCCTTTTTTGAAGTGAAACACACAGAAGAGTTCTCATCCATTGATCAAACTCTGCTTTAGAACAAAAAGCATGCTCTTGCTTTCTAGAGTCTCTAAGACAGCAGGAAACGTAAGTGTGCTGAGAACAAATGAACGGAGTTTCCTACACATACAGACCATGTCTAGTCCAACTCTGCTTCTGAAACTGATACAAAGCACTGGTCCTGTAACATCCAATGCTTGTCAGTTAAGATGAGAAACGTGTGAGCTTCGTGAACGACGTAGTTCTTTGGGCTGAAAAGTGACTGCCCTTACCTGAAACGAAGTCTTGCTTGTAGGAAGACACAGAGCCTGGAATTTAACTCCATTTCTGAAGAGAAACACACAGCATAGTTCTCATCCATGGATCACACTCTGCTGTAGAGCGAGAAGCACACTCTTGCTTTCTAGCGTCTCTAATACAGCAGGAAATCTGAGTGTGCTCAGAACAAGAGAACGGTGGTTCCTACACATACGGACCATATCTAGTTCAACTCTGCTTCTGAAACTGAAACAAACCACAGGTCCTCTAACATCCAATGCTTGTGAGTTAAGATGAGAAAAGTGTGAGCTTCGTGAACGATGTAGTTCGTTTGAGCTAAAAAGTGACTGCCGTTACCTGAAACGAAGTCTTGCTTGTAGGAAGACTCAGAGCCTGGGATTTAACTCCATTTCTGAAGTAAAACACACAGCAGAGTTCTCATCCATTGACCACACTCTGCTTTAGAGCAAGAAGCACGCTCTTGCTTTCTAGAGGCTCTAAGAGAACATGAAAAGTGAGTGTGCTGAGAACAAAAGAACGACGTTTCTTACACATACGGACCATATGTACTCCAACTCTGCTTCTGAAACTGATACAAAGCACTGGTCCTCTAACATCCAATGCTTGTCATTTAAGATGAGAAACGTGTGAGCTTCGTGAACGATGTACTTCGTTTGAGCTGAGAAGTGACTGCCCTTACCTGAAACGAAGTGTTGCTTGTAGGAAGACACAGAGCCTGGGATTTAACTCCATTTCTGAAGGGAAACAAACAGGATAGTTCTCTTCCATGGATCACACTCTGCTTTAGAGCGAAAACACGCTCTTGCTTTCTAGCTTCTCTAATACAGCAGGAAATCTGAGTGTTCTCAGAAGAAGAGAACGGTGTTTCCTACACATACGGACCATATCTAGTTCAACTCTGCTTCTGAAACTGAAACAAACCACGGGTCCTCTAACATCCAATGCTTGTCAGTTAAGATGAGAAACGTGTGAGCTTCATGAAAGATGTAGTTCGTTTGAGCTGAAAAGTAACTGCCCTTACCTGAAAGGAAGTCTTTCTTGTAGGAAACCACAGAGCCTGGGATTTAACTACATTTCTGAAGTGAAACACACAGCAGAGTTCTCATCCATTGATCACACTCTTCTTTCCAACAAGAAGCATGCTCTTGCTTTCTAGAGTCTCTAAGACAGCAGGAAACGTGAGTGTGCTGAGAACAAATGAACGGAGTTTCCTACACATACAGACCATGTCTAGTCCAACTCTGCTTCTGAAACTGATACAAAGCACTGGTCCTGTAACATCCAATGCTTGTCAGTTAAGATGAGAAACGTGTGAGCTTCGTGAACGACGTAGTTCGTTTGTGCTGAAAAGTGACTGCCCTTACCTGAAACGAAGTCTTGCTTGTAGGAAGACACAGAGCCTGGAATTTAACTCCATTTCTGAAGAGAAACACACAGCATAGTTCTCATCCATGGATCACACTCTGCTGTAGAGCGAGAAGCACACTCTTGCTTTCTAGAGGCTCTAAGAGAGCATGAAAAGTGAGTGTGCTGAGAACAAAAGAACGACGTTTCTTACACATACGGACCATATGTACTCCAACTCTGCTTCTGAAACTGATACAAAGCACTGGTCCTCTAACATCCAATGCTTGTCATTTAAGATGAGAAACGTGTGAGCTTCGTGAACGATGTACTTCCTTTGAGCTGAGAAGTGACTGCCCTTACCTGAAATGAAGTGTTGCTTGTAGGAAGACACAGAGCCTGGGATTTAACTCCATTTCTGAAGGGAAACAAACAGGATAGTTCTCTTCCATGGATCACACTCTGCTTTAGAGCGAAAACACGCTCTTGCTTTCTAGCTTCTCTAATACAGCAGGAAATCTGAGTGTTCTCAGAAGAAGAGAACGGTGTTTCCTACACATACGGACCATATCTAGTTCAACTCTGCTTCTGAAACTGAAACAAACCACGGGTCCTCTAACATCCAATGCTTGTCAGTTAAGATGAGAAACGTGTGAGCTTCATGAAAGATGTAGTTCGTTTGAGCTGAAAAGTAACTGCCCTTACCTGAAAGGAAGTCTTTCTTGTAGGAAACCACAGAGCCTGGGATTTAACTACATTTCTGAAGTGAAACACACAGCAGAGTTCTCATCCATTGATCACACTCTTCTTTCCAACAAGAAGCATGCTCTTGCTTTCTAGAGTCTATAAGACGGCAGGAAATGTGAGTGTGCTGAGAACAAAAGAACGGTGTTTCCTGCACATACGGACCATATCTAGTCCAACTCTGCTTCTGAAACTGATACAAAGCACTGGTCCTCTAACGTCCAATGCTTGTCAGTTAAGATGAGAATCATGTGAGCTTCGTGAACGACGTATTTCGTTTGAGATGTAAAGTAACTACCCTTTCCGGAAACGAAGTCTTCCTTGTAGGAAGACTCAGAGCTTGGGATTTAACTCCATTTCTGAAGTGAAACACACAGCAGAGTTCTCATGCATTGATCACACTCTTCTTTAGAACGAGAAGCACGCGCTTGCTTTCTAGAGTCTCTAATACAAAAGGAAACGAGACTGTGCTGAGAACAAAAGAACGGTGTTTCCTACACATACGGACCATATCTAGTTAAACTCTGCTTCTGAAACTGAAACAAACCACAGGTCCTCTAACATCCAATGCTTGTCAGTTAAGATGAGAATCGTGTGAGCTTCGTGAACGATGTAGTTCATTTGAGCTGTAAAGAAACTGCCCTTACCTGAAAAGAAGTATTGTTTTTAGGAAGACTCAGAGTCTGGGATTTAACTACATTTCTGAAGTGAAACACACAGCAGAGTTCTCATCCATTGATCACACTCTGCTTTAGAACAACAAGCACGCTCTTGCTTTCTAGAGTCTGTAAGACAGCAGGAATCGTGAGTGAGCTGAGAACAAAAGAACGGTGTTTCCTACACAAACAGACCATGTCTAGTCCAACTCTGCTTCTGAAACTGGTACAAAGCACTGGTCCTGTAACATCCAATGCTTGTCAGTTAAGATGAGAAACGTGTGAGCTTTGTGAATGATGTAGTTCGCTTGAGCTGAAAAGTAACTGCCCTTTCCGGAAACGAAGTCTTGATTGTAAGAAGACTCACAGCCTGGGATTTAACTCCATTTCTGAAGTGAAACACACAGCACAGTTCTCATCCATGGATCACACTCTGCTGTAGAGCCAGAAGCACACTCTTGTTTTTTAGCGTCTCTAATACAGCAGGAAATCTGAGTGTGCTCAGAACAAGAGAACGGTGGTTCCTACACATACGGACCATATCTAGTTCAACTCTGCTTCTGAAACTGAAACAAACCACAGGTCCTCTAACATCCAATGCTTGTGAGTTAAGATGAGAAAAGTGTGAGCTTCGTGAACGATGTAGTTCGTTTGAGATGTAAAGAAACTGCCCTTACCTGAAAAGAATTCTTGCTTTAGGAAGACTCAGAGCCTGGGATTTCACTCCATTTCTGAAGGGAAACACACAGCAGAGTTCTCATCAATTGATCACACTCTGCTTTAGAACAAGAATCATGCTCCTGCTTTCTAGAGTCTCTAAGACAGCAGGAAACGTGAGTGTGCTGAGAACAAAAGAACGGTGTTTCCTACATAAGGACCATATGTAGTCCAACTCTGCTTTCGAAACTGATACAAAGCACTGGTCCTGTAACATCCAATGCTTGTCAGTTAAGATGAGAATCATGTGAGCTTCTCTAACGACGTATTTCGTTTAAGATGTAAAGTAACTGTCCTTTCTGGAAACGAAGTCTTCCTTGTAGGAAGACTCAGAGCTTGGGATTTAACTCCTTTTTTGAAGTGAAACACACAGAAGAGTTCTCATCCATTGATCAAACTCTGCTTTAGAACAAAAAGCATGCTCTTGCTTTCTAGAGACTCTAAGACAGCAGGAAACGTGAGTGTGCTGAGAACAAATGAACGGAGTTTCCTACACATACAGACCATGTCTAGTCCAAATCTGCTTCTGAAACTGATACAAAGCACTGGTCCTGTAACATCCAATGCTTGTCAGTTAAGATGAGATACGTGTGAGCTTCGTGAACGATGTACTTCATTTGAGCTGAAAAGTGACTGCCCTTACCTGAAACGAAGTCTTGCTTGTAGGAAGACACAGAGCTTGGGATTTAACTCCTTTTCTGAAGTGAAACACACAGCAGAGTTCTCATCCACTGATCACACTCTGCTTTAGAGCAAGACGCCCGCTCTTGTTTTCTGGAGTCACTAAGTCAGCAGGAAACGTGAGTGTGCTGAGAACAAAAGAACAGGGTTTCCTACACATACGGACCATATCTAGTTCAACACTGCTTCTGAAACTGAAACAAATCACAGGTCCTCTAACATGCAATGCTTGTCAGTTAAGATGAGAAACGTGTGAGCTTCGTGAACGACGTAGTTCGTTTGTGCTGAAAAGTGACTGCCCTTACCTGAAACGAAGTCTTGCTTGTAGGAAGACACAGAGCCTGGAATTTAACTCCATTTCTGAAGAGAAACACACAGCATAGTTCTCATCCATGGATCACACTCTGCTGTAGAGCGAGAAGCACACTCTTGCTTTCTTGCGTCTCTAATACAGCAGGAAATCTGAGTGTGCTCAGAACAAGAGAACGGTGGTTCCTACACATACGGACCATATCTAGTTCAACTCTGCTTCTGAAACTGAAACAAACCACAGGTCCTCTAACATCCAATGCTTGTGAGTTAAGATGAGAAAAGTGTGAGCTTCGTGAACGATGTAGTTCGTTTGAGCTGTAAAGAAACTGCCCTTACCTGAAAAGAATTCTTGCTTTAGGAAGACTCAGAGCCTGGGATTTAACTCCATTTCTGAAGGGAAACACACAGCAGAGTTCTCATCAATTGATCACACTCTGCTTTAGAACAAGAATCATGCTCCTGCTTTCTAGAGTCTCTAAGACAGCAGGAAACGTGAGTGTGCTGAGAACAAAAGAACGGTGTTTCCTACATAAGGACCATATGTAGTCCAACTCTGCTTTCGAAACTGATACAAAGCACTGGTCCTGTAACATCCAATGCTTGTCAGTTAAGATGAGAATCATCTGAGCTTCTCTAACGACGTATTTCGTTTAAGATGTAAAGTAACTGCCCTTTCTGGAAACGAAGTCTTCCTTGTAGGAAGACTCAGAGCTTGGGATTTACCTCCTTTTTTGAAGTGAAACACACAGAAGAGTTCTCATCCATTGATCAAACTCTGCTTTAGAACAAAAAGCATGCTCTTGCTTTCTAGAGTCTCTAAGACAGCAGGAAACCTGAGTGTGCTGAGAACAAATGAACGGAGTTTCCTACACATACAGACCATGTCTAGTCCAACTCTGCTTCTGAAACTGATACAAAGCACTGGTCCTGTAACATCCAATGCTTGTCAGTTAAGATGAGAAACGTGTGAGCTTCGTGAACGATGTAGTTCGTTTGAGCTAAAAAGTGACTGCCGTTACCTGAAACGAAGTCTTGCTTGTAGGAAGACTCAGAGCCTGGGATTTAACTCCATTTCTGAAGTAAAACACACAGCAGAGTTCTCATCCATTGACCACACTCTGCTTTAGAGCAAGAAGCACGCTCTTGCTTTCTAGAGGCTCTAAGAGAGCATGAAAAGTGAGTGTGCTGAGAACAAAAGAACGAAGTTTCTTACACATACGGACTATATGTACTCCAACTCTGCTTCTGAAACTGATACAAAGCACTGGTCCTGTAACATTGAATGCTTGGCAGTTAAGATGAGAAACGTGTGAGCTTCATGAAAGACGTAGTTTGCTTGAGCTGAAAAGTAACTGCCCTTTCCAGAAACGATCCTTGATTGTAAGAAGACTCAGAGCCTGGGATTTAACTCCATTTCTGAAGTGAAACACACAGCACAGTTCTCATCCATTGAACACACTCTGCTTTAGAACAAGAATCATGCTCTTGCTTTCTAGAGTCTCTAAGACAGCAGGAAACCTGAGTGTTCTGAGAAGAAAAGAACGGTGTTTCCTACACATATGGACCATATCTAGTTCAACTCTGCTTCTGATACTGAGACAAACCACAGGTCCTCTAACATCCAATGCTTGTCAGTTAAGATGAGAAACATGTGACCTTCGTGAACGATGTAGTTCGTTTGAGCTGAAAAGTGACTGCCGTTATCTGAAACGAAGTCTTGCTTGTAGGAAGACTCAGAGCCTGGGATTTAACTCCATTTCTGAAGTAAAACACACAGCAGAGTTCTCATCCATTGACCACACTCTGCTTTAGTGTAAGAAGCACGCTCTTGCTTTCTAGAGGCTCTAAGACAGCATGAAACGTGAGTGTGCTGAGAACAAAAGGACGTTGTTTCCTACACATAATAACCATATGTAGTCCAAATCTGCTTACAAAACTGATACAAAGCACTGGTCCTGTAACATCCAATGCTTGTCAGTTAAGATGAGAATCATGTGAGCTTCGTGAACGACGTATTTCGTTTAAGATGTAAAGTAACTGCCCTTTCTGGAAACGAAGTCTTCCTTGTAGGAAGACTCAGAGCTTGGGATTTAACTCCTTTTTTGAAGTGAAACACACAGAAGAGTTCTCATCCATTGATCAAACTCTGCTTTAGAACAAAAAGCATGCTCTTGCTTTCTAGAGTCTCTAAGACAGCAGGAAACGTGAGTGTGCTGAGAACAAAAGAACGGTGTTTCCTACATAAGGACCATATGTAGTCCAACTCTGCTTTCGAAACTAATACAAAGCACTGGTCCTGTAACATTGAATGCTTGGCAGTTAAGATGAGAAACGTGTGAGCTTCATGAAAGACGTAGTTTGCTTAAGCTGAAAAGTAACTGCCCATTCCGGAAACGATCCTTGATTGTAAGAAGACTCAGAGCCTGGGATTTAACTCCATTTCTGAAGTGAAACACACAGCACAGTTCTCATCCATTGAACACACTCTGCTTTAGAACAAGAATCATGCTCTTGCTTTCTAGAGTCTCTAAGACAGCAGGAAACCTGAGTGTTCTGAGAAGAAAAGAACGGTGTTTCCTACACATATGGACCATATCTAGTTCAACTCTGCTTCTGATACTGAAACAAACCACAGGTCCTCTAACATCCATTGCTTGTCAGTTAAGATGAGAAACGTGTGACCTTCGTGAACGATGTAGTTCGTTTGAGCTGAAAAGTGACTGCCGTTACCTGAAAAGAATTCTTGCTTTAGGAAGACTCAGAGCCTGGGATTTAACTCCATTTCTGAAGGGAAAAACACAGCAGAGTTCTCATCAATTGATCACACTCTGCTTTAGAACAAGAATCATGCTCCTGCTTTCTAGAGTCTCTAAGACAGCAGGAAACGTGAGTGTGCTGAGAACAAAAGAACGGTGTTTCCTACATAAAGACCATATGTAGTCCAACTCTGCTTTCGAAACTCATACAAAGCACTGGTCCTGTAAAATCCAATGCTTGTCAGTGAAGATGAGAAACGTGTGAGCTTCCTGAACGACGTATTTCGTTTGAGATGTAAAGTAACTTCCCTTTCTGGAAACGAAGTCTTCCTTGTAGGAAGACTCAGAGCTTGGGATTTAACTCCTTTTTTGAAGTGAAACACACAGAAGAGTTCTCATCCATTGATCAAACTCTGCTTCAGAACAAAAAGCATGCTCTTGCTTTCTAGAATCTCTAAGAAAGCAGGAAACGTGAGTGTGCTGAGAACAAATGAACGGTGTTTCCTACACATACAGACCATGTCTAGTCCAACTCTGCTTCTGAAACTGATGCAAAGCACTGGTCCTGTAACATCCAATGCTTGTCAGTTAAGATGAGAAACGTGTGAGCTTCGTGAACGATGTAGTTCGTTTGAGCTGAAAAGTGACTGCCCTTACCTGAAACGAAGTCTTGCTTGTAGGAAGACACAGAGCCTGGAATTTAACTCCATTTCTGAAGAGAAACACACAGCATAGTTCTCATCCATGGATCACACTCTGCTGTAGAGCGAGAAGCACACTCTTGCTTTCTAGCGTCTCTAATACAGCAGGAAATCTGAGTGTGCTCAGAACAAGAGAACGGTGGTTCCTACATGTACGGACCATATCTAGTTCAACTCTGCTTCTGAAACTGAAACAAACCACAGGTCCTCTAACATCCAATGCTTGTCAGTTAAGATGAGAAACGTGTGAGCTTCGTGAACGATGTAGTTCATTTGAGCTGTAAGGAAACTGCCCTTACCTAAAAAAAGAATTCTTGCTTTTAGGAAGACTTAGAGCTTGGGATTTAACTCCTTTTCTGAAGTGAAACACACAGCAGAGTTCTCATCCACTGATCACACTCTGCTTTAGAGCAAGACGCACGCTCTTGCTTTCTGGATTCACTAAGTCAGCAGGAAACGTGAGTGTGCTGAGAACAAAAGAACGGAGATTCCTACACATACGGACCATATCTAGTTCAACACTGCTTCTGAAACTGAAACAAATCACAGGTCCTCTAACATGCAATGCTTGACAGTTAATATGAGAAACATGTGAGCTTCGTGAACGATGTAGTTCATTTGAGCTGTAAAGAAACTGCCCTTACCTGAAAATAAGTATTGTTTTTAGGAAGACTCAGAGTCTGGGATTTAACTAAATTTCTGAAGTGAAAGACACAGCATAGTTCTCATCCATTGATCACACTCTGCTTTAGAACAACATGCACGCTCTTGCTTTCTAGAGTCTGTAAGACAGCAGGAAACGTGAGTGAGCTGAGAACAAAAGAACGGTGTTTCCTACACATACAGACCATGTCTAGTCCAACTCTGCTTCTGAAACTGGTACAAAGCACTGGTCCTGTAACATCCAATGCTTGTCAGTTGAGATGAGAAACGTGTGAGCTTTGTGAACGATGTAGTTCGCTTGAGCTGAAAAGTAACTGCCCTTTCCGGAAACGAAGTCTTGATTGTAGGAAGACTCAGAGCCTGGGATTTAACTCCATTTCTGAAGGGAAACACACAGCACAGTTCTCATCCATTGAACACACTCTGCTTTAGAACAAGAATCATGCTCTTGCTTTCTAGTGTCTTTAAGACAGCAGGAAACGTGAGTGTTCTGAGAAGAAAAGAACGGTGTTTCCTACACATATGGACCATATCTAGTTCAACTCTGCTTCTGATACTGAAACAAACCACAGGTCCTCTAACATCCAATGCTTGTCAGTTAAGATGAGAAAAGTGTGAGCTTCGTGAACGATGTAGTTCGTTTGAGCTGTAAAGAAACTGCACTTACCTGAAAAGAATTCTTGATTTAGGAAGACTCTGAGCCTGGGATTTAACTCCATTTCTGAAGGGAAAACACAGCAGAGTTCTCATCAATTGATCACACTCTGCTTTAGAACAAGAATCATGCTCCTGCTTTCTAGAGTCTCTAAGACAGCAGGAAACGTGAGTGTGCTGAGAACAAAAGAACGGTGTTTCCTACATAAGGACCATATGTAGTCCAACTCTGCTTTCGAAACTGATACAAAGCACTGGTCCTGTAACATTGAATGCTTGGCAGTTAAGATGAGAAACGTATGAGCTTCATGAAAGACGTAGTTTGCTTGAGCTGAAAAGTAGCTGCCCTTTCCAGAAACGATCCTTGATTGTAAGAAGACTCAGAGCCTGGTATTTAACTCCATTTCTGAAGTGAAACACACAGCACAGTTCTCATCCATTGAACACACTCTGCTTTAGAACAAGAATCATGCTCGTGCTTTCTAGAGTCTCTAAGACAGCAGGAAACCTGAGTGTTCTGAGAAGAAAAGAACGGTGTTTCCTACACATATGGACCATATCTAGTTCAACTCTGCTTCTGATACTGAAACAAACCACAGGTCCTCTAACATCCAATGCTTGTCAGTTAAGAGGAGAAACGTGTGACATTCGTGAACGATGTAGTTCGATTGAGCTGAAAAGTGACTGCCGTTACCTGAAATGAAGTCTTGCTTGTAGGAAGACTCAGAGCCTGGGATTTAACTCCATTTCTGAAGTAAAACACACAGCAGAGTTCTCATCCATTGACCACACTCTGCTTTAGAGTAAGAAGCACGCTCTTGCTTTCTAGAGGCTCTAAGACAGCATGAAACGTGAGTGTGCTGAGAACAAAAGGACGATGTTTCCTACACATAATAACCATATGTAGTCCAACTCTGCTTTCAAAACTGATACAAAGCACTGGTCCTGTAACATCCAATGCTTGTCAGTTAAGATGAGAATCATGTGAGCTTCGTGAACGACATATTTCGTTTAAGATGTAAAGTAACTGCCCTTTCTGGAAACGAAGTCTTCCTTGTAGGAAGACTCAGAGCTTGGGATTTAACTCCTTTTTTGAAGTGAAACACACAGAAGAGTTCTCATCCATTGATCAAACTCTGCTTTAGAACAAAAAGCATGCTCTTGCTTTCTAGAGTCTCTAAGACAGCAGGAAACGTGAGTGTGCTGAGAACAAATGAACGGAGTATCCTACACATACGGACCATGTCTAGTCCAACTCTGCTTCTGAAACTGATACAAAGCACTGGTCCTGTAACATCCAATGCTTGTCAGTTAAGATGAGAAACGTGTGAGCTTCGTGAACGACGTAGTTCGTTTGAGCTGAAAAGTGACTGCCCTTACCTGAAACGAAGTCTTGCTTGTAGGAAGACACAGAGCCTGGAAATTAACTCCACTTCTGAAGAGAAACACACAGCATAGTTCTCATCCATGGATCACACTCTGCTGTAGAGCGAGAAGCACACTCTTGCTTTCTAGCGTCTCTAATACAGCAGGAAATCTGAGTGTGCTCAGAACAGGAGAACGGTGGTTCCTACACATACGGACCATATCTAGTTCAACTCTGCTTCTGAAACTGAAACAAACCACAGGTCCTCTAACATCCAATGCTTGTGTGTTAAGATGAGAAAAGTGTGATCTTCGTGAACGATGTAGTTCGTTTGAGCTGTAAAGAAACTGCCCCTACCTGAAAAGAATTCTTGCTTTAGGAAGACTCAGAGCCTGGGATTTAACTCCATTTCTGAAGGGAAACACACAGCAGAGTTCTCATCCATTGATCACACTCTGCTTTAGAACAAGAATCATGCTCCTGCTTTCTAGAGTCTCTAAGACAGCAGAAAACGTGAGTGTGCTGAGAACAAAAGAACGGTGTTTCCTACATAAGGACCATATGTAGTCCAACTCTGCTTTCGAAACTGATACAAAGCACTGGTCCTGTAACATCCAATGCTTGTCAGTGAAGATGAAAAACGTGTGAGCTTCCTGAACGACGTATTTCGTTTGAGATGTAAAGTAACTGCCCTTTCTGGAAACGAAGTCTTCCTTGTAGGAGGACTCAGAGCTTGGGATTTAACTCCTTTTTTGAAGTGAAACACACAGAAGAGTTCTCATCCATTGATCAAACTCTGCTTTAGAACAATGAGCATGCACTTGCTTTCTAGGGTCTCTAAGACAGCAGGAAACGTGAGTGTGCTGAGAACAAATGAACGGTGTTTCCTACACATACAGACCATGTCTAGTCCAACTCTGCTTCTGAAACTGATGCAAAGCACTGGTCCTCTAACATCCAATGCTTGTCAGTTAAGATGATAAACGTGTGAGCTTCGTGAACGATGTAGTTCGTTTGAGCTGAAAAGTGACTGCCTTTACCTGAAACGAAGTCTTGCTTGTAGGAAGACACAGAGCCTGGAATTTAACTCCATTTCTGAAGAGAAACACACAGCATAGTTCTCATCCATGGATCACACTCTGCTGTAGAGCGAGAAGCACACTCTTGCTTTCTAGCGTTTCTAATACAGCAGGAAATCTGAGTGTGCTCAGAACAAGAGAACGGTGGTTCCTACACGTACGGACCATATCTAGTTCAACTCTGCTTCTGATACTGAAACAAACCACAGGTCCTCTAACATCCAATGCTTGTCAGTTAAGATGAGAAACGTGTGAGCTTCGTGAACGATGTAGTTCATTTGAGCTGTAAGGAAACTGCCCTTACCTAAAAAAAGAATTCTTGCTTTTAGGAAGACTTAGAGCTTGGGATTTAACTCCTTTTCTGAAGTGAAACACACAGCAGAGTTCTCATCCACTGATCACACTCTGCTTTAGAGCAAGACGCACGCTCTTGCTTTCTGGAGTCACTAAGTCAGCAGGAAACGTGAGTGTGCTGAGAACAAAAGAACGGAGATTCCTACACATACGGACCATATCTAGTTCAACACTGCTTCTGAAACTGAAACAAATCACAGGTCCTCTAACATGCAATGCTTGACAGTTAATATGAGAAACATGTGAGCTTCCTGAACGATGTAGTTCATTTGAGCTGTAAAGAAACTGCCCTTACCTGAAAAGAAGTATT
Source organism: Onychomys leucogaster (assembly GCA_949786385.1). Lineage (NCBI taxonomy): Eukaryota > Metazoa > Chordata > Mammalia > Rodentia > Cricetidae > Onychomys > Onychomys leucogaster. Next base: position 2,672,070 of record CATKUP010000035.1, read on the forward strand.
GTTTTTAGGAAGATTCAGCGTCTGGGATTTAACTACATTTCTGAAGTGAAACACACAGCAGAGTTCTCATCCATTGATCACACTCTGCTTTAGAACAACAAGCACGCTCTTGCTTTCTAGAGTCTGTAAGACAGCAGGAAACGTGAGTGAGCTGAACAAAAGAACGGTGTTTCCTACACATACAGACCATGTCTAGTCCAACTCTGCTTCTGAAACTGGTACAAAGCACTGGTCCTGTAACATCCAATGCTTGTCAGTTGAGATGAGAAACGTGTGAGCTTTGTGAACGATGTAGTTCGCTTGAGCTGAAAAGTAACTGCCCTTTCCGGAAACGAAGTCTTGATTGTAGGAAGACTCAGAGCCTGGGATTTAACTCCATTTCTGAATGGAAACACACAGCACAGTTCTCATCCATTGAACACACTCTGCTGTAGAACAAGAATTATGCTCTTGCTTTCTAGTGTCTCTAAGACAGCAGGAAACGTGAGTGGTCTGAGAAGAAAAGAACGGTGTTTCCTACACATATGGACCCTATCTAGTTCAACTCTGCTTCTGATACTGAAACAAACCACAGGTCCTCTAACATCCAATGCTTGTCAGTTAAGATGAGAAAAGTGTGAGCTTCGTGAACGATGTAGTTCGTTTGAGCTGTAAAGAAACTGCCCTTACCTGAAAAGAATTCTTGCTTTAGGAAGACTCAGAGCCTGGGATTTAACTCCATTTCTGAAGGGAAACACACAGCAGAGTTCTCATCCATTGATCACACTCGGCTTTAGAGTAAGAAGCACGCTCTTGCTTTCTAGAGGCTCTAAGACAGCATGAAACGTGAGTGTGTTGAAAACAAAAGAACGACGTTTCCTACACATACGGACCATATGTACTCCAACTCTGCTTCTGAAACTGATACAAAGCACTGGTCCTCTAACATCCAATGCTTGTCATTTAAGATGAGAAACGTGTGAGCTTCGTGAACGATGTAGTTCGTTTGAGCTGAGAAGTGACTGCCCTTACCTGAAACGAAGTGTTGCTTGTAGGAAGACACAGAGCCTGGGATTTAACTCCATTTCTGAAGGGAAACAAACAGGATACTTCTCATCCATGGATCACACTCTGCTTTAGAGCGAGAACACGCTCTTGCTTTCGAGCTTCTCTAATACAGCAGGAAATCTGAGTGTGCTCAGAAGAAGAGAACGGTGTTTCCTACACATACGGACCATATCTAGTTCAACTCTGCTTCTGAAACTGAAACAAACCACAGGTCCTCTAACATCCAATGCTTGTCAGTTAAGATGAGAAAAGTGTGAGCTTCGTGAACGATGTAGTTCGTTGGAGCAGTAAGAAACTGCCCTTACCTGAAAAGAATTCTTGCTTTAGGAAGACTCAGAGCCTGGGATTTAACTCCATTTCTGAAGGGAAACACACAGCAGAGTTCTCATCAATTGATCACACTCTGCTTTAGAACAAGAATCATGCTCCTGCTTTCTAGAGTCTCTAAGACAGCAGGAAACGTGAGTGTGCTGAGAACAAAAGAACGGTGTTTCCTACATAAGGACCATATGTAGTCCAACTCTGCTTTCGAAACTGATACAAAGCACTTGTCCTGTAACATCCAATGCTTGGCAGTTAAGATGAGAAACGTGTGAGCTTCATGAAAGACGTAGTTTGCTTGAGCTGAAAAGTAACTGCCCTTTCCAGAAACGATCCTTGCTTGTAGGAAGACTCAGAGCCTGGGATTTAACTCCATTTCTGAAGGGAAACACACAGCAGAGTTCTCATCCATTGATCACACTCTGCTTTAGAGTAAGAAGCACGCTCTTGCTTTCTAGAGGCTCTAAGACAGCATGAAACATGAGTGTGCTGAGAACAAAATGACGATGTTTCCTACACATAAGGACCATATGTAGTCCAACTCTGCTTTCAAAACTGATACAAAGCACTGGTCCTGTAACATCCAATGCTTGTCAGTGAAGATGAGAAACGTGTGAGCTTCCTGAACGACGTATTTCGTTTGAGATGTAAAGTAACTGCCCTTTCTGGAAACGAAGTCTTCCTTGTAGGAAGACTCAGAGCTTGGGATTTAACTCCTTTTTTGAAGTGAAACACACAGAAGAGTTCTCATCCATTGATCACACTCTGCTTTAGAGTAAGAAGCACGCTCTTGCTTTCTAGAGGCTCTAAGACAGCATGAAACGTGAGTGTGCTGACAACAAAAGAACGACGTTTCCTACACATACGGACCATATGTACTCCAACTCTGCTTCTGAAACTGATACAAAGCACTGGTCCTCTAACATCCAATGCTTGTCATTTAAGATGAGAAACGTGTCAGCTTCGCGAACGATGTACTTCGTTTGAGCTGAGAAGTGACTGCCCTTACCTGAAACGAAGTGTTGCTTGTAGGAAGACACAGAGCCTGGGATTTAACTCCATTTCTGAAGGGAAACAAACAGGATAGTTCTCATCCATGGATCACACTCTGCTTTAGAGCGAGAACACGCTCTTGCTTTCGAGCTTCTTTAATACAGCAGGAAATCTGAGTGTGCTCAGAAGAAGAGAACGGTGTTTCCTACACATACGGACCATATCTAGTTCAACTCTGCTTCTGAAACTGAAACAAACCACAGGTCCTCTAACATCCAATGCTTGTCAGTTAAGATGAGAAAAGTGTGAGCTTCGTGAACGATGTAGTTCGTTGGAGCAGTAAAGAAACTGCCCTTACCTGAAAAGAATTCTTGCTTTAGGAAGACTCAGAGCCTGGGATTTAACTCCATTTCTGAAGGGACACACACAGCAGAGTTCTCATCAATTGATCACACTCTGCTTTAGAACAAGAATCATGCTCCAGCTTTCTAGAGTCTCTAAGACAGCAGGAAACGTGAGTGTGCTGAGAACAAAAGAACGGTGTTTCCTACATAAGGACCATATGTAGTCCAACTCTGCTTTCGAAACTGATACAAAGCACTGGTCCTGTAACATTGAATGCTTGGCAGTTAAGATGAGAAACGTGTGAGCTTCATGAAAGACGTAGTTTGCTTGAGCTGAAAAGTAACTGCCCTTTCCAGAAACGATCCTTGCTTGTAGGAAGACTCAGAGCCTGGGATTTAACTCCATTTCTGAAGGGAAACACACAGCAGAGTTCTCATCCATTGATCACACTCTGCTTTAGAGTAAGAAGCACGCTCTTGCTTTCTAGAGGCTCTAAGACAGCATGAAACGTGAGTGTGCTGAGAACAAAAGGACGATGTTTCCTACACATAAGGACCATATGTAGTCCAACTCTGCTTTCAAAACTGATACAAAGCACTGGTCCTGTAACATCCAATGCTTGTCAGTTAAGATGAGAAACGTGTGAGCTTCCTGAACGACGTATTTCGTTTGAGATGTAAAGTAACTGCCCTTTCTGGAAACAAAGTCTTCCTTGTAGGAAGACTCAGAGCTTGGGATTTAACTCCTTTTTTGAAGTGAAACACACAGAAGAGTTCTCATCCATTGATCAAACTCTGCTTTAGAACAAAAAGCATGCTCTTGCTTTCTAGAGTCTCTAAGACAGCAGGAAACGTGAGTGTGCTGAGAACAAATGAACGGAGTTTCCTACACATACAGACCATGTCTAGTCCAACTCTGCTTCTGAAACTGATACAAAGCACTGGTCCTGTAACATCCAATGCTTGTCAGTTAAGATGAGAAACGTGTGAGCTTCGTGAACGACGTAGTTCGTTTGTGCTGAAAAGTGACTGCCCTTACCTGAAACGAAGTCTTGCTTGTAGGAAGACACAGATCCTGGAATTTAACTCCATTTCTGAAGAGAAACACACAGCATAGTTCTCATCCATGGATCACACTCTGCTGTAGAGCGAGAAGCACACTCTTGCTTTCTAGCGTCTCTAATACAGCAGGAAATCTGAGTGTGCTCAGAACAAGAGAACGGTGGTTCCTACACATAGGGACCATATCTAGTTCAACTCTGCTTCTGAAACTGAAACAAACCACAGGTCCTCTAACATCCGATGCTTGTGAGTTAAGATGAGAAAAGTGTGAGCTTCGTGAACGATGTAGTTCGTTTGAGCTGTAAGGAAACTGCCCTTACCTAAAAAAAGAATTCTTGCTTTTAGGAAGACTTAGAGCTTGGGATTTAACTCCTTTTCTGAAGTGAAACACACAGCAGAGTTCTCATCCACTGATCACACTCTGCTTTAGAACAACATGCACGCTCTTGCTTTCTAGAGTCTGTAAGACAGCAGGAAACGTGAGTGAGCTGAGAACAAAAGAACGGTGTTTCCTACATATACAGACCATGTCTAGTCCAACTCTGCTTCTGAAACTGGTACAAAGCACTGGTCCTGTAACATCCAATGCTTGTCAGTTGAGAGGAGAAACGGGTGAGCTTTGTGAATGATGTAGTTCGCTTGAGCTGAAAAGTAACTGCCCTTTCCGGAAATGAAGTCTTGATTGTAGGAAGACTCAGAGCCTGGGATTTAACTCCATTTCTGAAGGGAAACACACAGCACAGTTCTCATCCATTGAACACACTCTGATTTAGAACAAGAATCATGATCTTGCTTTCTAGAGTCTCTAAGACAGCAGGATACGTGAGTGTTCTGAGAAGAAAAGAACGGTGTTTCCTACACATATGGACCCTATCTAGTTCAACTCTGCTTCTGATACTGAAACAAACCACAGGTCCTCTAACATCCAATGCTTGTCAGTTAAGATGAGAAAAGTGTGAGCTTCGTGAACGATGTAGTTCGTTTGAGCTGTAAAGAAACTGCCCTTACCTGAAAAGAATTCTTGCTTTAGGAAGACTCAGAGCCTGGGATTTAACTCCATTTCTGAAGGGAAACACACAGCAGAGTTCTCATCAATTGATCACACTCTGCTTTAGAACAAGAATCATGCTCCTGCTTTCTAGAGTCTCTAAGACAGCAGGAAACGTGAGTGTGCTGAGAACAAAAGAACGGTGTTTCCTACATAAGGACCATATGTAGTCCAACTCTGCTTTCGAAACTGATACAAAGCACTGGTCCTGTAACATCGAATGCTTGGCAGTTAAGATGAGAAACGTGTGAGCTTCATGAAAGACGTAGTTTGCTTGAGCTGAAAAGTAACTGCCATTTCCAGAAATGATCCTTGTTTGTAGGAAGACTCAGAGCCTGGGATTTAACTCCATTTCTGAAGGGAAACACACAGCAGAGTTCTCATCCATTGATCACACGCTGCTTTAGAGTAAGAAGCATGCTCTTGCTTTCTAGAGGCTCTAAGACAGCATGAAACGTGAGTGTGCTGAGAACAAAAGAACGACGTTTCCTACACATACGGACCATATGTACTCCAACTCGGCTTCTGAAACTGATACAAAGCACTGGTCCTCTAACATCCAATGCTTGTCATTTAAGATGAGAAACGTGTGAGCTTCGTGAACTATGTAGTTCGTTTGAGCTGAGAAGTGACTGCCCTTACCTGAAACGAAGTGTTGCTTGTAGGAAGACACAGAGCCTGGGATTTAACTCCATTTCTGAAGGGAAACAAACAGGATAGTTCTCATCCATGGATCACACTCTGCTTTAGAGCGAGAACACGCTCTTGCTTTCGAGCTTCTCTAATACAGCAGGAAATCTGAGTGTGCTCAGAAGAAGAGAACGGTGTTGCCTACACATACGGACCATATCTAGTTCAACTCTGCTTCTGAAACTGAAACAAACCACAGGTCCTCTAACATCCAATGCTTGTGAGTTAAGATGAGAAAAGTGTGAGCTTCGTGAACGATGTAGTTCGTTGGAGCAGTAAAGAAACTGCCCTTACCTGAAAAGAATTCTTGCTTTAGGAAGACTCAGAGCCTGGGATTTAACTCCATTTCTGAAGGGAAACACACAGCAGAGTTCTCATCAATTGATCACACTCTGCTTTAGCACAAGAATCATGCTCCTGCTTTCTAGAGTCTCTAAGACAGCAGGAAACGTGAGTGTGCTGAGAACAAAAGAACGGTGTTTCCTACATAAGGACCATATGTAGTCCAACTCTGCTTTCAAAACTGATACAAAGCACTGGTCCTGTAACATCCAATGCTTGTCAGTTAAGATGAGAAACGTGTGAGCTTCCTGAACGACGTATTTCGTTTGAGATGTAAAGTAACTGCCCTTTCTGGAAACGAAGTCTTCCTTGTAGGAAGACTCAGAGCTTGGGATTTAACTCCTTTTTTGAAGTGAAACACACAGAAGAGTTCTCATCCATTGATCAAACTCTGCTTTAGAACAAAAAGCATGCTCTTGCTTTCTAGAGTCTCTAAGACAGCAGGAAACGTGAGTGTGCTGAGAACAAATGAACGGAATTTCCTACACATACAGACCATGTCTAGTCCAACTCTGCTTCTGAAACTGATACAAAGCACTGGTCCTGTAACATCCAATGCTTGTCAGTTAAGATGAGAAACGTGTGAGCTTCGTGAACGACGTAGTTCGTTTGTGCTGAAAAGTGACTGCCCTTACCTGAAACGAAGTCTTGCTTGTAGGAAGACACAGAGCCTGGAATTTAACTCCATTTCTGAAGAGAAACACACAGCATAGTTCTCATCCATGGATCACACTCTGCTGTAGAGCGAGAAGCACACTCTTGCTTTCTAGCGTCTCTAATACAGCAGGAAATCTGAGTGTGCTCAGAACAAGAGAACGGTGGTTCCTACACATACGGACCATATCTAGTTCAACTCTGCTTCTGAAACTGAAACAAACCACAGGTCCTCTAACATCCAATGCTTGTCAGTTAAGATGAGAAAAGTGTGAGCTTCGTGAACGATGTAGTTCGTTTGAGCTGTAAAGAAACTGCCCTTACCTGAAAAGAATTCTTGCTTTAGGAAGACTCAGAGCCTGGGATTTAACTCCATTTCTGAAGGGAAACACACAGCAGAGTTCTCATCAATTGATCACACTCTGCTTTAGAACAAGAATCATGCTCCTGCTTTCTAGAGTCTCTAAGACAGCAGGAAACGTGAGCGTGCTGAGAACAAAAGAACGGTGTTTCCTACATAAGGACCATATGTAGTCCAACTCTGCTTTCGAAACTGATACAAAGCACTGGTCCTGTAACATTGAATGCTTGGCAGTTAAGATGAGAAACGTGTGAGCTTCATGAAAGACGTAGTTTGCTTGACCTGAAAAGTAACTGCCATTTCCAGAAACGATCCTTGTTTGTAGGAAGACTCAGAGCCTGGGATTTAACTCCATTTCTGAAGGGAAACACACAGCAGAGTTCTCATCCATTGATCACACTCTGCTTTAGAGTAAGAAGCACGCTCTTGCTTTCTAGAGGCTCTAAGACAGCATGAAACGTGAGTGTGCTGAGAACAAAAGAACGACGTTTCCTACACATACGGACCATATGTACTCCAACTCTGCTTCTGAAACTGATACAAAGCACTGGTCCTCTAACATCCAATGCTTGTCATTTAAGATGAGAAACGTGTGAGCTTCGTGAACGATGTAGTTCGTTTGAGCTGAGAAGTGACTGCCCTTACCTGAAACGAAGTGTTGCTTGTAGGAAGACACAGAGCCTGGGATTTAACTCCATTTCTGAAGGGAAACAAACAGGATAGTTCTCATCCATGGATCACACTCTGCTTTAGAGCGAGAACACGCTCTTGCTTTCTAGCTTCTCTAATACAGCAGGAAATCTGAGTGTGCTCAGAAGAAGAGAACGGTGTTTCCTACACATACGGACCATATCTAGTTCAACTCTGCTTCTGAAACTGAAACAAACCACAGGTCCTCTAACATCCAATGCTTGTCAGTTAAGATGAGAAAAGTGTGAGCTTCGTGAACGATGTAGTTCGTTGGAGCAGTAAAGAAACTGCCCTTACCTGAAAAGAATTCTTGCTTTAGGAAGACTCAGAGCCTGGGATTTAACTCCATTTCTGAAGGGAAACACACAGCAGAGTTCTCATCAATTGATCACACTCTGCTTTAGAACAAGAATCATGCTCCTGCTTTCTAGAGTCTCTAAGACAGCAGGAAACCTGAGTGTGCTGAGAACAAAAGAACGGTGTTTCCTACATAAGGACCATATGTAGTCCAACTCTGCTTTCAAAACTGATACAAAGCACTGGTCCTGTAACATCCAATGCTTGGCAGTTAAGATGAGAAACGTGTGAGCTTCATGAAAGACGTAGTTTGCTTGAGCTGAAAAGTAACTGCCCTTTCCAGAAACGATCCTTGCTTGTAGGAAGACTCAGAGCCTGGGATTTAACTCCATTTCTGAAGGGAAACACACAGCAGAGTTCTCATCCATTGATCACACTCTGCTTTAGAGTAAGAAGCACGCTCTTGCTTTCTAGAGGCTCTAAGACAGCATGAAACGTGAGTGTGCTGAGAACAAAAGGACGATGTTTCCTACACATAAGGACCATATGTAGTCCAACTCTGCTTTCAAAACTGATACAAAGCACTGGTCCTGTAACATCCAATGCTTGTCAGTTAAGATGAGAAACGTGTGAGCTTCCTGAACGACGTATTTCGTTTGAGATGTAAAGTAACTGCCCTTTCTGGAAACGAAGTCTTCCTTGTAGGAAGACTCAGAGCTTGGGATTTAACTCCTTTTTTGAAGTGAAACACACAGAAGAGTTCTCATCCATTGATCAAACTCTGCTTTAGAACAAAAAGCATGCTCTTGCTTTCTAGAATCTCTAAGACAGGAGGAAACGTGATTGTGCTGAGAACAAATGAACGGAGTTTCCTACACATACAGACCATGTCTAGTCCAACTCTGCTTCTGAAACTGATACAAAGCACTGGTCCTGTAACATCCAATGCTTGTCAGTTAAGATGAGAAACGTGTGAGCTTCGTGAACGACATAGTTCGTTTGTGCTGAAAAGTGACTGCCCTTACCTGAAACGAAGTGTTGCTTGTAGGAAGACACAGAGCCTGGAATTTAACTCCATTTCTGAAGAGAAACACACAGCATAGTTCTCATCCATGGATCACACTCTGCTGTAGAGCGAGAAGCACACTCTTGCTTTCTAGCGTCTCTAATACAGCAGGAAATCTGAGTGTGCTCAGAACAAGAGAACGGTGGTTCCTACACATACGGACCATATCTAGTTCAACTCTGCTTCTGAAACTGAAACAAACCACAGGTCCTCTAACATCCAATGCTTGTGAGTTAAGATGAGAAAAGTGTGAGCTTCGTGAACGATGTAGTTCGTTTGAGCTGTAAAGAAACTGCCCTTACCTGAAAAGAATTCTTGCTTTAGGAAGACTCAGAGCCTGGGATTTAAGTCCATTTCTGAAGGGAAACACACAGCAGAGTTCTCATCAATTGATCACACTCTGCTTTAGAACAAGAATCATGCTCCTGCTTTCTAGAGTCTCTAAGACAGCAGGAAACGTGAGTGTGCTGAGAACAAAAGAACTGTGTTTCCTACATAAGGACCATATGTAGTCCAACTCTGCTTTCGAAACTGATACAAAGCACTGGTCCTGTAACATCCAATGCTTGGCAGTTAAGATGAGAAACGTGTGAGCTTCATGAAAGACGTAGTTTGCTTGAGCTGAAAAGTAACTGCCCTTTCCAGAAACGATCCTTGCTTGTAGGAAGACTCAGAGCCTGGGATTTAACTCCATTTCTGAAGGGAAACACACAGCAGAGTTCTCATCCATTGATCACACTCTGCTTTAGAGTAAGAAGCACGCTCTTGCTCTCTAGAGGCTCTAAGACAGCATGAAACGTGAGTGTGCTGAGAACAAAAGAACGACGTTTCCTACACATACGGACCATATGTACTCCAACTCTGCTTCTGAAACTGATACAAAGCACTGGTCCTCTAACATCCAATGCTTGTCATTTAAGATGAGAAAAGTGTCAGCTTCGTGAACGATGTACTTCGTTTAAGCTGAGAAGTGACTGCCCTTACCTGAAACGAAGTGTTGCTTGTAGGAAGACACATAGCCTGGGATTTAACTCCATTTCTGAAGGGAAACAAACAGGATAGTTCTCATCCATGGATCACACTCTGCTTTAGAGCGAGAACACGCTCTTGCTTTCGAGCTTCTCTAATACAGCAGGAAATCTGAGTGTGCTCAGAAGAAGAGAACGGTGTTTCCTACACATACGGACCATATCTAGTTCAACTCTGCTTCTGAAACTGAAACAAACCACAGGTCCTCTAACATCCAATGCTTGTCAGTTAAGATGAGAAAAGTGTGAGCTTCGTGAACGATGTAGTTCGTTGGAGCAGTAAAGAAACTGCCCTTACCTGAAAAGAATTCTTGCTTTAGGAAGACTCAGAGCCTGGGATTTAACTCCATTTCTGAAGGGAAACACACAGCAGAGTTCTCATCAATTGATCACACTCTGCTTTAGAACAAGAATCATGCTCCTGCTTTCTAGAGTCTCTAAGACAGCAGGAAACCTGAGTGTGCTGAGAACAAAAGAACGGTGTTTCCTACATAAGGACCATATGTAGTCCAACTCTGCTTTCGAAACTGATACAAAGCACTGGTCATGTAACATCCAATGCTTGGCAGTTAAGATGAGAAACGTGTGAGCCTCATGAAAGACGTAGTTTGCTTGAGCTGAAAAGTAACTGCCCTTTCCAGAAACGATCCTTGCTTGTAGGAAGACTCAGAGCCTGGGATTTAACTCCATTTCTGAAGGGAAACACACAGCAGAGTTCTCATCCATTGATCACACTCTGCTTTAGAGTAAGAAGCACGCTCTTGCTTTCTAGAGGCTCTAAGACAGCATGAAACGTGAGTGTGCTGAGAACAAAAGGACGATGTTTCCTACACATAAGGACCATATGTAGTCCAACTCTGCTTTCAAAACTGATACAAAGCACTGGTCCTGTAACATCCAATGCTTGTCAGTTAAGATGAGAAACGTGTGAGCTTCCTGAACTACGTATTTCGTTTGAGATGTAAAGTAACTGCCCTTTCTGGAAACGAAGTCTTCCTTGTAGGAAGACTCAGAGCTTGGGATTTAACTCCTTTTTTGAAGTGAAACACACAGAAGAGTTCTCATCCATTGATCAAACTCTGCTTTAGAACAAAAAGCATGCTCTTGCTTTCTAGAGTCTCTAAGACAGCAGGAAACGTGAGTGTGCTGAGAACAAATGAACGGAATTTCCTACACATACAGACCATGTCTAGTCCAACTCTGCTTCTGAAACTGATACAAAGCACTGGTCCTGTAACATCCAATGCTTGTCAGTTAAGATGAGAAACGTGTGAGCTTCGTGAACGACGTAGTTCTTTTGTGCTGAAAAGTGACTGCCCTTACCTGAAACGAAGTCTTGCTTGTAGGAAGACACAGAGCCTGGAATTTAACTCCATTTCTGAAGAGAAACACACAGCATAGTTCTCATCCATGGATCACACTCTGCTGTAGAGCGAGAAGCACACTCTTGCTTTCTAGCGTCTCTAATACAGCAGGAAATATGAGTGTGCTCAGAACAAGAGAACGGTGGTTCCTACACATACGGACCATATCTAGTTCAACTCTGCTTCTGAAACTGAAACAAACCACAGGTCCTCTAACATCCAATGCTTGTCAGTTAAGATGAGAAAAGTGTGAGCTTCGTGAACGATGTAGTTCGTTTGAGCTGTAAAGAAACTGCCCTTACCTGAAAAGAATTCTTGCTTTAGGAAGACTCAGAGCCTGGGATTTAAGTCCATTTCTGAAGGGAAACACACAGCAGAGTTCTCATCAATTTATCACACTCTGCTTTAGAACAAGAATCATGCTCCTGCTTTCTAGAGTCTCTAAGACAGCAGGAAACGTGAGTGTGCTGAGAACAAAAGAACGGTGTTTCCTACATAAGGACCATATGTAGTCCAACTCTGCTTTCGAAACTGATACAAAGCACTGGTCCTGTAACATTGAATGCTTGGCAGTTAAGATGAGAAACGTGTGAGCTTCATGAAAGACGTAGTTTGCTTGAGCTGAAAAGTAACTACCATTTCCAGAAACGATCCTTGCTTGTAGGAAGACTCAGAGCCTGGGATTTAACTCCATTTCTGAAGGGAAACACACAGCAGAGTTCTCATCCATTGATCACACTCTGCTTTAGAGTAAGAAGCACGCTCTTGCTTTCTAGAGGCTCTAAGACAGCAAGAAACGTGAGTGTGCTGAGAACAAAAGGACGATGTTTCCTACATAAGGACCATATGTAGTCCAACTCTGCTTTCAAAACTGATACAAAGCACTGGTCCTGTAACATCCAATGCTTGTCAGTTAAGATGAGAAACGTGTGAGCTTCCTGAACGACGTATTTCGTTTGAGATGTAAAGTAACTGCCCTTTCTGGAAACGAAGTCTTCCTTGTAGGAAGACTCAGAGCTTGGGATTTAACTCCTTTTTTGAAGTGAAACACACAGAAGAGTTCTCAATCATTGATCAAACTCTGCTTTAGAACAAAAAGCATGCTCTTGCTTTCTAGAGTCTCTAAGACAGCAGGAAACGTGAGTGTGCTGAGAACAAAAGAACGGTGTTTCCTACATAAGGACCATATGTAGTCCAACTCTGCTTTCGAAACTGATACAAAGCACTGGTCCTGTAACATCCAATGCTTGGCAGTTAAGATGAGAAACGTGTGAGCTTCATGAAAGACGTAGTTTGCTTGAGCTGAAAAGTAACTGCCCTTTCCAGAAACGATCCTTGCTTGTAGGAAGACTCAGAGCCTGGGATTTAACTCCATTTCTGAAGGGAAACACACAGCAGAGTTCTCATCCATTGATCACACTCTGCTTTAGAGTAAGAAGCACGCTCTTGCTTTCTAGAGGCTCTAAGACAGCATGAAACGTGAGTGTGCTGAGAACAAAAGAACGACGTTTCCTACACATACGGACCATATGTACTCCAACTCTGCTTCTGAAACTGATACAAAGCACTGGTCCTCTAACATCCAATGCTTGTCATTTAAGATGAGAAACGTGTCAGCTTCGTGAACGATGTAGTTCGTTTGAGCTGAGAAGTGACTGCCCTTACCTGAAACGAAGTGTTGCTTGTAGGAAGACACATAGCCTGGGATTTAACTCCATTTCTGAAGGGAAACAAACAGGATAGTTCTCATCCATGGATCACACTCTGCTTTAGAGCGAGAACACGCTCTTGCTTTCGAGCTTCTCTAATACAGCAGGAAATCTGAGTGTGCTCAGAAGAAGAGAATGGTGTTTCCTACACATACGGACCATATCTAGTTCAACTCTGCTTCTGAAACTGAAACAAACCACAGGTCCTCTAACATCCAATGCTTGTCAGTTAAGATGAGAAAAGTGTGAGCTTCGTGAACGATGTAGTTCGTTGGAGCAGTAAAGAAACTGCCCTTACCTGAAAAGAATTCTTGCTTTAGGAAGACTCAGAGCCTGGGATTTAACTCCATTTCTGAAGGGAAACACACAGCAGAGTTCTCATCCATTGATCACACTCTGCTTTAGAGTAAGAAGCACGCTCTTGCTTTCTAGAGGCTCTAAGACAGCATGAAACGTGAGTGTGCTGAGAACAAAAGGACGATGTTTCCTACACATAAGGACCATATGTAGTCCAACTCTGCTTTCAAAACTGATACAAAGCACTGGTCCTGTAACATCCAATGCTTGTCAGTTAAGATGAGAAACGTGTGAGCTTCCTGAACGACGTATTTCGTTTGAGATGTAAAGTAACTGCCCTTTCTGGAAACGAAGTCTTCCTTGTAGGAAGACTCAGAGCTTGGGATTTAACTCCTTTTTTGAAGTGAAACACACAGAAGAGTTCTCATCCATTGATCAAACTCTGCTTTAGAACAAAAAGCATGCTCTTGCTTTCTAGAGTCTCTAAGACAGCAGGAAACGTGAGTGTGCTGAGAACAAATGAACGGAATTTCCTACACATACAGACCATGTCTAGTCCAACTCTGCTTCTGAAACTGATACAAAGCACTGGTCCTGTAACATCCAATGCTTGTCAGTTAAGATGAGAAACGTGTGAGCTTCGTGAACGACGTAGTTCTTTTGTGCTGAAAAGTGACTGCCCTTACCTGAAACGAAGTCTTGCTTGTAGGAAGACACAGAGCCTGGAATTTAACTCCATTTCTGAAGAGAAACACACAGCATAGTTCTCATCCATGGATCACACTCTGCTGTAGAGCGAGAAGCACACTCTTGCTTTCTAGCGTCTCTAATACAGCAGGAAATCTGAGTGTGCTCAGAACAAGAGAACGGTGGTTCCTACACATACGGACCATATCTAGTTCAACTCTGCTTCTGAAACTGAAACAAACCACAGGTCCTCTAACATCCAATGCTTGTCAGTTAAGATGAGAAAAGTGTGAGCTTCGTGAACGATGTAGTTCGTTTGAGCTGTAAAGAAACTGCCCTTACCTGAAAAGAATTCTTGCTTTAGGAAGACTCAGAGCCTGGGATTTAAGTCCATTTCTGAAGGGAAACACACAGCAGAGTTCTCATCAATTGATCACACTCTGCTTTAGAACAAGAATCATGCTCCTGCTTTCTAGAGTCTCTAAGACAGCAGGAAACGTGAGTGTGCTGAGAACAAAAGAACGGTGTTTCCTACATAAGGACCATATGTAGTCCAACTCTGCTTTCGAAACTGATACAAAGCACTGGTCCTGTAACATTGAATGCTTGGCAGTTAAGATGAGAAACGTGTGAGCTTCATGAAAGACGTAGTTTGCTTGAGCTGAAAAGTAACTACCATTTCCAGAAACGATCCTTGCTTGTAGGAAGACTCAGAGCCTGGGATTTAACTCCATTTCTGAAGGGAAACACACAGCAGAGTTCTCATCCATTGATCACACTCTGCTTTAGAGTAAGAAGCACGCTCTTGCTTTCTAGAGGCTCTAAGACAGCAAGAAACGTGAGTGTGCTGAGAACAAAAGGACGATGTTTCCTACATAAGGACCATATGTAGTCCAACTCTGCTTTCAAAACTGATACAAAGCACTGGTCCTGTAACATCCAATGCTTGTCAGTTAAGATGAGAAACGTGTGAGCTTCCTGAACGACGTATTTCGTTTGAGATGTAAAGTAACTGCCCTTTCTGGAAACGAAGTCTTCCTTGTAGGAAGACTCAGAGCTTGGGATTTAACTCCTTTTTTGAAGTGAAACACACAGAAGAGTTCTCAATCATTGATCAAACTCTGCTTTAGAACAAAAAGCATGCTCTTGCTTTCTAGAGTCTCTAAGACAGCAGGAAACGTGAGTGTGCTGAGAACAAAAGAACGGTGTTTCCTACATAAGGACCATATGTAGTCCAACTCTGCTTTCGAAACTGATACAAAGCACTGGTCCTGTAACATCCAATGCTTGGCAGTTAAGATGAGAAACGTGTGAGCTTCATGAAAGACGTAGTTTGCTTGAGCTGAAAAGTAACTGCCCTTTCCAGAAACGATCCTTGCTTGTAGGAAGACTCAGAGCCTGGGATTTAACTCCATTTCTGAAGGGAAACACACAGCAGAGTTCTCATCCATTGATCACACTCTGCTTTAGAGTAAGAAGCACGCTCTTGCTTTCTAGAGGCTCTAAGACAGCATGAAACGTGAGTGTGCTGAGAACAAAAGAACGACGTTTCCTACACATACGGACCATATGTACTCCAACTCTGCTTCTGAAACTGATACAAAGCACTGGTCCTCTAACATCCAATGCTTGTCATTTAAGATGAGAAACGTGTCAGCTTCGTGAACGATGTAGTTCGTTTGAGCTGAGAAGTGACTGCCCTTACCTGAAACGAAGTGTTGCTTGTAGGAAGACACATAGCCTGGGATTTAACTCCATTTCTGAAGGGAAACAAACAGGATAGTTCTCATCCATGGATCACACTCTGCTGTAGAGCGAGAAGCACACTCTTGCTTTCTTGCGTCTCTAATACAGCAGGAAATCTGAGTGTGCTCAGCACAAGAGAACGGTGGTTCCTACACGTACAGACCATATCTAGTTCAACTCTGCTTCTGAAACTGAAACAAACCACAGGTCCTCTAACATCCAATGCTTGTCAGTTAAGATGAGAAAAGTGTGAGCTTCGTGAACGATGTAGTTCGTTGGAGCAGTAAAGAAACTGCCCTTACCTGAAAAGAATTCTTGCTTTAGGAAGACTCAGAGCCTGGGATTTAACTCCATTTCTGAAGGGAAACACACAGCAGAGTTCTCATCCATTGATCACACTCTGCTTTAGAGTAAGAAGCACGCTCTTGCTTTCTAGAGGCTCTAAGACATCATGAAACGTGAGTGTGCTGGGAACAAAAGAACGACGTTTCCTACACATACGGACCATATGTAGTCCAACTCTGCTTTCAAAACTGATACAAAGCACTGGTCCTGTAACATCCAATGCTTGTCAGTTAAGATGAGAAACGTGTGAGCTTCCTGAACGACGTATTTCGTTTGAGATGTAAAGTAACTGCCCTTTCTGGAAACGAAGTCTTCCTTGTAGGAAGACTCAGAGCTTGGGATTTAACTCCTTTTTTGAAGTGAAACACACAGAAGAGTTCTCATCCATTGATCAAACTCTGCTTTAGAACAAAAAGCATGCTCTTGCTTTCTAGAGTCTCTAAGACAGCAGGAAACGTGAGTGTGCTGAGAACAAATGAACGGAGTTTCCTACACATACAGACCATGTCTAGTCCAACTCTGCTTCTGAAACTGATACAAAGCACTGGTCCTGTAACATCCAATGCTTGTCAGTTAAGATGAGAAACGTGTGAGCTTCGTGAACGACGTAGTTCGTTTGTGCTGAAAAGTGACTGCCCTTACCTGAAACGAAGTCTTGCTTGTAGGAAGACACAGAGCCTGGAATTTAACTCCATTTCTGAAGAGAAACACACAGCATAGTTCTCATCCATGGATCACACTCTGCTGTAGAGCGAGAAGCACACTCTTGCTTTCTAGCGTCTCTAATACAGCAGGAAATCTGAGTGTGCTCAGAACAAGAGAACGGTGGTTCCTACACATACGGACCATATCTAGTTCAACTCTGCTTCTGAAACTGAAACAAACCACAGGTCCTCTAACATCCAATGCTTGTCAGTTAAGATGAGAAAAGTGTGAGCTTCGTGAACGATGTAGTTCGTTTGAGCTGTAAAGAAACTGCCCTTACCTGAAAAGAATTCTTGCTTTAGGAAGACTCAGAGCCTGGGATTTAACTCCATTTCTGAAGGGAAACACACAGCAGAGTTCTCATCAATTGATCACACTCTGCTTTAGAACAAGAATCATGCTCCTGCTTTCTAGAGTCTCTAAGACAGCAGGAAACGTGAGTGTGCTGAGAACAAAAGAACGGTGTTTCCTACATAAGGACCATATGTAGTCCAACTCTGCTTTCGAAACTGATACAAAGCACTGGTCCTGTAACATCCAATGCTTGGCAGTTAAGATGAGAAACGTGTGAGCTTCATGAAAGACGTAGTTTGCTTGAGCTGAAAAGTAACTGCCCTTTCCAGAAACGATCCTTGCTTGTAGGAAGACTCAGAGCCTGGGATTTAACTCCATTTCTGAAGGGAAACACACAGCAGAGTTCTCATCCATTGATCACACTCTGCTTTAGAGTAAGAAGCACGCTCTTGCTTTCTAGAGGCTCTAAGACAGCATGAAACGTGAGTGTGCTGAGAACAAAAGGACGATGTTTCCTACACATAAGGACCATATGTAGTCCAACTCTGCTTTCAAAACTGATACAAAGCACTGGTCCTGTAACATCCAATGCTTGTCAGTTAAGATGAGAAACGTGTGAGCTTCCTGAACGACGTATTTCGTTTGAGATGTAAAGTAACTGCCCTTTCTGGAAATGAAGTCTTCCTTGTAGGAAGACTCAGAGCTTGGCATTTAACTCCTTTTTTGAAGTGAAACACACAGAAGAGTTCTCATCCATTGATCAAACTCTGCTTTAGAACAAAAAGCATGCTCTTGCTTTCTAGAGTCTCTAAGACAGGAGGAAACGTGATTGTGCTGAGAACAAATGAACGGAGTTTCCTACACATACAGACCATGTCTAGTCCAACTCTGCTTCTGAAACTGATACAAAGCACTGGTCCTGTAACATCCAATGCTTGTCAGTTAAGATGAGAAACGTGTGAGCTTCGTGAACGACGAAGTTCGTTTGTGCTGAAAAGTGACTGCCCTTACCTGAAACGAAGTGTTGCTTGTAGGAAGACACAGAGCCTGGAATTTAACTCCATTTCTGAAGAGAAACACACAGCATAGTTCTCATCCATGGATCACACTCTGCTGTAGAGCGAGAAGCACACTCTTGCTTTCTAGCGTCTCTAATACAGCAGGAAATCTGAGTGTGCTCAGAACAAGAGAACGGTGGTTCCTACACATACGGACCATATCTAGTTCAACTCTGCTTCTGAAACTGAAACAAACCACAGGTCCTCTAACATCCAATGCTTGTCAGTTAAGATGAGAAAAGTGTGAGCTTCGTGAACGATGTAGTTCGTTTGAGCTGTAAAGAAACTGCCCTTACCTGAAAAGAATTCTTGCTTTAGGAAGACTCAGAGCCTGGGATTTAAGTCCATTTCTGAAGGGAAACACACAGCAGAGTTCTCATCAATTGATCACACTCTGCTTTAGAACAAGAATCATGCTCCTGCTTTCTAGAGTCTCTAAGACAGCAGGAAACGTGAGTGTGCTGAGAACAAAAGAACGGTGTTTCCTACATAAGGACCATATGTAGTCCAACTCTGCTTTCGAAACTGATACAAAGCACTGGTCCTGTAACATCCAATGCTTGGCAGTTAAGATGAGAAACGTGTGAGCTTCATGAAAGACGTAGTTTGCTTGAGCTGAAAAGTAACTGCCCTTTCCAGAAACGATCCTTGCTTGTAGGAAGACTCAGAGCCTGGGATTTAACTCCATTTCTGAAGGGAAACACACAGCAGAGTTCTCATCCATTGATCACACTCTGCTTTAGAGTAAGAAGCACGCTCTTGCTTTCTAGAGGCTCTAAGACAGCATGAAACGTGAGTGTGCTGAGAACAAAAGAACGACGTTTCCTACACATACGGACCATATGTACTCCAACTCTGCTTCTGAAACTGATACAAAGCACTGGTCCTCTAACATCCAATGCTTGTCATTTAAGATGAGAAACGTGTCAGCTTCGTGAACGATGTAGTTCGTTTGAGCTGAGAAGTGACTGCCCTTACCTGAAACGAAGTGTTGCTTGTAGGAAGACACATAGCCTGGGATTTAACTCCATTTCTGAAGGGAAACAAACAGGATAGTTCTCATCCATGGATCACACTCTGCTTTAGAGCGAGAACACGCTCTTGCTTTCGAGCTTCTCTAATACAGCAGGAAATCTGAGTGTGCTCAGAAGAAGAGAACGGTGTTTCCTACACATACGGACCATATCTAGTTCAACTCTGCTTCTGAAACTGAAACAAACCACAGGTCCTCTAACATCCAATGCTTGTCAGTTAAGATGAGAAAAGTGTGAGCTTCGTGAACGATGTAGTTCGTTGGAGCAGTAAAGAAACTGCCCTTACCTGAAAAGAATTCTTGCTTTAGGAAGACTCAGAGCCTGGGATTTAACTCCATTTCTGAAGGGAAACACACAGCAGAGTTCTCATCAATTGATCACACTCTGCTTTAGAACAAGAATCATGCTCCTGCTTTCTAGAGTCTCTAAGACAGCAGGAAACCTGAGTGTGCTGAGAACAAAAGAACGGTGTTTCCTACATAAGGACCATATGTAGTCCAACTCTGCTTTCGAAACTGATACAAAGCACTGGTCCTGTAACATCCAATGCTTGGCAGTTAAGATGAGAAACGTGTGAGCCTCATGAAAGACGTAGTTTGCTTGAGCTGAAAAGTAACTGCCCTTTCCAGAAACGATCCTTGCTTGTAGGAAGACTCAGAGCCTGGGATTTAACTCCATTTCTGAAGGGAAACACACAGCAGAGTTCTCATCCATTGATCACACTCTGCTTTAGAGTAAGAAGCACGCTCTTGCTTTCTAGAGGCTCTAAGACAGCATGAAACGTGAGTGTGCTGAGAACAAAAGGACGATGTTTCCTACACATAAGGACCATATGTAGTCCAACTCTGCTTTCAAAACTGATACAAAGCACTGGTCCTGTAACATCCAATGCTTGTCAGTTAAGATGAGAAACGTGTGAGCTTCCTGAACGACGTATTTCGTTTGAGATGTAAAGTAACTGCCCTTTCTGGAAACGAAGTCTTCCTTGTAGGAAGACTCAGAGCTTGGGATTTAACTCCTTTTTTGAAGTGAAACACACAGAAGAGTTCTCATCCATTGATCAAACTCTGCTTTAGAACAAAAAGCATGCTCTTGCTTTCTAGAGTCTCTAAGACAGCAGGAAACGTGAGTGTGCTGAGAACAAATGAACGGAATTTCCTACACATACAGACCATGTCTAGTCCAACTCTGCTTCTGAAACTGATACAAAGCACTGGTCCTGTAACATCCAATGCTTGTCAGTTAAGATGAGAAACGTGTGAGCTTCGTGAACGACGTAGTTCTTTTGTGCTGAAAAGTGACTGCCCTTACCTGAAAGGAAGTCTTGCTTGTAGGAAGACACAGAGCCTGGAATTTAACTCCATTTCTGAAGAGAAACACACAGCATAGTTCTCATCCATGGATCACACTCTGCTGTAGAGCGAGAAGCACACTCTTGCTTTCTAGCGTCTCTAATACAGCAGGAAATCTGAGTGTGCTCAGAAGAAGAGAACGGTGGTTCCTACACATACGGACCATATCTAGTTCAACTCTGCTTCTGAAACTGAAACAAACCACAGGTCCTCTAACATCCAATGCTTGTCAGTTAAGATGAGAAAAGTGTGAGCTTCGTGAACGATGTAGTTCGTTTGAGCTGTAAAGAAACTGCCCTTACCTGAAAAGAATTCTTGCTTTAGGAAGACTCAGAGCCTGGGATTTAAGTCCATTTCTGAAGGGAAACACACAGCAGAGTTCTCATCAATTTATCACACTCTGCTTTAGAACAAGAATCATGCTCCTGCTTTCTAGAGTCTCTAAGACAGCAGGAAACGTGAGTGTGCTGAGAACAAAAGAACGGTGTTTCCTACATAAGGACCATATGTAGTCCAACTCTGCTTTCGAAACTGATACAAAGCACTGGTCCTGTAACATTGAATGCTTGGCAGTTAAGATGAGAAACGTGTGAGCTTCATGAAAGACGTAGTTTGCTTGAGCTGAAAAGTAACTACCATTTCCAGAAACGATCCTTGCTTGTAGGAAGACTCAGAGCCTGGGATTTAACTCCATTTCTGAAGGGAAACACACAGCAGAGTTCTCATCCATTGATCACACTCTGCTTTAGAGTAAGAAGCACGCTCTTGCTTTCTAGAGGCTCTAAGACAGCAAGAAACGTGAGTGTGCTGAGAACAAAAGGACGATGTTTCCTACATAAGGACCATATGTAGTCCAACTCTGCTTTCAAAACTGATACAAAGCACTGGTCCTGTAACATCCAATGCTTGTCAGTTAAGATGAGAAACGTGTGAGCTTCCTGAACGACGTATTTCGTTTGAGATGTAAAGTAACTGCCCTTTCTGGAAACGAAGTCTTCCTTGTAGGAAGACTCAGAGCTTGGGATTTAACTCCTTTTTTGAAGTGAAACACACAGAAGAGTTCTCAATCATTGATCAAACTCTGCTTTAGAACAAAAAGCATGCTCTTGCTTTCTAGAGTCTCTAAGACAGCAGGAAACGTGAGTGTGCTGAGAACAAAAGAACGGTGTTTCCTACATAAGGACCATATGTAGTCCAACTCTGCTTTCGAAACTGATACAAAGCACTGGTCCTGTAACATCCAATGCTTGGCAGTTAAGATGAGAAACGTGTGAGCTTCATGAAAGACGTAGTTTGCTTGAGCTGAAAAGTAACTGCCCTTTCCAGAAACGATCCTTGCTTGTAGGAAGACTCAGAGCCTGGGATTTAACTCCATTTCTGAAGGGAAACACACAGCAGAGTTCTCATCCATTGATCACACTCTGCTTTAGAGTAAGAAGCACGCTCTTGCTTTCTAGAGGCTCTAAGACAGCATGAAACGTGAGTGTGCTGAGAACAAAAGAACGACGTTTCCTACACATACGGACCATATGTACTCCAACTCTGCTTCTGAAACTGATACAAAGCACTGGTCCTCTAACATCCAATGCTTGTCATTTAAGATGAGAAACGTGTCAGCTTCGTGAACGATGTAGTTCGTTTGAGCTGAGAAGTGACTGCCCTTACCTGAAACGAAGTGTTGCTTGTAGGAAGACACATAGCCTGGGATTTAACTCCATTTCTGAAGGGAAACAAACAGGATAGTTCTCATCCATGGATCACACTCTGCTGTAGAGCGAGAAGCACACTCTTGCTTTCTTGCGTCTCTAATACAGCAGGAAATCTGAGTGTGCTCAGCACAAGAGAACGGTGGTTCCTACACGTACAGACCATATCTAGTTCAACTCTGCTTCTGAAACTGAAACAAACCACAGGTCCTCTAACATCCAATGCTTGTCAGTTAAGATGAGAAAAGTGTGAGCTTCGTGAACGATGTAGTTCGTTGGAGCAGTAAAGAAACTGCCCTTACCTGAAAAGAATTCTTGCTTTAGGAAGACTCAGAGCCTGGGATTTAACTCCATTTCTGAAGGGAAACACACAGCAGAGTTCTCATCCATTGATCACACTCTGCTTTAGAGTAAGAAGCACGCTCTTGCTTTCTAGAGGCTCTAAGACATCATGAAACGTGAGTGTGCTGGGAACAAAAGAACGACGTTTCCTACACATACGGACCATATGTAGTCCAACTCTGCTTTCAAAACTGATACAAAGCACTGGTCCTGTAACATCCAATGCTTGTCAGTTAAGATGAGAAACGTGTGAGCTTCCTGAACGACGTATTTCGTTTGAGATGTAAAGTAACTGCCCTTTCTGGAAACGAAGTCTTCCTTGTAGGAAGACTCAGAGCTTGGGATTTAACTCCTTTTTTGAAGTGAAACACACAGAAGAGTTCTCATCCATTGATCAAACTCTGCTTTAGAACAAAAAGCATGCTCTTGCTTTCTAGAGTCTCTAAGACAGCAGGAAACGTGAGTGTGCTGAGAACAAATGAACGGAGTTTCCTACACATACAGACCATGTCTAGTCCAACTCTGCTTCTGAAACTGATACAAAGCACTGGTCCTGTAACATCCAATGCTTGTCAGTTAAGATGAGAAACGTGTGAGCTTCGTGAACGACGTAGTTCGTTTGTGCTGAAAAGTGACTGCCCTTACCTGAAACGAAGTCTTGCTTGTAGGAAGACACAGAGCCTGGAATTTAACTCCATTTCTGAAGAGAAACACACAGCATAGTTCTCATCCATGGATCACACTCTGCTGTAGAGCGAGAAGCACACTCTTGCTTTCTAGCGTCTCTAATACAGCAGGAAATCTGAGTGTGCTCAGAACAAGAGAACGGTGGTTCCTACACATACGGACCATATCTAGTTCAACTCTGCTTCTGAAACTGAAACAAACCACAGGTCCTCTAACATCCAATGCTTGTCAGTTAAGATGAGAAAAGTGTGAGCTTCGTGAACGATGTAGTTCGTTTGAGCTGTAAAGAAACTGCCCTTACCTGAAAAGAATTCTTGCTTTAGGAAGACTCAGAGCCTGGGATTTAACTCCATTTCTGAAGGGAAACACACAGCAGAGTTCTCATCAATTGATCACACTCTGCTTTAGAACAAGAATCATGCTCCTGCTTTCTAGAGTCTCTAAGACAGCAGGAAACGTGAGTGTGCTGAGAACAAAAGAACGGTGTTTCCTACATAAGGACCATATGTAGTCCAACTCTGCTTTCGAAACTGATACAAAGCACTGGTCCTGTAACATCCAATGCTTGGCAGTTAAGATGAGAAACGTGTGAGCTTCATGAAAGACGTAGTTTGCTTGAGCTGAAAAGTAACTGCCCTTTCCAGAAACGATCCTTGCTTGTAGGAAGACTCAGAGCCTGGGATTTAACTCCATTTCTGAAGGGAAACACACAGCAGAGTTCTCATCCATTGATCACACTCTGCTTTAGAGTAAGAAGCACGCTCTTGCTTTCTAGAGGCTCTAAGACAGCATGAAACGTGAGTGTGCTGAGAACAAAAGGACGATGTTTCCTACACATAAGGACCATATGTAGTCCAACTCTGCTTTCAAAACTGATACAAAGCACTGGTCCTGTAACATCCAATGCTTGTCAGTTAAGATGAGAAACGTGTGAGCTTCCTGAACGACGTATTTCGTTTGAGATGTAAAGTAACTGCCCTTTCTGGAAATGAAGTCTTCCTTGTAGGAAGACTCAGAGCTTGGCATTTAACTCCTTTTTTGAAGTGAAACACACAGAAGAGTTCTCATCCATTGATCAAACTCTGCTTTAGAACAAAAAGCATGCTCTTGCTTTCTAGAGTCTCTAAGACAGGAGGAAACGTGATTGTGCTGAGAACAAATGAACGGAGTTTCCTACACATACAGACCATGTCTAGTCCAACTCTGCTTCTGAAACTGATACAAAGCACTGGTCCTGTAACATCCAATGCTTGTCAGTTAAGATGAGAAACGTGTGAGCTTCGTGAACGACGAAGTTCGTTTGTGCTGAAAAGTGACTGCCCTTACCTGAAACGAAGTGTTGCTTGTAGGAAGACACAGAGCCTGGAATTTAACTCCATTTCTGAAGAGAAACACACAGCATAGTTCTCATCCATGGATCACACTCTGCTGTAGAGCGAGAAGCACACTCTTGCTTTCTAGCGTCTCTAATACAGCAGGAAATCTGAGTGTGCTCAGAACAAGAGAACGGTGGTTCCTACACATACGGACCATATCTAGTTCAACTCTGCTTCTGAAACTGAAACAAACCACAGGTCCTCTAACATCCAATGCTTGTCAGTTAAGATGAGAAAAGTGTGAGCTTCGTGAACGATGTAGTTCGTTTGAGCTGTAAAGAAACTGCCCTTACCTGAAAAGAATTCTTGCTTTAGGAAGACTCAGAGCCTGGGATTTAAGTCCATTTCTGAAGGGAAACACACAGCAGAGTTCTCATCAATTGATCACACTCTGCTTTAGAACAAGAATCATGCTCCTGCTTTCTAGAGTCTCTAAGACAGCAGGAAACGTGAGTGTGCTGAGAACAAAAGAACGGTGTTTCCTACATAAGGACCATATGTAGTCCAACTCTGCTTTCGAAACTGATACAAAGCACTGGTCCTGTAACATCCAATGCTTGGCAGTTAAGATGAGAAACGTGTGAGCTTCATGAAAGACGTAGTTTGCTTGAGCTGAAAAGTAACTGCCCTTTCCAGAAACGATCCTTGCTTGTAGGAAGACTCAGAGCCTGGGATTTAACTCCATTTCTGAAGGGAAACACACAGCAGAGTTCTCATCCATTGATCACACTCTGCTTTAGAGTAAGAAGCACGCTCTTGCTTTCTAGAGGCTCTAAGACAGCATGAAACGTGAGTGTGCTGAGAACAAAAGAACGACGTTTCCTACACATACGGACCATATGTACTCCAACTCTGCTTCTGAAACTGATACAAAGCACTGGTCCTCTAACATCCAATGCTTGTCATTTAAGATGAGAAACGTGTCAGCTTCGTGAACGATGTAGTTCGTTTGAGCTGAGAAGTGACTGCCCTTACCTGAAACGAAGTGTTGCTTGTAGGAAGACACATAGCCTGGGATTTAACTCCATTTCTGAAGGGAAACAAACAGGATAGTTCTCATCCAAGGATCACACTCTGCTTTAGAGCGAGAACACGCTCTTGCTTTCGAGCTTCTCTAATACAGCAGGAAATCTGAGTGTGCTCAGAAGAAGAGAATGGTGTTTCCTACACATACGGACCATATCTAGTTCAACTCTGCTTCTGAAACTGAAACAAACCACAGGTCCTCTAACATCCAATGCTTGTCAGTTAAGATGAGAAAAGTGTGAGCTTCGTGAACGATGTAGTTCGTTGGAGCAGTAAAGAAACTGCCCTTACCTGAAAAGAATTCTTGCTTTAGGAAGACTCAGAGCCTGGGATTTAACTCCATTTCTGAAGGGAAACACACAGCAGAGTTCTCATCCATTGATCACACTCTGCTTTTGAGTAAGAAGCACGCTCTTGCTTTCTAGAGGCTCTAAGACAGCATGAAACGTGAGTGTGCTGAGAACAAAAGAACGACGTTTCCTACACATACGGACCATATGTAGTCCAACTCTGCTTTCAAAACTGATACAAAGCACTGGTCCTGTAACATCCAATGCTTGTCAGTTAAGATGAGAAACGTGTGAGCTTCCTGAACGACGTATTTCGTTTGAGATGTAAAGTAACTGCCCTTTCTGGAAACGAAGTCTTCCTTGTAGGAAGACTCAGAGCTTGGGATTTAACTCCTTTTTTGAAGTGAAACACACAGAAGAGTTCTCATCCATTGATCAAACTCTGCTTTAGAACAAAAAGCATGCTCTTGCTTTCTAGAGTCTCTAAGACAGCAGGAAACGTGAGTGTGCTGAGAACAAATGAACGGAGTTTCCTACACATACAGACCATGTCTAGTCCAACTCTGCTTCTGAAACTGATACAAAGCACTGGTCCTGTAACATCCAATGCTTGTCAGTTAAGATGAGAAACGTGTGAGCTTCGTGAACGACGTAGTTCGTTTGTGCTGAAAAGTGACTGCCCTTACCTGAAACGAAGTCTTGCTTGTAGGAAGACACAGAGCCTGGAATTTAACTCCATTTCTGAAGAGAAACACACAGCATAGTTCTCATCCATGGATCACACTCTGCTGTAGAGCGAGAAGCACACTCTTGCTTTCTAGCGTCTCTAATACAGCAGGAAATCTGAGTGTGCTCAGAACAAGAGAACGGTGGTTCCTACACATACGGACCATATCTAGTTCAACTCTGCTTCTGAAACTGAAACAAACCACAGGTCCTCTAACATCCAATGCTTGTCAGTTAAGATGAGAAAAGTGTGAGCTTCGTGAACGATGTAGTTCGTTTGAGCTGTAAAGAAACTGCCCTTACCTGAAAAGAATTCTTGCTTTAGGAAGACTCAGAGCCTGGGATTTAACTCCATTTCTGAAGGGAAACACACAGCAGAGTTCTCATCAATTGATCACACTCTGCTTTAGAACAAGAATCATGCTCCTGCTTTCTAGAGTCTCTAAGACAGCAGGAAACGTGAGTGTGCTGAGAACAAAAGAACGGTGTTTCCTACATAAGGACCATATGTAGTCCAACTCTGCTTTCGAAACTGATACAAAGCACTGGTCCAGTAACATTGAATGCTTGGCAGTTAAGATGAGAAACCTGTGAGCTTCATGAAAGACGTAGTTTGCTTGAGCTGAAAAGAAACTGCCATTTCCAGAAACGATCCTTGCTTGTAGGAAGACTCAGAGCCTGGGATTTAACTCCATTTCTGAAGGGAAACACACAGCAGAGTTCTCATCCATTGATCACACTCTGCTTTAGAGTAAGAAGCACGCTCTTGCTTTCTAGAGGCTCTAAGACAGCAAGAAACGTGAGTGTGCTGAGAACAAAAGGACGATGTTTCCTACATAAGGACCATATGTAGTCCAACTCTGCTTTCAAAACTGATACAAAGCACTGGTCCTGTAACATCCAATGCTTGTCAGTTAAGATGAGAAACGTGTGAGCTTCCTGAACGACGTATTTCGTTTGAGATGTAAAGTAACTGCCCTTTCTGGAAACGAAGTCTTCCTTGTAGGAAGACTCAGAGCTTGGGATTTAACTCCTTTTTTGAAGTGAAACACACAGAAGAGTTCTCATCCATTGATCAAACTCTGCTTTAGAACAAAAAGCATGCTCTTGCTTTCTAGAGTCTCTAAGACAGCAGGAAACGTGAGTGTGCTGAGAACAAAAGAACGACGTTTCCTACACATACGGACCATATGTACTCCAACTCTGCTTCTGAAACTGATACAAAGCACTGGTCCTCTAACATCCAATGCTTGTCATTTAAGATGAGAAACGTGTGAGCTTCGTGAACGATGTAGTTCGTTTGAGCTGAGAAGTGACTGCCCTTACCTGAAACGAAGTGTTGCTTGTAGGAAGACACAGAGCCTGGGATTTAACTCCATTTCTGAAGGGAAACAAACAGGATAGTTCTCATCCATGGATCACACTCTGCTTTAGAGCGAGAACACGCTCTTGCTTTCTAGCTTCTCTAATACAGCAGGAAATCTGAGTGTGCTCAGAAGAAGAGAACGGTGTTTCCTACACATACGGACCATATCTAGTTCAACTCTGCTTCTGAAACTGAAACAAACCACAGGTCCTCTAACATCCAATGCTTGTCAGTTAAGATGAGAAAAGTGTGAGCTTCGTGAACGATGTAGTTCGTTGGAGCAGTAAAGAAACTGCCCTTACCTGAAAAGAATTCTTGCTTTAGGAAGACTCAGAGCCTGGGATTTAACTCCATTTCTGAAGGGAAACACACAGCAGAGTTCTCATCAATTGATCACACTCTGCTTTAGAACAAGAATCATGCTCCTGCTTTCTAGAGTCTCTAAGACAGCAGGAAACCTGAGTGTGCTGAGAACAAAAGAACGGTGTTTCCTACATAAGGACCATATGTAGTCCAACTCTGCTTTCAAAACTGATACAAAGCACTGGTCCTGTAACATCCAATGCTTGGCAGTTAAGATGAGAAACGTGTGAGCTTCATGAAAGACGTAGTTTGCTTGAGCTGAAAAGTAACTGCCCTTTCCAGAAACGATCCTTGCTTGTAGGAAGACTCAGAGCCTGGGATTTAACTCCATTTCTGAAGGGAAACACACAGCAGAGTTCTCATCCATTGATCACACTCTGCTTTAGAGTAAGAAGCACGCTCTTGCTTTCTAGAGGCTCTAAGACAGCATGAAACGTGAGTGTGCTGAGAACAAAAGGACGATGTTTCCTACACATAAGGACCATATGTAGTCCAACTCTGCTTTCAAAACTGATACAAAGCACTGGTCCTGTAACATCCAATGCTTGTCAGTTAAGATGAGAAACGTGTGAGCTTCCTGAACGACGTATTTCGTTTGAGATGTAAAGTAACTGCCCTTTCTGGAAACGAAGTCTTCCTTGTAGGAAGACTCAGAGCTTGGGATTTAACTCCTTTTTTGAAGTGAAACACACAGAAGAGTTCTCATCCATTGATCAAACTCTGCTTTAGAACAAAAAGCATGCTCTTGCTTTCTAGAGTCTCTAAGACAGGAGGAAACGTGATTGTGCTGAGAACAAATGAACGGAGTTTCCTACACATACAGACCATGTCTAGTCCAACTCTGCTTCTGAAACTGATACAAAGCACTGGTCCTGTAACATCCAATGCTTGTCAGTTAAGATGAGAAACGTGTGAGCTTCGTGAACGACATAGTTCGTTTGTGCTGAAAAGTGACTGCCCTTACCTGAAACGAAGTGTTGCTTGTAGGAAGACACAGAGCCTGGAATTTAACTCCATTTCTGAAGAGAAACACACAGCATAGTTCTCATCCATGGATCACACTCTGCTGTAGAGCGAGAAGCACACTCTTGCTTTCTAGCGTCTCTAATACAGCAGGAAATCTGAGTGTGCTCAGAACAAGAGAACGGTGGTTCCTACACATACGGACCATATCTAGTTCAACTCTGCTTCTGAAACTGAAACAAACCACAGGTCCTCTAACATCCAATGCTTGTGAGTTAAGATGAGAAAAGTGTGAGCTTCGTGAACGATGTAGTTCGTTTGAGCTGTAAAGAAACTGCCCTTACCTGAAAAGAATTCTTGCTTTAGGAAGACTCAGAGCCTGGGATTTAAGTCCATTTCTGAAGGGAAACACACAGCAGAGTTCTCATCAATTGATCACACTCTGCTTTAGAACAAGAATCATGCTCCTGCTTTCTAGAGTCTCTAAGACAGCAGGAAACGTGAGTGTGCTGAGAACAAAAGAACTGTGTTTCCTACATAAGGACCATATGTAGTCCAACTCTGCTTTCGAAACTGATACAAAGCACTGGTCCTGTAACATCCAATGCTTGGCAGTTAAGATGAGAAACGTGTGAGCTTCATGAAAGACGTAGTTTGCTTGAGCTGAAAAGTAACTGCCCTTTCCAGAAACGATCCTTGCTTGTAGGAAGACTCAGAGCCTGGGATTTAACTCCATTTCTGAAGGGAAACACACAGCAGAGTTCTCATCCATTGATCACACTCTGCTTTAGAGTAAGAAGCACGCTCTTGCTTTCTAGAGGCTCTAAGACAGCATGAAACGTGAGTGTGCTGAGAACAAAAGAACGACGTTTCCTACACATACGGACCATATGTACTCCAACTCTGCTTCTGAAACTGATACAAAGCACTGGTCCTCTAACATCCAATGCTTGTCATTTAAGATGAGAAACGTGTCAGCTTCGTGAACGATGTAGTTCGTTTGAGCTGAGAAGTGACTGCCCTTACCTGAAACGAAGTGTTGCTTGTAGGAAGACACATAGCCTGGGATTTAACTCCATTTCTGAAGGGAAACAAACAGGATAGTTCTCATCCATGGATCACACTCTGCTTTAGAGCGAGAACACGCTCTTGCTTTCGAGCTTCTCTAATACAGCAGGAAATCTGAGTGTGCTCAGAAGAAGAGAACGGTGTTTCCTACACATACGGACCATATCTAGTTCAACTCTGCTTCTGAAACTGAAACAAACCACAGGTCCTCTAACATCCAATGCTTGTCAGTTAACATGAGAAAAGTGTGAGCTTCGTGAACGATGTAGTTCGTTGGAGCAGTAAAGAAACTGCCCTTACCTGAAAAGAATTCTTGCTTTAGGAAGACTCAGAGCCTGGGATTTAACTCCATTTCTGAAGGGAAACACACAGCAGAGTTCTCATCCATTGATCACACTCTGCTTTTGAGTAAGAAGCACGCTCTTGCTTTCTAGAGGCTCTAAGACAGCATGAAACGTGAGTGTGCTGAGAACAAAAGAACGACGTTTCCTACACATACGGACCATATGTAGTCCAACTCTGCTTTCAAAACTGATACAAAGCACTGGTCCTGTAACATCCAATGCTTGTCAGTTAAGATGAGAAACGTGTGAGCTTCCTGAACGACGTATTTCGTTTGAGATGTAAAGTAACTGCCCTTTCTGGAAACGAAGTCTTCCTTGTAGGAAGACTCAGAGCTTGGGATTTAACTCCTTTTTTGAAGTGAAACACACAGAAGAGTTCTCATCCATTGATCAAACTCTGCTTTAGAACAAAAAGCATGCTCTTGCTTTCTAGAGTCTCTAAGACAGCAGGAAACGTGAGTGTGCTGAGAACAAATGAACGGAGTTTCCTACACATACAGACCATGTCTAGTCCAACTCTGCTTCTGAAACTGATACAAAGCACTGGTCCTGTAACATCCAATGCTTGTCAGTTAAGATGAGAAACGTGTGAGCTTCGTGAACGACGTAGTTCGTTTGTGCTGAAAAGTGACTGCCCTTACCTGAAACGAAGTCTTGCTTGTAGGAAGACACAGAGCCTGGAATTTAACTCCATTTCTGAAGAGAAACACACAGCATAGTTCTCATCCATGGATCACACTCTGCTGTAGAGCGAGAAGCACACTCTTGCTTTCTAGCGTCTCTAATACAGCAGGAAATCTGAGTGTGCTCAGAACAAGAGAACGGTGGTTCCTACACATACGGACCATATCTAGTTCAACTCTGCTTCTGAAACTGAAACAAACCACAGGTCCTCTAACATCCAATGCTTGTCAGTTAAGATGAGAAAAGTGTGAGCTTCGTGAACGATGTAGTTCGTTTGAGCTGTAAAGAAACTGCCCTTACCTGAAAAGAATTCTTGCTTTAGGAAGACTCAGAGCCTGGGATTTAACTCCATTTCTGAAGGGAAACACACAGCAGAGTTCTCATCAATTGATCACACTCTGCTTTAGAACAAGAATCATGCTCCTGCTTTCTAGAGTCTCTAAGACAGCAGGAAACGTGAGTGTGCTGAGAACAAAAGAACGGTGTTTCCTACATAAGGACCATATGTAGTCCAACTCTGCTTTCGAAACTGATACAAAGCACTGGTCCAGTAACATTGAATGCTTGGCAGTTAAGATGAGAAACCTGTGAGCTTCATGAAAGACGTAGTTTGCTTGAGCTGAAAAGAAACTGCCATTTCCAGAAACGATCCTTGCTTGTAGGAAGACTCAGAGCCTGGGATTTAACTCCATTTCTGAAGGGAAACACACAGCAGAGTTCTCATCCATTGATCACACTCTGCTTTAGAGTAAGAAGCACGCTCTTGCTTTCTAGAGGCTCTAAGACAGCAAGAAACGTGAGTGTGCTGAGAACAAAAGGACGATGTTTCCTACATAAGGACCATATGTAGTCCAACTCTGCTTTCAAAACTGATACAAAGCACTGGTCCTGTAACATCCAATGCTTGTCAGTTAAGATGAGAAACGTGTGAGCTTCCTGAACGACGTATTTCGTTTGAGATGTAAAGTAACTGCCCTTTCTGGAAACGAAGTCTTCCTTGTAGGAAGACTCAGAGCTTGGGATTTAACTCCTTTTTTGAAGTGAAACACACAGAAGAGTTCTCATCCATTGATCAAACTCTGCTTTAGAACAAAAAGCATGCTCTTGCTTTCTAGAGTCTCTAAGACAGCAGGAAACGTGAGTGTGCTGAGAACAAAAGAACGACGTTTCCTACACATACGGACCATATGTACTCCAACTCTGCTTCTGAAACTGATACAAAGCACTGGTCCTCTAACATCCAATGCTTGTCAGTTAAGATGAGAAACGTGTGAGCTTCGTGAACGACATAGTTCGTTTGTGCTGAAAAGTGACTGCCCTTACCTGAAACGAAGTGTTGCTTGTAGGAAGACACAGAGCCTGGAATTTAACTCCATTTCTGAAGAGAAACACACAGCATAGTTCTCATCCATGGATCACACTCTGCTGTAGAGCGAGAAGCACACTCTTGCTTTCTAGCGTCTCTAATACAGCAGGAAATCTGAGTGTGCTCAGAACAAGAGAACGGTGGTTCCTACACATACGGACCATATCTAGTTCAACTCTGCTTCTGAAACTGAAACAAACCACAGGTCCTCTAACATCCAATGCTTGTGAGTTAAGATGAGAAAAGTGTGAGCTTCGTGAACGATGTAGTTCGTTTGAGCTGTAAAGAAACTGCCCTTACCTGAAAAGAATTCTTGCTTTAGGAAGACTCAGAGCCTGGGATTTAAGTCCATTTCTGAAGGGAAACACACAGCAGAGTTCTCATCAATTGATCACACTCTGCTTTAGAACAAGAATCATGCTCCTGCTTTCTAGAGTCTCTAAGACAGCAGGAAACGTGAGTGTGCTGAGAACAAAAGAACTGTGTTTCCTACATAAGGACCATATGTAGTCCAACTCTGCTTTCGAAACTGATACAAAGCACTGGTCCTGTAACATCCAATGCTTGGCAGTTAAGATGAGAAACGTGTGAGCTTCATGAAAGACGTAGTTTGCTTGAGCTGAAAAGTAACTGCCCTTTCCAGAAACGATCCTTGCTTGTAGGAAGACTCAGAGCCTGGGATTTAACTCCATTTCTGAAGGGAAACACACAGCAGAGTTCTCATCCATTGATCACACTCTGCTTTAGAGTAAGAAGCACGCTCTTGCTTTCTAGAGGCTCTAAGACAGCATGAAACGTGAGTGTGCTGAGAACAAAAGAACGACGTTTCCTACACATACGGACCATATGTACTCCAACTCTGCTTCTGAAACTGATACAAAGCACTGGTCCTCTAACATCCAATGCTTGTCATTTAAGATGAGAAACGTGTCAGCATCGTGAACGATGTACTTCGTTTGAGCTGAGAAGTGACTGCCCTTACCTGAAACGAAGTGTTGCTTGTAGGAAGACACATAGCCTGGGATTTAACTCCATTTCTGAAGGGAAACAAACAGGATAGTTCTCATCCATGGATCACACTCTGCTTTAGAGCGAGAACACGCTCTTGCTTTCGAGCTTCTCTAATACAGCAGGAAATCTGAGTGTGCTCAGAAGAAGAGAACGGTGTTTCCTACACATACGGACCATATCTAGTTCAACTCTGCTTCTGAAACTGAAACAAACCACAGGTCCTCTAACATCCAATGCTTGTCAGTTAACATGAGAAAAGTGTGAGCTTCATGAACGATGTAGTTCGTTGGAGCAGTAAAGAAACTGCCCTTACCTGAAAAGAATTCTTGCTTTAGGAAGACTCAGAGCCTGGGATTTAACTCCATTTCTGAAGGGAAACACACAGCAGAGTTCTCATCAATTGATCACACTCTGCTTTAGAACAAGAATCATGCTCCTGCTTTCTAGAGTCTCTAAGACAGCAGGAAACGTGAGTGTGCTGAGAACAAAAGAACGGTGTTTCCTACATAAGGACCATATGTAGTCCAACTCTGCTTTCGAAACTGATACAAAGCACTGGTCCTGTAACATCCAATGCTTGGCAGTTAAGATGAGAAACGTGTGAGCCTCATGAAAGACGTAGTTTGCTTGAGCTGAAAAGTAACTGCCCTTTCCAGAAACGATCCTTGCTTGTAGGAAGACTCAGAGCCTGGGATTTAACTCCATTTCTGAAGGGAAACACACAGCAGAGTTCTCATCCATTGATCACACTCTGCTTTAGAGTAAGAAGCACGCTCTTGCTTTCTAGAGGCTCTAAGACAGCATGAAACGTGAGTGTGCTGAGAACAAAAGGACGATGTTTCCTACACATAAGGACCATATGTAGTCCAACTCTGCTTTCAAAACTGATACAAAGCACTGGTCCTGTAACATCCAATGCTTGTCAGTTAAGATGAGAAACGTGTGAGCTTCCTGAACGACGTATTTCGTTTGAGATGTAAAGTAACTGCCCTTTCTGGAAACGAAGTCTTCCTTGTAGGAAGACTCAGAGCTTGGGATTTAACTCCTTTTTTGAAGTGAAACACACAGAAGAGTTCTCATCCATTGATCAAACTCTGCTTTAGAACAAAAAGCATGCTCTTGCTTTCTAGAGTCTCTAAGACAGCAGGAAACGTGAGTGTGCTGAGAACAAATGAACGGAATTTCCTACACATACAGACCATGTCTAGTCCAACTCTGCTTCTGAAACTGATACAAAGCACTGGTCCTGTAACTTCCAATGCTTGTCAGTTAAGATGAGAAACGTGTGAGCTTCGTGAACGACGTAGTTCTTTTGTGCTGAAAAGTGACTGCCCTTACCTGAAACGAAGTCTTGCTTGTAGGAAGACACAGAGCCTGGAATTTAACTCCATTTCTGAAGAGAAACACACAGCATAGTTCTCATCCATGGATCACACTCTGCTGTAGAGCGAGAAGCACACCCTTGCTTTCTAGCGTCTCTAATACAGCAGGAATTCTGAGTGTGCTCAGGACAAGAGAACGGTGGTTCCTACACATACGGACCATATCTAGTTCAACTCTGCTTCTGAAACTGAAACAAACCACAGGTCCTCTAACATCCAATGCTTGTCAGTTAAGATGAGAAAAGTGTGAGCTTCGTGAACGATGTAGTTCGTTTGAGCTGTAAAGAAACTGCCCTTACCTGAAAAGAATTCTTGCTTTAGGAAGACTCAGAGCCTGGGATTTAAGTCCATTTCTGAAGGGAAACACACAGCAGAGTTCTCATCAATTGATCACACTCTGCTTTAGAACAAGAATCATGCTCCTGCTTTCTAGAGTCTCTAAGACAGCAGGAAACGTGAGTGTGCTGAGAACAAAAGAACGGTGTTTCCTACATAAGGACCATATGTAGTCCAACTCTGCTTTCGAAACTGATACAAAGCACTGGTCCTGTAACATTGAATGCTTGGCAGTTAAGATGAGAAACGTGTGAGCTTCATGAAAGACGTAGTTTGCTTGAGCTGAAAAGTAACTACCATTTCCAGAAACGATCCTTGCTTGTAGGAAGACTCAGAGCCTGGGATTTAACTCCATTTCTGAAGGGAAACACACAGCAGAGTTCTCATCCATTGATCACACTCTGCTTTAGAGTAAGAAGCACGCTCTTGCTTTCTAGAGGCTCTAAGACAGCAAGAAACGTGAGTGTGCTGAGAACAAAAGGACGATGTTTCCTACATAAGGACCATATGTAGTCCAACTCTGCTTTCAAAACTGATACAAAGCACTGGTCCTGTAACATCCAATGCTTGTCAGTTAAGATGAGAAAAGTGTGAGCTTCCTGAACGACGTATTTCGTTTGAGATGTAAAGTAACTGCCCTTTCTGGAAACGAAGTCTTCCTTGTAGGAAGACTCAGAGCTTGGGATTTAACTCCTTTTTTGAAGTGAAACACACAGAAGAGTTCTCAATCATTGATCAAACTCTGCTTTAGAACAAAAAGCATGCTCTTGCTTTCTAGAGTCTCTAAGACAGCAGGAAACGTGAGTGTGCTGAGAACAAAAGAACGGTGTTTCCTACATAAGGACCATATGTAGTCCAACTCTGCTTTCGAAACTGATACAAAGCACTGGTCCTGTAACATCCAATGCTTGGCAGTTCAGATGAGAAACGTGTGAGCTTCATGAAAGACGTAGTTTGCTTGAGCTGAAAAGTAACTGCCCTTTCCAGAAACGATCCTTGCTTGTAGGAAGACTCAGAGCCTGGGATTTAACTCCATTTCTGAAGGGAAACACACAGCAGAGTTCTCATCCATTGATCACACTATGCTTTAGAGTAAGAAGCACGCTCTTGCTTTCTAGAGGCTCTAAGACAGCATGAAACGTGAGTGTGCTGAGAACAAAAGAACGACGTTTCCTACACATACGGACCATATGTACTCCAACTCTGCTTCTGAAACTGATACAAAGCACTGGTCCTCTAACATCCAATGCTTGTCATTTAAGATGAGAAACGTGTCAGCTTCGTGAACGATGTAGTTCGTTTGAGCTGAGAAGTGACTGCCCTTACCTGAAACGAAGTGTTGCTTGTAGGAAGACACATAGCCTGGGATTTAACTCCATTTCTGAAGGGAAACAAACAGGATAGTTCTCATCCATGGATCACACTCTGCTGTAGAGCGAGAAGCACACTCTTGCTTTCTTGCGTCTCTAATACAGCAGGAAATCTGAGTGTGCTCAGCACAAGAGAACGGTGGTTCCTACACGTACAGACCATATCTAGTTCAACTCTGCTTCTGAAACTGAAACAAACCACAGGTCCTCTAACATCCAATGCTTGTCAGTTAAGATGAGAAAAGTGTGAGCTTCGTGAACGATGTAGTTCGTTGGAGCAGTAAAGAAACTGCCCTTACCTGAAAAGAATTCTTGCTTTAGGAAGACTCAGAGCCTGGGATTTAACTCCATTTCTGAAGGGAAACACACAGCAGAGTTCTCATCCATTGATCACACTCTGCTTTAGAGTAAGAAGCACGCTCTTGCTTTCTAGAGGCTCTAAGACATCATGAAACGTGAGTGTGCTGGGAACAAAAGAACGACGTTTCCTACACATACGGACCATATGTAGTCCAACTCTGCTTTCAAAACTGATACAAAGCACTGGTCCTGTAACATCCAATGCTTGTCAGTTAAGATGAGAAACGTGTGAGCTTCCTGAACGACGTATTTCGTTTGAGATGTAAAGTAACTGCCCTTTCTGGAAACGAAGTCTTCCTTGTAGGAAGACTCAGAGCTTGGGATTTAACTCCTTTTTTGAAGTGAAACACACAGAAGAGTTCTCATCCATTGATCAAACTCTGCTTTAGAACAAAAAGCATGCTCTTGCTTTCTAGAGTCTCTAAGACAGCAGGAAACGTGAGTGTGCTGAGAACAAATGAACGGAGTTTCCTACACATACAGACCATGTCTAGTCCAACTCTGCTTCTGAAACTGATACAAAGCACTGGTCCTGTAACATCCAATGCTTGTCAGTTAAGATGAGAAACGTGTGAGCTTCGTGAACGACGTAGTTCGTTTGTGCTGAAAAGTGACTGCCCTTACCTGAAACGAAGTCTTGCTTGTAGGAAGACACAGAGCCTGGAATTTAACTCCATTTCTGAAGAGAAACACACAGCATAGTTCTCATCCATGGATCACACTCTGCTGTAGAGCGAGAAGCACACTCTTGCTTTCTAGCGTCTCTAATACAGCAGGAAATCTGAGTGTGCTCAGAACAAGAGAACGGTGGTTCCTACACATACGGACCATATCTAGTTCAACTCTGCTTCTGAAACTGAAACAAACCACAGGTCCTCTAACATCCAATGCTTGTCAGTTAAGATGAGAAAAGTGTGAGCTTCGTGAACGATGTAGTTCGTTTGAGCTGTAAAGAAACTGCCCTTACCTGAAAAGAATTCTTGCTTTAGGAAGACTCAGAGCCTGGGATTTAACTCCATTTCTGAAGGGAAACACACAGCAGAGTTCTCATCAATTGATCACACTCTGCTTTAGAACAAGAATCATGCTCCTGCTTTCTAGAGTCTCTAAGACAGCAGGAAACGTGAGTGTGCTGAGAACAAAAGAACGGTGTTTCCTACATAAGGACCATATGTAGTCCAACTCTGCTTTCGAAACTGATACAAAGCACTGGTCCTGTAACATCCAATGCTTGGCAGTTAAGATGAGAAACGTGTGAGCTTCATGAAAGACGTAGTTTGCTTGAGCTGAAAAGTAACTGCCCTTTCCAGAAACGATCCTTGCTTGTAGGAAGACTCAGAGCCTGGGATTTAACTCCATTTCTGAAGGGAAACACACAGCAGAGTTCTCATCCATTGATCACACTCTGCTTTAGAGTAAGAAGCACGCTCTTGCTTTCTAGAGGCTCTAAGACAGCATGAAACGTGAGTGTGCTGAGAACAAAAGGACGATGTTTCCTACACATAAGGACCATATGTAGTCCAACTCTGCTTTCAAAACTGATACAAAGCACTGGTCCTGTAACATCCAATGCTTGTCAGTTAAGATGAGAAACGTGTGAGCTTCCTGAACGACGTATTTCGTTTGAGATGTAAAGTAACTGCCCTTTCTGGAAATGAAGTCTTCCTTGTAGGAAGACTCAGAGCTTGGCATTTAACTCCTTTTTTGAAGTGAAACACACAGAAGAGTTCTCATCCATTGATCAAACTCTGCTTTAGAACAAAAAGCATGCTCTTGCTTTCTAGAGTCTCTAAGACAGGAGGAAACGTGATTGTGCTGAGAACAAATGAACGGAGTTTCCTACACATACAGACCATGTCTAGTCCAACTCTGCTTCTGAAACTGATACAAAGCACTGGTCCTGTAACATCCAATGCTTGTCAGTTAAGATGAGAAACGTGTGAGCTTCGTGAACGACGAAGTTCGTTTGTGCTGAAAAGTGACTGCCCTTACCTGAAACGAAGTGTTGCTTGTAGGAAGACACAGAGCCTGGAATTTAACTCCATTTCTGAAGAGAAACACACAGCATAGTTCTCATCCATGGATCACACTCTGCTGTAGAGCGAGAAGCACACTCTTGCTTTCTAGCGTCTCTAATACAGCAGGAAATCTGAGTGTGCTCAGAACAAGAGAACGGTGGTTCCTACACATACGGACCATATCTAGTTCAACTCTGCTTCTGAAACTGAAACAAACCACAGGTCCTCTAACATCCAATGCTTGTGAGTTAAGATGAGAAAAGTGTGAGCTTCGTGAACGATGTAGTTCGTTTGAGCTGTAAAGAAACTGCCCTTACCTGAAAAGAATTCTTGCTTTAGGAAGACTCAGAGCCTGGGATTTAAGTCCATTTCTGAAGGGAAACACACAGCAGAGTTCTCATCAATTGATCACACTCTGCTTTAGAACAAGAATCATGCTCCTGCTTTCTAGAGTCTCTAAGACAGCAGGAAACGTGAGTGTGCTGAGAACAAAAGAACGGTGTTTCCTACATAAGGACCATATGTAGTCCAACTCTGCTTTCGAAACTGATACAAAGCACTGGTCCTGTAACATCCAATGCTTGGCAGTTAAGATGAGAAACGTGTGAGCTTCATGAAAGACGTAGTTTGCTTGAGCTGAAAAGTAACTGCCCTTTCCAGAAACGATCCTTGCTTGTAGGAAGACTCAGAGCCTGGGATTTAACTCCATTTCTGAAGGGAAACACACAGCAGAGTTCTCATCCATTGATCACACTCTGCTTTAGAGTAAGAAGCACGCTCTTGCTTTCTAGAGGCTCTAAGACAGCATGAAACGTGAGTGTGCTGAGAACAAAAGAACGACGTTTCCTACACATACGGACCATATGTACTCCAACTCTGCTTCTGAAACTGATACAAAGCACTGGTCCTCTAACATCCAATGCTTGTCATTTAAGATGAGAAACGTGTCAGCTTCGTGAACGATGTAGTTCGTTTGAGCTGAGAAGTGACTGCCCTTACCTGAAACGAAGTGTTGCTTGTAGGAAGACACATAGCCTGGGATTTAACTCCATTTCTGAAGGGAAACAAACAGGATAGTTCTCATCCAAGGATCACACTCTGCTTTAGAGCGAGAACACGCTCTTGCTTTCGAGCTTCTCTAATACAGCAGGAAATCTGAGTGTGCTCAGAAGAAGAGAATGGTGTTTCCTACACATACGGACCATATCTAGTTCAACTCTGCTTCTGAAACTGAAACAAACCACAGGTCCTCTAACATCCAATGCTTGTCAGTTAAGATGAGAAAAGTGTGAGCTTCGTGAACGATGTAGTTCGTTGGAGCAGTAAAGAAACTGCCCTTACCTGAAAAGAATTCTTGCTTTAGGAAGACTCAGAGCCTGGGATTTAACTCCATTTCTGAAGGGAAACACACAGCAGAGTTCTCATCCATTGATCACACTCTGCTTTAGAGTAAGAAGCACGCTCTTGCTTTCTAGAGGCTCTAAGACAGCAAGAAACGTGAGTGTGCTGAGAACAAAAGGACGATGTTTCCTACATAAGGACCATATGTAGTCCAACTCTGCTTTCAAAACTGATACAAAGCACTGGTCCTGTAACATCCAATGCTTGTCAGTTAAGATGAGAAACGTGTGAGCTTCCTGAACGACGTATTTCGTTTGAGATGTAAAGTAACTGCCCTTTCTGGAAACGAAGTCTTCCTTGTAGGAAGACTCAGAGCTTGGGATTTAACTCCTTTTTTGAAGTGAAACACACAGAAGAGTTCTCATCCATTGATCAAACTCTGCTTTAGAACAAAAAGCATGCTCTTGCTTTCTAGAGTCTCTAAGACAGCAAAGGAAACGTGAGTGTGCTGAGAACAAAAGAACGGTGTTTCCTACATAAGGACCATATGTAGTCCAACTCTGCTTTCGAAACAGATACAAAGCACTGGTCCTGTAACATCCAATACTTGTCAGTTAAGATGAGAAACGTGTGAGCTTCGTGAACGACGTAGTTCGTTTGTGCTGAAAAGTGACTGCCCTTACCTGAAACGAAGTCTTGCTTGTAGGAAGACACAGAGCCTGGAATTTAACTCCATTTCTGAAGAGAAACACACAGCATAGTTCTCATCCATGGATCACACTCTGCTGTAGAGCGAGAAGCACACTCTTGCTTTCTAGCGTCTCTAATACAGCAGGAAATCTGAGTGTGCTCAGAACAAGAGAACGGTGGTTCCTACACATACGGACCATATCTAGTTCAACTCTGCTTCTGAAACTGAAACAAACCACAGGTCCTCTAACATCCAATGCTTGTCAGTTAAGATGAGAAAAGTGTGAGCTTCGTGAACGATGTAGTTCGTTTGAGCTGTAAAGAAACTGCCCTTACCTGAAAAGAATTCTTGCTTTAGGAAGACTCAGAGCCTGGGATTTAACTCCATTTCTGAAGGGAAACACACAGCAGAGTTCTCATCAATTGATCACACTCTGCTTTAGAACAAGAATCATGCTCCTGCTTTCTAGAGTCTCTAAGACAGCAGGAAACGTGAGTGTGCTGAGAACAAAAGAACGGTGTTTCCTACATAAGGACCATATGTAGTCCAACTCTGCTTTCGAAACTGATACAAAGCACTGGTCCTGTAACATTGAATGCTTGGCAGTTAAGATGAGAAACGTGTGAGCTTCATGAAAGACGTAGTTTGCTTGAGCTGAAAAGTAACTGCCCTTTCCAGAAACGATCCTTGCTTGTAGGAAGACTCAGAGCCTGGGATTTAACTCCATTTCTGAAGGGAAACACACAGCAGAGTTCTCATCCATTGATCACACTCTGCTTTAGAGTAAGAAGCACGCTCTTGCTTTCTAGAGGCTCTAAGACAGCAAGAAACGTGAGTGTGCTGAGAACAAAAGGACGATGTTTCCTACATAAGGACCATATGTAGTCCAACTCTGCTTTCAAAACTGATACAAAGCACTGGTCCTGTAACATCCAATGCTTGTCAGTTAAGATGAGAAACGTGTGAGCTTCCTGAACGACGTATTTCGTTTGAGATGTAAAGTAACTGCCCTTTCTGGAAACGAAGTCTTCCTTGTAGGAAGACTCAGAGCTTGGGATTTAACTCCTTTTTTGAAGTGAAACACACAGAAGAGTTCTCATCCATTGATCAAACTCTGCTTTAGAACAAAAAGCATGCTCTTGCTTTCTAGAGTCTCTAAGACAGCAGGAAACGTGAGTGTGCTGAGAACAAAAGAACGGTGTTTCCTACATAAGGACCATATGTAGTCCAACTCTGCTTTCGAAACTGATACAAAGCACTGGTCCTGTAACATCCAATGCTTGTCAGTTAAGATGAGAAACGTGTGAGCTTCCTGAACGACGTATTTCGTTTGAGATGTAAAGTAACTGCCCTTTCTGGATACGAAGTCTTCCTTGTTGAAGACACAGAGCCTGGAATTTAACTCCATTTCTGAAGAGAAACACACAGCATAGTTCTCATCCATGGATCACACTCTGCTGTAGAGCGAGAAGCACACTCTTGCTTTCTTGCGTCTCTAATACAGCAGGAAATCTGAGTGTGCTCAGCACAAGAGAACGGTGGTTCCTACACGTACAGACCATATCTAGTTCAACTCTGCTTCTGAAACTGAAACAAACCACAGGTCCTCTAACATCCAATGCTTGTCAGTTAAGATGAGAAAAGTGTGAGCTTCGTGAACGATGTAGTTCGTTGGAGCAGTAAAGAAACTGCCCTTACCTGAAAAGAATTCTTGCTTTAGGAAGACTCAGAGCCTGGGATTTAACTCCATTTCTGAAGGGAAACACACAGCAGAGTTCTCATCAATTGATCACACTCTGCTTTAGAACAAGAATCATGCTCCTGCTTTCTAGAGTCTCTAAGACAGCAGGAAACGTGAGTGTGCTGAGAACAAAAGAACGGTGTTTCCTACATAAGGACCACATGTAGTCCAACTCTGCTTTCGAAACTGATACAAAGCACTGGTCCTGTAACATCCAATGCTTGGCAGTTAAGATGAGAAACGTGTGAGCTTCATGAAAGACGTAGTTTGCTTGAGCTGAAAAGTAACTGCCCTTTCCAGAAACGATCCTTGCTTGTAGGAAGACTCAGAGCCTGGGATTTAACTCCATTTCTGAAGGGAAACACACAGCAGAGTTCTCATCCATTGATCACACTCTGCTTTAGAGTAAGAAGCACGCTCTTGCTTTCTAGAGGCTCTAAGACAGCATGAAACGTGAGTGTGCTGAGAACAAAAGGACGATGTTTCCTACACATAAGGACCATATGTAGTCCAACTCTGCTTTCAAAACTGATACAAAGCACTGGTCCTGTAACATCCAATGCTTGTCAGTTAAGATGAGAAACGTGTGAGCTTCCTGAACGACGTATTTCGTTTGAGATGTAAAGTAACTGCCCTTTCTGGAAACGAAGTCTTCCTTGTAGGAAGACTCAGAGCTTGGGATTTAACTCCTTTTTTGAAGTGAAACACACAGAAGAGTTCTCATCCATTGATCAAACTCTGCTTTAGAACAAAAAGCATGCTCTTGCTTTCTAGAGTCTCTAAGACAGCAGGAAACGTGAGTGTGCTGAGAACAAATGAACGGAGTTTCCTACACATACAGACCATGTCTAGTCCAACTCTGCTTCTGAAACTGATACAAAGCACTGGTCCTGTAACATCCAATGCTTGTCAGTTAAGATGAGAAACGTGTGAGCTTCGTGAACGACGTAGTTCGTTTGTGCTGAAAAGTGACTGCCCTTACCTGAAACGAAGTCTTGCTTGTAGGAAGACACAGAGCCTGGAATTTAACTCCATTTCTGAAGAGAAACACACAGCATAGTTCTCATCCATGGATCACACTCTGCTGTAGAGCGAGAAGCACACTCTTGCTTTCTAGCGTCTCTAATACAGCAGGAAATCTGAGTGTGCTCAGAACAAGAGAACGGTGGTTCC
The DNA here is from genome assembly GCA_949786385.1 of Onychomys leucogaster. Taxonomy (NCBI): domain Eukaryota; kingdom Metazoa; phylum Chordata; class Mammalia; order Rodentia; family Cricetidae; genus Onychomys; species Onychomys leucogaster. The sequence continues at coordinate 2,716,334 of CATKUP010000035.1, forward strand.
TACACATACGGACCATATCTAGTTCAACTCTGCTTCTGAAACTGAAACAAACCACAGGTCCTCTAACATCCAATGCTTGTCAGTTAAGATGAGAAAAGTGTGAGCTTCGTGAACGATGTAGTTCGTTTGAGCTGTAAAGAAACTGCCTTTACCTGAAAAGAATTCTTGCTTTAGGAAGACTCAGAGCCTGGGATTTAACTCCATTTCTGAAGGGAAACACACAGCAGAGTTCTCATCAATTGATCACACTCTGCTTTAGAACAAGAATCATGCTCCTGCTTTCTAGAGTCTCTAAGACAGCAGGAAACGTGAGTGTGCTGAGAACAAAAGAACGGTGTTTCCTACATAAGGACCATATGTAGTCCAACTCTGCTTTCGAAACTGATACAAAGCACTGGTCCTGTAACATTGAATGCTTGGCAGTTAAGATGAGAAACGTGTGAGCTTCATGAAAGACGTAGTTTGCTTGAGCTGAAAAGTAACTGCCCTTTCCAGAAACGATCCTTGCTTGTAGGAAGACTCAGAGCCTGGGATTTAACTCCATTTCTGAAGGGAAACACACAGCAGAGTTCTCATCCATTGATCACACTCTGCTTTAGAGTAAGAAGCACGCTCTTGCTTTCTAGAGGCTCTAAGACAGCAAGAAACGTGAGTGTGCTGAGAACAAAAGGACGATGTTTCCTACATAAGGACCATATGTAGTCCAACTCTGCTTTCAAAACTGATACAAAGCACTGGTCCTGTAACATCCAATGCTTGTCAGTTAAGATGAGAAACGTGTGAGCTTCCTGAACGACGTATTTCGTTTGAGATGTAAAGTAACTGCCCTTTCTGGAAACGAAGTCTTCCTTGTAGGAAGACTCAGAGCTTGGGATTTAACTCCTTTTTTGAAGTGAAACACACAGAAGAGTTCTCATCCATTGATCAAACTCTGCTTTAGAACAAAAAGCATGCTCTTGCTTTCTAGAGTCTCTAAGACAGCAGGAAACGTGAGTGTGCTGAGAACAAATGAACGGAGTTTCCTACACATACAGACCATGTCTAGTCCAACTCTGCTTCTGAAACTGATACAAAGCACTGGTCCTGTAACATCCAATGCTTGTCAGTTAAGATGAGAAACGTGTGAGCTTCGTGAACGACGTAGTTCGTTTGTGCTGAAAAGTGACTGCCCTTACCTGAAACGAAGTCTTGCTTGTAGGAAGACACAGAGCCTGGAATTTAACTCCATTTCTGAAGAGAAACACACAGCATAGTTCTCATCCATGGATCACACTCTGCTGTAGAGCGAGAAGCACACTCTTGCTTTCTTGCGTCTCTAATACAGCAGGAAATCTGAGTGTGCTCAGCACAAGAGAACGGTGGTTCCTACACGTACGGACCATATCTAGTTCAACTCTGCTTCTGAAACTGAAACAAACCACAGGTCCTCTAACATCCAATGCTTGTCAGTTAAGATGAGAAAAGTGTGAGCTTCGTGAACGATGTAGTTCGTTGGAGCAGTAAAGAAACTGCCCTTACCTGAAAAGAATTCTTGCTTTAGGAAGACTCAGAGCCTGGGATTTAACTCCATTTCTGAAGGGAAACACACAGCAGAGTTCTCATCAATTGATCACACTCTGCTTTAGAACAAGAATCATGCTCCTGCTTTCTAGAGTCTCTAAGACAGCAGGAAACGTGAGTGTGCTGAGAACAAAAGAACGGTGTTTCCTACATAAGGACCACATGTAGTCCAACTCTGCTTTCGAAACTGATACAAAGCACTGGTCCTGTAACATCCAATGCTTGGCAGTTAAGATGAGAAACGTGTGAGCTTCATGAAAGACGTAGTTTGCTTGAGCTGAAAAGTAACTGCCCTTTCCAGAAACGATCCTTGCTTGTAGGAAGACTCAGAGCCTGGGATTTAACTCCATTTCTGAAGGGAAACACACAGCAGAGTTCTCATCCATTGATCACACTCTGCTTTAGAGTAAGAAGCACGCTCTTGCTTTCTAGAGGCTCTAAGACAGCATGAAACGTGAGTGTGCTGAGAACAAAAGGACGATGTTTCCTACACATAAGGACCATATGTAGTCCAACTCTGCTTTCAAAACTGATACAAAGCACTGGTCCTGTAACATCCAATGCTTGTCAGTTAAGATGAGAAACGTGTGAGCTTCCTGAACGACGTATTTCGTTTGAGATGTAAAGTAACTGCCCTTTCTGGAAACGAAGTCTTCCTTGTAGGAAGACTCAGAGCTTGGGATTTAACTCCTTTTTTGAAGTGAAACACACAGAAGAGTTCTCATCCATTGATCAAACTCTGCTTTAGAACAAAAAGCATGCTCTTGCTTTCTAGAGTCTCTAAGACAGCAGGAAACGTGAGTGTGCTGAGAACAAATGAACGGAGTTTCCTACACATACAGACCATGTCTAGTCCAACTCTGCTTCTGAAACTGATACAAAGCACTGGTCCTGTAACATCCAATGCTTGTCAGTTAAGATGAGAAACGTGTGAGCTTCGTGAACGACGTAGTTCGTTTGTGCTGAAAAGTGACTGCCCTTACCTGAAACGAAGTCTTGCTTGTAGGAAGACACAGAGCCTGGAATTTAACTCCATTTCTGAAGAGAAACACACAGCATAGTTCTCATCCATGGATCACACTCTGCTGTAGAGCGAGAAGCACACTCTTGCTTTCTAGCGTCTCTAATACAGCAGGAAATCTGAGTGTGCTCAGAACAAGAGAACGGTGGTTCCTACACATACGGACCATATCTAGTTCAACTCTGCTTCTGAAACTGAAACAAACCACAGGTCCTCTAACATCCAATGCTTGTCAGTTAAGATGAGAAAAGTGTGAGCTTCGTGAACGATGTAGTTCGTTTGAGCTGTAAAGAAACTGCCCTTACCTGAAAAGAATTCTTGCTTTAGGAAGACTCAGAGCCTGGGATTTAACTCCATTTCTGAAGGGAAACACACAGCAGAGTTCTCATCAATTGATCACACTCTGCTTTAGAACAAGAATCATGCTCCTGCTTCCTAGAGTCTCTAAGACAGCAGGAAACGTGAGTGTGCTGAGAACAAAAGAACGGTGTTTCCTACATAAGGACCATATGTAGTCCAACTCTGCTTTCGAAACTGATACAAAGCACTGGTCCTGTAACATTGAATGCTTGGCAGTTAAGATGAGAAACGTGTGAGCTTCATGAAAGACGTAGTTTGCTTGAGCTGAAAAGTAACTGCCATTTCCAGAAACGATCCTTGCTTGTAGGAAGACTCAGAGCCTGGGATTTAACTCCATTTCTGAAGGGAAACACACAGCAGAGTTCTCATCCATTGATCACACTCTGCTTTAGAGTAAGAAGCACGCTCTTGCTTTCTAGAGGCTCTAAGACAGCAAGAAACGTGAGTGTGCTGAGAACAAAAGGACGATGTTTCCTACATAAGGACCATATGTAGTCCAACTCTGCTTTCAAAACTGATACAAAGCACTGGTCCTGTAACATCCAATGCTTGTCAGTTAAGATGAGAAACGTGTGAGCTTCCTGAACGATGTATTTCGTTTGAGATGTAAAGTAACTGCCCTTTCTGGAAACGAAGTCTTCCTTGTAGGAAGACTCAGAGCTTGGGATTTAACTCCTTTTTTGAAGTGAAACACACAGAAGAGTTCTCATCCATTGATCAAACTCTGCTTTAGAACAAAAAGCATGCTCTTGCTTTCTAGAGTCTCTAAGACAGCAGGAAACGTGAGTGTGCTGAGAACAAAAGAACGGTGTTTCCTACATAAGGACCATATGTAGTCCAACTCTGCTTTCGAAACTGATACAAAGCACTGGTCCTGTAACATCCAATGCTTGTCAGTTAAGATGAGAAACGTGTGAGCTTCCTGAACGACGTATTTCGTTTGAGATGTAAAGTAACTGCCCTTTCTGGATACGAAGTCTTCCTTGTAGGAAGACACAGAGCCTGGAATTTAACTCCATTTCTGAAGAGAAACACACAGCATAGTTCTCATCCATGGATCACACTCTGCTGTAGAGCGAGAAGCACACTCTTGCTTTCTTGCGTCTCTAATACAGCAGGAAATCTGAGTGTGCTCAGCACAAGAGAACGGTGGTTCCTACACGTACGGACCATATCTAGTTCAACTCTGCTTCTGAAACTGAAACAAACCACAGGTCCTCTAACATACAATGCTTGTCAGTTAAGATGAGAAACGTGTGAGCTTCGTGAACGATGTAGTTCATTTGAGCTGTAAGGAAACTGCCCTTACCTAAAAAAAGAATTTTTGCTTTTAGGAAGACTTAGAGCTTGGGATTTAACTCCTTTTCTGAAGTGAAACACACAGCAGAGTTCTCATCCACTGATCACACTCTGCTTTAGAGCAAGACGCACGCTCTTGCTTTCTGGAGTCACTAAGTCAGCAGGAAACGTGAGTGTGCTGAGAACAAAAGAACGGAGATTCCTACACATACGGACCATATCTAGTTCAACACTGCTTCTGAAACTGAAACAAATAACAAGTCCTCTAACATGCAATGCTTGTCAGTTAATATGAGAAACATGTGAGCTTCGTGAACGATGTAGTTCATTTGAGCTGTAAAGAAACTGCCCTTACCTGAAAATAAGTATTGTTTTTAGGAAGACTCAGAGTCTGGGATTTAACTACATTTCTGAAGTGAAACACACAGCAGAGTTCTCATCCATTGATCACACTCTGCTTTAGAACAACAAGCACGCTCTTGCTTTCTAGAGTCTGTAAGACAGCAGGAAACGTGAGTGAGCTGAGAACAAAAGAACGGTGTTTCCTACACATACAGACAATGTCTAGTCCAACTCTGCTTCTGAAACTGGTACAAAGCACTGGTCCTGTAACATCCAATGCTTGTCAGTTGAGATGAGAAACGTGTGAGCTTCGTGAACGATGTAGTTCGCTTGAGCTGAAAAGTAACTGCCCTTTCCGGAAATGAAGTCTTGATTGTAGGAAGACTCAGAGCCTGGGATTTAACTCCATTTCTGAAGGGAAACACACAGCACAGTTCTCATCCATTGAACACACTCTGCTTTAGAACAAGAATCATGATCTTGCTTTCTAGAGTCTCTAAGACAGCAGGAAACGTGAGTGTTCTGAGAAGAAAAGGACGGTGTTTCCTACACATATGGACCATATCTAGTTCAACTCTGCGTCTGATACTGAAACAAACCACAGGTTCTCTAACATCCAATGCTTGTCAGTTAAGATGAGAAACGTGTGAGCTTCGTGAAAGATGTAGTTCGTTTGAGCTGAAAAGTGACTGCTGTTACCTGAAACGAAGTCTTGCTTGTAGGAAGACTCAGAGCCTGGGATTTAACACCATTTCTGAAGTAAAACACACAGCAGAGTTCTCATCCATTGACCACACTCTGCTTTAGAGCAAGAAGCACGCTCTTGCTTTCTAGAGGCTCTAAGAGAGCATGAAAAGTGAGTGTGCTGAGAACAAAAGAACGACATTTCCTACACATACGGACCATATGTACTCCAACTCTGCTTCTGAAACTGATACAAAGCACTGGTCCTCTAACATCCAATGCTTGTCATTTAAGATGAGAAACGTGTGAGCTTCGTGAACGATGTAGTTCGTTTGAGCTGAGAAGTGACTGCCCTTACCTGAAACGAAGTGTTGCTTGTAGGAAGACACAGAGCCTGGGATTTAACTCCATTTCGGAAGGGAAACAAACAGCATAGTTCTCATCCATGGATCACACTCTGCTTTAGAGCGAGAACACGCTCTTGCTTTCTAGCTTCTCTAATACAGCAGGAAATCTGAGTGTTCTCAGAACAAGAGAACGGTGTTTCCTACACATAGGAACCATATCTAGTTCAACTCTGCTTCTGAAACTGAAACAAACCACAGGTCCTCTAACATCCAATGCTTGTGAGTTAAGATGAGAAAAGTGTGTGCTTCGTGAACGATGTAGTTCGTTTGAGCTGTAAAGAAACTGCCCTTACCTGAAAAGAATTCTTGCTTTAGGAAGACTCAGAGCCTGGGATTTAACTCCATTTCTGAAGGGAAACACACAGCAGAGTTCTCATCAATTGATCACACTCTGCTTTAGAACAAGAATCATGCTCCTGCTTTCTAGAGTCTCTAAGACAGCAGGAAACGTGAGTGTGCTGAGAACAAAAGAACGGTGTTTCCTACATAAGGACCATATGTAGTCCAACTCTGCTTTCGAAACTGATACAAAGCACTGGTCCTGTAACATCCAATGCTTGGCAGTTAAGATGAGAAACGTGTGAGCTTCATGAAAGACGTAGTTTGCTTGAGCTGAAAAGTAACTGCCCTTTCCAGAAACGATCCTTGCTTGTAGGAAGACTCAGAGCCTGGGATTTAACTCCATTTCTGAAGGGAAACACACAGCAGAGTTCTCATCCATTGATCACACTCTGCTTTAGAGTAAGAAGCACGCTCTTGCTTTCTAGAGGCTCTAAGACAGCATGAAACGTGAGTGTGCTGAGACAAAAAGGACGATGTTTCCTACACATAAGGACCATATGTAGTCCAACTCTGCTTTCAAAACTGATACAAAGCACTGGTCCTGTAACATCCAATGCTTGTCAGTTAAGATGAGAAACGTGTGAGCATCCTGAACGACGTATTTCGTTTGAGATGTAAAGTAACTGCCCTTTCTGGAAACGAAGTCTTCCTTGTAGGAAGACTCAGAGCTTGGGATTTAACTCCTTTTTTGAAGTGAAACACACAGAAGAGTTCTCATCCATTGATCAAACTCTGCTTTAGAACAAAAAGCATGCTCTTGCTTTCTAGAGTCTCTAAGACAGCAGGAAACGTGAGTGTGCTGAGAACAAATGAACGGAGTTTCCTACACATACAGACCATGTCTAGTCCAACTCTGCTTCTGAAACTGATACAAAGCACTGGTCCTGTAACATCCAATGCTTGTCAGTTAAGATGAGAAACGTGTGAGCTTCGTGAACGACGTAGTTCGTTTGTGCTGAAAAGTGACTGCCCTTACCTGAAACGAAGTCTTGCTTGTAGGAAGACACAGAGCCTGGAATTTAACTCCATTTCTGAAGAGAAACACACAGCATAGTTCTCATCCATGGATCACACTCTGCTGTAGAGCGAGAAGCACACTCTTGCTTTCTAGCGTCTCTAATACAGCAGGAAATCTGAGTGTGCTCAGAACAAGAGAACGGTGGTTCCTACACATACGGACCATATCTAGTTCAACTCTGCTTCTGAAACTGAAACAAACCACAGGTCCTCTAACATCCAATGCTTGTCAGTTAAGATGAGAAAAGTGTGAGCTTCGTGAACGATGTAGTTCGTTTGAGCTGTAAAGAAACTGCCCTTACCTGAAAAGAATTCTTGCTTTAGGAAGACTCAGAGCCTGGGATTTAACTCCATTTCTGAAGGGAAACACACAGCAGAGTTCTCATCAATTGATCACACTCTGCTTTAGAACAAGAATCATGCTCCTGCTTTCTAGAGTCTCTAAGACAGCAGGAAACGTGAGTGTGCTGAGAACAAAAGAACGGTGTTTCCTACATAAGGACCATATGTAGTCCAACTCTGCTTTCGAAACTGATACAAAGCACTGGTCCTGTAACATTGAATGCTTGGCAGTTAAGATGAGAAACCTGTGAGCTTCATGAAAGACGTAGTTTGCTTGAGCTGAAAAGTAACTGCCATTTCCAGAAACGATCCTTGCTTGTAGGAAGACTCAGAGCCTGGGATTTAACTCCATTTCTGAAGGGAAACACACAGCAGAGTTCTCATCCATTGATCACACTCTGCTTTAGAGTAAGAAGCACGCTCTTGCTTTCTAGAGGCTCTAAGACAGCAAGAAACGTGAGTGTGCTGAGAACAAAAGGACGATGTTTCCTACATAAGGACCATATGTAGTCCAACTCTGCTTTCAAAACTGATACAAAGCACTGGTCCTGTAACATCCAATGCTTGTCAGTTAAGATGAGAAACGTGTGAGCTTCCTGAACGACGTATTTCGTTTGAGATGTAAAGTAACTGCCCTTTCTGGAAACGAAGTCTTCCTTGTAGGAATTCTCAGAGCTTGGGATTTAACTCCTTTTTTGAAGTGAAACACACAGAAGAGTTCTCATCCATTAATCAAACTCTGCTTTAGAACAAAAAGCATGCTCTTGCTTTCTAGAGTCTCTAAGACAGCAGGAAACGTGAGTGTGCTGAGAACAAAAGAACGGTGTTTCCTACATAAGGACCATATGTAGTCCAACTCTGCTTTCGAAACTGATACAAAGCACTGGTCCTGTAACATCCAATGCTTGTCAGTTAAGATGAGAAACGTGTGAGCTTCCTGAACGACGTATTTCGTTTGAGATGTAAAGTAACTGCCCTTTCTGGATACGAAGTCTTCCTTGTAGGAAGACCCAGAGCCTGGAATTTAACTCCATTTCTGAAGAGAAACACACAGCATAGTTCTCATCCATGGATCACACTCTGCTGTAGTGCGAGAAGCACACTCTTGCTTTCTTGCGTCTCTAATACAGCAGGAAATCTGAGTGTGCTCAGCACAAGAGAACGGTGGTTCCTACACGTACGGACCATATCTAGTTCAACTCTGCTTCTGAAACTGAAACAAACCACAGGTCCTCTAACATCCAATGCTTGTCAGTTAAGATGAGAAAAGTGTGAGCTTCGTGAACGATGTAGTTCGTTGGAGCAGTAAAGAAACTGCCCTTACCTGAAAAGAATTCTTGCTTTAGGAAGACTCAGAGCCTGGGATTTAACTCCATTTCTGAAGGGAAACACACAGCAGAGTTCTCATCAATTGATCACACTCTGCTTTAGAACAAGAATCATGCTCCTGCTTTCTAGAGTCTCTAAGACAGCAGGAAACGTGAGTGTGCTGAGAACAAAAGAACGGTGTTTCCTACATAAGGACCATATGTAGTCCAACTCTGCTTTCGAAACTGATACAAAGCACTGGTCCTGTAACATCCAATGCTTGGCAGTTAAGATGAGAAACGTGTGAGCTTCATGAAAGACGTAGTTTGCTTGAGCTGAAAAGTAACTGCCCTTTCCAGAAACGATCCTTGCTTGTAGGAAGACTCAGAGCCTGGGATTTAACTCCATTTCTGAAGGGAAACACACAGCAGAGTTCTCATCCATTGATCACACTCTGCTTTAGAGTAAGAAGCACGCTCTTGCTTTCTAGAGGCTCTAAGACAGCATGAAACGTGAGTGTGCTGAGAACAAAAGGACGATGTTTCCTACACATAAGGACCATATGTAGTCCAACTCTGCTTTCAAAACTGATACAAAGCACTGGTCCTGTAACATCCAATGCTTGTCAGTTAAGATGAGAAACGTGTGAGCTTCCTGAACGACGTATTTCGTTTGAGATGTAAAGTAACTGCCCTTTCTGGAAACGAAGTCTTCCTTGTAGGAAGACTCAGAGCTTGGGATTTAACTCCTTTTTTGAAGTGAAACAAAACAGAAGAGTTCTCATTCATTGATCAAACTCTGCTTTAGAACAAAAAGCATGCTCTTGCTTTCTAGAGTCTCTAAGACAGCAGGAAACGTGAGTGTGCTGAGAACAAAAGAACGGTGTTTCCTACATAAGGACCATATGTAGTCCAACTCTGCTTTCGAAACTGATACAAAGCACTGGTCCTGTAACATCCAATGCTTGTCAGTTAAGATGAGAAACGTGTGAGCTTCCTGAATGACGTATTTCGTTTGAGATGTAAAGTAACTGCCCTTTCTGGATACGAAGTCTTCCTTGTAGGAAGACACAGAGCCTGGAATTTAACTCCATTTCTGAAGAGAAACACACAGCATAGTTCTCATCCATGGATCACACTCTGCTGTAGAGCGAGAAGCACACTCTTGCTTTCTTGCGTCTCTAATACAGCAGGAAATCTGAGTGTGCTCAGCACAAGAGAACGGTGGTTCCTACACGTACGGACCATATCTAGTTCAACTCTGCTTCTGAAACTGAAACAAACCACAGGTCCTCTAACATACAATGCTTGTCAGTTAAGATGAGAAACGTGTGAGCTTCGTGAACGATGTAGTTCATTTGAGCTGTAAGGAAACTGCCCTTACCTAAAAAAAGAATTTTTGCTTTTAGGAAGACTCAGAGCTTGGGATTTAACTCCTTTTCTGAAGTGAAACACACAGCAGAGTTCTCATCCACTGATCACACTCTGCTTTAGAGCAAGACGCACGCTCTTGCTTTCTGGAGTCACTAAGTCAGCAGGAAACATGAGTGTGCTGAGAACAAAAGAACGGAGATTCCTACACATACGGACCATATCTAGTTCAACACTGCTTCTGAAACTGAAACAAATAACAAGTCCTCTAACATGCAATGCTTGTCAGTTAATATGAGAAACATGTGAGCTTCGTGAACGATGTAGTTCATTTGAGCTGTAAAGAAACTGCCCTTACCTGAAAAGAAGTATTGTTTTTAGGAAGACTCAGAGTCTGGGATTTAACTACATTTCTGAAGTGAAACACACAGCAGAGTTCTCATCAATTGATCACACTCTGCTTTAGAACAATAATCATGCTCCTGCTTTCTAGAGTCTCTAAGACAGCAGGAAACGTGAGTGTGCTGAGAACAAAAGAACGGTGTTTCCTACATAAGGACCATATGTAGTCCAACTCTGCTTTCAAAACTGATACAAAGCACTGGTCCTCTAACATTCAATGCTTGTCAGTTAAGATGAGAAACGTGTGAGCTTCATGAAAGACGTAGTTTGCTTGAGCTGAAAAGTAACTGCCCTTTCCAGAAACGATCCTTGCTTGTAGGAAGACTCAGAGCCTGGGATTTAACTCCATTTCTGAAGGGAAACACACAGCAGAGTTCTCATCCATTGATCACACTCTGCCTTAGAGTAAGAAGCACGCTCTTGCTTTCTCGAGGCTCTAAGACAGCATGAAACGTGAGTGTGCTGAGAACAAAAGGACGATGTTTCCTACACATAAGGACCATATGTAGTCCAACTCTGCTTTCAAAACTGATACAAAGCACTGGTCCTGTAACATCCAATGCTTGTCAGTTAAGATGAGAAACGTGTGAGCTTCCTGAACGACGTATTTCGTTTGAGATGTAAAGTAACTGCCCTTTCTGGAAACGAAGTCTTCCTTGCAGGAAGACTCAGAGCTTGGGATTTAACTCCTTTTTTGAAGTGAAACACACAGAAGAGTTCTCATCCATTGATCACACTCTGCTTTAGAACAACAAGCACGCTCTTGCTTTCTAGAGTCTGTAAGACAGCAGGAAACGTGAGTGTGCTGAGAACAAAAGAACTGTGTTTCCTACACATACAGACCATGTCTAGTCCAACTCTGCTTCTGAAACTGATACAAAGCACTGGTCCTGTAACATCCAATGCTTGTCAGTTAAGATGAGAAACGTGTGAGCTTCGTGAACGATGTAATTCGTTTGAGCTGAAAAGTGACTGCCCTTACCTGAAAGGAAGTCTTGCTTGTAGGAAGACACAGAGCCTGGAATTTAACTCCATTTCTGAAGAGAAACACACAGCATAGTTCTCATCCATGGATCACACTCTGCTGTAGAGCGAGAAGCACACTCTTGCTTTCTAGCGTCTCTAATACAGCAGGAAATCTGAGTGTGCTCAGAACAAGAGAACGGTGGTTCCTACACATACGGACCATATCTAGTTCAACTCTGCTTCTGAAACTGAAACAAACCACAGGTCCTCTAACATCCAATGCTTGTCAGTTAAGATGAGAAAAGTGTGAGCTTCGTGAACGATGTAGTTCGTTTGAGCTGTAAAGAAACTGCCCTTACCTGAAAAGAATTCTTGCTTTAGGAAGACTCAGAGCCTGGGATTTAACTCCATTTCTGAAGGGAAACACACAGCAGAGTTCTCATCAATTGATCACACTCTGCTTTAGAACAAGAATCATGCTCCTGCTTTCTAGAGTCTCTAAGACAGCAGGAAACGTGAGTGTGCTGAGAACAAAAGAACGGTGTTTCCTACATAAGGACCATATGTAGTCCAACTCTGCTTTCGAAACTGATACAAAGCACTGGTCCTGTAACATCCAATGCTTGTCAGTTAAGATGAGAAACGTGTGAGCTTCCTGAAGGACGTATTTCGTTTGAGATGTAAAGTAACTGCCCTTTCTGGATACGAAGTCTTCCTTGTAGGAAGACACAGAGCCTGGAATTTAACTCCATTTCTGAAGAGAAACACACAGCATAGTTCTCATCCATGGATCACACTCTGCTGTAGAGCGAGAAGCACACTCTTGCTTTCTAGCGTCTCTAATACAGCAGGAAATCTGAGTGTGCTCAGCACAAGAGAATGGTGGTTCCTACACATACGGACCATATCTAGTTCAACTCTGCTTCTGAAACTGAAACAAACCACAGGTCCTCTAACATACAATGCTTGTCAGTTAAGATGAGAAACGTGTGAGCTTCGTGAACGATGTAGTTCATTTGAGCTGTAAAGAAACTGCCCTTACCTAAAAAAAGAATTTTTGCTTTTAGGAAGACTTAGAGCTTGGGATTTAACTCCTTTTCTGAAGTGAAACACACAGCAGAGTTCTCATCCACTGATCACACTCTGCTTTAGAGCAAGACGCACGCTCTTGCTTTCTGGAGTCACTAAGTCAGCAGGAAACGTGAGTGTGCTGAGAACAAAAGTACGGAGATTCCTACACATATGGACCATATCTAGTTCAACACTGCTTCTGAAACTGAAACAAATAACAAGTCCTCTAACATGCAATGATTGTCAGTTAATATGAGAGACATGTGAGCTTCGTGAACGATGTAGTTCATTTAAGCTGTAAAGAAACTGCCCTTACCTGAAAAGAAGTATTGTTTTTAGGAAGACTCAGAGTCTGGGATTTAACTACATTTCTGAAGTGAAACACACAGCAGAGTTCTCATCCATTGATCACACTCTGCTTTAGAACAACAAGCACGCTCTTGCTTTCTAGAGTCTGTAAGACAGCAGGAAACGTGTGTGAGCTGAGAACAAAAGAACGGTGTTTCCTACACATACAGACCATGTCTAGTCCAACTCTGCTTCTGAAACTGGTACAAAGCACTGGTCCTGTAACATCCAATGCTTGTCAGTTAAGATGAGAAACGTGTGAGCTTTGTGAACGATGTAGTTCGCTTGAGCTGAAAAGTAACTGCCCTTTCCGGAAACGAAGTCTTGATTGTAAGAAGACTCAGAGCCTGGGATTTAACTCCATTTCTGAAGGGAAACACACAGCACAGTTCTCATCCATTGAACACACTCTGCTTTAGTACAGGAATCATGCTCTTGCTTTCTAGAGTCTCTAAGACAGCAGGAAACGTGAGTGTTCTGAGAAGAAAAGAATGGTGTTTCCTACACATATGGACCATATCTAGTTCAACTCTGCTTCTGATACTGAAACAAACCACAGGTCCTCTAACATCCAATGCTTGTCAGTTAAGATGTGAAACGTGTGACCTTCGTGAACGATGTAGTTCGTTTGAGCTGAAAAGTGACTGCCGTTACCTGAAACGAAGTCTTGCTTGTAGGAAGACTCAGAGCCTGGGATTTAACTCCATTTCTGAAGAGAAACACACAGCATAGTTCTCATCCATGGATCACACTCTGCTGTAGAGCGAGAAGCACACTCTTGCTTTCTAGCGTCTCTAATACAGCAGGAAATCTGAGTGTGCTCAGAACAAGAGAATGGTGGTTCCTACACATACGGACCATTTCTAGTTCAACTCTGCTTCTGAAACTGAAACAAACCACAGGTCCTCTAACATCCAATGCTTGTGAGTTAAGATGAGAAAAGTGTGAGCTTCGTGAACGATGTAGTTTGTTTGAGCTGTAAAGAAACTGCCCTTACCTGAAAAGAATTCTTGCTTTAGGAAGACTCAGAGCCTGGGATTTAACTCCATTTCTGAAGTGAAACACACAGCAGAGTTCTCATCAATTGATCACACTCTGCTTTAGAACAAGAATCATGCTCCTGCTTTCTAGAGTCTCTAAGACAGCAGGAAACGTGAGTGTGCTGAGAACAAAAGAACGGTGTTTCCTACATAAGGACCATATGTAGTCCAACTCTGCTTTCGAAACTGATACAAAGCACTGGTCCTGTAACATCCAATGCTTGTCAGTTAAGATGAGAAACGTGTGAACTTCCTGAAGGACGTATTTCGTTTGAGATGTAAAGTAACTGCCCTTTCTGGATACGAAGTCTTCCTTGTAGGAAGACACAGAGCCTGGAATTTAACTCCATTTCTGAAGAGAAACACACAGCATAGTTCTCATGCATGGATCACACTCTGCTGTAGAGCGAGAAGCACACTCTTGCTTTCTAGCGTCTCTAATACAGCAGGAAATCTGAGTGTGCTCAGCACAAGAGAACGGTGGTTCCTACACATACGGACCATATCTAGTTCAACTCTGCTTCTGAAACTGAAACAAACCACAGGTCCTCTAACATACAATGCTTGTCAGTTAAGATGAGAAACGTGTGAGCTTCGTGAACGATGTAGTTCATTTGAGCTGTAAGGAAACTGCCCTTACCTAAAAAAAGAATTTTTGCTTTTAGGAAGACTTAGAGCTTGGGATTTAACTCCTTTTCTGAAGTGAAACACACAGCAGAGTTCTCATCCACTGATCACACTCTGCTTTAGATCAAGACGCACGCTCTTGCTTTCTGGAGTCACTAAGTCAGCAGGAAACGTGAGTGTGCTGAGAACAAAAGAACGGAGATTCCTACACATACGGACCATATCTAGTTCAACACTGCTTCTGAAACTGAAACAAATAACAAGTCCTCTAACATGCAATGCTTGTCAGTTAATATGAGAAACATGTGAGCTTCGTGAACGATGTAGTTCATTTAAGCTGTAAAGAAACTGCCCTTACCTGAAAAGAAGTATTGTTTTTAGGAAGACTCAGAGTCTGGGATTTAACTACATTTCTGAAGTGAAACACACAGCAGAGTTCTCATCCATTGATCACACTCTGCTTTAGAACAACAAGCACGCTCTTGCTTTCTAGAGTCTGTAAGACAGCAGGAAACGTGAGTGAGCTGAGAACAAAAGAACGGTGTTTCCTACACATACAGACCATGTCTAGTCCAACTCTGCTTCTGAAACTGGTACAAAGCACTGGTCCTGTAACATCCAATGCTTGTCAGTTAAGATGAGAAACGTGTGAGCTTTGTGAACGATGTAGTTCGCTTGAGCTGAAAAGTAACTGCCCTTTCCAGAAACGAAGTCTTGATTGTAAGAAGACTCAGAGCCTGGGATTTAACTCCATTTCTGAAGGGAAACACACAGCACAGTTCTCATCCATTGAACACACTCTGCTTTAGTACAGGAATCATGCTCTTGCTTTCTAGAGTCTCTAAGACAGCAGGAAACGTGAGTGTTCTGAGAAGAAAAGAACGGTGTTTCCTACACATATGGACCATATCTAGTTCAACTCTGCTTCTGATACTGAAACAAACCACAGGTCCTCTAACATCCAATGCTTGTCAGTTAAGATGAGAAACGTGTGACCTTCGTGAACGATGTAGTTCGTTTGAGCTGAAAAGTGACTGCCGTTACCTGAAACGAAGTCTTGCTTGTAGGAAGACTCAGAGCCTGGGATTTAACTCCATTTCTGAAGAGAAACACACAGCATAGTTCTCATCCATGGATCACACTCTGCTGTAGAGCGAGAAGCACACTCTTGCTTTCTAGCGTCTCTAATAGAGCAGGAAATCTGAGTGTGCTCAGAACAAGAGAACGGTGGTTCCTACACATACGGACCATATCTAGTTCAACTCTGCTTCTGAAACTGAAACAAACCCCAGGTCCTCTAACATCCAATGCTTGTCAGTTAAGATGAGAAAAGTGTGAGCTTCGTGAACGATGTAGTTCGTTTGAGCTGTTAAGAAACTGCCCTTACCTGAAAAGAATTCTTGCTTTAGGAAGACTCAGAGCCTGGGATTTAACTCCATTTCTGAAGGGAAACACACAGCAGAGTTCTCATCAATTGATCACACTCTGCTTTAGAACAAGAATCATGCTCCTGCTTTCTAGAGTCTCTAAGACAGCAGGAAACGTGAGTGTGCTGAGAACAAAAGAACGGTGTTTCCTACATAAGGACCATATGTAGTCCAACTCTGCTTTCGAAACTGATACAAAGCACTGGTCCTGTAACATCCAATGCTTGTCAGTTAAGATGAGAAACGTGTGAGCTTCATGAAAGACGTAGTTGGCTTGAGCTGAAAAGTAACTGCCCTTTCCGGAAACGATCATTGCTTGTAGGAAGACTCAGAGCCTGGGATTTAACTCCATTTCTGAAGGGAAACACACAGCAGAGTTCTCATCCATTGATCACACTCTGCTTTAGAGTAAGAAGCACGCTCTTGCTTTCTAGAGGCTCTAAGACAGCATGAAATGTGAGTGTGCTGAGAACAATAGGACGATGTTTCCTACACATAAGGACCATATGTAGTCCAACTCTGCTTTCAAAACTGATACAAAGCACTGGTCCTGTAACATCCAATGCTTGTCAGTTAAGATGAGAAACGTGTGAGCTTCCTGAACGACGTATTTCATTTGAGATGTAAAGTAACTGCCCTTTCTGGAAACGAAGTCTTCCTTGTAGGAAGACTCAGAGCTTGGGATTTAACACCTTTTTTGAAGTGAAACACACAGAAGAGTTCTCATCCATTGAACAAACTCTGCTTTAGAACAAAAAGCATGCTCTAGCTTTCTAGAGTCTCTAAGTCAGCAGGAAACGTGAGTGTGCTGAGAACAAATGAACGGTGTTTCCTACACATACAGACCATGTCTAGTCCAACTCTGCTTCTGAAACTGATACAAAGCACTGGTCCTGTAATATCCAATGCTTGTCAGTTAAGATGAGAAACGTGTGAGTTTCGTGAACGACGTAGTTCGTGTGAGCTGAAAAGTGACTGCCCTTACCTGAAACGAAGTCTTGCTTGTAGGAAGACACAGAGCCTGGAATTTAACTCCATTTCTGAAGAGAAACACACAGCATAGTTCTCATCCATGGATCACACTCTGCTGTAGAGCGAGAAGCACACGCTTGCTTTCTAGCGTCTCTAATACAGCAGGAAATCTGAGTGTGATCAGAACAAGAGAACAGTGGTTCCTACACATACGGACCATATCTAGTTCAACTCTCCTTCTGAAACTGAAACAAACCACAGGTCCTGTAACATCCAATGCTTGTCAGTTAAGATGAGAAACGTGTGAGCTTCGTGAATGATGTAGTTCACTTGAGCTGAAAAGTAACTGCCCTTTCTGGAAACGAAGTCTTGATTGTAGGAAGACTCAGAGCCTGGGATTTAACTCCATTTCTGAAGGGAAACACACAGCACAGTTCTCATCCATTGAACACACTCTGCTTTAGAACAAGAATCATGCTCTTGCTTTCTAGAGTCTCTAAGACAGCAGGAAACGTGAGTGTTCTGAGAAGAAAAGAACGGTGTTTCCTACACATATGGACCATATCTAGTTCAATTCTGCTTCTGATACTGAAACAAACCACAGGTCATGTAACATCCAATGCTTGTCAGTTAAGATGAGAAACGTGTGAGCTTCATGAAAGATGTAGTTCACTTGAGCTGAAAAGTAACTGCCCTTTCCGGAAATGAAGTCTTGCTTGTAGGAAGACTCAGAGCCTGGGATTTAACTCCATTTCTGAAGGGAAACACACAGCACAGTTCTCATCCATTGAACACACTCTGCTTTAGAACAAGAATCAGGCTCTTGCTTTCCAGAGTCTCTAAGACAGCAGGAAACGTGAGTGTGCTGAGAACAAAATAACGGTGTTTCCTACACATACAGACCATATCTAGTTCAACACTGCTTCTGAAACTGAAACAAACCACAGGTCCTCTAACATCCAATGCTTGTCAGTTAAGATGAGAATCGTGTGAGCTTCGTGGACGACGTAGTTCGTTTGAGATGTAAAGTGGCTGCCCTAACCTAAAAGGAAGTCTTTTTTGTAGGAAGACTCAGAGCCTGGGATTTAACTCCATTTCTGAAGTAAAACACACAGCAGAGTTCTCATCCATTGACCACACTCTGCTTTAGAGCAAGAAGCACGCTCTTGCTTTCTGGAGTCACTAAGTCAGCAGGAAACGTGAGTGTGCTGAGAACAAAAGAACGGAGTTTCCTACACATATGGACCATATGTAGTCCAACTCTGCTTTTGAAACTGATACAAAGCACTGGTCTTCAAAACATCCAATTCCTGTCAGTTAAGATGAGAAACGTGTGAGCTTCCTGAACGATGTAGTTCTTTTGAGCTGAAAAGTGACTGCCCTTACCTGAAACGAAATCTTGCTTGGAGGAAGACACAGAGCCTGGGCTTTAACTCCATTTCTGAAGTGAAACACACAGCATAGTTCTCTTCCATGGATCACACTCTGCTTTAGAGCGAGAAGCACGCTCTTGCTTTCTAGCGTCTCTAATACAAAAGGAAATCTGAGTGTGCTCAGAACAAGAGAATGGTGTTTCCTACACATACGGACCATATCTAGTTCAACACTGCTTCTGAAACTGAAACAAACCACAGGTCCTCTAACATCCAATGCTTGTCAGTTAAGATGAGAAATGTGTTATCTTCGTGAACGATGTAGTTCATTTGAGCTGTAAAGAAACTGCCCTTACCTGAAAAGAAGTATTGTTTTTAGGAAGACACAAAGTCTGGGATTTAACTACATTTCTGAAGTGAAACACACAGCAGAGTTCTCATCCATTGAACACACTCTGCTTTAGTACAAGAATCATGTTCTTGCTTTCTAGAGTCTCTAAGACAGCAGGAAACGTGAGTGTTCTGAGAAGAAAAGAATGGTGTTTCCTAAACATATGGACCATATCTAGTTCAACTCTGCTTCTGATACTGAAACAAACCACAGGTCCTCTAACATCCAATGCTTGTCAGTTAAGATGAGAAACGTGTGACCTTCGTGAACGATGTAGTTCGTTTGAGCTGAAAAGTGACTGCCGTTACCTGAAACGAAGTCTTGCTTGTAGGAAGACTCAGAGCCTGGGATTTAACTCCATTTCTGAAGTAAAACACACAGCAGAGTTCTCATCCATTGACCACACTCTGCTTTAGAGCAAGAAGCACGCTCTTGCTTTCTAGATGCTCTAAGACAGCAGGAAATGTGAGTGTGCTGAGAACAAATGAATGATGTTTCCTACACATACAGACCATATGAAGTCCAACTCTGCTTCTGAAACTGATACAAAGCACTGGTCTTCAAAACATCCAATTCCTGTCAGTTAAGATGAGAAACGTGTGAGCTTCCTGAACGATGTAGTTAGTTAGAGCTGAAAAGTAACTGCCCATTCCAGAAACGAAGTCTTGCTTGTAGGAAGACTCAGAGCCTGGGATTTAACTCCATTTCTGAAGGGAAACACACAGCAGAGTTCTCATCCATTGATCACACTCTGCTTTAGAACAAGAATCATGCTCTTGCTTTCTAGAGTCTCTAAGACAGCAGGAAACGTGTGTGTGCTCAGAACAAAAGAACGGTGTTTCCCACACATAAGGACCATATGTAGTCCAACTCTGCTTTCGAAAGTGATACAAAGCACTGGACCTCTAACATCCAATGCTTGTCATTTAAGATGGAAACGTGTGAGCTTCGTGAACGATGTAGTTCATTTGAGCTGAAAAGTGACTGCCCTTACCTGAAACGAAGTCTTGCTTGTAGGAAGACACAGAGCCTGGAATTTAACTCCATTTCTGAAGTGAAACACACAGCATAGTTCTCTTCCATGTATCACACTCTGCTTTAGAGCGAGAAGGACAGAATTGCTTTCTAGCGTCTCTAATAAAGCAGGAAATGGGAGTGTGCTCAGAACAATAGAACGGTGTTTCCTACACATACAGACCATATCTAGTCCAACTCTGCTTCTGAAACTGATAAAAAGAACTGGTCCTGTAACATCCAATGCTTGTCAGTTAAGATGAGAAACGTATGAGCTTCGTGAACGACGTAGTTCCTTTGAGCTGAAAAGTGACTGCCCTTACCTGAAACGAAGTCTTGCTTGTAGGAAGACACAGAGCTTGGGATTTAACTCCATTTCTGAAGTGAAACACACAGCATAGTTCTCTTCCATGGATCACACTCTGCTTTAGAGCGAGAAGCAGGCTCTTGCTTTCTTGCGTCTCTAATACAGCAGGAAATCTGAGTGTGCTCATAAGAAGAGAACGGTGTTTCCTACACAAACGGACCATATCTAGTTCAACTCTGCTTCTGAAACGGAAACAAACCACAGGTCCTCTAACATCCAATGCTTGTCAGTTAAGATGAGAAACGTGTGAGCTTCGTGAACGATGTAGTTCGTTTGAACTGAAAAGAAACATGCCCTTACCTGAAAGGAAGTCTTGCTTGTAGGAAGACACAGAGCCTGGGATTTAACTACATTTCTGAAGTGAAACACACAGCAGAGTTCTCATCCATGGATCACACTCTTCTTTAGAACAAGAAGCATGCTCTTGCTTTCTAGAATCTCTAAGACAGCAGGAAACATGAGTGTGCTGAGAACAAAAGATCGGTGTTTCGTACACATACAGACCATATCTAGTCCAACTCTGCTTCTGAAACTGATACAAAGCCCTGGTCCTGTAACATCCAATGCTTGTCAGTTAAGATGAGAAACGTGTGAGATTTGTGAAAGATGTACTTTGCTTGAGCTGAAAAGTAACTGCCCTTTCTGGAAACGAAGTCTTGCTTGTAGGAAGACTCAGAGCCTGGGATTTAACTCCATTTCTGAAGGTAAACACACAGCAGAGTTCTAATCCATTGATCACACTCTGCTTTAGAACAAGAATCATGCTCTTGATTTCTAGATTCTCTAAGACAGCAGGAAACGTGAGTGTGCTGAGAACAAAAGAACGGTGTTTCCTACACATAAAGACCATATGTAGTTCAACTCTGCTTCTGATACTGAAACAAACCACAGGTCCTCTAACATCCAATGCTGGTCAGTTAAGATGAGAGGCGTGTGAGCTTCGTGAATGACGTATATCGTTTGATATGTAAAGTAACTGCCCTTTCCGGAAACGAAGTCTTCCTTGTAGGAAGACTCAGAGCTTGGGATTTCACTCCTTTTTTGAAGTGAAACACACAGAAGAGTTCTCATCCATTGATCACACTCTGCTTTACAACAACAAGCACGCTCTTGCTTTGTAGATTCTCTAAGACAGCAGGAAACGTGAGTGTGCTGAGAACAAAAGAACAGTGTTTCCTACACATACGGACCATGTCTAGTCAAACTCTGCTTTTGAAACTGATACAAAGCACTGGTCCTGTATCATCCAATGCTTGTCAGTTAAGATGAGAAACGTGTGAGCTTCGTGAACGACGTAGTTTGTTTGAGCTGAAAAGTGACTGCCCTTACCTGAAACGAAGTCTTGCTTGTAGGAAGACACAGAGCCTGGGATTTAACTCCATTTCTGAAGTGAAACACACAGCATAGTTCTCATCCATGGAACACACTCTGCTTTAGAGCGAGAAGCACGCTCTTGCTTTCTAGCTTCTCTAATACAGCAGGAAATATGAGTGTGCTCAGAAGAAGAGAACGGTGTTTCCTACACATACGGACCATATCTAGTCCAACTCTGCTTCTGAAACTGATACAAAGCACTGGTCCTCTAATATCCAATGCTTTTCAGTTAAGATTGAAAACATGTGAGTTTCGTGAACGATGTAGTTCGTTTGAACTGTAAAGAAACTGCCCTTACCTGAAAGGAAGTCTTGCTTTAGGAAGAAACAGAGCCTGGGATTTAACTCCATTTCTGAATTGAAACACACAACATAGTTCTCATCCATGGATCACACTCTGCTTTTGAGCAAGAAGCACGCTCTTGCTTTCTAGAGGCTCTAGGGCAGCATGAAACATGAGTGTGCTGAGAAGAAAAGAACGATGTTTCCTACACATAAGGACCATGTCTAGTCCAACTCTGCTTCTGAAACGGATACAAACACTGGTCCTCTAACATCCAATGCTTGTCAGTTAAGATGAGAAACGTGTGAGCTTCTTAAACAATGTTATTCGTTTGAGCTGTAAAGAAACTGCCCTTAACTGAAACGTAGTCTTGCTTGTAGGAAGACACAGAGCCTGGGATTTAACTCCATGTCTGAATTGAAACACACAGCAGAGTTCTCTTCCACTGATCACACTCTGCTTTAGAGCAAGAGGCACGCTCTTGCTTTGTAGAGTCTCTAAGACCGCAGGATACGTGAGTGTGCTGAGAAGAAAAGAACGGTGTTTCCTACACATACGGACCATATCTAGTCCAACTCTGCTTCTGAAACTGATACAAAGCACTGGACCAATAACATCCAATGCTTGTCAATTAAGATGAGAAATGTGTGAGCTTCGTGAATGATGTAGTTCGTTTGAGCTGAAAAGTGACTTCCCTTACCTGAAACGAAGTTTTCATTGTAGGAAGACACAGACTGGGATTTAACTCCATTTCTGAAGTGAAACACACATCATAGTTCTCATCCATGGATCACACTCTGCTTTAGAGCAAGAAGCACGATCTTGCTTTCTAGAGGCTCTAGGGCAGCATGAAACATGAGTGTGCTGAGAAGAAAAGAACGATGTTTCCTACACATACGGACCATATGTAGTCCAACTCTCCTTCTGAAACTGATACAATGCACTGGTCCTGTAACATCCAATGCTTGTCAGTTAAGATGAGAAACATTTGAGTTTCATGAACGATGTAGTTCGTTTGAACTGTAAAGAAACTGCCCTTACCTGAAAGAAGTCTTGCTTGTAGGAAGACACAGAGCCTGGGATTTAACTCCATTTCTGAAGGGAAACACACAGCAGAGTTCTCATCCATTGATCACACTCTGCTTGAGAACAAGAAGCATCCTCTTTCTTTCTAGAGGCTCTAAAACAGCATTGAAAGGTGAGTGTGCTGAGAACAAAAGAACGATGTTTCCTGCACATACGGACCCTATCTAGTTCAACTCTGCTTCTGAAACTGAAACAAACCACAGGTCCTCTATCATCCAATGCTTGTCAGTTAAGATGAGAAACGTGTGAGCTTCCTGAACGATGTAGTTCGTTTGAGCTGTAAAGCAACTGCCATTACCTGAAAAGAATTCTTGCTTTTAGGAAGACTCAGAGCCAGGGATTTAACTCCTATTCTGAAGTGAAACACACATAAGAGTTCTCATCCATTGATCTCACTCTGCTTTAGAACAAGAAGCATGCTCTCTTTCTAGAGTCACTAAGACAGCAGGAAATGTGAGTGTGCTGAGAACAAAAGAATGGTGTTTCCTACACATACGGACCATGTCTAGTCCAACTCTGCTTCTGAAACGGATAAAAAAACTGGTCCTGTAACATCCAATGCTTGTCAGTTAAGATGAGAAACGTGTGAGCTTCCTGAACGATGTAGTTCGTTTGAGCTGTAAAGAAACTGCCCTAACCTGAAAAGAATTCTTGCTTTTAGGAAGACTCAGAGCCAGGGACTTAACTCCATTTCTGAAGGGAAACACACAGCACAGTTATCATCCATGGATCACACTCGGCTTTAGAGCGAGCAGGACGCTCTTGCTTTCTAGCAATTCTTATACAGCAGGAAATCTGAGTGTGCTCAGAACAAAAGAATGGTGTTTCCTACACATAGGGACCATATCAAGTTCAACTCTGCTTCTGAAACTGAAACAAACCACAGGTCCTCTAACATCCTATGCTTGATAGTTAAGATGAGAAACGTGTGACCTTTGAAAATAATGTTGTTCGTTTGAGGTGGAAAGAAACTGCAGTTACCTGAAACGAAATCTTGCTTGTAGGAAGAATCACAACCTGGGATTTAACTCCATCTCTGAAGGGAAACAAACAGCATAGTTCTCGTCCATGGATCACAATCTGCTTTAGAGCAAGAAGTACACTCTTGCTTTCTAGTGTCTCTAATTCAGAAGGAAATCTGAGTGTGCTCAGAACAAAAGAACGGTGTTTCCTACACATATGGACCATATCTAGCTAAACTCTGCTTCTGAAAATGAAATAAACCACAGGTCCTCTAACATCCAATGCTTGTCAATTAAGATGAGAAATGTGTGAGCTTCGTGAATGATGTAGTTCGTTTGAGCTGAAAAGTGACTGCCCTTACCTGAAACGAAGTCTTCCTTGTAGGAATACACAGAGCTTGGGATTTAACTCCATTTCTGAAGTGAAACACACAGCATAGTTCTCATCCATGGATCACACTCTGCTTTCGAGCAAGAAGCACGCTCTTGCTTTCTAGAGGCTCTAAGACAGCATGAAACGTGAGTGTGCTGAGAACAAAAGAACGATGTTTCCTACACATAAGGACCATATGTAGTCCAACTCTCCTTCTGAAACTGATACAAAGCACTGGTGCTCTAACATCCAATGCTTGTCAGTTAAGATCAGAAACGTGTGAGCTTCGTGAACGACGTAGTTCGTTGAGCTGAAAAGTAACTGCCGTTACCTGAAACGAAGTCTTGCTTGTAGGAAGACACAGAGCCTGGGATTTATCTCCATTTCTGAAGTGAAACACACAGCATAGTTCTCATCCATGGATCACACTCTGCTTTAAAGCGAGAAGCACACTCTTGCTTTCTATCGTCTCTAATACAGCAGGAAATCTGAGTGTGCTCAGAACAAAAGAAGGGTGTTTCCTACACATAGGGACCATATCTAGTTCAACTCTGCTTCTGAAATGAAACAAACCACAGGTCCTCTAACATCCAATGCTTGTCAGTTAAGATGAGAAATGAGTGAGCTTCCTGAACGTGTAGTTACTTTGAGCTGTAAAGAAACTGCCCTTACCTGAAGAGAATTCTTGCTTTTAGGAAGACTTAGAGCCTTGGATTTAACTCCTTTTCTGAAGTGAAACACACAGAAGAGTTCTCATCCATTGATCACACTCTGCTTTAGAACAGCAAGCACGCTCTTGCTTTCTAGAGTCTCAAAGACAGCAGGAAACGTGAGTATGCTGAGAACAAAAGAACGGTGTTTCCTACACATACGGACCATGTCTAGTCCAACTCTGCTTCTGAAACTGATACAAAGCACTGATCCTCTAAAATCCAGTTCTTGTCTGTTAAGATGAGAAACGAGTGAGTTTCGTGAACTATGTACTTCGTTTGATCTGTAAAGAAACTGCCGTTATCTGCAAAGAATTCTTGCTTTTAGGGAGACTCAGACCCTGGGTTTTAACTCCTTTTCTGAAGTGAAACACACAGAAGAGTTCTCATCCATGGAACACACTCTTCTTTAGAGCGAGAAGCACACTCTTGCTATCTACCTTCTCTAATACAGCAGGAAATATGAGTGTGCTCAGAAGAAGAGAACGGTGTTTACTACACATACGGACCATATCTAGTCCAACTCTGCTTCTGAAACTGATACAAAGCACTGGTCCTCTAAAATCCAATGCTTGTCAGTTAAGATTGGAAACATGTGAGTTTCGTGAACGATGTAGTTCGTTTGAACTGTAAAGAAACTGCCCTTACCTGAAAGGTAGTCTTGCTTTTAGGAAGAAACAGAGCCTGGGATTTAACTCCATTTCTGAAGTGAAACACACAGCATAGTTCTCATCCATGGATCAGATCACACTCTGCTTTTGAGCAAGAAGCACGCTCTTGCTTTCTAGAGGCTGTAGGGCAGCATGAAACATGAATGTGCTGAGAAGAAAAGAATGATGTTTCCTACACATAAAGACCATATGTAGTCCAACTCTCCTTCTGAAACTGATACAAAGAACTGGTCCTCTAACATCCAATGCTTGTCAGTTAAGATGAGAAACATGTGAGTTTCGTGAACGATGTAGTTCGTTTGAACTGGAAAGAAACTGCCCTTACCTGAAAGGAAGTCTTGATTGTAGGAAGACACGGAGCCTGGGATTTAACTACATTTCTGAAGTGAAACACACAGCAGAGTTCTCATCCATTGATCACACTCTGCTTTAGAACAAGAAGCATGCTCTTGCTTTCTAGAGGCTCTAAGACTGCATTGAAATGTGAGTGTGCTGAAAACAAAAGAACGATGTTTCCTACACATACGGACCCTATCTAGTTCAACTCTGCTTCTGAAACTGAAACAAACCACAGGTCCTCTATTATCCAATGCTTGTCAGTTTAGATGAGAAACATGTGAGCTTCGTGAACAATGTAGTTCGTTTGAGCTGTACAGAAACTGCC
The DNA here is from genome assembly GCA_949786385.1 of Onychomys leucogaster. Lineage (NCBI taxonomy): Eukaryota > Metazoa > Chordata > Mammalia > Rodentia > Cricetidae > Onychomys > Onychomys leucogaster. Next base: position 2,742,506 of record CATKUP010000035.1, read on the forward strand.
CTTACCTGAAAAGAATTCTTGCTTTTAAGAAGACTCAGAGCCTTGGATTTAACTCCTTTTCTGAAGTGAAACACACAGAAGAGTTCTCAACCATTGATCACACACTGCTTTAGAACAACATGCACGCTCTTTCTTTCTAGAGTCACTAAGACAGCAGGAAACATGAGTGTGCTGAGAACAAAAGAATGGTGTTTCCTACACATACGGACCATGTCTAGTCCAACTCTGCTTCTGAAACGGATACAAACTCTGATCCTCTAACATCCAATGCTTGTCATTTAAGATGAGAAACGTGTGAGCTTCTTAAACAATGTTGTTCGTTTGAGCTGTAAAGTAACTGCCATTACCTGAAACGAAATCTTGCTTGTAGGAAGACTCAGAGCCTGGGATTTAACTCCATTTATGAAGTGGAACACACAGCATAGTTCTCATCCATAGATCACACTCTGCTTTAGAGCAAGAAGAACGCTATTGCATTCTAGATTCTCTAAGACAGCAGGAAACGTGAGTGTGGTCAGAACCAAAGAACGGTGTTTCCTACACATACGGACCATATCTAGTTCAACTCTTATTCTGAAAATGACACAACGCATACGTCCTGTAACATCCAATGCTTTTCAATTAAGACCGAGAAACGTGTGAGCTTTGTGAACAATGTAGTTCCTTTGAGCTGTAAAGTAACTGCCCTTACCTGAAACGAAGTCTTGCTTGTAGGAAGACTCAGAGCCTGGGATTTAACACCATTTCTGAAGTGGAACACACACCAGAGTTCTCATCCATTGGTCACACTCTGCTTTAGAGCAAGAAGCACGCTCTTGCTTTCTAGAGTCTCTAAGACAGCAGGAAAGGTGAGTGTGCTGAGAACAAAAGAACGGTGTTTCCTACACATACAGACCATATCTAGTCCAACTCTGCTTCTGAAACTGATACAAAGCACTGGTCCTCTAACATCCAATGATTGTCAGTTAAGATGGGAAACGTGTGAGCTTCGTGAACGATGTAGTTCGTTTGAGCTGAAAAGTGACTGACCTTACCTGAAACGAAGTCTTGCTTGTAGGAAGACACAGAGCCTGGGATTTAACTCCATTTCTGAAGGGAAACACACAGCACAGTTCTCATGCATGAATCACACTCTGCTTTAGAGCAAGAAGCACGCTCTTCCTTTCTAGAGTCTCTAATACTGCAGGAAACGTGATTGTGCTCAGAACCATAGAACGGTGTTCCCTACACTTACAGACCATATCTAGTTCAACCTTGCTTCTGAAACTGAAACAAACCACAGGTCCTCTAACATCCAATGCTTGTCAGTTAAGATGAGAAACGTGTGAGCTTCGTGAACAATGTAGTTCGTTTGAGCTGTAAATTACCTGCCCTTACCTGAAACGAAGTCTTGCTTGTAGGAAGACACACAGCCTGGTATTTAACTCCATTTCTGAAGGGAAACACACAGCATAGTTCTCATCCATGGATCACACTCTGCTTTAGAGCAAGAAGCACACTCTTCTTTCTAGAGTCTCTAATATAGCAGGAAACGTGATTGCGCTCAGAACAAAAGAACTGTGTTTCCTACACATACGGACCATATCTAGTTCAAATATTCTTTTGAAACTGACTCAAAGCACAGGTCCTGTAACATCCAATGCTTTTCAATTAAGACCGAGAAAGGTGTGAGCTTCGTGTACGATGTAGTTCCTTTGAGCTGTAAAGTAAATGCCATTACCTGAAACGAAATCTTGCTTTTAGGAAGACTCAGAGCCTGGGATTTAACACCATTTATGAAGTGGAACACACAGCATAGTTCTCATCCATGGATCACACTCTGCTTTAGAGCAAGAAGAACGCTATTGCATTCTAGAGTCTCTAAGACAGCAGGAAACGTGAGTGTGGTCAGAACCAAAGAACGGTGTTTCCTACACATACGGACCATATCTAGTTCAACTCTTATTCTGAAAATGACACAACGCATAGGTCCTGTAACATCCAATGCTTTTCAATTAAGACCAAGAAACGTGTGAGTTACGTGAACGATGTAGTTCCTTTGAGCTGTAAAGTAACTGCCCTTACCTGAAACGAAGTCTTGCTTGTGGGAAGACTCAGAGCCTGGGATTTAACTCCATTTCTGAAGTGGAACACACACCAGAGTTCTCATCCATTGGTCACACTCTGCTTTAGAGCAAGAAGCACACTCTTCCTTTCTAGAGTCTCTAATACTGCAGGAAACGTGATTGTGCTCAGAACCATAGAACAGTGTTCCCTACACTTACAGACCATATCTAGTTCAACCCTGCTTCTGAAACTGAAACAAACCACAGGTCCTCTAACATCCAATGCTTGTCAGTTAAGATGAGAAACGTGTGAGCTTCGTGAACAATGTAGTTCGTTTGAGCTGTAAATTACCTGCCCTTACCTGAAACGAAGTCTTGCTTGTAGGAAGACGCAGAGCCTGGGATTTATCTCCATTTCTGAAAGGAAACACACAGCACAGTTCTCATCTGTGAATCACACTCTGCTTTAGAGCAAGAAGCACGCTCTTCCTTTCTAGAGTCTCTAAGACAGCAGGAAACGTGAGTGTGGTCAGAACAAAAGAACTGTGTTTCCTAGACATACGGACCATATCTAGTTCAACTATTCTTTTGAAACTGACTCAAAGCACAGGTCCTGTAACATCCCATGCTTTTCAATTAAGATCGACAAAGGTGTGAGCTTCTTGTACGATGTAGTTCTTTTGAGCTGAAAAGTGACTGCCCTTACCTGAAACGATGTCTTGCATGTAGGAATACACAGAGCCTGGGATTTAACTCCATTTCTGATGGGAAACACACAGCATAGTTCTCATCCATGGATCACACTCAGCTTTAGAGCAAGAAGCATGCTCTTGCTTTCTAGAGTCCCTAAGACAGCAGGAAATGTGAGTGTGCTGAGAACAAAAGAACGGTGTTTCCTACACATACAGACCATATCTAGTCCAACTCTGCCTCTGAAAATGATACAAAGCACAGGGCCTCTAACATCCAATGCTTGTCATTGAAGATGAGAAACGTGTGAGCTTCATGAACGATGTAGTTCCTTTGAGCTGAAAAGTGACTGCCCTTACCTGAAATGAAGTCTTGCATGTAGGAAGACACAGAGCCTGGGATTTAACTCCTTTTCTGAAGGGAAACACACAGCAGAGTTCTCATCCATGGATCACACTCTGCTTTAGAGCAAGAAGAACGCTATTGCTTTCTAGAGTCTCTAATACAGCAGGAAACGTGAGTGTGCTCAGAACAACAGAACTGTGTTTCCTACACATATGGACCATATCTAGTTCAACTATTCTTTTGAAACTGACTCAAAGCACAGGTCCTCTAATATCCAATGCTTTTCAATTAAGACCGAGAAAGCTGCGATCTTCCTGTATGATGTAGTTCCTTTGAGCTGTAAAGTAAATGCCCTTACCTGAAACGAAGTCTTGCTTGTAGGAAGACTCAGAGCCTGGGATTTAACTCCATCTCTGAAGGGAAACACACAGCATAGTTCTCATCCATGGATCACACTCTGCTTTAGAGCAACAAGCACGCTCTTGCTTTCTAGAGTCTCCAAGACAGCAGGAAACGTGAGTGTGCTGAGAACAAAAGAACGGTGTTTCCTACAAATACGGACCTTTTCTAGTCCAACTCTGCCTCTGAAAATGATACAAAGCACAGGTCCTCTAACATCCAATGCTTGTCATTTAACATGAGAAACGTGTGAGCTTCGTGAACTTTGTAGTTCCTTGAGGCTGTAAAGTACCTGCCCTTACCTGAAACGAAGTCTTGCTTGTAGGAAGACTCAGAGCCTGGGATTTAACTCCCTTTATGAAGTGGAACACACAGCATAGTTCTCATCCATGGATCACACTCTGCTTTAGAGCAGGAACCACGCTCTTCCTTTCTAGAGTCTCTAATATAGCAGGAAACGTGATTGTGCTCAGAACAAAAGAACTGTGTTTCCTAAACATACAGACCATAACTAGTTCAAATATTCTTTTGAAACTGACTCAAAGCACAGGTCCTGTAACATCCAATGCTTTTCAATTAATACCGAGAATGGTGTGAGCTCCGTGTACGATGTAATTCCTATGAGCTGTAAAGTACATGCCCTTACCTGAAACAAAGTCTTGCTTGTAGGAAGACACACAGCCTGGGATTTAACTCCATTTGTGAAGGGAAACACACAGCATAGTTCTCATCCATGGATCACACTCTGCTTTAGAGCAACAAGCACGCTCTTGCTTTCTAGAGTCTCCAAGACAGCAGGAAACGTGAGTGTGCTGAGAACAAAAGAACGGTGTTTCCTACACATACGGACCTTATCTAGTCCAACTCTGCCTCTGAAAATGATACAAAGCACAGGTCCTCTAACATCCAATGCTTGTCATTTAAGATGAGAAACGTGTGAGCTTCGTGAACGTTGTAGTTCGTTTGAGCTGTAAAGTACAAGCCCTTACCTGAAACGAAGTCTTGCTTGTAGGAAGACACACAGCCTGGGATTTAACTCCTTTTCTGAAGTGAAACACACAGAAGAGTTCTCATCCATTGATCACACACTGCTTTAGAACAACATTCACGCTCTTTCTTTCTAGAGTCACTAAGAGAGCAGGAAACGTGAGTGTGCTGAGAACAAAAGAATGGTGTTTCCTACACATACGGACCATGTCTAGTCCAACTCTGATTCTGAAACGGATACAAACACTGGTCCTCTAACATCCAATGCTTGTCAGTTAAGATGAGAAACGTGTGAGCTTCTTAAACAATGTTGTTCGTTTGAGCTGTAAAGAAACTGCCCTTAACTGAAACGTAGTCTTGCTTGTAGGAAGACACAGAGCCTGGGATTTAACTCCATGTCTGAATTGAAACACACAGCAGAATTCTCATCCACTGATCACACTCTGCTTTAGAGCAAGAGGCACGCTCTTGCTTTCTAGAGTCTCTAAGACCGTAAGAAACGTGAGTGTGCTGAGAAGAAAGGAACGGTGTTTCCTACACATACAGACCATAACTAGTCCAACTCTGCTTCTGAAACTGATACAAAGCACTGGACCTCTAACATCCAATGCTTGTCAGTTAAGATGAGAAACATGTGAGTTTTGTGAACGATGTAGTTCGTTTGAACTGTAAAGAAACTGCCCTTACCTGAAAGGAAGTCTTGCTTGTAGGAAGACATGGAGCCTGGGATTTAACTACATTTCTGAAGTGAGACACACAGCACAGTTCTCATCTATTGATCACACTCTGCTTTAGAACCAGAAGCATGCTCTTGCTTTCTAGAGGCTCTAAGACTGCATTGAAATGTGAGTGTGCTGAGAAAAAAAGATCGATGTTTCCTACACATACGTACCCTATCTAGTTCAACTCTGCTTCTGAAACTGAAACAAACCACAGGTCCTCTATCATCCAATGCTTGTCAGTTTAGGTGAGAATCGTGTGAGCTTCGTGAACAATGTAGTTCGTTTGAGCTGTACAGAAACTGCCCTTACCTGAAAAGAATTCTTGCTTTTAAGAAGACTCAGAGCCTTGGATTTAACTCCTTTTCTGAAGTGAAACACACAGAAGAGTTCTCATCCATTGATCACACACTGCTTTAGAACAACATGCACGCTCTTTCTTTCTAGAGTCACTAAGACAGCAGGAAACATGAGTGTGCTGAGAACAAAAGAATGGTGTTTCCTACACATACGGACCATGTCTAGTCCAACTCTGATTCTGAAACGGATACAAACACTGGTCCTCTAACATCCAATGCTTTTCAGTTAAGATGAGAAACGTGTGAGCTTCTTAAACAATGTTGTTCGTTTGAGCTGTAAAGAATCTGCCCTTAACTGAAACGTAGTCTTGCTTGTAGGAAGACACAGAGCCTGGGATTTAACTCCATGTCTGAATTGAAACACACAGCAGAGTTCTCATCCACTGATCACACTCTGCTTTAGAGCAAGAGGCACGCTCTTGCTTTCTAGAGTCTCTAAGACCGCAGGAAACGTGAGTGTGCTGAGAAGAAAAGAACGGTGTTTCCTACACATACGGACCATATATAGTCCAACTCTGCTTCTGAAACTGATACAAAGCACTGGACCTCTAACATCCAATGCTTGTCAATTAAGATGAGAAATGTGTGAGCTTCGTGAATGATGTAGTTCGTTTGAGCTGAAAAGTGACTTCCCTTACCTGAAACGAAGTCTTCATTGTAGGAAGACACAGAGCCTGGGATTTAACTCCATTTCTGAAGGGAAACACACAGCACAGTTATCATCCATGGATCACACTCGGCTTTAGAGCGAGCAGGACACTCTTGCTTTCTAGTGATTCTAATACAGCAGGAAATCAGAGTGTGCTCAGAACAAAAGAATGGTGTTTCCTACACATAGGGACCATATCAAGTTCAACTCTGCTTCTGAAACTGAAACAAACCACAGGGAGTCTAACATCCTATGCTTGTTAGTTAAGATGAGAAACGTGTGAGCTTCGTAAATAATGTTGTTCGTTTGAGCTGGAAAGAAACTGCAGTTACCTGAAACGAAGTCTTGCTTGTAGGAAGAATCAGAGCCTGGGATTTAACTCCATTTCTGAAGGGAAACAAACAGCATAGTTCTCATCCATGGATCACAATCTGCTTTAGAGCAAGAGGCACGCTCTTGCTTTCTAGTGTCTCAAATTCAGCAGGAAATGTGAGTGTGCTCAGAACAAAAGAACGGTGTTTCCTACACATATGGACCATATCTTTTTAAACTCTGCTTCTGAAAATGAAATAAACCACAGGTCCTCTAACATCCAATGCTTGTCAATTAAGATGAGAATTGTGTGAGCTTCGTGAATGATGTAGTTCGTTTGAGCTGAAAAGTGACTGCCCTTACCTGAAACGAAGTCTTGCTTGTAGGAAGACACAGAGCCTGGGATTTAACTCCTTTTCTGAAGGGAAACACACAGAATAGTTCTCATCCATGGATCACACTCTGCTTTTGAGCAAGAAGCACGCTCTTGCTTTCTAGAGGCTCTAGGGCAGCATGAAACATGAGTGTGCTGAGAACAAAAGAACGATGTTTCCTACACATACGGACCATATGTAGTCCAACTCTGCTTCTGAAACTGATACAAAGCAGTGGTCCTCTAATATCCAATGCTTGTCAGTTAAGATGAGAAATATGTGAGTTTCGTGAACGATGTAGTTCGTTTGAACTGTAAAGAAACTGCCCTTACCTGAAAGGAAGTCTTGCTTGTAGGAAGAAATAGAGCCTGGGATTTAACTCCATTTCTGAAGGGAAACACACAGCAGAGTTCTCATCCATTGATCACACTCTGCTTGAGAACAAAAGCATCCTCTTGCTTTCTAGAGGCTCTAAGTCAGCATTGAAACGTGAGTGTGCTGAGAACAAAAGAACGATGTTTCCTGCACATACGGACCCTATCTAGTTCAACTCTGCTTCTGAAAATGAAACAAACCACAGGTCCTCTATCATCCAATGCATGTCAGTTAAGATGAGAAACGTGTGAGCTTCCTGAACGATGTAGTTCGTTTGAGCTGTAAAGAAACTGCCCTTACCTGAAAAGAATTCTTGCTTTTAGGAAGACTCAGAGCCAGGGATTTAACTCCTTTTCTGAAGTGAAACACACATAAGAGTTCTCATCCATTGATCACATTCTGCTTTAGAACAAGAAGCATGCTCTTGCTTTCTAGAGTCACTAAGACAGCAGGAAACGTGAGTGTGCTGAGAACAAAAGAATGGTGTTTCCTACACATACAGACCATGTCTAGTCCAACTCTGTATCTGAAACGGATACAAAGCACTGGTCCTCTAACATCCAAAGCTTGTCAGTTAAGATGAGAAACGTGTGAGCTTCCTGAACGATGTAGTTCGTTTGAGCTGTAAAGAAAGTGCCTGCCCTAACCTGAAAAGAATTCTTGCTTTTAGGAAGACTCAGAGCCAGGGATTTAAAACCTTTTCTGAATAGAAACACACAGAAGTGTTCTCATCGATTGAACACACTCTGCTTTAGAGCGAGACGCACGCTCTTGCTTTCTAGTATCTCTGATACAGCAGGAAAAGTGAGTGTGCTCAAACAAAAGAACGGGGTTTCCTACACATATGGACCATATCCAGTTAAATTCTGCTTCTGAATTTGAAACAAACCACAGGTCCTCTAACATCCAATGCTTGTCAGTTAAGATGAGAAACGTGTGAGCTTCGTGAATGATGTAGTTCGTTTGAGCTGAAAAGTGACTGACCTTACCTGAAACGAAGTCTTGCTTGTAGGAAGACACAGAGCCTGGGATTTATCACCATTTTTGAAGGGAAACACACAGCATAGTTCCCATCCATGTATCACACTCTGCTTTAGAGCAAGAAGCACGCTCTTGCTTTCTAGAGGCTCTAAGACAGCATGAAACGTGAGTGTGCTGAGAACAAAAGAACGATGTTTCCTACACATAAGGACCATATGTAGTCCAACTCTGCTTCCGAAACTTATACAAAGCACTGGTGCTCTAACATCCAATGCTTGTCAGTTAAGATCAGAAACGTGTGAGCTTCGTGAACGACGTAGTTCGTTTGAGCTGAAAAGTGACTGCCGTTACATGAAACGAAGTCTTGCTTGTAGGAAGACACAGAGCCTGGGATTTAACTCCATTTCTGAAGTGAAACACACAGCATAGTTCTCATCCATGGATCACACTCTGCTTTTGAGCAAGAAGCACGCTCTTGCTTTCTAGAGGCTCTAGGGCAGCATGAAACATGAGTGTGCTGAGAAGAAAAGAACGATGTTTCCTACACATAAGGACCATATGTAGTCCAACTCTCCTTCTGAAACTGATACAAAGCACTGGTCCTCTAACATCCAATGCTTGTCAGTTAAGATGAGAAACATGTGAGTTTCGTGAACGATGTAGTTTGTTTGAACTGTAAAGAAACTGCCCTTACCTGAAAGGAAGTCTTGCTTCTAGGATGACACGGAGCCTACGATTTAACTACATTTCTGAGGTGAAACACACAGCAGAGTTCTCATCCATTGATCACACTCTGCTTTAGAACCAGAAGCATGCTCTTGCTTTCTAGAGGCTCTAAGACTGCATTGAAATGTGAGTGTGCTGAGAACAAAAGAACGATGTTTCCTACACATACGTACCCTATCTAGTTCAACTCTGCTTCTAAAACTGAAACAAACCACAGGTCCTCTATCATCCAATGCTTGTCATTTTAGATGAGAAATGTGTGAGCATCGTGAACAATGTAGTTCGTTTGAGCTGTACAGAAACTGCCCTTACCTGAAAAGAATTCTTGCTTTTAAGAAGACTCAGAGCCTTGGATTTAACTCCTTTTCTGAAGTGAAACACACAGAAGAGTTCTCATCCATTGATCACACACTGCTTTAGAACAACATGCACGCTCTTTCTTTCTAGAGTCACTAAGACAGCAGGAAACGTGTGTGTGCTGAGAACAAAATGATGGTGTTTCCTACACATACGGACCATGTCTATTACAACTCTGATTCTGAAACGGATACAAACACTGGTCCTCTAACATCAAATGCTTGTCAGTTAAGATGAGAAACGTGTGAGCTTCTTAAACAATGTTGTTCGTTTGAGCTGTAAAGAATCTGCCCTTAACTGAAACGTAGTCTTGCTTGTAGGAAGACACAGAGCCTGGGATTTAACTCCATGTCTGAATTGAAACACACAGCAGAGTTCTCATCCACTGATCACACTCTGCTTTAGAGCAAGAGGCATGCTCTTGCTTTCTAGTGTCTCTAATTCAGCAGGAAATGTGAGTGTGCTCAGAACAAAAGAACGGTGTTTCCTACACATATGGACCATATCTTGTTAAACTCTGCTTCTGAAAATGAAATAAACCACAGGTCCTCTAACATCCAATGCTTGTCAATTAAGATGAGAATTGTGTGAGCTTCGTGAATGATGTAGTTCGTTTGAGCTGAAAAGTGACTGCCCTTACCTGAAACGAAGTCTTGCTTGTAGGAAGACACAGAGCCTGGGATTTAACTCCATTTCTGAAGGGAAACACACAGAATAGTTCTCATCCATGGATCACACTCTGCTTTTGAGCAAGAAGCACGCTCTTGCTTTCTAGAGGCTCTAGGGCAGCATGAAACATGAGTGTGCTGAGAACAAAAGAACGATGTTTCCTACACATACGGACCATATGTAGTCCAACTCTGCTTCTGAAACTGATACAAAGCAGTGGTCCTCTAATATCCAATGCTTGTCAGTTAAGATGAGAAATATGTGAGTTTCGTGAACGATGTAGTTCGTTTGAACTGTAAAGAAACTGCCCTTACCTGAAAGGAAGTCTTGCTTGTAGGAAGAAATAGAGCCTGGGATTTAACTACATTTCTGAAGTGAAACACACAGCAGAGTTCTCATCCATGGATCACACTCTGCTTGAGAACAAAAGCATCCTCTTGCTTTCTAGAGGCTCTAAGTCAGCATTGAAACGTGAGTGTGCTGAGAACAAAAGAACGATGTTTCCTGCACATACAGACCCTATCTAGTTCAACTCTGCTTCTGAAACTGAAACAAACCACAGGTCCTCTATCATCCAATGCATGTCAGTTAAGATGAGAAACGTGTGAGCTTCCTGAACGATGTAGTTCGTTTGAGCTGTAAAGAAACTGCCCTTACCTGAAAAGAATTCTTGCTTTTAGGAAGACTCAGAGCCAGGGATTTAACTCCTTTTCTGAAGTGAAACACACATAAGAGTTCTCATCCATTGATCACATTCTGCCTTAGAACAAGAAGCATGCTCTTGCTTTCTAGAGTCAATAAGACAGCAGGAAACGTGAGTGTGCTGAGAACAAAAGAATGGTGTTTCCTACACATACGGACCATGTCTAGTCCAACTCTGTATCTGAAACGGATACAAATCACTGGTCCTCTAACATCCAATGCTTGTCAGTTAAGATGAGAAACGTGTGAGCTTCCTGAATGATGTAGTTCGTTTGCGCTGTAAAGAAACTGCCCTAACCTGAAAAGAATTCTTGCTTTTAGGAAGACTCAGACCCAGGGATTTAACACCTTTTCTGAAGTGAAACACACAGAAGAGTTCTCATCCATTGATCACACTCTGCTTTAGAGCGAGAAGCACGCTCTTGCTTTCTAGTGTCTCTAATACAGCAGGAAAAGTGAGTGAGCTCAGAACAAAAGAACGGGGTTTCGTACACATATGGACCATATCTAGTTAAACTCTGCTTCTGAAACTGAAACAAACCACAGGTCCTCTAACATCCAATGCTTGTCAGTTAAGATGAGAAACATGTGCGCTTCGTGAACGATGTAGTTCGTTTGAGCTGTAAAGTGACTGTCCTTACCTGAAACGAAGTCTTGCTTGTAGGAAGAATCAGAGCCTGGGATTTAACACCATTTCTGAAGGGAAACATACAGCATAGTTCTCAACCATGGATCACACTCGGCTTTAGAGCGAGAAGGACAGAATTGCTTTCTAGCGTCTCTAATAAAGCAGGAAATGGGAGTGTGCTCAGAACAAAAGAACGGTGTTTCCTACACATATGGACCATATCTTGTTAAACTCTGCTTCTGAAAATGAAATAAACCACAGGTCCTCTAACATCCAATGCTTGTCAATTAAGATGAGAATTGTGTGAGCTTTGTGAATGATGTAGTTCGTTTGAGCTGAAAAGTGACTGCCATTACCTGAAACGAAGTCTTGCTTGTAGGAAGACACAGAGCCTGGGATTTAACTCCATTTACGAAGGGAAACACACAGAATAGTTCTCATCCATGGATCACACTCTGCTTTAGAGCAAGAAGCACGCTCTTGCTTTCTAGAGGCTCTAGGGCAGCATGAAACATGAGTGTGCTGAGAACAAAAGAACGATGTTTCCTACACATATGGACCATATGTAGTCCAACTCTGCTTCTGAAACTGATACAAAGCAGTGGTCCTCTAATATCCAATGCTTGTCAGTTAAGATGAGAAATATGTGAGTTTCGTGAACGATGTAGTTCGTTTGAACTGTAAAGAAACTGCCCTTACCTGAAAGGAAGTCTTGCTTGTAGGAAGAAATAGAGCCTGGGATTTAACTACATTTCTGAAGTGAAACACACAGCAGAGTTCTCATCCATTGATCACACTCTGCTTGAGAACAAAAGCATCCTCTTGCTTTCTAGAGGCTCTAAGTCAGCATTGAAACGTGAGTGTGTTGAGAACAAAAGAACAATGTTTCCTGCACATACGGACCCTATCTAGTTCAACTCTGCTTCTGAAAATGAAACAAACCACAGGTCCTCTATCATCCAATGCATGTCAGTTAAGATGAGAAACGTGTGAGCTTCCTGAACGATGTAGTTCGTTTGAGCTGTAAAGAAACTGCCCTTACCTGAAAAGAATTCTTGCTTTTAGGAAGACTCAGAGCCAGGGATTTAACTCCTTTTCTGAAGTGAAACACACATAAGAGTTCTCATCCATTGATCACATTCTGCTTTAGAACAAGAAGCATGCTCTTGCTTTCTAGAGTCACTAAGACAGCAGGAAACATGAGTGTGCTGAGAACAAAAGAATGGTGTTTCCTACACATACGGACCATGTCTAGTCCAACTCTGTATCTGAAACGGATACAAAGCACTGGTCCTCTAACATCCAAAGCTTGTCAGTTAAGATGAGAAACGTGTGAGCTTCCTGAACGATGTAGTTCGTTTGAGCTGTAAAGAAAGTGCCTGCCCTAACCTGAAAAGAATTCTTGCTTTTAGGAAGACTCAGAGCCAGGGATTTAAAACCTTTTCTGAATAGAAACACACAGAAGTGTTCTCATCGATTGAACACACTCTGCTTTAGAGCGAGACGCACGCTCTTGCTTTCTAGTATCTCTGATACAGCAGGAAAAGTGAGTGTGCTCAAACAAAAGAACGGGGTTTCCTACACATATGGACCATATCCAGTTAAATTCTGCTTCTGAATTTGAAACAAACCACAGGTCCTCTAACATCCAATGCTTGTCAGTTAAGATGAGAAACGTGTGAGCTTCGTGAATGATGTAGTTCGTTTGAGCTGAAAAGTGACTGACCTTACCTGAAACGAAGTCTTGCTTGTAGGAAGACACAGAGCCTGGGATTTATCACCATTTTTGAAGGGAAACACACAGCATAGTTCCCATCCATGTATCACACTCTGCTTTAGAGCAAGAAGCACGCTCTTGCTTTCTAGAGGCTCTAAGACAGCATGAAACGTGAGTGTGCTGAGAACAAAAGAACGATGTTTCCTACACATAAGGACCATATGTAGTCCAACTCTGCTTCCGAAACTTATACAAAGCACTGGTGCTCTAACATCCAATGCTTGTCAGTTAAGATCAGAAACGTGTGAGCTTCGTGAACGACGTAGTTCGTTTGAGCTGAAAAGTGACTGCCGTTACATGAAACGAAGTCTTGCTTGTAGGAAGACACAGAGCCTGGGATTTAACTCCATTTCTGAAGTGAAACACACAGCATAGTTCTCATCCATGGATCACACTCTGCTTTTGAGCAAGAAGCACGCTCTTGCTTTCTAGAGGCTCTAGGGCAGCATGAAACATGAGTGTGCTGAGAAGAAAAGAACGATGTTTCCTACACATAAGGACCATATGTAGTCCAACTCTCCTTCTGAAACTGATACAAAGCACTGGTCCTCTAACATCCAATGCTTGTCAGTTAAGATGAGAAACATGTGAGTTTCGTGAACGATGTAGTTCGTTTGAACTGTAAAGAAACTGCCCTTACCTGAAAGGAAGTCTTGCTTCTAGGAAGACACGGAGCCTACGATTTAACTACATTTCTGAGGTGAAACACACAGCAGAGTTCTCATCCATTGATCACACTCTGCTTTAGAACCAGAAGCATGCTCTTGCTTTCTAGAGGCTCTAAGACTGCATTGAAATGTGAGTGTGCTGAGAACAAAAGAACGATGTTTCCTACACATACGTACCCTATCTAGTTCAACTCTGCTTCTAAAACTGAAACAAACCACAGGTCCTCTATCATCCAATGCTTGTCATTTTAGATGAGAAATGTGTGAGCATCGTGAACAATGTAGTTCGTTTGAGCTGTACAGAAACTGCCCTTACCTGAAAAGAATTCTTGCTTTTAAGAAGACTCAGAGCCTTGGATTTAACTCCTTTTCTGAAGTGAAACACACAGAAGAGTTCTCATCCATTGATCACACACTGCTTTAGAACAACATGCACGCTCTTTCTTTCTAGAGTCACTAAGACAGCAGGAAACGTGTGTGTGCTGAGAACAAAATGATGGTGTTTCCTACACATACGGACCATGTCTATTACAACTCTGATTCTGAAACGGATACAAACACTGGTCCTCTAACATCCAATGCTTGTCAGTTAAGATGAGAAACGTGTGAGCTTCTTAAACAATGTTGTTCGTTTGAGCTGTAAAGAATCTGCCCTTAACTGAAACGTAGTCTTGCTTGTAGGAAGACACAGAGCCTGGGATTTAACTCCATGTCTGAATTGAAACACACAGCAGAGTTCTCATCCACTGATCACACTCTGCTTTAGAGCAAGAGGCATGCTCTTGCTTTCTAGTGTCTCTAATTCAGCAGGAAATGTGAGTGTGCTCAGAACAAAAGAACGGTGTTTCCTACACATATGGACCATATCTTGTTAAACTCTGCTTCTGAAAATGAAAAAAACCACAGGTCCTCTAACATCCAATGCTTGTCAATTAAGATGAGGAAAGTGTGAGCTTCATGAATGATGTAGTTCGTTTGAGCTGAAAAGTGACTGACCTTACCTGAAACGAAGTCTTGCATGTAGGAAGACACAGAGCCTGGGATTTATCTCCATTTTTGAAGGGAAACACACAGCATAGTTCTCATCCATGGATCACACTCTGCTTTAGAGCAAGAAGCACGCTCTTGCTTTCTAGAGGCTCTAAGACAGCATGAAACGTGAGTGTGCTGAGAACAAAAGAATGGTGTTTCCTACACATACGGACCATGTCAGGTCCAACTCTGTATCTGAAACGGATACAATGCACTGGTCCTCTAACATCCAATGCTTGTCAGTTAAGATGAGAAACGTGTGAGCTTCCTGAACGATGTAGTTCGTTTGAGCTGTAAAGAAACTGCCCTAACCTGAAAAGAATTCTTGCTTTTAGGAAGACTCAGAGCCAGGGATTTAACACCTTTTCTGAAGTGAAACACACAGAAGAGTTCTCATCCATTGATCACACTCTGCTTTAGAGCGAGAAGCACGCTCTTGCTTTCTAGTGTCTCTAATACAACAGGAAAAGTGAGTGAGCTCAGAACAAAAGAACGGGGTTTCGTACACATATGGACCATATCTAGTTAAAATCTGCTTCTGAAACTGAAACAAACCACAGGACCTCTAACATCCAATGCTTGCCATTTAAGATGAGAAACATGTGAGCTTCGTGAACGATGTAGTTCGTTTGAGCTTTAAAGTGACTGTCCTTACCTGAAACGAAGTCTTTCTTGTAGGAAGACACAGAGCCTGGGATTTAACTCCATTTCTGAAGGGAAACACACAGCACAGTTAGCATCCATGGATCACACTCGGCTTTAGAGCGAGCAGGCCGCTCTTGCTTTCTAGCGATTCTAATACAGCAGGAAATCTGAGTGTGCTCAGAACAAAAGAATGGTGTTTCCTACACATAGGGACCATATCAAGTTCAACTCTGCTTCTGAAACTGAAACAAACCACAGGTCCTCTCACATCCTATGCTTGTTAGTTAAGATGAGAAACGTGTGAGCTTCGTAAATAATGTTGTTCGTTTGAGCTGGAAAGAAACTGCAGTTACCTGAAACGAAGTAGTGCTTGTAGGAAGAATCAGAGCCTGGGATTTAACTCCATTTCTGAAGGGAAACACACAGCATAGTTCTCATCCATGGATCACAATCTGCTTTAGAGCAAGTGGCACGCTCTTGCTTTCTAGTGTCTCTAATTCAGCAGGAAATGTGAGTGTGCTCAGAACAAAAGAACGGTGTTTCCTACATATATGGACCATATCTTGTTAAACTCTGCTTCTGAAAATGAAATAAACCACAGGTCCTCTAACATCCAATGCTTGTCATTTAAAATGAGAATCGTGTGAGCTTCTTAAACAATGTTGTTCGTTTGAGCTGTAAAGAAACTGCCCTTAACTGAAACGTAGTCTTGCGTGTAGGAAGACACAGAGCCTGGGATTTAACTCCATGTCTGAATTGAAACACACAGCAGAGTTCTCATCCACTGATCACACTCTGCTTTAGAGCAAGAGGCACGCTCTTGCTTTCTAGTGTCTCTAATTCAGCAGGAAATGTGAGTGTGCTCAGAACAAAAGAACGGTGTTTCCTACACATATGGACCATATCTTGTTAAACTCTGCTTCTGAAAATGAAATAAACCACAGGACCTCTAACATCCAATGCTTGTCAATTAAGATGAGAAATGTGTGAGCTTGGTGAATGATGTATTTCGTTTGAGCTGAAAAGTGACTGCCCTTACCTGAAACGAAGTCTTGCTTGTAGGAAGACACAGAGCCTGGGATTTAACTCCATTTCTGAAGGGAAACACACAGAATAGTTCTCATCCATGGATCACACTCTGCTTTAGAGCAAGAAGCATGCTCTTGCTTTCTAGAGGCTCTAGGGGAGCATGAAACATGAGTGTGCTGAGAACAAAAGAACGATGTTTCCTACACATACGGACCATATGTAGTCCAACTCCGCTTCTGAAACTGATTCAAAGCATTGGTCCTCTAATATCCAATGCTTTTCAGTTAAGATGAGAAACATGTGAGTTTCGTGAATGATGTAGTTCGTGTGAACTGTAAAGAAACTGCCCTTACCTGAAAGGAAGTCTTGCTTGTAGGAAGAAATAGAGCCTGGGATTTAACTACATTTCTGAAGTGAAACACACAGCAGAGTTCTCATCCATTGATCACACTCTGCTTTAGAACAAGAAGCATGCTCTTGCTTTCTAGAGTCACTAAGACAGCAGGAAACGTGAGTGTGCTGAGAACAAAAGAATGGTGTTTCCTACACATACGGACCATGTCTAGTCCAACTCTGTATCTGAAACGGATACAAAGCACTGGTCCTCTAACATCCAATGCTTGTCAGTTAAGATGAGAAACGTGTGAGCTTCCTGAACGGTGTAGTTCGTTTGCGCTGTAAAGAAACTGCCCTAACCTGAAAAGAATTCTTGCTTTTAGGAAGACTCAGACCCAGGGATTTAACACCTTTTCTGAAGTGAAACACACAGAAGAGTTCTCATCCATTGATCACACTCTGCTTTAGAGCGAGAAGCACGCTCTTGCTTTCTAGTGTCTCTAATACAGCAGGAAAAGTGAGTGAGCTCAGAACAAAAGAACGGGGTTTCGTACACATATGGACCATATCTAGTTAAACTCTGCTTCTGAAACTGAAACAAACCACAGGTCCTCTAACATCCAATGCTTGTCAGTTAAGATGAGAAACATGAGAGCTTCGTGAACGATGTAGTTTGTTTGAGCTGTAAAGTGACTGTCCTTACCTGAAACGAAGTCTTGCTTGTAGAAAGACACAGAGCCTGGGATTTCACTGCATTTCTGAAGAGAAACACACAGCACAGTTATCATCCATGGATCACACTCGGCTTTAGAGCGAGCAGGATGCTCTTGCTTTCTAGCGCTTTTAATACAGCAGGAAATCTGAGTGTGCTCAGAACAAAAGAATGGTATTTCCTACACATAGGGACCATATCAAGTTCAACACTGCTTCTGAAACTGAAACAAACCACAGGTCCTCTAACATCCTATGCTTGTTAGTTAAGATGAGAAACGTGTGAGCTTCGTAAATAATGTTGTTCTTTTGAGCTGGAAAGAAACTGCAGTTACCTGAAACGAAGTATTGCTTGTAGGAAGAATCAGAGCCTGGGATTTAACTCCATTTCTGAAGGGAAACAAACAGCATAGTTCTCATCCATGGATCACAATCTGCTTTAGAGCAAGAGGCACGCTCTTGCTTTCTAGTGTCTCTAATTCAGCAGGAAATGTGAGTGTGCTCAGAACAAAAGAACGGTGTTTCCTACACATATGGACCATATCTTGTTAAACTCTGCTTCTGAAAATGAAATAAACCACAGGTCCTCTAACATCCAATGCTTGTCAATTAAGATGAGAAATGTGTGAGCTTCGTGAATGATATAGTTCGTTTGAGCTAAAAAGTGACTGCCCTTACCTGAAACGAAGTCTTGCTTGTAGGAAGACACAGAGCCTGGGATTTAACTCCATTTCTGAAGGGAAACACACAGCATAGTTCTCATCCATGGATCACACTCTTCTTTAGAGCAAGAAGCACGCTCTTGCTTTCTAGAGGCTCTAGGGCAGCTTGAAACATGAGTGTGCTGAGAAGAAAAGAACGATGTTTCCTACACATACGGACCATATGTAGTCCAACTCTGCTTCTGAAACTGATACAAAGCACTGGTCCTCTAACACCCAAAGCTTGTCAGTTAAGATGTGAAACATGTGAGTTTCGTGAACGATGTAGTTCCATTGAACTGTAAAGAGACTGCCCTTACCTGAAAGGAAGTATTGCTTGTAGGAAGACACGGAGCCTAGGATTTAACTACATTTCTGAAGTGAAACACACAGCAGAGTTCTCATCCATTGGTCACACTCTGCTTTAGAACCAGAAGCATGCTCTTGCTTTCTAGAGGCTCTAAGACTGCATTGAAATGTGAGTGTGCTGAGAACAAAAGAACGATGTTTCCTACACATACGTACCCTATCTAGTTCAACTCTGCTACTGAAACTGAAACAAACCACAGGTCCTCTATCATCCAATTCTTGTCATTTTAGATGAGAAACATGTGAGCTTCGTGAACAATGTAGTTCGTTTGAGCTGCACAGAAACTGCCCTTACCTGAAAAGAATTCTTGCTTTTAAGAAGACTTAGAGCCTTGGATTTAACTCCTTTTCTGAAGTGAAACACACAGAAGAGTTCTCATCCATTGATCACACACTGCTTTAGAACAACATGCACGCACTTTCTTTCTAGAGTCACTAAGACAGCAGGAAACGTGAGTGTGCTGAGAACAAAAGAATGGTGTTTCCTACACATACGGACCATGTCTAGTCCAACTCTGATTCTGAAACGGATACAAACACTGGTCCTCTAACATCCAATGCTTGTCAGTTAAGATGAGAAACGTGTGAGCTTCTTAAACAATGTTGTTCGTTTGAGCTGTAAAGAAACTGCCCTTAACTGAAACGTAGTCTTGCTTGTAGGAAGACACAGAGCCTGGGATTTAACTCCATGTCTGAATTGAAACACACAGCAGAATTCTCATCCACTGATCACACTCTGCTTTAGAGCAGGAGGCACGCTCTTGCTTTCTAGTGTCTCTAATTCAGCAGGAAATGTGTGTGTGCTCAGAACAAAAGAACGGTGTTTCCTACACATATGGACCATATCTTGTTAAACTCTGCTTCTGAAAATGAAATAAACCACAGGTCCTCTAACATCCAATGCTTCTCAATTAAGATGAGGAATGTGTGAGCTTCGTGAATGATGTAGTTCGTTTGAGCTGAAAAGTGACTGACTTTACCTGAAACGAAGTCTTGCTTGTAGGAAGACACAGAGCCTGGGATTTATCTCCATTTTTGAAGGGAAACACACAGCATAGTTCTCATCCATGGATCACACTCTGCTTTAGAGCGAGAAGCACGCTCTTGCTTTCTAGTGTCTCTAATACAGCAGGAAAAGTGAGTGAGCTCAGAACAAAAGAACGGGGTTTCGTACACATATGGACCATATCTAGTTAAAATCTGCTTCTGAAACTGAAACAAACCACAGGACCTCTAACATCCAATGCTTGTCAGTTAAGATGAGAAACATGTGAGCTTCGTGAACGATGTAGTTCGTTTGAGCTGTAAAGTGACTGTCCTTACCTGAAACGAAGTCTTGCTTGTAGGAAGACACAGAGCCTGGGATTTAACTCCATTTCTGAAGGGAAACACACAGCACAGTTATCATCCATGGATCACAATCTGCTTTAGAGCAAGAGGCACGCTCTTGCTTTCTAGTGTGTCTAATTAAGCAGGAAATGTGAGTGTGCTCAGAACAAAAGAACCGTGTTTCCTACACATATGGACCATATCTTGTTAAACTCTGCTTCTGAAAATGAAATAAACCACAGGTCCTCTAACATCCAATGCTTGTCAATTAAGATGAGAAATGTGTGAGCTTCGTGAATGATGTAGTTCGTTTGAGCTGAAAAGTGACTGCCCTTACCTGAAACGAAGTCTTGCTTGTAGGAAGACACAGAGCCTGGGATTTAACTCCATTTCTGAAGGGACACACACAGAATAGTTCTCATCCATGGATCACACTCTGCTTTAGAGCAAGAAGCACGCTCTTGCTTTCTAGAGGCTCTAGGGCAGCATGAAACATGAGTGTGCTGAGAACAAAAGAACGATGTTTCCTACACATACGGACCATATGTAGTCCAACTCTGCTTCTGAAACTGATACAAAGCAGTGGTCCTCTAATATCCAATGCTTGTCAGTTAAGATGAGAAACATGTGAGTTTCGTGAATGATGTAGTTCGTTTGAACTGTAAAGAAACTGCGCTTACCTGAAAGGAAGTCTTGCTTGTAGGAAGAATCAGAGCCTGGGATTTAACTCCATTTCTGAAGGGAAACAAACAGCATAGTTCTCATCCATGGATCACAATCTGCTTTAGAGCAAGAGGCACGCTCTTGCTTTCTTGTGTCTCTAATTCAGCAGGAAATGTGAGTGTGCTCAGAACAAAAGATCGATGTTTCCTGCACATACAGACCCTATCTAGTTCAACTCTGCTTCTGAAACTGAAACAAACCACAGGTCCTCTATCATCCAATGCATGTCATTTTAGATGAGAAACGTGTGAGCTTCGTGAACAATGTAGTCCGTTTGAGCTGTACAGAAACTGCCCTTACCTGAAAAGAATTCTTGCTTTTAAGAAGACTCAGAGCCTTGGATTTAACTCCTTTTCTGAAGTGAAACACACAGAAGAGTTCTCATCCATTGATCACACACTGCTTTAGAACAACATGCACGCTCCTTCTTTCTAGAGTCCCTAAGACAGCAGAAAACGTGAGTGTGCTGAGAACAAAAGAATGGTGTTTCCTAAACATACGGACCATGTCTAGTCCAACTCTGATTCTGAAACGGATACAAACACTGGTCCTCTAACATCCAATGCTTGTCAGTTAAGATGAGAAACGTGTGAAATACTTAAACAATGTTGTTCGTTTGAGCTATAAAGAAACTGCCCTTAACTGAAACGTAGTCTTGCTTGTAGGAAGACACAGAGCCAGGGATTTACCTCCATGTCTGAATTGAAACACACAGCAGAGTTCTCATCCACTGATCACACTCTGCTTTAGAGCAAGAGGCACGCTCTTGCTTTCTAGAGGCTCTAGGGCAGCATGAAACATGAGTGTGCTGAGAACAAAAGAACGATGTTTCCTACACATACGGACCATATGTAGTCCAACTCTGCTTCTGAAACTGATACAAAGCAGTGGTCCTCTAATATCCAATGCTTGTCAGTTAAGATGAGAAACATGTGAGTTTCGTGAATGATGTAGTTCGTTTGAACTGTAAAGAAACTGCGCTTACCTGAAAGGAAGTCTTGCTTGTAGGAAGAAATAGAGCCTGGGATTTAACTACATTTCTGAAGTGAAACACACAGCAGAGTTCTCATCCATTGATCACACTCTGCTTGAGAATAAAAGCATCCTCTTGCTTTCTGGAGGCTCTAAGACAGCGTTGAAACGTGAGTGTGCTGAGAACAAAAGAACGATGTTTCCTGCACGTACGGACCCTATCTAGTTCAACTCTGCTTCTGAAACTGAAACAAACCACAGGTCCTCTATCATCCAATGCATGTCAGTTAAGATGAGAAACGTGTGAGCTTCCTGAACGATGTAGTTCGTTTGAGCTGTAAAGAAACTGCCCTTACCTGAAAATAATTCTTGCTTTTAGGAAGATTCAGAGCCAGGGATTTAACTCCTTTTCTGAAGTGAAACACACATAAGAGTTCTCATCCATTGATCACATTCTGCTTTAGAACAATAAGCATGCTCTTGCTTTCTAGAGTCACTAAGACAGCAGGAAACGTGAGTGTGCTGAGAACAAAAGAATGGTGTTTCCTACCCATACGGACCATGTCTAGTCCAACTCTGTATCTGAAACGGATACAAAGCACTGGTCCTCTAACATCCAATGCTTGTCAGTTAAGATGAGAAACGTGTGAGCTTCCTGAACGATGTAGTTCGTTTGAGCTGTAAAGAAACTGCCCTAACCTGAAAAGAATTCTTGCTTTTAGGAAGACTCAGACCCAGGGATTTAACACCTTTTCTGAAGTGAAACACACAGAAGAGTTCTCATCCATTGATCACACTCTGCTTTAGAGCGAGAAGCACGCTCTTGCTTTCTAGTGTCTCTAATACAGCAGGAAAAGTGAGTGAGCTCAGAACAAAAGAACGGGGTTTCGTACACATATGGACCATATCTAGTTAAACTCTGCTTCTGAAACTGAAACAAACCACAGGTCCTCTAACATCCACTGCTTGTCAGTTAAGATGAGAAACATGAGAGCTTCGTGAACGATGTAGTTTGTTTGAGCTGTAAAGTGACTGTCCTTACCTGAAACGAAGTCTTGCTTGTAGAAAGACACAGAGCCTGGGATTCAACTCCATTTCTGAAGAGAAACACACAGCACAGTTATCATCCATGGATCACACTCGGCTTTAGAGCGAGCAGGACGCTCTTGCTTTCTAGCGCTTCTAATACAGCAGGAAATCTGAGTGTGCTCAGAACAAAAGAATGGTATTTCCTACACATAGGGACCATATCAAGTTCAACTCTGCTTCTGAAACTGAAACAAACCACAGGTCCTCTAACATCCTATGCTTGTTAGTTAAGATGAGAAACGTGTGAGCTTCGTAAATAATGTTGTTCGTTTGAGCTGGAAAGAAACTGCAGTTACCTGAAACGAAGTCTTGCTTGTAGGAAGAATCAGAGCCTGGGATTTAACTCCATTTCTGAAGGGAAACAAACAGCATAGTTCTCATCCATGGATCACAATCTGCTTTAGAGCACGAGGCACGCTCTTGCTTTCTAGTGTCTCTAATTAAGCAGGAAATGTGAGTGTGCTCAGAACAAAAGAACGGTGTTTCCTACACATATGGACCATATCTTGTTAAACTCTGCTTCTGAAAATGAAATAAACCACAGGACCTCTAACATCCAATGCTTGTCAATTAAGATGAGAAATGTGTGAGCTTCGTGAATGATGTAGTTCGTTTGAGCTAAAAAGTGACTGCCCTTACCTGAAACGAAGTCTTGCTTGTAGGAAGACACAGAGCCTGGGATTTAACTCCATTTCTGAAGGGAAACACACAGCATAGTTCTCATCCATGGATCACACTCTTCTTTAGAGCAAGAAGCACGCTCTTGCTTTCTAGAGGCTCTAGGGCACCATGAAACATGAGTGTGCTGAGAAGAAAAGAACGATGTTTCCTACACATACAGACCATATGTAGTCTAACTCTGCTTCTGAAACTGATACAAAGCACTGGTCCTCTAACATCCAAAGCTTGTCAGTTAAGATGTGAAACATGTGAGATTTGTGAACGATGTAGTTCGTTTGAACTTAAAGAAACTGCCCTTACCTGAAAGGAAGTCTTGCTTGTAGGAAAACACGGAGCCTAGGATTTAACTACATTTCTGAAGTGAAACACACAGCAGAGTTCTCATCCATTGATCACACTCTGCTTTAGAACCAGAAGCATGCTCTTGCTTTCTAGAGGCTCTAAGACTGCATTGAAATGTGAGTGTGCTGAGAACAAAAGAACGAAGTTTCCTACACATACGTACCCTATCTAGTTCAACTCTGCTTCTGAAACTGAAACAAACCACAGGTCCTCTATCATCCAATTCTTGTCAGTTAAGATGAGAAACATGTGAGTTTCGTGAATGATGTAGTTCGTTTGAACTGTAAAGAAACTGCGCTTACCTGAAAGGAAGTCTTGCTGGTAGGAAGAAATAGAGCCTGGGATTTAACTACATTTCTGAAGTGAAACACACAGCAGAGTTCTCATCCATTGATCACACTCTGCTTGAGAACAAAAGCATCCTCTTGCTTTCTGGAGGCTCTAAGACAGCGTTGAAACGTGAGTGTGCTGAGAACAAAAGAACGATGTTTCCTGCACGTACGGACCCTATCTAGTTCAACTCTGCTTCTGAAACTGAAACAAACCACAGGTCCTCTATCATCCAATGCATGTCAGTTAAGATGAGAAACGTGTGAGCTTCCTGAACGATGTAGTTCGTTTGAGCTGTAAAGAAACTGCCCTTACCTGAAAAGAATTCTTGCTTTTAGGAAGATTCAGAGCCAGGGATTTAACTCCTTTTCTGAAGTGAAACACACATAAGAGTTCTCATCCATTGATCACATTCTGCTTTAGAGCAAGAAGCATGCTCTTGCTTTCTAGAGTCACTAAGACAGCAGGAAACGTAAGTGTGCTGAGAACAAAAGAATGGTGTTTCCTACACATACGGACCATGTCTAGTCCAACTCTGTATCTGAAACGGATACAAAGCACTGGTCCTCTAACATCCAATGCTTGTCAGTTAAGATGAGAAACGTGTGAGCTTCCTGAACGATGTAGTTCGTTTGAGCTGTAAAGAAACTGCCCTAACCTGAAAAGAATTCTTGCTTTTAGGAAGATTCAGACACAGGGATTTAACACCTTTTCTGACGTGAAACACACAGAAGAGTTCTCATCCATTGATCACACTCTGCTTTAGAGCGAGAAGCACGCTCTTGCTTTCTAGTGTCTCTAATACAGCAGGAAAAGTGAGTGAGCTCAGAACAAAAGAACGGGGTTTCGTACACATATGGACCATATCTAGTTAAACTCTGCTTCTGAAACTGAAACAAACCACAGGTCCTCTAACATCCACTGCTTGTCAGTTAAGATGAGAAACATGAGAGCTTCGTGAACGATGTAGTTTGTTTGAGCTGTAAAGTGACTGTCCTTACCTGAAACGAATTCTTGCTTGTAGAAAGACACAGAGCCTGGGATTTAACTCCATTTCGCAGAGAAACACACAGCACAGTTATCATCCATGGATCACACTAGGCTTTAGAGCGAGCAGGACGCTCTTGCTTTCTAGCGCTTCTAATACAGCAGGAAATCTGAGTGTGCTCAGAACAAAAGAATGATATTTCCTACACATAGGGACCATATCAAGTTCAACTCTGCTTCTGAAACTGAAACAAACCACAGGTCCTCTAACATCCTATGCTTGTTAGTTAAGATGAGAAACGTGTGAGCTTCGTAAATTATGTTGTTCGTTTGAGCTGGAAAGAAACTGCAGTTACCTGAAACGAAGTCTTGCTTGTAGGAAGAATCAGAGCCTGGGATTTAACTCCATTTCTGAAGGGAAACAAACAGCATAGTTCTCATCCATGGATCACAATCTGCTTTAGACTAAGAGGCATGCTCTTGCTTTCTAGTGTCTCTAATTAAGCAGGAAATGTGAGTGTGCTCAGAACAAAAGAACCGTGTTTCCTACACATATGGACCATATCTTGTTAAACTCTGCTTCTGAAAATGAAATAAACCACAGGTCCTCTAACATCCAATGCTTGTCAATTAAGATGAGAAATGTGTGAGCTTCGTGAATGATGTAGTTCGTTTGAGCTAAAAAGTGACTGCCCTTACCTGAAAAGAATTCTTGCTTTTAAGAAGACTCAGAGCCTTGGATTTAACTCCTTTTCTGAAGTGAAACACACAGCAGAGTTCTCATCCATTGATCACACTCTGCTTTAGAGCGAGAAGCACGCTCTTGCTTTCTAGTATCTCTGATACAGCAGGAAAAGTGAGTGTGCTCAAACAAAAGAACGGTGTTTCGTACACATATGGACCATATCCAGTTAAATTCTGCTTCTGAATTTGAAACAAACCACAGGTCCTCTAACATCCAATGCTTGTCAGTTAAGATGAGAAACGTGTGAGCTTCGTGAATGATGTAGTTCGTTTGAGCTGAAAAGTGACTGACCTTACCTGAAACGAAGTCTTGCTTGTAGGAAGACACAGAGCCTGGGATTTATCTCCATTTTTGAAGGGAAAAAAACAGCATATTTCTCATCCATGGATCACACTCTGCTTTAGAGCAAGAAGCACGCTCTTGCTTTCTAGAGGATCTAAGACAGCATGAAACGTGAGTGTGCTGAGAACAAAAGAACGAAGTTTCCTACACATAAGGACCATATGTAGTCCAACTCTGCTTCCGAAACTTATACAAAGCACTGGTGCTCTAACAGAGCCTGGGATTTAACTCCATTTCTGAAGTGAAACACACAGCATAGTTCTCATCCATGGATCACACTCTGCTTTAAAGCGAGAAGCACGCTCTTGCTTTCTAGCGTCTCTAATACAGCAGGAAATCTGAGTGTGCTCAGAACAAAGAAGGGTATTTCCTACACATAGGAACCATATCAAGTTCAACTCTGCTTCTGAAACTGAAACAAACTACAGGTCCTCTAACATCCAATTCTTGTCAGTTAAGATGAGAAACGAGTGAGCTTCGTGAATGATGTAGTTCGTTTGAGCTGAAAAGTGACTGCCCTTACCTGAAACGTAGTCTTGCTTGTAGGAAGACACAGAGCCTGGGATTTATCTCCATTTTTGAAGGGAAACACACAGCATAGTTCTCATCCATGGATCACACTCTGCTTTAGAGCAAGAAGCACGCTCTTGCTTTCTAGAGGCTCTAGGGCACCATGAAACATGAGTGTGCTGAGAAGAAAAGAACGATGTTTCCTACACATACGGACCATATGTAGTCCAACTCTGCTTCTGAAACCGATACAAAGCACTGGTCCTCTAACATCCAAAGTTTGTCAGTTAAGATGTGAAACATGTGAGTTTCGTGAACGATGTAGTTCGTTTGAACTGTAAAGAAACTGCCCTTACCTGAAAGGAAGTCTTGCATGTAGGAAGACACGGAGCCTAGGATTTAACTACTTTTCTGAAGTGAAACACACATCAGAGTTCTCATCCATTGATCACACTCTGCTTTAGAACCATAAGCAGGCTCTTGCTTTCTAGAGGCTCTAAGACTGCATTGAAATGTGAGTGTGCTGAGAAGAAAAGAACGATGTTTCCTACACATAGGTACCCTATCTAGTTCAACTCTCCTTCTGAAACTGAAACAAACCCCAGGTCCTCTATCATCCAATGCTTGTCATTTTAGATGAGAAACGTGTGAGCTTCGTGAACAATGTAGTTCGTTTGAGCTGTACAGAAACTGCCCTTACCTGAAAAGAATTCTTGCTTTTAAGAAGACTCAGAGCCTTGGATTTAACTCCTTTTCTAAAGTGAAACACACAGAAGAGTTCTCATCCATGAATCACACTCGGCTTTAGAGCGAGCAGGACGCTCTTTCTTTCTAGCGCTTCTAATACAGCAGGAAATCTGAGTGTGCTCAGAACAAAAGAATGGTGTTTCCTACACATAGGGACCATATCAAGTTCAACTCTGCTTCTGAAACTGAAACAAACCACAGGTCCTCTAACATCCTATGCTTGTTAGTTAAGATGAGAAACGTGTGAGCTTCGTAAATAATGTTGTTCGTTTGAGCTGGAAAGAAACTGCAGTTACCTGAAACGAAGTCTTGCTTGTAGGAAGAATGAGAGCGTGGGATTTAACTCCATTTCTGAAGGGAAACAAACAGCATAGTTCTCATCCATGGATCACAATCTGCTTTAGAGCAAGAGGCACGCTCTTGCTTTCTAGTGTCTCTAATTCAGCAGGAAATGTGAGTGTGCTCAGAACAAAAGAACGGTGTTTCCTACACATATGGACCATATCTTGTTAAACTCTGCTTCTGAAAATGAAATAAACCACAGGTCCTCTAACATCCAATGCTTGTCAATTAAGATGAGAAATGTGTGAGCTTCGTGAATGATGTAGTTCGTTTGAGCTAAAAAGTGACTGCCCTTACCTGAAACGTAGTCTTGCTTGTAGAAAGACACAGAGCCTGGGATTTAACTCCATTTCTGAAGTGAAACACACAGCATAGTTCTCATCCATGGATCACACTCTGCTTTAGAGCAAGAAGCACGCTCTTGCTTTCTAGAGGCTCTAGGGCAGCATGAAACATGAGTGTGCTGAGAAGAAAAGAACGATGTTTCCTACACATACGGACCATATGTAGTCCAACTCTGCTTCTGAAACTGATACAAAGCACTGGTCCTCTAACATCCAAAGCTTGTCAGTTAAGATGTGAAACATGTGAGTTTCGTGAACGATGTAGTTCGTTTGAACTGTAAAGAAACTGCCCTTACCTGAAAAGAATTCTTGCTTTTAAGAAGACTCAGAGCCTTGGATTTAACTCCTTTTCTGAAGTGAAACACACGGAAGAGTTCTCATCCATTGATCACACACTGCTTTAGAACAACATGCACGCTCTTTCTTTCTAGAGTCACTAAGACAGCAGGAAACGTGAGTGTGCTGAGAACAAAAGAATGGTGTTTCCTACACATACGGACCATGTCTAGTCCAACTCTGATTCTGAAACGGATACAAACACTGGTCCTCTAACATCCAATGCTTGTCAGTTAAGATGAGAAACGGTGAGCTTCTTAAACAATGTTTTTCGTTTAAGCTGTAAAGAAACTGCCCTTAACTGAAACGTAGTCTTGCTTGTAGGAAGACACAGAGCCTGGGATTTAACTCCATGTCTGAATTGAAACACACAGCAGAGTACTCATCCACTGATCACAATCTGCTTTAGAGCAAGAGGCACGCTCTTGCTTTCTAGTGTCTCTAATTCAGCAGGAAATGTGAGTGTGCTCAGAACAAAAGAACGGTGTTTCCTACACATATGGACCATATCTTGTTAAACTCTGCTTCTGAAAATGAAATAAACCACAGGTCCTCTAACATCCAATGCTTGTCAATTAAGATGAGAAATGTGTGAGCTTTGTGAATGATGTAGTTCCTTTGAGCTGAAAAGTGACTGCCCTTACCTGAAACGAAGTCTTGCTTGTAGGAAGACAGAGAGCCTGGGATTTAACTCCATTTCTGAAGTGAAAAACAGAGCATTGTTGTCATCCATGGATCACACTCTGCTTTAAAGCGAGAAGCACGCTCTTGCTTTCTAGCGTCTCTAATACAGCAGGAAATCTGAGTGTGCTCAGAACAAAAGAAGGGTGTTTCCTACACATAGGGACCATATCTAGTTCAACTCTGCTTCTGAAACTGAAACAAACCACAGGTCCTCTAACATCCTATGCTTGTTAGTTAAGATGAGAAACGTGTGAGCTTCGTAAATAATGTTGTTCGTTTGAGCTGGAAAGAAACTGCAGTTACCTGAAACGAAGTCTTGCTTGTAGGAAGAATCAGAGCCTGGGATTTAACTCCATTTCTGAAGGGAAACAAACAGCATAGTTCTCATCCATGGATCACAATCTGCTTTAGAGCAAGAGGCATGCTCTTTCTTTCTAGTGTCTCTAATTCAGCAGGAAATGTGAGTGTGCTCAGAACAAAAGAACGGTGTTTCCTAAACATATGGACCATATCTTGTTAAACTCTGCTTCTGAAAATGAAATAAACCACAGGTCCTCTAACATCCAATGCTTGTCAATTAAGATGAGAAATGTGTGAGCTTCGTGAATGATGTAGTTCGTTTGAGCTAAAAAGTGACTGCACTTACCTGAAACGAAATCTTGCTTGTAGGAAGACACAGAGCCTGGGATTTAACTCCATTTCTGAAGGGAAACACACAGCATAGTTCTCATCCATGGAACACACTCTGCTTTAGAGCAAGAAGCACGCTCTTGCTTTCTAGAGGCTCTAGGGCAGCATGAAACATGAGTGTGCTGAGAAGAAAAGAACGATGTTTCCTACACATACTTACCATATGTAGTCCAACTCTGCTTCTGAAACTGATACAAAGCACTGGTCCTCTAACATCCAAAGCTTGTCAGTTAAGATGTGAAACATGTGAGTTTCGTGAAAGATGTAGTTCCTTTGAAATGTAAAGATACTGCCCTTACCTGAAATGAAGTCTTGCTTGTAGGAAGACATAGAGCCTGGGATTTAACTACATTTCTGAAATGAAACACACAGAAGAGTTCTCATCCATTGATCACACTCTGCTTTAGAACAAGAAGCAGGCTCTTGCTTTCTAGAGTCTCTAGACAGCAGTAACGTGAATGTGCTGAGAACAAAAGAACGGTGTTTCCTACACATAAGGACCATATGTAGTCCAACTCTGCTTCCGAAACGGATACAAAGCACTGGTCCTCTAACATCCAATGCTTGTCAGTTTAGATCAGAAACGTGTGAGCTTCGTGAACGACATAGTTCGTTTGAGCTGAAAAGTGACTGCCGTTACATGAAACGAAGTCTTGCTTGTAGGAAGACACAGAGCCTAGGATTTAACTCCATTTCTGAAGTGAAACACACAGCATAGTTCTCATCCATGGATCACACTCTGCTTTAAAGCGAGAAGCACGCTCTTGCTTTCTAGCGTCTCTAATACAGCAGGAAATCTGAGTGTGCTCAGACCAAAAGAAGGGTGTTTCCTACACATACGGACCATATCTAGTTCAACTGTGCTTCTGAAACTGAAACAAACCACAGGTCCTCTAACATCCAATGCTTGTCATTTAAGATGAGAAACGAGTGAGCTTCGTGAACGATGTAGTTAGTTTGAGCTGTAAAGAAACTGCCCTTACCTGAAAAGAATTCTTGCTTTTAGGAAGACTCAGAGCCTTGGATTTAACTCCTTTTCTGAAGTGATACACACAGAAGAGTTCTCATCCATTGATCACACTCTGCTTTAGAGCAAGAGGCACGCTCTTGCTTTCTAGAGTCTCTAAGACTGCAGGAAACGTGAGTGTGCTGAGAACAAAAGAACGGTGTTACCTACACATACGGACCATATCTAGTTCAACTCTGCTTCTGAAACGGAAACAAACCACAGGTCCTCTAACATCCAATGCTTGTCATTTAAGATGAGAAACGAGTGAGCTTCGTGAACGATGTAGTTAGTTTGAGCTGTAAAGACACTGCCCTTACCTGAAAAGAATTCTTGCTTTTAGGAAGACTCAGAGCCTTGGATTTAACTCCTTTTCTGAAGTGAAACACACAGAAGAGTTCTCATCCATTGATCACACTCTGCTTTAGAACAACAAGCACGCTCTTGCTTTCTAGAGTCTCTAAGACAGCAGGAAACGTGAGTGTGCTGAGAACAAAAGAACGGTGTTTCCTACACATACGGACCATGTCTAGTCCAACTCTGCTTCTGAAACTGATACAAAGTACTGATCCTCTAAAATCCAGTTCTTGTCAGTTAAGATGAGGAACGAGTCAGTTTCATGAACGATGTAGTTCGTTTGAGTTGTAAAGAAACTGCCCTTACCTGAAAAGAATTCTTGCTTTTAGGGAGACTCAGAGACTGGGATTTAACTCCCGTTCTGAAGTGAAACACACAGAAGAGTTCTCATCCATTGATCACACTCTGCTTTAGAGCGAGAATCACACTCTTGCTTTCTAGTATCTCTAATACAGCAGGAAAACTGAGTGTGCTCAAACAAAATAACGGGGTTTCCTACACATATGGACCATATCCAGTTAAACTCTGCTTCTGAATCTGAAACAAACCACAGGTCCTTTAACATCCAATGCTTCTCAGTTAAGATGAGAAACGTGTGAGCTTCGTGAACGATGTAGTTCGTTTGAGCTGAAAAGTGACTGGCCTTACCTGAAACGAAGTCTTGCTTGTAGGAAGACACAGAGCCTGGGATTTATCTCCATTTTTGAAGGGAAACACACAGCATAGTTCTCATCCATGGATCACACTCTGCTTTAGAGCAAGAGGCACGCTCTTGCTTTCTAGAGTCTCTAATACAACAGGAAAAGTGAGTGTGCTCAGAACAAAAGAATGGTGATTCCTACACATAGGGACCATATCTAGTCCAACTCTGCTTCTGAAACTGAAAGAAACCACAGGTCCTCTAACATCCTATGCTTGTTAGTTAAGATGAGAAACATGTGAGCTTCTTAAACAATGTTGTTCCTTTGAGCTGTAAAGAAACTGCCATTAACTGAAACGTAGTCTTGCTTGTAGGAAGACACAGTGCCTGGGATTTAACTCCATTTCTGAAGGGAAACAAAAAGGACAGTTATCATCCATGGATCACACTCTGTTTTAGAGCAAGAAGAACGCTCTTGCTTTCTATATTCTCTAATACAGCAGGAAACTTGAGTGAGCTCAGAACAAAAGAACGGTTTTTCCTACACATACGGACCATATCTAGTTCAACACTGCTTCAGAAACTGAAACAAATCACAGGTCCTCTAACATAAAATGCTTGTCATTTAAGATGAGAATCGTGTGAGCTTCGTGAACGATGTAATTCATTTGAGCTATAAAGAAACTTCATTACCTGAAAAGAATTCTTACTTTTAGGAAGACTCAGAGCCTGGGATATAACTCCCTTTCTGAAGTGAAACACACAGAAGAGTTCTCATCCATTGATCACAGTCTGCTTTAGAAGAACAAGCACGCTCTTGCTTTCTAGAGTCTCTAAGACAGCAGGAAACGTGAGTGTGCTGAGAAAAAAAAGAACCGTGTTTCCTACACATACGGACCATGTCTAGTCCAACTCTGCTTCTGAAACGGATACAAAGCACTGGTCCTCTAACATCCAAAGCTTGTCAGTTAAGATGAGAAACGTGTGAGCTTCGTCAATGACGTAGTTCATTTGAGCTGAAAAGTGACTCCCCTTACCTGAAACGAAGTCTTTCTTGTAGGAAGACACAGAGCCTGGGATATATCTCTATTTGTGAAGGAAAACACACAGCATAGTTCTCATCCATGGATCACACTCTGCTTTAGAGCAAGAAGCACGCTCTTGCTTTCTAGAGGCTCTAGGGCAGCATGAAACATGAGTGTGCTGAGAACAAAAGAACGATGTTTCCTACACATGCGGACCCTATCACGTTCAACTCTGCTTCTGAAACTGAAACAAACCACAGGTCCTCTAACATCCAATGCTTGTCAGTTAAGATGAGAAACGAGTGAGCTTCGTGAACGATGTAGTTCGTTTGAGCTGTAAAGAAACTGCCCTTACCTGAAACGTAGTCTTGCTTGTAGGAAGACACAGAGCCTGGGATTTAACTCCATTTCTGAAGGGAAACACACAGCAGAGTTCTCTTCCACTGATCACACTCTGCTTTAGAGCAAGAGGCACGCTCTTGCTTTCTAGAGTCTCTAAGAGAGCAGGAAACGTGAGTGTGCTGAGAAATAAAGAACGGTGTTTCATACACATACGGACCATATCTATTCCAACTCTGCTTCTGAATCTGAAACAAACCACAGGTCCTCTAACATCCAATGCTTGTCAGTTAAGATGAGAAACTTGTGAGCTTCATGAACGATGTAGTTCGTTTGAGCCGTAAAGTTACTGTCCTTACCTGAAACGAAGTCTTGCTTGTAGGAACACACAGAGCCTGGGATTTAACTCCATTTCTGAAGGGAAACAAACAGCATAGTTCTCATCCATGGATCACAATCTGCTTTAGAGCAGGAAGCACGCTCTTGCTTTCTAGATTCTCTAATACAACAGGAAACGTGAGTGTGCTCAGAACAAAAGAATGGTGTTTCCTACACATAGGGACCATATCTAGTCCAAATCTGCTTCTGAAACTGAAAGAAACCACAGGTCCTCTAACATCCTATGCTTGTTAGTTAAGATGAGGTACGTGTGAGCTTCTTAAACAATGTTGTTCCTTTGAGCTGTAAAGAAACAGCCCTTAACTGAAACGTAGTCTTGCTTGTAGGAAGAGACAGAGCCTGGGATTTAACTCCATTTCTGAAGGGAAACACACAGGACAGTTATCATCAATGGATCACACTCTGTTTTAGAGCAAGAAGAACGCTCTTGCTTTCTATATTCTCTAATACAGCAGGAAACTTGAGTGAGCTCAGAACAAAAGAGCGGTTTTTCCTACACATACGGACCATATCTAGTTCAACACTGCTTCAGAAACTGAAACAAATCACAGGTCCTCTAACATCCAATGCTTGTCATTTAAGATGAGAATCGTGTGAGCTTCGTGAACGATGTAGTTCATTTGAGCTATAAAGAACCTGCCCTTACCTGAAAAGAATTCTTGCTTTTAGGAAGACTCAGAGCCTGGGATTTAACTCCCTTTCTGAAGTGAAACACACAGAAGAGTTCTCGTCCATTGATCACACTCTGCTTTAGAGCGAGAAGCACGCTCTTGCTTTCTAGTATCTCTAATACAGCAGGGAAAAGTGAGTGTGCTCAAACAAAAGAATGATGTTTCCTACACATACGGACCATATCTAGTTGAACTCTGCTTCTGAAACTGAAACAAACCACAGGTTCTCTAACATCCAATGCTTGTCAGTTAAGATGAGGAACGTGTGAGCTTCGTGAACGATGTAGTTCGTTTCAGCTGTAAAGAAACTGCCCTTACCAAAAGGAAGTCTTGATTTTAGGAAGACTCAGAGCTTGGGATTTAACTCCATTTCTAAATTAAACACACAGCAGAGTTCTCATCCATTGATCACACTCTGCTTTAGAAAAAGAATCATGCTCTTGCTTTCTAGAGTCTCTAAGACAGCAGTAAACGTGAGTGTGCTGAGAACAAAAGAACGGTGTTTCCTACACATAAGGACCATATGTAGTCCAACTCTGCTTCCGAAACTGATACAAAGCACTGGTCCTCTAACATCCAATGCTTGTCAGTTAAGATGAGAATCA
Source organism: Onychomys leucogaster (assembly GCA_949786385.1). Lineage (NCBI taxonomy): Eukaryota > Metazoa > Chordata > Mammalia > Rodentia > Cricetidae > Onychomys > Onychomys leucogaster. The sequence goes on from CATKUP010000035.1 coordinate 2,777,326, forward strand.
TGTGAGTTTCGTGAACGATGTAGTTCATTTGAACTGTAAAGAAACTGTCCTTACCTGAAACGAAGTCTTGCTTGTAGGAAGACACAGAGCCTGGTATTTAACTCCATTTCTGAAGGGAAACACACAGCACTGTTATCATCCATGGATCACACTCGGCTTTAGAGCGAGAAGGACGCTCTTGCTTTCTAGTGTTTCTAATACAGCAGGAAATCTGAGTGTGCTCAGAACAAAAGAATGGTGTTTCCTACACATAGGGACCATATCAAGTTCAACTCTGCTTCTGAAACTGAAACAAACCAGAGGTCCTCTAACATCCTATGCTTGTTAGTTAAGAAGAGAAACGTGTGAGCTTTGTAAACAATGTTGTTCGTTTGAGCTGTAAAGAAACTGCAGTTACCTGAAATGAAGTCTTGCTTGTAAGAAGACACAGAGCCTGGGATTTATCTCCATTTTTGAAGGAAAACACACAGCATAGTTCTCATCCATGGATCACACTCTGCTTTAGAGCAAGAAGCACGCTCTTGCTTTCTAGAGGCTCTAGAAGGCATGAAACATGAGTGTGCTGAGAACAAAAGAACGATGTTACCTACACATACGGACCCTATGTAGTCCAACTCTGCTTCTGAAACTTATACAAAGCACTGGTCCTCTAATATCCAATGCTTGTCAGTTTAGATGAGAAACATGTGAGTTTCGTGAACGACGTAGTTCGTTTGAGATTAAAGTGACTGTCCTTACCTGAAACGAAGTCTTGCTTGTAGGAAGACACAGAGCCTGGGATTTAACTCCATTTCTGAAGGGAAACACACAGCACTGTTATCATGCATGGATCACACTCGGCTTTAGAGCGAGAAGGACGCTCTTGCTTTCTAGCGTTTATAATACAGCAGGAAATCTGAGTGTGCTCAGAACAAAAGAATGGTGTTTCCTACACATAGGGACCATATCAAGTTCAACTCTGCTTCTGAAACTGAAACAAACCAGAGGTCTTCTAACATCCTATGCTTGTTAGTTAAGAAGAGAAACGTGTGAGCTTTGTAAACAATGTTGTTCGTTTGAGCTGTAAAGAAACTGCAGTTACCTGAAACGAAGTCTTGCTTGTAGGAAGACTCAGAGCCTGGGATTTAACTCCATTTCTGAAGGGAAACAAACAGCATAGTTCTCATCCATGGATCACAATCTGCTTTAGAGCAAGAGGCACGCTCTTGCTTTCTAGTGTCTCTAATACAGCAGGAAATGTGAGTGTGCTCAGAACAAAAGAACAGTGTTTCCTACACATATGGACCATATCTAGTTAAACTCTGCTTCTGAAAATGAAATAAACCACAGGTCCTCTAACATCCAATGCTTGTCAATTAAGATGAGAATTGTGTGAGCTTTGTGAATGATGTAGTTCGTTTGAGCTGAAAAGTGACTTCCCTTACCTGAAACGAAGTCTTCCTTGTAGGAAGACACAGAGCCTGGGATTTAACTCCATTTCTGAAGGGAAACACAAAGGACAGTTATCATCCATGGATCACACTCTGCTTTAGAGCAAGAAGCACACTCTTGCTTTCTAGAGGCTCGAAGACAGCAGGAAACGAGAGTGTGCTGAGAACAAAAGAACGATGTTTCCTACACATACCGACAATATCTAGTCCAACTCTGCTTCTGAAACTGATACAAAGCACTGATCCTCTAAAATCCAATTCTTGTCAGTTAAGAAGAGGAATGAGTGAGTTTCGTGAACGATGTAGTTCGTTTGAGCTATAAAGAAACTGCCCTTACCTGAAAAGAATTCTTGCTTTTAGGAAGACTCAGAGCCTGGGATTTAACTCCCTTTCTGAATTGAAACACACAGAAGAGTTCTCATCCATTGATCACACTCTGCTTTAGAACAACAAGCACACTCTTGCTTTCTAGAGTCTCTAAGACAGCAGGAAACGTGAGTGTGCTGAGAACAAAAGAACGGTGTTTCCTACATATACGGACCATGTCTAGTCCAACTCTGCATCTGAAACGGATACAAAGCACTGGTCCTCTAACGTCCAATGCTTGTCAGTTAAGAGGAGAAACGTGTGAGCTTCGTGAATGACGTAGTTCGTTTGAGCTGAAAAGTGACTGCCCTTACCTGAAACGAAGTCTTGCTTGTAGGAAGACACAGAGCCTGGGATTTATCTCCAATTTTGAAGGGAAACACACAGCAGAGTTCTCATCCATTGATCACACTCTGCTTTAGAACAAGAAGCATGCTCTTGCTTTCTAGAGGCTATAAGACAGCATGAAACGTGAGTGTGCTGAGAACAAAAGAACGATGTTTCCTACACATACGGACCATATCTAGTTGAACTCTGCTTCTGCAACTCGAACAAACCACAGGTCCTGTAACATCCAATGCTTGTCAATTAATATGAGAAACGTGTGAGCTTCGTGAACGATGTAGTTCGTGTGAGCTGTAAAGAAACTGCTCTTACGTGAAAAGAATTATTGCTTGTAGGAAGACTCAGAACCTGGAATTTATCTCCATTACTGAAGTGAAACACACAGCAGATTTATCATCCATTGATCACACTCTGCTTTAGAGCAAGAAGCACGCTCTTGCTTTCTAGAGGCTTTAAGACAGCATGAAACGTGAGTGTGCTCAGAACAGAAGAACGATGTTTCCTACACATACGGACCATATGTAGTCCAACTCTGCTTGTGAAACTGATACAAAGCACTGGTCCTCCAACATCCAATGCTTGTCAGTTAAGATGAGAAACGTGAGAGCTTCGTGAACGATGTAGTTCGTTTGAGCTGTAAAGAAACTGCCCTTACCTGAAAAGAATTCTTGCTTTTAGGAAGACTCAGAGCCTGGGATTTAACTCCTTTTCTGAAGTTAAACACACAGAAGAGTTCTCATCCATTGATCACACTCTGCTTTAGAGCGAGAAACACGCACTTGCTTTCTAGTGTCTCTAATAAACCAGGAAAAGTGAGTGTGCTCAACAAAAGAACGGGGTTTCCTACACATATGGACCATATCTAGTTAAACTCTGCTTCTGAATCTGAAACAAACCACAGGTCCTCTAACATCCAATGCTTGTCAGTTAAGATGAGAAACGTGTGAGCTTCATGAATGATGTAGTTCGTTTGAGCTGAAAAGTGACTGTCCTTACCTGAAACGAAGTCTTGCTTGTAGGAAGACACAGAGCCTGGGATATATCTCCATTTTTGAAGGGAAACACACAGCATAGTTCTCATCCATGGATCACACTCTGCTTTAGAGCAAGAAGCACGCTCTTGCTTTCTAGAGGCTCTAGGGCAGCATGAAACATGAGTGAGCTGAGAAAAAAAGAACGATGTTTCCTACACATACGGACCATATGTAGTCCAACTCTGCTTCTGAAACTGATACAAAGCACTGGTCCTCTAACATCCAAAGCTTGTCAGTTAAGATGAGAAACATGTGAGTTTCATGAACGATGTAGTTAGTTTGAACTGTAAAGAAACTGCCCTTACCTGAAAGGAAGTCTTGCTTGTAGGAAGACATAGAGCCTGGGATTTAACTACATTCCTGTAGTGAAACACACAGAAGAGTTCTCATCCATTAATCACACTGCTTTAGAACAACAAGCACGCTCTTGCTTTCTAGAGTCTCTAAGACAGCAGGAAACGTGAGTGTGCTGAGAACAAAAGAACGGTGTTTCCTACACATACGGACCATGTCTAGTCCAACTCTGCTTCTGAAACTGATACAAAGTACTGATCATCTAAAATCCAGTTCTTGTCAGTTAAGATGAGGAACGAGTCAGTTTCATGAACGATGTAGTTCGTTTGAGTTGTAAAGAAACTGCCCTTACCTGAAAAGAATTCTTGCTTTTAGGGAGACTCAGAGACTGGGATTTAACTCCCGTTCTGAAGTAAAACACACAGAAGAGTTCTCATCCATTGATCACACTCTGCTTTAGAGCGAGAATCACACTCTTGCTTTCTAGTATCTCTAATACAGCAGGAAAACTGAGTGTGCTCAAACAAAATAACGGGGTTTCCTACACATATGGACCATATCCAGTTAAACTCTGCTTCTGAATCTGAAACAAACCACAGGTCCTTTAACATCCAATGCTTCTCAGTTAAGATGAGAAACGTGTGAGCTTCGTGAACGATGTAGTTCGTTTGAGCTGAAAAGTGACTGGCCTTACCTGAAACGAAGTCTTGCTTGTAGGAAGACACAGAGCCTGGGATTTATCTCCATTTTTGAAGGGAAACACACAGCATAGTTCTCATCCATGGACCACACTCTGCTTTAGAGCAAGAGGCACGCTCTTGCTTTCTAGAGCCTCTAATACAACAGGAAACGTGAGTGTGCTCAGAACAAAAGAATGGTGATTCCTACACATAGGGACCATATCTAGTCCAACTCTGCTTCTGAAACTGAAAGAAACCACAGGTCCTCTAACATCCTATGCTTGTTAGTTAAGATGAGAAACATGTGAGCTTCTTAAACAATGTTGTTCCTTTGAGCTGTAAAGAAACTGCCATTAACTGAAACGTAGTCTTGCTTGTAGGAAGACACAGTGCCTGGGATTTAACTCCATTTCTGAAGGGAAACAAAAAGGACAGTTATCATCCATGGATCACACTCTGTTTTAGAGCAAGAAGAACGCTCTTGCTTTCTATATTCTCTAATACAGCAGGAAACTTGAGTGAGCTCAGAACAAAAGAACGGTTTTTCCTACACATACGGACCATATCTAGTTCAACACTGCTTCAGAAACTGAAACAAATCACAGGTCCTCTAACATAAAATGCTTGTCAGATAAGATGAGAAACGTGTGAGCTTCGTGAACGATGTAATTCATTTGAGCTATAAAGAAACTTCATTACCTGAAAAGAATTCTTACTTTTAGGAAGACTCAGAGCCTGGGATATAACTCCCTTTCTGAAGTGAAACACACAGAAGAGTTCTCATCCATTGATCACAGTCTGCTTTAGAAGAACAAGCACGCTCTTGCTTTCTAGAGTCTCTAAGACAGCAGGAAACGTGAGTGTGCTGAGAAAAAAAAGAACCGTGTTTCCTACACATACGGACCATGTCTAGTCCAACTCTGCTTCTGAAACGGATACAAAGCACTGGTCCTCTAACATCCAAAGCTTGTCAGTTAAGATGAGAAACGTGTGAGCTTCGTCAATGACGTAGTTCATTTGAGCTGAAAAGTGACTCCCCTTACCTGAAACGAAGTCTTTCTTGTAGGAAGACACAGAGCCTGGGATATATCTCTATTTGTGAAGGAAAACACACAGCATAGTTCTCATCCATGGATCACACTCTGCTTTAGAGCAAGAAGCACGCTCTTGCTTTCTAGAGGCTCTAGGGCAGCATGAAACATGAGTGTGCTGAGAACAAAAGAACGATGTTTCCTACACATGCGGACCCTATCACGTTCAACTCTGCTTCTGAAACTGAAACAAACCACAGGTCCTCTAACATCCAATGCTTGTCAGTTAAGATGAGAAACGAGTGAGCTTCGTGAACGATGTAGTTCGTTTGAGCTGTAAAGAAACTGCCCTTACCTGAAACGTAGTCTTGCTTGTAGGAAGACACAGAGCCTGGGATTTAACTCCATTTCTGAAGGGAAACACACAGCAGAGTTCTCTTCCACTGATCACACTCTGCTTTAGAGCAAGAGGCACGCTCTTGCTTTCTAGAGTCTCTAAGAGAGCAGGAAACGTGAGTGTGCTGAGAAATAAAGAACGGTGTTTCATACACATACGGACCATATCTATTCCAACTCTGCTTCTGAATCTGAAACAAACCACAGGTCCTCTAACATCCAATGCTTGTCAGTTAAGATGAGAAACTTGTGAGCTTCATGAACGATGTAGTTCGTTTGAGCCGTAAAGTTACTGTCCTTACCTGAAACGAAGTCTTGCTTGTAGGAACACACAAAGCCTGGGATTTAACTCCATTTCTGAAGGGAAACAAACAGCATAGTTCTCATCCATGGATCACAATCTGCTTTAGAGCAGGAAGCACGCTCTTGCTTTCTAGAGTCTCTAATACAACAGGAAACGTGAGTGTGCTCAGAACAAAAGAATGGTGTTTCCTACACATAGGGACCATATCTAGTCCAAATCTGCTTCTGAAACTGAAAGAAACCACAGGTCCTCTAACATCCTATGCTTGTTAGTTAAGATGAGGTACGTGTGAGCTTCTTAAACAATGTTGTTCCTTTGAGCTTTAAAGAAACAGCCCTTAACTGAAACGTAGTCTTGCTTGTAGGAAGACACAGAGCCTGGGATTTAACTCCATTTCTGAAGGGAAACACACAGGACAGTTATCATCAATGGATCACACTCTGTTTTAGAGCAAGAAGAACGCTCTTGCTTTCTATATTCTCTAATACAGCAGGAAACTTGAGTGAGCTCAGAACAAAAGAGCGGTTTTTCCTACACATACGGACCATATCTAGTTCAACACTGCTTCAGAAACTGAAACAAATCACAGGTCCTCTAAAATCCAATGCTTGTCATTTAAGATGAGAATCGTGTGAGCTTCGTGAACGATGTAGTTCATTTGAGCTATAAAGAACCTGCCCTTACCTGAAAAGAATTCTTGCTTTTAGGAAGACTCAGAGCCTGGGATTTAACTCCCTTTCTGAAGTGAAACACACAGAAGAGTTCTCGTCCATTGATCACACTCTGCTTTAGAGCGAGAAGCACGCTCTTGCTTTCTAGTATCTCTAATACAGCAGGGAAAAGTGAGTGTGCTCAAACAAAAGAATGATGTTTCCTACACATACGGACCATATCTAGTTGAACTCTGCTTCTGAAACTGAAACAAACCACAGGTTCTCTAACATCCAATGCTTGTCAGTTAAGATGAGGAACGTGTGAGCTTCGTGAACGATGTAGTTCGTTTCAGCTGTAAAGAAACTGCCCTTACCTGAAAGGAAGTCTTGATTTTAGGAAGACTCAGAGCTTGGGATTTAACTCCATTTCTAAATTAAACACACAGCAGAGTTCTCATCCATTGATCACACTCTGCTTTAGAAAAAGAATCATGCTCTTGCTTTCTAGAGTCTCTAAGACAGCAGTAAACGTGAGTGTGCTGAGAACAAAAGAACGGTGTTTCCTACACATAAGGACCATATGTAGTCCAACTCTGCTTCCGAAACTGATACAAAGCACTGGTCCTCTAACATCCAATGCTTGTCAGTTAAGATGAGAATCATGTGAGTTTCGTGAACGATGTAGTTCATTTGAACTGTAAAGAAACTGTCCTTACCTGAAACGAAGTCTTGCTTGTAGGAAGACACAGAGCCTGGTATTTAACTCCATTTCTGAAGGGAAACACACAGCACTGTTATCATCCATGGATCACACTCGGCTTTAGAGCGAGAAGGACGCTCTTGCTTTCTAGTGTTTCTAATACAGCAGGAAATCTGAGTGTGCTCAGAACAAAAGAATGGTGTTTCCTACACATAGGGACCATATCAAGTTCAACTCTGCTTCTGAAACTGAAACAAACCAGAGGTCCTCTAACATCCTATGCTTGTTAGTTAAGAAGAGAAACGTGTGAGCTTCGTAAACAATGTTGTTCGTTTGAGCTGTAAAGAAACTGCAGTTACCTGAAATGAAGTCTTGCTTGTAAGAAGACACAGAGCCTGGGATTTATCTCCATTTTTGAAGGAAAACACACAGCATAGTTCTCATCCATGGATCACACTCTGCTTTAGAGCAAGAAGCACGCTCTTGCTTTCTAGAGGCTCTAGAAGGCATGAAACATGAGTGTGCTGAGAACAAAAGAACGATGTTACCTACACATACGGACCCTATGTAGTCCAACTCTGCTTCTGAAACTTATACAAAGCACTGGTCCTCTAATATCCAATGCTTGTCAGTTTAGATGAGAAACATGTGAGTTTCGTGAACGACGTAGTTCGTTTGAGATTAAAGTGACTGTCCTTACCTGAAACGAAGTCTTGCTTGTAGGAAGACACAGAGCCTGGGATTTAACTCCATTTCTGAAGGGAAACACACAGCACTGTTATCATGCATGGATCACACTCGGCTTTAGAGCGAGAAGGACGCTCTTGCTTTCTAGCGTTTATAATACAGCAGGAAATCTGAGTGTGCTCAGAACAAAAGAATGGTGTTTCCTACACATAGGGACCATATCAAGTTCAACTCTGCTTCTGAAACTGAAACAAACCAGAGGTCTTCTAACATCCTATGCTTGTTAGTTAAGAAGAGAAACGTGTGAGCTTTGTAAACAATGTTGTTCGTTTGAGCTGTAAAGAAACTGCAGTTACCTGAAACGAAGTCTTGCTTGTAGGAAGACTCAGAGCCTGGGATTTAACTCCATTTCTGAAGGGAAACAAACAGCATAGTTCTCATCCATGGATCACAATCTGCTTTAGAGCAAGAGGCACGCTCTTGCTTTCTAGTGTCTCTAATACAGCAGGAAATGTGAGTGTGCTCAGAACAAAAGAACAGTGTTTCCTACACATATGGACCATATCTAGTTAAACTCTGCTTCTGAAAATGAAATAAACCACAGGTCCTCTAACATCCAATGCTTGTCAATTAAGATGAGAATTGTGTGAGCTTTGTGAATGATGTAGTTCGTTTGAGCTGAAAAGTGACTTCCCTTACCTGAAACGAAGTCTTCCTTGTAGGAAGACACAGAGCCTGGGATTTAACTCCATTTCTGAAGGGAAACACAAAGGACAGTTATCATCCATGGATCACACTCTGCTTTAGAGCAAGAAGCACACTCTTGCTTTCTAGAGGCTCGAAGACAGCAGGAAACGAGAGTGTGCTGAGAACAAAAGAACGATGTTTCCTACACATACCGACAATATCTAGTCCAACTCTGCTTCTGAAACTGATACAAAGCACTGATCCTCTAAAATCCAATTCTTGTCAGTTAAGAAGAGGAATGAGTGAGTTTCGTGAACGATGTAGTTCGTTTGAGCTATAAAGAAACTGCCCTTACCTGAAAAGAATTCTTGCTTTTAGGAAGACTCAGAGCCTGGGATTTAACTCCCTTTCTGAATTGAAACACACAGAAGAGTTCTCATCCATTGATCACACTCTGCTTTAGAACAACAAGCACACTCTTGCTTTCTAGAGTCTCTAAGACAGCAGGAAACGTGAGTGTGCTGAGAACAAAAGAACGGTGTTTCCTACACATACGGACCATGTCTAGTCCAACTCTGCATCTGAAACGGATACAAAGCACTGGTCCTCTAACGTCCAATGCTTGTCAGTTAAGAGGAGAAACGTGTGAGCTTCGTGAATGACGTAGTTCGTTTGAGCTGAAAAGTGACTGCCCTTACCTGAAACGAAGTCTTGCTTGTAGGAAGACACAGAGCCTGGGATTTATCTCCAATTTTGAAGGGAAACACACAGCAGAGTTCTCATCCATTGATCACACTCTGCTTTAGAACAAGAAGCATGCTCTTGCTTTCTAGAGGCTATAAGACAGCATGAAACGTGAGTGTGCTGAGAACAAAAGAACGATGTTTCCTACACATACGGACCATATCTAGTTGAACTCTGCTTCTGCAACTCGAACAAACCACAGGTCCTGTAACATCCAATGCTTGTCAATTAATATGAGAAACGTGTGAGCTTCGTGAACGATGTAGTTCGTGTGAGCTGTAAAGAAACTGCTCTTACGTGAAAAGAATTATTGCTTGTAGGAAGACTCAGAACCTGGAATTTATCTCCATTACTGAAGTGAAACACACAGCAGATTTATCATCCATTGATCACACTCTGCTTTAGAGCAAGAAGCACGCTCTTGCTTTCTAGAGGCTTTAAGACAGCATGAAACGTGAGTGTGCTCAGAACAGAAGAACGATGTTTCCTACACATACGGACCATATGTAGTCCAACTCTGCTTGTGAAACTGATACAAAGCACTGGTCCTCCAACATCCAATGCTTGTCAGTTAAGATGAGAAACGTGAGAGCTTCGTGAACGATGTAGTTCGTTTGAGCTGTAAAGAAACTGCCCTTACCTGAAAAGAATTCTTGCTTTTAGGAAGACTCAGAGCCTGGGATTTAACTCCTTTTCTGAAGTTAAACACACAGAAGAGTTCTCATCCATTGATCACACTCTGCTTTAGAACAACAAGCACACTCTTGCTTTCTAGAGTCTCTAATAAACCAGGAAAAGTGAGTGTGCTCAACAAAAGAACGGGGTTTCCTACACATATGGACCATATCTAGTTAAACTCTGCTTCTGAATCTGAAACAAACCACAGGTCCTCTAACATCCAATGCTTGTCAGTTAAGATGAGAAACGTGTGAGCTTCATGAATGATGTAGTTCGTTTGAGCTGAAAAGTGACTGTCCTTACCTGAAACGAAGTCTTGCTTGTAGGAAGACACAGAGCCTGGGATATATCTCCATTTTTGAAGGGAAACACACAGCATAGTTCTCATCCATGGATCACACTCTGCTTTAGAGCAAGAAGCACGCACTTGCTTTCTAGAGGCTCTAGGGCAGCATGAAACATGAGTGAGCTGAGAAAAAAAGAACGATGTTTCCTACACATACGGACCATATGTAGTCCAACTCTGCTTCTGAAACTGATACAAAGCACTGGTCCTCTAACATCCAAAGCTTGTCAGTTAAGATGAGAAACATGTGAGTTTCATGAACGATGTAGTTAGTTTGAACTGTAAAGAAACTGCCCTTACCTGAAAGGAAGTCTTGCTTGTAGGAAGACATAGAGCCTGGGATTTAACTACATTCCTGTAGTGAAACACACAGAAGAGTTCTCATCCATTAATCACACTCTGCTTTAGAACAACAAGCACGCTCTTGCTTTCTAGAGTCTCTAAGACAGCAGGAAACGTGAGTGTGCTGAGAACAAAGGAACGGTGTTTCCTACACATACGGACCATGTATAGTCCAACTCTGCTTCTGAAATGGATACAATGCACTGGTCCTCTAACATCCAATGCTTGTCAGTTAATATGAGAAACGTGTGACCTTCGTGAATGATGTATTTCGTTTGAGCTGAAAATTGACTGTCCTTACCTGAAATGAAGTCTTGCTTGTAGGATGACACAGAGCCTGGGATTTATCTCCATTTTTGAAGGGAAACACACAGCATAGTTCTCATCCATGGATCACACTCTGCTTTAGAGCAAGAAGCACGCTCTTGCTTTCTAGAGGCTCTAGGGCAGCATGAAACATGAGTGTGCTGAGAACAAAAGAACGATGTTTCCTTCACATACGGACCATATGTAGTCCAACTCTGCTTCTGAAACTGATACAAAGCACTGGTCCTCTAATATCCAATGCTTGTCAGTTTAGATGAGAAACATGTGAGTTTCTTGAACGGTGTAGTTCGTTTGAACTGTAAAGAAACTGCCCTTACCTGAAAGGAAGTCTTGCTTGTAGGAAGACATAGAGCCTGGGATTTAACTACATTTCTGAAGTGAAACACACAGCAGAGTTCTCATCCATTGATCACACTCTGCTTTAGAACAAGAAGCATGCTCTTGCTTTCTAGAGTCTCTAAGACAGCAGTAAACGTGAGTGTGCTGAGAACAAAAGAACGGTGTTTCCTACACATAAGGACCATATGTAGTCCAACTCTGCTTCCGAAACTGATACAAAGCACTGGTCCTCTAACATCCAATGCTTGTCAGTTAAGATGAGAAACATGTGAGTTTCGTGAACGATGTAGTTCATTTGAACTGTAAAGAAACTGTCCTTACCTGAAACGAAGTCTTGCTTGTAGGAAGACACAGAGCCTGGTATTCAACTCCATTTCTGAAGGGAAACACACAGCACTGTTATCATCCATGGATCACACTCGGCTTTAGAGCGAGAAGGACGCTCTTGCTTTCTAGCGTTTCTAATACAGCAGGAAATCTGAGTGTGCTCAGAACAAAAGAATGGTGTTTCCTACACATAGGGACCATATCAAGTTCAACTCTGCTTCTGAAACTGAAACAAACCAGAGGTCCTCTAACATCCTATGCTTGTCAGTTAAGAAGAGAAACGTGTGAGCTTCGTAAACAATGTTGTTCGTTTGAGTTGTAAAGAGTCTGCAGTTACCTGAAATGAAGTCTTGCTTGTAGGAAGACTCAGAGCCTGGGATTTAACTCCATTTCTGAAGGGAAACAAACAGCATAGTTCTCATCCATGGATCACAATCTGCTTTAGAGCAAGAGGCACGCTCTTGCTTTCTAGTGTCTCTAATACAGCAGGAAATGTGAGTGTGCTCAGAACAAAAGAACAGTGTTTCCTACACATATGGACCATATCTAGTTAAACTCTGCTTCTGAAAATGAAATAAACCACAGGTCCTCTAACATCCAATGCTTGTCAATTAAGATGAGAATTGTGTGAGCTTTGTGAATGATGTAGTTCGTTTGAGCTGAAAAGTGACTTCCCTTACCTGAAACGAAGTCTTCCTTGTAGGAAGACACAGAGCCTGGGATTTAACTCCATTTCTGAAGGGAAACACAAAGGACAGTTATCATCCATGGATCACACTCTGCTTTAGAGCAAGAAGCACACTCTTGCTTTCTAGAGGCTCGAAGACAGCAGGAAACGAGAGTGTGCTGAGAACAAAAGAACGATGTTTCCTACACATACCGACAATATCTAGTCCAACTCTGCTTCTGAAACTGATACAAAGCACTGATCCTCTAAAATCCAATTCTTGTCAGTTAAGAAGAGGAATGAGTGAGTTTCGTGAACGATGTAGTTCGTTTGAGCTATAAAGAAACTGCCCTTACCTGAAAAGAATTCTTGCTTTTAGGAAGACTCAGAGCCTGGGATTTAACTCCCTTTCTGAATTGAAACACACAGAAGAGTTCTCATCCATTGATCACACTCTGCTTTAGAACAACAAGCACACTCTTGCTTTCTAGAGTCTCTAAGACAGCAGGAAACGTGAGTGTGCTGAGAACAAAAGAACGGTGTTTCCTACACATACGGACCATGTCTAGTCCAACTCTGCATCTGAAACGGATACAAAGCACTGGTCCTCTAACGTCCAATGCTTGTCAGTTAAGAGGAGAAACGTGTGAGCTTCGTGAATGACGTAGTTCGTTTGAGCTGAAAAGTGACTGCCCTTACCTGAAACGAAGTCTTGCTTGTAGGAAGACACAGAGCCTGGGATTTATCTCCAATTTTGAAGGGAAACACACAGCAGAGATCTCATCCATTGATCACACTCTGCTTTAGAACAAGAAGCATGCTCTTGCTTTCTAGAAGCTATAAGACTGCATGAAACGTGAGTGTGCTGAGAACAAAAGAACGATGTTTCCTACACATACGGACCATATCTAGTTGAACTCTGCTTCTGCAACTCGAACAAACCACAGGTCCTGTAACATCCAATGCTTGTCAATTAATATGAGAAACGTGTGAGCTTCGTGAACGATGTAGTTCGTGTGAGCTGTAAAGAAACTGCTCTTACGTGAAAAGAATTATTGCTTGTAGGAAGACTCAGAACCTGGAATTTATCTCCATTACTGAAGTGAAACACACAGCAGATTTATCATCCATTGATCACACTCTGCTTTAGAGCAAGAAGCACGCTCTTGCTTTCTAGAGGCTTTAAGACAGCATGAAACGTGAGTGTGCTCAGAACAGAAGAACGATGTTTCCTACACATACGGACCATATGTAGTCCAACTCTGCTTGTGAAACTGATACAAAGCACTGGTCCTCCAACATCCAATGCTTGTCAGTTAAGATGAGAAACGTGAGAGCTTCGTGAACGATGTAGTTCGTTTGAGCTGTAAAGAAACTGCCCTTACCTGAAAAGAATTCTTGCTTTTAGGAAGACTCAGAGCCTGGGATTTAACTCCTTTTCTGAAGTTAAACACACAGAAGAGTTCTCATCCATTGATCACACTCTGCTTTAGAGCGAGAAACACGCACTTGCTTTCTAGTGTCTCTAATAAACCAGGAAAAGTGAGTGTGCTCAACAAAAGAACGGGGTTTCCTACACATATGGACCATATCTAGTTAAACTCTGCTTCTGAATCTGAAACAAACCACAGGTCCTCTAACATCCAATGCTTGTCAGTTAAGATGAGAAACGTGTGAGCTTCATGAATGATGTAGTTCGTTTGAGCTGAAAAGTGACTGTCCTTACCTGAAACGAAGTCTTGCTTGTAGGAAGACACAGAGCCTGGGATATATCTCCATTTTTGAAGGGAAACACACAGCATAGTTCTCATCCATGGATCACACTCTGCTTTAGAGCAAGAAGCACGCTCTTGCTTTCTAGAGGCTCTAGGGCAGCATGAAACATGAGTGAGCTGAGAAAAAAAGAACGATGTTTCCTACACATACGGACCATATGTAGTCCAACTCTGCTTCTGAAACTGATACAAAGCACTGGTCCTCTAACATCCAAAGCTTGTCAGTTAAGATGAGAAACATGTGAGTTTCATGAACGATGTAGTTAGTTTGAACTGTAAAGAAACTGCCCTTACCTGAAAGGAAGTCTTGCTTGTAGGAAGACATAGAGCCTGGGATTTAACTACATTCCTGTAGTGAAACACACAGAAGAGTTCTCATCCATTAATCACACTCTGCTTTAGAACAACAAGCACGCTCTTGCTTTCTAGAGTCTCTAAGACAGCAGGAAACGTGAGTGTGCTGAGAACAAAAGAACGGTGTTTCCTACACATACGGACCATGTATAGTCCAACTCTGCTTCTGAAACGGATACAATGCACTGGTCCGCTAACATCCAATGCTTGTCAGTTAATATAAGAAACGTGTGAGCTTCGTGAATGATGTATTTCGTTTGAGCTGAAAATTGACTGTCCTTACCTGAAACGAAGTCTTGCTTGTAGGATGACACAGAGCCTGGGATTTATCTCCATTTTTGAAGGGAAACACACAGCATAGTTCTCATCCATGGATCACACTCTGCTTTAGAGCAAGAAGCACGCTCTTGCTTTCTAGAGGCTCTAGGGCAGCATGAAACATGAGTGTGCTGAGAACAAAAGAACGATGTTTCCTTCACATATGGACCATATGTAGTCCAACTCTGCTTCTGAAACTGATACAAAGCACTGGTCCTCTAATATCCAATGCTTGTCAGTTTAGATGAGAAACATGTGAGTTTCTTGAACGGTGTAGTTCGTTTGAACTGTAAAGAAACTGCCCTTACCTGAAAGGAAGTCTTGCTTGTAGGAAGACATAGAGCCTGGGATTTAACTACATTTCTGATGTGAAACACACAGCAGAGTTCTCATCCATTGATCACACTCTGCTTTAGAACAAGAAGCATGCTCTTGCTTTCTAGAGTCTCTAAGACAGCAGTAAACGTGAGTGTGCTGAGAACAAAATAATGGTGTTTCCTACACATAAGGACCATATGTAGTCCAACTCTGCTTCCGAAACTGATACAAAGCACTGGTCCTCTAACATCCAATGCTTGTCAGTTAAGATGAGAAACATGTGAGTTTCGTGAACGATGTAGTTCATTTGAACTGTAAAGAAACTGTCCTTACCTGAAACGAAGTCTTGCTTGTAGGAAGACACAGAGCCTGGTATTTAACTCCATTTCTGAAGGGAAACACACAGCACTGTTATCATCCATGGATCACACTCGGCTTTAGAGCGAGAAGGACGCTCTTGCTTTCTAGCGTTTCTAATACAGCAGGAAATCTGAGTGTGCTCAGAACAAAAGAATGGTGTTTCCTACACATAGGGACCATATCAAGTTCAACTCTGCTTCTGAAACTGAAACAAACCAGATGTCCTCTAACATCCTATGCTTGTCAGTTAAGAAGAGAAACGTGTGAGCTTCGTAAACAATGTTGTTCGTTTGAGTTGTAAAGAATCTGCAGTTACCTGAAATGAAGTCTTGCTTGTAGGAAGACTCAGAGCCTGGGATTTAACTCCATTTCTGAAGGGAAACAAACAGCATAGTTCTCATCCATGGATCACAATCTGCTTTAGAGCAAGAGGCACGCTCTTGCTTTCTAGTGTCTCTAATAAAGCAGGAAATGTGAGTGTGCTCAGAACAAAAGAACGGTGTTTCCTACACATATGGACCATATCTAGTTAAACTCTGCTTCTGAAAATGAAATAAACCACAGGTCCTCTAACATCCAATGCTTGTCAATTAAGATGAGAAATGTGTGAGCTTTGTGAATGATGTAGTTCGTTTGAGCTGAAAAGTGACTTCCCTTACCTGAAACGAAGTCTTCCTTGTAGGAAGACACAGAGCCTGGGATTTAACTCCATTTCTGAAGGGAAACACAAAGGACAGTTATCATCCATGGATCACACTCTGCTTTAGAGCAAGAAGCACACTCTTGCTTTCCAGAGGCTCGAAGACAGCAGGAAACGAGAGTGTGCTGAGAACAAAAGAACGATGTTTCCTACACATACCGACAATATCTAGTCCAACTCTGCTTCTGAAACTGATACAAAGCACTGATCCTCTAAAATCCAATTCTTGTCAGTTAAGAAGAGGAATGAGTGAGTTTCGTGAACGATGTAGTTCGTTTGAGCTATAAAGAAACTGCCCTTACCTGAAAAGAATTCTTGCATTTAGGAAGACTCAGAGCCTGGGATTTAACTCCCTTTCTGAATTGAAACACACAGAAGAGTTCTCATCCATTGATCACACTCTGCTTTAGATCAACAAGCACACTCTTGCTTTCTAGAGTCTCTAAGACAGCAGGAAACGTGAGTGTGCTGAGAACAAAAGAACGGTGTTTCCTACACATACAGACCATGTCTAGTCCAACTCTGCTTCTGAAACGGATACAAAGCACTGGTGCTCTAACATCCAATGCTTGTCAGTTAAGAGGAGAAACGTGTGAGCTTCGTGAATGACGTAGTTCGTTTGAGCTGAAAAGTGACTGCCCTTACCTGAAACGAAGTCTTGCTTGTAGGAAGACACAGAGCCTGGGATTTATCTCCAATTTTGAAGGGAAACACACAGCATAGTTCTCATCCATGGATCACACTCTGCTTTAGAGCAAGAAGCACGCTCTTGCTTTCTAGAGGCTCTAGGGCAGCATGAAACAGGAGTGAGCTGAGAAAAAAAGAACGATGTTTCCTACACATACGGACCATATGTAGTCCAAGTCTGCTTCTGAAACTGATACAAAGCACTGGTCCTCTAACATCCAAAGCTTGTCAGTTAAGATGAGAAACATGTGAGTTTCATGAACGATGTAGTTCGTTTGAACTGTAAAGAAACTGCCCTTACCTGAAAGGAAGTCTTGCTTGTAGGAAGACATAGAGCCTGGGATTTAACTACATTCCTGTAGTGAAGCACACAGAAGAGTTCTCATCCATTGATCACACTCTGCGTTAGAACAACAAGCACGCTCTTGCTTTCTAGAGTCTCTAAGACAGCATGAAACGTGAGTGTGCAGAGAACAAAAGAACGGTGTTTCCTACACATACGGACCATGTATAGTCCAACTCTGCTTCTGAAACGGATACAATGCACTGGTCCTCTAACATCCAATGCTTGTCAGTTAAGATGAGAAACGTGTGAGCTTCGTGAATGACGTATTTCGTTTGAGCTGAAAATTGACTGTCCTTACCTGAAACGAAGTCTTGCTTGTAGGATGACACAGAGCCTGGGATTTATCTCCATTTTTGAAGGGAAACACACAGCAGAGTTCTCATCCATTGATCACACTCTGCTTTAGAACAAGAAGCATGCTCTTGCTTTCTAGAGGCTCTAAGGCAGCATGAAACGTGAGTGTGCTGAGAACAAAAGAACGATGTTTCCTACACATACGGACCATATGTAGTCCAACTCTACTTCTGAAACTTATACAAAGCACTGGTCCTCTAATATCCAATGCTTGTCAGTTTAGATGAGAAACATGTGAGTTTCGTGAATGACGTAGTTCGTTTGAGATTAAAGTGACTGTCCTTACCTGAAACGAAGTCTTGCTTGTAGGAAGACACAGAGCCTGGGATTTAACTCCATTTCTGAAGGGAAACACACAGCACTGTTATCATGCATGGATCACACTCGGCTTTAGAGCGAGAAGGACGCTCTTGCTTTCTAGCGTTTATAATACAGCAGGAAATCTGAGTGTGCTCAGAACAAAAGAATGGTGTTTCCTACACATAGGGACCATATCAAGTTCAACTCTGCTTCTGAAACTAAAACAAACCAGAGGTCTTCTAACATCCTATGCTTGTTAGTTAAGAAGAGAAACGTGTGAGCTTTGTAAACAATGTTGTTCGTTTGAGCTGTAAAGAAACTGCAGTTACCTGAAACGAAGTCTTGCTTGTAGGAAGACTCAGAGCCTGGGATTTAACTCCATTTCTGAAGGGAAACAAACAGCATAGTTCTCATCCATGGATCACAATCTGCTTTAGAGCAAGAGGCACGCTCTTGCTTTCTAGTGTCTCTAATACAGCAGGAAATGTGAGTGTGCTCAGAACAAAAGAACAGTGTTTCCTACACATATGGACCATATCTAGTTAAACTCTGCTTCTGAAAATGAAATAAACCACAGGTCCTCTAACATCCAATGCTTGTCAATTAAGATGAGAATTGTGTGAGCTTTGTGAATGATGTAGTTCGTTTGAGCTGAAAAGTGACTTCCCTTACCTGAAACGAAGTCTTCCTTGTAGGAAGACACAGAGCCTGGGATTTAACTCCATTTCTGAAGGGAAACACCACGGACAGTTATCATCCATGGATCACACTCTGCTTTAGAGCAAGAAGCACACTCTTGCTTTCTAGAGGCTCGAAGACAGCAGGAAACGAGAGTGTGCTGAGAACAAAAGAACGATGTTTCCTACACATACCGACAATATCTAGTCCAACTCTGCTTCTGAAACTGATACAAAGCACTGATCCTCTAAAATCCAATTCTTGTCAGTTAAGAAGAGGAATGAGTGAGTTTCGTGAACGATGTAGTTCGTTTGAGCTATAAAGAAACTGCCCTTACCTGAAAAGAATTCTTGCTTTTAGGAAGACTCAGAGCCTGGGATTTAACTCCCTTTCTGAATTGAAACACACAGAAGAGTTCTCATCCATTGATCACACTCTGCTTTAGAACAACAAGCACACTCTTGCTTTCTAGAGTCTCTAAGACAGCAGGAAACGTGAGTGTGCTGAGAACAAAAGAACGGTGTTTCCTACACATACGGACCATGTCTAGTCCAACTCTGCATCTGAAACGGATACAAAGCACTGGTCCTCTAACGTCCAATGCTTGTCAGTTAAGAGGAGAAACGTGTGAGCTTCGTGAATGACGTAGTTCGTTTGAGCTGAAAAGTGACTGCCCTTACCTGAAACGAAGTCTTGCTTGTAGGAAGACACAGAGCCTGGGATTTATCTCCAATTTTGAAGGGAAACACACAGCAGAGTTCTCATCCATTGATCACACTCTGCTTTAGAACAAGAAGCATGCTCTTGCTTTCTAGAGGCTATAAGACAGCATGAAACGTGAGTGTGCTGAGAACAAAAGAACGATGTTTCCTACACATACGGACCATATCTAGTTGAACTCTGCTTCTGCAACTCGAACAAACCACAGGTCCTGTAACATCCAATGCTTGTCAATTAATATGAGAAACGTGTGAGCTTCGTGAATGATGTAGTTCGTGTGAGCTGTAAAGAAACTGCTCTTACGTGAAAAGAATTATTGCTTGTAGGAAGACTCAGAACCTGGAATTTATCTCCATTACTGAAGTGAAACACACAGCAGATTTATCATCCATTGATCACACTCTGCTTTAGAGCAAGAAGCACGCTCTTGCTTTCTAGAGGCTTTAAGACAGCATGAAACGTGAGTGTGCTCAGAACAGAAGAACGATGTTTCCTACACATACGGACCATATGTAGTCCAACTCTGCTTGTGAAACTGATACAAAGCACTGGTCCTCCAACATCCAATGCTTGTCAGTTAAGATGAGAAACGTGAGAGCTTCGTGAACGATGTAGTTCGTTTGAGCTGTAAAGAAACTGCCCTTACCTGAAAAGAATTCTTGCTTTTAGGAAGACTCAGAGCCTGGGATTTAACTCCTTTTCTGAAGTTAAACACACAGAAGAGTTCTCATCCATTGATCACACTCTGCTTTAGAGCGAGAAACACGCACTTGCTTTCTAGTGTCTCTAATAAACCAGGAAAAGTGAGTGTGCTCAACAAAAGAACGGGGTTTCCTACACATATGGACCATATCTAGTTAAACTCTGCTTCTGAATCTGAAACAAACCACAGGTCCTCTAACATCCAATGCTTGTCAGTTAAGATGAGAAACGTGTGAGCTTCATGAATGATGTAGTTCGTTTGAGCTGAAAAGTGACTGTCCTTACCTGAAACGAAGTCTTGCTTGTAGGAAGACACAGAGCCTGGGATATATCTCCATTTTTGAAGGGAAACACACAGCATAGTTCTCATCCATGGATCACACTCTGCTTTAGAGCAAGAAGCACGCTCTTGCTTTCTAGAGGCTCTAGGGCAGCATGAAACATGAGTGAGCTGAGAAAAAAAGAACGATGTTTCCTACACATACGGACCATATGTAGTCCAACTCTGCTTCTGAAACTGATACAAAGCACTGGTCCTCTAATATCCAATGCTTGTCAGTTTAGATGAGAAACATGTGAGTTTCTTGAACGGTGTAGTTCGTTTGAACTGTAAAGAAACTGCCCTTACCTGAAAGGAAGTCTTGCTTGTAGGAATACATAGAGCCTGGGATTTAACTACATTTCTGAAGTGAAACACACAGCAGAGTTCTCATCCATTGATCACACTCTGCTTTAGAACAAGAAGCATGCTCTTGCTTTCTAGAGTCTCTAAGACAGCAGTAAACGTGAGTGTGCTGAGAACAAAAGAACGGTGTTTCCTACACATAAGGACCATATGTAGTCCAACTCTGCTTCCGAAACTGATACAAAGCACTGGTCCTCTAACATCCAATGCTTGTCAGTTAAGATGAGAAACATGTGAGTTTCGTGAACGATGTAGTTCATTTGAACTGTAAAGAAACTGTCCTTACCTGAAACGAAGTCTTGCTTGTAGGAAGACACAGAGCCTGGTATTTAACTCCATTTCTGAAGGGAAACACACAGCACTGTTATCATCCATGGATCACACTCGGCTTTAGAGCGAGAAGGACGCTCTTGCTTTCTAGCGTTTCTAATACAGCAGGAAATCTGAGTGTGCTCAGAACAAAAGAATGGTGTTTCCTACACATAGGGACCATATCAAGTTCAACTCTGCTTCTGAAACTGAAACAAACCAGAGGTCCTCTAACATCCTATGCTTGTCAGTTAAGAAGAGAAACGTGTGAGCTTCGTAAACAATGTTGTTCGTTTGAGTTGTAAAGAGTCTGCAGTTACCTGAAATGAAGTCTTGCTTGTAGGAAGACTCAGAGCCTGGGATTTAACTCCATTTCTGAAGGGAAACAAACAGCATAGTTCTCATCCATGGATCACAATCTGCTTTAGAGCAAGAGGCACGCTCTTGCTTTCTAGTGTCTCTAATACAGCAGGAAATGTGAGTGTGCTCAGAACAAAAGAACAGTGTTTCCTACACATATGGACCATATCTAGTTAAACTCTGCTTCTGAAAATGAAATAAACCACAGGTCCTCTAACATCCAATGCTTGTCAATTAAGATGAGAATTGTGTGAGCTTTGTGAATGATGTAGTTCGTTTGAGCTGAAAAGTGACTTCCCTTACCTGAAACGAAGTCTTCCTTGTAGGAAGACACAGAGCCTGGGATTTAACTCCATTTCTGAAGGGAAACACAAAGGACAGTTATCATCCATGGATCACACTCTGCTTTAGAGCAAGAAGCACACTCTTGCTTTCTAGAGGCTCGAAGACAGCAGGAAACGAGAGTGTGCTGAGAACAAAAGAACGATGTTTCCTACACATACCGACAATATCTAGTCCAACTCTGCTTCTGAAACTGATACAAAGCACTGATCCTCTAAAATCCAATTCTTGTCAGTTAAGAAGAGGAATGAGTGAGTTTCGTGAACGATGTAGTTCGTTTGAGCTATAAAGAAACTGCCCTTACCTGAAAAGAATTCTTGCTTTTAGGAAGACTCAGAGCCTGGGATTTAACTCCCTTTCTGAATTGAAACACACAGAAGAGTTCTCATCCATTGATCACACTCTGCTTTAGAACAACAAGCACACTCTTGCTTTCTAGAGTCTCTAAGACAGCAGGAAACGTGAGTGTGCTGAGAACAAAAGAACGGTGTTTCCTACACATACGGACCATGTCTAGTCCAACTCTGCATCTGAAACGGATACAAAGCACTGGTCCTCTAACGTCCAATGCTTGTCAGTTAAGAGGAGAAACGTGTGAGCTTCGTGAATGACGTAGTTCGTTTGAGCTGAAAAGTGACTGCCCTTACCTGAAACGAAGTCTTGCTTGTAGGAAGACACAGAGCCTGGGATTTATCTCCAATTTTGAAGGGAAACACACAGCAGAGTTCTCATCCATTGATCACACTCTGCTTTAGAACAAGAAGCATGCTCTTGCTTTCTAGAGGCTATAAGACTGCATGAAACGTGAGTGTGCTGAGAACAAAAGAACGATGTTTCCTACACATACGGACCATATCTAGTTGAACTCTGCTTCTGCAACTCGAACAAACCACAGGTCCTGTAACATCCAATGCTTGTCAATTAATATGAGAAACGTGTGAGCTTCGTGAACGATGTAGTTCGTGTGAGCTGTAAAGAAACTGCTCTTACGTGAAAAGAATTATTGCTTGTAGGAAGACTCAGAACCTGGAATTTATCTCCATTACTGAAGTGAAACACACAGCAGATTTATCATCCATTGATCACACTCTGCTTTAGAGCAAGAAGCACGCTCTTGCTTTCTAGAGGCTTTAAGACAGCATGAAACGTGAGTGTGCTCAGAACAGAAGAACGATGTTTCCTACACATACGGACCATATGTAGTCCAACTCTGCTTGTGAAACTGATACAAAGCACTGGTCCTCCAACATCCAATGCTTGTCAGTTAAGATGAGAAACGTGAGAGCTTCGTGAACGATGTAGTTCGTTTGAGCTGTAAAGAAACTGCCCTTACCTGAAAAGAATTCTTGCTTTTAGGAAGACTCAGAGCCTGGGATTTAACTCCTTTTCTGAAGTTAAACACACAGAAGAGTTCTCATCCATTGATCACACTCTGCTTTAGAGCGAGAAACACGCACTTGCTTTCTAGTGTCTCTAATAAACCAGGAAAAGTGAGTGTGCTCAACAAAAGAACGGGGTTTCCTACACATATGGACCATATCTAGTTAAACTCTGCTTCTGAATCTGAAACAAACCACAGGTCCTCTAACATCCAATGCTTGTCAGTTAAGATGAGAAACGTGTGAGCTTCATGAATGATGTAGTTCGTTTGAGCTGAAAAGTGACTGTCCTTACCTGAAACGAAGTCTTGCTTGTAGGAAGACACAGAGCCTGGGATATATCTCCATTTTTGAAGGGAAACACACAGCATAGTTCTCATCCATGGATCACACTCTGCTTTAGAGCAAGAAGCACGCTCTTGCTTTCTAGAGGCTCTAGGGCAGCATGAAACATGAGTGAGCTGAGAAAAAAAGAACGATGTTTCCTACACATACGGACCATATGTAGTCCAACTCTGCTTCTGAAACTGATACAAAGCACTGGTCCTCTAACATCCAAAGCTTGTCAGTTAAGATGAGAAACATGTGAGTTTCATGAACGATGTAGTTCGTTTGAACTGTAAAGAAACTGCCCTTACCTGAAAGGAAGTCTTGCTTGTAGGAAGACATAGAGCCTGGGATTTAACTACATTTCTGAAGTGAAACACACAGCAGAGTTCTCATCCATTGATCACACTCTGCTTTAGAACAAGAAGCATGCTCTTGCTTTCTAGAGTCTCTAAGACAGCAGTAAACGTGAGTGTGCTGAGAACAAAAGAACGGTGTTTCCTACACATAAGGACCATATGTAGTCCAACTCTGCTTCCGAAACTGATACAAAGCACTGGTCCTCTAACATCCAATGCTTGTCAGTTAAGATGAGAAACATGTGAGTTTCGTGAACGATGTAGTTCATTTGAACTGTAAAGAAACTGTCCTTACCTGAAACGAAGTCTTTCTTGTAGGAAGACACAGAGCCTGGTATTTAACTCCATTTCTGAAGGGAAACACACAGCACTGTTATCATCCATGGATCACACTCGGCTTTAGAGCGAGAAGGACGCTCTTGCTTTCTAGCGTTTCTAATACAGCAGGAAATCTGAGTGTGCTCAGAACAAAAGAATGGTGTTTCCTACACATAGGGACCATATCAAGTTCAACTCTGCTTCTGAAACTGAAACAAACCAGAGGTCCTCTAACATCCTATGCTTGTCAGTTAAGAAGAGAAATGTGTGAGCTTCGTAAACAATGTTGTTCGTTTGAGTTGTAAAGAGTCTGCAGTTACCTGAAATGAAGTCTTGCTTGTAGGAAGACTCAGAGCCTGGGATTTAACTCCATTTCTGAAGGGAAACAAACAGCATAGTTCTCATCCATGGATCACAATCTGCTTTAGAGCAAGAGGCACGCTCTTGCTTTCTAGTGTCTCTAATACAGCAGGAAATGTGAGTGTGCTCAGAACAAAAGAACAGTGTTTCCTACACATATGGACCATATCTAGTTAAACTCTGCTTCTGAAAATGAAATAAACCACAGGTCCTCTAACATCCAATGCTTGTCAATTAAGATGAGAATTGTGTGAGCTTTGTGAATGATGTAGTTCGTTTGAGCTGAAAAGTGACTTCCCTTACCTGAAACGAAGTCTTCCTTGTAGGAAGACACAGAACCTGGGATTTAACTCCATTTCTGAAGGGAAACACAAAGGACAGTTATCATCCATGGATCACACTCTGCTTTAGAGCAAGAAGCACACTCTTGCTTTCTAGAGGCTCGAAGACAGCAGGAAACGAGAGTGTGCTGAGAACAAAAGAACGATGTTTCCTACACATACCGACAATATCTAGTCCAACTCTGCTTCTGAAACTGATACAAAGCACTGATCCTCTAAAATCCAATTCTTGTCAGTTAAGAAGAGGAATGAGTGAGTTTCGTGAACGATGTAGTTCGTTTGAGCTATAAAGAAACTGCCCTTACCTGAAAAGAATTCTTGCTTTTAGGAAGACTCAGAGCCTGGGATTTAACTCCCTTTCTGAATTGAAACACACAGAAGAGTTCTCATCCATTGATCACACTCTGCTTTAGAACAACAAGCACACTCTTGCTTTCTAGAGTCTCTAAGACAGCAGGAAACGTGAGTGTGCTGAGAACAAAAGAACGGTGTTTCCTACACATACGGACCATGTCTAGTCCAACTCTGCATCTGAAACGGATACAAAGCACTGGTCCTCTAACGTCCAATGCTTGTCAGTTAAGAGGAGAAACGTGTGAGCTTCGTGAATGACGTAGTTCGTTTGAGCTGAAAAGTGACTGCCCTTACCTGAAACGAAGTCTTGCTTGTAGGAAGACACAGAGCCTGGGATTTATCTCCAATTTTGAAGGGAAACACACAGCAGAGTTCTCATCCATTGATCACACTCTGCTTTAGAACAAGAAGCATGCTCTTGCTTTCTAGAGGCTATAAGACTGCATGAAACGTGAGTGTGCTGAGAACAAAAGAACGATGTTTCCTACACATACGGACCATATCTAGTTGAACTCTGCTTCTGCAACTCGAACAAACCACAGGTCCTGTAACATCCAATGCTTGTCAATTAATATGAGAAACGTGTGAGCTTCGTGAACGATGTAGTTCGTGTGAGCTGTAAAGAAACTGCTCTTACGTGAAAAGAATTATTGCTTGTAGGAAGACTCAGAACCTGGAATTTATCTCCATTACTGAAGTGAAACACACAGCAGATTTATCATCCATTGATCACACTCTGCTTTAGAGCAAGAAGCACGCTCTTGCTTTCTAGAGGCTTTAAGACAGCATGAAACGTGAGTGTGCTCAGAACAGAAGAACGATGTTTCCTACACATACGGACCATATGTAGTCCAACTCTGCTTGTGAAACTGATACAAAGCACTGGTCCTCCAACATCCAATGCTTGTCAGTTAAGATGAGAAACGTGAGAGCTTCGTGAACGATGTAGTTCGTTTGAGCTGTAAAGAAACTGCCCTTACCTGAAAAGAATTCTTGCTTTTAGGAAGACTCAGAGCCTGGGATTTAACTCCTTTTCTGAAGTTAAACACACAGAAGAGTTCTCATCCATTGATCACACTCTGCTTTAGAGCGAGAAACACGCACTTGCTTTCTAGTGTCTCTAATAAACCAGGAAAAGTGAGTGTGCTCAACAAAAGAACGGGGTTTCCTACACATATGGACCATATCTAGTTAAACTCTGCTTCTGAATCTGAAACAAACCACAGGTCCTCTAACATCCAATGCTTGTCAGTTAAGATGAGAAACGTGTGAGCTTCATGAATGATGTAGTTCGTTTGAGCTGAAAAGTGACTGTCCTTACCTGAAACGAAGTCTTGCTTGTAGGAAGACACAGAGCCTGGGATATATCTCCATTTTTGAAGGGAAACACACAGCATAGTTCTCATCCATGGATCACACTCTGCTTTAGAGCAAGAAGCACGCTCTTGCTTTCTAGAGGCTCTAGGGCAGCATGAAACATGAGTGAGCTGAGAAAAAAAGAACGATGTTTCCTACACATACGGACCATATGTAGTCCAACTCTGCTTCTGAAACTGATACAAAGCACTGGTCCTCTAACATCCAAAGCTTGTCAGTTAAGATGAGAAACATGTGAGTTTCATGAACGATGTAGTTCGTTTGAACTGTAAAGAAACTGCCCTTACCTGAAAGGAAGTCTTGCTTGTAGGAAGACATAGAGCCTGGGATTTAACTACATTCCTGTAGTGAAACACACAGAAGAGTTCTCATCCATTAATCACACTCTGCTTTAGAACAACAAGCACGCTCTTGCTTTCTAGAGTCTCTAAGACAGCAGGAAACGTGAGTGTGCTGAGAACAAAAGAACGGTGTTTCCTACACATACGGACCATGTATAGTCCAACTCTGCTTCTGAAACGGATACAATGCACTGGTCCTCTAACATCCAATGCTTGTCAGTTAATATAAGAAACGTATGAGCTTCGTGAATGATGTATTTCGTTTGAGCTGAAAATTGACTGTCCTTACCTGAAACGAAGTCTTGCTTGTAGGATGACACAGAGCCTGGGATTTATCTCCATTTTTGAAGGGAAACACACAGCATAGTTCTCATCCATGGATCACACTCTGCTTTAGAGCAAGAAGCACGCTCTTGCTTTCTAGAGGCTCTAGGGCAGCATGAAACATGAGTGTGCTGAGAACAAAAGAACGATGTTTCCTTCACGTATGGACCATATGTAGTCCAACTCTGCTTCTGAAACTGATACAAAGCACTGGTCCTCTAATATCCAATGCTTGTCAGTTTAGATGAGAAACATGTGAGTTTCTTGAACGGTGTAGTTCGTTTGAACTGTAAAGAAACTGCCCTTACCTGAAAGGAAGTCTTGCTTGTAGGAAGACATAGAGCCTGGGATTTAACTACATTTCTGAAGTGAAACACACAGCAGAGTTCTCATCCATTGATCACACTCTGCTTTAGAACAAGAAGCATGCTCTTGCTTTCTAGAGTCTCTAAGACAGCAGTAAACGTGAGTGTGCTGAGAACAAAAGAACGGTGTTTCCTACACATAAGGACCATATGTAGTCCAACTCTGCTTCCGAAACTGATACAAAGCACTGGTCCTCTAACATCCAATGCTTGTCAGTTAAGATGAGAAACATGTGAGTTTCGTGAATGATGTAGTTCATTTGAACTGTAAAGAAACTGTCCTTACCTGAAACGAAGTCTTGCTTGTAGGAAGACACAGAGCCTGGTATTTAACTCCATTTCTGAAGGGAAACACACAGCACTGTTATCATCCATGGATCACACTCGGCTTTAGAGCGAGAAGGACGCTCTTGCTTTCTAGCGTTTCTAATACAGCAGGAAATCTGAGTGTGCTCAGAACAAAAGAATGGTGTTTCCTACACATAGGGACCATATCAAGTTCAACTCTGCTTCTGAAACTGAAACAAACCAGAGGTCCTCTAACATCCTATGCTTGTCAGTTAAGAAGAGAAACGTGTGAGCTTCGTAAACAATGTTGTTCGTTTGAGTTGTAAAGAATCTGCAGTTACCTGAAATGAAGTCTTGCTTGTAGGAAGACTCAGAGCCTGGGATTTAACTCCATTTCTGAAGGGAAACAAACAGCATAGTTCTCATCCATGGATCACAATCTGCTTTAGAGCAAGAGGCACGCTCTTGCTTTCTAGTGTCTCTAATAAAGCAGGAAATGTGAGTGTGCTCAGAACAAAAGAACGGTGTTTCCTACACATATGGACCATATCTAGTTAAACTCTGCTTCTGAAAATGAAATAAACCACAGGTCCTCTAACATCCAATGCTTGTCAATTAAGATGAGAAATGTGTGAGCTTTGTGAATGATGTAGTTCGTTTGAGCTGAAAAGTGACTTCCCTTACCTGAAACGAAGTCTTCCTTGTAGGAAGACACAGAGCCTGGGATTTAACTCCATTTATGAAGGGAAACACAAAGGACAGTTATCATCCATGGATCACACTCTGCTTTAGAGCAAGAAGCACACTCTTGCTTTCCAGAGGCTCGAAGACAGCAGGAAACGAGAGTGTGCTGAGAACAAAAGAACGATGTTTCCTACACATACGGACCATATCTAGTCCAACTCTGCTTCTGAAACTGATACAAAGCACTGATCCTCTAAAATCCAATTCTTGTCAGTTAAGAAGAGGAATGAGTGAGTTTCGTGAACGATGTAGTTCGTTTGAGCTATAAAGAAACTGCCCTTACCTGAAAAGAATTCTTGCATTTAGGAAGACTCAGAGCCTGGGATTTAACTCCCTTTCTGAATTGAAACACACAGAAGAGTTCTCATCCATTGATCACACTCTGCTTTAGATCAACAAGCACACTCTTGCTTTCTAGAGTCTCTAAGACAGCAGGAAACGTGAGTGTGCTGAGAACAAAAGAACGGTGTTTCCTACACATACAGACCATGTCTAGTCCAACTCTGCTTCTGAAACGGATACAAAGCACTGGTGCTCTAACATCCAATGCTTGTCAGTTAAGAGGAGAAACGTGTGAGCTTCGTGAATGACGTAGTTCGTTTGAGCTGAAAAGTGACTGCCCTTACCTGAAACGAAGTCTTGCTTGTAGGAAGACACAGAGCCTGGGATTTATCTCCAATTTTGAAGGGAAACACACAGCATAGTTCTCATCCATGGATCACACTCTGCTTTAGAGCAAGAAGCACGCTCTTGCTTTCTAGAGGCTCTAGGGCAGCATGAAACAGGAGTGAGCTGAGAAAAAAAGAACGATGTTTCCTACACATACGGACCATATGTAGTCCAAGTCTGCTTCTGAAACTGATACAAAGCACTGGTCCTCTAACATCCAAAGCTTGTCAGTTAAGATGAGAAACATGTGAGTTTCATGAACGATGTAGTTCGTTTGAACTGTAAAGAAACTGCCCTTACCTGAAAGGAAGTCTTGCTTGTAGGAAGACATAGAGCCTGGGATTTAACTACATTCCTGTAGTGAAGCACACAGAAGAGTTCTCATCCATTGATCACACTCTGCGTTAGAACAACAAGCACGCTCTTGCTTTCTAGAGTCTCTAAGACAGCATGAAACGTGAGTGTGCAGAGAACAAAAGAACGGTGTTTCCTACACATACGGACCATGTATAGTCCAACTCTGCTTCTGAAACGGATACAATGCACTGGTCCTCTAACATCCAATGCTTGTCAGTTAAGATGAGAAACGTGTGAGCTTCGTGAATGACGTATTTCGTTTGAGCTGAAAATTGACTGTCCTTACCTGAAACGAAGTCTTGCTTGTAGGATGACACAGAGCCTGGGATTTATCTCCATTTTTGAAGGGAAACACACAGCAGAGTTCTCATCCATTGATCACACTCTGCTTTATAACAAGAAGCATGCTCTTGCTTTCTAGAGGCTCTAAGGCAGCATGAAACGTGAGTGTGCTGAGAACAAAAGAACGATGTTTCCTACACATACGGACCATATGTAGTCCAACTCTACTTCTGAAACTGATACAAAGCAGTGGTCCTCTAACATCCAATGCTTGTCAGTTAAGATGAGAAACGTGTGAGCATCGTGAATGATGTAGTTCGTTTGAGCTGTAAAGAAACTGCCCTTACCTGAAAAGAATTCTTGCTTTTAGGAAGACTCAGAGCCTGGGATTTAACTCCTTTTCTGAAGTGAAACACACAGTAGAGTTCTCCTCCATTGATCACACTCTGCTTTAGAGTGAGAAGCACGCACTTGCTTTCCAGTGTCTCTAATAAACCAGGAAAAGTGAGTGTGCTCAGAACAAAAGAACGGGGTTTCCTACACATATGGACCATATCTAGTTAAACTCTGCCTCTGAAACTGAAACAAACAACAGGTCCTCTAACATCCAATGCTTGTCAGTTAAGATGAGAAACGTGTGAGCTTCGTGAACGATGTAGTTCATTTGAGCCATAAAGTGACTGTCCTTACCTGAAACGAAGTCTTGCTTGTAGGAAGACACAGAGCCTGGGATTTAACTCCATTTCTGAAGGGAAACACACAGCACTGATATCATCCATGGATCACACTCGGCATTAGAATGAGAAGGACGTTCTTGCTTTCTAGCGTCTCAAATACTGCAGGAAATATGAGTGTGCTCAGAACAAATAAACAGTGTTTCCTACACATATGGACCATATCTAGTTAAACACTGCTTCTGAAAATGAAACAAACCACAGGTCCTCTAACATCCAATGATTGTTAGTTAAGATGAGAAACGTGTGAGCTTCGTAAACAATGTTGTTCGTTTGAGCTGTAAAGAAACTGCAGTTACCTGAAACGACGTCTTGCTTGTAGGAAAACTCAGAGCCTGGGATTTAACTCCATTTCTGAAGGGAAACAAACAGCATAGTTCTCATCCATGGATCACAATCTGATTTAGAGCAAGAGGCACCCTCTTGCTTTCTAGTGTGTCTAATACAGCAGGAAATGTGAGTGTGCTCAGAACAAAAAAACGGTGTTTCCTACACATATGGACCATATCTAGTTAAACTCTGCTTCTGAAAATGAAACAAACCACAGGTCCTCTAACATCGAATGCTTGTCAGTTAAGATGAGAAACGTGTGAGCTTCGTGAACGATGTAGTTCGTTTGAGCTGTAAAGTGACTGCCCTTACCTGAAATGAATTCTTGCTTGTAGGAAGACACAGAGCCTGGGATTTAACTCCATTTATGAAGGGAAACACAAAGGACAGTTATCATCCATGGATCACACTCTGCTTTAGAGCAAGAAGCACACTCTTGCTTTCTAGAGGCTCGAAGACAGCAGGAAACGAGAGTGTGCTGAGAACAAAAGAACGATGTTTCCTACACATACGGACCATATCTAGTCCAACTCTGCTTCTGAAACTGATACAAAGCACTGGTCCTCTAACATCCAATGCTTGTCAGTTAAGAGGAGAAACGTGTGAGCTTCGTGAATGACGTAGTTCGTTTGAGCTGAAAAGTGACTGCCCTTACCTGAAACGAAGTCTTGCTTGTAGGAAGACACAGAGCCTGGGATTTATCTCCAATTTTGAAGGGAAACACACAGCATAGTTCTCATCCATGGATCACACTCTGCTTTAGAGCAAGAAGCACGCTCTTGCTTTCTAGAGGCTCTAGGGCAGCATGAAACATGAGTGAGCTGAGAAAAAAAGAACGATGTTTCCTACACATACGGACCATATGTAGTCCAACTCTGCTTCTGAAACTGATACAAAGCACTGGTCCTCTAACATCCAAAGCTTGTCAGTTAAGATGAGAATCATGTGAGTTTCATGAACGATGTAGTTCGTTTGAACTGTAAAGAAACTGCCCTTACCTGAAAGGAAGTCTTGCTTGTAGGAAGACATAGAGCCTGGGATTTAACTACATTCCTGTAGTGAAGCACACAGAAGAGTTCTCATCCATTGATCACACTCTGCGTTAGAACAACAAGCACGCTCTTGCTTTCTAGAGTCTCTAAGACAGCATGAAACGTGAGTGTGCAGAGAACAAAAGAACGGTGTTTCCTACACATACGGACCATGTATAGTCCAACTCTGCTTCTGAAACGGATACAATGCACTGGTCCTCTAACATCCAATGCTTGTCAGTTAAGATGAGAAACGTGTGAGCTTCGTGAATGACGTATTTCGTTTGAGCTGAAAATTGACTGTCCTTACCTGAAACGAAGTCTTGCTTGTAGGATGACACAGAGCCTGGGATTTATCTCCATTTTTGAAGGGAAACACACAGCAGAGTTCTCATCCATTGATCACACTCTGCTTTAGAACAATAAGCATGCTCTTGCTTTCTAGAGGCTCTAAGACAGCATGAAACGTGAGTGTGCTGAGAACAAAAGAACGATGTTTCCTACACATACGGACCATATCTAGTTGAACTCTGCTTCTGAAACTGAAACAAACCACAGGTTCTCTAACATCCAATGCTTGTCAGTTAAGATGAGGAACGTGTGAGCTTCGTGAACGATGTAGTTCGTTTGAGATGTAAAGAAACTGCCCTTACCTGAAAGTAAGTCTTGATTTTAGGAAGACTCAGAGCTTGGGATTTAACTCCATTTCTAAATTAAACACACAGCAGAGTTCTCATCCATTGATCACACTCTGCTTTAGAAAAAGAATCATGCTCTTGCTTTCTAGGGTCTCTAAGACAGCAGTAAACGTGAGTGTGCTGAGAACAAAAGAACGGTGTTTCCTACACATAAGGACCATATGTAGTCCAACTCTGCTTCCGAAACTGATACAAAGCACTGGTCCTCTAACATCCAATGCTTGTCAGTTAAGATGAGAAACATGTGAGTTTCGTGAACGATGTAGTTCATTTGAACTGTAAAGAAACTGTCCTTACCTGAAACGAAGTCTTGCTTGTAGGAAGACACAGAGCCTGGTATTTAACTCCATTTCTGAAGGGAAACACACAGCACTGTTATCATCCATGGATCACACTCGGCTTTAGAGCGAGAAGGACGCTCTTGCTTTCTAGCGTTTCTAATACAGCAGGAAATCTGAGTGTGCTCAGAACAAAAAAACGGTGTTTCCTACACATATGGACCATATCTAGTTAAACTCTGCTTCTGAAAATGAAACAAACCACAGGTCCTCTAACATCCAATGCTTGTCAGTTAAGATGAGAAACGTGTGAGCTTCGTGAACGATGTAGTTCGTTTGAGCTGTAAAGTGACTGCCCTTACCTGAAATGAATTCTTGCTTGTAGGAAGACACAGAGCCTGGGATTTAACTCCATTTCTGAATTGATACACACAGTAGAGTTCTCCTCCATTGATCACACTCTGCTTTAGAGCGAGAAGCACGCACTTGCTTTCTAGTGTCTCTAATAAACCAGGAAAAGTGAGTGTGCTCAGAACAAAAGAACGGGGTTTCCTACACATATGGACCATATCTAGTTAAACTCTGCCTCTGAAACTGAAACAAACAACAGGTCCTCTAACATCCAATGCTTGTCAGTTAAGATGAGAAACGTGTGAGCTTCGTGAACGATGTAGTTCGTTTGAGCCATAAAGTGACTGTCCTTACCTGAAACGAAGTCTTGCTTGTAGGAAGACACAGAGCCTGGGATTTAACTCCATTTCTGAAGGGAAACACACAGCACTGATATCATCCATGGATCACACTCGGCGTTAGAATGAGAAGGACGTTCTTGCATTCTAGCATCTCAAATACTGCAGGAAATATGAGTGTGCTCAGAACAAATAAACAGTGTTTCCTACACATATGGACCATATCTAGTTAAACTCTGCTTCTGAAAATGAAACAAACCAGAGGTCCTCTAACATCCTATGCTTGTTAGTTAAGAAGAGAAACGTGTGAGCTTCGTAAACAATGTTGTTCGTTTGAGCTGTAAAGAAACTGCAGTTACCTGAAATGAAGTCTTGCTTGTAGGAAGACTCAGAGCCTGGGATTTAACTCCATTTCTGAAGGGAAACAAACAGCATAGTTCTCATCCATGGATCACAATCTGATTTAGAGCAAGAGGCACCCTCTTGCTTTCTAGTGTGTCTAATACAGCAGGAAATGTGAGTGTGCTCAGAACAAAAAAACGGTGTTTCCTACACATATGGACCATATCTAGTTAAACTCTGCTTCTGAAAATGAAACAAACCACAGGTCCTCTAACATCGAATGCTTGTCAGTTAAGATGAGAAACGTGTGAGCTTCGTGAACGATGTAGTTCGTTTGAGCTGTAAAGTGACTGCCCTTACCTGAAATGAATTCTTGCTTGTAGGAAGACACAGAGCCTGGGATTTAACTCCATTTATGAAGGGAAACACAAAGGACAGTTATCATCCATGGATCACACTCTGCTTTAGAGCAAGAAGCACACTCTTGCTTTCTAGAGGCTCGAAGACAGCAGGAAACGAGAGTGTGCTGAGAACAAAAGAACGATGTTTCCTACACATACGGACCATATCTAGTCAAACTCTGCTTCTGAAACTGATACAAAGCACTGATCCTCTAAAATCCAATTCTTGTCAGTTAAGAAGAGGAATGAGTGAGTTTTGTGAAAGATGTAGTTCGTTTGAGCTATAAAGAAACTGCCCTTACCTGAAAAGAATTCTTGCATTTAGGAAGACTCAGAGCCTGGGATTTAACTCCCTTTCTGAATTGAAACACACAGAAGAGTTCTCATCCATTGATCACACTCTGCTTTAGATCAACAAGCACACTCTTGCTTTCTAGAGTCTCTAAGACAGCAGGAAACGTGAGTGTGCTGAGAACAAAAGAACGGTGTTTCCTACACATACAGACCATGTCTAGTCCAACTCTGCTTCTGAAACGGATACAAAGCACTGGTCCTCTAACATCCAATGCTTGTCAGTTAAGAGGAGAAACGTGTGAGCTTCGTGAATGACGTAGTTCGTTTGAGCTGAAAAGTGACTGCCCTTACCTGAAACGAAGTCTTGCTTGTAGGAAGACACAGAGCCTGGGATTTATCTCCAATTTTGAAGGGAAACACACAGCATAGTTCTCATCCATGGATCACACTCTGCTTTAGAGCAAGAAGCACGCTCTTGCTTTCTGGAGGCTCTAGGGCAGCATGAAACATGAGTGAGCTGAGAAAAAAAGAACGATGTTTCCTACACATACGGACCATATGTAGTCCAACTCTGCTTCTGAAATTGATACAAAGCACTGGTCCTCTAACATCCAAAGCTTGTCAGTTAAGATGAGAAACATGTGAGTTTCATGAACGATGTAGTTCGTTTGAACTGTAAAGAAACTGCCCTTACCTGAAAGGAAGTCTTGCTTGTAGGAAGACATAGAGCCTGGGATTTAACTACATTCCTGTAGTGAAGCACACAGAAGAGTTCTCATCCATTGATCACACTCTGCGTTAGAACAACAAGCACGCTCTTGCTTTCTAGAGTCTCTAAGACAGCATGAAACGTGAGTGTGCAGAGAACAAAAGAACGGTGTTTCCTACACATACGGACCATGTATAGTCCAACTCTGCTTCTGAAACGGATACAATGCACTGGTCCTCTAACATCCAATGATTGTCAGTTAAGATGAGAAACGTGTGAGCTTTGTGAATGACGTATTTCGTTTGAGCTGAAAATTGACTGTCCTTACCTGAAACGAAGTCTTGCTTGTAGGATGACACAGAGCCTGGGATTTATCTCCATTTTTGAAGGGAAACACACAGCAGAGTTCTCATCCATTGATCACACTCTGCTTTAGAACAAGAAGCATGCTCTTGCTTTCTAGAGGCTCTAAGACAGCATGAAACGTGAGTGTGCTGAGAACAAAAGAACGATGTTTCCTACACATACGGACCATATCTAGTTGAAATCTGCTTCTGAAACTGAAACAAACCACAGGTTCTCTAACATCCAATGCTTGTCAGTTAAGATGAGGAACGTGTGAGCTTCGTGAACGATGTAGTTCGTTTGAGATGTAAAGAAACTGCCCTTACCTGAAAGTAAGTCTTGATTTTAGGAAGACTCAGAGCTTGGGATTTAACTCCATTTCTAAATTAAACACACAGCAGAGTTCTCATCCATTGATCACACTCTGCTTTAGAAAAAGAATCATGCTCTTGCTTTCTAGGGTCTCTAAGACAGCAGTAAACGTGAGTGTGCTGAGAACAAAAGAACGGTGTTTCCTACACATAAGGACCATATGTAGTCCAACTCTGCTTCCGAAACTGATACAAAGCACTGGTCCTCTAACATCCAATGCTTGTCAGTTAAGATGAGAAACATGTGAGTTTCGTGAACGATGTAGTTCATTTGAACTGTAAAGAAACTGTCCTTACCTGAAACGAAGTCTTGCTTGTAGGAAGACACAGAGCCTGGTATTTAACTCCATTTCTGAAGGGAAACACACAGCACTGTTATCATCCATGGATCACACTCGGCTTTAGAGCGAGAAGGACGCTCTTGCTTTCTAGCGTTTCTAATACAGCAGGAAATCTGAGTGTGCTCAGAACAAAAAAACGGTGTTTCCTACACATATGGACCATATCTAGTTAAACTCTGCTTCTGAAAATGAAACAAACCACAGGTCCTCTAACATCCAATGCTTGTCAGTTAAGATGAGAAACGTGTGAGCTTCGTGAACGATGTAGTTCGTTTGAGCTGTAAAGTGACTGCCCTTACCTGAAATGAATTCTTGCTTGTAGGAAGACACAGAGCCTGGGATTTAACTCCATTTCTGAATTGATACACACAGTAGAGTTCTCCTCCATTGATCACACTCTGCTTTAGAGCGAGAAGCACGCACTTGCTTTCTAGTGTCTCTAATAAACCAGGAAAAGTGAGTGTGCTCAGAACAAAAGAACGGGGTTTCCTACACATATGGACCATATCTAGTTAAACTCTGCCTCTGAAACTGAAACAAACAACAGGTCCTCTAACATCCAATGCTTGTCAATTAAGATGAGAAACGTGTGAGCTTCGTGAACGATGTAGTTCGTTTGAGCCATAAAGTGACTGTCCTTACCTGAAACGAAGTCTTGCTTGTAGGAAGACACAGAGCCTGGGATTTAACTCCATTTCTGAAGGGAAACACACAGCACTGATATCATCCATGGATCACACTCGGCGTTAGAATGAGAAGGACGTTCTTGCATTCTAGCATCTCAAATACTGCAGGAAATATGAGTGTGCTCAGAACAAATAAACAGTGTTTCCTACACATATGGACCATATCTAGTTAAACTCTGCTTCTGAAAATGAAACAAACCAGAGGTCCTCTAACATCCTATGCTTGTTAGTTAAGAAGAGAAACGTGTGAGCTTCGTAAACAATGTTGTTCGTTTGAGCTGTAAAGAAACTGCAGTTACCTGAAATGAAGTCTTGCTTGTAGGAAGACTCAGAGCCTGGGATTTAACTCCATTTCTGAAGGGAAACAAACAGCATAGTTCTCATCCATGGATCACAATCTGATTTAGAGCAAGAGGCACCCTCTTGCTTTCTAGTGTGTCTAATACAGCAGGAAATGTGAGTGTGCTCAGAACAAAAAAACGGTGTTTCCTACACATATGGACCATATCTAGTTAAACTCTGCTTCTGAAAATGAAACAAACCACAGGTCCTCTAACATCGAATGCTTGTCAGTTAAGATGAGAAACGTGTGAGCTTCGTGAACGATGTAGTTCGTTTGAGCTGTAAAGTGACTGCCCTTACCTGAAATGAATTCTTGCTTGTAGGAAGACACAGAGCCTGGGATTTAACTCCATTTATGAAGGGAAACACAAAGGACAGTTATCATCCATGGATCACACTCTGCTTTAGAGCAAGAAGCACACTCTTGCTTTCTAGAGGCTCGAAGACAGCAGGAAACGAGAGTGTGCTGAGAACAAAAGAACGATGTTTCCTACACATACGGACCATATCTAGTCAAACTCTGCTTCTGAAACTGATACAAAGCACTGATCCTCTAAAATCCAATTCTTGTCAGTTAAGAAGAGGAATGAGTGAGTTTCGTGAAAGATGTAGTTCGTTTGAGCTATAAAGAAACTGCCCTTACCTGAAAAGAATTCTTGCATTTAGGAAGACTCAGAGCCTGGGATTTAACTCCCTTTCTGAATTGAAACACACAGAAGAGTTCTCATCCATTGATCACACTCTGCTTTAGATCAACAAGCACACTCTTGCTTTCTAGAGTCTCTAAGACAGCAGGAAACGTGAGTGTGCTGAGAACAAAAGAACGGTGTTTCCTACACATACAGACCATGTCTAGTCCAACTCTGCTTCTGAAACGGATACAAAGCACTGGTCCTCTAACATCCAATGCTTGTCAGTTAAGAGGAGAAACGTGTGAGCTTCGTGAATGACGTAGTTCGTTTGAGCTGAAAAGTGACTGCCCTTACCTGAAACGAAGTCTTGCTTGTAGGAAGACACAGAGCCTGGGATTTATCTCCAATTTTGAAGGGAAACACACAGCATAGTTCTCATCCATGGATCACACTCTGCTTTAGAGCAAGAAGCACGCTCTTGCTTTCTGGAGGCTCTAGGGCAGCATGAAACATGAGTGAGCTGAGAAAAAAAGAACGATGTTTCCTACACATACGGACCATATGTAGTCCAACTCTGCTTCTGAAATTGATACAAAGCACTGGTCCTCTAACATCCAAAGCTTGTCAGTTAAGATGAGAAACATGTGAGTTTCATGAACGATGTAGTTCGTTTGAACTGTAAAGAAACTGCCCTTACCTGAAAGGAAGTCTTGCTTGTAGGAAGACATAGAGCCTGGGATTTAACTACATTCCTGTAGTGAAGCACACAGAAGAGTTCTCATCCATTGATCACACTCTGCGTTAGAACAACAAGCACGCTCTTGCTTTCTAGAGTCTCTAAGACAGCATGAAACGTGAGTGTGCAGAGAACAAAAGAACGGTGTTTCCTACACATACGGACCATGTATAGTCCAACTCTGCTTCTGAAACGGATACAATGCACTGGTCCTCTAACATCCAATGCTTGTCAGTTAAGATGAGAAACGTGTGAGCTTCGTGAATGACGTATTTCGTTTGAGCTGAAAATTGACTGTCCTTACCTGAAACGAAGTCTTGCTTGTAGGATGACACAGAGCCTGGGATTTATCTCCATTTTTGAAGGGAAACACACAGCAGAGTTCTCATCCATTGATCACACTCTGCTTTAGAACAAGAAGCATGCTCTTGCTTTCTAGAGGCTCTAAGACAGCATGAAACGTGAGTGTGCTGAGAACAAAAGAACGATGTTTCCTACACATACGGACCATATCTAGTTGAACTCTGCTTCTGAAACTGAAACAAACCACAGGTTCTCTAACATCCAATGCTTGTCAGTTAAGATGAGGAACGTGTGAGCTTCGTGAACGATGTAGTTCGTTTGAGATGTAAAGAAACTGCCCTTACCTGAAAGTAAGTCTTGATTTTAGGAAGACTCAGAGCTTGGGATTTAACTCCATTTCTAAATTAAACACACAGCAGAGTTCTCATCCATTGATCACACTCTGCTTTAGAAAAAGAATCATGCTCTTGCTTTCTAGGGTCTCTAAGACAGCAGTAAACGTGAGTGTGCTGAGAACAAAAGAACGGTGTTTCCTACACATAAGGACCATATGTAGTCCAACTCTGCTTCCGAAACTGATACAAAGCACTGGTCCTCTAACATCCAATGCTTGTCAGTTAAGATGAGAAACATGTGAGTTTCGTGAACGATGTAGTTCATTTGAACTGTAAAGAAACTGTCCTTACCTGAAACGAAGTCTTGCTTGTAGGAAGACACAGAGCCTGGTATTTAACTCCATTTCTGAAGGGAAACACACAGCACTGTTATCATCCATGGATCACACTCGGCTTTAGAGCGAGAAGGACGCTCTTGCTTTCTAGCGTTTCTAATACAGCAGGAAATCTGAGTGTGCTCAGAACAAAAGAATGGTGTTTCCTACACATAGGGACCATATCAAGTTCAACTCTGCTTCTGAAACTGAAACAAACCAGAGGTCCTCTAACATCCTATGCTTGTTAGTTAAGAAGAGAAACGTGTGAGCTTCGTAAACAATGTTGTTCGTTTGAGCTGTAAAGAAACTGCAGTTACCTGAAATGAAGTCTTGCTTGTAGGAAGACTCAGAGCCTGGGATTTAACTCCATTTCTGAAGGGAAACAAACAGCATAGTTCTCATCCATGGATCACAATCTGATTTAGAGCAAGAGGCACCCTCTTGCTTTCTAGTGTGTCTAATACAGCAGGAAATGTGAGTGTGCTCAGAACAAAAAAAACGGTGTTTCCTACACATATGGACCATATCTAGTTAAACTCTGCTTCTGAAAATGAAACAAACCACAGGTCCTCTAACATCCAATGCTTGTCAGTTAAGATGAGAAACGTGTGAGCTTCGTGAACGATGTAGTTCGTTTGAGCTGTAAAGTGACTGCCCTTACCTGAAATGAATTCTTGCTTGTAGGAAGACACAGAGCCTGGGATTTAACTCCATTTCTGAATTGATACACACAGTAGAGTTCTCCTCCATTGATCACACTCTGCTTTAGAGCGAGAAGCACGCACTTGCTTTCTAGTGTCTCTAATAAACCAGGAAAAGTGAGTGTGCTCAGAACAAAAGAACGGGGTTTCCTACACATATGGACCATATCTAGTTAAACTCTGCCTCTGAAACTGAAACAAACAACAGGTCCTCTAACATCCAATGCTTGTCAGTTAAGATGAGAAACGTGTGAGCTTCGTGAACGATGTAGTTCGTTTGAGCCATAAAGTGACTGTCCTTACCTGAAACGAAGTCTTGCTTGTAGGAAGACACAGAGCCTGGGATTTAACTCCATTTCTGAAGGGAAACACACAGCACTGATATCATCCATGGATCACACTCGGCGTTAGAATGAGAAGGACGTTCTTGCTTTCTAGCGTCTCAAATACTGCAGGAAATATGAGTGTGCTCAGAACAAATAAACAGTGTTTCCTACACATATGGACCATATCTAGTTAAACTCTGCTTCTGAAAATGAAACAAACCACAGGTCCTCTAACATCCAATGATTGTTAGTTAAGATGAGAAACATGTGAGCTTCGTAAACAATGTTGTTCGTTTGAGCTGTAAAGAAACTGCAGTTACCTGAAACGACGTCTTGCTTGTAGGAAGACTCAGAGCCTGGGATTTAACTCCATTTCTGAAGGGAAACAAACAGCATAGTTCTCATCCATGGATCACAATCTGATTTAGAGCAAGAGGCACCCTCTTGCTTTCTAGTGTGTCTAATACAGCAGGAAATGTGAGTGTGCTCAGAACAAAAAAACGGTGTTTCCTACACATATGGACCATATCTAGTTAAACTCTGCTTCTGAAAATGAAACAAACCACAGGTCCTCTAACATCGAATGCTTGTCAGTTAAGATGAGAAACGTGTGAGCTTCGTGAACGATGTAGTTCGTTTGAGCTGTAAAGTGACTGCCCTTACCTGAAATGAATTCTTGCTTGTAGGAAGACACAGAGCCTGGGATTTAACTCCATTTCTGAAGGGAAACACAAAGGAGAGTTATCATCCATGGATCACATTCTGCTTTAGAGCAAGAAGCACAATATTGCTTTCTAGAGGCTCGAAGACAGCAGGAAA
Organism: Onychomys leucogaster; assembly: GCA_949786385.1. Taxonomy (NCBI): domain Eukaryota; kingdom Metazoa; phylum Chordata; class Mammalia; order Rodentia; family Cricetidae; genus Onychomys; species Onychomys leucogaster. Next base: position 2,819,016 of record CATKUP010000035.1, read on the forward strand.
CGTGAGTGTGCTGAGAACAAAAGAACGATGTTTCCTACACGTATGGATCATATGTAGTCCAACTCTGCTTCAGAAATGGATACAAAGCACTGGTCCTCTAACATCCAATGCTTGTCAGTTAAGAGGAGAAATGTGTGAGCTTCGTGAATGACGTAGTTCTTTGAGCTGAAAAGTGACTGCCCTTACCTGAAACGAAGTCTTGCTTGTAGGAAGACACAGAGCCTGGTATTTAACTCCATTTCTGAAGGGAAACACACAGCACTGTTATCATCCATGGATCACACTCGGCTTTAGAGCGAGAAGGACGCTCTTGCTTTCTAGCGTTTCTAATACAGCAGGAAATCTGAGTGTGCTCAGAACAAAAGAATGGTGTTTCCTACACATAGGGACCATATCAAGTTCAACTCTGCTTCTGAAACTGAAACAAACCAGAGGTCCTCTAACATCCTATGCTTGTTAGTTAAGAAGAGAAACGTGTGAGCTTCGTAAACAATGTTGTTCGTTTGAGTTGTAAAGAATCTGCAGTTACCTGAAATGAAGTCTTGCTTGTAGGAAGACTCAGAGCCTGGGATTTAACTCCATTTCTGAAGGGAAACAAACAGCATAGTTCTCATCCATGGATCACAATCTGCTTTAGAGCAAGAGGCACGCTCTTGCTTTCTAGTGTCTCTAATAAATCAGGAAATGTGAGTGTGCTCAGAACAAAAGAACGGTGTTTCCTACACATATGGACCATATCTAGTTAAACTCTGCTTCTGAAAATGAAATAAACCACAGGTCCTCTAACATCCAATGCTTGTCAATTAAGATGAGAAATGTGTGAGCTTTGTGAATGATGTAGTTCGTTTGAGCTGAAAAGTGACTTCCCTTACCTGAAACGAAGTCTTCCTTGTAGGAAGACACAGAGCCTGGGATTTAACTCCATTTATGAAGGGAAACACAAAGGACAGTTATCATCCATGGATCACACTCTGCTTTAGAGCAAGAAGCACACTCTTGCTTTCTAGAGGCTCGAAGACAGCAGGAAACGAGAGTGTGCTGAGAACAAAAGAACGATGTTTCCTACACATACGGACCATATCTAGTCAAACTCTGCTTCTGAAACTGATACAAAGCACTGATCCTCTAAAATCCAATTCTTGTCAGTTAAGAAGAGGAATGAGTGAGTTTCGTGAAAGATGTAGTTCGTTTGAGCTATAAAGAAACTGCCCTTACCTGAAAAGAATTCTTGCATTTAGGAAGACTCAGAGCCTGGGATTTAACTCCCTTTCTGAATTGAAACACACAGAAGAGTTCTCACCCATTGATCACACTCTGCTTTAGATCAACAAGCACACTCTTGCTTTCTAGAGTCTCTAAGACAGCAGGAAACGTGAGTGTGCTGAGAACAAAAGAACGGTGTTTCCTACACATACAGACCATGTCTAGTCCAACTCTGCTTCTGAAACGGATACAAAGCACTGGTCCTCTAACATCCAATGCTTGTCAGTTAAGAGGAGAAACGTGTGAGCTTCGTGAATGACGTAGTTCGTTTGAGCTGAAAAGTGACTGCCCTTACCTGAAACGAAGTCTTGCTTGTAGGAAGACACAGAGCCTGGGATTTATCTCCAATTTTGAAGGGAAACACACAGCATAGTTCTCATCCATGGATCACACTCTGCTTTAGAGCAAGAAGCACGCTCTTGCTTTCTAGAGGCTCTAGGGCAGCATGAAACATGAGTGAGCTGAGAAAAAAAGAACGATGTTTCCTACACATACGGACCATATGTAGTCCAACTCTGCTTCTGAAACTGATACAAAGCACTGGTGCTCTAACATCCAAAGCTTGTCAGTTAAGATGAGAAACATGTGAGTTTCATGAACGATGTAGTTCGTTTGAACTGTAAAGAAACTGCCCTTACCTGAAAGGAAGTCTTGCTTGTAGGAAGACATAGAGCCTGGGATTTAACTACATTCCTGTAGTGAAGCACACAGAAGAGTTCTCATCCATTGATCACACTCTGCGTTAGAACAACAAGCACGCTCTTGCTTTCTAGAGTCTCTAAGACAGCATGAAACGTGAGTGTGCAGAGAACAAAAGAACGGTGTTTCCTACACATACGGACCATGTATAGTCCAACTCTGCTTCTGAAACGGATACAATGCACTGGTCCTCTAACATCCAATGCTTGTCAGTTAAGATGAGAAACGTGTGAGCTTCGTGAATGACGTATTTCGTTTGAGCTGAAAATTGACTGTCCTTACCTGAAACGAAGTCTTGCTTGTAGGATGACACAGAGCCTGGGATTTATCTCCATTTTTGAAGGGAAACACACAGCAGAGTTCTCATCCATTGATCACACTCTGCTTTAGAACAAGAAGCATGCTCTTGCTTTCTAGAGGCTCTAAGACAGCATGAAACGTGAGTGTGCTGAGAACAAAAGAACGATGTTTCCTACACATACGGACCATATCTAGTTGAACTCTGCTTCTGAAACTGAAACAAACCACAGGTTCTCTAACATCCAATGCTTGTCAGTTAAGATGAGGAACGTGTGAGCTTCGTGAACGATGTAGTTCGTTTGAGATGTAAAGAAACTGCCCTTACCTGAAAGGAAGTCTTGATTTTAGGAAGACTCAGAGCTTGGGATTTAACTCCATTTCTAAATTAAACACACAGCAGAGTTCTCATCCATTGATCACACTCTGCTTTAGAAAAATAATCATGCTCTTGCTTTCTAGGGTCTCTAAGACAGCAGTAAACGTGAGTGTGCTGAGAACAAGAGAACGGTGTTTCCTACACATAAGGACCATATGTAGTCCAACTCTGCTTCCGAAACTGATACAAAGCACTGGTCCTCTAACATCCAATGCTTGTCAGTTAAGATGAGAAACATGTGAGTTTCGTGAACGATGTAGTTCGTTTGAGCTGTAAAGAAACTGCAGTTACCTGAAACGAAGTCTTGCTTGTAGGAAGACTCAGAGCCTGGGATTTAACTCCATTTCTGAAGGGAAACAAACAGCATAGTTCTCATCCATGGATCACAATCTGCTTTAGAGCAAGAGGCACGCTCTTTCTTTCTAGTGTCTCTAATACAGCAGGAGATGAGAGTGTGCTCAGAATAAAAGAACGGTGTTTCCTACACATATGGACCATATCTAGTTAAACTCTGCTTCTGAAAATGAAATAAACCACAGGTCCTCTAACATCCATTGCTTGTCAATTAAGATGAGAAATGTGTGAGCTTTGTGAATGATGTAATTCGTTTGAGCTGAAAAGTGACTTCCCTTACCTGAGAAGAAGTCTTCCTTGTAGGAAGACACAGAGCCTGGGATTTAACTCCATTTCTGAAGGGAAACACAAAGGAGAGTTATCATCCATGGATCACATTCTGCTTTAGAGCAAGAAGCACACTATTGCTTTCTAGAGGCTCGAAGACAGCAGGAAACGTGAGTGTGCTGAGAACAAAAGAACGATGTTTCCTACACGTACGGACCATATGTAGTCCAACTCTGCTTCTGAAACTGATACAATGCACTGATCCTCTAAAATCCAATTCTTGTCAGTTAAGATGAGGAATGAGTGAGTTTCGTGAACGATTTAGTTCGTTTGAGCTATAAAGAAACTGCCCTTACCTGAAAAGAATTCTTGCTTTTAGGAAGTCTCAGAGCCTGGGATTTAACTCCCTTTCTGAATTGAAACACACAGAAGAGTTCTCATCCATTGATCACACTCTGCTTTAGAACAACAAGCACGCTCTTGCTTTCTAGAGTCTCTAAGACAGCAGGAAACGTGAGTGTGCTGGGAACAAAAGAATGGTGTTTCCTTCACATACGGAACATGTCTAGTCCAACTCTGCTTCTGAAACGGATACAAAGCACTGGTCCTCTAACATCCAATGCTTGTCAGTTAAGAGGAGAAATGTGTAGCTTCGTGAATGAGGTAGTTCGTTTGAGCTGAAAAGTGACTGCCCTTACCTGAAACGAAGTCTTGCTTGTAGGAAGACACAGAGCCTGGAATTTAACTCCATTTATGAATTGAAACACACAGCAGAGTTCTCATCCACTGATAACACTCTGCTTTAGAGCAAGAGGCAAGCTTTTGCTTTCTAGATTCTCTAAGACAGAAGGAAACGTGAGTGTGCTGAGAACAAAAGAACAGTGTTTCCTACAAATACGGACCATGGCTAGTCCAACTCTGCTTCTGAAACGGATAATAAGCACTGGTCCTCTAACATCCAATGCTTGTCAGTTAAGATGAGAACCATGTGAGTTTCGTGAACGATGTAGTTCGTTTGAACTATAAAGGTACTGCCCTTACCCGAAAGGAAGTCTTGCTTGTACGAAGACACAAATCCTGGGATTTAACTACATTTCTGAAGTGAAACACACAGCAGAGTTCTCCTCCATTGATCACACTCTGCTTTAGAGCGAGAAGCACGCACTTGCTTTCTAGTGTCTCTAATAAACCAGGAAAAGTGAGTGTGCTCAGAACAAAAGAACGGGGTTTCCTACACATATGGACCATATCTAGTTAAACACTGCTTCTGAAACTGAAACAAACAACAGGTCCTCTAACATCCAATGCTTGTCAGTTAAGATGAGAAACGTGTGAGCTTCGTGAACGATGTAGTTTGTTTGAGCCATAAAGTGACTGTCCTTACCTGAAACGAAGTCTTGCTAGTAGGAAGACACAGAGCCTGGGATTTAACTCCATTTCTGAAGGGAAACACACAGCACTGTTATCATCCATGGATCACACTCGGCGTTAGAATGAGAAGGACGTTCTTGCTTTCTAGCGTCTCAAATACTGCAGGAAATATGAGTGTGCTCAGAACAAATAAACAGTGTTTCCTACACATATGGACCATATCTAGTTAAACTCTGCTTCTGAAAATGAAACAAACCACAGGTCCTCTAACATCCAATGCTTGTTAGTTAAGATGAGAAACGTGTGAGCTTCGTAAACAATGTTGTTCGTTTGAGCTGTAAATAAACTGCAGTTACCTGAATCGACCTCTTGCTTGTAGGAAGACTCAGAGCCTGGGATTTAACTCCAATACTGAAGGGACACAAACAGCATAGTTCTCATCCATGGATCACAATCTGATTTAGAGCAAGAGGCACCCTCTTGCTTTCTAGTGTGTCTAATACAGCAGGAAATGTGAGTGTGCTCAGAACAAAAAAACGGTGTTTCCTACACATATGGACCATATCTAGTTAAACTCTGCTTCTGAAAATGAAACAAACCACAGGTCCTCTAACATCCAATGCTTGTCAGTTAAGATGAGAAACGTGTGAGCTTCGTGAACGATGTAGTTCGTTTGAGCTGTAAAGTGACTGCCCTTACCTGAAATGAATTCTTGCTTGTAGGAAGACACAGAGCCTGGGATTTAACTCCATTTCTGAATTGATACACACAGCAGAGTTCTCATCCACTGAACACACTCTGCTTTAGAGCAAGAGGCTTGCTTTTGCTTTCTAGATTGTCTAAGACAGAAGGAAATGTGAGTGTGCTGAGAACAAAAGAACGGTGTTTCCTACAAATACGGACCATGGCTAGTCCAACTCTGCTTCTGAAACGGATAATAAGCACTTGTCCTCTAACATCCAATGCTTGTCAGTTAAGATGAGAAACATGTGAGTTTCGTGAACGATGTACTTCGTTTGAACTATACAGAAACTGCCCTTACCCGAAAGGAAGTCTTGCTTGTACGAAGACACAAAGCCTGGGATTTAACTACATTTCTGAAGTGAAACACACAGCAGAGTTCTCATCCATTGATCACACTCTGCTTTAGAGGAAGAAGCACGCTCTTGCTTTCTAGAGGCTCTAAGACAGCATGAAACGTGAGTGTGCTCAGAACAGAAGAACGATGTTTCCTACACATACGGACCATATGTAGTCCAACACTGCTTGTGAAACTGATACAAAGCACTGGTCCTCCAACATCCAATGCTTGTCAGTTAAGATGAGAAACGTGTGAGCTTCGTGAACGATGTACTTCGTGTGAGCTGTAAAGAAACTGCCCTTACCTGAAAAGAATTCTTGCTTTTAGGAAGACTCAGAGCCTGGGATTTAACTCCTTTTCTGAAGTTAAACACACAGAAGAGTTCTCATCCATTGATCACACTCTGCTTTAGAGGGAGAAACACGCACTTGCTTTCTAGTGTCTCTAATAAACCAGGAAAAGTGAGTGTGCTCAACAAAAGAACGGGGTTTCCTACACATATGGACCATATCTAGTTAAACTCTGCTTCTGAATCTGAAACAAACCACAGGCCCTCTAACATCCAATGCTTGTCAGTTAAGATGAGAAACGTGTGAGCTTCGTGAATGATGTAGTTCGTTTGAGCTGTAAAGTGACTGTCCTTACCTGAAAGGAAGTCTTGCTTGTAGGAAGACATAGAGCCTGGGATTTAACTACATTCCTGTAGTGAAACACACAGAAGAGTTCTCATCCATTGATCACACTCTGCTTTAGAAAAAGAATCATGCTCTTGCTTTCTAGATTCTCTAAGACAGCAGTAAACGTGAGTGTGCTGAGAACAAAAGAACGGTGTTTCCTGCACATCAGGACCATATGTAGTCCAACTCTGCTCCCGAAACTGATACAAAGCACTGGTCCTCTGACATCCAATGCTTGTCAGTTAAGATGAGAAACATGTGAGTTTCGTGAACGATGTAGTTCATTTGAACTGTAAAGAAACTGTCCTTACCTGAAACGAAGTCTTGCTTGTAGGAAGACACAGAGCCTGGTATTTAACTCCATTTCTGAAGGGAAACACACAGCACTGTTATCATCCATGGATCACACTCGGCTTTAGAGCGAGAAGGACGCTCTTGCTTTCTAGCGTTTCTAATACAGCAGGAAATCTGAGTGTGCTCAGAACAAAAGAATGGTGTTTCCTACACATAGGGACCATATCAAGTTCAACTCTGCTTCTGAAACTGAAACAAACCAGAGGTCCTCTAACATCCTATGCTTGTTAGTTAAGAAGAGAAACGTGTGAGCTTCATAAACAATGTTGTTCGTTTGAGCTGTAAAGAAACTGCAGTTACCTGAAATGAAGTCTTGCTTGTAGGAAGACTCAGAGCCTGGGATTTAACTCCATTTCTGAAGGGAAACAAACAGCATAGTTCTCATCCATGGATCACAATCTGCTTTAGAGCAAGAGGCACGCTCTTGCTTTCTAGTGTCTCTAATACAGCAGGAAATGTGAGTGTGCTCAGAACAAAAGAACGGAGTTTCCTACACATATGGACCATATCTAGTTAAACTCTGCTTCTGAAAATGAAATAAACCACAGGTCCTCTAACATCCAATGCTGTCAATTAAGATGAGAAATGTGTGAGCTTTGTGAATGATGTAGTTCGTTTGAGCTGCAAAGTGACTTCCCTTACCTGAAACGAAGTCTTCCTTGTAGGAAGACACAGAGCCAGGGATTTAACTCCATTTCTGAAGGGAAACACAAAGGACAGTTATCATCCATGGATCACACTCTGCTTTAGAGCAAGAAGCACACTCTTGCTTTTTAGAGGCTCGAAGACAGCAGGAAACGTGAGTGTGCTGAGAACAAAAGAACGATGTTTCCTACACATACGGACCATATCTAGTCCAACTCTGCTTCTGAAACTGATACAAAGCACTGATCCTCTAAAATCCAATTCTTGTCAGTTAAGAAGAGGAATGAGTGAGTTTCGTGAACGATGTAGTTCGTTTGAGCTGTAAAGAAACTGCAGTTACCTGAAACGAAGTCTTGCTTGTAGGAAGACTCAGAGCCTGGGATTTAACTCCATTTCTGAAGGGAAACAAACAGCATAGTTCTCATCCATGGATCACAATCTGCTTTAGAGCAAGAGGCACGCTCTTGCTTTGTAGTGTCTCTAATACAGCAGGAGATGAGAGTGTGCTCAGAATAAAAGAACGGTGTTTCCTACACATATGGACCATATCTAGTTAAAATCTGCTTCTGAAAATGAAAGAAACCACAGGTCCTCTAAGATCCAATGCTTGTCAATTAAGATGAGAAATGTGTGAGCTTTGTGAATGATGTAGTTCGTTTGAGCTGAAAAGTGACTTCCCTTACCTGAAAAGAAGTCTTCCTTGTAGGAAGACACAGAGCCTGGGATTTAACTCCATTTCTGAAGGGAAACACAAAGGAGAGTTATCATCCATGGATCACATTCTGCTTTAGAGCAAGAAGCACACTATTGCTTTCTAGAGGCTCGAAGACAGCAGGAAACGTGAGTGTGCTGAGAACAAAAGAACGATGTTTCCTACACGTACGGACCATATGTAGTCCAACTCTGCTTCTGAAACTGATACAATGCACTGATCCTCTAAAATCCAATTCTTGTCAGTTAAGATGAGGAATGAGTGAGTTTCGTGAATGATGTAGTTCGTTTGAGCTATAAAGAAACTGCCCTTACCTGAAAAGAATTCTTGCTTTTAGGAAGACTCAGAGCCTGGGATTTAACTCCCTTTCTGAATTGAAACACACAGAAGAGTTCTCATCCATTGATCACACTCTGCTTTAGAACAACAAGCACGCTCTTGCTTTCTAGAGTCTCTAAGACAGCAGGAAACGTGAGTGTGCTGAGAACAAAAGAATGGTGTTTCCTACACATACGGAACATGTCTAGTCCAACTCTGCTTCTGAAACGGATACAAAGCACTGGTCCTCTAACATCCAATGCTTGTCATTTAAGAGGAGAAATGTGTGAGCTTCGTGAATGACGTAGTTCGTTTGAGCTGAAAAGTGACTGCCCTTACCTGAAACGAAGTCTTGCTTGTAGGAAGACACAGAGCCTGGGATTTAACTCCATTTATGAATTGAAACACACAGCAGAGTTCTCATCCACTGATAACACTCTGCTTTAGAGCAAGAGGCACGCTTTTGCTTTCTAGATTCTCTAAGACAGAAGGAAACGTGAGTGTGCTGAGAACAAAAGAACGGTGTTTCCTACAAATAAGGACCATGGCTAGTCCAACTCTGCTTCTGAAACGGATAATAAGCACTGGTCCTCTAACATCCAATGCTTGTCAGTTAAGATGAGAACCATGTGAGTTTCGTGAACGATGTAGTTCGTTTGAACTATAAAGAAACTGCCCTTACCCGAAAGGAAGTCTTGCTTGTACGAAGACACAAATCCTGGGATTTAACTACATTTCTGAAGTGAAACACACAGCAGAGTTCTCACCCATTGATCACACTCTGCTTTAGAGCAAGAAGCACGCTCTTGCTTTCTAGAGGCTCTAAGGCAGCATGAAACGTGAGTGTGCTGAGAACAAAAGAACGATGTTTCATACACATACGGACCATATGTAGTCCAACTCTACTTCTGAAACTGATACAAAGCAGTGGTCCTCTAACATCCAATGCTTGTCAGTTAAGATGAGAAACGTGTGAGCATCGTGAATGATGTAGTTCGTTTGAGCTGTAAAGAAACTGCCCTTACCTGAAAAGAATTCTTGCTTTTAGGAAGACTCAGAGCCTGGGATTTAACTCCTTTTCTGAAGTGAAACACACAGTAGAGTTCTCCTCCATTGATCACACTCTGCTTTAGAGCGAGAAGCACGCACTTGCTTTCTAGTGTCTCTAATAAACCAGGAAAAGTGAGTGTGCTCAGAACAAAAGAACGGGGTTTCCTACACATATGGACCATATCTAGTTAAACTCTGCCTCTGAAACTGAAACAAACAACAGGTCCTCTAACATCCAATGCTTGTCAGTTAAGATGAGAAACGTGTGAGCTTCGTGAACGATGTAGTTCGTTTGAGCCATAAAGTGACTGTCCTTACCTGAAACGAAGTCTTGCTTGTAGGAAGACACAGAGCCTGGGATTTAACTCCATTTCTGAAGGGAAACACACAGCACTGATATCATCCATGGATCACACTCGGCGTTAGAATGAGAAGGACGTTCTTGCTTTCTAGCGTCTCAAATACTGCATGAAATATGAGTGTGCTCAGAACAAATAAACAGTGTTTCCTACACATATGGACCATATCTAGTTAAACTCTGCTTCTGAAAATGAAACAAACCACAGGTCCTCTAACATCCAATGCTTGTTAGTTAAGATGAGAAACGTGTGAGCTTCGTAAACAATATTGTTCGTTTGAGCTGTAAAGAAACTGCAGTTACCTGAAACGACGTCTTGCTTGTAGGAAGACTCAGAGCCTGGGATTTAACTCCATTTCTGAAGGGAAACAAACAGCATAGTTCTCATCCATGGATCACAATCTGCTTTAGAGCAAGAGGCACGCTCTTGCTTTCTAGTGTCTCTAATACAGCAGGAAATGTGAGTGTGCTCAGAACAAAAGAACGGTGTTTCCTACACATATGGACCATATCTAGTTAAACTCTGCTTCTGAAAATGAAATAAACCACAGGTCCTCTAAGATCCAATGCTTGTCAATTAAGATGAGAAATGTGTGAGCTTCGTGAATGATGTAGTTCGTTTGAGCTGAAAAGTGACTTCCCTTACCTTAAACGAAGTCTTCCTTGTCGGAAGACACAGAGCCTGGGATTTAACACCATTTCTGAAGGGAAACACACAGGACAGTTATCATCCATGGATCACACTCTGTTTTAGAACAAGAAGAACGCTCTTGCTTTCTATATTCTCTAATACAGCAGGAAATTTGAGTGTGCTGAGAACAAAAGAACGGTTTTACCTACACATACGGACCATATCTACTTCAACACTGCTTCAGAAACTGAAACAAATCACAGGTCCTCTAACATCCAATGCTTGTCATTTAAGATGAGAAACGTGTGAGCTTCATGAACAATGTAGTTCATTTGAGCTATAAAGAAACTGCCTTTACCTGAAAAGAAGTCCTGTTTTTAGGAAGACTCAGAGAATGGAATATAACTCCATTTCTGAAGTGAAACACACTGTTGAGTTCTCATCCATTGATCACACTCTGCTTTAGAGCAAGAAGCACGCTCTTGCTTTCTAGAGGCTCTAAGACAGCATGAAACGTGAGTGTGCTGAGAACAAAAGAACGATGTTTCCTACACATAAGGACCATATGTAGTCCAACTCTGCTTCCGAAACTTATACAAAGGACTGATGCTCTAACAGAGCCTGGGATTTAACTCCATTTCTGAAGTGAAACACACAGCATAGTTCTCATCCATGGATCACACTCTGCTTTAAAGCGAGAAGCACGCTCTTGCTTTCTAGCGTCTCTAATACAGCAGGAAATCTGAGTGTGCTCAGAACAAAAGAAGGGTATTTCCTACACATAGGAACCATATCAAGTTCAACTCTGCTTCTGAAACTGAAACAAACTACAGGTCCTCTAACATCCAATTCTTGTCAGTTAAGATGAGAAACGTGTGAGCTTCGTGAATGATGTAGTTCGTTTGAGCTGAAAAGTGACTGCCCTTACCTGAAACGAAGTCTTGCTTTAAGGAAGACACAGAGCCTGGGATTTATCTCCATTTTTGAAGGGAAACACACAGCATAGTTCTCATCCATGGATCACACTCTGCTTTAGAGCAAGAAGCACGCTCTTGCTTTCTAGAGGCTCTAGGGCAGCATGAAACATGAGTGTGCTGAGAAGAAAAGAACGATGTTTCCTACACATACGGACCATATGTAGTCCAACTCTGCTTCTGAAACGGATACAAAGCACTGGTCCTCTAACATCCAATGCTTGTCAGTTAAGAGGAGAAATGTGTGAGCTTCGTGAATGACGTAGTTCGTTTGAGCTGAAAAGTGACTGCCCTTACCTGAAACGAAGTCTTGCTTGTAGGAAGACACAGAGCCTGGAATTTAACTCCATTTATGAATTGAAACACACAGCAGAGTTCTCATCCACTGATAACACTCTGCTTTAGAGCAAGAGGCACGCTTTTGCTTTCTAGATTCTCTAAGACAGAAGGAAACGTGAGTGTGCTGAGAACAAAAGAACGGTGTTTCCTACAAATACGGACCATGGCTAGTCCAACTCTGCTTCTGAAACGGATAATAAGCACTGGTCCTCTAACATCCAATGCTTGTCAGTTAAGATGAGAACCATGTGAGTTTCGTGAACGATGTAGTTCGTTTGAACTATAAAGAAACTGCCCTTACCCGAAAGGAAGTCTTGCTTGTACGAAGACACAAATCCTGGGATTTAACTACATTTCTGAAGTGAAACACACAGCAGAGTTCTCACCCATTGATCACACTCTGCTTTAGAGCAAGAAGCACGCTCTTGCTTTCTAGAGGCTCTAAGGCAGCATGAAACGTGAGTGTGCTGAGAACAAAAGAACGATGTTTCCTACACATACGGACCATATGTAGTCCAACTCTACTTCTGAAACTGATACAAAGCAGTGGTCCTCTAACATCCAATGCTTGTCAGTTAAGATGAGAAACGTGTGAGCATCGTGAATGATGTAGTTCGTTTGAGCTGTAAAGAAACTGCCCTTACCTGAAAAGAATTCTTGCTTTTAGGAAGACTCAGAGCCTGGGATTTAACTCCTTTTCTGAAGTGAAACACACAGTAGAGTTCTCCTCCATTGATCACACTCTGCTTTAGAGCGAGAAGCACGCACTTGCTTTCTAGTGTCTCTAATAAACCAGGAAAAGTGAGTGTGCTCAGAACAAAAGAACGGGGTTTCCTACACATATGGACCATATCTAGTTAAACTCTGCCTCTGAAACTGAAACAAACAACAGGTCCTCTAACATCCAATGCTTGTCAGTTAAGATGAGAAACGTGTGAGCTTCGTGAACGATGTAGTTCGTTTGAGCCATAAAGTGACTGTCCTTACCTGAAACGAAGTCTTGCTTGTAGGAAGACACAGAGCCTGGGATTTAACTCCATTTCTGAAGGGAAACACACAGCACTGATATCATCCATGGATCACACTCGGCGTTAGAATGAGAAGGACGTTCTTGCTTTCTAGCGTCTCAAATACTGCATGAAATATGAGTGTGCTCAGAACAAATAAACAGTGTTTCCTACACATATGGACCATATCTAGTTAAACTCTGCTTCTGAAAATGAAACAAACCACAGGTCCTCTAACATCCAATGCTTGTTAGTCAAGATGAGAAACGTGTGAGCTTCGTAAACAATGTTGTTCGTTTGAGCTGTAAAGAAACTGCAGTTACCTGAAACGACGTCTTGCTTGTAGGAAGACTCAGAGCCTGGGATTTAACTCCATTTCTGAAGGGAAACAAACAGCATAGTTCTCATCCATGGATCACAATCTGATTTAGAGCAAGAGGCACCCTCTTGCTTTCTAGTGTGTCTAATACAGCAGGAAATGTGAGTGTGCTCAGAACAAAAAAACGCTGTTTCCTACACATATGGACCATATCTAGTTAAACTCTGCTTCTGAAAATGAAACAAACCACAGGTCCTCTAACATCGAATGCTTGTCAGTTAAGATGAGAAACGTGTGAGCTTCGTGAACGATGTAGTTCGTTTGAGCTGTAAAGTGACTGCCCGTACCTGAAATGAATTCTTGCTTGTAGGAAGACACAGAGCCTGGGATTTAACTCCATTTCTGAAGGGAAACACAAAGGAGAGTTATCATCCATGGATCACATTCTGCTTTAGAGCAAGAAGCACACTATTGCTTTCTAGAGGCTCGAAGACAGCAGGAAACGTGAGTGTGCTGAGAACAAAAGAACGATGTTTCCTACACGTATGGACCATATGTAGTCCAACTCTGCTTCTGAAATGGATACAAAGCACTGGTCCTCTAACATCCAATGCTTGTCAGTTAAGAGGAGAAATGTGTGAGCTTCTTGAATGACGTATTTCGTTTGAGCTGAAAAGTGACTGCCCTTACCTGAAACGAAGTCTTGCTTGTAGGAAGACACAGAGCCTGGGATTTAACTCCATTTATGAATTGAAACACACAGCAGAGTTCTCATCCACGGATAACACTCTGCTTTAGAGCAAGAGGCACGCTTTTGCTTTCTAGATTCTCTAAGACAGAAGGAAACGTGAGTGTGCTGAGAACAAAAGAACAGTGTTTCCTACAAATACGGACCATGGCTAGTCCAACTCTGCTTCTGAAACGGATAATAATCACTGGTCCTCTAACATCCAATGCTTGTCAGTTAAGATGAGAACCATGTGAGTTTCGTGAACGATGTAGTTCGTTTGAACTATAAAGAAACTGCCCTTACCCGAAAGGAAGTCTTGCTTGTAGGAAGACACAGAGCCTGGGATTTAACTCCACTTCTGAATTGATACACACAGCAGAGTTCTCATCCACTGAACACACTCTGCTTTAGAGCATGAGGCATGCTTTTGCTTTCTAGATTCTCTAAGAGAGAAGGAAATGTGAGTGTGCTGAGAACAAAAGAACGGTGTTTCCTACAAATACGGACCATGTCTAGTCCAACTCTGCTTCTGAAACGGATAATAAGCACTGGTCCTCTAACATCCAATGCTTGTCATTTAAGATGAGAAACGTGTGATCTTCGTGAACGATGTAGTTCGTTTTAGCTGTAAAGAAACTGTCATTACCTGAAAAGAATTCTTGCTTTTAGGAAGACTCAGATCCTGGGATTTAACTCCTTTTCTAAAGTGAAACACACAGAAGAGTTCTCATCCATTGATCACACTCTGCTTTAGAGCGAGAAGCACACTCTTGCTTTCTAGTGTCTCTAATACAGCAGGAAACGTGAGTGTGCTGAGAACAAAAGAACGAAGTTTCCTACACATACGGACCATATGTAGTCCAACTCTGCTTCTGAAAAAGAAATAAACCACAGGTCCTCTAACATCCAATGCTTGTCAATTAAGATGAGAAATGTGTGCGATTCGTGAATGATGTAGTTCGTTTGAGCTGAAAAGTGACTTCCCTTACCTGAAACGAAGTCTTCCTTGTAGGAAGACACAGAGCCTGGGATTTAACTCCATTTCTGAAGGGAAACTCACAGGACAGTTATCATCCATGGATCACACTCTGTTTTAGAGCAAGAAGAACGCTCATGCTTTCTATATTCTCTAATATAGCAGGAAACTTGAGAGTGCTCAGAACAAAAGAACTGTTTTTCCTACACATATGGACCATATCTAGTTCAACACTGCTTCAGAAACTGAAACAAATCACAGGTCCTCTAACATCCAATGCTTGTCCTTTAAGATGAGAAACGTGTGAGCTTCATGAACAATGTAGTTCATTTGAGCTCTAAAGAAACTGCCCTTACCTGAAAAGAAGTCCTGTTTGTAGGAAGACTCAGAGCCTGGGATTTAACTACCTTTCTGAAGGGAAACAAACAGCATAGTTCTCATCCATGGTTCACAATCTGCTTTAGAGCAAGAGGCACGCTCTTGCTTTCTAGTGTCTCTAATACAGCAGGAAATGTGAGTGTGCTCAGAACAAAAGAACGGTGTTTCCTACACATATGGACCATATCTAGTTAAACTCTGCTTCTGAAAATGAAATAAACCACAGGTCCTCTAACATCCAATGCTTGTCAATTAAGATGAGAAATGTGTGAGCTTCGTGAATGATGTAGTTCGTTTGAGCTGAAAAGTGACTTCCCTTACCTGAAACGAAGTCTTCCTTGTCGGAAGACACAGAGCCTGGGATTTAACTCCATTTCTGAAGGGAAACACACAGGACAGTTATCATCCATGGATCACACTCTGTTTTAGAACAAGAAGAACGCTCTTGCTTTCTATATTCTCTAATACAGCAGGAAATTTGAGTGTGCTGAGAACAAAAGAACGGTGTTTCCTACACATACGGGCCATATCTAGTCCAACTCTGCTTCTAAAACTGATACAAAGCACAGGTCCTCTAACATGCAATGCTTGTCATTTAAGATGAGAAACGTGTGAGCTTCATGAACAATGTAGTTCATTTGAGCTGTAAAGAAACTGCCCTTACCTGAAAAGAAGTCCTGTTTTTAGGAAGACTCAGAGCCTGGAATTTAACTCCATTTCTTAAGTGAAACACACAGCAGAGTTCTCATCCATTGATCACACTCTGCTTTAGGGCAAGAAGCACGCTCTTGCTTTCTAGAGGCTCTAAGACAGCAGGAAACGTGAGTGTGCTGAGAACAAAAGAACAGTGTTTCCTACACATACGGACCATGTCTAGTCCAACTCTGCTTCTGAAATGGATACAAAGCACTGGTCCTCTAACATACAATGCTTGTCAGTTAAGAGGAGAAATGTGTGATCTTCGTGAATGACGTAGTTCGTTTCAGCTGAAAAGTGACTGCCCTTACCTGAAACGAAGTCTTGCTTGTAGGAAGACACACAGCCGTGGATTTATCTCCAATTATGAAGGGAAACACACAGCAGAGTTCTCATCCACTGATCACACTCTGCTTTAGAGCAAGAGGCACGCTCTGGCTTTCTAGAGTCTCTAAGAGAGCATGAAACGTGAGTGTGCTGAGAACAAAAGAACGGTGTTTCCTACACATACGGACCATATCTAGTCCAACTCTGCTTCTGAAACTGATACAAAGCAGAGGTCCTCTAACATCCAATGCTTCTCAGTTAAGATGAGAAACGTGTGAGCTTCGTGAACGATGTAGTTTGTTTGAGCTGTAAAGTGACTCTCCTTACCTGAAACGAAGTCTTGATTGTAGGAAGACAAAGAGCCTGGGATTTAACTCCATTTCTGAAGGGAAACAAACAGCACTGTTATCATCCATGGATCACACTCGGCTTTAGAGCGAGAAGGACAGAATTGCTTTCTAGCGTCTCTAATACAGCAGGAAATCTGAGTGTGCTCAGAACAAAAGAATGGTGTTTCCTACACATAGGGACCATATCAAGTTCAACTCTGCTTCTGAAACTGAAACAAACCACAGGTCCTCTAAAATCCTATGCTTGTTAGTGAAGATGAGAAACGTGTGAGCTTCGTGAAAGATGTAGTTCCTTTGAGCTATAAAGTGACTGTCCTTACTTGAAATGAAGTCTTGCTTGTAGGAAGACACAGAGCCTGGGATTTAACTCCATTTCTGAAGGGAAACACACAGGACAGTTATCATCCATGGATCACACTCTGTTTTAGAGCAAGAAGAACTCTCTTGCTTTCTATATTCTCTAATACAGCAGGAAACTTGAGTGTGCTCAGAACAAAAGAACGGTTTTTCCTACACATACGGACCATATCTAGTTCAACACTGCTTCAGAAACTGAAACAAATCACAGGTCCTCTAACATCCAATGCTTGTCATTTAAGATGAGAAACGTGTGAGCTTCATGAACAAGGTAGTTCATTTGAGCTGTAAAGAAACTGCCCTTACCTGAAAAGAAGTCCTGTTTTTAGGAAGACTCAGAGCCTGGAATTTAACTCCATTTCTGAAGTGAAACACACAGCAGAGTTCTCATCCCTTGATCACACTCTGCTTTAGAGCAAGAAGCACGCTCTTGCTTTCTAGAGGCTCTAAGACAGCAGGAAACGTGAGTGTGCTGAGAACAAAAGAACGATGTTTCCTACACATACGGACCATATGTAGTCCAACTCTGCTTCTGAAACTGTTACAAAGCACTGATCCTCTAAAATCCAATTTTTGTCAGTTAAGATGAGGAACGAGTGAGTTTCGTGAACGATGTAGTTCCTTTGAGCTGTAAAGTGACTGCCCTTACCTGAAATGAATTCTTGCTTGTAAGAAGACAAAGAGCCTGGGATTTAACTCCATTTCTGAATTGAAACACACAGCAGAGTTCTCATCCACTGATCACACTCTGCTTTAGAGCAAGAGGCACGCTCTGGCTTTCTAGAGTCTCTAAGAGAGCATGAAACGTGAGTGTGCTGAGAACAAAAGAACGGTGTTTCCTACACATACAGACCATATCTAGTCCAACTCTGCTTCTGAAACTGATACAAAGCAGAGGTCCTCTAACATCCAATGCTTCTCAGTTAAGATGAGAAACGTGTGAGCTTCGTGAACGATGTAGTTTGTTTGAGCTGTAAAGTGACTCTCCTTACCTGAAACGAAGTCTTGATTGTAGGAAGACAAAGAGCCTGGGATTTAACTCCATTTCTGAAGGGAAACAAACAGCACTGTTATCATCCATGGATCACACTCGGCTTTAGAGCGAGAAGGACAGAATTGCTTTCTAGCGTCTCTAATACAGCAGGAAATCTGAGTGTGCTCAGAACAAAAGAATGGTGTTTCCTACACATAGGGACCATATCAAGTTCAACTCTGCTTCTGAAACTGAAACAAACCACAGGTCTTCTAAAATCCTATGCTTGTTAGTGAAGATGAGAAATGTGTGAGCTTCGTGAAAGATGTAGTTCCTTTGAGCTATAAAGTGACTGTCCTTACTTGAAATGAAGTCTTGCTTGTAGGAAGACACAGAGCCTGGGATTTAACTCCATTTCTGAAGGGAAACACACAGGACAGTTATCATCCATGGATCACACTCTGTTTTAGAGCAAGAAGAACTCTCTTGCTTTCTATATTCTCTAATACAGCAGGAAACTTGAGTGTGCTCAGAACAAAAGAACGGTTTTTCCTACACATACGGACCATATCTAGTTCAACACTGCTTCAGAAACTGAAACAAATCACAGGTCCTCTAACATCCAATGCTTGTCATTTAAGATGAGAAACGTGTGAGCTTCATGAACAAGGTAGTTCATTTGAGCTGTAAAGAAACTGCCCTTACCTGAAAAGAAGTCCTGTTTTTAGGAAGACTCAGAGCCTGGAATTTAACTCCATTTCTGAAGTGAAACACACAGCAGAGTTCTCATCCATTGATCACACTCTGCTTTAGAGCAAGAAGCACGCTCTTGCTTTCTAGAGGCTCTAAGACAGCAGGAAACGTGAGTGTGCTGAGAACAAAAGAACGATGTTTCCTACACATACGGACCATATGTAGTCCAACTCTGCTTCTGAAACTGTTACAAAGCACTGATCCTCTAAAATCCAATTTTTGTCAGTTAAGATGAGGAACGAGTGAGTTTCGTGAACGATGTAGTTCCTTTGAGCTGTAAAGTGACTGCCCTTACCTGAAATGAATTCTTGCTTGTAAGAAGACAAAGAGCCTGGGATTTAACTCCATTTCTGAATTGAAACACACAGCAGAGTTCTCATCCACTGATCACACTCTGCTTTAGAGCAAGAGGCACGCTCTTGCTTTCTAGATTCTCTAAGACAGCAGGAAACGTGAGTGTGCTGAGAACAAAAGAACGGTGTTTGCTACACATACAGAACATATCTAGTTCAACACTGCATCAGAAACTGAAACAAATCACAGGTCTTCTAACATCCAATGCTTGTCATTTAAGAGGAGAAACGTGTGAGCTTCGTGAATGACGTAGTTCTTTTGAGCTGAAAAGTGACTGCCCTTACCTGAAACGAAGTCTTGCTTGTAGGAAGACATAGAGCCTGGGATTTAACTACATTTCTGAAGTGAAACACACAGCAGAGTTCTCATCCATTGATCACACTCTGCTTTAGAGCAAGAAGCAAGCTCTTGCTTTCTAGAGGCTCTAAGACAGCATGAAACGTGAGTGTGCTGAGAACAAAAGAGCAATGTTTCCTACACATACGGACCATATCTAGTTGAACTCTGCTTCTGAAACTCAAACAAACCACAGGTCCTCTAACATCCAATGCTTGTCAGTTAAGATGATTAACGTTTGAGCTTCGTGAACGATGTAGTTCGTTTGAGCTGCAAAGAAACTGCCCTTACGTGAAAAGAATTATTGCTTGTAGGAAGACATAGAGCCTGGGATTTAACTACATTTCTGAAGTGAAACACACAGCACTGTTATCATCAATGGATCACACTCGGCTTCAGAGCGAGAAGGACGCTATTGCTTTCTAGAGGCTCTAAGACAGCAGGAAATCTGAGTGTGCTCAGAAAAAAAGAATGGTGTTTCCTACACATAGGAACCATATCAAGTTCAACTCTGCTTCTGAAACTGGAACACACCACAGGTCCTCTAAAATCCTATGCTTGTTAGTTAAGATGAGAAACGTGTGAGCTTCATGAACGATGTAGTTCGTTTGAGCTGTAAAGTGACTGTCCTTACCTGAAATGAAGTCTTGCTTGTAGGAAGACACAGATCCTGGGATTTAACTCCTTTTCTGAAGTGAAACACGCAGAAGAGTTCTCATCCATTGATCACACTCTGCTTTAGAGCGAGAAGCACGTTCTTGCTTTCTAGTGTCTCTAATAAACCAGGAAAAGTGAGTGTGCTGAGAACAAAAGAACGATGTTTCCTACACATATGGACCATATGTAGTCCAACTCTGCTTCTGAAACTGATACAAAGCACTGATCCTCTAAAATCCAATTCTTGTCAGTTAAGATGAGGAACGAGTGAGTTTCGTCAACGATGTAGTTCTTTTGAGCTGTAAAGTGACTGCCCGTACCTGAAATGAATTCTTGCTTGTAAGAAGACAAAGAGCCTGGGATTTAACTCCATTTCTGAATTGAAACACACAGCAGAGTTCTCATCCACTGATCACACTCTGCTTTAGAGCAAGAGGCACGCTCTTGCTTTCTAGAGTCTCTAAGACAGCAGGAAACGGGAGTGTGCTGAGAACAAAAGAACGGTGATTGCTACACATACGGACCATGTCTAGTCCAACTCTGCTTCTGAAACGGATACAAAGCACTGGTCCTCTAACATCCCATGCTTGTCAGTTCAGAGGAGAAACGTGTGAGCTTCGTGAATGACGTAGTTCGTTTGAGCTGAAAAGTGACTGCCCTTCCCTGAAACGAAGTATTGCTTGTAGGAAGACACAGAGCCTGGGATTTATCTCCAATTTTGAAGGGAAACACACAGCAGAGTTCTCATCCATTGATCACACTCTGCTTTAGAACAAGAAGCATGCTCTTGCTTTCTAGAGGCTCTAAGACAGCATGAAACGTGAGTGTGCTGAGAACAAAAGAACAATGTTTCCTACACATACGGACCATATCTAGTTGAACTCTGCTTCTGAAACTCAAACAAACCACAGGTCCTCTAACATCCAATGCTTGTCAGTTAAGATGAGAAACGTTTGAGCTTCGTGAACGATGTAGTTCGTTTGAGCTGCAAAGAAACTGCCCTTACGTGAAAAGAATTATTGCTTGTAGGAAACTCAGAACCTGGAATTTAACTCCATTTCTGAAGTGAAACACACAGCAGATTTATCATCCATTGATCACACTCTGTGATTAGAGCAAGAAGCATGCTCTTGCTTTCTAGAGGCTCTAAGACAGCATGACACGTGAGTGTGCTGAGAACAAAAGAACGATGTTTCCTACACATACGGACCCTATGTAGTACAACTCTGCTTCTGAAACTGATACAAAGCACTGGTCCTCTAACATCCAATGCTTGTCAGTTAAGATGAGAAACGTGTGAGCTTCGTGAACGATGTAGTTCGTTGGAGCTGTAAAGAAACTGCCCTTACCTGAAAAGAATTTTTGCTTTTAGGAAGACTCAGAGCCTGGGATTTAACTCCTTTTCTGAAGTCAAACAGGCAGAAGAGTTCTCATCCATTGATCACACTCTGCTTTAGAGCGAGAAGCACGTTCTTGCTTTCTAGTGTCTCTAATAAACCAGGAAAAGTGAGTGTGCTCAGAACAAAAGAACGGGGTTTCCTACACATACGGACATTATCTAGTTGACTTCTGCTTCTGAAACTCAAACAAACCACAGGTCTTCTAACATCCAATGCTTGTCAGTTAAGATGAGAAACATGTGAGTTTCGTGAACGATGTAGTTCGTTTGAACTGTAAAGAAACTGCCCTTACCTGAAACGAAGTCTTGCTTGTAGGAAGACATAGAGCCTGGGATTTAACTACATTTCTGAAGTGAAACACACAGCAGAGTTCTCATCCATTGATCACATTCTGCTTCAGAGCAAGAGGCAAGCTCTTGCTTTCTAGAGGCTCTAAGACAGCATGAAACGTGAGTGTGCTGAGAACAAAAGAACAATGTTTCCTACACATACGGACCATATCTAGTTGAACTCTGCTTCTGAAACTCAAACAAACCACAGGTCCTCTAACATCCAATGCTTGTCAGTTAAGATGATTAACGTTTGAGCTTCGTGAACGATGTAGTTCGTTTGAGCTGCAAAGAAACTGCCCTTACGTGAAAAGAATTATTGCTTGTAGGAAGACATAGAGCCTGGGATTTAACTACATTTCTGAAGTGAAACACACAGCACTGTTATCATCAATGGATCACACTCGGCTTCAGAGCGAGAAGGACGCTATTGCTTTCTAGAGGCTCTAAGACAGCAGGAAATCTGAGTGTGCTCAGAAAAAAAGAATGGTGTTTCCTACACATAGGAACCATATCAAGTTCAACTCTGCTTCTGAAACTGGAACACACCACAGGTCCTCTAAAATCCTATGCTTGTTAGTTAAGATGAGAAACGTGTGAGCTTCATGAACGATGTAGTTCGTTTGAGCTGTAAAGTGACTGTCCTTACCTGAAATGAAGTCTTGCTTGTAGGAAGACACAGATCATGGGATTTAACTCCTTTTCTGAAGTGAAACACGCAGAAGAGTTCTCATCCATTGATCACACTCTGCTTTAGAGCGAGAAGCACGTTCTTGCTTTCTAGTGTCTCTAATAAACCAGGAAAAGTGAGTGTGCTGAGAACAAAAGAACGATGTTTCCTACACATATGGACCATATGTAGTCCAACTCTGCTTCTGAAACTGATACAAAGCACTGATCCTCTAAAATCCAATTCTTGTCAGTTAAGATGAGGAACGAGTGAGTTTCGTCAACGATGTAGTTCTTTTGAGCTGTAAAGTGACTGCCCGTACCTGAAATGAATTCTTGCTTGTAAGAAGACAAAGAGCCTGGGATTTAACTCCATTTCTGAATTGAAACACACAGCAGAGTTCTCATCCACTGATCACACTCTGCTTTAGAGCAAGAGGCACGCTCTTGCTTTCTAGAGTCTCTAAGACAGCAGGAAACGGGAGTGTGCTGAGAACAAAAGAACGGTGATTGCTACTCATACGGACCATGTCTAGTCCAACTCTGCTTCTGAAACGGATACAAAGCACTGGTCCTCTAACATCCCATGCTTGTCAGTTCAGAGGAGAAACGTGTGAGCTTCGTGAATGACGTAGTTCGTTTGAGCTGAAAAGTGACTGCCCTTCCCTGAAACGAAGTATTGCTTGTAGGAAGACACAGAGCCTGGGATTTATCTCCAATTTTGAAGGGAAACACACAGCAGAGTTCTCATCCATTGATCACACTCTGCTTTAGAACAAGAAGCATGCTCTTGCTTTCTAGAGGCTCTAAGACAGCATGAAACGTGAGTGTGCTGAGAACAAAAGAACAATGTTTCCTACACATACGGACCATATCTAGTTGAACTCTGCTTCTGAAACTCAAACAAACCACAGGTCCTCTAACATCCAATGCTTGTCAGTTAAGATGAGAAACGTTTGAGCTTCGTGAACGATGTAGTTCGTTTGAGCTGCAAAGAAACTGCCCTTACGTGAAAAGAATTATTGCTTGTAGGAAACTCAGAACCTGGAATTTAACTCCATTTCTGAAGTGAAACACACAGCAGATTTATCATCCATTGATCACACTCTGTGATTAGAGCAAGAAGCATGCTCTTGCTTTCTAGAGGCTCTAAGACAGCATGACACGTGAGTGTGCTGAGAACAAAAGAACGATGTTTCCTACACATACGGACCCTATGTAGTACAACTCTGCTTCTGAAACTGATACAAAGCACTGGTCCTCTAACATCCAATGCTTGTCAGTTAAGATGAGAAACGTGTGAGCTTCGTGAACGATGTAGTTCGTTGGAGCTGTAAAGAAACTGCCCTTACCTGAAAAGAATTTTTGCTTTTAGGAAGACTCAGAGCCTGCGATTTAACTCCTTTTCTGAAGTCAAACAGGCAGAAGAGTTCTCATCCATTGATCACACTCTGCTTTAGAGCGAGAAGCACGTTCTTGCTTTCTAGTGTCTCTAATAAACCAGGAAAAGTGAGTGTGCTCAGAACAAAAGAACGGGGTTTCCTACACATACGGACCTTATCTAGTTGACTTCTGCTTCTGAAACTCAAACAAACCACAGGTCTTCTAACATCCAATGCTTGTCAGTTAAGATGAGAAACATGTGAGTTTCGTGAACGATGTAGTTCGTTTGAACTGTAAAGAAACTGCCCTTACCTGAAAGGAAGTCTTGCTTGTAGGAAGACATAGAGCCTGGGATTTAACTACATTTCTGAAGTGAAACACACAGCAGAGTTCTCATCCACTGATCACACTCTGCTTTAGAGCAAGAGGCAAGCTCTTGCTTTCTAGAGTCTCTAAGACAGCAGGATACGTGAGTGTCCTGAGAACAAAAGAACGGTGTTTCCTACACATACGGACCATATCTAGTCCAACACTGCTTCTGAAACTGATACAAAGCAGAGGTCCTCTAAAATCCAATTCTTGTCAGTTAAGATGAGGAACGAGTGAGTTTCGTGAACGATGTAGTTCCTTTGAGCTGTAAAGTGACTGCCCGTACCTGAAATGAATTCTTGCTTGTAAGAAGACAAAGAGCCTGGGATTTAACTCCATTTCTGAAATGAAACACACAGCAGAGTTCTCATCCACTGATCACACTCTGCTTTAGAGCAAGAGGCACGCTCTTGCTTTCTAGAGTCTCTAAGACAGCAGGAAACGTGAGTGTGCTGAGAACAAAAGAACGGTGTTTGCTACACATACGGACCATGTCTAGTCCAACTCTGCTTCTGAAACGGATACAAAGCACTGGTCCTCTAACATCCAATGCTTGTCAGTTAAGAGGAGAAACGTGTGAGCTTCGTGAATGAAGTAGTTCGTTTGAGCTGAAAAGTGACTGCCCTTCCCTGAAACGAAGTCTTGCTTGTAGGAAGACACAGAGCCTGGGATTTATCTCCAATTTTGAAGGGAAACACACAGCAGAGTTCTCATCCATTGATCACACTCTGTTTTAGAACAAGAAGCATGCTCTTGCTTTCTAGAGGCTCTAAGACAGCATGAAACGTGAGTGTGCTCAGAACAAAAGAACAATGTTTCCTACACATACGGACCATATCTAGTTGAACTCTGCTTCTGAAACTCAAACAAACCACAGGTCCTCTAACATCCAATGCTTGTCAGTTAAGGTGAGAAACGTTTGAGCTTCGTGAACGATGTAGTTCGTTTGAGCTGCAAAGAAACTGCCCTTACGTGAAAAGAATTATTGCTTGTAGGAAGACTCAGAACCTGGAATTTAACTCCATTTCTGAAGTGAAACACACAGCAGATTTATCATCCATTGATCACACTCTGTGATTAGAGCAAGAAGCATGCTCTTGCTTTCTAGAGGCTCTAAGGCAGCATGACACGTGAGTGTGCTGAGAACAAAAGAACAATGTTTCCTACACATACGGACCCTATGTAGTACAACTCTGCTTCTGAAACTGATACAAAGCACTGGTCCTCTAACATCCAATGCTTGTCAGTTAAGATGAGAAAAGTCTGAGCTTCGTGAACGATGTAGTTCGTTGGAGCTGTAAAGAAACTGCCCTTACCTGAAAAGAATTTTTGCTTTTAGGAAGACTCAGAGCCTGCGATTTAACTCCTTTTCTGAAGTGAAACACACAGCAGAGTTCTCATCCACTGATCACACTCTGCTTTAGAGCGAGAAGCATGCTCTTGCTTTCTAGTGTCTCTAATAAACCAGGAAAAGTGAGTGTGCTCAGAACAAAAGAACGGGGTTTCCTACACATACGGACCTTATCTAGTTGAACTCTGCTTCTGAAACTCAAACAAACCACAGGTCCTCTAACATCCAATGCTTGTCAGTTAAGATGAGAAACATGTGAGTTTCGTGAACGATGTAGTTCGTTTGAACTGTAAAGAAACTGCCCTTACCTGAAAGGAAGTCTTGCTTGTAGGAAGACATAGAGCCTGGGATTTAACTACATTTCTGAAGTGAAACACACAGCAGAGTTCTCATCCACTGATCACACTCTGCTTTAGAGCAAGAGGCAAGCTCTTGCTTTCTAGAGTCTCTAAGACAGCAGGATACGTGAGTGTCCTGAGAACAAAAGAACGGTGTTTCCTACACATACGGACCATATCTAGTCCAACTCTGCTTCTGAAACTGATACAAAGCAGAGGTCCTCTAACATCCAATGCCTGTCAGTTAAGATGAGAAATGTGTGAGCTTCGTGAACGATGTAGTTCGTTTGAGCTGTAAAGTGACTGTCCTTACCTGAAACGAAGTCTTGCTTGTAGGAAGACAAAGAGCCTGGGATTTAACTCCATTTCTGAAGGGAAACACACAGCACTGTTATCATCAATGGATCACACTCGGCTTTAGATCGAGAAGGACGCTCTTGCTTTCTAGCGTCTCTAATACAGCAGGAAATCTGAGTGTGCTCAGAACAAAAAAATGGTGTTTCCTACACATAGGGACCATATCAAGTTCAACTCTGCTTCTGAAACTGAATCAAACCACAGGTCCTCTAAAATCCTAT
The DNA here is from genome assembly GCA_949786385.1 of Onychomys leucogaster. NCBI lineage: Eukaryota > Metazoa > Chordata > Mammalia > Rodentia > Cricetidae > Onychomys > Onychomys leucogaster. The sequence goes on from CATKUP010000035.1 coordinate 2,845,415, forward strand.
GCTTGTTAGTTAAGATGAGAAACGTGTGAGCTTCGTAAACAATGTTGTTCGTTTCAGCTGTAAATAAACTGCAGTTACCTGAAACGAAGTATTGATTTTAGGAAGACTCAGAGCCTGGGATTTAACTCCATTTCTGAAGGGAAACAAACAGCATAGTTCTCATCCATGGATCACAATCTGCTTTAGAGCAAGAGGCACGCTCTTGCTTTCTAGTGTCTCTAATACAGCAGGAAATGTGAGTGTGCTCAGAACAAAAGAACGGAGTTTCCTACACATATGGACCATATCTAGTTAAACTCTGCTTCTGAAAATGAAATAAACCACAGGTCCTCTAACATCCAATGCTTGTCAATTAAGATGAGAAATGTGTGAGATTCGTGAATGATGTAGTTCCTTTGAGCTGAAAAGTGACTTCCCTTACCTGAAACGAAGTCTTCCTTGTCGGAAGACACAGAGCCTGGGATTTAACTCCATTTATGAAGGGAAACACACAGGACAGTTATCATCCATGGATCACACTCTGTTTTAGAACAAGAAGAACGCTCTTGCTTTCTATATTCTCTAATACAGCAGGAAACTTGAGTGTGCTCAGAACAAAAGAACGGGGTTTCCTACACATACAGACCTTATCTAGTTGACTTCTGCTTCTGAAACTCAAACAAACCACAGGTCTTCTAACATCCAATGCTTGTCAGTTAAGATGAGAAACATGTGAGTTTCGTGAACGATGTAGTTCGTTTGAACTGTAAAGAAACTGCCCTTACCTGAAAGGAAGTCTTGCTTGTAGGAAGACATAGAGCCTGGGATTTAACTACATTTCTGAAGTGAAACACACAGCAGAGTTCTCATCCACTGATCACACTCTGCTTTAGAGCAAGAGGCAAGCTCTTGCTTTCTAGAGTCTCTAAGACAGCAGGATACGTGAGTGTCCTGAGAACAAAAGAACGGTGTTTCCTACACATACGGACCATATCTAGTCCAACACTGCTTCTGAAACTGATACAAAGCAGAGGTCCTCTAAAATCCAATTCTTGTCAGTTAAGATGAGGAACGAGTGAGTTTCGTGAACGATGTAGTTCCTTTGAGCTGTAAAGTGACTGCCCGTACCTGAAATGAATTCTTGCTTGTAAGAAGACAAAGAGCCTGGGATTTAACTCCATTTCTGAAATGAAACACACAGCAGAGTTCTCATCCACTGATCACACTCTGCTTTAGAGCAAGAGGCACGCTCTTGCTTTCTAGAGTCTCTAAGACAGCAGTAAACGTGAGTGTGCTGAGAACAAAAGAACGGTGTTTGCTACACATACGGACCATGTCTAGTCCAACTCTGCTTCTGAAACGGATACAAAGCACTGGTCCTCTAACATCCAATGCTTGTCAGTTAAGAGGAGAAACGTGTGAGCTTCGTGAATGAAGTAGTTCGTTTGAGCTGAAAAGTGACTGCCCTTCCCTGAAACGAAGTCTTGCTTGTAGGAAGACACAGAGCCTGGGATTTATCTCCAATTTTGAAGGGAAACACACAGCAGAGTTCTCATCCATTGATCACACTCTGTTTTAGAACAAGAAGCATGCTCTTGCTTTCTAGAGGCTCTAAGACAGCATGAAACGTGAGTGTGCTCAGAACAAAAGAACAATGTTTCCTACACATACGGACCATATCTAGTTGAACTCTGCTTCTGAAACTCAAACAAACCACAGGTCCTCTAACATCCAATGCTTGTCAGTTAAGGTGAGAAACGTTTGAGCTTCGTGAACGATGTAGTTCGTTTGAGCTGCAAAGAAACTGCCCTTACGTGAAAAGAATTATTGCTTGTAGGAAGACTCAGAACCTGGAATTTAACTCCATTTCTGAAGTGAAACACACAGCAGATTTATCATCCATTGATCACACTCTGTGATTAGAGCAAGAAGCATGCTCTTGCTTTCTAGAGGCTCTAAGGCAGCATGACACGTGAGTGTGCTGAGAACAAAAGAACAATGTTTCCTACACATACGGACCCTATGTAGTACAACTCTGCTTCTGAAACTGATACAAAGCACTGGTCCTCTAACATCCAATGCTTGTCAGTTAAGATGAGAAAAGTCTGAGCTTCGTGAACGATGTAGTTCGTTGGAGCTGTAAAGAAACTGCCCTTACCTGAAAAGAATTTTTGCTTTTAGGAAGACTCAGAGCCTGGGATTTAACTCCTTTTCTGAAGTGAAACACACAGCAGAGTTCTCATCCACTGATCACACTCTGCTTTAGAGCGAGAAGCATGCTCTTGCTTTCTAGTGTCTCTAATAAACCAGGAAAAGTGAGTGTGCTCAGAACAAAAGAACGGGGTTTCCTACACATACGGACCTTATCTAGTTGAACTCTGCTTCTGAAACTCAAACAAACCACAGGTCCTCTAACATCCAATGCTTGTCAGTTAAGATGAGAAACATGTGAGTTTCGTGAACGATGTAGTTCGTTTGAACTGTAAAGAAACTGCCCTTACCTGAAAGGAAGTCTTGCTTGTAGGAAGACATAGAGCCTGGGATTTAACTACATTTCTGAAGTGAAACACACAGCAGAGTTCTCATCCACTGATCACACTCTGCTTTAGAGCAAGAGGCAAGCTCTTGCTTTCTAGAGTCTCTAAGACAGCAGGATACGTGAGTGTCCTGAGAACAAAAGAACGGTGTTTCCTACACATACGGACCATATCTAGTCCAACTCTGCTTCTGAAACTGATACAAAGCAGAGGTCCTCTAACATCCAATGCCTGTCAGTTAAGATGAGAAATGTGTGAGCTTCGTGAACGATGTAGTTCGTTTGAGCTGTAAAGTGACTGTCCTTACCTGAAACGAAGTCTTGCTTGTAGGAAGACAAAGAGCCTGGGATTTAACTCCATTTCTGAAGGGAAACACACAGCACTGTTATCATCAATGGATCACACTCGGCTTTAGATCGAGAAGGACGCTCTTGCTTTCTAGCGTCTCTAATACAGCAGGAAATCTGAGTGTGCTCAGAACAAAAAAATGGTGTTTCCTACACATAGGGACCATATCAAGTTCAACTCTGCTTCTGAAACTGAATCAAACCACAGGTCCTCTAAAATCCTATGCTTGTTAGTTAAGATGAGAAACGTGTGAGCTTCGTAAACAATGTTGTTCGTTTCAGCTGTAAATAAACTGCAGTTACCTGAAACGAAGTATTGATTTTAGGAAGACTCAGAGCCTGGGATTTAACTCCATTTCTGAAGGGAAACAAACAGCATAGTTCTCATCCATGGATCACAATCTGCTTTAGAGCAAGAGGCACGCTCTTGCTTTCTAGTGTCTCTAATACAGCAGGAAATGTGAGTGTGCTCAGAACAAAAGAACGGAGTTTCCTACACATATGGACCATATCTAGTTAAACTCTGCTTCTGAAAATGAAATAAACCACAGGTCCTCTAACATCCAATGCTTGTCAATTAAGATGAGAAATGTGTGAGATTCGTGAATGATGTAGTTCCTTTGAGCTGAAAAGTGACTTCCCTTACCTGAAACGAAGTCTTCCTTGTCGGAAGACACAGAGCCTGGGATTTAACTCCATTTATGAAGGGAAACACACAGGACAGTTATCATCCATGGATCACACTCTGTTTTAGAACAAGAAGAACGCTCTTGCTTTCTATATTCTCTAATACAGCAGGAAACTTGAGTGTGCTCAGAACAAAAGAACGGTTTTTCCTACACATACGGACCATATCTAGTTGAACACTGCTTCAGAAACTGAAACAAATCACAGGTCCTCTAACATCCAATGCTTGTCATTTAAGATGAGAAACGTGTGAGCTTCATGAACTATGTAGTTCATTTGTGCTGTAAAGAAACTGCCCTTACCTGAAAAGAAGTCCTGTTTTTAGGAAGACTCAGAGCCTGGAATTTACTCCATATCTGAAGTGAAACACACAGCAGAGTTCTCATCCATTGATCACACTCTGCTTTAGAGCAAGAAGCAAGCTCTTGCTTTCTAGAGGCTCTAAGACAGCAGGAAACGTGAGTGTGCTGAGAACAAAAGAACGATGTTTCCTACACATATGGACCATATGGAGTCCAACTCTGCTTCTGAAACTGATACAAAGCACTGATCCTCTAAAATCCAATTCTTGTCAGTTAAGATGAGGAACGAGTGAGTTTCGTGAACGATGTAGTTCGTTTGAACTGTAAAGAAACTGCCCTTACCTGAAAGGAAGTCTTGCTTGTAGGAAGACATAGAGCCTGGGATTTAACTACATTTCTGAAGTGAAACACACAGCAGAGTTCTCATCCACTGATCACACTCTGCTTTAGAGCAAGAGGCACGCTCTGGCTTTCTAGAGTCTCTAAGACAGCATGAAACGTGAGTGTGCTGAGAACAAAAGAACGGTGTTTCCTACACATACGGACCATATGTAGTCCAACTCTGCTTCTGAAACTGATACAAAGCAGAGGTCCTCTAACATCCAATGCTTTTCAGTTAAGATGAGAAACGTGTGAGTTTCGTGAACGATGTAGTTCGTTTGAGCTGAAAAGTGACTGCCCTTCCCTGAAACGAAGTCTTGCTTGTAGGAAGACACAGAGCCTGGGATTTATCTCCAATTTTGAAGGGAAACACACAGCAGAGTTCTCATCCATTGATCACACTCTGCTTTAGAACAAGAAGTATGCTCTTGCTTTCTAGAGGCTCTAAGACAGCATGAAACGTGAGTGTGCTGAGAACAAAAGAACAATGTTTCCTACACATACGGACCATATCTAGTTGAACTCTGCTTCTGAAACTCAAACAAACCACAGGTCCTCTAACATCCAATGCTTGTCAGTTAAGATGAGAAACGTTTGAGCTTCGTGAACGATGTAGTTCGTTTGAGCTGCAAAGAAACTGCCCTTACGTGAAAAGAATTATTGCTTGTAGGAAACTCAGAACCTGGAATTTAACTCCATTTCTGAAGTGAAACACACAGCAGATTTATCATCCATTGATCACACTCTGTGATTAGAGCAAGAAGCATGCTCTTGCTTTCTAGAGGCTCTAAGACAGCATGACACGTGAGTGTGCTGAGAACAAAAGAACGATGTTTCCTACACATACGGACCCTATGTAGTACAACTCTGCTTCTGAAACTGATACAAAGCACTGGTCCTCTAACATCCAATGCTTGTCAGTTAAGATGAGAAACGTGTGAGCTTCGTGAACGATGTAGTTCGTTGGAGCTGTAAAGAAACTGCCCTTACCTGAAAAGAATTTTTGCTTTTAGGAAGACTCAGAGCCTGCGATTTAACTCCTTTTCTGAAGTCAAACAGGCAGAAGAGTTCTCATCCATTGATCACACTCTGCTTTAGAGCGAGAAGCACGTTCTTGCTTTCTAGTGTCTCTAATAAACCAGGAAAAGTGAGTGTGCTCAGAACAAAAGAACGGGGTTTCCTACACATACGGACCTTATCTAGTTGACTTCTGCTTCTGAAACTCAAACAAACCACAGGTCTTCTAACATCCAATGCTTGTCAGTTAAGATGAGAAACATGTGAGTTTCGTGAACGATGTAGTTCGTTTGAACTGTAAAGAAACTGCCCTTACCTGAAAGGAAGTCTTGCTTGTAGGAAGACATAGAGCCTGGGATTTAACTACATTTCTGAAGTGAAACACACAGCAGAGTTCTCATCCACTGATCACACTCTGCTTTAGAGCAAGAGGCAAGCTCTTGCTTTCTAGAGTCTCTAAGACAGCAGGATACGTGAGTGTCCTGAGAACAAAAGAACGGTGTTTCCTACACATACGGACCATATCTAGTCCAACACTGCTTCTGAAACTGATACAAAGCAGAGGTCCTCTAAAATCCAATTCTTGTCAGTTAAGATGAGGAACGAGTGAGTTTCGTGAACGATGTAGTTCCTTTGAGCTGTAAAGTGACTGCCCGTACCTGAAATGAATTCTTGCTTGTAAGAAGACAAAGAGCCTGGGATTTAACTCCATTTCTGAAATGAAACACACAGCAGAGTTCTCATCCACTGATCACACTCTGCTTTAGAGCAAGAGGCACGCTCTTGCTTTCTAGAGTCTCTAAGACAGCAGGAAACGTGAGTGTGCTGAGAACAAAAGAACGGTGTTTGCTACACATACGGACCATGTCTAGTCCAACTCTGCTTCTGAAACGGATACAAAGCACTGGTCCTCTAACATCCAATGCTTGTCAGTTAAGAGGAGAAACGTGTGAGCTTCGTGAATGAAGTAGTTCGTTTGAGCTGAAAAGTGACTGCCCTTCCCTGAAACGAAGTCTTGCTTGTAGGAAGACACAGAGCCTGGGATTTATCTCCAATTTTGAAGGGAAACACACAGCAGAGTTCTCATCCATTGATCACACTCTGTTTTAGAACAAGAAGCATGCTCTTGCTTTCTAGAGGCTCTAAGACAGCATGAAACGTGAGTGTGCTCAGAACAAAAGAACAATGTTTCCTACACATACGGACCATATCTAGTTGAACTCTGCTTCTGAAACTCAAACAAACCACAGGTCCTCTAACATCCAATGCTTGTCAGTTAAGGTGAGAAACGTTTGAGCTTCGTGAACGATGTAGTTCGTTTGAGCTGCAAAGAAACTGCCCTTACGTGAAAAGAATTATTGCTTGTAGGAAGACTCAGAACCTGGAATTTAACTCCATTTCTGAAGTGAAACACACAGCAGATTTATCATCCATTGATCACACTCTGTGATTAGAGCAAGAAGCATGCTCTTGCTTTCTAGAGGCTCTAAGGCAGCATGACACGTGAGTGTGCTGAGAACAAAAGAACAATGTTTCCTACACATACGGACCCTATGTAGTACAACTCTGCTTCTGAAACTGATACAAAGCACTGGTCCTCTAACATCCAATGCTTGTCAGTTAAGATGAGAAAAGTCTGAGCTTCGTGAACGATGTAGTTCGTTGGAGCTGTAAAGAAACTGCCCTTACCTGAAAAGAATTTTTGCTTTTAGGAAGACTCAGAGCCTGCGATTTAACTCCTTTTCTGAAGTGAAACACACAGCAGAGTTCTCATCCACTGATCACACTCTGCTTTAGAGCGAGAAGCATGCTCTTGCTTTCTAGTGTCTCTAATAAACCAGGAAAAGTGAGTGTGCTCAGAACAAAAGAACGGGGTTTCCTACACATACGGACCTTATCTAGTTGAACTCTGCTTCTGAAACTCAAACAAACCACAGGTCCTCTAACATCCAATGCTTGTCAGTTAAGATGAGAAACATGTGAGTTTCGTGAACGATGTAGTTCGTTTGAACTGTAAAGAAACTGCCCTTACCTGAAAGGAAGTCTTGCTTGTAGGAAGACATAGAGCCTGGGATTTAACTACATTTCTGAAGTGAAACACACAGCAGAGTTCTCATCCACTGATCACACTCTGCTTTAGAGCAAGAGGCAAGCTCTTGCTTTCTAGAGTCTCTAAGACAGCAGGATACGTGAGTGTCCTGAGAACAAAAGAACGGTGTGTCCTACACATACGGACCATATCTAGTCCAACTCTGCTTCTGAAACTGATACAAAGCAGAGGTCCTCTAACATCCAATGCCTGTCAGTTAAGATGAGAAATGTGTGAGCTTCGTGAACGATGTAGTTCGTTTGAGCTGTAAAGTGACTGTCCTTACCTGAAACGAAGTCTTGCTTGTAGGAAGACAAAGAGCCTGGGATTTAACTCCATTTCTGAAGGGAAACACACAGCACTGTTATCATCAATGGATCACACTCGGCTTTAGATCGAGAAGGACGCTCTTGCTTTCTAGCGTCTCTAATACAGCAGGAAATCTGAGTGTGCTCAGAACAAAAAAATGGTGTTTCCTACACATAGGGACCATATCAAGTTCAACTCTGCTTCTGAAACTGAATCAAACCACAGGTCCTCTAAAATCCTATGCTTGTTAGTTAAGATGAGAAACGTGTGAGCTTCGTAAACAATGTTGTTCGTTTCAGCTGTAAATAAACTGCAGTTACCTGAAACGAAGTATTGATTTTAGGAAGACTCAGAGCCTGGGATTTAACTCCATTTCTGAAGGGAAACAAACAGCATAGTTCTCATCCATGGATCACAATCTGCTTTAGAGCAAGAGGCACGCTCTTGCTTTCTAGTGTCTCTAATACAGCAGGAAATGTGAGTGTGCTCAGAACAAAAGAACGGAGTTTCCTACACATATGGACCATATCTAGTTAAACTCTGCTTCTGAAAATGAAATAAACCACAGGTCCTCTAACATCCAATGCTTGTCAATTAAGATGAGAAATGTGTGAGATTCGTGAATGATGTAGTTCCTTTGAGCTGAAAAGTGACTTCCCTTACCTGAAACGAAGTCTTCCTTGTCGGAAGACACAGAGCCTGGGATTTAACTCCATTTATGAAGGGAAACACACAGGACAGTTATCATCCATGGATCACACTCTGTTTTAGAACAAGAAGAACGCTCTTGCTTTCTATATTCTCTAATACAGCAGGAAACTTGAGTGTGCTCAGAACAAAAGAACGGGGTTTCCTACACATACAGACCTTATCTAGTTGACTTCTGCTTCTGAAACTCAAACAAACCACAGGTCTTCTAACATCCAATGCTTGTCAGTTAAGATGAGAAACATGTGAGTTTCGTGAACGATGTAGTTCGTTTGAACTGTAAAGAAACTGCCCTTACCTGAAAGGAAGTCTTGCTTGTAGGAAGACATAGAGCCTGGGATTTAACTACATTTCTGAAGTGAAACACACAGCAGAGTTCTCATCCACTGATCACACTCTGCTTTAGAGCAAGAGGCAAGCTCTTGCTTTCTAGAGTCTCTAAGACAGCAGGATACGTGAGTGTCCTGAGAACAAAAGAACGGTGTTTCCTACACATACGGACCATATCTAGTCCAACACTGCTTCTGAAACTGATACAAAGCAGAGGTCCTCTAAAATCCAATTCTTGTCAGTTAAGATGAGGAACGAGTGAGTTTCGTGAACGATGTAGTTCCTTTGAGCTGTAAAGTGACTGCCCGTACCTGAAATGAATTCTTGCTTGTAAGAAGACAAAGAGCCTGGGATTTAACTCCATTTCTGAAATGAAACACACAGCAGAGTTCTCATCCACTGATCACACTCTGCTTTAGAGCAAGAGGCACGCTCTTGCTTTCTAGAGTCTCTAAGACAGCAGGAAACGTGAGTGTGCTGAGAACAAAAGAACGGTGTTTGCTACACATACGGACCATGTCTAGTCCAACTCTGCTTCTGAAACGGATACAAAGCACTGGTCCTCTAACATCCAATGCTTGTCAGTTAAGAGGAGAAACGTGTGAGCTTCGTGAATGAAGTAGTTCGTTTGAGCTGAAAAGTGACTGCCCTTCCCTGAAACGAAGTCTTGCTTGTAGGAAGACACAGAGCCTGGGATTTATCTCCAATTTTGAAGGGAAACACACAGCAGAGTTCTCATCCATTGATCACACTCTGTTTTAGAACAAGAAGCATGCTCTTGCTTTCTAGAGGCTCTAAGACAGCATGAAACGTGAGTGTGCTCAGAACAAAAGAACAATGTTTCCTACACATACGGACCATATCTAGTTGAACTCTGCTTCTGAAACTCAAACAAACCACAGGTCCTCTAACATCCAATGCTTGTCAGTTAAGGTGAGAAACGTTTGAGCTTCGTGAACGATGTAGTTCGTTTGAGCTGCAAAGAAACTGCCCTTACGTGAAAAGAATTATTGCTTGTAGGAAGACTCAGAACCTGGAATTTAACTCCATTTCTGAAGTGAAACACACAGCAGATTTATCATCCATTGATCACACTCTGTGATTAGAGCAAGAAGCATGCTCTTGCTTTCTAGAGGCTCTAAGGCAGCATGACACGTGAGTGTGCTGAGAACAAAAGAACAATGTTTCCTACACATACGGACCCTATGTAGTACAACTCTGCTTCTGAAACTGATACAAAGCACTGGTCCTCTAACATCCAATGCTTGTCAGTTAAGATGAGAAAAGTCTGAGCTTCGTGAACGATGTAGTTCGTTGGAGCTGTAAAGAAACTGCCCTTACCTGAAAAGAATTTTTGCTTTTAGGAAGACTCAGAGCCTGGGATTTAACTCCTTTTCTGAAGTGAAACACACAGCAGAGTTCTCATCCACTGATCACACTCTGCTTTAGAGCGAGAAGCATGCTCTTGCTTTCTAGTGTCTCTAATAAACCAGGAAAAGTGAGTGTGCTCAGAACAAAAGAACGGGGTTTCCTACACATACGGACCTTATCTAGTTGAACTCTGCTTCTGAAACTCAAACAAACCACAGGTCCTCTAACATCCAATGCTTGTCAGTTAAGATGAGAAACATGTGAGTTTCGTGAACGATGTAGTTCGTTTGAACTGTAAAGAAACTGCCCTTACCTGAAAGGAAGTCTTGCTTGTAGGAAGACATAGAGCCTGGGATTTAACTACATTTCTGAAGTGAAACACACAGCAGAGTTCTCATCCACTGATCACACTCTGCTTTAGAGCAAGAGGCAAGCTCTTGCTTTCTAGAGTCTCTAAGACAGCAGGATACGTGAGTGTCCTGAGAACAAAAGAACGGTGTTTCCTACACATACGGACCATATCTAGTCCAACTCTGCTTCTGAAACTGATACAAAGCAGAGGTCCTCTAACATCCAATGCCTGTCAGTTAAGATGAGAAATGTGTGAGCTTCGTGAACGATGTAGTTCGTTTGAGCTGTAAAGTGACTGTCCTTACCTGAAACGAAGTCTTGCTTGTAGGAAGACAAAGAGCCTGGGATTTAACTCCATTTCTGAAGGGAAACACACAGCACTGTTATCATCAATGGATCACACTCGGCTTTAGATCGAGAAGGACGCTCTTGCTTTCTAGCGTCTCTAATACAGCAGGAAATCTGAGTGTGCTCAGAACAAAAAAATGGTGTTTCCTACACATAGGGACCATATCAAGTTCAACTCTGCTTCTGAAACTGAATCAAACCACAGGTCCTCTAAAATCCTATGCTTGTTAGTTAAGATGAGAAACGTGTGAGCTTCGTAAACAATGTTGTTCGTTTCAGCTGTAAATAAACTGCAGTTACCTGAAACGAAGTATTGATTTTAGGAAGACTCAGAGCCTGGGATTTAACTCCATTTCTGAAGGGAAACAAACAGCATAGTTCTCATCCATGGATCACAATCTGCTTTAGAGCAAGAGGCACGCTCTTGCTTTCTAGTGTCTCTAATACAGCAGGAAATGTGAGTGTGCTCAGAACAAAAGAACGGAGTTTCCTACACATATGGACCATATCTAGTTAAACTCTGCTTCTGAAAATGAAATAAACCACAGGTCCTCTAACATCCAATGCTTGTCAATTAAGATGAGAAATGTGTGAGATTCGTGAATGATGTAGTTCGTTTGAGCTGAAAAGTGACTTCCCTTACCTGAAACGAAGTCTTCCTTGTCGGAAGACACAGAGCCTGGGATTTAACTCCATTTATGAAGGGAAACACACAGGACAGTTATCATCCATGGATCACACTCTGTTTTAGAACAAGAAGAACGCTCTTGCTTTCTATATTCTCTAATACAGCAGGAAACTTGAGTGTGCTCAGAACAAAAGAACGGTTTTTCCTACACATACGGACCATATCTAGTTGAACACTGCTTCAGAAACTGAAACAAATCACAGGTCCTCTAACATCCAATGCTTGTCATTTAAGATGAGAAACGTGTGAGCTTCATGAACTATGTAGTTCATTTGTGCTGTAAAGAAACTGCCCTTACCTGAAAAGAAGTCCTGTTTTTAGGAAGACTCAGAGCCTGGAATTTACTCCATATCTGAAGTGAAACACACAGCAGAGTTCTCATCCATTGATCACACTCTGCTTTAGAGCAAGAAGCAAGCTCTTGCTTTCTAGAGGCTCTAAGACAGCAGGAAACGTGAGTGTGCTGAGAACAAAAGAACGATGTTTCCTACACATATGGACCATATGGAGTCCAACTCTGCTTCTGAAACTGATACAAAGCACTGATCCTCTAAAATCCAATTCTTGTCAGTTAAGATGAGGAACGAGTGAGTTTCGTGAACGATGTAGTTCGTTTGAACTGTAAAGAAACTGCCCTTACCTGAAAGGAAGTCTTGCTTGTAGGAAGACATAGAGCCTGGGATTTAACTACATTTCTGAAGTGAAACACACAGCAGAGTTCTCATCCACTGATCACACTCTGCTTTAGAGCAAGAGGCACGCTCTGGCTTTCTAGAGTCTCTAAGACAGCATGAAACGTGAGTGTGCTGAGAACAAAAGAACGGTGTTTCCTACACATACGGACCATATGTAGTCCAACTCTGCTTCTGAAACTGATACAAAGCAGAGGTCCTCTAACATCCAATGCTTTTCAGTTAAGATGAGAAACGTGTGAGTTTCGTGAACGATGTAGTTCGTTTGAGCTGAAAAGTGACTGCCCTTCCCTGAAACGAAGTCTTGCTTGTAGGAAGACACAGAGCCTGGGATTTATCTCCAATTTTGAAGGGAAACACACAGCAGAGTTCTCATCCATTGATCACACTCTGCTTTAGAACAAGAAGTATGCTCTTGCTTTCTAGAGGCTCTAAGACAGCATGAAACGTGAGTGTGCTGAGAACAAAAGAACAATGTTTCCTACACATACGGACCATATCTAGTTGAACTCTGCTTCTGAAACTCAAACAAACCACAGGTCCTCTAACATCCAATGCTTGTCAGTTAAGATGAGAAACGTTTGAGCTTCGTGAATGATGTAGTTCGTTTGAGCTGCAAAGAAACTGCCCTTACGTGAAAAGAATTATTGCTTGTAGGAAGACTCAGAACCTGGAATTTAACTCCATTTCTGAAGTGAAACACACAGCAGATTTATCATCCATTGATCACACTCTGTGATTAGAGCAAGAAGCACGCTCTTGCTTTCTAGAGGCTCTAAGACAGCAGGAAACGTGAGTGTGCTGAGAACAAAAGAACGATGTTTCCTACACATACAGACCCTATGTAGTACAACTCTGCTTCTGAAACTGATACAAAGCACTGGTCCTCTAACATCCAATGCTTGTCAGTTAAGATGAGAAACGTGTGAGCTTCGTGAACAATATAGTTCGTTGGAGCTGTAAAGAAACTGCCCTTACCTGAAAAGAATTTTTGCTTTTAGGAAGACTCAGAGCCTGGGATTTAACTCCTTTTCTGAAGTGAAACACACAGAAAAGTTCTCATCCATTGATCACACTCTGCTTTAGTGCGAGAAGCACGCTCTTGCTTTCTAGTGTCTCTAATAAACCAGGAAAAGTGAGTGTGCTCAGAATAAAAGAACGGGGTTTCCTACACATACGGACCTTATCTAGTTGAACTCTGCTTCTGAAACTCAAACAAACCACAGGTCCTCTAACATCCAATGCTTGTCAGTTAAGATTAGAAACATGTGAGTTTAGTGAACGATGTATTTCGTTTGAACTGTAAAGAAACTGCCCTTACCTGAAAGGAAGTCTTGCTTGTAGGAAGACATAGAGCCTGGGATTTAACTACATTTCTGAAGTGAAACACACAGCAGAGTTCTCATCCACTGATCACACTCTGCTTTAGAGCAAGAGGCAAGCTCTTGCTTTCTAGAGTCTCTAAGACAGCAGGATACGGGAGTGTCCTGAGAACAAAAGAACGGTGTTTCCTACACATACGGACCATATCTAGTCCAACTCTGCTTCTGAAACTGATACAAAGCAGAGGTCCTCTAACATCCAATGCTTGTCAGTTAAGATGAGAAATGTGTGAGCTTCGTGAACGATGTAGTTCGTTTGAGCTGAAAAGTGACTGTCCTTACCTGAAACGAAGTCTTGCTTGTAGGAAGACAAAGAGCCTGGGATTTAACTCCATTTCTGAAGGGAAACACACAGCACTGTTATCATCCATGGATCACACTCGGCTTTAGATCGAGAAGGACGCTCTTGCTTTCTAGCGTCTCTAATACAGCAGGAAATCTGAGTGTGCTCAGAACAAAAAAATGGTGTTTCCTACACATAGGGACCATATCAAGTTCAACTCTGCTTCTGAAACTGAATCAAACCACAGGTCCTCTAAAATCCTATGCTTGTTAGTTTAGATGAGAAACGTGTGAGCTTCGTAAACAATGTTATTCGTTTGAGCTGTAAATAAACTGCAGTTACCTGAAACGAAGTCTTGATTTTAGGAAGACTCAGAGCCTGGGATTTAACTCCATTTCTGAAGGGAAACAAACAGCATAGTTCTCATCCATGGATCACAATCTGCTTTAGAGCAAGAGGCACGCTCTTGCTTTCTAGTGTCTCTAATACAGCAGGAAATGTGAGTGTGCTCAGAACAAAAGAATGGAGTTTCCTACACATATGGACCATATCTAGTTAAACTCTGCTTCTGAAAATGAAATAAACCACAGGTCCTCTAACATCCAATGCTTGTCAATTAAGATGAGAAATGTGTGAGATTTGTGAATGATGTAGTTCGTTTGAGCTGAAAAGTGACTTCCCTTACCTGAAACGAAGTCTTCCTTGTAGGAAGACACAGAGCTTGGATTTAACTCCATTTCTGAAGGGAAACACACAGGACAGTTATCATCCATGGATCACACTCTGTTTTAGAACACAAGAACGCTCTTGCTTTCTATATTCTCTAATACAGCAGGAAACTTGAGTGTGCTGAGAACAAAAGAACGGTTTTTCCTACACATACGGACCATATCTAGTTGAACACTACTTCAGAAACTGAAACAAATCACAGGTCCTCTAACATCCAATGCTTGTCATTTAAGATGAGAAACGTGTGAGCTTCATGAACTATGTAGTTCATTTGAGCTGTAAAGAAACTACCCTTACCTGAAAAGAAGTCCTGTTTTTAGGAAGACTCAGAGCCTGGAATTTAACTCCATTTCTGAAGTGAAACACACAGCAGAGTTCTCATCCATTGATCACACTCTGCTTTAGAGCAAGAAGCAAGCTCTTGCTTTCTAGAGGCTCTAAGACAGCAGGAAACGTGAGTGTGCTGAGAACAAAAGAACGATGTTTCCTACACATATGGACCATATGTAGTCCAACTCTGCTTCTGAAACTGATACAAAGCACTGATCCTCTAAAATCCAATTCTTGTCAGTTAAGATGAGGAACGAGTGAGTTTCGTGAACGATGTAGTTCGTTTGACCTATAAAGAAACTGCCCTTACCTGAAAAGAATTCTTGCTTTTAGGGAGACTCAGAGCCTGGCATTTAACTCCATTTCTGAAGTGAAACACACAGAAGAGTTCTCATCCACTGATCAGACTCTGCTTTAGAACAACAAGCACGCTCTTGCTTTCTAGAGTCTCTAAGACAGCAGGAAACGTGAGTGTGCTGAGAACAAAAGAACGGTGTTTCCTACACATACGGACCATGTCTAGTCCAACTCTGCTTCTGAAACTGATACAAAGCACTGGTCCTCTAACATACAATGCTTGTCAGTTAAGATGAGAAACGTTTGAGCTTCGTGAATGACGTAGTTCGTTTGAGCTGAAAAGTGACTGCCCTTCCCTGAAACGAAGTCTTGCTTGTAGGAAGACACAGAGCCTGGGATTTATCTCCAATTTTGAAGGGAAACACACAGCAGAGTTCTCATCCATTGATCACACTCTGCTTTAGAACAAGAAGCATGCTCTTGCTTTCTAGAGGCTCTAAGACAGCTTGAAACGTGAGTGTGCTGAGAACAAAAGAACAATGTTTCCTACACATACGGACCATATCTAGTTGAACTCTGCTTCTGAAACTCAAACAAACCACAGGTCCTCTAACATCCAATGCTTGTCAGTTAAGATGAGAAATGTGTGAGCTTTTTGAACGATGTAGTTCGTTTGAGCTGTAAAGTAACTGCCCTTACTTGAAACGAAGTCTTCCTTGTAGGAAGACTCAGAGCCTGGGATTTAACTCCTTTTCTGAAGTGAAACACACAGTAGAGTTCTCCTCCATTGATCACACTCTGCTTTAGAGCGAGAAGCACGCACTTGCTTTCTAGTGTCTCTAATAAACCAGGAAAAGTGAGTGTGCTCAGAACAAAAGAACGGGGTTTCCTACACATATGGACCATATCTAGTTAAACTCTGCCTCTGAAACTGAAACAAACAACAGGTCCTCTAACATCCAATGCTTGTCAGTTAAGATGAGAAACGTGTGAGCTTCGTGAACGATGTAGTTCGTTTGAGCCATAAAGTGACTGTCCTTACCTGAAACGAAGTCTTGCTTGTAGGAAGACACAGAGCCTGGGATTTAACTCCATTTCTGAAGGGAAACACACAGCACTGATATCATCCATGGATCACACTCGGCGTTAGAATGAGAAGGACGTTCTTGCTTTCTAGTGTCTCAAATACTGCATGAAATATGAGTGTGCTCAGAACAAATAAACAGTGTTTCCTACACATATGGACCATATCTAGTTAAACTCTGCTTCTGAAAATGAAACAAACCACAGGTCCTCTAACATCCAATGCTTGTTAGTTAAGATGAGAAACGTGTGAGCTTCGTAAACAATGTTGTTCGTTTTAGCTGTAAAGAAACTGCAGTTACCTGAAACGACGTCTTGCTTGTAGGAAGACTCAGAGCCTGGGATTTAACTCCATTTCTGAAGGGAAACAAACAGCATAGTTCTCATCCATGGATCACAATCTGCTTTAGAGCAAGAGGCACGCTCTTGCTTTCTAGTGTCTCTAATACAGCAGGAAATGTGAGTGTGCTCAGAACAAAAGAACGGTGTTTCCTACACATATGGACCATATCTAGTTAAACTCTGCTTCTGAAAATGAAATAAACCACAGGTCCTCTAAGATCCAATGCTTGTCAATTAAGATGAGAAATGTGTGAGCTTCGTGAATGATGTAGTTCGTTTGAGCTGAAAAGTGACTTCCCTTACCTTAAACGAAGTCTTCCTTGTCGGAAGACACAGAGCCTGGGATTTAACACCATTTCTGAAGGGAAACACACAGGACAGTTATCATCCATGGATCACACTCTGTTTTAGAACAAGAAGAACGCTCTTGCTTTCTATATTCTCTAATACAGCAGGAAATTTGAGTGTGCTGAGAACAAAAGAACGGTTTTACCTACACATACGGACCATATCTACTTCAACACTGCTTCAGAAACTGAAACAAATCACAGGTCCTCTAACATCCAATGCTTGTCATTTAAGATGAGAAACGTGTGAGCTTCATGAACAATGTAGTTCATTTGAGCTATAAAGAAACTGCCTTTACCTGAAAAGAAGTCCTGTTTTTAGGAAGACTCAGAGAATGGAATATAACTCCATTTCTGAAGTGAAACACACTGTTGAGTTCTCATCCATTGATCACACTCTGCTTTAGAGCAAGAAGCACGCTCTTGCTTTCTAGAGGCTCTAAGACAGCATGAAACGTGAGTGTGCTGAGAACAAAAGAACGATGTTTCCTACACATAAGGACCATATGTAGTCCAACTCTGCTTCCGAAACTTATACAAAGGACTGATGCTCTAACAGAGCCTGGGATTTAACTCCATTTCTGAAGTGAAACACACAGCATAGTTCTCATCCATGGATCACACTCTGCTTTAAAGCGAGAATCACGCTCTTGCTTTCTAGCATCTCTAATACAGCAGGAAATCTGAGTGTGCTCAGAACAAAAGAAGGGTATTTCCTACACATAGGAACCATATCAAGTTCAACTCTGCTTCTGAAACTGAAACAAACTACAGGTCCTCTAACATCCAATTCTTGTCAGTTAAGATGAGAAACGAGTGAGCTTCGTGAATGATGTAGTTCGTTTGAGCTGAAAAGTGACTGCCCTTACCTGAAACGAAGTCTTGCTTTAAGGAAGACACAGAGCCTGGGATTTATCTCCATTTTTGAAGGGAAACACACAGCATAGTTCTCATCCATGGATCACACTCTGCTTTAGAGCAAGAAGCACGCTCTTGCTTTCTAGAGGCTCTAGGGCAGCATGAAACATGAGTGTGCTGAGAAGAAAAGAACGATGTTTCCTACACGTACGGACCATATGTAGTCCAACTCTGCTTCTGAAACGGATACAAAGCACTGGTCCTCTAACATCCAATGCTTGTCAGTTAAGAGGAGAAATGTATGAGCTTCGTGAATGACGTAGTTCGTTTGAGCTGAAAAGTGACTGCCCTTACCTGAAACGAAGTCTTGCTTGTAGGAAGACACAGAGCCTGGGATTTAACTCCATTTATGAATTGAAACACACAGCAGAGTTCTCATCCACTGATAACACTCTGCTTTAGAGCAAGAGGCACGCTTTTGCTTTCTAGATTCTCTAAGACAGAAGGAAACGTGAGTGTGCTGAGAACAAAAGAACGGTGTTTCCTACACATACGGACCAAATCTAGTCCAACTCTGCTTCTGAAACGGATAATAAGCACTGGTCCTCTAACATCCAATGCTTGTCAGTTAAGATGAGAACCATGTGAGTTTCGTGAACGATGTAGTTCGTTTGAACTATAAAGAAACTGCCCTTACCCGAAAGGAAGTCTTGCTTGTACGAAGACACAAATCCTGGGATTTAACTACATTTCTGAAGTGAAACACACAGCAGAGTTCTCACCCATTGATCACACTCTGCTTTAGAGCAAGAAGCACGCTCTTGCTTTCTAGAGGGTCTAAGGCAGCATGAAACGTGAGTGTGCTGAGAACAAAAGAACGATGTTTCCTACACATACGGACCATATGTAGTCCAACTCTACTTCTGAAACTGATACAAAGCAGTGGTCCTCTAACATCCAATGCTTGTCAGTTAAGATGAGAAACGTGTGAGCATCGTGAATGATGTAGTTCGTTTGAGCTGTAAAGAAACTGCCCTTACCTGAAAAGAATTCTTGCTTTTAGGAAGACTCAGAGCCTGGGATTTAACTCCTTTTCTGAAGTGAAACACACAGTAGAGTTCTCCTCCATTGATCACACTCTGCTTTAGAGCGAGAAGCACGCACTTGCTTTCTAGTGTCTCTAATAAACCAGGAAAAGTGAGTGTGCTCAGAACAAAAGAACGGGGTTTCCTACACATATGGACCATATCTAGTTAAACTCTGCCTCTGAAACTGAAACAAACAACAGGTCCTCTAACATCCAATGCTTGTCAGTTAAGATGAGAAACGTGTGAGCTTCGTGAACGATGTAGATCGTTTGAGCCATAAAGTGACTGTCCTTACCTGAAACGAAGTCTTGCTTGTAGGAATACACAGAGCCTGGGATTTAACTCCATTTCTGAAGGGAAACACACAGCACTGATATCATCCATGGATCACACTCGGCGTTAGAATGAGAAGGACGTTCTTGCTTTCTAGCGTCTCAAATACTGCATGAAATATGAGTGTGCTCAGAACAAATAAACAGTGTTTCCTACACATATGGACCATATCTAGTTAAACTCTGCTTCTGAAAATGAAACAAACCACAGGTCCTCTAACATCCAATGCTTGTTAGTTAAGATGAGAAACGTGTGAGCTTCGTAAACAATGTTGTTCGTTTGAGCTGTAAAGAAACTGCAGTTACCTGAAACGACGTCTTGCTTGTCGGAAGACTCAGAGCCTGGGATTTAACTCCATTTCTGAAGGGAAACAAACAGCATAGTTCTCATCCATGGATCACAATCTGATTTAGAGCAAGAGGCACCCTCTTGCTTTCTAGTGTGTCTAATACAGCAGGAAATGTGAGTGTGCTCAGAACAAAAAAACGGTGTTTCCTACACATATGGATCATATCTAGTTAAACTCTGCTTCTGAAAATGAAACAAACCACAGGTCCTCTAACATCGAATGCTTGTCAGTTAAGATGAGAAACGTGTGAGCTTCGTGAACGATGTAGTTCGTTTGAGCTGTAAAGTGACTGCCCTTACCTGAAATGAATTCTTGCTTGTAGGAAGACACAGAGCCTGGGATTTAACTCCATTTCTGAAGGGAAACACAAAGGAGAGTTATCATCCATGGATCACATTCTGCTTTAGAGCAAGAAGCACACTATTGCTTTCTAGATTCTCTAAGAGAGAAGGAAATGTGAGTGTGCTGAGAACAAAAGAACGGTGTTTCCTACAAATACGGACCATGTCTAGTCCAACTCTGCTTCTGAAACGGATAATAAGCACTGGTCCTCTAACATCCAATGCTTGTCATTTAAGATGAGAAACGTGTGATCTTCGTGAACGATGTAGTTCGTTTTAGCTGTAAAGAAACTGTCATTACCTGAAAAGAATTCTTGCTTTTAGGAAGACTCAGATCCTGGGATTTAACTCCTTTTCTAAAGTGAAACACACAGAAGAGTTCTCATCCATTGATCACACTCTGCTTTAGAGCGAGAAGCACACTCTTGCTTTCTAGTGTCTCTAATACAGCAGGAAACGTGAGTGTGCTGAGAACAAAAGAACGAAGTTTCCTACACATACGGACCATATGTAGTCCAACTCTGCTTCTGAAAAAGAAATAAACCACAGGTCCTCTAACATCCAATGCTTGTCAATTAAGATGAGAAATGTGTGAGATTCGTGAATGATGTAGTTCGTTTGAGCTGAAAAGTGACTTCCCTTACCTGAAACGAAGTCTTCCTTGTAGGAAGACACAGAGCCTGGGATTTAACTCCATTTCTGAAGGGAAACACACAGGACAGTTATCATCCATGGATCACACTCTGTTTTAGAGCAAGAAGAACGCTCATGCTTTCTATATTCTCTAATATAGCAGGAAACTTGAGAGTGCTCAGAACAAAAGAACTGTTTTTCCTACACATATGGACCATATCTAGTTCAACACTGCTTCAGAAACTGAAACAAATCACAGGTCCTCTAACATCCAATGCTTGTCCTTTAAGATGAGAAACGTGTGAGCTTCATGAACAATGTAGTTCATTTGAGCTCTAAAGAAACTGCCCTTACCTGAAAAGAAGTCCTGTTTGTAGGAAGACTCAGAGCCTGGGATTTAACTACCTTTCTGAAGGGAAACAAACAGCATAGTTCTCATCCATGGATCACAATCTGCTTTAGAGCAAGAGGCACGCTCTTGCTTTCTAGTGTCTCTAATACAGCAGGAAATGTGAGTGTGCTCAGAACAAAAGAACGGTGTTTCCTACACATATGGACCATATCTAGTTAAACTCTGCTTCTGAAAATGAAATAAACCACAGGTCCTCTAACATCCAATGCTTGTCAATTAAGATGAGAAATGTGTGAGCTTCGTGAATGATGTAGTTCGTTTGAGCTGAAAAGTGACTTCCCTTACCTGAAACGAAGTCTTCCTTGTCGGAAGACACAGAGCCTGGGATTTAACTCCATTTCTGAAGGGAAACACACAGGACAGTTATCATCCATGGATCACACTCTGTTTTAGAACAAGAAGAACGCTCTTGCTTTCTATATTCTCTAATACAGCAGGAAATTTGAGTGTGCTGAGAACAAAAGAACGGTGTTTCCTACACATACGGGCCATATCTAGTCCAACTCTGCTTCTAAAACTGATACAAAGCACAGGTCCTCTAACATGCAATGCTTGTCATTTAAGATGAGAAACGTGTGAGCTTCATGAACAATGTAGTTCATTTGAGCTGTAAAGAAACTGCCCTTACCTGAAAAGAAGTCCTGTTTTTAGGAAGACTCAGAGCCTGGAATTTAACTCCATTTCTGAAGTGAAACACACAGCAGAGTTCTCATCCATTGATCACACTCTGCTTTAGGGCAAGAAGCACGCTCTTGCTTTCTAGAGGCTCTAAGACAGCAGGAAACGTGAGTGTGCTGAGAACAAAAGAACGGTGTTTCCTACACATACGGACCATGTCTAGTCCAACTCTGCTTCTGAAATGGATACAAAGCACTGGTCCTCTAACATACAATGCTTGTCAGTTAAGAGGAGAAATGTGTGATCTTCGTGAATGACGTAGTTCGTTTCAGCTGAAAAGTGACTGCCCTTACCTGAAACGAAGTCTTGCTTGTAGGAAGACACACAGCCCTGGATTTATCTCCAATTATGAAGGGAAACACACAGCAGAGTTCTCATCCACTGATCACACTCTGCTTTAGAGCAAGAGGCACGCTCTGGCTTTCTAGAGTCTCTAAGAGAGCATGAAACGTGAGTGTGCTGAGAACAAAAGAACGGTGTTTCCTACACATACGGACCATATCTAGTCCAACTCTGCTTCTGAAACTGATACAAAGCAGAGGTCCTCTAACATCCAATGCTTCTCAGTTAAGATGAGAAACGTGTGAGCTTCGTGAACGATGTAGTTTGTTTGAGCTGTAAAGTGACTCTCCTTACCTGAAACGAAGTCTTGATTGTAGGAAGACAAAGAGCCTGGGATTTAACTCCATTTCTGAAGGGAAACAAACAGCACTGTTATCATCCATGGATCACACTCGGCTTTAGAGCGAGAAGGACAGAATTGCTTTCTAGCGTCTCTAATACAGCAGGAAATCTGAGTGTGCTCAGAACAAAAGAATGGTGTTTCCTACACATAGGGACCATATCAAGTTCAACTCTGCTTCTGAAACTGAAACAAACCACAGGTCCTCTAAAATCCTATGCTTGTTAGTGAAGATGAGAAATGTGTGAGCTTCGTGAAAGATGTAGTTCCTTTGAGCTATAAAGTGACTGTCCTTACTTGAAATGAAGTCTTGCTTGTAGGAAGACACAGAGCCTGGGATTTAACTCCATTTCTGAAGGGAAACACACAGGACAGTTATCATCCATGGATCACACTCTGTTTTAGAGCAAGAAGAACTCTCTTGCTTTCTATATTCTCTAATACAGCAGGAAACTTGAGTGTGCTCAGAACAAAAGAACGGTTTTTCCTACACATACGGACCATATCTAGTTCAACACTGCTTCAGAAACTGAAACAAATCACAGGTCCTCTAACATCCAATGCTTGTCATTTAAGATGAGAAACGTGTGAGCTTCATGAACAAGGTAGTTCATTTGAGCTGTAAAGAAACTGCCCTTACCTGAAAAGAAGTCCTGTTTTTAGGAAGACTCAGAGCCTGGAATTTAACTCCATTTCTGAAGTGAAACACACAGCAGAGTTCTCATCCATTGATCACACTCTGCTTTAGAGCAAGAAGCACGCTCTTGCTTTCTAGAGGCTCTAAGACAGCAGGAAACGTGAGTGTGCTGAGAACAAAAGAACGATGTTTCCTACACATACGGACCATATGTAGTCCAACTCTGCTTCTGAAACTGTTACAAAGCACTGATCCTCTAAAATCCAATTTTTGTCAGTTAAGATGAGGAACGAGTGAGTTTCGTGAACGATGTAGTTCCTTTGAGCTGTAAAGTGACTGCCCTTACCTGAAATGAATTCTTGCTTGTAAGAAGACAAAGAGCCTGGGATTTAACTCCATTTCTGAATTGAAACACACAGCAGAGTTCTCATCCACTGATCACACTCTGCTTTAGAGCAAGAGGCACGCTCTTGCTTTCTAGATTCTCTAAGACAGCAGGAAACGTGAGTGTGCTGAGAACAAAAGAACGGTGTTTGCTACACATACAGAACATATCTAGTTCAACACTGCTTCAGAAACTGAAACAAATCACAGGTCTTCTAACATCCAATGCTTGTCATTTAAGAGGAGAAACGTGTGAGCTTCGTGAATGACGTAGTTCTTTTGAGCTGAAAAGTGACTGCCCTTACCTGAAACGAAGTCTTGCTTGTAGGAAGACATAGAGCCTGGGATTTAACTACATTTCTGAAGTGAAACACACAGCAGAGTTCTCATCCATTGATCACACTCTGCTTTAGAGCAAGAAGCAAGCTCTTGCTTTCTAGAGGCTCTAAGACAGCATGAAACGTGAGTGTGCTGAGAACAAAAGAACAATGTTTCCTACACATACGGACCATATCTAGTTGAACTCTGCTTCTGAAACTCAAACAAACCACAGGTCCTCTAACATCCAATGCTTGTCAGTTAAGATGATTAACGTTTGAGCTTCGTGAACGATGTAGTTCGTTTGAGCTGCAAAGAAACTGCCCTTACGTGAAAAGAATTATTGCTTGTAGGAAGACATAGAGCCTGGGATTTAACTACATTTCTGAAGTGAAACACACAGCACTGTTATCATCAATGGATCACACTCGACTTCAGAGCGAGAAGGACGCTATTGCTTTCTAGAGGCTCTAAGACAGCAGGAAATCTGAGTGTGCTCAGAAAAAAAGAATGGTGTTTCCTACACATAGGAACCATATCAAGTTCAACTCTGCTTCTGAAACTGGAACACACCACAGGTCCTCTAAAATCCTATGCTTGTTAGTTAAGATGAGAAACGTGTGAGCTTCATGAACGATGTAGTTCGTTTGAGCTGTAAAGTGACTGTCCTTACCTGAAATGAAGTCTTGCTTGTAGGAAGACACAGATCCTGGGATTTAACTCCTTTTCTGAAGTGAAACACGCAGAAGAGTTCTCATCCATTGATCACACTCTGCTTTAGAGCGAGAAGCACGTTCTTGCTTTCTAGTGTCTCTAATAAACCAGGAAAAGTGAGTGTGCTGAGAACAAAAGAACGATGTTTCCTACACATATGGACCATATGTAGTCCAACTCTGCTTCTGAAACTGATACAAAGCACTGATCCTCTAAAATCCAATTCTTGTCAGTTAAGATGAGGAACGAGTGAGTTTCGTCAACGATGTAGTTCTTTTGAGCTGTAAAGTGACTGCCCGTACCTGAAATGAATTCTTGCTTGTAAGAAGACAAAGAGCCTGGGATTTAACTCCATTTCTGAATTGAAACACACAGCAGAGTTCTCATCCACTGATCACACTCTGCTTTAGAGCAAGAGGCACGCTCTTGCTTTCTAGAGTCTCTAAGACAGCAGGAAACGGGAGTGTGCTGAGAACAAAAGAA
This sequence comes from Onychomys leucogaster, assembly GCA_949786385.1. Taxonomy (NCBI): domain Eukaryota; kingdom Metazoa; phylum Chordata; class Mammalia; order Rodentia; family Cricetidae; genus Onychomys; species Onychomys leucogaster. Next base: position 2,870,254 of record CATKUP010000035.1, read on the forward strand.
CGGTGATTGCTACACATACGGACCATGTCTAGTCCAACTCTGCTTCTGAAACGGATACAAAGCACTGGTCCTCTAACATCCCATGCTTGTCAGTTCAGAGGAGAAACGTGTGAGCTTCGTGAATGACGTAGTTCGTTTGAGCTGAAAAGTGACTGCCCTTCCCTGAAACGAAGTATTGCTTGTAGGAAGACACAGAGCCTGGGATTTATCTCCAATTTTGAAGGGAAACACACAGCAGAGTTCTCATCCATTGATCACACTCTGCTTTAGAACAAGAAGCATGCTCTTGCTTTCTAGAGGCTCTAAGACAGCATGAAACGTGAGTGTGCTGAGAACAAAAGAACAATGTTTCCTACACATACGGACCATATCTAGTTGAACTCTGCTTCTGAAACTCAAACAAACCACAGGTCCTCTAACATCCAATGCTTGTCAGTTAAGATGAGAAACGTTTGAGCTTCGTGAACGATGTAGTTCGTTTGAGCTGCAAAGAAACTGCCCTTACGTGAAAAGAATTATTGCTTGTAGGAAACTCAGAACCTGGAATTTAACTCCATTTCTGAAGTGAAACACACAGCAGATTTATCATCCATTGATCACACTCTGTGATTAGAGCAAGAAGCATGCTCTTGCTTTCTAGAGGCTCTAAGACAGCATGACACGTGAGTGTGCTGAGAACAAAAGAACGATGTTTCCTACACATACGGACCCTATGTAGTACAACTCTGCTTCTGAAACTGATACAAAGCACTGGTCCTCTAACATCCAATGCTTGTCAGTTAAGATGAGAAATGTGTGAGCTTCGTGAACAATGTAGTTCGTTGGAGCTGTAAAGAAACTGCCCTTACCTGAAAAGAATTTTTGCTTTTAGGAAGACTCAGAGCCTGGGATTTAACTCCTTTTCTGAAGTCAAACAGGCAGAAGAGTTCTCATCCATTGATCACACTCTGCTTTAGAGCGAGAAGCACGCTCTTGTTTCTAGAGTCTCTAAGACAGCAGAACACGTGAGTGTGCTGAGAACAAAAGAACGGTGTTTCCTACACATACGGACCATATCTAGTCCAACTCTCCTTCTGAAACTGATACAAAGCACTGGTCCTCTAAAATCCAATGCTTATCTGTTAAGATGAGAAATGTGTGAGCTCAGTGAGCGATGTAGTTCGTTTGAGCTGAAAAGTGACTGCTGTTACCTGAAACGAAGTCTTGCTTGTAGGAAGACACAGAGCCTGGGATTTAACTCCATCTCTGAAGGGAAACACACAGCAGAGTTCTCATCCATGGATCACACTCTGCTTTAGAGCGAGAAGCACGCTCTTGCTTTCTAGAGTCTCTATAAAGCAGGTAATCTGAGTGTGCCCAGAACAAAAGAACGGTGTTTCCTACACATACGGACCATATCTAGTCCAACTCTGTTTCTGTAACTGAAACAAAGCACTGGTCCTCTAACATCCAATCCTTGTCAGTTAAGATGAGAAACGTGTGAGCTTTGAGAATGATGTAGTTCCCTTGAACTGAAAAGTGACTGCCCTTACCTGTAACGAAGTCTTGCTTGTAGGAAGACTCAGAGCCTGGGATTTAACACCATTTCTGAAGTGAAACACACAGCAGTGTTCTCATCCATGGATCACACTCTGCTTTAGAACAAGAAGCACGCTCTTGCTTTCTAGAGTCTCTAAGACGGTAGGAAACGTGAGTGTGCTGAGAACAAAAGAACGGTGTTTCCTACACATACGGACCATACCTAGTCCAACTCTCTTTCTGAAACTGACACAAAGCACTGGTCCTCTAACATCCAATGCTTGTCAGTTAAGATGAGAAACGTGTGAGCTTTGAGAATGATGTAGTTCCTTTGAACTGAAAAGTGACTGCCCTTACCTGTAAGGAAGTCTTGCTTGTAGTAAGACACAGAGCCAGGGATTTACCTCCATCTCTGAAGGGAAACACACAGCAGAGTTCTCATCCATGGATCACACTCTGCTTTAGAGCGAGAAGCACGCTCTTGCTTTCTGGATTCTCTAACACAGCAGGAAACGTGAGTGTGCTGAGAACAAAAGAACGGTGTTTCCTACACATACGGACCATATCTAGTCCAACCCAGCTACTGAAACTGTTACAAAGCACTGGTCCTCTAACATCCAATGCTTGTCTGTTAAGATGAGAAACATGTGAGTTTCGTGAACGATGTAGTTCGTTTGAGCAGAAAAGTGACTGCCCTTACCTTAAACGAAGTCTTGCTTGTAGGAAGACACAGAGTTTGGGATTTAACTCCATTTCTGAAGGGAAACACACAGAATAGTTTTCATCCATGGATCACAATCTGCTTTAGAGCGAGAAGCACGCTCTTGCTTTCTAAATTCTCTAAGACAGCAGGAAACGTGAGTGGGCTGAGAACAAAAGTATGTTGTTTCCTACACATATGGACCATATCTAGTACAACTCTGTTTCTGAAACCGACACAAAGCACTGGTCCTCTAACATCCAATGCTTGTCAGTGAAGATGAGAAACGTGTGAGCTTTGAGAATGATGTAGTTCCTTTGAACTGAAAAGTGACTGCCCTTACCTGTAACGAAGTCTTGCTTGTAGTAAGACACAGAGCCTGGGATTTACCTCCATCTCTGAAGGGAAACACACAGCAGAGTTCTCATCCATGGATCACACTCTGCTTTAGAGCGAGAAGCACGCTCTTGCTTTCTGGAGTCTCTAACACAGCAGGAAACGTGAGTGTGCTGAGAACAAAAGAACGGTGTTTCCTACACATACGGACCATATCTAGTCCAACTCTGCTTCTGAAACTGATACGAAGCACTGGTCCTCTAACATCCAATGCTTGTCTGTTAAGATGAGAACCGTGTGAGCTTCATAAACTATGTAGTTCGTTTGAGATGACAAGTTACTGCCCTTACCTGAATCGAAGTCTTGCTTATAGGAAGACACAGAGCCTGGGATTTAACTCCATTTCTGAAGGGAAACACACAGCATAGCTCTCACCCATGGATCACACTCTGCTTTACAGCAAGAAGCACGCTCTTGTTTCTAGAGTCTCTAATACAGCAGGAAATCTCAGTGTGCCCAGAACAAAAGAACAGAGTTTCGTACACATACGGACCATATGTAGTCCAACTCTTCTTCTGAAACTGATACAATGCACTGGTCCTCAACATCCAATGCTTGTCAGTTAAGATTAGAAACGTGTGATCTTCGTGAACGATATAGTTCGTTTGAGCAGAAAAGTGACTGCCCTTACCCGAAACGAAGTCTTGCTTGTAGGAAGACTCAGAGCCTGGGATTTAACTCCATTTCTGAAGTGAAACACACAGCAGTGTTCTCATCCATTGATCACACTCTGCTTTAGAACAAGAAGCACGCTCTTGCTTTCTAGAGTCTCTAAGACAGCAGGAAACGTGAGTGTGCTGAGAACAAAAGAACGGTGTTTCCTACACATACGGACCATATTTAATCCAACTCTGTTTCTGTAACTGACACAAAGCACTGGTCCTCTAACATCCAATGCTTGTCAGTTAAGATGAGAAACGTGTGAGCTTTGAGAATGATGTAGTTCCTTTGAAATGAAAAGTGACTGCCCTTACCTGTAACGAAGTCTTGGTTGTAGTAAGACACAGAGCCTGGGATTTACCTCCATCTCTGAAGGGAAACACAAAGCAGAGTTCTCATCCATGGATCATACTCTGCTTTAGAGCGAGAAGCACGCTCTTGCTTTCTAGAGTCTCTAATACAGCAGGTAATCTGAGTGTGCCCAGAACAAAAGAAAGGTGTTTCCTACACATACAGACCATATCTACTCCAACTCAGCTTCTGAAACTGATACAAAGCAATGGTCCTCTAACATCCAATGCTTGTCTGTTAAGATGAGAAACATGTGATCTTCGTGTACGATGTAGTTCGTTTGAGCATAAAAGTGACTGCCCTAAACTGTAACGAAGTCTTGCTTGTAGTAAGACACAGAGCCTGGGATTTAACTCCATCTCTGAAGGGAAACACACAGCAGAGTTCTCATCCATGGATCACACTCTGCTTTAGAGCGAGAAGCACGCTCTTGCTTTCTAGAGTCTCTAATACAGCAGGTAATCTGAGTGTGCCCAGAACAAAAGAACGGTGTTTCCTACACATACGGACCATATGTAGTCCAAATCTACTTCTGAAACTGATACAATGCACTGGTCCTCTAACATCCAATGCTTGTCAGTTAAGATGAGAAACGTGTGATCTTCGTGTATGATGTAGTTCGTTAGAGCAGAAAAGTGACTGCCCTTACCTGTAACGAGGTCTTGCTTGTAGGAAGACTCAGAGCCTGGGATTTAACTCCATTTCTGAAGAGAAACACACAGCAGTGTTCTCATCCATGGATCACACTCTGCTTTAGAACAAGAAGCACGCTCTTGCTTTCTAGAGTCTCTAAGACGGTAGGAAACGTGAGTGTGCTGAGAACAAAAGAACGGTGTTTCCTACACATACGGACCATACCTAGTCCAACTCTCTTTCTGAAACTGACACAAAGCACTGGTCCTCTAACATCCAATGCTTGTCAGTTAAGATGAGAAACGTGTTAGCTTTGAGAATGATGTAGTTCCTTTGAACTGAAAAGTGACTGCCGTTACCTGTAACGAAGTCTTGCTTGTAGTAAGACACAGATCCAGGGATTTACCTCCATCTCTGAAGGGAAACACACAGCAGAGTTCTCATCCCTGGATCACACTCTGCTTTAGAGCGAGAAGCACGCTCTTGCTTTCTGGATTCTCTAACACAGCAGGAAACGTGAGTGTGCTGAGAACAAAAGAACGGTGTTTCCTACACATACGGACCATATCTAGTCCAACCCAGCTACTGAAACTGTTACAAAGCACTGGTCCTCTAACATCCAATGCTTGTCTGTTAAGATGAGAAACATGTGAGTTTCGTGAACGATGTAGTTCGTTTGAGCAGAAAAGTGACTGCCCTTACCTTAAACGAAGTCTTGCTTGTAGGAAGACACAGAGTTTGGGATTTAACTCCATTTCTGAAGGGAAACACACAGAATAGTTTTCATCCATGGATCACAATCTGCTTTAGAGCGAGAAGCACGCTCTTGCTTTCTGGAGTCTCTAACACAGCAGGAAACGTGAGTGTGCTGAGAACAAAAGAACGGTGTTTCCTACACATATGGACCATATCTAGTCCAACTCTGCTTCTGAAATTGATACGAAGCACTGGTCCTCTAACATCCAATGCTTGTCTGTTAAGATGAGAACCGTGTGAGCTTCATAAACTATGTAGTTCGTTTGAGATGTCAAGTGACTGCCCTTACCTGAAACGAAGTCTTGCTTATAGGAAGACACAGAGCCTGGGATTTAACTCCATTTCTGAAGGGAAACACACAGCATAGCTCTCACCCATGGATCACACTCTGCTTTACAGCAAGAAGCACGCTCTTGTTTCTAGAGTCTCTAATACAGCAGGAAATCTCAGTGTGCCCAGAACAAAAGAACAGAGTTTCGTACACATACGGACCATATGTAGTCCAACTCTTCTTCTGAAACTGATACAATGCACTGGTCCTCAACATCCAATGCTTGTCAGTTCAGATTAGAAACGTGTGATCTTCGTGAACGATGTAGTTCGTTTGAGCAGAAAAGTGACTGCCCTTACCCGAAACGAAGTCTTGCTTGTAGGAAGACTCAGAGCCTGGGATTTAACTCCATTTCTGAAGTGAAACACATAGCAGTGTTCTCATCCATTGATCACACTCTGCTTTAGAACAAGAAGCACGCTCTTGCTTTCTAGAGTCTCTAAGACAGCAGGAAACGTGAGTGCGCTGAGAACAAAAGAACGGTGTTTCCTACACATACGGACCATATTTAATCCAACTCTGTTTCTGTAACTGACACAAAGCACTGGTCCTCTAACATCCAATGCTTGTCAGTTAAGATGAGAAACGTGTGAGCTTTGAGAATGATGTAGTTCCTTTGAAATGAAAAGTGACTGCCCTTACCTGTAACGAAGTCTTGGTTGTAGTAAGACACAGAGCCTGGGATTTACCTCCATCTCTGAAGGGAAACACACAGCAGAGTTCTCATCCATGGATCACACTCTGCTTTAGAGCGAGAAGCACGCTCTTGCTTTCTAGAGTCTCTAATACAGCAGGTAATCTGAGTGTGCCCAGAACAAAAGAAAGGTGTTTCCTACACATACAGACCATATCTACTCCAACTCAGCTTCTGAAACTGATACAAAGCAATGGTCCTCTAACATCCAATGCTTGTCTGTTAAGATGAGAAACATGTGATCTTCGTGTACGATGTAGTTCGTTTGAGCATAAAAGTGACTGCCCTAAACTGTAACGAAGTCTTGCTTGTAGTAAGACACAGAGCCTGGGATTTAACTCCATCTCTGAAGGGAAACACACAGCAGAGTTCTCATCCATGGATCACACTCTGCTTTAGAGCGAGAAGCACGCTCTTGCTTTCTAGAGTCTCTAATACAGCAGGTAATCTGAGTGTGCCCAGAACAAAAGAAAGGTGTTTCCTACACATACGGACCATATGTAGTACAAATCTGCTTCTGAAACTGATAAAATGCACTGGTCCTCTAACATCCAATGCTTGTCAGTTAAGATGAGAAACCTGTGATCTTCGTGAACGATGTAGTTCGTTTGAGCAGAAAAGTGACTGCCCTTACCTGAAACGAAGTCTTGCTTGTAGAAAGACTCGGAGCCTGGGATTTAACTCCATTTCTGAAGAGAAACAAACAGCAGTGTTTTCATCCATTGTCACACTCTGCTTTAGAACAAGAAGCACGCTCTTGCTTTCTAGAGTCTCTAAGACAGCAGGAAACGTGAGTGTGCTGAGAACAAAAGAATGGTGTTTCCTACACATACGGAACATATCTAGTCCAACTCTGCTTCTGAAACTGATACAAAGCACTGGTCCTCTAACATCCAATGCTTGTCTGTTAAGATGAGAACCGTGTGAGCTTCGTAAACGATGTAGTTCGTTTGAGATGACAAGTGACTGCCCTTACCTGAAACGAAGTCTTGCTTATAGGAAGACACAGAGCCTGGGATTTAACTCCATTTCTGAAGGGAAACACACAGAATAGTTTTCATCCATGGATCACAATATGCTTTAGAGCGAGAAGCACGCTCTTGCTTTCTAAATTCTCTAAGACAGCAGGAAACGTGAGTGCGCTGAGAACAAAAGAACGGTGTTTCCTACACATACGGACCATATCTAGTCCAACTCTGCTTCTGAAACTGACACAAAGCACTGGTCCACTAAAATCCAATGCTTGTCAGTTAAGATGAGAAACGTGTGAGTTTTGAGAATGATGTAGTTCCTTTGAACTGAAAAGTGACTGCCCTTACCTGTAACAAAGTCTTGCTTGTAGTAAGACACAGAGCCTGGGATTTAACTCCATCTCTGAAGGGAAACACACAGCAGAGTTCTCATCCATGGATCACACTCTGCTTTAGAGCGAGAAGCACGCTCTTGCTTTCTAGAGTCTCTAATACAGCAGGTAATCTGAGTGTGCCCAGAACAAAAGAACGGTGTTTCCTACACATACGGACCATATGTAGTCCAAATCTGCTTCCGAAACTGATAAAATGAACTGGTCCTCTAACATCCAATGCTTGTCAGTTAAGATGAGAAACCTGTGATCTTCGTGAACGATGTAGTTAGTTTGAGCAGAAAAGTGACTGCCCTTACCTGAAACAAAGTCTTGCTTGTAGAAAGACTGGGAGCCTGGGATTTAACTCCATTTCTGAAGTGAAACACACAGCAGTGTTCTCATCCATTGTCACACTCTGCTTTAGAACAATAAGCACGCTCTTGCTTTCTAGAGTCTCTAAGACAGCAGGAAACGTGAGTGTGCTGACAACAAAAGAACGGTGTTTCCTACACATACGGACCATATCTAGTCCAACTCAACTTCTGAAACTGATACAAAGCACTGGTCCTCTAAAATCCAATGCTTATCTGGTAAGATGAGAAATGTGTGAGCTCAGTGAGCGATGTAGTTCGTTTGAGCAGAAAAGTGACTGCCCTTACCTTAAACGAAATCTTGCTTGTAGGAAGACACAGAGTCTGGGATTTAACTCCATTTCTGAAGGGAAACACACAGAATAGTTTTCATCCATGGATCACAATATGCTTTAGAGCGAGAAGCACGCTCTTGCTTTCTAAATTCTCTAAGACAGCAGGAAACGTGAGTGCGCTGAGAACAAAAGAACGGTGTTTCCTACACATACGGACCATATCTAGTCCAACTCTGCTTCTGAAACTGACACAAAGCACTGGTCCACTAAAATCCAATGCTTGTCAGTTAAGATGAGAAACGTGTGAGCTTTGAGAATGATGTAGTTCCTTTGAACTGAAAAGTGACTGCCCTTACCTGTAACAAAGTCTTGCTTGTAGTAAGACACAGAGCCTGGGATTTAACTCCATCTCTGAAGGGACACACACAGCAGAGTTCTCATCCATGGATCACACTCTGCTTTAGAGCGAGAAGCACGCTCTTCCTTTCTAGAGTCTCTAATAAAGCAGGTAATATGAATGTGCCCAGAACAAAAGAACGGTGTTTCCTACACATACAGACCATATCTACTCCAACTCAGCTTCTGAAACTGATACAAAGCAATGGTCCTCTAACATCCAATGCTTGTCTGTTAAGATGAGAAACATGTGATCTTCGTGTACGATGTAGTTCGTTTGAGCATAAAAGTGACTGCCCTAAACTGTAACGAAGTCTTGCTTGTAGGAAGACACAGAGTTTGGGATTTAACTCCATTTCTGAAGTGAAACACACAGCAGTGTTCTCATCTATGGATCACACTCTGCTTTAGAACAAGAAGCACGCTCTTGCTTTCTAGATTCTCTAAGACGGTAGGAAACGTGAGTGTGCTGAGAACAAAAGAACGGTGTTTCCTACACATACGGACCATACCTAGTCCAACTCTCTTTCTGAAAATGACACAAAGCACTGGTCCTCTAACATCCAATGCTTGTCAGTTAAGATGAGAAACGTGTGAGCTTTGAGAATGATGTAGTTCCTTTGAACTGAAAAGTGACTGCCGTTACCTGTAACGAAGTCTTGCTTGTAGTAAGACACAGAGCCAGGGATTTACCTCCATCTCTGAAGGGAAACACACAGCAGAGTTCTCATCCATGGATCACACTCTGCTTTAGAGCGAGAAGCACGCTCTTGCTTTCTGGATTCTCTAACACAGCAGGAAACGTGAGTGTGCTGAGAACAAAAGAACGGTGTTTCCTACACATACGGACCATATCTAGTCCAACCCAGCTACTGAAACTGTTACAAAGCACTGGTCCTCTAACATCCAATGCTTGTCTGTTAAGATGAGAAACATGTGAGTTTCGTGAACGATGTAGTTCGTTTGAGCAGAAAAGTGACTGCCCTTACCTTAAACGAAGTCTTGCTTGTAGGAAGACACAGAGTTTGGGATTTAACTCCATTTCTGAAGTGAAACACACAGCAGTGTTCTCATCCATTGATCACACTCTGCTTTAGAACAAGAAGCACGCTCTTGCTTTCTAGAGTCTCTAAGACAGCAGGAAACTTGAGTGTGCTGAGAACAAAAGAACGGTGTTTCCTACACATACGGACCATATTTAATCCAACTCTGTTTCTGTAACTGACACAAAGCACTGGTCCTCTAACATCCAATGCTTGTCAGTTAAGATGAGAAACGTGTGAGCTTTGAGAATGATGTAGTTCCTTTGAAATGAAAAGTGACTGCCCTTACCTGTAACGAAGTCTTGGTTGTAGTAAGACACAGAGCCTGGGATTTACCTCCATCTCTGAAGGGAAACACAAAGCAGAGTTCTCATCCATGGATCACACTCTGCTTTAGAGCGAGAAGCACGCTCTTGCTTTCTAGAGTCTCTAATACAGCAGGTAATCTGAGTGTGCCCAGAACAAAAGAAAGGTGTTTCCTACACATACAGACCATATCTACTCCAACTCAGCTTCTGAAACTGATACAAAGCAATGGTCCTCTAACATCCAATGCTTGTCTGTTAGGATGAGAAACATGTGATCTTCGTGTACGATGTAGTTCGTTTGAGCATAAAAGTGACTGCCCTAAACTGTAACGAAGTCTTGCTTGTAGTAAGACACAGAGCCTGGGATTTAACTCCATCTCTGAAGGGAAACACACAGCAGAGTTCTCATCCATGGATCACACTCTGCTTTAGAGCGAGAAGCACGCTCTTGCTTTCTAGAGTCTCTAATACAGCAGGTAATCTGAGTGTGCCCAGAACAAAAGAACGGTGTTTCCTACACATACGGACCATATGTAGTCCAAATCTACTTCTGAAACTGATACAATGCACTGGTCCTCTAACATCCAATGCTTGTCAGTTAAGATGAGAAACGTGTGATCTTCGTGTATGATGTAGTTCGTTAGAGCAGAAAAGTGACTGCCCTTACCTGTAACGAGGTCTTGCTTGTAGGAAGACTCAGAGCCTGGGATTTAACTCCATTTCTGAAGAGAAACACACAGCAGTGTTCTCATCCATGGATCACACTCTGCTTTAGAACAAGAAGCACGCTCTTGCTTTCTAGAGTCTCTAAGACGGTAGGAAACGTGAGTGTGCTGAGAACAAAAGAACGGTGTTTCCTACACATAGGGACCATACCTAGTCCAACTCTCTTTCTGAAACTGACACAAAGCACTGGTCCTCTAACATCCAATGCTTGTCAGTTAAGATGAGAAACGTGTTAGCTTTGAGAATGATGTAGTTCCTTTGAACTGAAAAGTGACTGCCGTTACCTGTAACGAAGTCTTGCTTGTAGTAAGACACAGAGCCAGGGATTTACCTCCATCTCTGAAGGGAAACACACAGCAGAGTTCTCATCCATGGATCACACTCTGCTTTAGAGCGAGAAGCACGCTCTTGCTTTCTGGATTCTCTAACACAGCAGGAAACGTGAGTGTGCTGAGAACAAAAGAACGGTGTTTCCTACACATACGGACCATATCTAGTCCAACCCAGCTACTGAAACTGTTACAAAGCACTGGTCCTCTAACATCCAATGCTTGTCTGTTAAGATGAGAAACATGTGAGTTTCGTGAACGATGTAGTTCGTTTGAGCAGAAAAGTGACTGCCCTTACCTTAAACGAAGTCTTGCTTGTAGGAAGACACAGAGTTTGGGATTTAACTCCATTTCTGAAGGGAAACACACAGAATAGTTTTCATCCATGGATCACAATCTGCTTTAGAGCGAGAAGCACGCTCTTGCTTTCTGGAGTCTCTAACACAGCAGGAAACGTGAGTGTGCTGAGAACAAAAGAACGGTGTTTCCTACACATATGGACCATATCTAGTCCAACTCTGCTTCTGAAACTGATACGAAGCACTGGTCCTCTAACATCCAATGCTTGTCTGTTAAGATGAGAACCGTGTGAGCTTCATAAACTATGTAGTTCGTTTGAGATGTCAAGTGACTGCCCTTACCTGAAACGAAGTCTTGCTTATAGGAAGACACAGAGCCTGGGATTTAACTCCATTTCTGAAGGGAAACACACAGCATAGCTCTCACCCATGGATCACACTCTGCTTTACAGCAAGAAGCACGCTCTTGTTTCTAGAGTCTCTAATACAGCAGGAAATCTCAGTGTGCCCAGAACAAAAGAACAGAGTTTCGTACACATACGGACCATATGTAGTCCAACTCTTCTTCTGAAACTGATACAATGCACTGGTCCTCAACATCCAATGCTTGTCAGTTCAGATTAGAAACGTGTGATCTTCGTGAACGATGTAGTTCGTTTGAGCAGAAAAGTGACTGCCCTTACCCGAAACGAAGTCTTGCTTGTAGGAAGACTCAGAGCCTGGGATTTAACTCCATTTCTGAAGTGAAACACATAGCAGTGTTCTCATCCATTGATCACACTCTGCTTTAGAACAAGAAGCACGCTCTTGCTTTCTAGAGTCTCTAAGACAGCAGGAAACGTGAGTGCGCTGAGAACAAAAGAACGGTATTTCCTACACATACGGACCATATTTAATCCAACTCTGTTTCTGTAACTGACACAAAGCACTGGTCCTCTAACATCCAATGCTTGTCAGTTAAGATGAGAAACGTGTGAGCTTTGAGAATGATGTAGTTCCTTTGAAATGAAAAGTGACTGCCCTTACCTGTAACGAAGTCTTGGTTGTAGTAAGACACAGAGCCTGGGATTTACCTCCATCTCTGAAGGGAAACACACAGCAGAGTTCTCATCCATGGATCACACTCTGCTTTAGAGCGAGAAGCACGCTCTTGCTTTCTAGAGTCTCTAATACAGCAGGTAATCTGAGTGTGCCCAGAACAAAAGAAAGGTGTTTCCTACACATACAGACCATATCTACTCCAACTCAGCTTCTGAAACTGATACAAAGCAATGGTCCTCTAACATCCAATGCTTGTCTGTTAAGATGAGAAACATGTGATCTTCGTGTACGATGTAGTTCGTTTGAGCATAAAAGTGACTGCCCTAAACTGTAACGAAGTCTTGCTTGTAGTAAGACACAGAGCCTGGGATTTAACTCCATTTCTGAAGGGAAACACACAGCAGAGTTCTCATCCATGGATCACACTCTGCTTTAGAGCGAGAAGCACGCTCTTGCTTTCTAGAGTCTCTAATACAGCAGGTAATCTGAGTGTGCCCAGAACAAAAGAAAGGTGTTTCCTACACATACGGACCATATGTAGTACAAATCTGCTTCTGAAACTGATAAAATGCACTGGTCCTCTAACATCCAATGCTTGTCAGTTAAGATGAGAAACCTGTGATCTTCGTGAACGATGTAGTTCGTTTGAGCAGAAAAGTGACTGCCCTTACCTGAAACGAAGTCTTGCTTGTAGAAAGACTCGGAGCCTGGGATTTAACTCCATTTCTGAAGAGAAACACACAGCAGTGTTTTCATCCATTGTCACACTCTGCTTTAGAACAAGAAGCACGCTCTTGCTTTCTAGAGTCTCTAAGACAGCAGGAAACGTGAGTGTGCTGAGAACAAAAGAATGGTGTTTCCTACACATACGGAACATATCTAGTCCAACTCTGCTTCTGAAACTGATACAAAGCACTGGTCCTCTAACATCCAATGCTTGTCTGTTAAGATGAGAACCGTGTGAGCTTCGTAAACGATGTAGTTCGTTTGAGATGACAAGTGACTGCCCTTACCTGAAACGAAGTCTTGCTTATAGGAAGACACAGAGCCTGGGATTTAACTCCATTTCTGAAGGGAAACACACAGAATAGTTTTCATCCATGGATCACAATATGCTTTAGAGCGAGAAGCACGCTCTTGCTTTCTAAATTCTCTAAGACAGCAGGAAACGTGAGTGCGCTGAGAACAAAAGAACGGTGTTTCCTACACATACGGACCATATCTAGTCCAACTCTGCTTCTGAAACTGACACAAAGCACTGGTCCACTAAAATCCAATGCTTGTCAGTTAAGATGAGAAACGTGTGAGTTTTGAGAATGATGTAGTTCCTTTGAACTGAAAAGTGACTGCCCTTACCTGTAACAAAGTCTTGCTTGTAGTAAGACACAGAGCCTGGGATTTAACTCCATCTCTGAAGGGAAACACACAGCAGAGTTCTCATCCATGGATCACACTCTGCTTTAGAGCGAGAAGCACGCTCTTGCTTTCTAGAGTCTCTAATACAGCAGGTAATCTGAGTGTGCCCAGAACAAAAGAACGGTGTTTCCTACACATACGGACCATATGTAGTCCAAATCTGCTTCCGAAACTGATAAAATGAACTGGTCCTCTAACATCCAATGCTTGTCAGTTAAGATGAGAAACCTGTGATCTTCGTGAACGATGTAGTTAGTTTGAGCAGAAAAGTGACTGCCCTTACCTGAAACAAAAGTCTTGCTTGTAGAAAGACTGGGAGCCTGGGATTTAACTCCATTTCTGAAGTGAAACACACAGCAGTGTTCTCATCCATTGTCACACTCTGCTTTAGAACAATAAGCACGCTCTTGCTTTCTAGAGTCTCTAAGACAGCAGGAAACGTGAGTGTGCTGACAAAAAAAGAACGGTGTTTCCTACACATACGGACCATATCTAGTCCAACTCAACTTCTGAAACTGATACAAAGCACTGGTCCTCTAAAATCCAATGCTTATCTGTTAAGATGAGAAATGTGTGAGCTCAGTGAGCGATGTAGTTCGTTTGAGCAGAAAAGTGACTGCCCTTACCTTAAACGAAATCTTGCTTGTAGGAAGACACAGAGTCTGGGATTTAACTCCATTTCTGAAGGGAAACACACAGAATAGTTTTCATCCATGGATCACAATATGCTTTAGAGCGAGAAGCACGCTCTTGCTTTCTAAATTCTCTAAGACAGCAGGAAACGTGAGTGCGCTGAGAACAAAAGAACGGTGTTTCCTACACATACGGACCATATCTAGTCCAACTCTGCTTCTGAAACTGACACAAAGCACTGGTCCACTAAAATCCAATGCTTGTCAGTTAAGATGAGAAACGTGTGAGCTTTGAGAATGATGTAGTTCCTTTGAACTGAAAAGTGACTGCCCTTACCTGTAACAAAGTCTTGCTTGTAGTAAGACACAGAGCCTGGGATTTAACTCCATCTCTGAAGGGACACACACAGCAGAGTTCTCATCCATGGATCACACTCTGCTTTAGAGCGAGAAGCACGCTCTTCCTTTCTAGAGTCTCTAATAAAGCAGGTAATATGAATGTGCCCAGAACAAAAGAACGGTGTTTCCTACACATACAGACCATATCTACTCCAACTCAGCTTCTGAAACTGATACAAAGCAATGGTCCTCTAACATCCAATGCTTGTCTGTTAAGATGAGAAACATGTGATCTTCGTGTACGATGTAGTTCGTTTGAGCATAAAAGTGACTGCCCTAAACTGTAACGAAGTCTTGCTTGTAGTAAGACACAGAGCCTGGGATTTAACTCCATCTCTGAAGGGAAACACACAGCAGAGTTCTCATCCATGGATCACACTCTGCTTTAGAGCGAGAAGCACGCTCTTGCTTTCTAGAGTCTCTAATACAGCAGGTAATCTGAGTGTGCCCAGAACAAAAGAACGGTGTTTCCTACACATACGGACCATATGTAGTCCAAATCTACTTCTGAAACTGATACAATGCACTGGTCGTCTAACATCCAATGCTTGTCAGTTAAGATGAGAAACGTGTGATCTTCGTGTATGATGTAGTTCGTTAGAGCAGAAAAGTGACTGCCCTTACCTGTAACGAGGTCTTGCTGGTAGGAAGACTCAGAGCCTGGGATTTAACTCCATTTCTGAAGTGAAACACACAGCAGTGTTCTCATCCATGGATCACACTCTGCTTTAGAACAAGAAGCACGCTCTTGCTTTCTAGATTCTCTAAGACGGTAGGAAACGTGAGTGTGCTGAGAACAAAAGAACGGTGTTTCCTACACATACGGACCATACCTAGTCCAACTCTCTTTCTGAAAATGACACAAAGCACTGGTCCTCTAACATCCAATGCTTGTCAGTTAAGATGAGAAACGTGTGAGCTTTGAGAATGATGTAGTTCCTTTGAACTGAAAAGTGACTGCCGTTACCTGTAACGAAGTCTTGCTTGTAGTAAGACACAGAGCCAGGGATTTACCTCCATCTCTGAAGGGAAACACACAGCAGAGTTCTCATCCATGGATCACACTCTGCTTTAGAGCGAGAAGCACGCTCTTGCTTTCTAGAGTCTCTAATACAGCAGGTAATCTGAGTGTGCCCAGAACAAAAGAAAGGTGTTTCCTACACATACGGACCATATGTAGTACAAATCTGCTTCTGAAACTGATAAAATGCACTGGTCCTCTAACATCCAATGCTTGTCAGTTAAGATGAGAAACCTGTGATCTTCGTGAACGATGTAGTTCGTTTGAGCAGAAAAGTGACTGCCCTTACCTGAAACGAAGTCTTGCTTGTAGAAAGACTCGGAGCCTGGGATTTAACTCCATTTCTGAAGAGAAACACACAGCAGTGTTTTCATCCATTGTCACACTCTGCTTTAGAACAAGAAGCACGCTCTTGCTTTCTAGAGTCTCTAAGACAGCAGGAAACGTGAGTGTGCTGAGAACAAAAGAATGGTGTTTCCTACACATACGGAACATATCTAGTCCAACTCTGCTTCTGAAACTGATACAAAGCACTGGTCCTCTAACATCCAATGCTTGTCTGTTAAGATGAGAACCGTGTGAGCTTCGTAAACGATGTAGTTCGTTTGAGATGACAAGTGACTGCCCTTACCTGAAACGAAGTCTTGCTTATAGGAAGACACAGAGCCTGGGATTTAACTCCATTTCTGAAGGGAAACACACAGAATAGTTTTCATCCATGGATCACAATATGCTTTAGAGCGAGAAGCACGCTCTTGCTTTCTAGAGTCTCTAAGACAGCAGGAAACGTGAGTGCGCTGAGAACAAAAGAACGGTGTTTCCTACACATACGGACCATATCTAGTCCAACTCTGCTTCTGAAACTGACACAAAGCACTGGTCCACTAAAATCCAATACTTGTCAGTTAAGATGAGAAACGTGTGAGTTTTGAGAATGATGTAGTTCCTTTGAACTGAAAAGTGACTGCCCTTACCTGTAACAAAGTCTTGCTTGTAGTAAGACACAGAGCCTGGGATTTAACTCCATCTCTGAAGGGAAACACACAGCAGAGTTCTCATCCATGGATCACACTCTGCTTTAGAGCGAGAAGCACGCTCTTGCTTTCTAGAGTCTCTAATACAGCAGGTAATCTGAGTGTGCCCAGAACAAAAGAACGGTGTTTCCTACACATACGGACCATATGTAGTCCAAATCTGCTTCCGAAACTGATAAAATGAACTGGTCCTCTAACATCCAATGCTTGTCAGTTAAGATGAGAAACCTGTGATCTTCGTGAACGATGTAGTTAGTTTGAGCAGAAAAGTGACTGCCCTTACCTGAAACAAAAGTCTTGCTTGTAGAAAGACTGGGAGCCTGGGATTTAACTCCATTTCTGAAGTGAAACACACAGCAGTGTTCTCATCCATTGTCACACTCTGCTTTAGAACAATAAGCACGCTCTTGCTTTCTAGAGTCTCTAAGACAGCAGGAAACGTGAGTGTGCTGACAAAAAAAGAACGGTGTTTCCTACACATACGGACCATATCTAGTCCAACTCAACTTCTGAAACTGATACAAAGCACTGGTCCTCTAAAATCCAATGCTTATCTGTTAAGATGAGAAATGTGTGAGCTCAGTGAGCGATGTAGTTCGTTTGAGCAGAAAAGTGACTGCCCTTACCTTAAACGAAATCTTGCTTGTAGGAAGACACAGAGTCTGGGATTTAACTCCATTTCTGAAGGGAAACACACAGAATAGTTTTCATCCATGGATCACAATATGCTTTAGAGCGAGAAGCACGCTCTTGCTTTCTAAATTCTCTAAGACAGCAGGAAACGTGAGTGCGCTGAGAACAAAAGAACGGTGTTTCCTACACATACGGACCATATCTAGTCCAACTCTGCTTCTGAAACTGACACAAAGCACTGGTCCACTAAAATCCAATGCTTGTCAGTTAAGATGAGAAACGTGTGAGCTTTGAGAATGATGTAGTTCCTTTGAACTGAAAAGTGACTGCCCTTACCTGTAACAAAGTCTTGCTTGTAGTAAGACACAGAGCCTGGGATTTAACTCCATCTCTGAAGGGACACACACAGCAGAGTTCTCATCCATGGATCACACTCTGCTTTAGAGCGAGAAGCACGCTCTTCCTTTCTAGAGTCTCTAATAAAGCAGGTAATATGAATGTGCCCAGAACAAAAGAACGGTGTTTCCTACACATACAGACCATATCTACTCCAACTCAGCTTCTGAAACTGATACAAAGCAATGGTCCTCTAACATCCAATGCTTGTCTGTTAAGATGAGAAACATGTGATCTTCGTGTACGATGTAGTTCGTTTGAGCATAAAAGTGACTGCCCTAAACTGTAACGAAGTCTTGCTTGTAGTAAGACACAGAGCCTGGGATTTAACTCCATCTCTGAAGGGAAACACACAGCAGAGTTCTCATCCATGGATCACACTCTGCTTTAGAGCGAGAAGCACGCTCTTGCTTTCTAGAGTCTCTAATACAGCAGGTAATCTGAGTGTGCCCAGAACAAAAGAACGGTGTTTCCTACACATACGGACCATATGTAGTCCAAATCTACTTCTGAAACTGATACAATGCACTGGTCGTCTAACATCCAATGCTTGTCAGTTAAGATGAGAAACGTGTGATCTTCGTGTATGATGTAGTTCGTTAGAGCAGAAAAGTGACTGCCCTTACCTGTAACGAGGTCTTGCTGGTAGGAAGACTCAGAGCCTGGGATTTAACTCCATTTCTGAAGTGAAACACACAGCAGTGTTCTCATCCATGGATCACACTCTGCTTTAGAACAAGAAGCACGCTCTTGCTTTCTAGATTCTCTAAGACGGTAGGAAACGTGAGTGTGCTGAGAACAAAAGAACGGTGTTTCCTACACATACGGACCATACCTAGTCCAACTCTCTTTCTGAAAATGACACAAAGCACTGGTCCTCTAACATCCAATGCTTGTCAGTTAAGATGAGAAACGTGTGAGCTTTGAGAATGATGTAGTTCCTTTGAACTGAAAAGTGACTGCCGTTACCTGTAACGAAGTCTTGCTTGTAGTAAGACACAGAGCCAGGGATTTACCTCCATCTCTGAAGGGAAACACACAGCAGAGTTCTCATCCATGGATCACACTCTGCTTTAGAGCGAGAAGCACGCTCTTGCTTTCTGGATTCTCTAACACAGCAGGAAACGTGAGTGTGCTGAGAACAAAAGAACGGTGTTTCCTACACATACGGACCATATCTAGTCCAACCCAGCTACTGAAACTGTTACAAAGCACTGGTCCTCTAACATCCAATGCTTGTCTGTTAAGATGAGAAACATGTGAG
This sequence comes from Onychomys leucogaster, assembly GCA_949786385.1. Taxonomy (NCBI): domain Eukaryota; kingdom Metazoa; phylum Chordata; class Mammalia; order Rodentia; family Cricetidae; genus Onychomys; species Onychomys leucogaster. Next base: position 2,889,221 of record CATKUP010000035.1, read on the forward strand.
TTTCGTGAACGATGTAGTTCGTTTGAGCAGAAAAGTGACTGCCCTTACCTTAAACGAAGTCTTGCTTGTAGGAAGACACAGAGTTTGGGATTTAACTCCATTTCTGAAGGGAAACACACAGAATAGTTTTCATCCATGGATCACAATCTGCTTTAGAGTGAGAAGCACGCTCTTGCTTTCTAGAGTCTCTAACACAGCAGGAAACGTGAGTGTGCTGAGAACAAAAGAACGGTGTTTCCTACACATACGGACCATATCTAGTCCAACTCTGCTTCTGAAACTGATACGAAGCACTGGTCCTCTAACATCCAATGCTTGTCTGTTAAGATGAGAACCGTGTGAGCTTCATAAACTATGTAGTTCGTTTGAGATGTCAAGTGACTGCCCTTACCTGAAACGAAGTCTTGCTTATAGGAAGACACAGAGCCTGGGATTTAACTCCATTTCTGAAGGGAAACACACAGCATAGCTCTCACCCATGGATCACACTCTGCTTTACAGCAAGAAGCACGCTCTTGTTTCTAGAGTCTCTAATACAGCAGGAAATCTCAGTGTGCCCAGAACAAAAGAACAGAGTTTCGTACACATACGGACCATATGTAGTCCAACTCTTCTTCTGAAACTGATACAATGCACTGGTCCTCAACATCCAATGCTTGTCAGTTCAGATTAGAAACGTGTGATCTTCGTGAACGATGTAGTTCGTTTGAGCAGAAAAGTGACTGCCCTTACCCGAAACGAAGTCTTGCTTGTAGGAAGACTCAGAGCCTGGGATTTAACTCCATTTCTGAAGTGAAACACATAGCAGTGTTCTCATCCATTGATCACACTCTGCTTTAGAACAAGAAGCACGCTCTTGCTTTCTAGAGTCTCTAAGACAGCAGGAAACGTGAGTGCGCTGAGAACAAAAGAACGGTGTTTCCTACACATACGGACCATATTTAATCCAACTCTGTTTCTGTAACTGACACAAAGCACTGGTCCTCTAACATCCAATGCTTGTCAGTTAAGATGAGAAACGTGTGAGCTTTGAGAATGATGTAGTTCCTTTGAAATGAAAAGTGACTGCCCTTACCTGTAACGAAGTCTTGGTTGTAGTAAGACACAGAGCCTGGGATTTACCTCCATCTCTGAAGGGAAACACACAGCAGAGTTCTCCTCCATGGATCACACTCTGCTTTAGAGCGAGAAGCACGCTCTTGCTTTCTAGAGTCTCTAATACAGCAGGTAATCTGAGTGTGCCCAGAACAAAAGAAAGGTGTTTCCTACACATACAGACCATATCTACTCCAACTCAGCTTCTGAAACTGATACAAAGCAATGGTCCTCTAACATCCAATGCTTGTCTGTTAAGATGAGAAACATGTGATCTTAGTGTACGATGTAGTTCGTTTGAGCATAAAAGTGACTGCCCTAAACTGTAACGAAGTCTTGCTTGTAGTAAGACACAGAGCCTGGGATTTAACTCCATCTCTGAAGGGAAACACACAGCAGAGTTCTCATCCATGGATCAAACTCTGCTTTAGAGCGAGAAGCACGCTCTTGCTTTCTAGAGTCTCTAATACAGCAGGTAATCTGAGTGTGCCCAGAACAAAAGAAAGGTGTTTCCTACACATACGGACCATATGTAGTACAAATCTGCTTCTGAAACTGATAAAATGCACTGGTCCTCTAACATCCAATGCTTGTCAGTTAAGATGAGAAACCTGTGATCTTCGTGAACGATGTAGTTCGTTTGAGCAGAAAAGTGACTGCCCTTACCTGAAACGAAGTCTTGCTTGTAGAAAGACTCGGACCCTGGGATTTAACTCCATTTCTGAAGAGAAACACACAGCAGTGTTTTCATCCATTGTCACACTCTGCTTTAGAACAAGAAGCACGCTCTTGCTTTCTAGAGTCTCTAAGACAGCAGGAAACGTGAGTGTGCTGAGAACAAAAGAATGGTGTTTCCTACACATACGGACCATATCTAGTCCAACTCTGCTTCTGAAACTGATACAAAGCACTGGTCCTCTAACATCCAATGCTTGTCTGTTAAGATGAGAACCGTGTGAGCTTCGTAAACGATGTAGTTCGTTTGAGATGACAAGTGACTGCCCTTACCTGAAACGAAGTCTTGCTTATAGGAAGACACAGAGCCTGGGATTTAACTCCATTTCTGAAGGGAAACACACAGCATAGTTCTCACCCATGGATCACACTCTGCTTTACAGCAAGAAGCACGCTCTTGCTTTCTAGAGTCTCTAAGACAGCAGAAAACGTGAGTGTGCTGAGAACAAAAGAACGGTGTTTCCTACACATACGGACCATATCTAGTCCAACTCTCCTTCTGAAACTGATACAAAGCACTGGTCCTCTAACATCCAATGCTTGTCTGTTAAGATGAGAAACATGTGAGTTTCGTGAACGATGTAGTTCGTTTGAGCAGAAAAGTGACTGCCCTTAACTGTAACGAAGTCTTGCTTGTAGTAAGACACAGAGCCTGGGATTTACCACCATCTCTGAAGGGAAACACACAGCAGAGTTCTCATCCATGGATCACACTCTGCTTTAGAGCGAGAAGCACGCTCTTGCTTTCTAGAGTCTCTAATACAGCAGGTAATCTGAGTGTGCCCAGTACAAAAGAACGGTGTTTCCTACACATACGGACCATATGTAGTCCAAATCTGCTTCCGAAACTGATAAAATGAACTGGTCCTCTAACATCCAATGCTTGTCAGTTAAGATGAGAAACCTGTGATCTTCGTGAACGATGTAGTTCGTTTGAGCAGAAAAGTGACTGCCCTTACCTGAAACAAAGTCTTGCTTGTAGAAAGACTCGGAGCCTGGGATTTAACTCCATTTCTGAAGTGAAACACACAGCAGTGTTCTCATCCATTGTCACACTCTGCTTTAGAACAATAAGCACGCTCTTGCTTTCTAGAGTCTCTAAGACAGCAGGAAACGTGAGTGTGCTGAAAACAAAAGAACGGTGTTTCCTACACATACGGACCATATCTAGTCCAACTCAACTTCTGAAACTGATACAAAGCACTGGTCCTCTAAAATCCAATGCTTATCTGTTAAGATGAGAAATGTGTGAGCTCAGTGAGCGATGTAGTTCGTTTGAGCAGAAAAGTGACTGCCCTTACCTTAAACGAAATCTTGCTTGTAGGAAGACACAGAGTCTGGGATTTAACTCCATTTCTGAAGGGAAACACACAGAATAGTTTTCATCCATGGATCACAATATGCTTTAGAGCGAGAAGCACGCTCTTGCTTTCTAAATTCTCTAAGACAGCAGGAAACGTGAGTGTGCTGAGAACAAAAGAACGGTGTTTCCTACACATACGGACCATATCTAGTCCAACCCAGCTACTGAAACTGTTACAAAGCACTGGTCCTCTAACATCCAATGCTTGTCTGTTAAGATGAGAAACATGTGAGTTTCGTGAACGATGTAGTTCGTTTGAGCAGAAAAGTGACTGCCCTTACCTTAAACGAAGTCTTGCTTGTAGGAAGACACAGAGTTTGGGATTTAACTCCATTTCTGAAGGGAAACACACAGAATAGTTTTCATCCATGGATCACAATCTGCTTTAGAGTGAGAAGCACGCTCTTGCTTTCTGGAGTCTCTAACACAGCAGGAAACGTGAGTGTGCTGAGAACAAAAGAACGGTGTTTCCTACACATACGGACCATATCTAGTCCAACTCTGCTTCTGAAACTGATACGAAGCACTGGTCCTCTACCATCCAATGCTTGTCTGTTAAGATGAGAACCGTGTGAGCTTCATAAACTATGTAGTTCGTTTGAGATGTCAAGTGACTGCCCTTACCTGAAACGAAGTCTTGCTTATAGGAAGACACAGAGCCTGGGATTTAACTCCATTTCTGAAGGGAAACACACAGCATAGCTCTCACCCATGGATCACACTCTGCTTTACAGCAAGAAGCACGCTCTTGTTTCTAGAGTCTCTAATACAGCAGGAAATCTCAGTGTGCCCAGAACAAAAGAACAGAGTTTCGTACACATACGGACCATATGTAGTCCAACTCTTCTTCTGAAACTGATACAATGCACTGGTCCTCAACATCCAATGCTTGTCAGTTCAGATTAGAAACGTGTGATCTTCGTGAACGATGTAGTTCGTTTGAGCAGAAAAGTGACTGCCCTTACCCGAAACGAAGTCTTGCTTGTAGGAAGACTCAGAGCCTGGGATTTAACTCCATTTCTGAAGTGAAACACATAGCAGTGTTCTCATCCATTGATCACACTCTGCTTTAGAACAAGAAGCACGCTCTTGCTTTCTAGAGTCTCTAAGACAGCAGGAAACGTGAGTGCGCTGAGAACAAAAGAACGGTGTTTCCTACACATACGGACCATATTTAATCCAACTCTGTTTCTGTAACTGACACAAAGCACTGGTCCTCTAACATCCAATGCTTGTCAGTTAAGATGAGAAACGTGTGAGCTTTGAGAATGATGTAGTTCCTTTGAAATGAAAAGTGACTGCCCTTACCTGTAACGAAGTCTTGGTTGTAGTAAGACACAGAGCCTGGGATTTACCTCCATCTCTGAAGGGAAACACACAGCAGAGTTCTCATCCATGGATCACACTCTGCTTTAGAGCGAGAAGCACGCTCTTGCTTTCTAGAGTCTCTAATACAGCAGGTAATCTGAGTGTGCCCAGAACAAAAGAAAGGTGTTTCCTACACATACAGACCATATCTACTCCAACTCAGCTTCTGAAACTGATACAAAGCAATGGTCCTCTAACATCCAATGCTTGTCTGTTAAGATGAGAAACATGTGATCTTAGTGTACGATGTAGTTCGTTTGAGCATAAAAGTGACTGCCCTAAACTGTAACGAAGTCTTACTTGTAGTAAGACACAGAGCCTGGGATTTAACTCCATCTCTGAAGGGAAACACACAGCAGAGTTCTCATCCATGGATCACACTCTGCTTTAGAGCGAGAAGCACGCTCTTGCTTTCTAGAGTCTCTAATACAGCAGGTAATCTGAGTGTGCCCAGAACAAAAGAACGGTGTTTCCTACACATACGGACCATATGTAGTACAAATCTGCTTCTGAAACTGATAAAATGCACTGGTCCTCTAACATCCAATGCTTGTCAGTTAAGATGAGAAACCTGTGATCTTCGTGAACGATGTAGTTCGTTTGAGCAGAAAAGTGACTGCCCTTACCTGAAACGAAGTCTTGCTTGTAGAAAGACTCGGAGCCTGGGATTTAACTCCATTTCTGAAGAGAAACACACAGCAGTGTTTTCATCCATTGTCACACTCTGCTTTAGAACAAGAAGCACGCTCTTGCTTTCTAGAGTCTCTAAGACAGCAGGAAACGTGAGTGTGCTGAGAACAAAAGATTGGTGTTTCCTACACATACGGACCATATCTAGTCCAACTCTGCTTCTGAAACTGATACAAAGCACTGGTCCTCTAACATCCAATGCTTGTCTGTTAAGATGAGAATCGTGTGAGCTTCGTAAACGATGTAGTTCGTTTGAGATGACAAGTGACTGCCCTTACCTGAAACGAAGTCTTGCTTATAGGAAGACACAGAGCCTGGGATTTAACTCCATTTCTGAAGGGAGACACACAGCATAGTTCTCACCCATGGATCACACTCTGCTTTACAGCAAGAAGCACGCTCTTGCTTTCTAGAGTCTCTAAGACAGCAGAAAACGTGAGTGTGCTGAGAACAAAAGAACGGTGTTTCCTACACATACGGACCATATCTAGTCCAACTCTCCTTCTGAAACTGATACAAAGCACTGGTCCTCTAACATCCAATGCTTGTCTGTTAAGATGAGAAACATGTGATCTTCGTGAACGATGTAGTTCGTTTGAGCAGAAAAGTGACTGCCCTTAACTGTAACGAAGTCTTGCTTGTAGTAAGACACAGAGCCTGGGATTTACCACCATCTCTGAAGGGAAACACACAGCAGAGTTCTCATCCATGGATCACACTCTGCTTTAGAGCGAGAAGCACGCTCTTGCTTTCTAGAGTCTCTAATACAGCAGGTAATCTGAGTGTGCCCAGAACAAAAGAACGGTGTTTCCTACACATAAGGACCATATGTAGTCCAAATCTGCTTCCGAAACTGATAAAATGAACTGGTCCTCTAACATCCAATGCTTGTCAGTTAAGATGAGAAACCTGTGATCTTCGTGAACGATGTAGTTCGTTTGAGCAGAAAAGTGACTGCCCTTACCTGAAACAAAGTCTTGCTTGTAGAAAGACTCGGAGCCTGGGATTTAACTCCATTTCTGAAGTGAAACACACAGCAGTGTTCTCATCCATTGTCACACTCTGCTTTAGAACAATAAGCACGCTCTTGCTTTCTAGAGTCTCTAAGACAGCAGGAAACGTGAGTGTGCTGAAAACAAAAGAACGGTGTTTCCTACACATACGGACCATATCTAGTCCAACTCAACTTCTGAAACTGATACAAAGCACTGGTCCTCTAAAATCCAATGCTTATCTGTTAAGATGAGAAATGTGTGAGCTCAGTGAGCGATGTAGTTCGTTTGAGCAGAAAAGTGACTGCCCTTACCTTAAACGAAATCTTGCTTGTAGGAAGACACAGAGTCTGGGATTTAACTCCATTTCTGAAGGGAAACACACAGAATAGTTTTCATCCATGGATCACAATATGCTTTAGAGCGAGAAGCACGCTCTTGCTTTCTAAATTCTCTAAGACAGCAGGAAACGTGAGTGCGCTGAGAACAAAAGAACGGTGTTTCCTACACATACGGACCATATCTAGTCCAACTCTGCTTCTGAAACTGACACAAAGCACTGGTCCACTAAAATCCAATGCTTGTCAGTTAAGATGAGAAACCTGTGAGCTTTGAGAATGATGTAGTTCCTTTGAACTGAAAAGTGACTGCCCTTACCTGTAACAAAGTCTTGCTTGTAGTAAGACACAGAGCCTGGGATTTAACTCCATCTCTGAAGGGAAACACACAGCAGAGTTCTCATCCATGGATCACACTCTGCTTTAGAGCGAGAAGCACGCTCTTGCTTTCTAGAGTCTCTAATAAAGCAGGTAATCTGAGTGTGCCCAGAACAAAAGAACGGTGTTTCCTACACATACAGACCATATGTAGTCCAAATCTACTTCTGAAACTGATACAATGCACTGGTCCTCTAACATCCAATGCTTGTCAGTTAAGATGAGAAACGTGTGATCTTCGTGTATGATGTAGTTCGTTAGAGCAGAAAAGTGACTGCCCTTACCTGTAACGAGGTCTTGCTTGTAGGAAGACTCAGAGCCTGGGATTTAACTCCATTTCTGAAGTGAAACACACAGCAGTGTTCTCATCCATGGATCACACTCTGCTTTAGAACAAGAAGCACGCTCTTGCTTTCTAGAGTCTCTAAGATGGTAGGAAACGTGAGTGTGCTGAGAACAAAAGAACGGTGTTTCCTACACATACGGACCATACCAAGTCCAAATCTGTTTCTGAAACTGACACAAAGCACTGGTCCTCTAACATCCAATGCTTGTCAGTTAAGATGAGAAACGTGTGAGCTTTGAGAATGATGTAGTTCCTTTGAACTGAAAAGTGACTGCCCTTACCTGTAACGAAGTCTTGCTTGTAGTAAGACACAGAGCCTGGGATTTACCTCCATCTCTGAAGGGAAACACACAGCAGAGTTCTCATCCATGGATCACACTCTGCTTTAGAGCGAGAAGCACGCTCTTGCTTTCTGGATTCTCTAACACAGCAGGAAACGTGAGTGTGCTGAGAACAAAAGAACGGTGTTTCCTACACATACGGACCATATCTAGTCCAACTCAGCTACTGAAACTGTTACAAAGCACTGGTCCTCTAACATCCAATGCTTGTCTGTTAAGATGAGAAACATGTGAGTTTCGTGAACAATGTAGTTCGTTTGAGCAGAAAAGTGACTGCCCTTAACTGTAATGAAGTCTTGCTTGTAGTAAGACACAGAGCCTGGGATTTAACTCCATCTCTGAAGGGAAACACACAGCAGAGTTCTCATCCAAGGATCACACTCTGCTTTAGAGCGAGAAGCACGCTCTTGCTTTCTAGAGTCTCTAATACAGCAGGTATCTGAGTGTGCCCAGAACAAAAGAACGGTGTGTCCTACACATACGGACCATATCTAGTCCAACTCTCCTTCTGAAACTGATACAAAGCACTGGTCCTCTGAAATCCAATGCTTGTCAGTTAAGATGAGAAACGTGTGAGCTTTGAGAATGATGTAGTTCCTTTGAACTGAAAAGTGACTGCCCTTACCTGTAACGAAGTCTTGCTTGTAGTAAGACACAGAGCCTGGGATTTACCTCCATCTCTGAAGGGAAACACACAGCAGAGTTCTCATCCATGGATCACACTCTGCTTTAGAGCAAGAAGCACGCTCTTGCGTTCTAGAGTCTCTAATACAGCAGGTAATCTGAGTGTGCCCAGAACAAAAGAACAGTGTTTCCTACACATACGGACCATATCTAGTCCAACTCTGCTTCTGAAACTGATACGAAGCACTGGTCCTCTAACATCCAATGCTTGTCTGTTAAGATGAGAACCGTGTGAGCTTCGTAAACTATGTAGTTCGTTTGAGATGACAAGTGACTGCCCTTACCTGAAACGAAGTCTTGCTTATAGGAAGACACAGAGCCTGGGATTTAACTCCATTTCTGAAGGGAAACACACAGCATAGCTCTCACCCATTGATCACACTCTGCTTTACAGCAAGAAGCATGCTCTTGTTTCTAGACTCTCTAATGCAGCAGGAAATCTCAGTGTGCCCAGAACAAAAGACCAGAGTTTCGTACACATACGGACCATATGTAGTCCAACTCTTCTTCTGAAACTGATACAATGCACTGGTCCTGAACATCCAATGCTTGTCAGTTAAGATTAGAAACGTGTGATCTTCGTGAACGATGTAGTTCGTTTGAGCAGAAAAGTGACTGCCCTTACCCGAAACGAAGTCTTGCTTGTAGGAAGACTCAGAGCCTGGGATTTAACTCCATTTCTGAAGTGAAACACACAGCAGTGTTCTCATCCATTGATCACACTCTGCTTTAGAACAAGAAGCACGCTCTTGCTTTCTAGAGTCTCTAAGACAGCATGAAACGTGAGTGTGCTGAGAACAAAAGTACGTTGTTTCCTACACATATGGACCATATCTAGTACAACTCTGGTTCTGAAACTGACACAAAGCACTGCTCCTCTAACATCCAATGCTTGTCTGTTAAGATGAGAAACGTGTGAGCTTTGAGAATGATGTAGTTCCTTTGAACTGAAAAGTGACTGCCCTTACCTGTAACGAAGTCTTGCTTGTAGTAAGACACAGAGCCTGGGATTTACCTCCATCTCTGAAGGGAAACACACAGCAGAGTTCTCATCCATGGATCACACTCTGCTTTAGAGCGAGAAGCACGCTTTTGCTTTCTAGAGTCTCTAATACAGCAGGTAATCTGAGTGTGCCCAGAACAAAAGAACGGTGTTTCCTACACATACGGACCATATCTAGTCCAAATCTGCTTCTGAAACTGATAGAAAGCACTGGTCCTCTAACATCCAATGCTTGTCAGTTAAGATGAGAAACGTGTGATCTTCGTGAACAATGTAGTTCGTTTGAGCAGAAAAGTGACTGCCCTTACCTTAAACGAAGTCTTGCTTGTAGGAAGACACAGAGTCTGGGATTTAACTCCATTTCTGAAGGGAAACACACAGAATAGTTTTCATCCATGGATCACAATCTGCTTTAGAGCGAGAAGCACGCTCTTGCTTTCTAAATTCTCTAAGACAGCAGGAAACGTGAGTGCGCTGAGAACAAAAGTATGTTGTTTCCTACACATATGGACCATATCTAGTACAACTCTGTTTCTGAAACCGACACAAAGCACTGGTCCTCTAACATCCAATGCTTGTCAGTGAAGATGAGAAACGTGTGAGCTTTGAGAATGATGTAGTTCCTTTGAACTGAAAAGTGACTGCCCTTACCTGTAACGAAGTCTTGCTTGTAGTAAGACACAGAGACTGGGATTTACCTCCATCTCTGAAGGGAAACACACAGCAGAGTTCTCATCCATGGATCACACTCTGCTTTAGAGCGAGAAGCACGCTCTTGCTTTCTGGAGCCTCTAACACAGCAGGAAACGTGAGTGTGCTGAGAACAAAAGAACGGTGTTTCCTACACATACGGACCATATCTAGTCCAACTCTGCTTCTGAAACTGATACAAAGCACTGGTCCTCTAACATCCAATGCTTGTCTGTTAAGATGAGAACCGTGTGAGCTTCGTAAACTATGTAGTTCGTTTGAGATGACAAGTGACTGCTCTTACCTGAAACGAAGTCTTGCTTGTAGGAAGACACAGAGCCTGGGATTTAACTCCATTTCTGAAGGGAAACACACAGCATAGCTCTCACCCATGGATCACACTCTGCTTTACAGCAAGAAGCACGCTCTTGTTTCTAGACTCTCTAATGCAGCAGGAAATCTCAGTGTGCCCAGAACAAAAGAACAGAGTTTCGTACACATACGGACCATATGTAGTCCAACTCTTCTTCTGAAACTGATACAATGCACTGGTCCTGAACATCCAATGCTTGTCAGTTAAGATTAGAAACGTGTGATCTTCGTGAACGATGTAGTTCGTTTGAGCAGAAAAGTGACTGCCCTTACCCGAAACGAAGTCTTGCTTGTAGGAAGACTCAGAGCCTGGGATTTAACTCCATTTCTGAAGTGAAACACACAGCAGTGTTCTCATCCATTGATCACACTCTGCTTTAGAACAAGAAGCACGCTCTTGCTTTCTAGAGTCTCTAAGACAGCAGGAAACGTGAGTGCGCTGAGAACAAAAGAACGGTGTTTCCTACACATACGGACCATATCTAGTCCAACTCTGTTTCTGTAACTGACACAAAGCACTGGTCCTCTAACATCCAATGCTTGTCAGTTAAGATGAGAAACGTGTGAGCTTTGAGAATGATGTAGTTCCTTTAAAATGAAAAGTGACTGCCCTTACCAGTAACGAAGTCTTGGTTGTAGTAAGACACAGAGCCTGGGATTTACCTCCATCTCTGAAGGGAAACACACAGCAGAGTTCTCATCCATGGATCACACTCTGCTTTAGAGCGAGAAGCACGCTCTTGCTTTCTAGAGTCTCTAATACAGCAGGTAATCTGAGTGTGCCCAGAACAAAAGAACGGTGTTTCCTACACATACAGACCATATCTAGTCCAACTCAGCTTCTGAAACTGATACAAAGCAATGGTCCTCTAACATCCAATGCTTGTCTGTTAAGATGAGAAACATGTGATCTTCGTGAACGACGTAGTTCGTTTGAGCAGAAAAGTGACTGCATTTACCTGAAACGAAGTCTTGCTTGTACGAAGACTCAGAGCCTGGGATTTAACTCCTTTTCTGAAGTGAAACACACGGCAGTGTTCTCATCCATTGATCACACTCTGCTTAGAACAAGAAGCACGCTCTTGCTTTCTAGAGTCTCTAATAAAGCAGGTAATCTGAGTGAGCACAGAACAAAAGAACGGTGTTTCCTACACATACGGACCATATCTAGTCCAACTCTGCTTCTGAAACTGATACAAAGCACTGGTCCTCTAACATCCAATGCTTGTCTGTTAAGATGAGAAACGTGTGATCTTCGTGAACGATGTAGTTCGTTTGAGCAGAAAAGTGACTGCCCTTAACTGTAACGAAGTCTTGCTTGTAGTAAGACACAGAGCCTGGGATTTACCTCAATCTCTGAAGGGAAACACACAGCAGAGTTCTCATCCATGGATCACACTCTGCTTTAGAGCGAGAAGCACGCTCTTGCTTTCTAGAGTCTCTAATACAGCAGGTAATCTGAGTGTGCCCAGAACAAAAGAACGGTGTTTCCTACACATACGGACCATATGTAGTCCAAATCTGCTTCCGAAACTGATAAAATGCACTGGTCCTCTAACATCCAATGCTTGTCAGTTAAGATGAGAAACCTGTGATCTTCGTGAATGATGTAGTTCGTTTGAGCAGAAAAGTGACTGCCCTTACCTGAAACGAAGTCTTGCTTGTAGAAAGACTCGGAGCCTGGGATTTAACTCCATTTCTAAAGTGAAACACACAGCAGTGTTCTGATCCATTGTCACACTCTGCTTTAGAACAATAAGCACGCTCTTGCTTTCTAGAGTCTCTAAGACAGCAGGAAACGTGAGTGTGCTGAGAACAAAAGAACGGTGTTTCCTACACATAGGGACCATATCTAGTCCAACTAAACTTCTGAAACTGATACAAAGCACTGGTCCTCTAACATCCAATGCTTATCTGTTAAGATGAGAAATGTGTGAGCTCAGTGAGCGATGTAGTTCGTTTGAGCAGAAAAGTGACTGCCCTTACCTTAAACGAAGTCTTGCTTGTAGGAAGACACAGAGTCTGGGAATTAACTCCATTTCTGAAGGGAAACACACAGAATAGTTTTCATCCATGGATCACAATCTGCTTTAGAGCGAGAAGCACGCTCTTGCTTTCTAAATTCTCTAAGACAGCAGGAAACGTGAGTGCGCTGAGAACAAAAGAACGGTGTTTCCTACACATACGGACCATATCTAGTCCAACTCTCCTTCTGAAACTGATACAAAGCACTGGTCCTCTAACATCCATTGCTTGTCAGTTAAGATGAGAAACGTGTGAGCTTTGAGAATGATGTAGTTCCTTTGAACTGAAAAGTGACTGCCCTTACCTGTAAAGAAGTCTTGCTTGTAGTAAGACACAGAGCCTGGGATTTACCTCCATCTCTGAAGGGAAACACACAGCAGAGTTCTCATCCATGGATCACACTCTGCTTTAGAGCGAGAAGCACGCTCTTGCTTTCTAGAGTCTCTAATACAGCAGGTAATCTGAGTGTGCCCAGAACAAAAGAACGGTGTTTCCTACACATACGGACCATATCTAGTCCAACTCAACTTCTGAAACTGATACAAAGCACTGGTCCTCTAAAATCCAATGCTTATCTGTTAAGATGAGAAATGTGTGAGCTCAGTGAGCGATGTAGTTCGTTTGAGCAGAAAAGTGACTGCCCTTACCTTAAACGAAATCTTGCTTGTAGGAAGACACAGAGTCTGGGATTTAACTCCATTTCTGAAGGGAAACACACAGAATAGTTTTCATCCATGGATCACAATATGCTTTAGAGCGAGAAGCACGCTCTTGCTTTCTAAATTCTCTAAGACAGCAGGAAACGTGAGTGCGCTGAGAACAAAAGAACGGTGTTTCCTACACATACGGACCATATCTAGTCCAACTCTGCTTCTGAAACTGACACAAAGCACTGGTCCACTAAAATCCAATGCTTGTCAGTTAAGATGAGAAACCTGTGAGCTTTGAGAATGATGTAGTTCCTTTGAACTGAAAAGTGACTGCCCTTACCTGTAACAAAGTCTTGCTTGTAGTAAGACACAGAGCCTGGGATTTAACTCCATCTCTGAAGGGAAACACACAGCAGAGTTCTCATCCATGGATCACACTCTGCTTTAGAGCGAGAAGCACGCTCTTGCTTTCTAGAGTCTCTAATAAAGCAGGTAATCTGAGTGTGCCCAGAACAAAAGAACGGTGTTTCCTACACATACAGACCATATGTAGTCCAAATCTACTTCTGAAACTGATACAATGCACTGGTCCTCTAACATCCAATGCTTGTCAGTTAAGATGAGAAACGTGTGATCTTCGTGTATGATGTAGTTCGTTAGAGCAGAAAAGTGACTGCCCTTACCTGTAACGAGGTCTTGCTTGTAGGAAGACTCAGAGCCTGGGATTTAACTCCATTTCTGAAGTGAAACACACAGCAGTGTTCTCATCCATGGATCACACTCTGCTTTAGAACAAGAAGCACGCTCTTGCTTTCTAGAGTCTCTAAGATGGTAGGAAACGTGAGTGTGCTGAGAACAAAAGAACGGTGTTTCCTACACATACGGACCATACCAAGTCCAAATCTGTTTCTGAAACTGACACAAAGCACTGGTCCTCTAACATCCAATGCTTGTCAGTTAAGATGAGAAACGTGTGAGCTTTGAGAATGATGTAGTTCCTTTGAACTGAAAAGTGACTGCCCTTACCTGTAACGAAGTCTTGCTTGTAGTAAGACACAGAGCCTGGGATTTACCTCCATCTCTGAAGGGAAACACACAGCAGAGTTCTCATCCATGGATCACACTCTGCTTTAGAGCGAGAAGCACGCTCTTGCTTTCTGGATTCTCTAACACAGCAGGAAACGTGAGTGTGCTGAGAACAAAAGAACGGTGTTTCCTACACATACGGACCATATCTAGTCCAACTCAGCTACTGAAACTGTTACAAAGCACTGGTCCTCTAACATCCAATGCTTGTCTGTTAAGATGAGAAACATGTGAGTTTCGTGAACAATGTAGTTCGTTTGAGCAGAAAAGTGACTGCCCTTAACTGTAATGAAGTCTTGCTTGTAGTAAGACACAGAGCCTGGGATTTAACTCCATCTCTGAAGGGAAACACACAGCAGAGTTCTCATCCAAGGATCACACTCTGCTTTAGAGCGAGAAGCACGCTCTTGCTTTCTAGAGTCTCTAATACAGCAGGTAATCTGAGTGTGCCCAGAACAAAAGAACAGTGTTTCCTACACATACGGACCATATCTAGTCCAACTCAGCTTCTGAAACTGATACAAAGCAATGGTCCTCTAACATCCAATGCTTGTCTGTTAAGATGAGAAACATGTGATCTTCGTGAACGATGTAGTTCGTTTGAGCAGAAAAGTGACTGCCCTTACCTGAAACGAAGTCTTGCTTGTAGAAAGACACGGAGACTGGGATTTAACTCCATTTCTGAAGTGAAACACACAGCAGTGTTCTCATCCATTGTCACACTCTGCTTTAGAACAATAAGCACGCTCTTGCTTTCTAGAATCTCTAAGACAGCAGGAAACGTGAGTGTGCTGAGAACAAAAGAACGGTGTTTCCTACACATACGGACCATATCTAGTCCAACTCAACTTCTGAAACTGATACAAAGCACTGGTCCTCTAAAATCCAATGCTTATCTGTTAAGATGAGAAATGTGTGAGCTCAGTGAGCGATGTAGTTCGTTTGAGCTGAAAAGTGACTGCCGTTACCTGAAACGAAGTCTTTCTTGTAGGAAGACACAGAAATTGGGATTTAACTCCATTTCTGAAGGGAAACACACAGCATAGTTCTCATCCATGGATCACACTCTGCTTTAGATTGAGAAGCACGTTCTTGCTTTCTGGAGTCTCTAACACAGCATGAAACGTGAGTGTGCTGAGAACAAAAGTACGTTGTTTCCTACACATATGGACCATATCTAGTACAACTCTGTTTCTGAAACTGACACAAAGCACTGCTCCTCTAACATCCAATGCTTGTGAGTTAAGATGAGAAACGTGTGAGCTTTGAGAATGATGTAGTTCCTTTGAACTGAAAAGTGACTGCCCTTACCTGTAACGAAGTCTTGCTTGTAGTAAGACACAGAGCCTGGGATTTACCTCCATCTCTGAAGGGAAACACACAGCAGAGTTCTCATCCATGGATCACACTCTGCTTTAGAGCGAGAAGCACGCTTTTGCTTTCTAGAGTCTCTAATACAGCAGGTAATCTGAGTGTGCCCAGAAAAAAAGAACGGTGTTTCCTACACATACGGACCATATCTAGTCCAAATCTGCTTCTGAAACTGATACAAAGCACTGGTCCTCTAACATCCAATGCTTGTCAGTTAAGATGAGAAACGTGTGATCTTCGTGAACAATGTAGTTCGTTTGAGCAGAAAAGTGACTGCCCTTACCTTAAACGAAGTCTTGCTTGTAGGAAGACACAGAGTCTGGGATTTAACTCCATTTCTGAAGGGAAATACACAGCATAGTTTTCATCCATGGATCACAATCTGCTTTAGAGCGAGAAGCACGCTCTTGCTTTCTAAATTCTCTAAGACAGCAGGAAACGTGAGTGTGCTGAGAACAAAAGTATGTTGTTTCCTACACATATGGACCATATCTAGTACAACTCTGTTTCTGAAACCGACACAAAGCACTGGTCCTCTAACATCCAATGCTTGTCAGTGAAGATGAGAAACGTGTGAGCTTTGAGAATGATGTAGTTCCTTTGAACTGAAAAGTTACTGCCCTTACCTGTAACGAAGTCTTGCTTGTAGTAAGACACAGAGACTGGGATTTACCTCCATCTCTGAAGGGAAACACACAGCAGAGTTCTCATCCATGGATCACACTCTGCTTTAGAGCGAGAAGCACGCTCTTGCTTTCTGGAGTCTCTAACACAGCAGGAAACGTGAGTGTGCTGAGAACAAAAGAACGGTGTTTCCTACACATACGGACCATATCTAGTCCAACTCTGCTTCTGAAACTGATACGAAGCACTGGTCCTCTAACATCCAATGCTTGTCTGTTAAGATGAGAACCGTGTGAGCTTCGTAAACTATGTAGTTCGTTTGAGATGACAAGTGACTGCCCTTACCTGAAACGAAGTCTTGCTTATAGGAAGACACAGAGCCTGGGATTTAACTCAATTTCTGAAGGGAAACACACAGCATAGCTCTCACCCATGGATCACACTCTGCTTTACAGCAAGAAGCACGCTCTTGTTTCTAGACTCTCTAATGCAGCAGGAAATCTCAGTGTGCCCAGAACAAAAGAACAGAGTTTCGTACACATACGGACCATATGTAGTCCAACTCTTCTTCTGAAACTGATACAATGCACTGGTCCTCAACATCCAATGCTTGTCAGTTAAGATTAGAAACGTGTGATCTTCGTGAACGATGTAGTTCGTTTGAGCAGAAAAGTGACTGCCCTTACCCGAAACGAAGTCTTGCTTGTAGGAAGACTCAGAGCCTGGGATTTAACTCCATTTCTGAAGTGAAACACACAGCAGTGTTCTCATCCATTGATCACACTCTGCTTTAGAACAAGAAGCACGCTCTTGCTTTCTAGAGTCTCTAAGACAGCATGAAACGTGAGTGTGCTGAGAACAAAAGTACGTTGTTTCCTACACATATGGACCATATCTAGTACAACTCTGGTTCTGAAACTGACACAAAGCACTGCTCCTCTAACATCCAATGCTTGTCAGTTAAGATGAGAAACGTGTGAGCTTTGAGAATGATGTAGTTCCTTTGAACTGAAAAGTGACTGCCCTTACCTGTAACGAAGTCTTGCTTGTAGTAAGACACAGAGCCTGGGATTTACCTCCATCTCTGAAGGGAAACACACAGCAGAGTTCTCATCCATGGATCACACTCTGCTTTAGAGCGAGAAGCACGCTTTTGCTTTCTAGAGTCTCTAATACAGCAGGTAATCTGAGTGTGCCCAGAACAAAAGAACGGTGTTTCCTACACATACGGACCATATCTAGTCCAAATCTGCTTCTGAAACTGATACAAAGCACTGGTCCTCTAACATCCAATGCTTGTCAGTTAAGATGAGAAACGTGTGATCTTCATGAACAATGTAGTTCGTTTGAGCAGAAAAGTGACTGCCCTTACCTTAAACGAAGTCTTGCTTGTAGGAAGACACAGAGTCTGGGATTTAACTCCATTTCTGAAGGGAAACACACAGAATAGTTTTCATCCATGGATCACAATCTGCTTTAGAGCGAGAAGCACGCTCTTGCTTTCTAAATTCTCTAAGACAGCAGGAAACGTGAGTGCGCTGAGAACAAAAGTATGTTGTTTCCTACACATATGGACCATATCTAGTACAACTCTGTTTCTGAAACCGACACAAAGCACTGGTCCTCTAACATCCAATGCTTGTCAGTGAAGATGAGAAACGTGTGAGCTTTGAGAATGATGTAGTTCCTTTGAACTGAAAAGTGACTGCCCTTACCTGTAACGAAGTCTTGCTTGTAGTAAGACACAGAGACTGGGATTTACCTCCATCTCTGAAGGGAAACACACAGCAGAGTTCTCATCCATGGATCACACTCTGCTTTAGAGCGAGAAGCACGCTCTTGCTTTCTGGAGTCTCTAACACAGCAGGAAACGTGAGTGTGCTGAGAACAAAAGAACGGTGTTTCCTACACATACGGACCATATCTAGTCCAACTCTGCTTCTGAAACTGATACAAAGCACTGGTCCTCTAACATCCAATGCTTGTCTGTTAAGATGAGAACCGTGTGAGCTTCGTAAACTATGTAGTTCGTTTGAGATGACAAGTGACTGCTCTTACCTGAAACGAAGTCTTGCTTGTAGGAAGACACAGAGCCTGGGATTTAACTCCATTTCTGAAGGGAAACACACAGCATAGCTCTCACCCATGGATCACACTCTGCTTTACAGCAAGAAGCACGCTCTTGTTTCTAGACTCTCTAATGCAGCAGGAAATCTCAGTGTGCCCAGAACAAAAGAACAGAGTTTCGTACACATACGGACCATATGTAGTCCAACTCTTCTTCTGAAACTGATACAATGCACTGGTCCTGAACATCCAATGCTTGTCAGTTAAGATTAGAAACGTGTGATCTTCGTGAACGATGTAGTTCGTTTGAGCAGAAAAGTGACTGCCCTTACCCGTAACGAAGTCTTGCTTGTAGGAAGACTCAGAGCCTGGGATTTAACTCCATTTCTGAAGTGAAACACACAGCAGTGTTCTCATCCATTGATCACACTCTGCTTTAGAACAAGAAGCACGCTCTTGCTTTCTAGAGTCTCTAAGACAGCAGGAAACGTGAGTGCGCTGAGAACAAAAGAACGGTGTTTCCTACACATACGGACCATATCTAGTCCAACTCTGTTTCTGTAACTGACACAAAGCACTGGTCCTCTAACATCCAATGCTTGTCAGTTAAGATGAGAAACGTGTGAGCTTTGAGAATGATGTAGTTCCTTTAAAATGAAAAGTGACTGCCCTTACCAGTAACGAAGTCTTGGTTGTAGTAAGACACAGAGCCTGGGATTTACCTCCATCTCTGAAGGGAAACACACAGCAGAGTTCTCATCCATGGATCACACTCTGCTTTAGAGCGAGAAGCACGCTCTTGCTTTCTAGAGTCTCTAATACAGCAGGTAATCTGAGTGTGCCCAGAACAAAAGAACGGTGTTTCCTACACATACAGACCATATCTAGTCCAACTCAGCTTCTGAAACTGATACAAAGCAATGGTCCTCTAACATCCAATGCTTGTCTGTTAAGATGAGAAACATGTGATCTTCGTGAACGACGTAGTTCGTTTGAGCAGAAAAGTGACTGCATTTACCTGAAACGAAGTCTTGCTTGTACGAAGACTCAGAGCCTGGGATTTAACTCCTTTTCTGAAGTGAAACACACGGCAGTGTTCTCATCCATTGATCACACTCTGCTTTAGAACAAGAAGCACGCTCTTGCTTTCTAGAGTCTCTAATAAAGCAGGTAATCTGAGTGAGCACAGAACAAAAGAACGGTGTTTCCTACACATACGGACCATATCTAGTCCAACTCTGCTTCTGAAACTGATACAAAGCACTGGTCCTCTAACATCCAATGCTTGTCTGTTAAGATGAGAACCGTGTGAGCTTCGTAAACGATGTAGTTCGTTTGAGATGACAAGTGACTGCCCTTACCTGAAACGAAGTCTTGCATATAGGAAGACACAGAGCCTGGGATTTAACTCCATTTCTGAAGGGAAACACACAGCATAGTTCTCACCCATGGATCACACTCTGCTTTACAGCAAGAAGCACGCTCTTGCTTTCTAGAGTCTCTAAGACAGCAGAAAACGTGAGTGTGCTGAGAACAAAAGAACGGTGTTTCCTACACATACGGACCATATCTAGTCCAACTCTCCTTCTGAAACTGATACAAAGCACTGGTCCTCTAACATCCAATGCTTGTCTGTTAAGATGAGAAACATGTGATCTTCGTGAACGATGTAGTTCGTTTGAGCAGAAAAGTGACTGCCCTTAACTGTAACGAAGTCTTGCTTGTAGTAAGACACAGAGCCTGGGATTTACCTCAATCTCTGAAGGGAAACACACAGCAGAGTTCTCATCCATGGATCACACTCTGCTTTAGAGCGAGAAGCACGCTCTTGCTTTCTAGAGTCTCTAATACAGCAGGTAATCTGAGTGTGCCCAGAACAAAAGAACGGTGTTTCCTACACATACGGACCATATGTAGTCCAAATCTGCTTCCGAAACTGATAAAATGCACTGGTCCTCTAACATCCAATGCTTGTCAGTTAAGATGAGAAACCTGTGATCTTCGTGAATGATGTAGTTCGTTTGAGCAGAAAAGTGACTGCCCTTACCTGAAACGAAGTCTAGCTTGTAGAAAGACTCGGAGCCTGGGATTTAACTCCATTTCTAAAGTGAAACACACAGCAGTGTTCTGATCCATTGTCACACTCTGCTTTAGAACAATAAGCACGCTCTTGCTTTCTAGAGTCTCTAAGACAGCAGGAAACGTGAGTGTGCTGAGAACAAAAGAACGGTGTTTCCTACACATAGGGACCATATCTAGTCCAACTAAACTTCTGAAACTGATACAAAGCACTGGTCCTCTAACATCCAATGCTTATCTGTTAAGATGAGAAATGTGTGAGCTCAGTGAGCGATGTAGTTCGTTTGAGCAGAAAAGTGACTGCCCTTACCTTAAACGAAGTCTTGCTTGTAGGAAGACACAGAGTCTGGGAATTAACTCCATTTCTGAAGGGAAACACACAGAATAGTTTTCATCCATGGATCACAATCTGCTTTAGAGCGAGAAGCACGCTCTTGCTTTCTAAATTCTCTAAGACAGCAGGAAACGTGAGTGCGATGAGAACAAAAGAACGGTGTTTCCTACACATACGGACCATATCTAGTCCAACTCTCCTTCTGAAACTGATACAAAGCACTGGTCCTCTAACATCCATTGCTTGTCAGTTAAGATGAGAAACGTGTGAGCTTTAAGAATGATGTAGTTCCTTTGAACTGAAAAGTGACTGCCCTTACCTGTAAAGAAGTCTTGCTTGTAGTAAGACACAGAGCCTGGGATTTACCTCCATCTCTGAAGGGAAACACACAGCAGAGTTCTCATCCATGGATCACACTCTGCTTTAGAGCGAGAAGCACGCTCTTGCTTTCTAGAGTCTCTAATACAGCAGGTAATCTGAGTGTGCCCAGAACAAAAGAACGGTGTTTCCTACACATACGGACCATATCTAGTCCAACTCAGCTTCTGAAACTGATACAAAGCAATGGTCCTCTAACATCCAATGCTTGTCTGTTAAGATGAGAAACATGTGATCTTCGTGAACGATGTAGTTCGTTTGAGCAGAAAAGTGACTGCCCTTACCTCAAACGAAGTCTTGCTTGAAGAAAGACTCGGAGCCTGGGATTTAACTCCATTTCTGAAGGGAAACACACAGCATAGTTCTCATCCATGGATCACAATCTGCTTTAGAGCGAGAAGCACGGTCTTGCTTTCTAAAGTCTCTAAGACAGCAGGAAACGTGAGTGCGCTGAGAACAAAAGTATGTTGTTTCCTACACATATGGACCATATCTAGTACAACTCTGGTTCTGAAACTGACACAAAGCACTGGTCCTCTAACATCCAAGTCTTGTCATTTAAGATGAGAAACGTGTGAGCTTTGAGAATGATGTAGTTCCTTTGAACTGAAAAGTGACTGCCCTTACCTGTAATGAAGTCTTGCTTGTAGTAAGACACAGAGCCTGGGATTTACCTCCATCTCTGAAGGGAAACACACAGCAGAGTTCTCATCCATGGATCACACTCTGCTTTAGAGCGAGAAGCACGCTCTTGCTTTCTAGATTCTCTAATACAGCAGGTAATATGAGTGTGCCCAGAACAAAAGAACGGTGTTTCCTACACATACGGACCATATGTAGTCCAAATCTGCTTCTGAAACTGATACAATGCACTGGTCCTCTAACATCCAATGCTTGTCAGTTAAGATGAGAAACGTGTGATCTTCGTGAACGACGTAGTTCGTTTGAGCAGAAAAGTGACTGCATTTACCTGAAACGAAGTCTTGCTTGTACGAAGACTCAGAGCCTGGGATTCAACTCCTTTTCTGAAGTGAAACACACGGCAGTGTTCTCATCCATTGATCACACTCTGCTTTAGAACAAGAAGCACGCTCTTGCTTTCTAGAGTCTCTAATAAAGCAGGTAATCTGAGTGAGCCCAGAACAAAAGAACGGTTTTTCCTACACATACGGACCATATGTAGTCCAAATCTGATTCTGAAACTGATACAATGCACTGGTCCTCTAACATCCAATGCTTGTCAGTTAAGATGAGAAACGTGTGATTTTCGTGAACGATGTAGTTCGTTTGAGCAGAAAAGTGACTGCCCTTACCTGAAACGAAGTCTTGCTTGTAGAAAGACTCGGAGGCTGGGATTTAACTCCATTTCTGAAGTGAAACACACAGCAGTGTTCTCATCCATTGTCACACTCTGCTTTAGAACAAGAAGCACGCTCTTGCTTTCTAGAGTCTCTAAGACAGCAGGAAACGTGAGTGTGCTGAGAACAAAAGAACGGTGTTTCCTACACATACAGACCATATCTAGTCCAACTCTGCTTCTCAAACTGTTACAAAGCACTGGTCCTCTAACATCCAATGCCTGTCTCTTAAGATGAGAACCGTGTGAGCTTCGTAAACGATGTAGTTTGTTTGAGATGACAAGTGACTGCCCTTACCTGAAACGAAGTCTTCCTTATAGGAAGACACAGAGCCTGGGATTTAACTCCATTTCTGAAGGGAAACACACAGCATAGTTCTCACCCATGGATCACACTCTGCTTTACAGCAAGAAGCACGCTCTTGCTTTCTAGACTCTCTAATACAGCAGGAAATCTGAGTGTGCCCAGAACAAAAGAACAGAGTTTCGTAAACATACGGACCATATGTAGTCCAACTCTTCTACTGAAACTGATACAATGCACTGGTCCTCTAACATCCAATGCTTGTCAGTTAAGATGGGAAACGTGTGAGCTTCATGAACGATGTAGTTCGTTTGAGCAGAAAAGTGACTCCCCATACCTTATACGAACTCTTGCTTGTAGGAAGACACAGAATCTAGGATTTAACTCCATTTCTGAAGGGAAACACACAGCATAGTTCTCATCCATGGATCACAATCTGCTTTAGAGCGAGAAGCACGGTCTTGCTTTCTAAAGTCTCTAAGACAGCAGGAAACGTGAGTGCGCTGAGAACAAAAGTATGTTGTTTCCTACACATATGGACCATATCTAGTACAACTCTGTTTCTGAAACTGACACAAAGCACTGGTCCTCTAACATCCAAGGCTTGTCATTTAAGATGAGAAACGTGTGAGCTTTGAGAATGATGTAGTTCCTTTGAACTGAAAAGTGACTGCCCTTACCTGTAATGAAGTCTTGCATGTAGTAAGACACAGAGCCTGGGATTTACCTCCATCTCTGAAGGGAAACACACAGCAGAGTTCTCATCCATGGATCACACTCTGCTTTAAAGCGAGAAGCACGCTCTTGCTTTCTAGATTCTCTAATACAGCAGGTAATATGAGTGTGCCCAGAACAAAAGAACGGTGTTTCCTACACATACGGACCATATCTAGTCCAAATCTACTTCTGAAACTGATACAATGCACTGGTCCTCTAACATCCAATGCTTGTCAGTTAAGATGAGAAACGTGTGATCTTCGTGAACGATGTAGTTCGTTTCAGCAGAAAAGTGACTGCATTTACCTGAAACGAAGTCTTGCTTGTACGAAGACTCAGAGCCTGGGATTTAACTCCTTTTCTGAAGTGAAACACACGGCAGTGTTCTCATCCATTGATCACACTCTGCTTTAGAACAAGAAGCACGCTCTTGCTTTCGAGAGTCTCTAATAAAGCAGGTAATCTGAGTGAGCCCAGAACAAAAGAACGGTTTTTCCTACACATACGGACCATATGTAGTCCAAATCTGATTCTGAAACTGATACAATGCACTGGTCCTCAACATCCAGTGCTTGTCAGTTAAGATGAGAAACGTGTGATCTTCGTGAATGATGTAGTTCGTTTGAGCAGAAAAGTGACTGCCCTTATCTGAATCGAAGACTTGCGTGTAGGAAGACACAGAGTCTGGGATTTAACTCCATTTCTGAAGGGAAACACACAGCATAGTTCTCATCCATGGATCACAATCTTCTTTAGAGCGAGAAGCACGCTCTTGCTTTCTAAAGTCTGTAAGACAGCAGGAAACGTGAGTGTGCTGAGAACAAAAGTATGTTGTTTCCTACACATATGGACCATATCTAGTACAACTCTGTTTCTGGAACTGACACAAAGCACTGGTCCTCTAACATCCAATGCTTGTCAGTTAAGATGAGAAACGTGTGAGCTTCGAAAACGATGTAGTTCGTTTGAGATGACAAGTGACTGCCCTTACCTGAAACGAAGTCTTGCTAATAGGAAGACACATAACCTGGGATTTAACTCCATCTCTGAAGGGAAACACACAGCAGAGTTCTCATCCATGGATCACACTCTGCTTTAGAGCGAGAAACACGCTCTTGCTTTCTAGAGTCTCTAATACAGCAGGTAATCTGAGTGTGCCCAGAACAAAAGAAAGGTGTTTACTACACATATGGACCATATGTAGTCCAAATCTGCTTCTGAAACTGATAAAATGCACTGGTCCTCTAACATCCAATGCTTGTCAGTTAAGATGAGAAACCTGTGATCTTCGTGAACGATGTAGTTCGTTTGAGGAGAAAAGTGACTGCCCTTACATGAAACGAAGTCTTGCTTATAGGAAGACACAGAGCCTGGGATTTAACTCCATTTCTGAAGGGAAACACACAGCAGAGTTCTCATCCATTGTCACACTCTGCTTTAGAACAAGAAGCATGCTCTTGCTTTCTAGAGTCTCTAAGACAGCAGGAAACGTGAGTGTGCTGAGAACAAAAGAACGGTGTTTCCTACACATACGGACCATATCTAGTCCAACTCTGCTTCTGAAACTGATACAAAGCACTGGTCCTCTAACATCCAATGCTTGTCTGCTAAGATGAGAACCATGTGAGCTTCGTAAACGATGTAGTTCCTTTGAGATGACAAGTGACTGCCCTTACCTGAAACGAAGTCTTGCTTATAGGAAGACACAGAGCCTGGGATTTAACTCCATTTCTGAAGGGAAACACACAGCAGAGTTCTCATCCAAGGATCACACTCTGCTTTAGAGCGAGAAGCACGCTCTTGCTTTCTAGAGTCTCTAATACAGCAGGTAATCTGAGTGTGCCCAGAACAAAAGAACGGTGTTTCCTACACATACGGACCATATCTAGTCCAACTCAGCTTCTGAAACTGATACAAAGCAATGGTCCTCTAACATCCAATGCTTGTCAGTTAAGATGAGAAACGTGTGATCTTCATGAACGACGTAGTTCTTTTGAGCAGAAAAGTGACTGCATTTACCTGAAACGAAGTCTTGCTTGTACGAAGACTCAGAGCCTGGGATTTAACTCCTTTTCTGAAGTGAAACACACGGCAGTGTTCTCATCCATTGATCACACTCTGCTTTAGAACAAGAAGCACGCTCTTGCTTTCTAGAGTCTCTAATAAAGCAGGTAATCTGAGTGAGCCCAGAACAAAAGAACGGTTTTTCCTACACATACAGACCATATGTAGTCCAAATCTGATTCTGAAACTGATACAATGCACTGGTCCTCAACATCCAGTGCTTGTCAGTTAAGATGAGAAACGTGTGATCTTCGTGAATGATGTAGTTCGTTTGAGCAGAGAAGTGACTGCCCTTATCTGAATCAAAGTCTTGCGTGTAGGAAGACACAGAGTCTGGGATTTAACTCCATTTCTGAAGGGAAACACACAGCATAGTTCTCATCCATGGATCACAATCTTCTTTAGAGCGAGAAGCACGCTCTTGCTTTCTAAAGTCTCTAAGACAGCAGGAAACATGAGTGCGCTGAGAACAAAAGTATGTTGTTTCCTACACATATGGACCATATCTAGTACAACTCTGTTTCTGGAACTGACACAACGCACTGGTCCTCTAACATCCAATGCTTGTCAGTTAAGATGAGAAACGTGTGAGCTTTGAGAATGATGTAGTTCCTTTGAACTGAAAAGTGACTGCCCTTACCTGTAACGAAGTCTTGCTTGGAGTAAGACACAGAGCCTGGGATTTACCTCCATCTCTGAAGGGAAACACACAGCAGAGATCTCATCCATGGATCACACTCTGCTTTAGAGCGAGAAGCACGCACTTGTTTCTAGAGTCTCTAATACAGCAGGTAATCTGAGTGTGCCCAGAACAAAAGAACGGTGTTTCCTACACATACGGACCATATGTAGTCCAAATCTGCTTCTGAAACTGATACAAAGCACTGGTCCTCTAACATCCAATGCTTGTCAGTTAAGATGAGAAACGTGTGATCTTCGTGAACGACGTAGTTCTTTTGAGCAGAAAAGTGACTGCATTTACCTGAAACGAAGTCTTGCTTGTAGGAAGACTCAGAGCCTGGGATTTAACTCCTTTTCTGAAGTGAAACACACGGCAGTGTTCTCATCCATTGATCACACTCTGCTTTAGAACAAGAAGCACGCTCTTGCTTTCTAGAGTCTCTAATAAAGCAGGTAATCTGAGTGAGCCCAGAACAAAAGAACGGTTTTTCCTACACTTACGGACCATATGTAGTCCAAATCTGATTCTGAAACTGATACAATGCACTGGTCCTCAACATCCGATGCTTGTCAGTTAAGATGAGAATCGTGTGATCTTCGTGAATGATGTAGTTCGTTTGAGCAGAAAAGTGACTGCCCTATTCTGAATCGAAGTCTTGCGTGTAGGAAGACACAGAGTCTGGGATTTAACTCCATTTCTGAAGGGAAACACACAGCATAGTTCTCATCCATGGATCACAATCTTCTTTAGAGCGAGAAGCACGCTCTTGCTTTCTAAAGTCTCTAAGACAGCAGGAAACGTGAGTGCGCTGAGAACAAAAGTATGTTGTTTCCTACACATATGGACCATATCTAGTACAACTCTGTTTCTGGAACTGACACAAAGCACTGGTCCTCTAACATCCAATGCTTGTCAGTTAAGATGAGAAACGTGTGACCTTTGAGAATGATGTAGTTCCTTTGAACTGAAAAGTGACTGCCCTTACCTGTAACGAAGTCTTGCTTGTAGTAAGGAACAGAGCCTGGGATTTACCTCCATCTCTGAAGGGAAACACACAGCAGAGTTCTCATCCATGGATCACACTCTGCTTTAGAGCGAGAAGCACGCACTTGCTTTCTAGAGTCTCTAATACAGCAGGTAATCTGAGTGTGCCCAGAACAAAAGGACGGTGTTTCCTACACATACGGACCATATGTAGTCCAAATCTGCTTCTGAAACTGATACAAAGCACTGGTCCTCTAACATCCAATGCTTGTCAGTTAAGATGAGAATCGTGTGATCTTCGTGAACAATGTAGTTCGTTTGAGCAGAAAAGTGACTGCCCTTACCTTTAACGAAGTCTTCCTTGTAGGAAGACACAGAGCCTGGGATTTAACTCCATTTCTGAAGGGAAACACACAGCATAGTTCTCACCCATGGATCACACTCTGCTTTACAGCAAGAAGCACGCTCTTGCTTTCTAGAGTCTCTAATACAGCAGGAAATCTGAGTGTGCCCAGAACAAAAGAACAGAGTTTCATACACATACGGACCATATGTAGTCCAACTCTTCTTCTGAAACTGATACAAAGCACTGGTCCTCTAACATCCAATGCTTGTTAGTTAAGATGGGAAACGTGTGAGTTTCATGAACGATGTAGTTCGTTTGAGCAGAAAAGTGACTGCCCATACCTTAAACGAACTCTTGCTTGTAGGAAGACACAGAATGTGGGATTTAACTCCATTTCTGAAGGGAAACACACAGCATAGTTCTCATCCATGGATCACAATCTGCTTTAGAGCGAGAAGCACGCTCTTGCTTTCTAAAGTCTCTAAGACAGCAGGAAACGGGAGTGCGCTGAGAACAAAAGTATGTTGTTTCCTACACATATGGACCATATCTAGTACAACTCTGTTTCTGAAACTGACACAAAGCACTGGTCCGCTAACATCCAAGGCTTGTCATTTAAGATGAGAAACGTGTGAGCTTTGAGAATGATGTAGTTCCTTTGAACTGAAAAGTGACTGCCCTTACCTGTAATGAAGTCTTGCTTGTAGTAAGACACAGAGCCTGGGATTTATCTCCATCTCTGAAGGGAAACACACAGCAGAGTTCTCATCCATGGATCACACTCTGCTTTAGAGGGAGAAGCACGCTCTTGCTTTCTAAAGTCTCTAAGACAGAGGGTAATATGAGTGTGCCCAGAACAAAAGAACGGTGTTTCCTACACATACGGACCATATGTAGTCCAAATCTGCTTCTGAAACTGATACAATGCACTGGTCCTCTAACATCCAATGCTTGTCAGTTAAGATGAGAAACGTGTGATCTTCGTGAACGACGTAGTTCGTTTGAGCACAAAAGTGACTGCATTTTCCTGAAACGAAGTCTTGCTTGTAGGAAGACTCAGAGCCTGGGATTTAACTCCTTTTCTGAAGTGAAACACACGGCAGTGTTCTCATCCATTGATCACACTCTGCTTTAGAACAAGAAGCACGCTCTTGCTTTCGAGAGTCTCTAATAAAGCAGGTAATCTGAGTGAGCCCAGAACAAAAGAACGGTTTTTCCTACACATACGGACCATATGTAGTCCAAATCTGATTCTGAAACTGATACAATGCACTGGTCCTCAACATCCAGTGCTTGTCAGTTAAGATGAGAAACGTGTGATCTTCGTGAATGATGTAGTTCGTTTGAGCAGAAAAGTGACTGCCCTTATCTGAATCGAAGTCTTGCGTGTAGGAAGACACAGAGTCTGGGATTTAACTCCATTTCTGAAGGGAAACACACAGCATAGTTCTCATCCATGGATCCCAATCTTCTTTAGAGCGAGAAGCACGCTCTTGCTTTCTAAAGTCTCTAAGACAGCAGGAAACGTGAGTGCGCTGAGAACAAAAGTATGTTGTTTCCTACACATATGGACCATATCTAGTACAACTCTGTTTCTGGGACTGACACAAAGCACTGGTCCTCTAACATCCATTGCTTGTCAGTTAAGATGAGAAACGTGTGACCTTTGAGAATGATGTAGTTCCTTTGAACTGAAAAGTGACTGCCCTTACCTGTAACAAAGTCTTGCTTGTAGTAAGACACAGAGCCTGGGATTTACCTCCATCTCTGAAGGGAAACACACAGCAGAGTTCTCATCCATGGATCACACTCTGCTTTAGAGCGAGAAGCACGCTCTTGCTTTCTAGAGTCTCTAATACAGCAGGTAATCTGAGTGTGCCCAGAACAAAAGGACGGTGTTTCCTACACATACGGACCATATGTAGTCCAAATCTGCTTCTGAAACTGATACAATGCACTGGTCCTCTAACATCCAATGCTTGTCAGTTAAGATGAGAAACGTGTGATCTTCGTGAACGACGTAGTTCGTTTGAGCAGAAAAGTGACTGCATTTTCCTGAAACGAAGTCTTGCTTGTAGGAAGACTCAGAGCCTGGGATTTAACTCCTTTTCTGAAGTGAAACACACGGCAGTGTTCTCATCCATTGATCACACTCTGCTTTAGAACAAGAAGCACGCTCTTGCTTTCGAGAGTCTCTAATAAAGCAGGTAATCTGAGTGAACCCAGAACAAAAGAACGGTTTTTCCTACACATACGGACCATATGTAGTCCAAATCTGATTCTGAAACTGATACAATGCACTGGTCCTCAACATCCAGTGCTTGTCAGTTAAGATGAGAAACGTGTGATCTTCGTGAATGATGTAGTTCGTTTGAGCAGAAAAGTGACTGCCCTTATCTGAATCGAAGTCTTGCGTGTAGGAAGACACAGAGTCTGGGATTTAACTCCATTTCTGTAGGGAAACACACAGCATAGTTCTCATCCATGGATCCCAATCTTCTTTAGAGCGAGAAGCACGCTCTTGCTTTCTAAAGTCTCTAAGACAGCAGGAAACGTGACTGCGCTGAGAACAAAAGTATGTTGTTTCCTACACATATGGACCATATCTAGTACAACTCTGTTTCTGGAACTGACACAAAGCACTGGTCCTCTAACATCCAATGCTTGTCAGTTAAGATGAGAAACGTGTGACATTTGAGAATGATGTAGTTCCTTTGAACTGAAAAGTGACTGCCCTTACCTGTTACAAAGTCTTGCTTGTAGTAAGACACAGAGCCTGGGATTTACCTCCATCTCTGAAGGGAAACACACAGCAGAGTTCTCATCCATGGATCACACTCTGCTTTAGAGCGAGAAGCACGCTCTTGCTTTCTAGAGTCTCTAATACAGCAGGTAATCTGAGTGTGCCCAGAACAAAAGGACGGTGTTTCCTACACATACGGACCATATGTAGTCCAAATCTGCTTCTGAAACTGATACAATGCACTGGTCCTCTAACATCCAATGCTTGTCAATTAAGATGAGAAACGTGTGATCTTCGTGAACGATGTAGTTCGTTTGAGCAGAAAAGTGACTGCCCTTACCTGAAACGAAGACTTGCTTGTAGGAAGACTCAGAGCCTGGGATTTAACTCCATTTCTGAAGTGAAACACACAGCAGTGTTCTCATCCATTGATCACACTCTGCTTTAGAACAAGAAGCACGCTCTTGCTTTCTAGAGTCTCTAATACGGCAGGAAATATGAGTGTGCCCAGAACAAAAGAAGAGAGTTTCGTACACATACGGACCATATGTAGTCCAACTCTTCTTCGGAAACTGATACAAAGCACTGGTCCTCTAACATCCAATGCTTGTCAGTTAAGATGGGAAACTTGTGAGCTTCATGAACGATGTAGTTCCTTTGAGCAGAAAAGTGACTGCCCTTACCTTAAACGAAGTATTGCTTGTAGGAAGACACAGAGTCTGGGATTTAACTCCATTTCTGAAGGGAAACACACAGCATAGTTCTCATCCATGGCTCAAAATCTGCTTTAGAGCGAGAAGCATGCTGTTGCTTTCTAAAGTCTCTAAGACAGCAGGAAACGTGAGTGCGCTGAGAACAAAAGAACGGTGTTTCCTACACATATGGACCATATCTAGTTCAACTCTGTTTCTGAAATTGACACAAAGCACTGGTCCTCTAACATCCAAGGCTTGTCAGTTAAGATGAGAAACGTGTGACCTTTGAGAATGATGTAGTTCCTTTGAACTGAAAAGTGACTGCCCTTACCTGTAATAAAGTCTTGCTTGTAGTAAGACACAGAGCCTGGGATTTACCTCCATCTCTGAAGGGAAACACACAGCAGATTTCTCATCCATGGATCACACTCTGCTTTAGAGCGAGAAGCACGCTCTTGCTTTCTAGATTCTCTAATAGAGCAGGTAATATGAGTGTGCCCAGAACAAAAGGACGGTGTTTCCTACACATACGGACCATATGTATTCCAAATCTGCTTCTGAAACTGATACAATGCACTGGTCCTCTAACATCCAATGCTTGTCAGTTAAGATGAGAAACGTGTGATCTTCGTGAACAATGTACTTCGTTTGAGCAGAAAAGTGACTGCCCTTACCCGAAACGAAGTCTTGCTTGTAGGAAGACTCAGAGCCTGGGATTTAACTCCATTTCTGAAGTGAAACACACAGCAGTGTTCTCATCCATTGTCACACTCTGCTTTAGAACAAGAAGCACGCTCTTGCTTTCTAGAGTCTCTAAGACAGCAGGAAACGAGAGTTGCTAAGAACAAAAGAACGGTGTTTCCTACACATACGGACCATATCTAGTCCAACTCTGCTTCTGAAACTGATACAAAGCACTGGTCCTCTAACATCCAATGCTTGTCTGTTAAGATGAGAACCGTGTGAGCTTCGTAAACGATATAGTTCGTTTGAGATGACAAGTGACTGCCCTTACCTGAAACGAAGTCTTGCTTATAGGAAGACACAGAGCCTGGGATTTAACTCCATTTCTGAAGGGAAACACACAGCATAGTTCTCACCCATGGATCACACTCTGCTTTACAGCAAGAAGCACGCTCTTGCTTTCTAGAGTCTCTAATACATCAGGAAATCTGAGTGTGCCCAGAACAAAAGAACAGAGTTTCGTACACATACGGACCATATGTAGTCCAACTCTTCTTCTGAAACTGATACAAAGCACTGGTCCTCTAACATCCAATGCTTGTCAGTTAAGATGGGAAACGTGTGAGCTTCATGAACGATGTAGTTCGTTTGAGCAGAAAAGTGACTGCCCATACCTTAAACGAACTCTTGCTTGTAGGAAGACACAGAATCTGGGATTTAACTCCATTTCTGAAGGGAAACACACAGCATAGTTCTCACCCATGGATCACACTCTGCTTTAGAGCGAGAAGCACGCTCTTGCTTTCAGGAGTCTCTAACACAGCAGGAAACGTGAGTGTGCTGAGAACAAAAGAACGGTGTTTCCTACACATACGGACCATATCTAGTCCAACTCTGCTTCTGAAACTGATACAAAGCACTGGTCCTCTAACATCCAATGCTTGTCTGTTAAGATGAGAAACGTGTGAGCTTCGTAAATGATGTAGTTCCTTTGAGATGACAAGTGACTGCCCTTACCTGAAACGAAGTCTTGCTAATAGGAAGACACAGAACCTGGGATTTAACTCCATTTCTAAAGGGAAACACACAGCATAGTTCTCACCCATGGATCACACTCTGCTTTACAGCAAGAAGCAGGCTCTTGCTTTCTAGAGTCTCTAATACAGCAGGAAATCTGAGTGTGCCCAGATTAAAAGAACGGAGTTTCGTAAACATACGGACCATATGTAGTCCAACTCTTCTTCTGAAACTGTTACAAAGCACTGGTCGTCTAACATCCAATGATTGTCAGTTAAGATGGGAAACGTGTGAGCTTCATGAACGATGTAGTTCGTTTGAGCAGAAAAGTGACTGCCCTTACCTTAAACGAAGTCTTGCTTGTAGGAAGACACAGAGCCTGGGATTTAACTCCATCTCTGAAGGGAAACACACAGCAGTGTTTTCATCCATGGATCACACTCTGCCTTCGAGCGAGAAGCACGCTCTTGCTTTCTAGACACTCTAATACAGCAGGAAATCTGAGTGTGCCCAGAACAAAAGAACGGTGTTTCCTACACATACGGTCCATATGTAGTCCAAATTTGCTTCTGAAACTGATACAATGCACTGGTCTTCTAACATCCAATGCTTGTCAGTTAAGATGATAAACGTGTGATCTTCGTGAACGATGTAGTTCGTTTGAGCAGAAAAGTGACTGCCCTTACCTGAAACGAAGTCTTGCATGTTGGAAGACTCAGAGCCTGGGATTTAACTCCATTTCTGAAGTGAAACACTCAGCGGTGTTCTCATCCATTGATCACACTCTGCTTTAGAACAAGAAGCACGCTCTTGCTTTCTAGTGTCTCTAATACAGCAGGTAATCTGAGTGTGCCCAGAACAAAAGAACGGTGTTTCCTACACATACGGACCGTATGTAGTCCAAATCTGCTTCTGGAACTGATACAATGCACTGGTCCTCTAACAACCAATGCTTGTCAGTTAAGATGAGAAACGTGTGATCTTCGTGAACGATGTAGTTCGTTTGAGCAGAAAAGTGACTGCCCTTACCTGAAACGAAGTCTTGCTTGTAGGAAGACTCAGAGCCTGGGATTTAACTCCATTTCTGAAGTGAAACACACAGCAGTGTTCTCATCCATTGATCACACTCTGCTTTAGAACAAGAAGCACGCTCTTGCTCTCTAGAGTCTCTAAGACAGCAGGAAACGTGAGTGCGCTGAGAACAAAAGAAGGCTGTTTCCTACACATATGGACCTTATCTAGTCCAACTCTGTTTCTGTAACTGACACAAAGCACTGGTCCTCTAACATCCAATGCTTGTCAGTTAAGATGAGAAACGTGTGAGCTTTGAGAATGATGCAGTTCCTTTGAACTGAAAAGTGACTGCCCTTACCTTTAACGAAGTCTTGCTTGTAGTAAGACACAGAGCCTGGGATTTACCTCCATCTCTGAAGGGAAACACACAGCAGTGTTTTCATCCATGGATCACACTCTGCCTTCGAGCGAGAAGCACACTCTTGCTTTCTAGAGTCTCTAATACAGCAGGATATCTGAGTGTGCCCAGAACAAAAGAACGGTGTTTCCTACACATACGGACCATATGTAGTCCAAATTTGCTTCTGAAACTGATACAATGCACTGGTCTTCTAACATCCAATGCTTGTCAGTTAAGATGATAAACGTGTGATCTTCGTGAACGATGTAGTTCGTTTGAGCAGAAAAGTGACTGCCCTTACCTGAAACGAAGTCTTGCATGTTGGAAGACTCAGAGCCTGGGATTTAACTCCATTTCTGAAGTGAAACACACAGCGGTGTTCTCATCCATTGATCACACTCTGCTTTAGAACAAGAAGCACGCTCTTGCTTTCTAGTGTCTCTAATACAGCAGGTAATCTGAGTGTGCCCAGAACAAAAGAACGGTGTTTCCTACACATACGGACCGTATGTAGTCCAAATCTGCTTCTGGAACTGATACAATGCACTGGTCCTCTAACAACCAATGCTTGTCAGTTAAGATGAGAAACGTGTGATCTTCGTGAACGATGTAGTTCGTTTGAGCAGAAAAGTGACTGCCCTTACCTGAAACGAAGTCTTGCTTGTAGGAAGACTCAGAGCCTGGGATTTAACTCCATTTCTGAAGTGAAACACACAGCAGTGTTCTCATCCATTGATCACACTCTGCTTTAGAACAAGAAGCACGCTCTTGCTCTCTAGAGTCTCTAAGACAGCAGGAAACGTGAGTGCGCTGAGAACAAAAGAAGGCTGTTTCCTACACATATGGACCTTATCTAGTCCAACTCTGTTTCTGTAACTGACACAAAGCACTGGTCCTCTAACATCCAATGCTTGTCAGTTAAGATGAGAAACGTGTGAGCTTTGAGAATGATGCAGTTCCTTTGAACTGAAAAGTGACTGCCCTTACCTTTAACGAAGTCTTGCTTGTAGTAAGACACAGACCCTGTGATTTACCTCCATCTCTGAAGGGAAACACACAGCAGTGTTTTCATCCATGGATCACACTCTGCCTTCGAGCGAGAAGCACACTCTTGCTTTCTAGAGTCTCTAATACAGCAGGATATCTGAGTGTGCCCAGAACAAAAGAACGGTGTTTCCTACACATACGGACCATATGTAGTCCAAATTTGCTTCTGAAACTGATGCAATGCACTGGTCCTCTAACATCCAATGCTTGTCAGTTAAGATGAGAAACGTGTGATCTTTGTGAACGATGTAGTTCGTTTGAGCAGAAAAGTGACTGCCCTTACCTGAAACGAAGTCTTGCATGTTGGAAGACTCAGAGCCTGGGATTTAACTCCATTTCTGAAGTGAAACACACAGCGGTGTTCTCATCCATTGATCACACTCTGCTTTAGAACAAGAAGCACGCTCTTGCTTTCTAGAGTCTCTGAGACAGCAGGAAACGTGAGTGCGCTGAGAACAAAAGAACGGTGATTCCTACACATACGGAACATATCTAGTCCAACTCTCCTTCTTAAACTGATACAAAGCACTGGTCCTATAACATCCAATGCTTGTCAGTTAAGATGAGAAACGTGTGAGCTTTGAGAATGTTGTAGTTGCTTTGAACTGAAAAGTGACTGCCCTTACCTGTAACGAAGTCTTGCTTGTAGTAAGACACAGAGCCTGGGATCTAACTCCATCTCTGAAGGAAACACACAGCAGAGTTCTCATCCATGGATCACACTCTGCTTTAGAGCGAGAAGCACACTCTTGCTTTATAGAGTCTCTAATACAGCAGGTAATCTGAGTGTGCCCAGAACAAAAGAACGGTGTTTCCTACACATACGGACCATATGTAGTCCAAATATGCTTCTGAAACTGATACAATGCACTGGTCCTCTAACAACCAATGCTTGTCATTTAAGATGAGAAACGTGTGATCTTCGTGAACGATGTAGTTCGTTTGAGCAGAAAAGTGACTGCCCTTACCTGAAACGAAGTCTTGCTTGTAGGAAGACTCAGAGCCTGGGAGTTAACTCCATTTCTGAAGTGAAACACACAGCAGTGTTCTCATCCATTGATCACACTCTGCTTTAGAACAAGAAGCACGCACTTGCTTTCTAGAGTCTCTAAGACAGCAGGAAACGAGAGTGTGCTGAGAACAAAAGTATGTTGTTTCCTACACATATGGACCATATCTAGTCCAACTCTGCTTCTGAAACTGATACAAAGCACTGGTCCTCTAACATCCAATGCTTGTCTGTTAAGAAAAGAAATGTGTGAGCTCAGTGAACGATGTAGTTCCTTTGAGCAGAAAAGTGACTGCCCTTACCTTAAACGAAGTCTTGCTTGTAGGAAGACACAGAGTCTAGGATTTAACTCCATTTCTGAAGGGAAACACAAAGAATAGTTTTCATCCAGGGATCACACTCTGCTTTAGAGCGAGAAGCACGCTCTTGCTTTCTAAATTCTCTAAGACAGCAGGAAACGTGAGTGCGCTGAGAACAAAAGTATGTTGTTTCCTACACATATGGACCATATCTAGTACAACTCTGTTTCTGAAACTGACACAAAGCACTGGTCCTCTAACGTCCAATGCTTGTCAGTTAAGATGAGAAACGTGTGAGCTTTGAGAATGATGTAGTTCCTTTGAACTGAAAAGTGACTGCCCTTACCTGTAACGAAGTCTTGCTTGTAGTAAGACACAGAGCCTGGGATTTAACTCCATCTCTGAAGGGAAACACACAGCAGAGTTCTCATCCATGGATCACACTCTGCTTTAGAGGGAGAAGCACGCTCTTGCTTTCTGGAGTCTCTAACACAGCAGGAAACGTGAGTGTGCTGAGAACAAAAGAACGGTGTTTCCTACACATACAGACCATATCTAGTCCAACTCTGCTTCTGAAACTGATACAAAGCACTGGTCCTCTAACATCCAATGCTTGTCTGTTAAGATGAGAACCGTGTGAGCTTCGTAAACGATGTAGTTCGTTTGAGATTACAAGTGACTGCCCTTACCTGAAACGAAGTCTTGCTTATAGGAAGACATAGAGCCTTGGATTTAACTCCATTTCTGAAGGGAAACACACAGCATAGTTCTCACCCATGGATCACACTCTGCTTTACAGCAAGAAGCACGCTCTTGCTTTCTAGAGTCTCTAATACAGCAGGAAATCTGAGTGTGCCCAGAACAAAACAACAGAGTTTCGTACACATACGGACCATATGTAGTCCAACTCTTCTTC
Source organism: Onychomys leucogaster (assembly GCA_949786385.1). NCBI lineage: Eukaryota > Metazoa > Chordata > Mammalia > Rodentia > Cricetidae > Onychomys > Onychomys leucogaster. The sequence goes on from CATKUP010000035.1 coordinate 2,926,508, forward strand.
TGAAACTGATACAAAGCACTGGTCCTGTAACATCCAATGCTTGTCAGTTAAGATGGCAAACGTGTGAGCTTCATGAACGATGTAGGTCGTTTGAGCAGAAAAGTGACTGCCCATACCTTAAACGAACTCTTGCTTGTAGGAAGACACAGAGTCTGGGATTTAACTCCATTTCTGAAGGGAAACACACAGCATAGTTCTCATCCATGGATCACAATCTGCTTTACAGCAAGAAGCACGCTCTTGCTTTCTAGAGTCTCTAATACAGCAGGAAATCTGAGTGTGCCCAGAACAAAAGAATGGAGTTTCGTACACATACGGACCATTTGTAGTCCAACTCTTCTTCTGAAACTGATACAAAGCACTGGTCCTCTAACATCCAATGCTTGTCAATTAAGATGGGAAACGTGTGAGCTTCATGAACGATGTAGTTCGTTTGAGCAGAAAAGTGACTTCCCTTACCTTAAAGGAAGTCTTGCTTGTAGTAAGACACAGAGCCTGGAATTTAACTCCATCTCTGAAGGGAAACACACAGCAGTGTTCTCATCCATGGATCACACTCTGCTTTCGAGCGAGAAGCACGCTCTTGCTTTCTAGAGTCTCTAATAATGCAGGTAATCTGAGTGTGCCAAGAACAAAAGAACGGTGTTTCCTACACATACGGACCATATCTAGTCCAAATCTGCTTCTGAAACTGATACAATGCACTGGTCCTCTAACATCCAATGCTTGTCAGTTAAGATGAGAAACGTGTGATCTTCGTGAACAATGTAGTTCGTTTGAGCAGAAAAGTGACTGCCCTTACCTGAAACGAAGTCTTGCATGTAGGAAGACTCAGAGCCTGGGATTTAACTCCATTTCTGAAGTGAAACACACAGCGGTGTTCTCATCCATTGATCACACTCTGCTTTACAGCAAGAAGCACGCTCTTGCTTTCTAGAGTCTCTAATACAGCAGGTAATCTGAGTGTGCCCAGAACAAAAGAACGGTGTTTCCTACACATACGGACCATTTGTAGTCCAACTCTTCTTCTGAAACTGATACAAAGCACTGGTCCTCTAACATCCAATGCTTGTCAGTTAAGATGGGAAACGTGTGAGCTTCACGAACGATGTAGTTCGTTTGAGCAGAAAAGTGACTTCCCTTACCTTAAACGAAGTCTTGCTTGTAGTAAGACACAGAGCCTGGGATTTAACTCCATCTCTGAAGGGAAACACACAGCAGTGTTCTCATCCATGGATCACACTCTGCTTTCGAGCGAGAAGCACGCTCTTGCTTTCTAGAGTCTCTAATAATGCAGGTAATCTGAGTGTGCCCAGAACAAAAGAACGGTGTTTCCTACACATACGGACCATATGTAGTCCAAATCTGCTTCTGAAACTGATACAATGCACTGGTCCTCTAACAACCAATGCTTGTCCGTTAAGATGAGAAACGTGTGGTCTTCGTGAACGATGTAGTTCGTTTGAGCAGAAAAGTGACTGCCCTTACCTGAAACGAAGTCTTGCTTGTAGGAAGACTCAGAGCCTGGGATTTAACTCCATTTCTGAAGTGAAACACACAGCAGTGTTCTCATCCATTGATCACACTCTGCTTTAGAACAAGAAGCACGCTCTTGCTCTCTAGAGTCTCTAAGACAGCAAGAAACGTGAGTGCGCTGAGAACAAAAGAACGGTGTTTCCTACACATACGGACCTTATCTAGTCCAACTCTGTTTCTGTAACTGACACAAAGCACTGTTCCTCTAACATCCAATGCTTGTCAGTTAAGATGAGAAACGTGTGAGCTTTGAGAATGATGCAGTTCCTTTGAACTGAAAAGTGACTGCCCTTACCTGTAACGAAGTCTTGCTTGTAGTAAGACACAGAGCCTGGGATTTAAGACCATTTCTGAAGGGAAACACACAGCAGAGTTCTCATCCATGGATCACACTCTGCTTTAGAGCGAGAAGCACGCTCTTGCTTTCAGGAATCTCTAACACAGCAGGAAACGTGAGTGTGCTGAGAACAAAAGAACGGTGTTTCCTACACATACGGACCATATCTAGTCCAACTCTGCTTCTGAAACTGATACAAAGCACTGGTCCTCTAACATCCAATGCTTGTCTGTTAAGATGAGAAACGTGTGAGCTTCGTAAATGATGTAGTTCCTTTGAGATGACAAGTGACTGCCCTTACCTGAAACGAAGTCTTGCTAATAGGAAGACACAGAACCTGGGATTTAACTGCATTTATGAAGGGAAACACACAGCATAGTTCTCACCCATGGATCACACTCTGATTTACAGCAAGAAGCACGCTCTTGCTTTCTAGAGTCTCTAATACAGCAGGTAATCTGAGTGTGCCCAGAACAAAAGAACGGTGTTTCCTACACATACGGACCATATGTAGTCCAAATCTGCTTCTGGAACTGATACAATGCACTGGTCCTCTAACAACCAATGCTTGTCAGTTAAGATGAGAAACGTGTGATCTTCGTGAACGATGTAGTTCGTTTGAGCAGAAAAGTGACTGCCCTTACCTGAAACGAAGTCTTGCTTGTAGGAAGACTCAGAGCCTGGGATTTAACTCCATTTCTGAAATGAAACACACAGCAGTGTTCTCATCCATTGATCACACTCTGCTTTAGAACAAGAAGCACGCTCTTGCTCTCTAGAGTCTCTAAGACAGCAGGAAACGTTAGTGCGCTGAGAACAAAAGAACGGTGTTTCCTACACATACGGACCTTATCTAGTCCAACTCTGTTTCTATAACTGACACAAAGCACTGGTCCTCTAACATCCAATGCTTGTCAGTTAAGATGAGAAACGTGTGAGCTTTGAGAATGATGCAGTTCCTTTGAACTGAAAAGTGACTGCCCTTACCTTTAACGAAGTCTTGCTTGTAGTAAGACACAGACCCTGGGATTTACCTCCATCTCTGAAGGGAACCACACAGCAGAGTTCTCATCCATGGATCACACTCTGCTATAGAGCGAGAAGCACGCTCTTGCTTTCTGGAGTCTCTAACACAGCAGGAAACATGAGTGTGCTGAAAACAAAAGAACGGTGTTTCCTACACATACGGACCATATCTAGTCCAACTCTGCTTCTGAAACTGATACAAAGCACTGGTCCTCTAACATCCAATGCTTGTCTGTTAAGATGAGAAACGTGTGAGCTTCGTAAATGATGTAGTTCGTTTGAGATGACAAGTGACTGCCCTTACCTGAAACGAAGTCTTGCTAATAGGAAGACACAGAACCTGGCATTTAACTCCATTTCTGAAGGGAAACACACAGCATAGTTCTCACCCATGGATCACACTCTGCTTTACAGCAAGAAGCACGCTCTTGCTTTCTAGAGTCTCTAATAGAGCAGGAAATCTGAGTGTGCCCAGATTAAAAGAACGGAGTTTCGTACACATACGGACCATATGTAGTCCAACTCTTCTTCTGAAACTGATACAAAGCACTGGTCCTCTAACATGCAATGCTTGTCAGTGAAGATGGGAAACGTGTGAGCTTCATGAACGATGTAGTTCGTTTGAGCAGAAAAGTGACTGCCCTTACCTTAAACGAAGTCTTGCTTGTAGGAAGACACAGAGCCTGGGATTTAACTCCATCTGTGAAGGGAAACACACAGCAGTGTTTTCATCCATGGATCACACTCTGCCTTCGAGCGAGAAGCACGCTCTTGCTTTCTAGAGTCTCTAATACAGCAGGAAATCTGAGTGTGCCCAGAACAAAAGAACGGTGTTTCCTACACATACGGACCATATGTAGTCCAAATTTGCTTCTGAAACTGATACAATGCATTGGTCCTCTAACATCCAATGCTTGTCAGTTAAGATGAGAAACGTGTGATCTTCGTGAACGATGTAGTTCGTTTGAGCAGAAAAGTGACTGCCCTTACCTGAAACGAAGTCTTGCATGTTGGAAGACTCAGAGCCTGGGATTTAACTCCATTTCTGAAGTGAAACACACAGCGGTGTTCTCATCCATTGATCACACTCTGCTTTAGAACAAGAAGCAAGCTCTTGCTTTCTAGAGTCTCTGAGACAGCAGGAAACGAGAGTGTGCTGAGAACAAAAGTATGTTGTTTCCTACACATATGGACCATATCTAGTCCAACTCTGCTTCTGAAACTGATACAAAGCACTGGTCCTCTAACATCCAATGCTTGTCTGTTAAGAAAAGCAATGTGTGAGCTCAGTGAACGATGTAGTTCCTTTGAGCAGAAAAGTGACTGCCCTTAACTTAAACGAAGTCTTGCTTGTAGGAAGACACAGAGTCTGGTATTTAACTCCATTTCTGAAGGGAAACACACAGAATAGTTTTCATCCAGGGATCACACTCTGCTTTAGAGCGAGAAGCACGCTCTTGCTTTCTAAATTCTCTAAGACAGCAGGAAACGTGAGTGTGCTGAGAACAAAAGAACGGTGTTTCCTACACATACGGACCATATCTAGTCCAACTCTGCTTCTGAAACTGATACAAAGCACTGGTCCTCTAACATCCAATGCTTGTCTGTTAAGATGAGAACCGTGTGAGCTTCGTAAACGATGTAGTTCGTTTGAGATTACAAGTGACTGCCCTTACCTGAAACGAAGTCTTGCTTATAGGAAGACACCGAGCCTTGGATTTAACTCCATTTCTGAAGGGAAACACACAGCATAGTTCTCATCCATGGATCACACTCTGCTTTACAGCAAGAAGCACGCTCTTGCATTCTAGAGTCTCTAATACAGCAGGAAATCTGAGTGTGCCCAGAACAAAACAACAGAGTTTCGTACACATACGGACCATATGTAGTCCAACTCTTCTTCTGAAACTGATACAAAGCACTGGTCCTCTAACATCCAATGCTTGTCAGTTAAGATGGGAAACGTGTGAGCTTCTTGAACGATGTAGGTCGTTTGAGCAGAAAAGTGACTGCCCATACCTTAAACGAATTCTTGCTTGTAGGATGACACAGTGTCTGGGATTTAACTCCATTTCTGAAGGGAAACACACAGCATAGTTCTCATCCATGGATCACAATCTGCTTTAGAGCGAGAAGCACGCTCTTGCTTTCTAAATTCTCTAAGACAGCAGGAAACGTGAGTGCGCTGAGAACAAAAGTATGTTATTTCCTACACATATGGACCATATCTAGTACAACTCTGTTTCTGAAACTGACACAAAGCACTGGTCCTCTAACATCCAATGCTTGTCAGTTAAGATGAGAAACGTGTGACCTTTGAGAATGATGTAGTTCCTTTGAACTGAAAAGTGACTGCCCTTACCTGTAACGAAGTCTTGCTTGTAGTAGGACATAGAGCCTGGGATTTACCTCCATCTCTGAAGGGAAACACACAGCAGAGTTCTCATCCATGGATCACACTCTGCTTTAGAGCGAGAAGCACGCTCTTGCTTTCTGGAGTCTCTAACACAGCAGGAAACGTGAGTGTGCTGAGAACAAAAGAACGGTGTTTCCTACACAAAGGGACCATATGTAGTCCAAATCTGCTTCTGAAACTGATACAATGCACTGGTCCTCTAACATCCAATGCTTGTCAGTTAAGATGAGAAACGTGTGATCTTCGTGAACAATGTAGTTCGTTTGAGCAGAAAAGTGACTGCCCTTACCTGAAACGAAGTCTTGCATGTAGGAAGACTCAGAGCCTGGGATTTAACACCATTTCTGAAGTGAAACACACAGCGGTGTTCTCATCCATTGATCACACTCTCCTTTACAGCAAGAAGCACGCTCTTGCTTTCTAGAGTCTCTAATACAGCAGGTAATCTGAGTGTGCCCAGAACAAAAGAACGGTGTTTCCTACACAAACGGACCATATGTAGTCCAAATCTGCTTCTGAAACTGATACAATGAACTGGTCCTCTAACATCCAATGCTTGTCAGTTAAGATGAGAAACGTGTGATCTTCGTGAATGATGTAGTTCGTTTGTGCTGAAAAGTGACTGCCGTTACCTGAAACGAAGTCTTGCTTGTAGGAAGACACAGAGCCTGGGATTTAACTCCATCTCTGAATGGAAACACACAGCAGTGTTTTCATCCATGGATCACACTCTGCTTTCGAGCGAGAAGCACGCTCTTGCTTTCTAGAGTCTCTAATAATGCAGGTAATATGAGTGTGCCCAGAACAAAAGAACAGTGTTTCCTACACATACGGACCATATGTAGTCCAAATCTGCTTCTGAAACTGATACAATGCACTGGTCCTCTAACAACCAATGCTTGTCAGTTAAGATGAGAAACGTGTGATCTTCGTGAACGGTGTAGTTCGTTTGAGCAGAAAAGTGACTGCCCTTACCTGAAACGAAGTCTTGCTTGTAGGAAGACTCAGAGCCTGGGATTTAACTCCATTTCTGAAGTGAAACACACAGCAGTGTTCTCATCCATTGATCACACTCTGCTTTAGAACAAGAAGCACGCTCTTGCTCTCCTGAGTCTCTAAGACAGCAGGAAACGTGAGTGCCCTGAGAACAAAAGAACGGTGTTTCCTACACATACAGACCTTATCTAGTCCAACTCTGTTTCTGTAACTGACACAAAGCACTGGTCCTCTAACATCCAATGCTTGTCAGTTAAGATGAGAAACGTGTGAGCTTTGAGAATGATGCAGTTCCTTTGAACTGAAAAGTGACTGCCCTTACCTGTAACGAAGTCTTGCTTGAAGTAAGACACAGACCCTGGGATTTACCTCCATCTCTGAAGGGAAACACACAGCAGAGTTCTCATCCATGGATCACACTCTGCTTTAGAGCGAGAAGCACGCTCTTGCTTTCTGGAGTCTCTAACACAGCAGGAAACGTGAGTGTGCTGAGAACAAAAGAACGGTGTTTCCTACACATACGGACCATATCTAGTCCAACTCTGCTTCTGAAACTAATACAAAGCACTGGTCCTCTAACATCCAATGCTTGTCTGTTAAGATGAGAAACGTGTGAGCTTCGTAAATGATGTAGTTCGTTTGAGATGACAAGTGACTGCCCTTACCTGAAACGAAGTCTTACTAATAGGAAGACACAGAACCTGGGATTTAACTCCATTTCTGAAGGGAAACACACAGCATAGTTCTCACCCATGGATCACACTCTGCTTTACAACAAGAAGCACGCTCTTGCTTTCTAGAGTCTCTAATACAGCAGGAAATCTGAGTGTGTCCAGATTAAAAGAACGGATTTCGTACACATACGGACCATATGTAGTCCAACTCTTCTTCTGAAACTGATACAAAGCACTGGTACTATAACATCCAATGCTTGTCAGTTAAGATGGGAAACGTGTGAGCTTCATGAACGATGTAGTTCGTTTGAGCAGAAAAGTGACTGCCCTTACCTTAAACGAAGTCTTGCTTGTAGGAAGACACAGAGCCTGGGATTTAACTCCATCTCTGAAGGGAAACACACAGCAGTGTTTTCATCCATGGATCACACTCTGCCTTCGAGCGAGAAGCACGCTCTTGCTTTCTAGAGTCTCTAATACAGCAGGAAATCTGAGTGTGCCCAGAACAAAAGAACGGTGTTTCCTACACATACAGACCATATGTAGTCCAAATTTGCTTCTGAAACTGATACAATGCACTGGTCCTCTAACATCCAATGCTTGTCAGTTAAGATGAGAAACGTGTGATCTTCGTGAACGATGTAGTTTGTTTGAGCAGAAAAGTGACTGCCCTTACCTGAAACGAATTCTTGCATGTAGGAAGACTCAGAGCCTGGGATTTAACTCCATTTCTGAAGTGAAACACACAGCGGTGTTCTCATCCATTGATCACACTCTGCTTTAGAACAAGAAGCACGCTCTTGCTTTCTAGAGTCTCTGAGACAGCAGGAAACGTGAGTGCGCTGAGAACAAAAGAACGGTGTTTCCTACACATACGGAATATATCTAGTCCAACTCTCCTTCTTAAACTGATACAAAGCACTGGTCCTCTAACATCCAATGCTTGTCAGTTAAGATGAGAAACGTGTGAGCTTTGAGAATGTTGTAGTTGCTTTGAACTGAAAAGTGACTGCCCTTACCTGTAACGAAGTCTTGCTTGTAGTAAGACACAGAGCCTGGGATCTAACTCCATCTCTGAAGGAAACACACAGCAGAGTTGTCATCCATGGATCACACTCTGCTTTAGAGCGAGAAGCACACTCTTGCTTTATAGAGTCTCTAATACAGCAGGTAATCTGAGTGTGCCCAGAACAAAAGAACCTTGCTTCCTACACATACGGAACCTATGTAGTCCAAATCTGCTTCTGAAACTGATACAATGCACTGGTCCTCTAACAACCAATGCTTGTCAGTTAAGATGAGAAACGTGTGATCTTCGTGAACGATGTAGTTCGTTTGAGCAGAAAAGTGACTGCCCTTACCTGAAACGAAGTCTTGCTTGTAGGAAGACTCAGAGCCTGGGATTTAACTCCATTTCTGAAGTGAAACACACAGCAGTGTTCTCATCCATTGATCACACTCTGCTTTAGAACAAGAAGCACGCTCTTGCTTTCTAGAGTCTCTAAGACAGCAGGAAACGTGAGTGCGCTGAGAATAAAATAACGGTGTTTCCTACACATACGGACCATATGTAATCCAAATCTGCTTCTGAAACTGATGAAATGCACTGGTCATCTAACATCCAATGCTTGTCAGTTAAGATGAGAAACGTGTGATCTTTGTGAACGATGTAGTTCGTTTGAGCAGAAAAGTGACTGCCCTTACCTGAAGTGAAGTCTTGCTTGTAGAAAGACTCAGAGCCTGGGATTTAACTCCATTTCTGAAGTGAAACACACAGCAGTGTTCTCATCCATTGATCACACTCTGCTTTAGAACAAGAAGCATGCTCACGCTTTCTAGAGTCTCTAAGACAGCAGGAAACGAGAGTGTGCTGAGAACAAAAGTATGTTGTTTCCTACACATATGGACCATATCTAGTCCAACTCTGCTTCTGAAACTGATACAAAGCACTGGTCCTCTAACATCCAATGCTTGTCTGTTAAGAAAAGAAATGTGTGAGCTCAGTGAACGATGTAGTTCCTTTGAGCAGAAAAGTGACTGCCCTTAACTTAAACGAAGTCTTGCTTGTAGGAAGACACAGAGTCTGGTATTTAACTCCATTTCTGAAGGGAAACACACAGAATAGTTTTCATCCAGGGATCACACTCTGCTTTAGAGCGAGAAGCACGCTCTTGCTTTCTAAATTCTCTAAGACAGCAGGAAACGTGAGTGTGCTGAGAACAAAAGAACGGTGTTTCCTACACATACGGACCATATCTAGTCCAACTCTGCTTCTGAAACTGATACAAAGCACTGGTCCTCTAACATCCAATGCTTGTCTGTTAAGATGAGAACCGTGTGAGCTTCGTAAACGATGTAGTTCGTTTGAGATTACAAGTGACTGCCCTTACCTGAAACGAAGTCTTGCTTATAGGAAGACACCGAGCCTTGGATTTAACTCCATTTCTGAAGGGAAACACACAGCATAGTTCTCATCCATGGATCACACTCTGCTTTACAGCAAGAAGCACGCTCTTGCATTCTAGAGTCTCTAATACAGCAGGAAATCTGAGTGTGCCCAGAACAAAACAACAGAGTTTCGTACACATACGGACCATATGTAGTCCAACTCTTCTTCTGAAACTGATACAAAGCACTGGTCCTCTAACATCCAATGCTTGTCAGTTAAGATGGGAAACGTGTGAGCTTCTTGAACGATGTAGGTCGTTTGAGCAGAAAAGTGACTGCCCATACCTTAAACGAATTCTTGCTTGTAGGATGACACAGTGTCTGGGATTTAACTCCATTTCTGAAGGGAAACACACAGCATAGTTCTCATCCATGGATCACAATCTGCTTTAGAGCGAGAAGCACGCTCTTGCTTTCTAAATTCTCTAAGACAGCAGGAAACGTGAGTGCGCTGAGAACAAAAGTATGTTGTTTCCTACACATATGGACCATATCTAGTACAACTCTGTTTCTGAAACTGACACAAAGCACTGGTCCTCTAACATCCAATGCTTGTCAGTTAAGATGAGAAACGTGTGACCTTTGAGAATGATGTAGTTCCTTTGAACTGAAAAGTGACTGCCCTTACCTGTAACGAAGTCTTGCTTGTAGTAGGACATAGAGCCTGGGATTTACCTCCATCTCTGAAGGGAAACACACAGCAGAGTTCTCATCCATGGATCACACTCTGCTTTAGAGCGAGAAGCACGCTCTTGCTTTCTGGAGTCTCTAACACAGCAGGAAACGTGAGTGTGCTGAGAACAAAAGAACGGTGTTTCCTACACAAAGGGACCATATGTAGTCCAAATCTGCTTCTGAAACTGATACAATGCACTGGTCCTCTAACATCCAATGCTTGTCAGTTAAGATGAGAAACGTGTGATCTTCGTGAACAATGTAGTTCGTTTGAGCAGAAAAGTGACTGCCCTTACCTGAAACGAAGTCTTGCATGTAGGAAGACTCAGAGCCTGGGATTTAACTCCATTTCTGAAGTGAAACACACAGCGGTGTTCTCATCCATTGATCACACTCTGCTTTACAGCAAGAAGCACGCTCTTGCTTTCTAGAGTCTCTAATACAGCAGGTAATCTGAGTGTGCCCAGAACAAAAGAACGGTGTTTCCTACACAAACGGACCATATGTAGTCCAAATCTGCTTCTGAAACTGACACAAAGCACTGGTCCTCTAACATCCAATGCTTGTCAGTTAAGATGAGAAACGTGTGAGCTTTGAGAATGATGCAGTTCCTTTGAACTGAAAAGTGACTGCCCTTACCTGTAACGAAGTCTTGCTTGTAGTAAGACACAGACCCTGGGATTTACCTCCATCTCTGAAGGGAAACACACAGCAGAGTTCTCATCCATGGATCACACTCTGCTTTAGAGCGAGAAGCACGCTCTTGCTTTCTGGAGTCTCTAACACAGCAGGAAACGTGAGTGTGCTGAGAACAAAAGAACGGTGTTTCCTACACATACGGACCATATCTAGTCCAACTCTGCTTCTGAAACTAATACAAAGCACTGCTCCTCTAACATCCAATGCTTGTCTGTTAAGATGAGAAACGTGTGAGCTTCGTAAATGATGTAGTTCGTTTGAGATGACAAGTGACTGCCCTTACCTGAAACGAAGTCTTACTAATAGGAAGACACAGAACCTGGGATTTAACTCCATTTCTGAAGGGAAACACACAGCATAGTTCTCACCCATGGATCACACTCTGCTTTACAGCAAGAAGCACGCTCTTGCTTTCTAGAGTCTCTAATACAGCAGGAAATCTGAGTGTGCCCAGAACAAAAGAACGGTGTTTCCTACACATACAGACCATATGTAGTCCAAATTTGATTCTGAAACTGATACAATGCACTGGTCCTCTAACATCCAATGCTTGTCAGTTAAGATGAGAAACGTGTGATCTTCGTGAACGATGTAGTTTGTTTGAGCAGAAAAGTGACTGCCCTTACCTGAAACGAATTCTTGCATGTAGGAAGACTCAGAGCCTGGGATTTAACTCCATTTCTGAAGTGAAACACACAGCGGTGTACTCATCCATTGATCACACTCTGCTTTAGAACAAGAAGCACGCTCTTGCTTTCTAGAGTCTCTGAGACAGCAGGAAACGTGAGTGCGCTGAGAACAAAAGAACGGTGTTTCCTACACATACGGAATATATCTAGTCCAACTCTCCTTCTTAAACTGATACAAAGCACTGGTCCTCTAACATCCAATGCTTGTCAGTTAAGATGAGAAACGTGTGAGCTTTGAGAATGTTGTAGTTGCTTTGAACTGAAAAGTGACTGCCCTTACCTGTAACGAAGTCTTGCTTGTAGTAAGACACAGAGCCTGGGATCTAACTCCATCTCTGAAGGAAACACACAGCAGAGTTCTCATCCATGGATCACACTCTGCTTTAGAGCGAGAAGCACACTCTTGCTTTATAGAGTCTCTAATACAGCAGGTAATCTGAGTGTGCCCAGAACAAAAGAACGGTGTTTCCTACATATACGGACCATATGTAGTCCAAATCTGCTTCTGAAACTGATACAATGCACTGGTCCTCTAACAACCAATGCTTGTCAGTTAAGATGAGAAACGTGTGATCTTCGTGAACGATGTAGTTCGTTTGAACAGAAAAGTGACTGCCCTTACCTGAAACGAAGTCTTGCTTGTAGGAAGACTCAGAGACTGGGATTTAACTCCATTTCTGAAGTGAAACACACAGCAGTGTTCTCATCCATTGATCACACTCTGCTTTACAGCAAGAAGCACGCTCTTGCTCTCCTGAGTCTCTAAGACAGCAGGAAACGTGAGTGCCCTGAGAACAAAAGAACGGTGTTTCCTACACATACAGACCTTATCTAGTCCAACTCTGTTTCTGTAACTGACACAAAGCACTGGTCCTCTAACATCCAATGCTTGTCAGTTAAGATGAGAAACGTGTGAGCTTTGAGAATGATGCAGTTCCTTTGAACTGAAAAGTGACTGCCCTTACCTGTAACGAAGTCTTGCTTGTAGTAAGACACAGACCCTGGGATTTACCTCCATCTCTGAAGGGAAACACACAGCAGAGTTCTCATCCATGGATCACACTCTGCTTTAGAGCGAGAAGCACGCTCTTGCTTTCTGGAGTCTCTAACACAGCAGGAAACGTGAGTGTGCTGAGAACAAAAGAACGGTGTTTCCTACACATACGGACCATATCTAGTCCAACTCTGCTTCTGAAACTAATACAAAGCACTGGTCCTCTAACATCCAATGCTTGTCTGTTAAGATGAGAAACGTGTGAGCTTCGTAAATGATGTAGTTCGTTTGAGATGACAAGTGACTGCCCTTACCTGAAACGAAGTCTTACTAATAGGAAGACACAGAACCTGGGATTTAACTCCATTTCTGAAGGGAAACACACAGCATAGTTCTCACCCATGGATCACACTCTGCTTTACAGCAAGAAGCACGCTCTTGCTTTCTAGAGTCTCTAATACAGCAGGAAATCTGAGTGTGTCCAGATTAAAAGAACGGATTTCGTACACATACGGACCATATGTAGTCCAACTCTTCTTCTGAAACTGATACAAAGCACTGGTACTATAACATCCAATGCTTGTCAGTTAAGATGGGAAACGTGTGAGCTTCATGAACGATGTAGTTCGTTTGAGCAGAAAAGTGACTGCCCTTACCTTAAACGAAGTCTTGCTTGTAGGAAGACACAGAGCCTGGGATTTAACTCCATCTTTGAAGGGAAACACACAGCAGTGTTTTCATCCATGGATCACACTCTGCCTTCGAGCGAGAAGCACGCTCTTGCTTTCTAGAGTCTCTAATACAGCAGGAAATCTGAGTGTGCCCAGAACAAAAGAACGGTGTTTCCTACACATACAGACCATATGTAGTCCAAATTTGCTTCTGAAACTGATACAATGCACTGGTCCTCTAACATCCAATGCTTGTCAGTTAAGATGAGAAACGTGTGATCTTCGTGAACGATGTAGTTTGTTTGAGCAGAAAAGTGACTGCCCTTACCTGAAACGAATTCTTGCATATAGGAAGACTCAGAGCCTGGGATTTAACTCCATTTCTGAAGTGAAACACACAGCGGTGTTCTCATCCATTGATCACACTCTGCTTTAGAACAAGAAGCACGCTCTTGCTTTCTAGAGTCTCTGAGACAGCAGGAAACGTGAGTGCGCTGAGAACAAAAGAACGGTGTTTCCTACACATACGGAATATATCTAGTCCAACTCTCCTTCTTAAACTGATACAAAGCACTGGTCCTCTAACATCCAATGCTTGTCAGTTAAGATGAGAAACGTGTGAGCTTTGAGAATGTTGTAGTTGCTTTGAACTGAAAAGTGACTGCCCTTACCTGTAACGAAGTCTTGCTTGTAGTAAGACACAGAGCCTGGGATCTAACTCCATCTCTGAAGGAAACACACAGCAGAGTTGTCATCCATGGATCACACTCTGCTTTAGAGCGAGAAGCACACTCTTGCTTTATAGAGTCTCTAATACAGCAGGTAATCTGAGTGTGCCCAGAACAAAAGAACCTTGCTTCCTACACATACGGAACCTATGTAGTCCAAATCTGCTTCTGAAACTGATACAATGCACTGGTCCTCTAACAACCAATGCTTGTCAGTTAAGATGAGAAACGTGTGATCTTCGTGAACGATGTAGTTCGTTTGAGCAGAAAAGTGACTGCCCTTACCTGAAACGAAGTCTTGCTTGTAGGAAGACTCAGAGCCTGGGATTTAACTCCATTTCTGAAGTGAAACACACAGCAGTGTTCTCATCCATTGATCACACTCTGCTTTAGAACAAGAAGCACGCTCTTGCTTTCTAGAGTCTCTAAGACAGCAGGAAACGTGAGTGCGCTGAGAACAAAATAACGGTGTTTCCTACACATACGGACCATATGTAATCCATAATCTGCTTCTGAAACTGATGAAATGCACTGGTCATCTAACATCCAATGCTTGTCAGTTAAGGTGAGAAACGTGTGATCTTTGTGAACGATGTAGTTCGTTTGAGCAGAAAAGTGACTGCCCTTACCTGAAGTGAAGTCTTGCTTGTAGAAAGACTCAGAGCCTGGGATTTAACTCCATTTCTGAAGTGAAACACACAGCAGTGTTCTCATCCATTGATCACACTCTGCTTTAGAACAAGAAGCATGCTCACGCTTTCTAGAGTCTCTAAGACAGCAGGAAACGAGAGTGTGCTGAGAACAAAAGTATGTTGTTTCCTACACATATGGACCATATCTAGTACAACTCTGCTTCTGAAACTGATACAAAGCACTGGTCCTCTAACATCCAATGCTTGTCTGTTAAGAAAAGAAACGTGTGAGCTCAGTGAACGATGTAGTTCCTTTGAGCAGAAAAGTGACTGCCCTTAACTTAAACGAAGTCTTGCTTGTAGGAAGACACAGAGTCTGGTATTTAACTCCATTTCTGAAGGGAAACACACCGAATAGTTTTCATCCAGGGATCACACTCTGCTTTAGAGCGAGAAGCACGCTCTTGCTTTCTAAATTCTCTAAGACAGCAGGAAACGTGAGTGTGCTGAGAACAAAAGAACGGTGTTTCCTACACATACGGACCATATCTAGTCCAACTCTGCTTCTGAAACTGATACAAAGCACTGGTCCTCTAACATCCAATGCTTGTCTGTTAAGATGAGAACCGTGTGAGCTTCGTAAACGATGTAGTTCGTTTGAGATTACAAGTGACTGCCCTTACCTGAAACGAAGTCTTGCTTATAGGAAGACACAGAGCCTTGGATTTAACTCCATTTCTGAAGGGAAACACACAGCATAGTTATCATCCATGGATCACACTCTGCTTTACAGCAAGAAGCACGCTCTTGCATTCTAGAGTCTCTAATACAGCAGGAAATCTGTGTGTGCCCAGAACAAAACAACAGAGTTTCGTACACATACGGACCATATGTAGTCCAACTCTTCTTCTGAAACTGATACAAAGCACTGGTCCTCTAACATCCAATGCTTGTCAGTTAAGATGGGAAACGTGTGAGCTTCTTGAACGATGTAGGTCGTTTGAGCAGAAAAGTGACTGCCCATACCTTAAACGAATTCTTGCTTGTAGGATGACACAGTGTCTGGGATTTAACTCCATTTCTGAAGGGAAACACACAGCATAGTTCTCATCCATGGATCACAATCTGCTTTAGAGCGAGAAGCACGCTCTTGCTTTCTAAATTCTCTAAGACAGCAGGAAACGTGAGTGCGCTGAGAACAAAAGTATGTTGTTTCCTACACATATGGACCATATCTAGTACAACTCTGTTTCTGAAACTGACACAAAGCACTGGTCCTCTAACATCCAATGCTTGTCAGTTAAGATGAGAAACGTGTGAGCTTTGAGAATGATGTAGTTCCTTTGAACTGAAAAGTGACTGCCCTTACCTGTAACGAAGTCTTGCTTGTAGTAGGACATAGAGCCTGGGATTTACCTCCATCTCTGAAGGGAAACACACAGCAGAGTTCTCATCCATGGATCACACTCTGCTTTAGAGCGAGAAGCACGCTCTTGCTTTCTGGATTCTCTAACACAGCAGGAAACGTGAGTGTGCTGAGAACAAAAGAACGGTGTTTCCTACACAAAGGGACCATATGTAGTCCAAATCTGCTTCTGAAACTGATACAATGCACTGGTCCTCTAACATCCAATGCTTGTCAGTTAAGATGAGAAACGTGTGATCTTCGTGAACAATGTAGTTCGTTTGAGCAGAAAAGTGACTGCCCTTACCTGAAACGAAGTCTTGCATGTAGGAAGACTCAGAGCCTGGGATTTAACTCCATTTCTGAAGTGAAACACACAGCGGTGTTCTCATCCATTGATCACACTCTGCTTTACAGCAAGAAGCACGCTCTTGCTTTCTAGAGTCTCTAATACAGCAGGTAATCTGAGTGTGCCCAGAACAAAAGAACGGTGTTTCCTACACAAACGGACCATATGTAGTCCAAATCTGCTTCTGAAACTGATACAATGAACTGGTCCTCTAACATCCAATGCTTGTCAGTTAAGATGAGAAACGTGTGATCTTCGTGAATGATGTAGTTCGTTTGTGCTGAAAAGTGACTGCCGTTACCTGAAACGAAGTCTTGCTTGTAGGAAGACACAGAGCCTGGGATTTAACTCCATCTCTGAATGGAAACACACAGCAGTGTTTTCATCCATGGATCACACTCTGCTTTCGAGCGAGAAGCACGCTCTTGCTTTCTAGAGTCTCTAATAATGCAGGTAATATGAGTGTGCCCAGAACAAAAGAACGGTGTTTCCTACACATACGGACCATATGTAGTCCAAATCTGCTTCTGAAACTGATACAATGCACTGGTCCTCTAACAACCAATGCTTGTCAGTTAAGATGAGAAACGTGTGATCTTCGTGAAGGGTGTAGTTCGTTTGAGCAGAAAAGTGACTGCCCTTACCTGAAACGAAGTCTTGCTTGTAGGAAGACTCAGAGCCTGGGATTTAACTCCATTTCTGAAGTGAAACACACAGCAGTGTTCTCATCCATTGATCACACTCTGCTTTAGAACAAGAAGCACGCTCTTGCTCTCCTGAGTCTCTAAGACAGCAGGAAACGTGAGTGCCCTGAGAACAAAAGAACGGTGTTTCCTACACATACAGACCTTATCTAGTCCAACTCTGTTTCTGTAACTGACACAAAGCACTGGTCCTCTAACATCCAATGCTTGTCAGTTAAGATGAGAAACGTGTGAGCTTTGAGAATGATGCAGTTCCTTTGAACTGAAAAGTGACTGCCCTTACCTGTAACGAAGTCTTGCTTGTAGTAAGACACAGACCCTGGGATTTACCTCCATCTCTGAAGGGAAACACACAGCAGAGTTCTCATCCATGGATCACACTCTGCTTTAGAGCGAGAAGCACGCTCTTGATTTCTGGAGTCTCTAACACAGCAGGAAACGTGAGTGTGCTGAGAACAAAAGAACGGTGTTTCCTACACATACGGACCATATCTAGTCCAACTCTGCTTCTGAAACTAATACAAAGCACTGGTCCTCTAACATCCAATGCTTGTCTGTTAAGATGAGAAACGTGTGAGCTTCGTAAATGATGTAGTTCGTTTGAGATGACAAGTGACTGCCCTTACCTGAAACGAAGTCTAACTAATAGGAAGACACAGAACCTGGGATTTAACTCCATTTCTGAAGGGAAACACACAGCATAGTTCTCACCCATGGATCACACTCTGCTTTACAGCAAGAAGCACGCTCTTGCTTTCTAGAGTCTCTAATACAGCAGGAAATCTGAGTGTGTCCAGATTAAAAGAACGGATTTCGTACACATACGGACCATATGTAGTCCAACTCTTCTTCTGAAACTGATACAAAGCACTGGTACTATAACATCCAATGCTTGTCAGTTAAGATGGGAAACGTGTGAGCTTCATGAACGATGTAGTTCGTTTGAGCAGAAAAGTGACTGCCCTTACCTTAAACGAAGTCTTGCTTGTAGGAAGACACAGAGCCTGGGATTTAACTCCATCTCTGAAGGGAAACACACAGCAGTGTTTTCATCCATGGATCACACTCTGCCTTCGAGCGAGAAGCACGCTCTTGCTTTCTAGAGTCTCTAATACAGCAGGAAATCTGAGTGTGCCCAGAACAAAAGAACGGTGTTTCCTACACATACAGACCATATGTAGTCCAAATTTGCTTCTGAAACTGATACAATGCACTGGTCCTCTAACATCCAATGCTTGTCAGTTAAGATGAGAAACGTGTGATCTTCGTGAACGATGTAGTTTGTTTGAGCAGAAAAGTGACTGCCCTTACCTGAAACGAATTCTTGCATGTAGGAAGACTCAGAGCATGGGATTTAACTCCATTTCTGAAGTGAAACACACAGCGGTGTTCTCATCCATTGATCACACTCTGCTTTAGAACAAGAAGCACGCTCTTGCTTTCTAGAGTCTCTGAGACAGCAGGAAACGTGAGTGCGCTGAGAACAAAAGAACGGTGTTTCCTACACATACAGAATATATCTAGTCCAACTCTCCTTCTTAAACTGATACAAAGCACTGGTCCTCTAACATCCAATGCTTGTCAGTTAAGATGAGAAACGTGTGAGCTTTGAGAATGTTGTAGTTGCTTTGAACTGAAAAGTGACTGCCCTTACCTGTAACGAAGTCTTGCTTGTAGTAAGACACAGAGCCTGGGATCTAACTCCATCTCTGAAGGAAACACACAGCAGAGTTGTCATCCATGGATCACACTCTGCTTTAGAGCGAGAAGCACACTCTTGCTTTATAGAGTCTCTAATACAGCAGGTAATCTGAGTGTGCCCAGAACAAAAGAACCTTGCTTCCTACACATACGGAACCTATGTAGTCCAAATCTGCTTCTGAAACTGATACAATGCACTGGTCCTCTAACAACCAATGCTTGTCAGTTAAGATGAGAAACGTGTGATCTTCGTGAACGATGTAGTTCGTTTGAGCAGAAAAGTGACTGCCCTTACCTGAAACGAAGTCTTGCTTGTAGGAAGACTCAGAGCCTGGGATTTAACTCCATTTCTGAAGTGAAACACACAGCAGTGTTCTCATCCATTGATCACACTCTGCTTTAGAACAAGAAGCACGCTCTTGCTTTCTAGAGTCTCTAAGACAGCAGGAAACGTGAGTGCGCTGAGAACAAAATAACGGTGTTTCCTACACATACGGACCATATGTAATCCAAATCTGCTTCTAAAACTGATGAAATGCACTGGTCGTCTAACATCCAATGCTTGTCAGTTAAGATGAAAAACGTATGATCTTCGTGAACGATGTAGTTCGTTTGAGCAGAAAAGTGACTGCCCTTACCTGAAATGAAGTCTTGCTTGTAGAAAGACTCAGAGCCTGGGATTTAACTCCATTTCTGAAGTGAAACACACAGCAGTGTTCTCATCCATTGATCACACTCTGCTTTAGAACAAGAAGCATGCTCTTGCTTTCTAGAGTCTCTAAGACAGACGGAAACGAGAGTGTGCTGAGAACAAATGTATGTTGTTTCCTACACATATGGACCATATCTAGTCCAACTCTGCTTCTGAAACTGATACAAAGCACTGGTCCTCTAATATCCAATGCTTGTCTGTTAAGAAAAGAAATGTGTGAGCTCAGTGAACGATGTAGTTCCTTTGAGCAGAAAAGTGACTGCCCTTAACTTAAACGAAGTCTTGCTTGTAGGAAGACAGAGAGTCTGGGATTTAACTCCATTTCTGAAGGGAAACACACAGAATAATTTTCATCCAGGGATCACACTCTGCTTTAGAGCGAGAAGCACGCTCTTGCTTTCTAAATTCTCTAAGACAGCAGGAAACGTGAGTGTGCTGAGAACAAAAGTATGTTGTTTCCTACACATATGGACCATATCTAGTCCAACTCTGCTTCTGAAACTGATACAAAGCACTGGTCCTCTAACATCCAATGCTTGTCTGTTAAGATGAGAACCGTGTGAGCTTCGTAAACGATGTAGTTCGTTTGAGATTACAAGTGACTGCCCTTACCTGAAACGAAGTCTTGCTTATAGGAAGACACCGAGCCTTGGATTTAACTCCATTTCTGAAGGGAAACACACAGCATAGTTCTCACCCATGGATCACACTCTGCTTTACAGCAAGAAGCACGCTCTTGCTTTCTAGAGTCTCTAATACAGCAGGAAATCTGAGTGTGCCCAGAACAAAACAACAGAGTTTCGTACACATACGGACCATATGTAGTCCAACTCTTCTTCTGAAACTGATACAAAGCACTGGTCCTCTAACATCCAATGCTTGTCAGTTAAGATGGGAAACGTGTGAGCTTCATGAACGATGTAGGTCGTTTGAGCAGAAAAGTGACTGCCCATACCTTAAACGAACTCTTGCTTGTAGGAAGACACAGAGTATGGGATTTAACTCCATTTCTGAAGGGAAACACACAGCATAGTTCTCTTCCATGGATCACAATCTGCTTTAGAGCGAGAAGCACGCACTTGCTTTCTAAATTCTCTAAGACAGCAGGAAACGTGAGTGCGCTGAGAACAAAAGTATGTTGTTTCCTACACATATGGACCATATCTAGTACAACTCTGTTTCTGAAACTGACACAAAGCACTGGTCCTCTAACATCCAATGCTTGTCAGTTAAGATGAGAAACGTGTGACCTTTGAGAATGATGTAGTTCCTTTGAACTGAAAAGTGACTGCCCTTACCTGTAACGAAGTCTTGCTTGTAGTAAGACACAGAGCCTGGGATTTACCTCCATCTCTGAAGGGAAACACACAGCAGAGTTCTCATTCTTGGATCACACTCTGCTTTAGAGCGAGAAGCACGCTCTTGCTTTCTGGAGTCTCTAACACAGCAGGAAACATGAGTGTGCTGAGAACAAAAGAACGGTGTTTCCTACACATACTGACCATATGTAGTCCAAATCTGCTTCTGAAACTGATACAATGAACTGGTCCTCTAACTTCCAATGCTTGTCAGTTAAGATGAGAAACGTGTGATCTTCGTGAACGATGTAGTTCGTTTGTGCTGAAAAGTGACTGCCGTTACCTGAAACGAAGTCTTGCTTGTAGGAAGACACAGAGATTGGGATTTAACTCCATTTCTGAAGGGAAACACACAGCATAGTTCTCATCCATGGATCAAACTCTGCTTTACAGCAAGAAGCACGCTCTTGCTTTCTAGAGTCTCTAATACAGCAGGAAATCTGAGTGTGCCCAGAACAAAAGAATGGAGTTTCGTACACATACGGACCATTTGTAGTCCAACTCTTCTTCTGAAACTGATACAAAGCACTGGTCCTCTAACATCCAATGCTTGTCAGTTAAGATGGGAAACGTGTGAGCTTCATGAACGATGTAGTTCGTTTGAGCAGAAAAGTGACTTCCCTTACCTTAAACGAAGTCTTGCTTGTAGTAAGACACAGAGCCTGGGATTTAACTCCATCTCTGAAGCAAACTCTCAGCAGTGTTCTCATCCATGGATCACACTCTGCTTTCGAGCGAGAAGCACGCTCTTGCTTTCTAGAGTCTCTAATAATGCAGGTAATCTGAGTGTGCCCAGAACAAAAGAACGGTGTTTCCTACACATACGGACCATATGTAGTCCAAATCTGCTTCTGAAACTGATACAATGCACTGGTCCTCTAACATCCAATGCTTGTCAGTTAAGATGAGAAACGTGTGATCTTCGTGAACGATGTAGTTCGTATGCGCAGAAAAGAGACTGCCCTTACCTGAAACGAAGTCTTGCATGTAGGAAGACTCAGAGCCTGGGATTTTACTCCATTTCTGAAGTGAAACACACAGCGGTGTTCTCATCCATTGATCACACTCTGCTTTAGAACAAGAAGCACGCTCTTGCTTTCTAGAGTCTCTAAGACAGCAGGAAATGTGAGTGCGGTGAGAACAAAAGAACGGTGTTTCCTACACATAGGGACCATATCTAGTCCAACTCTCCTTCTTAAACAGATACAAAGCACTGGTCCTCTAACATCCAATGCTTGTCAGTTAAGATGAGAAACGTGTGAGCTTTGAGAATGTTGTAGTTGCTTTGAACTGAAAAGTGACTGCCCTTACCTGTAACGAAATCTTGCTTGTAGTAAGACACAGAGCCAGGGATCTAACTCCATCTCTGAAGGGAAACACACAGCAGAGTTCTCATCCATGGATCACACTCTGCTTTAGAGCGAGAAGCACACTCTTGCTTTATAGAGTCTCTAATACAGCAGGTAATCTGAGTGTGCCCAGAACAAAAGAACGGTGTTTCCTACACATACGGACCCTATGTAGTCCAAATCTGCTTCTGAAACTGATACAATGCACTGGTCCTCTAACTTCCAATGCTTGTCAGTTAAGATGAGAAACGTGTGATCTTCGTGAACGATGTAGTTCGTTTGAGCAGAAAAGTGACTGCCCTTACCTGAAACGAAGTATTGCATGTAAGAAGACTCAGAGCCTGGGATTTAACTCCGTTTCTGAAGTGAAACACACAGCGGTGTTCTCATCCATTGATCACACTCTGCTTTACAGCAAGAAGCACGCTCTTGCTTTCTAGAGTCTCTAATACAGCAGGTAATCTGAGTGTGCGCAGAACAAAAGAACGGTGTTTCCTACACAAACGGAACATATGTAGTCCAAATCTGCTTCTGAAACTGACACAAAGCAATGGTCCTCTAACATCCAATGCTTATCTGTTAAGATGAGAAATGTGTGAGCTCAGTGAGCGATGTAGTTCGTTTGAGCTGAAAAGTGACTGCCGTTACCTGAAACGAAGTCTTGCTTGTAGGAAGACACAGAGATTGGGATTTAACTCCATTTCTGAAGGGAAACACACAGCATAGTTCTCATCCATGGATCACACTCTGCTTTAGAGCGAGAAGCACGCTCTTGCTTTCTAGAGTCTCTAACACAGCATGAAACGTGAGTGTGCTGAGAACAAAAGAACAGTGTTGCCTACACATACGGACCGTATCTAGTCCAACTCTGCTTCTGAAACGGATACAAAGCACTGGTCCTCTAACATCCAATGCTTGTCTGTTAAGAAAAGAAATGTGTGAGCTCAGTGAATGATGTAGTTCCTTTGAGCAGAAAAGTGACTGCCCTTACCTTAAACGAAGTCTTGCTTGTAGGAAGACACAGAGTCTGGGATTTAACTCCATTTCTGAAGGGAAACACACAGAATAGTTTTCATCCATGGATCACAATCTGCTTTAGAGCGAGAAGCACGCTCTTGCTTTCTAAATTCTCTAAGACGGCAGGAAATATGAGTGCGCTGAGAACAAAAGTATGTTGTTTCCTACACATATGGACCATATCTAGTACAACTGTTTCGGAAACTGACACAAAGCATTGGTCCTCTAACATCCAATGCTTGTCAGTTAAGATGAGAAACGTGTGAGCTTTGAGAATGATGTAGTTCCTTTGAACTGAAAAGTGACTGCCCTTACCTGTAACAAAGTCTTGCTTGTAGTAAGACACAGAGCCTGGGATTTAACTCCATCTCTGAAGGGAAACACACAGCAGAGTTGTCATCCATGGATCACACTCTGCTTTAGAGCGAGAAGCACGCTCTTGCTTTCTGGAGTCTCTAACACAGCAGGAAACGTGAGTGTGCTGAGAACAAAAGAACGGTGTTTCCTACACATACAGACCATATCTAGTCCAACTTTGCTTCTGAAACTGATACAAAGCACTGGTCCTCTAACATCCAATGCTTGTCTGTTAAGATGAGAACCGTGTGAGCTTCGTAAACGATGTAGTTCATTTGAGATGACAGGTGACTGCCCTTACCTGAAACGAAGTCTTCCTTAAGGGAAGACACAGAGCCTTGGATTTAACTCCATTTCTGAAAGGAAACACACAGCATAGTTCTCACCCATGGATCACACTCTGATTTACAGCAAGAAGCACGCTCTTGCTTTCTAGAGTCTCTAATACAGCAGGAAATCTGTGTGTGCCCAGAACAAAAGAACAGAGTTTTGTACACATACGGACCATATGTAGTCCAACTCTTCTTCTGAAACTGATACAAAGCACTGGTCCTCTAACATCCAATGCTTGTCAGTTAAGATGGGAAACGTGTGAGCTTCATGAACGATGTAGTTCGTTTGAGCAGAAAAGTGACTGCCCATACCTTAAACGAACTCTTGCATGTAGGAAGACACAGAGTCTGGGATTTAACTCCATTTCTGAAGGGAAACACACAGCATAGTTCTCATCCATGGATCACAATCTGCTTTAGAGCGAGAAGCACGCTCTTGCTTTCTAAAGTCTCTAAGACAGCAGGAAACGTGAGTGCGCTGAGAACAAAAGTATGTTGTTTCCTACACATATGGACCATATCTAGTACAACTCTGTTTCTGAAACTGACACAAAGCACTGGTCCTCTAACATCCAATGCTTGTCAGTTAAGATGAGAAACGTGTGACCTTTGAGAATGATGTAGTTCCTTTGAACTGAAAAGTGACTGCCCTTAACTGTAACGAAGTCTTGCTTGTAGTAAGACACAGAGCCTGGGATTTACTTCCATCTCTGAAGGGAAACACACAGCAGAGTTCTCATCCATGGATCACACTCTGCTTTAGAGCGAGAAGCACGCTCTTGCTTTCTAGAGTCTCTAATACAGCAGGTAATCTGAGTGTGCCCAGAACAAAAGAACGGTGTTTCCTACACATACGGACCATATGTAGTCCAAATCTGCTTCTGAAACTGATACAATGCACTGGTCCTCTAACATCCAATGCTTGTCAGTTAAGATGAGAAACGTGTGATCTTCGTGAACGATGTAGTTCCTTTGTGCGAAAAGTGACTGCCGTTACCTGAAACGAAGTCTTGCTTGTAGGAAGAAACAGAGATTGGGATTTAACTCCATTTCTGAAGGGAAACACACAGCCTAGTTCTCATCCATGGATCACACTCTGCTTTAGAGCGAGAAGCACGCTCTTGCTTTCTGGAGTCTCTAACACAGCATGAAACATGAGTGTGCTGAGAACAAAAGAACGGTATTGCCTACACATACGGACCATATCTAGTCCAACTCTGCTTCTGAAACTGATACAAAGCACTCTTCCTCTAACATCCAATGCTTGTCTGTTAAGAAAAGAAATGTGTGAGCTCAGTGAACGATGTAGTTCCTTTGAGCAGAAAAGTGACTGCCCTTACCTGAAATGAAGTCTTGCTTGTAGAAAGACTCAGAGCCTGGGATTTAACTCCATTTCTGAAGTGAAACACACAGCAGTGTTCTCATCCATTGATCACACTCTGCTTTAGAACAAGAAGCATGCTCTTGCTTTCTAGAGTCTCTAAGACAGCAGGAAATGAGAGTGTGCTGAGAACAAAAGTATGTTGTTTCCTACACATATGGACCATATCTAGTCCAACTCTGCTTCTGAAACTGATACGAAGCTCTGGTCCTCTAACATCCAATGCTTGTCTGTTAAGAAAAGAAATGTGTGAGCTCAGTGAACGATGTAGTTCCTTTGAGCAGAAAAGTGACTGCCCTTACCTTAAACGAAGTCTTGCTTGTAGGAAGACACAGAGTCTGGGATTTAACTCCATTTCTGACGGGAAACACACAGAATAGTTTTCATCCAGGGATCACAATCTGCTTTAGAGCGAGAAGCACGCTCTTGCTTTCTAAATTCTCTAAGACAGCAGGAAACGTGAGTGCGCTGAGAACAAAAGTATGTTGTTTCCTACACATATGGACCATATCTAGTACAACTCTGTTTCTGAAACTGACACAAAGCACTGGTCCTCTAACATCCAATGCTTGTCAGTTAAGATGAGAAACGTGTGAGCTTTGAGAATGATGTAGTTCCTTTGAACTGAAAAGTGACTGCCCTTACCTGTAACGTAGTCTTGCTTGTAGTAAGACACAGAGCCTGGGATTTAACTCCATCTCTGAAGGGAAACACACAGCAGAGTTGTCATCCATGGATCACACTCTGCTTTAGAGCGAGAAGCACGCTCTTGCTTTCTGGAGTCTCTAACACAGCAGGAAACGTGAGTGTGCTGAGAACAAAAGAACGGTGTTTCCTACACATACGGACCATATCTAGTCCAACTCTGCTTCTGAAACTGATACAAAGCACTGGTCCTCTAACATCCAATGCTTGTCTGTTAAGATGAGAACCGTGTGAGCTTCGTAAACGATGTAGTTCGTTTGAGATTACAAGTGACTGCCCTTACCTGAAACGAAGTCTTGCTTATAGGAAGACACAGAGCCTTGGATTTAACTCCATTTCTGAAGGGAAACACACAGCATAGTTCTCATCCATGGATCACACTCTGCTTTAGAGCGAGAAGCACGCTCTTGCTTTCTAGAGTCTCTAAGACAGCAGGAAACGTGAGTGTGCTGAGAACAAAAGAACGGTGTTTCCTACACATATGGACCATATCTAGTCCAACTCTGCTTCTGAAACTGATACAAAGCACTGGTCCTCTAACATCCAATTCTTGTCTGTTAAGATTAGAAACGTGTGAAATTTGTAAACGATGTAGTTCCTTTGAACTGAAAAGTGACTGCCCTTACCTGAAACGAAGGCTTGCATATAGGAAGACACAGAGCCTGGGATTTAACTCCATTTTTGAAGGGAAACACACAGCATAGTTCTCACCCATGGATCACACTCTGCTTTACAGCAAGAAGCACGCTCTTGCTTTCTAGAGTCACTAATACAGCAGGAAATCTGAGTGTGCCCAGAACAAAAGACCGGTGTTTCCTACACATACGGACCATATGTAGTCCAAATCTGCTTCTGAAACTGATACAATGCACTGGTCCTCTAACGTCCAATGCTTGTCAGTTAAGATGAGAAACGTGTGATCTTCGTGAACGATGTAGTTCTTTTGAGCAGAAAACTGACTGCCCTTACTTGCAACGAAGTCTTGCTTGTAGGAAGATTCAGAGCCTGAGATTTAACTCCATTTCTGAAGTGAAACACACAGCAGTGTTCTCATCCATTGATCACACTCTGCTTTAGAACAAGAAGCACGCTCTTGCTTTCTAGAGTCTCTAAGACAGCAGGAAACGTGAGTGCGCTGAGAACAAAAGAACGGTGTGTCCTACACATACGGACCATATCTAGTCCAAATCTCCTTCTTAAACTGATACAAAGCACTGGTCCTCTAACATCCAATTCTTGTCTGTTAAGATTAGAAACGTGTGAAATTTGTAAACGATGTAGTTCCTTTGAACTGAAAAGTGACTGCCCTTATCTGAAATGAAGTCTTGCATATAGGAAGACACAGAGCCTGGGATTTAACTCCATTTCTGAAGGGAAACACACAGCATAGTTCTCACCCATGGATCACACTCTGCTTTACAGCAAGAAGCACGCTCTTGCATTCTAGAGTCACTAATACAGCAGGAAATCTGAGTGTGCCCAGAACAAAAGAACGGAGTTTCGTATGCATACGGACCATATGTAGTCCAACTCTTCTTCTGAAACTGATACAAAGCACTGGTCCTCTAACATCCAATGCTTGTCAGTTAAGATGGGAAACGTGTGAGCTTCATGAACGATGTAGTTTGTTTGAGCAGAAAAGTGCCTGCGCTTACCTTAAAGGAAGTCTTGCTTGTAGGAAGACACAGAGTCTGGGATTTAACTCCATTTCTGAGGGAAACACACAGCATAGTTCTCATCCATGGATCACAATCTGCTTTAGAGCGAGAAGCACGCTCTTGCTTTCTAAAGTCTCTAAGACAGCAGGAAACTTGAGTGTGCTGAGAACAAAAGTATGTTGTTTCCTACACATATGGACCATATCTAGTACAACTCTGTTTCTGAAACTGACACAAAGCACTGGACCTCTAACATCCAATGCTTGTCAGTTAAGATGAGAAACGTGTGACCTTTGAGAATGATGTAGTTCCTTTGAACTGAAAAGTGACTGCCCTTACCTGTAACGAAGTCTTGCTTGTAGTAAGACACAGAGTCTGGGATTTACCTCCATCTCTGAAGGGAAACACACAGCAGAGTTCTCATCCATGGATCACACTCTGCTTTAGAGCGAGAAGCACGCTCTTGCTTTCTAGAGTCTCTAATGCAGCAGGTAATCTGAGTGTGCCCAGAACAAAAGAACGGTGTTTCCTACACATACAGACCATATGTAGTCCAAATCTGCTTCTGAAACTGATGAAATGCACTGGTCGTCTAACATCCAATGCTTGTCAGTTAAGATGAGAAACGTGTGATCTTCGTGAACGATGTAGTTCGTTTGAGCAGAAAAGTGACTGCCCTTACCTTAAACGAAGTCTTGCTTGTAGGAAGACACAGAGTCTGGGATTTAACTCCATTTCTGAAGGGAAACACACAGCAGAGTTCTCATCCATGGATCACACTCTGCTTTAGAACAAGAAGCACGCTCTTGCTTTCTAGAGTATCTAATACACCAGGTAATCTGAGTGTGCCCAGAACAAAAGAACGGTGTTTCCTACACATACGGACCATATGTAGTCCAAATCTGCTTCTGAAACTGATACAATGCACTGGTCCTCTAACGTCTAATGCTTGTCAGTTAAGATGAGAAACGTGTGATCTTCGTGAACGATGTAGTTCTTTTGAGCAGAAAACTGACTGCCCTTACCTGCAACGAAGTCTTGCTTGTAGGAAGATTCAGAGCCTGAGATTTAACTCCATTTCTGAAGTGAAACACACAGCAGTGTTCTCATCCATTGATCACACTCTGCTTTAGAACAAGAAGCACGCTCTTGCTTTCTAGAGTCTCTAAGACAGCAGGAAACGTGAGTGCGCTGAGAACAAAAGAACGCTGTTTCCTACACATACGGACCATATCTAGTCCAAATCTCCTTCTGAAACTGATACAAAGCACTGGTCCTCTAACATCCAATGCTTGTCAGTTAAGATGAGAAACGTGTGACCTTTGAGAATGATGTAGTTCCTTTGAACTGAAAAGTGACTGCCCTTACCTGTAACGAAGTCTTGCTTGTAGTAAGACACAGAGCCTGGGATTTAACTCCATCTCTGAAGGGAAACACACAGCAGAGTTCTCATCCATGGATCACACTCTGCTTTAGAGCGTGAAGCACGCTCTTGCTTTCTGGAGTCTCTAACACAGCAGGAAACGTGAGTGTGCTGAGAACAAAAGAACGGTGTTTCCTACACATACAGACCATATCTAGTCCAACTCTGCTTCTGAAACTGATACAAAGCACTGGTCCTCTAACATCCAATGCCTGTCTCTTAAGATGAGAACCGTGTGAGCTTCGTAAACGATGTAGTTCCTTTGAGATGACAGGTGACTGCCCTTACCTGAAACGAAGTCTTGCTTAAGGGAAGACACAGAGCCCTGGATTTAACTCCATTTCTGAAGGGAAACACACAGCATAGTTCTCACCCATGGATCACACTCTGATTTACAGCAAGAAGCACGCTCTTGCTTTCTAGAGTCTCTAATACACCAGGTAATCTGAGTGTGCCCAGAAAAAAAGAACGGTGTTTCCTACACATACAGACCATATGTAGTCCAAATCTGCTTCTGAAACTGATACAAAGCACTGGTCCTCTAACATCCAATGCTTGTCAGTTAAGATGAGAAACGTGTGATCTTTGTGAACGATGTAGTTCGTTTGAGCAGAAAAGTGAGTGCCCTTACCTTAAACGAAGTCTTGCTTGTAGGAAGACACAGAGTCTGGGATTTAACTCCATTTCTGAAGGGAAACACACAGCATAGTTCTCACCCATGGATCACACTCTGCTTTACAGCAAGAAGCACGCTCTTGCTTTCTAGAGTCTCTAAGACAGCAGGAAACGTGAGTGTGCTGAGAACAAAAGAACGGTGTTTCCTACACATACGGACCATATCTAGTCCAACTCTGCTTCTGAAACTGATACAAAGCACTGGTCCTCTAACATCCAATTCTTGTCTGTTAAGATTAGAAACGTGTGAAATTTGTAAACGATGTAGTTCCTTTGAACTGAAAAGTGACTGCCCTTACCTGAAATGAAGTCTTGCATATAGGAAGACACAGAGCCTGGGATTTAACTCCATTTCTGAAGGGAAACACACAGCATAGTTCTCACCCATGGATCACACTCTGCTTTACAGCAAGAAGCACGCTCTTGCATTCTAGAGTCACTAATACAGCAGGAAATCTGAGTGTGCCCAGAACAAAAGAACGGAGTTTCGTACGCATACGGACCATATGTAGTCCAACTCTTCTTCTGAAACTGATACAAAGCACTGGTCCTCTAACATCCAATGCTTGTCAGTTAAGATGGGAAACGTGTGAGCTTCATGAACGATGTAGTTTGTTTGAGCAGAAAAGTGCCTGCGTTTACCTTAAAGGAAGTCTTGCTTGTAGGAAGACACAGAGTCTGGGATTTAACTCCATTTCTGAGGGAAACACACAGCATAGTTCTCATCCATGGATCACAATCTGCTTTAGAGCGAGAAGCACGCTCTTGCTTTCTAAAGTCTCTAAGACAGCAGGAAACTTGAGTGTGCTGAGAACAAAAGTATGTTGTTTCCTACACATATGGACCATATCTAGTACAACTCTGTTTCTGAAACTGACACAAAGCACTGGACCTCTAACATCCAATGCTTGTCAGTTAAGATGAGAAACGTGTGACCTTTGAGAATGATGTAGTTCCTTTGAACTGAAAAGTGACTGCCCTTACCTGTAACGAAGTCTTGCTTGTAGTAAGACACAGAGTCTGGGATTTACCTCCATCTCTGAAGGGAAACACACAGCAGAGTTCTCATCCATGGATCACACTCTGCTTTAGAGCGAGAAGCACGCGCTTGCTTTCTAGAGTCTCTAATGCAGCAGGTAATCTGAGTGTGCCCAGAACAAAAGAACGGTGTTTCCTACACATACAGACCATATGTAGTCCAAATCTGCTTCTGAAACTGATGAAATGCACTGGTCGTCTAACATCCAATGCTTGTCAGTTAAGATGAGAAACGTGTGATCTTCGTGAACGATGTAGTTCGTTTGAGCAGAAAAGTGACTGCCCTTACCTTAAACGAAGTCTTGCTTGTAGGAAGACACAGAGTCTGGGATTTAACTCCATTTCTGAAGGGAAACACACAGCAGAGTTCTCATCCATGGATCACACTCTGCTTTAGAACAAGAAGCACGCTCTTGCTTTCTAGATTATCTAATACACCAGGTAATCTGAGTGTGCCCAGAACAAAAGAACGGTGTTTCCTACACATACGGACCATATGTAGTCCAAATCTGCTTCTGAAACTGATACAATGCACTGGTCCTCTAACGTCTAATGCTTGTCAGTTAAGATGAGAAGCGTGTGATCTTCGTGAACGATGTAGTTCTTTTGAGCAGAAAACTGACTGCCCTTACCTGCAACGAAGTCTTGCTTGTAGGAAGATTCAGAGCCTGAGATTTAACTCCATTTCTGAAGTGAAACACACAGCAGTGTTCTCATCCATTGATCCCACTCTGCTTTAGAACAAGAAGCACGCTCTTGCTTTCTAGAGTCTCTAAGACAGCAGGAAACGTGAGTGCGCTGAGAACAAAAGAACGCTGTTTCCTACACATACGGACCATATCTAGTCCAAATCTCCTTCTGAAACTGATACAAGCACTGGTCCTCTAACATCCAATGCTTATCTGTTAAGATGAGAAATGTGTGAGCTCAGTGAGCGATGTAGTTCGCTTTAGCTGAAATGTGACTGCCGTTACCTGAAACGATGTCTTGCTTGTAGGAAGACACAGAGATTGGGATTTAACTCCATTTCTGAAGGGAAACACACAGCATAGTTCTCATCCATGGATCACACTCTGCTTTAGAGCGAGAAGCACGCTCTTGCTTTCTGGAGTCTCTAACACAGCATGAAACGTGAGTGTGCTGAGAACAAAAGAACGGTGTTTCCTACACATACAGATCATATCTAGTCCAACTCTCCTTCTTAAACTGATACAAAGCACTGGTCCTCTAACATCCAATGCTTGTCTGTTAAGAAGAGAAATGTGGAAGCTCAGTGAACGATGTAGTTCGTTTGTGCAAAAAAGTGCCTGCGCTTACCTTAAAGGAAGTCTTGCTTGTAGGAAGACACAGAGTCTGGGATTTAACTCTATTTCTGAAGGGAAACACACAGCATAGTTCTCATCCATGGATCACAATCTGCTTTAGAGCGAGAAGCACGCTCTTGCTTTCTAAATTCTCTAAGACAGCAGGAAACGTGAGTGCGCTGAGAACAAAAGTACATTGTTTCCTACACATATGGACCATATCTAGTACAACTCTGTTTCTGAAAGTGACACAAAGCACTGGTCCTCTAACATCCAATGCTTGTCAGTTAAGATGAGAAACGTGTGAGCTTTGAGAATGATGTAGTTCCTTTGAACTGAAAAGTGACTGCCCTTACCTGTAACGAAGTCTTGCTTGTAGTAAGTCACAGAGCCTGGGATTTACCTCCATCTCTGAAGGGAAACACACAGCAGAGTTCTCATCCATGGATCACACTCTGCTTTAGAGCGAGAAGCACGCTCTTGCTTTCTAGAGTCTCTAATACAGCAGGTAATCTGAGTGTGCCCAGAACAAAAGAACGGTGTTTCCTACACATACGGACCATATGTAGTCCAAATCTGCTTCTGAAACTGATACAAACCACTGGTCCTCTAACATCTAATGCTTGTCAGTTAAGATGAGAAACGTGTGATCTTTGTGAACGATGTAGTTCGTTTGAGCAGAAAAGTGACTGCCCTTACCTGAAACTAAGTCTTGCTTGTAGTAAGACACAGAGCCTGGGATTTACCTCCATCTCTGAAGGGAAACACACAGCAGAGTACTCATCCATGGGTCACACTCTGCTTTAGAACAAGAAGCACGCTCTTGCTTTCTAGAGTCTCTAAGACAGCAGGAAACGTGTGTGTGCTGAGAACAAAAGAACGGTGTTTCCTACACATACTGACCATATCTAGTCCAACTCTGCTTCTGAAACTGATACAAAGCACTGGTCCTCTAACATCCAATTCTTGTCTGTTAAGATGAGAAACGTGTGAGCTTTGTAAACGATGTAGTTTGTTTGAGCAGAAAAGTGACTGCCCTTACCTTAAACGAAGTCTTGCTTGTAGGAAGACACAGAGTCTGGGATTTAACTCCATTTCTGAAGGGAAACACACAGCAGAGTTCTCATCCATGTATCACACTCTGCTTTAGAGCGAGAAGCACGCTCTTGCTTTCTAGAGTCTCTAATACACCAGGTAATCTGAGTGTGCCCAGAACAAAAGAACGGTGTTGCCTACACATACGGACCATATGTACTCCAAATCTGCTTCTGAAACTGATACAATGCACTGGTCCTCTAACGTCCAATGCTTGTCAGTTAAGATGAGAAACGTGTGATCTTCATGATCGATGTAGTTCTTTTGAGCAGAAAACTGACTGCCCTTACCTGCAACGAAGTCTTGCTTGTAGGAAGATTCAGAGCCTGGGATTTAACTCCATTTCTGAAGTGAAACACACAGCAGTGTTCTCATCCATTGATCACACTCAGCTTTAGAACAAGAAGCACGCTCTTGCTTTCTAGAGTCTCTAAGACAGCAGGAAACGTGAGTGCGCTGAGAACAAAAGAACGGTGTTTCCTACACATACAGACCATATCTAGTCCAACTCTCCTTCTGAAACTGATACAAAGCACTGGTCCTCTAACATCCAATGCTTATCTGTTAAGATGAGAAATGTGTGAGCTCAGTGAGCGATGTAGTCCGTTTGAGCTGAAAAGTGACTGCCGTTACCTTAAACGAAGTCTTGCTTGTAGGAAGACACAGAGATTGGGATTTAACTCCATTTCTGAAGGGAAACACACAGCATAGTTCTCATCCATGGATCACACTCTGCTTTAGAGCGAGAAGCACGCTCTTGCTTTCTGGCGTCTCTAACACAGCATGAAATGTGAGTGTGCTGAGAACAAAAGAACGGTGTTTCCTACACATACAGATCATATCTAGTCCAACTCTCCTTCTTAAACTGATACAAAGCACTGGTCCTCTAACATCCAATGCTTGTCTGTTAAGAAGAGAAATGTGGAAGCTCAGTGAACGATGTAGTTCGTTTGTGCAGAAAAGTGCCTGCACTTACCTTAAAGGAAGTCTTGCTTGTAGGAAGACACAGAGTCTGGGATTTAACTCCATTTCTGAAGGGAAACACACAGCATAGTTCTCATCCATGGATCACAATCTGCTTTAGAGCGAGAAGCACGGTCTTGCTTTCTAAATTCTCTAAGACAGCAGGAAACGTGAGTGCGCTGAGAACAAAAGTACATTGTTTCCTACACATATTGACCATATCTAGTACAACTCTGTTTCTGAAAGTGACACAAAGCACTGGTCCTCTAACATCCAATGCTTGTCAGTTAAGATGAGAAACGTGTGAGCTTTGAGAATGATGTAGTTCCTTTGAACTGAAAAGTGACTGCCCTTACCTGTAACGAAGTCTTGCTTGTAGTAAGTCACAGAGCCTGGGATTTACCTCCATCTCTGATGGGAAACACACAGCAGAGTTCTCATCCATGGATCACAATCTGCTTTAGAGCGAGAATCACGCTCTTGCTTTCTAGAGTCTCTAAGACAGCAGGAAACGTGAGTGTGCTGAGAACAAAAGAACGGTGTTTCCTACACATACGGACCATATCTAGTCCAACTCTGCTTCTGAAACTGATACAAAGCACTGGTCCTCTAACATCCAATGCTTGTCAGTTAAGATGAGAAACGTGTGATCTTTGTGAACGATGTAGTTCGTTTGAGCAGAAAAGTGAGTGCCCTTACCTTAAACGAAGTCTTGCTTGTAGGAAGACACAGAGTCTGGGATTTAACTCCATTTCTGAAGGGAAACACACAGCATAGTTCTCACCCATGGATCACACTCTGCTTTACAGCAAGAAGCACGCTCTTGCTTTCTAGAGTCTCTAAGACAGCAGGAAACGTGAGTGTGCTGAGAACAAAAGAACGGTGTTTCCTACACATACGGACCATATCTAGTCCAACTCTGCTTCTGAAACTGATACAAAGCACTGGTCCTCTAACATCCAATTCTTGTCTGTTAAGATTAGAAACGTGTGAAATTTGTAAACGATGTAGTTCCTTTGAACTGAAAAGTGACTGCCCTTACCTGAAATGAAGTCTTGCATATAGGAAGACACAGAGCCTGGGATTTAACTCCATTTCTGAAGGGAAACACACAGCATAGTTCTCACCCATGGATCACACTCTGCTTTACAGCAAGAAGCACGCTCTTGCATTCTAGAGTCACTAATACAGCAGGAAATCTGAGTGTGCCCAGAACAAAAGAACGGAGTTTCGTACGCATACGGACCATATGTAGTCCAACTCTTCTTCTGAAACTGATACAAAGCACTGGTCCTCTAACATCCAATGCTTGTCAGTTAAGATGGGAAACGTGTGAGCTTCATGAACGATGTAGTTTGTTTGAGCAGAAAAGTGCCTGCGTTTACCTTAAAGGAAGTCTTGCTTGTAGGAAGACACAGAGTCTGGGATTTAACTCCATTTCTGAGGGAAACACACAGCATAGTTCTCATCCATGGATCACAATCTGCTTTAGAGCGAGAAGCACGCTCTTGCTTTCTAAAGTCTCTAAGACAGCAGGAAACTTGAGTGTGCTGAGAACAAAAGTATGTTGTTTCCTACACATATGGACCATATCTAGTACAACTCTGTTTCTGAAACTGACACAAAGCACTGGACCTCTAACATCCAATGCTTGTCAGTTAAGATGAGAAACGTGTGACCTTTGAGAATGATGTAGTTCCTTTGAACTGAAAAGTGACTGCCCTTACCTGTAACGAAGTCTTGCTTGTAGTAAGACACAGAGTCTGGGATTTACCTCCATCTCTGAAGGGAAACACACAGCAGAGTTCTCATCCATGGATCACACTCTGCTTTAGAGCGAGAAGCACGCGCTTGCTTTCTAGAGTCTCTAATGCAGCAGGTAATCTGAGTGTGCCCAGAACAAAAGAACGGTGTTTCCTACACATACAGACCATATGTAGTCCAAATCTGCTTCTGAAACTGATGAAATGCACTGGTCGTCTAACATCCAATGCTTGTCAGTTAAGATGAGAAACGTGTGATCTTCGTGAACGATGTAGTTCGTTTGAGCAGAAAAGTGACTGCCCTTACCTTAAACGAAGTCTTGCTTGTAGGAAGACACAGAGTCTGGGATTTAACTCCATTTCTGAAGGGAAACACACAGCAGAGTTCTCATCCATGGATCACACTCTGCTTTAGAACGAGAAGCACGCTCTTGCTTTCTAGATTATCTAATACACCAGGTAATCTGAGTGTGCCCAGAACAAAAGAACGGTGTTTCCTACACATACGGACCATATGTAGTCCAAATCTGCTTCTGAAACTGATACAATGCACTGGTCCTCTAACGTCTAATGCTTGTCAGTTAAGATGAGAAGCGTGTGATCTTCGTGAACGATGTAGTTCTTTTGAGCAGAAAACTGACTGCCCTTACCTGCAACGAAGTCTTGCTTGTAGGAAGATTCAGAGCCTGAGATTTAACTCCATTTCTGAAGTGAAACACACAGCAGTGTTCTCATCCATTGATCCCACTCTGCTTTAGAACAAGAAGCACGCTCTTGCTTTCTAGAGTCTCTAAGACAGCAGGAAACGTGAGTGCGCTGAGAACAAAAGAACGCTGTTTCCTACACATACGGACCATATCTAGTCCAAATCTCCTTCTGAAACTGATACAAGCACTGGTCCTCTAACATCCAATGCTTATCTGTTAAGATGAGAAATGTGTGAGCTCAGTGAGCGATGTAGTTCGCTTTAGCTGAAATGTGACTGCCGTTACCTGAAACGATGTCTTGCTTGTAGGAAGACACAGAGATTGGGATTTAACTCCATTTCTGAAGGGAAACACACAGCATAGTTCTCATCCATGGATCACACTCTGCTTTAGAGCGAGAAGCACGCTCTTGCTTTCTGGAGTCTCTAACACAGCATGAAACGTGAGTGTGCTGAGAACAAAAGAACGGTGTTTCCTACACATACAGATCATATCTAGTCCAACTCTCCTTCTTAAACTGATACAAAGCACTGGTCCTCTAACATCCAATGCTTGTCTGTTAAGAAGAGAAATGTGGAAGCTCAGTGAACGATGTAGTTCGTTTGTGCAAAAAAGTGCCTGCGCTTACCTTAAAGGAAGTCTTGCTTGTAGGAAGACACAGAGTCTGGGATTTAACTCTATTTCTGAAGGGAAACACACAGCATAGTTCTCATCCATGGATCACAATCTGCTTTAGAGCGAGAAGCACGCTCTTGCTTTCTAAATTCTCTAAGACAGCAGGAAACGTGAGTGCGCTGAGAACAAAAGTACATTGTTTCCTACACATATGGACCATATCTAGTACAACTCTGTTTCTGAAAGTGACACAAAGCACTGGTCCTCTAACATCCAATGCTTGTCAGTTAAGATGAGAAACGTGTGAGCTTTGAGAATGATGTAGTTCCTTTGAACTGAAAAGTGACTGCCCTTACCTGTAACGAAGTCTTGCTTGTAGTAAGTCACAGAGCCTGGGATTTACCTCCATCTCTGAAGGGAAACACACAGCAGAGTTCTCATCCATGGATCACACTCTGCTTTAGAGCGAGAAGCACGCTCTTGCTTTCTAGAGTCTCTAATACAGCAGGTAATCTGAGTGTGCCCAGAACAAAAGAACGGTGTTTCCTACACATACGGACCATATGTAGTCCAAATCTGCTTCTGAAACTGATACAAACCACTGGTCCTCTAACATCTAATGCTTGTCAGTTAAGATGAGAAACGTGTGATCTTTGTGAACGATGTAGTTCGTTTGAGCAGAAAAGTGACTGCCCTTACCTGAAACTAAGTCTTGCTTGTAGTAAGACACAGAGCCTGGGATTTACCTCCATCTCTGAAGGGAAACACACAGCAGAGTACTCATCCATGGGTCACACTCTGCTTTAGAACAAGAAGCACGCTCTTGCTTTCTAGAGTCTCTAAGACAGCAGGAAACGTGT
This sequence comes from Onychomys leucogaster, assembly GCA_949786385.1. Taxonomy (NCBI): domain Eukaryota; kingdom Metazoa; phylum Chordata; class Mammalia; order Rodentia; family Cricetidae; genus Onychomys; species Onychomys leucogaster. Next base: position 2,964,500 of record CATKUP010000035.1, read on the forward strand.
GTGTGCTGAGAACAAAAGAACGGTGTTTCCTACACATACTGACCATATCTAGTCCAACTCTGCTTCTGAAACTGATACAAAGCACTGGTCCTCTAACATCCAATTCTTGTCTGTTAAGATGAGAAACGTGTGAGCTTTGTAAACGATGTAGTTTGTTTGAGCAGAAAAGTGACTGCCCTTACCTTAAACGAAGTCTTGCTTGTAGGAAGACACAGAGTCTGGGATTTAACTCCATTTCTGAAGGGAAACACACAGCAGAGTTCTCATCCATGTATCACACTCTGCTTTAGAGCGAGAAGCACGCTCTTGCTTTCTAGAGTCTCTAATACACCAGGTAATCTGAGTGTGCCCAGAACAAAAGAACGGTGTTGCCTACACATACGGACCATATGTACTCCAAATCTGCTTCTGAAACTGATACAATGCACTGGTCCTCTAACGTCCAATGCTTGTCAGTTAAGATGAGAAACGTGTGATCTTCATGATCGATGTAGTTCTTTTGAGCAGAAAACTGACTGCCCTTACCTGCAACGAAGTCTTGCTTGTAGGAAGATTCAGAGCCTGGGATTTAACTCCATTTCTGAAGTGAAACACACAGCAGTGTTCTCATCCATTGATCACACTCAGCTTTAGAACAAGAAGCACGCTCTTGCTTTCTAGAGTCTCTAAGACAGCAGGAAACGTGAGTGCGCTGAGAACAAAAGAACGGTGTTTCCTACACATACAGACCATATCTAGTCCAACTCTCCTTCTGAAACTGATACAAAGCACTGGTCCTCTAACATCCAATGCTTATCTGTTAAGATGAGAAATGTGTGAGCTCAGTGAGCGATGTAGTCCGTTTGAGCTGAAAAGTGACTGCCGTTACCTTAAACGAAGTCTTGCTTGTAGGAAGACACAGAGATTGGGATTTAACTCCATTTCTGAAGGGAAACACACAGCATAGTTCTCATCCATGGATCACACTCTGCTTTAGAGCGAGAAGCACGCTCTTGCTTTCTGGCGTCTCTAACACAGCATGAAATGTGAGTGTGCTGAGAACAAAAGAACGGTGTTTCCTACACATACAGATCATATCTAGTCCAACTCTCCTTCTTAAACTGATACAAAGCACTGGTCCTCTAACATCCAATGCTTGTCTGTTAAGAAGAGAAATGTGGAAGCTCAGTGAACGATGTAGTTCGTTTGTGCAGAAAAGTGCCTGCACTTACCTTAAAGGAAGTCTTGCTTGTAGGAAGACACAGAGTCTGGGATTTAACTCCATTTCTGAAGGGAAACACACAGCATAGTTCTCATCCATGGATCACAATCTGCTTTAGAGCGAGAAGCACGGTCTTGCTTTCTAAATTCTCTAAGACAGCAGGAAACGTGAGTGCGCTGAGAACAAAAGTACATTGTTTCCTACACATATTGACCATATCTAGTACAACTCTGTTTCTGAAAGTGACACAAAGCACTGGTCCTCTAACATCCAATGCTTGTCAGTTAAGATGAGAAACGTGTGAGCTTTGAGAATGATGTAGTTCCTTTGAACTGAAAAGTGACTGCCCTTACCTGTAACGAAGTCTTGCTTGTAGTAAGTCACAGAGCCTGGGATTTACCTCCATCTCTGATGGGAAACACACAGCAGAGTTCTCATCCATGGATCACAATCTGCTTTAGAGCGAGAATCACGCTCTTGCTTTCTAGAGTCTCTAAGACAGCAGGAAACGTGAGTGTGCTGAGAACAAAAGAACGGTGTTTCCTACACATACGGACCATATCTAGTCCAACTCTGCTTCTGAAACTGATACAAAGCACTGGTCCTCTAACATCCAATTCTTGTCTGTTAAGATGAGAAACGTGTGAGCTTTGTTAACGATGTAGTTCGTTTGAGATGACAAGTGACTGCCCTTACCTGAAATGAAGTCTTGCTTATAGGAAGACACAGAGCCTGGGATTTAACTCCATTTCTGAAGGGAAACACACAGCATAGTTCTCACCCATGGATCACACTCTGCTTTACAGCAAGAAGCACGCTCTTGCTTTCTAGAGTCACTAATACAGCAGGAAATCTGAGTGTGCCCAGAACAAAAGAACGGAGTTTCGTACGCATACGGACCATATGTAGTCCAACTCTTCTTCTGAAACTGATACAAAGCACTGGTCCTCTAACATCCAATGCTTGTCAGTTAAGATGGGAAACGTGTGAGCTTCATGAACGATGTAGTTTGTTTGAGCAGAAAAGTGACTGCCCTTACCTTAAACGAAGTCTTGCTTGTAGGAAGACACAGAGTCTGGGATTTAACGCCATTTCTGAAGTGAAACACACAGCAGTGTTCTCATCCATTGATCACACTCAGCTTTAGAACAAGAAGCACGCTCTTGCTTTCTAGAGTCTCTAAGACAGCAGGAAACGTGAGTGCGCTGAGAACAAAAGAACGGTGTTTCCCACACATACGGACCATATCTAGTCCAACTCTCCTTCTGAAACTGATACAAAGCACTGGTCCTCTAACATCCAATGCTTATCTGTTAAGATGAGAAATGTGTGAGCTCAGTGAGCGATGTAGTCCATTTGAGCTGAAAAGTGACTGCCGTTACCTGAAACGAAGTCTTGCTTGTAGGAAGACACAGAGATTGGGATTTAACTCCATTTCTGAAGGGAAACACACAGCATAGTTCTCATCCATGGATCACACTCTGCTTTAGAGCGAGAAGCACGCTCTTGCTTTCTAAATTCTCTAAGACAGCAGGAAACGTGAGTGCGCTGAGAACAAAAGTACGTTGTTTCCTACACATATGGACCATATCTATTACAACTCTGTTTCTGAAAGTGACACAAAGACCTGGTCCTCTAACATCCAATGCTTGTCAGTTAAGATGAGAAACGTGTGATCTTCGTGAACGATGTAGTTCGTTTGAGCAGAAAAGTGACTGCATTTACTTGAAACGAAGTCTTGCTTGTAGGAAGACTCAGAGCCTGGGATTCAACTCCTTTTCTGAAGTGAAACACACAGCAGTGTTCTCATCCATTGATCACACTCAGCTTTAGAACAAGAAGCACGCTCTTGCTTTCTAGAGTCTCTTATAAAGCAGGTAATCTGAGTGTGCCCAGAACAAAAGAACGGTTTTTCCTACACATACGGACCATATGTAGTCCAAATCTGATTCTGAAAGTGATACAATGCACTGGTCCTCTAACATCCAATGCTTGTCAGTTAAGATGAGAAACGTGTGATCTTCGTGAACGATGTAGTTCGTTTGAGCAGAAAAGTGACTGCCCTTACCTGAAACGAAGTCTTCCTTGTAGGGAGACTCAGAGCCTGGGATTTAACTCCATTTCTGAAGTGAAACACACAGCAGTGTAATCATCCATTGATCACACTCTGAATTAGAACAAGAAGCACGCTCTTGCTTTCTAGAGTCTCTAAGACAGCAGGAAACGTGAGTGCGCTTAGAACAAAAGTAGGTTGTTTCCTACACATATGGACCATATCTAGTACAACTCTGTTTCTGAAAGTGACACAAAGCACGGGTCCTCTAACATCCAATGCTGGTCAGTTAAGATGAGAAACGTATGAGCTTTGAGAATGACGTAGTTCCTTTGAACTGAAAAGTTACTGCCCTTACCTGTAACGAAGTCTTGCTTGTAGTAAGTCACAGAGCCTGGGATTTACCTCCATCTCTGAAGGGAAACACACAGCAGAGTTCTCATCCATGGATCACACTCTGCTTTAGAGCGAGAAGCATGCTCTTGCTTTCTAGAGTCTCTAATACAGCAGGTAATCTGAGTGTGCCCAGAACAAAAGAACGGTGTTTCCTACACATACGGACCATATGTAGTCCAAATCTGCTTCTGAAACTGATACAAAGCACTAGTCCTCTAACATCCAATGCTTGTCAGTTAAGATGAGAAACATGTGATCTTCGTGAACGATGTAGTTCGTTTGAGCAGAAAAGTGACTGCCCTTACCTTAAACAAAGTCCTGCTTGTAGGAAGACACAGAGTCTGGGATTTAACTCCATTTCTGAAGGGAAACACACAGCATAGTTCTCATCCATGGATCACAATCTGCTTTAGAGCGAGAAGCACGCTCTTGCTTTCTAAATTCTCTAAGACAGCAGGAAACGTGAGTGCACTGAGAACAAAAGTATGTTGTTTCCTACACATATGGACCATATCTAGTACAACTCTGTTTCTGAAACTGACACAAAGCACTGGTCCTCTAACATCTAATGCTTGTCAGTTAAGATGAGAAACGTGTGATTTTCGTGAATGACGTAGTTCGTTTGAGCAGAAAAGTGACTGCATTTACTTGAAACGAAGTCTTGCTTGTAGGAAGACTCAGAGCCTGGGATTCAACTCCTTTTCTGAAGTGAAACACACAGCAGTGTTCTCATCCATTGATCACACTCTGCTTTAGAACAAGAAGCACGCTCTTGCTTTCTAGAGTCTCTAATAAAGCAGGTAATCTGAGTGTGCCCAGAACAAAAGAACGGTTTTTCCTACACATACGGACCATATGTAGTCCAAATCTGATTCTGAAAGTGATACAATGCACTGGTCCTCTAACATCCAATGCTTGTCAGTTAAGGTGAGAAACGTGTGATCTTCGTGAACGATGTAGTTCATTTGAGCAGAAAAGTGACTGCCCTTACCTGAAACGAAGTCTTGCTTGTAGGGAGACTCAGAGCCTGGGATTTAACTCCATTTCTGAAGTGAAACACACAGCAGTGTAATCATCCATTGATCACACTCTGAATTAGAACAAGAAGCACGCTCTTGCTTTCTAGAGTCTCTCAGACAGCAGGAAACGTGAGTGCGCTGAGAACAAAAGAACGGTGTTTCCTACACATACAGACCATATCTAGTCCAACTCTCCTTCTGAAACTGATACAAAGCACTGGTCCTCTAACATCCAATGCTTATCTGTTAAGATGAGAAATGTGTGAGCTCAGTGAGCGATGTAGTCCGTTTGAGCTGAAAAGTGACTGCCGTTACCTGAAACGAAGTCTTGCTTGTAGGAAGACACAGAGATTGGGATTTAACTCCATTTCTGAAGGGAAACACACAGCATAGTTCTCATCCATGGATCACACTCTGCTTTAGAGCGAGAAGCACGCTCTTGCTTTCTAGCGTCTCTAACACAGCATGAAACGTGAGTGTGCTGAGAACAAAAGAACGGTGTTTCCTACACATACAGATCATATCTAGTCCAACTCTCCTTCTTAAACTGATACAAAGCACTGGTCCTCTAACATCCAATGCTTGTCTGTTAAGAAGAGAAATGTGGAAGCTCAGTGAACGATGTAGTTCGTTTGTGCAGAAAAGTGCCTGCACTTACCTTAAAGGAAGTCTTGCTTGTAGGAAGACACAGAGTCTGGGATTTAACTCCATTTCTGAAGGGAAACACACAGCATAGTTCTCATCCATGGATCACAATCTGCTTTAGAGCGAGAAGCACGCTCTTGCTTTCTAAATTCTCTAAGACAGGAGGAAACGTGAGTGCGCTGAGAACAAAAGTACATTGTTTCCTACACATATTGACCATATCTAGTACAACTCTGTTTCTGAAAGTGACACAAAGCACTGGTCCTCTAACATCCAATGCTTGTCAGTTAAGATGAGAAACGTGTGAGCTTTGAGAATGATGTAGTTCCTTTGAACTGAAAAGTGACTGCCCTTACCTGTAACGAAGTCTTGCTTGTAGTAAGTCACAGAGCCTGGGATTTACCTCCATCTCTGAAGGGAAACACACAGCAGAGTTCTCATCCATGGATCACAATCTGCTTTAGAGCGAGAATCACGCTCTTGCTTTCTAGAGTCTCTAATACAGCAGGTAATCTGAGTGTGCCCAGAACAAAAGAACGGTGTTTCCTACACATATGGACCATATGTAGTCCAAATCTGCTTCTGAAACTGATACAAACCACTGGTCCTCTAACATCTAATGCTTGTCAGTTAAGATGAGAAACGTGTGATCTTTGTGAACGATGTAGTTCGTTTGAGCAGAAAAGTGACTGCCCTTACCTGAAACTAAGTCTTGCTTGTAGTAAGACACAGAGCCTGGGATTTACCTCCATCTCTGAAGGGAAACACACAGCAGAGTACTCATCCATGGGTCACACTCTGCTTTAGAACAAGAAGCACGCTCTTGCTTTCTAGAGTCTCTAAGACAGGAGGAAAAGTGAGTGTGCTGAGAACAAAAGAACGGTGTTTCCTACACATACGGACCATATCTAGTCCAACTCTGCTTCTGAAACTGATACAAAGCACTGGTCCTCTAACATCCAATTCTTGTCTGTTAAGATGAGAAACGTGTGAGCTTTGTAAATGAAGTAGTTCGTTTCAGATGACAAGTGACTGCCCTTACCTGAAATGAAGTCTTGCTTATAGGAAGACACAGAGCCTGGGATTTAACTCCATTTCTGAAGGGAAACACACAGCATAGTTCTCACCCATGGATCACACTCTGCTTTACAGCAAGAAGCACACTCTTGCTTTCTAGAGTCACTAATACAGCAGGAAATCTGAGTGTGCCCAGAACAAAAGAACGGAGTTTCGTACGCATACGGACCATATGTAGTCCAACTCTTCTTCTGAAACTGATACAAAGCACTGGTCCTCTAACATCCAATGCTTGTCAGTTAAGATGGGAAACGTGTGAGCTTCATGAACGATGTAGTTTGTTTGAGCAGAAAAGTGACTGCCCTTACCTTAAACGAAGTCTTGCTTGTAGGAAGACACAGAGTTTGGGATTTAACTCCATTTCTGAAGTGAAACACACAGCAGTGTTCTCATCCATTGATCACACTCAGCTTTAGAACAAGAAGCACGCTCTTGCTTTCTAGAGTCTCTAAGACAGCAGGAAACGTGAGTGCGCTGAGAACAAAAGAACGGTGTTTCCCACACATACGGACCATATCTAGTCCAACTCTCCTTCTGAAACTGATACAAAGCACTGGTCCTCTAACATCCAATGCATATCTGTTAAGATGAGAAATGTGTGAGCTCAGTGAGCGATGTAGTCCGTTTGAGCTGAAAAGTGACTGCCGTTACCTGAAACGAAGTCTTGCTTGTAGGAAGACACAGAGATTGGGATTTAACTCCATTTCTGAAGGGAAACACACAGCATAGTTCTCATCCATGGATCACACTCTGCTTTAGAGCGAGAAGCACGCTCTTGCTTTCTAAATTCTCTAAGACAGCAGGAAACGTGAGTGCGCTGAGAACAAAAGTACGTTGTTTCCTACACATATGGACCATATCTATTACAACTCTGTTTCTGAAAGTGACACAAAGCACTGGTCCTCTAACATCCAATGCTTGTCAGTTAAGATGAGAAACGTGTGATCTTCGTGAACGATGTAGTTCGTTTGAGCAGAAAAGTGACTGCATTTACTTGAAACGAAGTCTTGCTTGTAGGAAGACTCAGAGCCTGGGATTCAACTCCTTTTCTGAAGTGAAACACACAGCAGTGTTCTCATCCATTGATCACACTCTGCTTTAGAAGAAGAAGCACGCTCTTGCTTTCTAGAGTCTCTTATAAAGCAGGTAATCTGAGTGTGCCCAGAACAAAAGAACGGTTTTTCCTACACATACGGACCATATGTAGTCCAAATCTGATTCTGAAAGTGATACAATGCACTGGTCCTCTAACATCCAATGCTTGTCAGTTAAGATGAGAAACGTGTGATCTTCGTGAACGATGTAGTTCGTTTGAGCAGAAAAGTGACTGCCCTTACCTGAAACGAAGTCTTCCTTGTAGGGAGACTCAGAGCCTGGGATTTAACTCCATTTCTGAAGTGAAACACACAGCAGTGTAATCATCCATTGATCACACTCTGAATTAGAACAAGAAGCACGCTCTTGCTTTCTAGAGTCTCTAAGACAGCAGGAAACGTGAGTGCGCTTAGAACAAAAGTACGTTGTTTCCTACACATATGGACCATATCTAGTACAACTCTGTTTCTGAAAGTGACACAAAGCACGGGTCCTCTAACATCCAATGCTGGTCAGTTAAGATGAGAAACGTGTGAGCTTTGAGAATGATGTAGTTCCTTTGAACTGAAAAGTGACTGCCCTTACCTGTAACGAAGTCTTGCTTGTAGTAAGTCACAGAGCCTGGGATTTACCTCCATCTCTGAAGGGAAACACACAGCAGAGTTCTCATCCATGGATCACACTCTGCTTTAGAGCGAGAAGCACGCTCTTGCTTTCTAGAGTCACTAATACAGCAGGTAATCTGAGTGTGCCCAGAACAAAAGAACGGTGTTTCCTACACATACGGACCATATGTATTCCAAATCTGATTCTGAAAGTGATACAATGCACTGGTCCTCTAACATCCAATGCTTGTCAGTTAAGATGAGAAACGTGTGATCTTCGTGAACGATGTAGTTCATTTGAGCAGAAAAGTGACTGCCCTTACCTGAAACGAAGTCTTGCTTGTAGGGAGACTCAGAGCCTGGGATTTAACTCCATTTCTGAAGTGAAACACACAGCAGTGTAATCATCCATTGATCACACTCTGAATTAGAACAAGAAGCACGCTCTTGCTTTCTAGAGTCTCTCAGACAGCAGGAAACGTGAGTGCGCTGAGAACAAAAGAACGGTGTTTCCTACACATACGGACCATATCTAGTCCAACTCTCCTTCTGAAACTGATACAAAGCACTGGTCCTCTAACATCCAATGCTTATCTGTTAAGATGAGAAATGTGTGTGCTCAGTGAGCGATGTAGTCCTTTTGAGCTGAAAAGTGACTGCCGTTACCTGAAACGAAGTCTTGCTTGTAGGAAGACACAGAGATTGGGATTTAACTCCATTTCTGAAGGGAAACACACAGCATAGTTCTCATCCATGGATCACACTCTGCTTTAGAGCGAGAAGCACGCTCTTGCTTTCTGGCGTCTCTAACACAGCATGAAACGTGAGTGTGCTGAGAACAAAAGTACATTGTTTCCTACACATATGGACCATATCTAGTACAACTCTGTTTCTGAAAGTGACAAAAGGACTGGTCCTCTAACATCCAATGCTTGTCAGTTAAGATGAGAAACGTGTGACCTTCGAGAATGATGTAGTTCCTTTGAACTGAAAAGTGACTGCCCTTACCTGTAACGAAGTCTTGCTTGTAGTAAGTCACAGAGCCTGGGATTTACCTCCATCTCTGAAGGGAAACACACAGCAGAGTTCTCATCCATGGATCACACTCTGCTTTAGAGCGAGAAGCACGCTCTTGCTTTCTAGAGTCTCTAATACAGCAGGTAATCTGAGTGTGCCCAGAACAAAAGAACGGTGTTTCCTACACATACGGACCATATGTAGTCCAAATCTGCTTCTGAAACTGATACAAACCACTGGTCCTCTAACATCTAATGCTTGTCAGTTAAGATGAGAAACGTGTGATCTTTGTGAACGATGTAGTTCGTTTGAGCAGAAAAGTGACTGCCCTTACCTGAAACTAAGTCTTGCTTGTAGTAAGACACAGAGCCTGGGATTTACCTCCATCTCTGAAGGGAAACACACAGCAGAGTACTCATCCATGGGTCACACTCTGCTTTAGAACAAGAAGCACACTCTTGCTTTCTAGAGTCTCTATGACAGCAGCAAACGTGAGTGTGCTGAGAACAAAAGAACGGTGTTTCCTACACATACGGACCATATCTAGTCCAACTCTGCTTCTGACACTGATACAAAGCACTGGTCCTCTAACATCAAATTCTTGTCTGTTAAGATGAGAAACGTGTGAGCTTTGTAAACGATGTAGTTCGTTTGAGATGACAAGTGACTGCCCTTACCTGAAATGAAGTCTTGCTTATAGGAAGACACAGAGCCTGGGATTTAACTCCATTTCTGAAGGGAAACACAAAGCATAGTTCTCACCCATGGATCACACTCTGCTTTACAGCAAGAAGGACACTCTTGCTTTCTAGAGTCACTAATACTGCAGGAAATCTGAGTGTGCCCAGAACAAAAGAATGGAGTTTCGTACGCATACGGACCATATGTAGTCCAACTCTTCTTCTGAAACTGATACAAAGCACTGGTCCTCTAACATCCAATGCTTGTCAGTGAAGATGGGAAACGTGTGAGCTTCATGAACGATGTAGTTCGTTTGAGCAGAAAAGTGACTGCCCTTTCCTTAAACGAAGTCTTGCTTGTAGGAAGACACAGAGATTGGGATTTAACTCCATTTCTGAAGGGAAACACACAGCATAGTTCTCATCCATGGATCACACTCTGCTTTAGAGCGAGAAGCACGCTCTTGCTTTCTAAATTCTCTAAGACAGCAGGAAACGTGAGTGCGCTGAGAACAAAAGTACGTTGTTTCCTACACATATGGACCATATCTAGTACAACTCTGTTTCTGAAACTGACACAAAGCACTGGTCCTCTAACATCCAATGCTTGTCAGTTAAGATGAGAAACATGTGATCTTCGTGAACGATGTAGTTCGTTTGAGCAGAAAAGTGACTGCATTTACTTGAAACGAAGTCTTGCTTGTAGGAAGACTCAGAGCCTGGGATTCAACTCCTTTTCTGAAGTGAAACACACAGCAGTGTTCTCATCCATTGATCACACTCTGCTTTAGAACAAGAAGCACGCTCTTGCTTTCTAGAGTCTCTAATAAAGCAGGTAATCTGAGTGTGCCCAGAACAAAAGAACGGTTTTTCCTACACATATGGACCATATGTAGTCCAAATCTGATTCTGAAAGTGATACAATGCACTGGTCCTCTAACATCCAATGCTTGTCAGTTAAGATGAGAAACGTGTGATCTTCGTGAACGATGTAGATCGTTTGAGCAGAAAATGACTGCCCTTACCTGAAACAAAGTCTTGCTTGGAGGGAGACTCAGAGCCTGGGATTTAACTCCATTTCTGAAGTGAAACACACAGCAGTGTAATCATCCATTGATCACACTCTGAATTAGAACAAGAAGCACGCTCTTGCTTTCTTGAGTCTCTAAGACAGCAGGAAACGTGAGTGCGCTGAGAACAAAAGAACGTTGTTTCCTACACATACGGACCATATCTAGTCCAACTCTGTTTCTGTAAGTGACACAAAGCACTGGTCCTCTAACATCCAATGCTTGTCAGTTAAGATGAGAAACGTGTGAGCTTTGAGAATGATGTAGTTCCTTTGAACTGAAAAGTGACTGCCCTTACCTGTAACGAAGTCTTGCTTGTTGTAAGACACAGAGCCTGGGATTTAACTCCATCTCTGACGTGAAACACACAGCAGAGTTCTCATCCATGGATCACACTCTGCTTTAGAGTGAGAAGCAAGCTCTTGCTTTCTGGAGTCTCTAACAGAGCAGGAAATCTGAGTGTGCCCAGAACAAAAGAACGGAGTTTCGTACACATACGGACGATATGTAGTCCAACTCTTCTTCTGAAACTGATACAAAGCACTGGTCCTCTAACATCCAATGCTTGTCAGTTAAGATGGGAAACGTGTGAGCTTCATGAACGATGTAGTTCGTTTGAGCAGAAAAGTGACTGCCCTTATCTTAAACAAAGTCTTGCTTGTAGGAAGACACAGAGTCTGGAATTTAACTCCATTTCTGAAGGGAAACACACAGCATAGTTCTCATCCATGGATCACAATCTGCTTTAGAGCGAAAAGCACGCTCTTGCTTTCTAAAGTCTCTAAGACAGCAAGAAACCTGAGTGCGCTGAGAACAAAGAACGGTGTTTCCTACACATACAGACCATATCTAGACCAATTCTGTTTCTGAAACTGACACAAAGCACTGGTCCTCTAACATCCAATGCTTGTCAGTTAAGATGAGAAACGTGTGAGCTTTAAGAATGATGTAGTTCCTTTTGAACTGAAAAGTGACTGCCCTTACCTGTAACGAAGTCTTGCTTGTAGTACGTCACAGAGCCTGGGATTTACCTCCACCTCTGAAGGGAAACACACAGCAGAGTTCTCATCCCTGGATCACACTCTGCTTTAGAGCGAGAAGCACGCTCTTGCATTCTAGAGTCTCTAAGACAGCAGGAAACGTGAGTGTGCTGAGAACAAAAGAACGCTGTTTCCTACACATACGGACCATATCTAGTCCAACTCTCCTTCTGAAACTGATACAAATCACTGGTACTCTAACATCCAATGCTTTTCTGTTAAGATGAGAAATGTGTGAGCTCAGTGAGCGATGTAGTTCGTTTGAGCTGAAAAGTGACTGCCGTTACCTGAAACGAAGTCTTGCTTGTAGGAAGACACAGAGATTGGGATTTAACTCCATTTCTGGAGGGAAACACACAGCATAGTTCTCATCCATGGATCACACTCTGCTTTAGAGCGAGAAGCACGCTCTTGCTTTCTGGAGTCTCTAACAGCATGAAACGTTAGTGTGCTGAGAACAAAAGAACGGTGTTTCCCACACATACGGACCATATCTAGTCCAACTCTCCTTCTTAAACTGATACAAAGCACTGGTCCTCTAACATCCAATGCTTGTCTGTTAAGAAGAGAAATGTGTGAGCTCAGTGAACGATGTAGTTCGCTTGAGCAGAAAAGTGACTGCCCTTACTTTAAAGGAAGTCTTGCTTTTAGGAAGATTCAGAGCCTGGGATTTAACTCCATTTCTGAAGTGAAACACACAGCAGTGTTCTCATCCATGGATCACACTCTGCTTTAGAACAAGAAGCACGCTCTTGCTTTCTAGAGTCTCTAAGACAGCAGGAAACGTGAGTGCGCTGAGAACAAAAGAACGGTGTTTCCTACACATATGGACCATATCTAGTCCAACTCTGTTTCTGAAACTGACACAAAGCACTGGTCCTCTAACATCCACTGCTTGTCAGTTAACATGAGAAACGTGTGAGCTTTTAGAATGATGTAGTTCCTTTGAACTGAAAAGTGACTGCCCTTACCTGTAACGAAGTCTTGCTTGTAGTAAGACACAGAGCCTGGGATTTAACTCCATCTCTGAAGGGAAACACACAGCAGAGTTCTCATCCATGGATCACACTCTGCTTTAGAGCGAGAAGCACGCTCTTGCTTTCTAGAATCTCTAATACAGCAGGTAATCTGAGTGTGCCCAGAACAAAAGAACGGTGTTTCCTACACATATGGACCATATGTAGTCCAAATCTGCTTCTGAAACTGATACAATGCACTGGTCCTCTAACATCCAATGCTTGTCAGTTAAGATGAGAAATGTGTGATCTTCGTGAACGATGTAGTTCGTTTGAGCAGAAAACTGACTGCCCTTACCTGAAACGAAGTTTTGCTTGTAGAAAGATTCAGAGCCTGGGATTTAACTCCATTTCTGAAGGGAAACGCACAGCATAGTTCTCATCCATGGAACACAATCTGCTTTAGAGTCAGAAGCACGCTCTTGCTTTCTAAATTCTCTAAGACAGCAGGAAACGTGAGTGCGCTGAGAACAAAAGTACGTTGTTTCCTACACATATGGACCATATCTAGTACAACTCTGTTTCTGAAAGTGACACAAAGCACTGGTCCTGTAACATCCAATGCTTGTCAGTTAGATGAGAAACGTGTGAGCTTTAAGAATGATGTAGTTCCTTTGAACTGAAAAGTGACTGCCCTTAGCTGTAACGAAGTCTTGCTTGTAGGAAGACACAGAGTCTGGGATTTAACTCCATTTCTGAAGGGAAACACACAGCATAGTTCTGATCCATGGATCACAATCTGCTTTAGAGCGAGAAGCACACTCTTGCTTTCTAAATTCTCTAAGACAGCAGGAAACGTGAGTGCGCTGAGAATAAAAGTATGTTGTTTCCTACACATATGGACCATATCTAGTACAACTCTGTTTCTGAAACTGACACAAAGCACTGGTCCTCTAACATCCAATGCTTGTCAGTTAAGATGAGAAACGTGTGATCTTCGTGAACGATGTAGTTCGTTAGAGCAGAAAAGTGACTGCATTTACCTGAAACGAAGTCTTGCTTGTAGGAAGACTCAGAGCCTGGGATTTAACTCCTTTTCTGAAGTGGAACACACAGCAGTGTTCTCATCCATTGATCACACTCTGCTTTAGAACAAGAAGCACGCACTTGCTTTCTAGAGTCTCTAATAAAGCAGGTAATCTGAGTGAGCCCAGAACAAAAGAACGGTTTTTCCTACACATACGGACCATATGTATTCCAAATCTGATTCTGAAAGTCATACAATGCACTGGTCCTCTAACATCCAATGCTTGTCAGTTAAGATGAGAAACGTGTGATCTTCGTGAACGATGTAGTTCGTTTGAGCAGAAAACTGACTGCCCTTACCTGAAACGAAGTCTTGCTTGTAGGAAGACTCAGAGCCTGGGATTTAACACCATTTCTGATGTGAAACACACAGCAGTGTTCTCATACATTGATTACCCTCTGCTTTAGAACAAGAAACATTCCCTTGCTTTCTAGAGTCTCTAAGACAGCAGGAAACGTGAGTGTGCTGAGAACAAAAGAACGCTGTTTCCTACACATACGGACCATATCTAGTCCAACTCTGTTTCTGTATTGACACAACGCACTGGTCCTCTAACATCCAATGCTTGTCAGTTAAGATGAGAAACGCGTGAGCTTTGAGAATGATGTAGTACCTTTGAACTGAAAAGTGACTGCCCTTACCTGTAACGAAGTCTTGCTTGTAGTAAGACACAGAGCCTGGGATTTAACTCCATCTCTGAAGGGAAACACATAGCAGAGTTGTCATCCATGGGTCACACTCTGCTTTAGAGCGAGAAGCACGCTCTTGCTTTCTGGAGTCTCTAACACAGCAGGAAACGTGAGTGTGCTGAGAACAAAAGAACGCTGTTTCCTACACATACGGACCATATCTAGTCCAACTCTGCTTCTGAAACTGATACAAAGCACTGGTCCTCTAACATCCAATGCTTGTCTGTTAAGATGAGAAACGTGTGAGCTTCGTGAACGATGTAGTTCGTTTGAGATGACAAGTGACTGCCCTTACCTGAAACGAAGTCTTGCTTATAGGAAGACACAGAGCTTGGGATTTAACTCCATTTCTGAAGGGAAACGCACAGCATAGTTCTCACCCATGGATCACACTCTGCTTTACAGCAAGAAGCACGCTCTTGCTTTCTAGAGTCTCTAATACAGCAGAAAATCTGAGTGTGCCCAGAACAAAAGATCGGAGTTTCATACACATACCTACCATATGTAGTCCAACTCTTCTTCTGAAACTGATACAAAGCACTGGTCCTCTAACATCCAATGCTTGTCAGTTAAGATTAGAAACGTGTGATCTTCGTGAACGATGTAGTTCGTTTGAGCAGAAAAGTGACTGCCCTTACCTGAAACGAAGTCTTGCTTGTAGGAAGATTCAGAGCCTGGGATTTAACTCCATTTATTGAAGTGAAACACACAGCAGTGTTCTCATACATTGATCACACTCTGCTTTAGAACAAGAAGCACGCTCTTGCTTTCTAGAGTCTCTAAGACAGCAGGAAACGTGAGTGCGCTGAGAACAAAAGAACAGTGTTTCTTACACATAAGGACCATATCTAGTCCAACTCTGTTTCTGTAAGTGACACAACGCACTCGTCCACTAACATCAAATGCCTGTCAGGTAAGATGAGAAACGCGTGAGCTTTGAGAATGATGTAGTACCTTTGAACTGAAAAGTGACTGCCCTTACCTGTAACGAAGTCTTGCTTGTAGTAAGACACAGAGCCTGGGATTTAACTCCATCTCTGAAGGAAAACACATAGCAGAGTTCTCATCCATGGGTCACACTCTGCTTTAGAGCGAGAAGCACGCTCTTGATTTCTAGAGTCTCTAATACATCAGGTAATCTGAGTGTGCCCAGAACAAAAGAACGGTGTTTCCTACTCATACAGACCATATGTAGTCCAAATCTGCTTCTGAAACTGATACAATGCACTGGTCCTCTAACATCCAATGCTTGTCAGTTAAGATGAGAATCGTGTGATCTTCGTGAATGATGTAGTTCGTTTGAGCAGAAAAGTGACTGCCCTTACCCGAAACGACCTATTGCTTGTAGGAAGACTCAGAGCCTGGGATTTAACTCCATTTCTAATGTGAAACACACAGCAGTGTTCTCATCCATTGATCACACTCTGCTTTAGAACAAGAAGCACGCTCTTCCTTTCTAGAGTCTCTAAGACAGCAGGAAACGTGAGTGCACTGAGAACAAAAGAACGATGTTTCCTACACATACGGACCATATCTAGTCCAACACTGTTTCTGTAAGTGACACAAAGCACTGGTCCTCTAACATCCAATGCTTGTCAGTTAAGATGAGAAACGTGTGATCTTCGTGAATGATGTAGTTCGTTTGAGCAGAAAAGTGACTGCCCTTACCTTAAACGAAGTCTTGCTTGTAGGAAGACACAGAGTCTGGGATTTAACTCCATTTCTGAAGGGAAAAACACAGCATAGTTCTCATCCATGGATCAAAATCTGCTTTAGAGCGAGAAGCACGCTCTTGCTTCTAAATTCTCTAAGACAGCAGGAAACGTGAGTGCGCTGAGAAAAAAAGTATGTTGTTTCCTACACATATGGACCATATCTAGTACAACTCTGTTTCTGAAAGTGACACAAAGCACTGGTCTTCTAACATCCAATGCTTGTCAGTTAAGATGAGAAACGTGTGATCTTCATGAACGATGTAGTTCGTTTGACCAGAAAAGTGACTGCCCTTACCTTAAACGAAGTATTGCTTGTAGGAAGACTCAGAGCCTGGGATTTAACTCCATTTCTGAAGGGAAACACACAGCAGTGTTCTCATGCACTGATGACACTCTGCTTTAGAACAAGAAGCACGCTCTTGTTTTCTAGAGTCTCTAAGACAGCAGGAAACGTGAGTGTGCTGAGAACAAAAGAACGGTGTTTCCTACACATACGGACCATATCTAGTCCAACTCTGCTTCTGAAACTGATACAAAGCACTGGTCCTCTAACATCCAATGTTTGTCAGTTAAGATGAGAAACGTGTGAGCTTTGTGAATGATGTAGTTCCTTTGAACTGAAAAGTGACTACCCTTACCTGAAACGAAGTCTTGCATGTAGGAAGACAAAAAGCCTGGGATTTTACACCATTTCTGAAGTGAAACACACAGCATAGTATTCATCCATGGATCACACTGTGGTTAGAGCGAGAAGCACACTCTTGTTTTCTAGAGTCTCTAAGACAGCAGGAAATTTGAGTGTGCCCAGAACAATAGAACGGTGTTTCCTACACATATGGACCATATCCAGTCCAAATCTGCTTCTGAAACTGATATAAAGCATTGACCCTCTAACATCCAATGCTTGTCAGTTTAGATTAGAAATGTGTGAGCTCTGTGAACGATGTAGTTCGTTTGAGCAGAAAAGTGACTGTCCTTACCTGAAACGAAGTCTTGCTTGTAGGAAGACTCAGAGCCTGGGATTTAACTCCAATTCTGAAGGCAAACACACAGCATAGTTCTGATCCATGGATCACACTCTGCTTTAGAGCGAGAAGCACGCTCTTGCTTTCTAGAGTCTCTAAGACAGCAGGAAACGTGAGTGTGCTGAGAACAAAAGAACGGTGTTTCCTACACATACGGACAATATCTAGTCCAACTCATCTTCTGAAACTGATAGAAAGCACTGGTCCTCTAACATCCAATGCTTGTCAGTTAAGATGGGAAACATGTGAGCTTCATGAACGATGTAGTTCGTTTGAGCAAAAAAGTGACTGCCCTTACCTTAAACGAAGTCTTGCTTGTACAAAGACTCAGAGCCCGGGATTTAACTCCATTTGTGAATTGAAACACACAGCAGTGTTCTCATCCATTGATCACACTCTGCTTTAGAATAAGAAGCATGCTCTTGCTTTTTAGAGTCTCTAAGACAGGAGGAAACGTGAGTGTGCTAAGAACAAAAGAACAGTGTTTCCTACACATACAGACCATATCTAGTCCAAATCTGCTTCTGAAACTGATACAAAGCACTGATCCTCTAACATCCAATGTTTGTCTGTTAAGATGAGAAACGTGTGAGCTTCATGAACGATGTAGTTCGTTTGAGCAGAAAAGTGACTGCCCTTACCTGAATTGAAGTCTTTCCTGTAGGAAGACTCAGAGCCTGGGATTTAACTCCATTTCTGAAGGCAAACACACAGCATAGTTCTCATCCATGGATCACACTCTGCTTTAGAGCGAGAAGCACGCTCTTGCTTTGTAGAGTCTCTAAGACAGCAGGAAACGTGAGTGTGCTGAGAACAAAAGAACGGTGTTTCCTACACATACGTACCATATCTAGTCCAAATCTGCTTCTTAAACTGATACAAAGCACTGATCTTCTAACATCCAATGCTTGTCTGTTAAGATGAGAAACGTGTGAGCTTCATGAACGATGTAGTTCGTTTGAGCAGAAAATTGACTGCCCTTACCTTAATTGAAGTCTTGCCTGTAGGAAGACTCAGAGCCTGGGATTTAACTCCATTTCTAATGTGAAACACAGCAGTGTTCTCATCCATTGATCACACTCTGCTTTAGAACAAGAAGCACGCTCTTGCTTTCTAGATTCTCTAAGACAGCAGGAAACGTGAGTGCACTGAGAAGAAAAGAACGGTGTTTCCTACACATACGGACCATATCTAGTCCAACTCTGTTTCTGTAAGTGACACAAAGCACTGGTCCTCTAACATCCAATGCTTGTCAGTTAAGATGAGAAACGTGTGAGCTTTGTGAATGATGTAGTTCCTTTGAACTGAAAAGTGACTACCCTTACCTGAAACGAATTCTTGCATGTAGGAAGACACAGAGCCTGGGATTTAACTCCATTTCTGAAGGGAAACACACAGCATACTATTCATTCCAGGAATCACTCTGTGGTTAGAGCGAGAAGCACACTCTTGTTTTCTAGAGTCTCTAAGACAGCAGGAAATTTGAGTGTGCCCAGAAGAATAGAACGGTGTTTCCTACACATATGGACCATATCCAGTCCAAATCTGCTTATGAAACTGATATAAAGCATTGACCCTCTAACATCCAATGCTTGTTAGTTTAGATGAGAAATGTGTGAGCTCTGTGAACGATGTAGTTCGTTTGAGCAGAAAAGTGACTGTCCTTACCTGAAATGAAGTCTTGCTTGTAGGAAGACTCAGAGCCTGGGATTTAACTCCATTTCTGAAGGCAAACACACAGCATAGTTCTCATCCATGGATCATACACTGCTTTAGAGCGAGAAGCACGCTCTTGCTTTCTAGAGTCTCTAAGACAGCAGGAAACGTGAGTGTGCTGAGAACAAAAGAACGGTGTTTCCTACACATACGGACCATATCTAGTCCAACTCATCTTCTGAAACTGATAGAAAGCACTGGTCCTCTAACATCCAATGCTTGTCAGTTAAGATGGGAAACATGTGAGCTTCATGAACGATGTAGTTCTTTTGAGCAAAAAAGTGACTGCCCTTACCTTAAACGAAGTCTTGCTTGTAGGAAGACTCAGAGCCTGGGATTTAACTCCATTTCAGAATTGAAACACACAGCAGTGTTCTCATCCATTGATCACACTCTGCTTTAGAATAAGAAGCATGCTCTTGCTTTTTAGAGTCTCTAAGACAGGAGGAAACGTGAGTGTACTGAGAACAAAAGAACGGTGTTTCCTACACATACGGACCATATCTAGTCCAAATCTGCTTCTGAAACTGATACAAAGCACTGATCCTCTAACATCCAATGTTTGTCTGTTAAGATGAGAAACGTGTGAGCTTCATGAACGATGTAGTTTGTTTGAGCAGAAAAGTGACTGCTCTTACCTGAATTGAAGTCTTGCCTGTAGGAAGACTCAGAGCCTGGGATTTAACTCCATTTCTGAAGGCAAAGACACAGCATAGTTCTCATCCATGGTTCACAATCTGCTTTTAGCGAGAAGCACGCTCTTGCTTTCTAGAGTCTCTAACACAGCAGGAAACATGAGTATGCTGAGAACAAAAGAACGGTGTTTCCTACACATACGGACCATATCTAGTCCAACTCTGCTTCTGAAACTCATACAAAGCACTGGTCCTCTAACATCCAATGCTTGTCAGTTAAGATGGGAAACGGGTGAGCTTCATGAACGATGTAGTTCGTTTGAGCAGAAAAGTGACTGCCCTTACCTGAAACGAAGTCTTGCTTGTAGGAAGACACAGAACCTGGGATTTAACTCCATTTCTGCAGGGAAACACACAGCATAGTATTCATCCATGGATCACACTGTGGTTAGAGCGAGAAGCACACTCTTGCTTTCTAGAGTCTCTAAGACAGCAGGAAATTTGAGTGTGCCCAGAAGAATAGAACGGGGTTTCCTACACATATGGACCATATCCAGTCCAAATCTGCTTCTGAAACTGATATAAAGCATTGACCCTCTAAAATCCAATGCTTGTCAGATAAGATGAGAAAAGTGTGAGCTTCATGAACGATGTAGTTCGTTTGAGCAGAAAATTGACTGCCCTTACCTTAATTGAAGTCTTGCCTGTAGGAAGACTCAGAGCCTGGGATTTAACTCCATTTCTAATGTGAAACACAGCAGTGTTCTCATCCATTGATCACACACTGCTTTAGAACAAGAAGCATGCTCTTGCTTTCTAGATTCTCTAAGACAGCAGGAAACGTGAGTGCACTGAGAAGAAAAGAACGGTGTTTCCTACACATACGGACCATATCTAGTCCAACTCTGTTTCTGTAAGTGACACAAAGCACTTGTTCTCTAACATCCAATGCTTGTCAGTTAAGATGAGAAACGTGTGAGCTTTGTGAATGATGTAGTTCCTTTGAACTGAAAAGTGACTACCCTTACCTGAAACGAATTCTTGCATGTAGGAAGACAGGGAGCCTGGGATTTAACTCCATTTCTGAAGGGAAACACACAGCATAGTATTCATTCCAGGAATCACTCTGTGGTTAGAGCGAGAAGCACACTCTTGTTTTCTAGAGTCTCTAAGACAGCAGGAAATTTGAGTGTGCCCAGAACAATAGAACAGTGTTTCCTACACATATGGACCATATCCAGTCAAAATCTGCTTATGAAACTGATATAAAGCATTGACCCTCTAACATCCAATGCTTGTTAGTTTAGATGAGAAATGTGTGAGCTCTGTGAACGATGTAGTTCGTTTGAGCAGAAAAGTGACTGTCCTTACCTGAAACGAAGTCTTGCTTGTAGGAAGACTCAGAGCCTGGGATTTAACTCCATTTCTGAAGGCAAACACACAGCATAGTTCTCATCCATGGATCATACTCTGCTTTAGAGCGAGAAGCACGCTCTTGCTTTCTAGAGTCTCTAAGACAGCAGGAAACGTGAGTGTGCTGAGAACAAAAGAACGGTGTTTCCTACACATACGGACCATATCTAGTCCAACTCATCTTCTGAAACTGATAGAAAGCACTGGTCCTCTAACATCCAATGCTTGTCAGTTAAGATGGGAAACGTGTGAGCTTCATGAACGATGTAGTTCTTTTGAGCAAAAAAGTGACTGCCCTTACCTTAAACGAAGTCTTGCTTGTAGGAAGACTCAGAGCCTGGGATTTAACTCCATTTCTGAAGTGAAACACACAGCAGTGTTCTCATCCATTGATCACACTCTGCTTTAGAATAAGAAGCATGCTCTTGCTTTTTAGAGTCTCTAAGACAGGAGGAAACGAGAGTGTACTGAGAACAAAAGAACGGTGTTTCCTACACATACGGACCATATCTAGTCCAAATCTGCTTCTGAAACTGATACAAAGCACTGATCCTCTAACATCCAATGTTTGTCTGTTAAGATGAGAAACGTGTGAGCTTCATTAACGATGTTGTTCGTTTGAGCAGAAAAGTGACTGCCCTTACCTGAATTGAAGTCTTGCCTGTAGGAAGACTCAGAGCCTGGGATTTAACTCCATTTCTGAAGGCAAACACACAGCATAGTTCTCATCCATGGTTCACAATCTGCTTTTAGCGAGAAGCACGCTCTTGCTTTCTAGAGTCTCTAACACAGCAGGAAACATGAGTATGCTGAGAACAAAAGAACGGTGTTTACTACACATACGGACCATATCTAGTCCAACTCATCTTCTGAAACTGATAGAAAGCACTGGTCCTCTAACATCCAATGCTTGTCAGTTAAGATGGGAAACGGGTGAGCTTCATGAACGATGTAGTTCGTTTGAGCAGAAAAGTGACTGCCCTTACCTGAAACGAAGTCTTGCTTGTAGGAAGACACAGAACCTGGGATTTAACTCCATTTCTGAAGGGAAACACACAGCATAGTATTCATCCATGGATCACACTGTGGTTAGAGCGAGAAGCACACTCTTGCTTTCTAGAGTCTCTAAGACAGCAGGAAATTTGAGTGTGCCCAGAAGAATAGAACGGGGTTTCCTACACATATGGACCATATCCAGTCCTAATCTGCTTCTGAAACTGATATAAAGCATTGACCCTCTAAAATCCAATGCTTGTCAGATAAGATGAGAAAAGTGTGAGCTTCATGAACGATGTAGTTCGTTTGAGCAAAAAAGTGACTGCCCTTACCTGAAACGAAGTCTTGCTTGTAGGAAGACTCAGAGCCTGGGATTTAACTCCATTTCTGAATTGAAACACACAGCAGTGTTCTCATCCATTGATCACACTCTGCTTTAGAACAAGAAGCACGCACTTGCTTTCTAGAGTCTCCAATAAAGCAGGTAATCTGAGTGTGCCCAGAACAAAGAACGGTTTTTCCTACACATACGGACCATATGTAGTCCAAATCTGATTCTGAAAGTGATACAATGCACTGGTCCTCTAACATCCAATGCTTGTCAGTTTAGATGAGAATCGTGTGATCTACGTTAACGATGTAGTTGGTTTGAGCAGAAAAGTGACTGCCCTTACCTGAAATGAAGTCTTGCTTGTAGGAAGACTCAGAACCTGGGATTTAACTCCATTTCTGAAGTGAAACACACAGCAGTGTTCTCATCCACTGACGACACTCTGCTTTAGAACAAGAAGCACGCTCTTGCTTTCTAGAGTCTCTAAGACAGCAGGAAACGTGAGTGTGCTGAGAACAAAAGAACGGTGTTTCCTACACATACGGACAATATCTAGTCCAACTCTGCTTCTGAAACTCATACAAAGCACTGGTCCTCTAACATCCAATGGTTTTCAGTTAAGATGAGAAACGTGTGAGCTTTGTGAATGATGTTGTTCCTTTGAACTGAAAAGTGACTACCCTTACCTGAAACGAAGTCTTGCATGTAGGAAGACACAGAGCCTGGGATTTTACTCCATTTCTGAAGGGAAACACACAGCATAGTATTCATCCATGGATCACACTGTGGTTAGAGCGAGAAGCACACTCTTGTTTTCTAGAGTCTCTAAGACAGCAGGAAATTTGCGTGTGCCCAGAACAATAGAACGGTGTTTCCTACACATATGGACCATATCCAGTCCAAATCTGCTTCTGAAACTGATATAAAGCATTGACCCTCTAACATCCAATGCTTGTCAGTTTAGATGAGAAATGTGTGAGCTCTGTGAACGATGTAGTTCGTTTGAGCAGAAAAGTGACTGTCCTTACCTGAAACGAAATCTTGCTTGTAGGAAGACTCAGAGCCTGGGATTTAACTCCATTTCTGAAGGCAAACACACAGCATAGTTCTCATCCATGGATCACACTCTGCTTTAGAGCGAGAAGCACCCTCTTGCTTTCTAGAGTCTCTAAGACAGCAGGAAACCTGAGTGTGCTGAGAACAAAAGAACGGTGTTTCCTACACATACGGACCATATCTAGTCCAAATCTGCGTCTGAATCTCATACAAAGCACTGGTCCTCTAACATCCAATGCTTGTCAGTTAAGATGGGAAACGTGTGAGCTTCATGAACGATGTAGTTCGTTTGAGCAGAAAAATGACTGCCCTTACCTGAATTGAAGTCTTACTTGTAGGAAGACTCAGAGCCTGGGATTTAACTCCATTTCTGAAGGAAAACACACAGCAGTGTAATCATCCATTGATCACACACTGCTTTATAACAAGAAGCACGCTCTTGCTTTCCAGAATCTCTAAGACAGCAGGAAACCTGAGTGTGCTGAGAATAAAAGAATGGTGTTTCCTACACATACGGACCATATCTAGTCCAACTCTACTTCTTAAACTGATACAAAGCACTGGTCCTCTAACATCCAATGCTTGTCTGTTAAGATGAGAAATGTGTGAGCTCACTGAACGATGTAGTTCGTTTGAGCTGAAAAGTGACTGCCCTTACCTGAAACGAAGTCTTGCTTGTAGGAAGACACAGAGATTGGGATTTAACTCCATTTCTGAAGGGAAACACACAGCATAGTTCTCTTCCATGGATCACAATCTGCTTTAGAGCGAGAAGCACGCTCTTGCTTTCTAGAGTCTCTAACACAGCAGGAAACGTGATTTTGCTGAGAACAAAAGAACGGTGTTTCCTACACATACGGACATTATATAGTCCAACTCTGATTC
The DNA here is from genome assembly GCA_949786385.1 of Onychomys leucogaster. NCBI lineage: Eukaryota > Metazoa > Chordata > Mammalia > Rodentia > Cricetidae > Onychomys > Onychomys leucogaster. Next base: position 2,988,902 of record CATKUP010000035.1, read on the forward strand.
TGAAACTGATACAAAGCACTGGTCCTCTAACATCCAATGCTTGTCTGTTAAGATGAGAAATGTTTTGAGCTCAGTGAACGATGTAGTTCATTTGAGCTGAAAAGTGACTGCCCTTACCTGAAACGAAGTCTTGCTTGTAGGAAGACACAGAGATTGGGATTTAACTCCATTTCTGAAGGGAAACACACAGCATAGTATTCATTCATGGATCACACTGAGTTAGAGCGAGAAGCACACTCTTGCTTTCTAGAGTCTCTAAGACAGCAGGAAATTTGAGTGTGCCCAGAAGAATAGAACGGTGTTTCCTACACATATGGACCATATCCAGTCCAAATCTGCTTCTGAAACTGATATAAAGCATTGACCCTCTAAAATCCAATGCTTGTCAGTTAAGATGAGAAACGTGTGAGCTCTGTGAACGACGTAGTTCTTTGAGCAGAAAAGTGACTGTCCTTACCTGAAACGAAGTCTTGCTTGTAGGAAGACTCAGAGCCTGGGATTTAATTCCATTTCTGAAGGCAAACACACAGCATAGTTCTCATCCATGGATCACACTCTGCTTTAGAGCGAGAAGCACGCTCTTGCTTTCTAGAGTCTCTAAGACAGCAGGAAACCTGAGTGTGCTGAGAACAAAAGAACGGTGTTTCCTACACATACGGACCATATCTAGTCCAACTCATCTTCTGAAACTGATACAAAGCACTGGTCCTCTAACATCCAATGCTTGTCAGTTAAGATGGGAAAAGTGTGAGCTTCATGAATGATGTAGTTCGTTTGAGCAAAAAAGTGACTGCCCTTACCTTAAACGAAGTCTTGCTTGTACGAAGACTCAGAGCTTGGGATTTAACTCCATTTCTGAATTGAAACACACAGCAGTGTTCTCATCCATTGATCACACTCTGCTTTAGAATAAGAAGCACGCTCTTGCTGTCTAGAGTCTCTAAGACAGGAGGAAACGTGATTTTGCTGAGAACAAAAGAACGGAGTTTCCTACACATACGGACCATATCTAGTCCAAATCTGCTTCTGAAACTTATACAAAGCACTGACCCTCTAACATCCAATGCATGTCAGTTAAGATGGGAAACGTGTGAGCTTCATGAACGATGTAGTTCGTTTGAGCAGAAAAGTGACTGTCCTTACCTGAAACGAAATCTTGCTTGTAGGAAGACTCAGAGCCTGGGATTTATCTCCATTTCTGAAGGCAAACACACAGCATAGTTCTCATCAATGGATCCCACTCTGCTTTAGAGCGAGAAGCACGCTCTTGCTTTCTAGAGTCTCTAAGACAGCAGGAAACCTGAGTGTGCTGAGAACAAAAGAACGGTGTTTCCTACACATACGGACCATATCTAGTCCAAATCTGCGTCTGAATCTCATACAAAGCACTGGTCCTCTAACATCCAATGCTTGTCAGTTAAGATGGGAAACGTGTGAGCTTCATGAACGATGTAGTTCGTTTGAGCAGAAAAATGACTGCCCTTACCTGAATTGAAGTCTTACTTGTAGGAAGACTCAGAGCCTGGGATTTAACTCCATTTCTGAAGGAAAACACACAGCAGTGTAATCATCCATTGATCACACTCTGCTTTATAACAAGAAGCACGCTCTTGCTTTCCAGAATCTCTAAGACAGCAGGAAACCTGAGTGTGCTGAGAATAAAAGAAGGGTGTTTCCTACACATACGGACCATATCTAGTCCAACTCTACTTCTTAAACTGATACAAAGCACTGGTCCTCTAACATCCAATGCTTGTCTGTTAAGATGAGAAATGTGTGAGCTCAGTGAACGATGTAGTTCGTTTGAGCTCAAAAGTGACTGTCCTTACCTGAAACGAAGTCTTGCTTGTAGGAAGACACAGAGATTGGGATTTAACTCCATTTCTGAAGGGAAACACACAGCATAGTTCTCTTCCATGGATCACAATCTGCTTTAGAGCGAGAAGCACGCTCTTGCTTTCTAGAGTCTCTAACACAGCAGGAAACGTGAGTGTGCTGAGAACAAAAGAACGGTGTTTCCTACACATATGGACCATATCTAGTCCAACTCTGCGTCTGAATCTCATACAAAGCACTGGTCCTCTAACATCCAATGCTTGTCAGTTAAGATGGGAAACGTGTGAGCTTCATGAACAATGTAGTTCGTTTGAGCAGAAAAATGACTGCCCTTACCTGAATTGAAGTCTTACTTGTAGGAAGACTCAGAGCCTGGGATTTAACTCCATTTCTGAAGTAAAACACACAGCAGTGTAATCATCCATTGATCACACTCTGCTTTAGAACAAGAAGTACACTCATTCTTTCTAGAGACTCTAAGACAGCAAGAAACGTGATTTTGCTGAGAACAAAAGAACGGTGTTTCCTACACATACGGACATTATATAGTCCAAATCTGATTCTGAAACTGATACAAAGCACTGGTCCTCTAACATCCAATGCTTGTCTGTTAAGATGAGAAATGTGTTGAGCTCAGTGAACGATGTAGTTCATTTGAGCTGAAAAGTGACTGCCCTTACCTGAAACGAAGTCTTGCTTGTAGGAAGACACAGAGATTGGGATTTAACTCCATTTCTGAAGGGAAACACACAGCATAGTATTCATTTATGGATCACACTGCGTTAGAGCGAGAAGCACACTCTTGCTTTCTAGAGTCTCTAAGACAGCAGGAAACTTGAGTGTGCCCAGAAGAATAGAACGGTGTTTCCTACACATATGGACCATATCCAGTCCAAATCTGCTTCTGAAACTGATATAAAGCATTGACCCTCTAAAATCCAATGCTTGTCAGTTAAGATGAGAAACGTGTGAGCTCTGTGAACGACGTAGTTCGTTTGAGCAGAAAAGTGACTGTCCTTACCTGAAACGAAGTCTTGCTTGTAGGAAGACTCAGAGTCTGGGATTTAACTCCATTTCTGAAGGCAAACACACAGCATAGTTCTCATCCATGGATCACACTCTGCTTTAGAGCGAGAAGCACGCTCTTGCTTTCTAGAGTCTCTAAGACAGCAGGAAACCTGAGTGTGCCCAGAACAAAAGAACGGTGTTTCCTACACATACGGACTATATGTAGTCCAAAACTTCTTCTGAAACAGATAGAATGCACTGGTCCTCTAACATCCAATGCTTGTCAGTTAAGATGAAAAACGTGTGTGCTTCGTGAAAGATGTAGTTCGTTTGAGCAGAAAAGTGACTGCCCTTACCTGAAACGAAGTCTTGCTTGTAGGGAGACTCAGAGCCTGGGATTTAACTCCTTTTCTGAAGTGAAACACACAGCATAGTTTTCATCCATGGATCACACTCTGCTTTAGAGCGAGAAGCACGCTCTTGCTTTCTAAAGTCTCTAAGACAGCAGGAAACGTGAGTGCGCTGAGAACAAAAGAACGGTGTTTCCTACACATACGGACCATATCTAGTCCAACTCTGTTTCTGAAACTGACACAAAGCACTGGTCCTCTCACATCCAATGCTTGTCAGTTAAGATGAGAAACGTGTGAGCTTTGAGAATAATGTAGTTCCTTTGAACTGAAAAGTGACTGCCCTTACCTGTAACGAAGTCTTGCTTGTTGGAAGAATCAGAGCCTGGGATTTAACTCCATTTCTGAAGTGAAACACACAGCAGTGTTCTCATCCATTGATCACACTCTGCTTTAGAAGAAGAAGCACGCTCTTGCTTTCTAGAGTCTCTAAGACAGCAGGAAACGTGAGTGTGCTGAGAACAAAAGAACGGTGTTTCCTACACATACGGACCATATCTAGTCCAACTCTGCTTCTGAAACTCATACAAAGCACTGGTCCTCTAACATCCAATGCTTGTCTGTTAAGATGGGAAACGTGTGAGCTTCATGAACGATGTAGTTCATTTGAGCAGAAAAGTGACTGCCCTTACTTTAAACGAAGTCTTGCTTGTAGGAAGACTCAGAGCCTGGGATTTAACTCCATTTCTGAATTGAAACACACAGCAGTGTTCTCATCCATTGATCACACTCTGCTTTAGAACAAGAAGCACGCTCTTGCTTTCTAGAGTCTCTAAGACAGCAGGAAACGTGAGTGTTCTGAGAACAAAAGAACGGTGTTTCCTACACATACGGACCATATCTAGTCCAACTCTGCTTTTGAAACTGATACAAAGCAATGGTCCTCTAACATCCAATGTTTGTCAGTTAAGATGAGAAACGTGTGAGCTTTGTGAATGATGTAGTTCCTTTGAACTGAAAAGTGACTACCCTTACCTGAAACGAAGTCTTGCATGTAGGAAAACACAGAGCCGGGGATTTAACTCCATTTCTGAAGGGAAACACACAGCATAGTATTCATCCATGGATCACACTGTGCTTATAGCGAGAAGCACAGTCTTGTTTTCTAGTCTCTAAGACAGCAGGAAATTTGAGTGTGCCCAGAAAAATAGAACGGTGTTTCCTACACATATGGACCATATCCAGTCCAAATCTGCTTCTGAAACTGATAGAAAGCATTGACCATCTAACACCCAATGTTTGTCAGTTTAGATGAGAAATGTGTGAGCTCTGTGAACGATGTAGTTCATTTGAGCAGAAAAGTGACTGTCCTTACCTGAAACGAAGTCTTGCTTGTAGGAAAACTCAGAGCCTGGGATTTGACTCCATTTCTGAATTGAAACACACAGCAGTGTTCTCATCCATTGATCACACTCTGCTTTAGAATAAGAAGCATGCTCTTGCTTTTTAGAGTCTCTAAGATAGGAGGAAACGTGATTTTGCTGAGAATAAAAGAACGGAGTTTCCTACACATACGGACCATATCTAGTCCAACTCTGCTTCTGAAACTGATACAAAGCACTGGTCCTCTAACATCCAATGCTTGTCTGTTAAGATGAGAAATGTGTTGAGCTCAGTGAACGATGTAGTTCATTTGAGCTGAAAATTGACTGCCCTTACCTGAAACGAAGTCTTGCTTGTAGGAAGACACAGAGATTGGGATTTAACTCCATTTTTGAAGGGAAACACACAGCATAGTTCTCATCCATGGATCACAATCTGCTTTTAGCGAGAAGCACGCTCTTGCTTCTAGAGTCTCTAACAAAGCAGGAAAGCACAGTCTTGTTTTCTAGTCTCTAAGACAGCAGGAAATTTGAGTGTGCCCAGAAGAATCGAACGGAGTTTCCTACACATATGGACCATATCCAGTCCAAATCTGCTTCTGAAACTGATATAAAGCATTGACCCTCTAAAATCCAATGCTTGTCAGTTAAGATGAGAAACGTGTGAGCTCTGTGAACGACGTAGTTCGTTTGAGCAGAAAAGTGACTGTCCTTACCAGAAACGATGTCTTGCTTGTAGGAAGACTCAGAGCCTGGGATTTAACTCCATTTCTGAAGGCAAACACACAGCATAGTTCTCATCCATGGATTACACTCTACTTTAGAGCGAGAAGCACGCTTTTGCTTTCTAGAGTCTCTAAGACAGCATGAAACCTGAGTGTGCTGAGAACAAAAGAACGGTGTTTCCTACACATACGGACCATATCTAGTCCAACTCTGCTTCTGAAACTGATACAAAGCACTGGTCCTCTAACATCCAATGCTTGTCAGTTAAGATGGGAAAAGTGTGAGCTTCATGAACGATGTAGTTCGTTTGAGCAAAAAAGTGACTGCCCTTACCTTAAACGAAGTCTTGCTTGTACGAAGACTCAGAGCCTGGGATTTAACTCCATTTCTGAATTGAAACACACAGCAGTGTTCTCATCCATTGATCACACTCTGCTTTAGAATAAGAAGCAAGCTCTTGCTTTTTAGATTCTCTAAGACAGGAGGAAACGTGATTTTGCTGAGAACAAAAGAACGGAGTTTCCTACACATACGGACCATATCTAGTCTAAATCTGCTTCTGAAACTGATACAAAGCACTGACCCTCTAACATCCAATGCTTGTCAGTTAAGATGGGAAACGTGTGAGCTTCATGAACGATGTAGTTCTTTTGAGCAGAAAAGTGACTGCCTTACCTGAATTGAAGTCTTGCTTGTAGGAAGACTCAGAGCCTGGGATTTAACTGCATTTCTGAAGGCAAACACACAGCATAGTTCTCATCCATGGATCACACTCTGCTTTAGAGTGAGAAGCACGCTCTTGCTTTCTAGAGTCTCTAAGACAGCAGGAAACGTGAGTGTGCCCAGAACAAAAGAACGGTGTTTCCTACACATACGGTCTATATGTAGTCCAAAACTTCTTCTGAAACAGATAGAATGCACTGTTCCTCTAACATCTAATGCTTGTCAGTTAAGATGAGAAACGTGTGTGCTTCGTGAAAGATGTAGTTCTTTTGAGCAGAAAAGTGACTGCCCTTACCTGAAACGAAGTCGTGCTTGTAGGGAGACTCAGAGCCTGGGATTTAACTCCTTTTCTGAAGTGAAACACACAGCATAGTTTTCATCCATGAATCATACTCTGCTTTAGAAGGAGAAGCACGCTCTTGCTTTCTAGAGTCTCTAACACAGAAGCAAACGTGAGTGTGCTGAGAACAAAAGAACTGTGTTTCCTACACATACGGACCATATCTAGTCCAACTCTGCTTCTGAAACTCATACAAAGCACTGGTCCTCTAACATCCAATGCTTGTCTGTTAAGATGGGAAACGTGTGAGCTTCATGAACAATGTAGTTCATTTGAGCAGAAAAGTGACTGCCCTTACCTTAAACGAAGTCTTGCTTGTAGGAAGACTCAGAGCCTGGGATTTAACTCCATTTCTGAATTGAAACACACAGCAGTGTTCTCATCCATTGATCACACTCTGCTTTAGAACAAGAAGCACGCTCTTGCTTTCTATAGTCTCTAAGACAGCAGGAAACGTGAGTGTGCTGAGAACAAAAGAACGGTGTTTCCTACACATACAGACCATATCTAGTCCAACTCTGCTTCTGAAACTGATACAAAGCACTGGTCCTCTAACATCCAATGTTTGTCAGGTAAGATGAGAAACGTGTGAGCTTTGTGAATGATGTAGTTCCTTTGAACTGAAAAGTGACTACCCTTACCTGAAACGAAGTCTGGCATGTAGGAAGACTCAGAGCCTGGGATTTAACTCCATTTCTGAAGGGAAACACACAGCATAGTATTCATCCATGGATCACACTGTGGTTAGAGCGAGAAGCATACTCTTGTTTTCTAGTCTCTAAGACAGCAGGAAATTTGAGTGTGCCCAGAACAATAGAACGGTGTTTCCTACACATATGGACCATATCCAGTCCAAATCTGCTTCTGAAACTGATAGAAAGCATTGACCATCTAACTTCCAATGTTTGTCAGTTTAGATGAGAAATGTGTGAGCTCTGTGAACGATGTAGTTCGTTTGAGCAGAAAAGTGACTCTTCTTACCTGAAAGGAAGTCTTGCTTGTAGGAAGACTCAGAGCCTGGGATTTAACTCCATTTCTGAATTGAAACACACAGAAGTGTTCTCATCCATTGATCACACTCTGCTTTAGAATAAGAAGCATGCGCTTGCTTTTTAGAGTCTCTGAGACAGGAGGAAACGTGATTTTGCTGAGAACAAAAGAACGGAGTTTCCTACACATACGGACCATATCTAGTCCAAATCTGCTTCTAAAACTGATACAAAGCACTGACCCTCTAACATCCAATGCTTGTCAGTTAAGATGAGAAACATGTGAGCTTTGTGAATGATGTAGTTCCTTTGAACTGAAAAGTGACTGCCCTGACCTGAAATGAATTCTTGCTTGTAGTAAGACACAGAGCCTGGGATTTAACTCCATTTCTTAAGAGAAACACACAGCATAGTTCTCATCCATGGATCATACTCTGCTTTAGAGCGAGAAGCACGCTCTTGCTTTTAGAGTCTCTAATATAGCAGGAAATCTGAGTGTGCCCAGAATAAAAGAACGGTGTTTCCTACATATACGGACCATATGTAGTCCAAATCTGCTTCTGAAACTGATACAATGCACTGGTCCTCTAACATCCAATGCTTGTCAGTTAAGATGAGAAACGTGTGAGCTTTGAGAATAATGTAGTTCCTTTGAACTGAAAAGTGACTGCCCTTACCTGTAACGAAGTCTTACTTGTAGGAAGACTCAGAGCCTGGGATTTAACTCCATTTCTGAAGTGAAACACACAGCAGTGTTCTCATCCATTGATCACACTCTGCTTTAGAAGAAGAAGCACGCTCTTGCTTTCTAGAGTCTCTAAGACAGCAGGAAACGTGAGTGTCCTGAGAACAAAAGAACGGTGTTTCCTACACATACGGACCATATCTAGTCCAACTCTGTTTCTTAAACTGATACAAAGCACTGGTCCTCTAACATCCAATGCTTGTCAGTTAAGATGGGAAACGTGTGAGCTTCATGAACGATGTAGTTCGTTTGAGCAGAAAAGTGACTGCCCATACCTGAATTGAAGTCTTGCCTGTAGGAAGACTCAGACCCTGGGATATAACTCCATTTCTGAAGTAAAACACACAGCAGTGTAATCATCCATTGATCACACTCTGCTTTATAACAAGAAGCACGCTTTTGCTTTCTAGAGTCTCTAAGACAGCAGGAAACGTGATTTTGCTGAGAACAAAAGAACGGTGTTTCCTACACATATGGAACATATCTAGTCCAACTCTGCTTCTGAAACTGATACAAAGCACTGGTCCTGTAACATCCAATGCTTGTCAGTTAAGATGAGAAACATGTGTGCTTCGTGAAAGATGTAGTTCATTTGAGCAGAAAAGTGACTGCCCTTACCTGAAACGAAGTCTTGCTTGTAGGGAGACTCAGAGCCTGGGATTTAACTCCTTTTCTGAAGTGAAACACACAGCATAGTTTTCATCCATGGATCACACTCTACTTTAGAGCAAGAAGCACGCTCTTGCTTTCTAGAGTCTAAAAGACAACAGGAAACCTGAGTGTGCTGAGAACAAAAGAACAGTGTTTCCTACACAGGCGGACCATATCTAGTCCAAATCTGCTTCTTAAACTGATACAAAGCACTCATCCTCTAACATCCAATGCTTGTCTGTTAAGATGAGAAACTTGTGAGCTTCATGAACAATGTTGTTCGTTTGAGCAGAATAGTGACTGCCCTTACCTGAATTGAAGTCTTGCCTGTAGGAAGACTCAGAGCCTGGGATTTAACTCCATTTCTGAAGTGAAACACAGCAGTGTAATCATCCATTGATCACACTCTGCTTTATAACAAGAAGCACGCTCTTGCTTTCTAGAGTCTCTAAGACAGCAGGAAACGTGATTTTGCTGAGAACAAAAGAACGGTGTTTCCTACACATATGGACCATATCTAGTTCAACTCTGCTTCTGAAACTGATACAAAGCACTGGTCCTCTAACATCCAATGCTTGTCAGTTAAGATGAGAAACGTGTGAGCTTTGTGATTGATGTAGTTCCTTTGAACTGAAAAGTGACTGCCCTTACCTGAAACAAAGTCTTGCTTGTAGTAAGACACAGAGCCTGGGATTTAACTCCATTTCTTAAGAGAAACACACAGCATAGTTCTCATCCATGGATCACACTCTGCTTTAGAGCGAGAAGCACGCTCTTGCTTTTAGAGTCTGTAATATAGCAGGAAATCTGAGTGTGCCTAGAACAAAAGAACGGTGTTTCCTACATATACGGACCATATGTAGTCCAAATCTGCTTCTGAAACTGATACAATGCACTGGACCTCTAACATCCAATGCTTGTCAGTTAAGATTAGAATCGTGTGATCTTCGTTAACGATGTAGTTCGTTTGAGCAGAAAAGTGACTGTCCTTACCTGAAATGAAGTCTTGCTTGTAGAAAGACTCAGAGCCTGGGATTTAACTCCATTTCTGAAGTGAAACACACAGCAGTGTTCTTATCCATTGATGACACTCTGCTTTAGAACAAGAAGCACGCTCTTGCTTTCTAGAGTCTCTAAGACAGCAGGAAACGTGAGTGTGCTGAGAACAAAAGAACGGTGTTTCCTACACAGACAGACCATATCTAGTCCAACTCTGCTTCTTAAACTCATACAAAGCACTGGTCCTCTAACATCCAATGCTTGTCTGTTAAGGTGATAAATGTGTGAGCTCAGTGAATGATGTAGGTCATTTGAGCTGAAAAGTGACTGCCCTTACCTGAAACGAAGTCTTGCTTGTAGGAAGACACAGAGATTGGGATTTAAATCCATTTCTGAAGGGAAACACATAGCATAGTTCTCATCCATAGTTCACAATGTGCTTTAGAGCGAGAAGCAAGCTCTTGCTTTCTAGAGTCTAAGACAGCAGTAAACGTGAGTGTGCTGAGAACAAAGAACGGTTTTTCCTACACATACGGACCATATCTAGTCCAACTCTGCTTCTGAACCTCATACAAAGCACTGGTCCTCTAACATCCAATGCTTGTCAGTTAAGATGGGAGATGTGTGAGCTTCATGAATGATGTAGTTCATTTGAACAGAAAAGTGACTGCCCTTACCTTAAACGAGGTCTTTCTTTTAGGAAGACTCAGAGCCTGGGATTTAACTCCATTTCTGAATTGAAACACACAGCAGTGTTCTCATCCATTGATCACACTCTGCTTTAGAACAAGAAGCACGCTCTTGCTTTCTAGAATCTCTAAGACAGCAGGAATCGTGAGTGTGCTGAGAACAAAAGAACGGTGTTTCCTACACATACGGACCATATCTAGTCCAACTCTGCTTCTGAAACTGACACAAAGCACTGGTCCTCTAACATCCAATGTTTGTCAGTTAAGAGGAGAAACGTATGAGCTTTGTGAATGATGTAGTTCCTTTGAACTGAAAAGTGACTGCCCTTACCTGAAACGAAGTCTTGCTTGTAGTAAAATAGAGCCTGGTATTTAACTCCATTTCTGAAAGGAAACACACAGCAAAGTTCTCATGTATGGATCACACTCTGCTTTCGAGCGAGAAGCACGCTCTTGCTATTAGAGTCTCTAATATAGCAGGAAATCTGAGTGTGCCCAGAACAAAAGAACGGTGTTTCCCACATATACGGACCATATGTAGTCCAAATCTGCTTCTGATACTGATACAATGCACTGACCCTCTAACATCCAATGCTTGTCAGGTAACATGAGAATCTTGTGATCTTCGTGAACGATGTAGTTCGTTTGAGCAGAAAAGTGACTGCCCTTACCTGAAATGAAGTCTTGTTGTAGGAAGACTCAGAGCCTGGGATTTAACTCCATTTCTGAAGTGAAACACACAGCAGTGTTCTCATCCTTTGATGACACTCTGCTTAAGAACAAGAAGCACGCTCTTGCTTTCTAGATTGCCTAAGACAGCAGGAAACGTGAGTGTGCTGAGAACAAAAGAACGGTGTTTCCTAAACATAGGGACCATATCTAGTCCAACTCTGCTTCTTAAACTGATACAAAGCACTGGTCCTCTAACATCCAATGCTTGTCTGTTAAGATGATAAATGTGTGAGCTCAGTGAACGATGTAGGTCATTTGAGCTGAAAAGTGACTGCCCTTACCTGAAACGAAGTCTTGCTTGTAGGAAGACACAGAGATTGGGATTTAACTCCATTTCTGAAGGGAAATACACAGCATAGTTCTCATCCATAGATCACAATCTGCTTTAGAGCGAGAAGCATGCTCTTGCTTTCTAGAGTCTCTAAGACAGCAGGAAACGTGAGTGTGCCGAGAACAAAAGAACGGTGTTTCCTACACATACGGACCATATCTAGTCCAACTCTGCTTCTGAACCTCATACAAAGCAAGGTCCTCTAACATCCAATGCTTGTCAGTTAAGATGGGAGACGTGTGAGCTTCATGAACGATGTAGTTCGTTTGAGCAGAAAAGTGACTGCCCTTACCTTAAATGAGGTCTTGCTTGTAGGAAGACTCAGAGCCTGGGATTTAACACCATTTCTGAATTGAAACACACAGCAGTGTTCTCATCCATTGATCACACTCTGCTTTAGAACAAGAAGCACGCTCTTGCTTTCTATAGTCTCTAAGACAGCAGGAATCATGAGTGTGCTGAGAACAAAAGAACGGTGTTTCCTACACATACGGACCATATCAAGTCCAACTCTGCTTCTGAAACTGATACAAAGCACTGGTCCTCTAACATCCAATGTTCGTCAGTTAAGATGAGAAACGTGTGAGCTTTGTGAATGATGTAGTTCCTTTGAACTGAAAAGTGACTGCCCTTACCTGAAACGAAGTCTTGCTTGTAGTAAGACACAGAGCCTGGGATTTAACTCCATTTCTGAATGGAAACACACAGCATAGTTCTCATCCATGGATCACACTCTGCTTTGGAGCGAGAAGCATGCACTTGCTTTTATAGTCTCTAATATAGCAGGTAATCTGAGTGTGCCCAGAACAATAGAACGGTGTTTCCTACATATACAGACCATAAGTAGTCCAAATCTGCTTCTGAAACTCATACAAAGCACTGACCCTCTAACATCCAATGCTTGTCAGTTAAGATGAGAAACGTGTGAGCTCTGTGAACGATGTAGTTCGTGTGAGCAGAAAAGTGACTGCCCTTACCTGAATGGAAGTCTTGCTTGTAGGAAGACACAGAGCCTGGGATTTAACTCCACTTCTTAAGAGAAACACACAGCAAAGTTCTCATGTATGGACCACACTCTGCTTTAGAGCGAAAAGCACGCTCTTGCTATTAGAGTCTCTAATATAGCACGAAACCTGAGTGTGCTGAGAACAAAAGAACGGTGTTTCCTACACATACGGACCATATCTAGTCCAAATCTGCGTCTGAATCTCATACAAAGCACTGGTCCTCTAACATCCAATGCTTGTCAGTTAAGATGGGAAACGTGTGAGCTTCATGAACGATGTAGTTCGTTTGAGCAGAAAAATGACTGCCCTTACCTGAATTGAAGTCTTACTTGTAGGAAGACTCAGAGCCTGGGATTTAACTCCATTTCTGAAGTAAAACACACAGCAGTGTAATCATCCATTGATCACACTCTGCTTTATAACAAGAAGCACGCTCTTGCTTTCCAGAATCTCTAAGACAGCAGGAAACCTGAGTGTGCTGAGAATAAAAGAAGGGTGTTTCCTACACATACGGACCATATCTAGTCCAACTCTACTTCTTAAACTGATACAAAGCACTGGTCTTCTAACATCCAATGCTTGTCTGTTAAGATGAGAAATGTGTGAGCTCAGTGAACGATGTAGTTCATTTGAGCTGAAAAGTGACTGCCCTTACCTGAAACGAAGTCTTGCTTGTAGGAAGACACAGAGATTGGGATTTAACTCCATTTCTGAAGGGAAACACACAGCATAGTTCTCTTCCATAGATCACAATCTGCTTTAGAGCGAGAAGCACGCTCTTGCTTTCTAGAGTCTCTAACACAGCAGGAAACGTTAGTGTGCTGAGAACAAAAGAACGGTGTTTCCTACACATATGGACCATATCTAGTCCAACTCTGCGTCCTAATCTCATACAAAGCACTGGTCCTCTAACATCCAATGCTTGTCAGTTAAGATGGGAAACGTGTGAGCTTCATGAACGATGTAGTTCGTTTGAGCAGAAAAATGACTGCCCTTACCTGAATTGAAGTCTTACTTGTAGGAAGACTCAGAGCCTGGGATTTAACTCCATTTCTGAAGTAAAACACACAGCAGTGTAATCATCCATTGATCACACTCTGCTTTAGAACAAGAAGTACACTCATGCTTTCTAGAGTCTCTAAGACAGCAGGAAACGTGATTTTGCTGAGAACAAAAGAACGGTGTTTCCTACACATACGGACATTATATAGTCCAACTCTGCTTCTGAAACTGATACAAAGCACTGGTCCTCTAACATACAATGCTTGTCTGTTAAGATGAGAAATGTGTTGAGCTCAGTGAACGATGTAGTTCATTTGAGCTGAAAAGTGACTGCCCTTACCTGAAACGAAGTCTTGCTTGTAGGAAGACACAGAGATTGGGATTTAACTCCATTTCTGAAGGGAAACACACAGCATAGTATTCATTCATGGATCACACTGCGTTAGAGCGAGAAGCACACTCTTGCTTTCTAGAGTCTCTAAGACAGCAGGAAATTTGAGTGTGCCCAGAAGAATAGACGGTGTTTCCTACACATATGGACCATATCCAGTCCAAATCTGATTCTGAAACTGATATAAAGCATTGACCCTCTAAAATCCAATGCTTGTCAGTTAAGACGAGAAACGTGTGAGCTCTGTGAACGATGTAGTTCGTTTGAGCAGAAAAGTGACTGTCCTTACCTGAAACGAAGTCTTGCTTGTAGGAAGACTAAGAGCCTGGGATTTAACTCCATTTCTGAAGGCAAACACACAGCATAGTTCTCATCCATGGATCACACTCTGCTTTAGAGCGAGAAGCACGCTCTTGCTTTCTAGAGTCTCTAAGACAGCAGGAAACCTGAGTGTGCTGAGAACAAAAGAACGGTGTTTCCTACACATACGGACCATATCTAGTCCAACTCTGCTTCTGAAACTGATACAAAGCACTGGTCCTCTAACATCCAATGCTTGTCAGTTAAGATGGGATAAGTGTGAGCTTCATGAATGATGTAGTTCGTTTGAGCAAAAAAGTGACTGCCCTTACCTTAAACGAAGTCTTCCTTATACGAAGACTCAGAGCTTGGGATTTAACTCCATTTCTGAATTGAAACACACAGCAGTGTTCTCATCCATTGATCACACTCTGCTTTAGAATAAGAAGCACGCTCTTGCTTTTTAGAGTCTCTAAGACAGGAGGAAACGTGATTTTGCTGAGAACAAAAGAACGGAGTTTCCTACACATACGGACCATATCTAGTCCAAATCTGCTTCTGAAACTGATACAAAGCACTGACCCTCTAACATCCAATGCATGTCAGTTATGATGGGAAACGTGTGAGCTTCATGAACGATGTAGTTCGTTTGAGCATAAAAGTGACTGCCTTACCTGAATTGAAGTCTTGCTTGTAGGAAGACTCAGAGCCTGGGATTTTACTCCATTTCTGAATCAAACACACAGCATAGTTCTCATCCATGGATCACACTCTGCTTTAGAGTGAGAAGCACGCTCTTGCTTTCTAGAGTCTCTAAGACAGCAGGAAACGTGAGTGTGCCCAGAACAAAAGAACGGAGTTTCCTACACATACGGACTATATGTAGTCCAAAACTTCTTCTGAAACAGATAGAATGCACTGGTCCTCTAACATCCAATGCTTGTCAGTTAAGATGGGAAAGGTGTGAGCTTCATGAACGATGTAGTTCGTTTGAGCAGAAAAATGACTGCCCTTACCTGAATTGAAGTCTTACTTGTAGGAAGACTCAGAGCCTGGGATTTAACTCCATTTCTGAAGTAAAACACACAGCAGTGTAATCATCCATTGATCACACTCTGCTTTAGAACAAGAAGCACACTCTTGCTTTCTAGAGTCTCTAAGACAGCAGGAAACGTGACTTTGCTGAGAACAAAAGAACGGTGTTTCCTACACATACGGACATTATATAGTCCAACTCTGCTTCTGAAACTGCTACAAAGCACTGGTCCTCTAACATCCAATGCTTGTCTGTTAAGATGAGAAATGTGTGAGCTCAGTGAACGATGTAGTTCGTTTGAGCTGAAAAGTGACTGCAATTACCTGAAACGAAGTCTTGCTTGTAGGAAGACACAGAGATTGGGATTTAACTCCAATTCTGAAGGGAAACACACAGCATAGTTCTCATCCATGGATCACAATCTGCTTTAGAGCGGGAAGCACGCTCTTGCTTTCTAGAGTCTCTAACACAGCAGGAAACATGACTGTGCTGAGAACAAAAGAACGGTGTTTCCTACACATACGGACCATATCTAGTCCAACTCTGCTTCTGAAACTCATACAAAGCACTGGTCCTCTAACATCCAATGCTTGTCTGTTAAGATGGGAAACGTGTGAGCTTCATGAACGATGTAGTTCATTTGAGCAGAAAAGTGACTGCCCTTACTTTAAACGAAGTCTTGCTTGTAGTAAGACACAGAGCCTGGGATTTAACTCCATTTCTGAATGGAAACACACAGCATAGTTCTCATCCATGGATCACACTCTGCTTTGGAGCGAGAAGCATGCACTTGCTTTTATAGTCTCTAATATAGCAGGTAATCTGAGTGTGCCCAGAACAATAGAACGGTGTTTCCTACATATACAGACCATAAGTAGTCCAAATCTGCTTCTGAAACTCATACAAAGCACTGACCCTCTAACATCCAATGCTTGTCAGTTAAGATGAGAAACGTGTGAGCTCTGTGAACGATGTAGTTCGTGTGAGCAGAAAAGTGACTGCCCTTACCTGAATGGAAGTCTTGCTTGTAGGAAGACACAGAGCCTGGGATTTAACTCCACTTCTTAAGAGAAACACACAGCAAAGTTCTCATGTATGGACCACACTCTGCTTTAGAGCGAAAAGCACGCTCTTGCTATTAGAGTCTCTAATATAGCACGAAACCTGAGTGTGCTGAGAACAAAAGAACGGTGTTTCCTACACATACGGACCATATCTAGTCCAAATCTGCGTCTGAATCTCATACAAAGCACTGGTCCTCTAACATCCAATGCTTGTCAGTTAAGATGGGAAACGTGTGAGCTTCATGAACGATGTAGTTCGTTTGAGCAGAAAAATGACTGCCCTTACCTGAATTGAAGTCTTACTTGTAGGAAGACTCAGAGCCTGGGATTTAACTCCATTTCTGAAGTAAAACACACAGCAGTGTAATCATCCATTGATCACACTCTGCTTTATAACAAGAAGCACGCTCTTGCTTTCCAGAATCTCTAAGACAGCAGGAAACCTGAGTGTGCTGAGAATAAAAGAAGGGTGTTTCCTACACATACGGACCATATCTAGTCCAACTCTACTTCTTAAACTGATACAAAGCACTGGTCTTCTAACATCCAATGCTTGTCTGTTAAGATGAGAAATGTGTGAGCTCAGTGAACGATGTAGTTCATTTGAGCTGAAAAGTGACTGCCCTTACCTGAAACGAAGTCTTGCTTGTAGGAAGACACAGAGATTGGGATTTAACTCCATTTCTGAAGGGAAACACACAGCATAGTTCTCTTCCATAGATCACAATCTGCTTTAGAGCGAGAAGCACGCTCTTGCTTTCTAGAGTCTCTAACACAGCAGGAAACGTTAGTGTGCTGAGAACAAAAGAACGGTGTTTCCTACACATATGGACCATATCTAGTCCAACTCTGCGTCCTAATCTCATACAAAGCACTGGTCCTCTAACATCCAATGCTTGTCAGTTAAGATGGGAAACGTGTGAGCTTCATGAACGATGTAGTTCGTTTGAGCAGAAAAATGACTGCCCTTACCTGAATTGAAGTCTTACTTGTAGGAAGACTCAGAGCCTGGGATTTAACTCCATTTCTGAAGTAAAACACACAGCAGTGTAATCATCCATTGATCACACTCTGCTTTAGAACAAGAAGTACACTCATGCTTTCTAGAGTCTCTAAGACAGCAGGAAACGTGATTTTGCTGAGAACAAAAGAACGGTGTTTCCTACACATACGGACATTATATAGTCCAACTCTGCTTCTGAAACTGATACAAAGCACTGGTCCTCTAACATACAATGCTTGTCTGTTAAGATGAGAAATGTGTTGAGCTCAGTGAACGATGTAGTTCATTTGAGCTGAAAAGTGACTGCCCTTACCTGAAACGAAGTCTTGCTTGTAGGAAGACACAGAGATTGGGATTTAACTCCATTTCTGAAGGGAAACACACAGCATAGTATTCATTCATGGATCACACTGCGTTAGAGCGAGAAGCACACTCTTGCTTTCTAGAGTCTCTAAGACAGCAGGAAATTTGAGTGTGCCCAGAAGAATAGACGGTGTTTCCTACACATATGGACCATATCCAGTCCAAATCTGATTCTGAAACTGATATAAAGCATTGACCCTCTAAAATCCAATGCTTGTCAGTTAAGACGAGAAACGTGTGAGCTCTGTGAACGATGTAGTTCGTTTGAGCAGAAAAGTGACTGTCCTTACCTGAAACGAAGTCTTGCTTGTAGGAAGACTCAGAGCCTGGGATTTAACTCCATTTCTGAAGGCAAACACACAGCATAGTTCTCATCCATGGATCACACTCTGCTTTAGAGCGAGAAGCACGCTCTTGCTTTCTAGAGTCTCTAAGACAGCAGGAAACCTGAGTGTGCTGAGAACAAAAGAACGGTGTTTCCTACACATACGGACCATATCTAGTCCAACTCTGCTTCTGAAACTGATACAAAGCACTGGTCCTCTAACATCCAATGCTTGTCAGTTAAGATGGGAAAAGTGTGAGCTTCATGAATGATGTAGTTCGTTTGAGCAAAAAAGTGACTGCCCTTACCTTAAACGAAGTCTTCCTTATACGAAGACTCAGAGCTTGGGATTTAACTCCATTTCTGAATTGAAACACACAGCAGTGTTCTCATCCATTGATCACACTCTGCTTTAGAATAAGAAGCACGCTCTTGCTTTTTAGAGTCTCTAAGACAGGAGGAAACGTGATTTTGCTGAGAACAAAAGAACGGAGTTTCCTACACATACGGACCATATCTAGTCCAAATCTGCTTCTGAAACTGATACAAAGCACTGACCCTCTAACATCCAATGCATGTCAGTTATGATGGGAAACGTGTGAGCTTCATGAACGATGTAGTTCGTTTGAGCATAAAAGTGACTGCCTTACCTGAATTGAAGTCTTGCTTGTAGGAAGACTCAGAGCCTGGGATTTTACTCCATTTCTGAATCAAACACACAGCATAGTTCTCATCCATGGATCACACTCTGCTTTAGAGTGAGAAGCACGCTCTTGCTTTCTAGAGTCTCTAAGACAGCAGGAAACGTGAGTGTGCCCAGAACAAAAGAACGGAGTTTCCTACACATACGGACTATATGTAGTCCAAAACTTCTTCTGAAACAGATAGAATGCACTGGTCCTCTAACATCCAATGCTTGTCAGTTAAGATGGGAAAGGTGTGAGCTTCATGAACGATGTAGTTCGTTTGAGCAGAAAAATGACTGCCCTTACCTGAATTGAAGTCTTACTTGTAGGAAGACTCAGAGCCTGGGATTTAACTCCATTTCTGAAGTAAAACACACAGCAGTGTAATCATCCATTGATCACACTCTGCTTTAGAACAAGAAGCACACTCTTGCTTTCTAGAGTCTCTAAGACAGCAGGAAACGTGACTTTGCTGAGAACAAAAGAACGGTGTTTCCTACACATACGGACATTATATAGTCCAACTCTGCTTCTGAAACTGCTACAAAGCACTGGTCCTCTAACATCCAATGCTTGTCTGTTAAGATGAGAAATGTGTGAGCTCAGTGAACGATGTAGTTCGTTTGAGCTGAAAAGTGACTGCAATTACCTGAAACGAAGTCTTGCTTGTAGGAAGACACAGAGATTGGGATTTAACTCCAATTCTGAAGGGAAACACACAGCATAGTTCTCATCCATGGATCACAATCTGCTTTAGAGCGGGAAGCACGCTCTTGCTTTCTAGAGTCTCTAACACAGCAGGAAACATGACTGTGCTGAGAACAAAAGAACGGTGTTTCCTACACATACGGACCATATCTAGTCCAACTCTGCTTCTGAAACTCATACAAAGCACTGGTCCTCTAACATCCAATGCTTGTCTGTTAAGATGGGAAACGTGTGAGCTTCATGAACGATGTAGTTCATTTGAGCAGAAAAGTGACTGCCCTTACTTTAAACGAAGTCTTGCTTGTAGGAAGACTCAGAGCCTGGGATTTAACTCCATTTCTGAATTGAAACACACAGCAGTGTTCTCATCCATTGATCACACTCTGCTTTAGAACAAGAAGCACGCTCTTGCTTTCTAGAGTCTCTAAGACAGCAGGAAACGTGAGTGTTCTGAGAACAAAAGAACGGTGTTTCCTACACATACGGACCATATCTAGTCCAACTCTGCTTTTGAAACTGATACAAAGCACTGGTCCTCTAACATCCAATGTTTGTCAGTTAAGATGAGAAACGTGTGAGCTTTGTGAATGATGTAGTTCCTTTGAACTGAAAAGTGACTACCCTTACCTGAAACGAAGTCTTGCATGTAGGAAGACACAGAGCCGGGGATTTAACTCCATTTCTGAAGGGAAACACACAGCATAGTATTCATCCATGGATCACACTGTGGTTAGAGCGAGAAGCACAGTCTTGTTTTCTAGTCTCTAAGACAGCAGGAAATTTGAGTGTGCCCAGAAAAATAGAACGGTGTTTCCTACACATATGGACCATATCCAGTCCAAATCTGCTTCTGAAACTGATAGAAAGCATTGACCATCTAACACCCAATGTTTGTCAGTTTAGATGAGAAATGTGTGAGCTCTGTGAACGATGTAGTTCGTTTGAGCAGCAAAGTGACTGTCCTTACCTGAAACGAAGTCTTGCTTGTAGGAAAACTCAGAGCCTGGGATTTGACTCCATTTCTGAATTGAAACACACAGCAGTGTTCTCATCCGTTGATCACACTCTGCTTTAGAATAAGAAGCATGCTCTTGCTTTTTAGAGTCTCTAAGATAGGAGGAAACGTGATTTTGCTGAGAATAAAAGAACGGAGTTTCCTACACATATGGACCATATCTAGTCCAACTCTGCTTCTGAAACTGATACAAAGCACTGGTCCTCTAACATCAAATGCTTGTCTGTTAAGATGAGAAATGTGTTGAGCTCAGTGAACGATGTAGTTCATTTGAGCTGAAAATTGACTGCCCTTACCTGAAACGAAGTCTTGCTTGTAGGAAGACACAGAGATTGGGATTTAACTCCATTTTTGAAGGGAAACACACAGCATAGTTCTCATCCATGGATCACAATCTGCTTTTAGCGAGAAGCACGCTCTTGCTTTCTAGAGTCTCTAAGACAGCAGGAAACGTGAGTGTGCCCAGAACAAAAGAACGGTGTTTCCTACACATACGGTCTATATGTAGTCCAAAACTTCTTCTGAAACAGATAGAATGCACTGTTCCTCTAACATCTAATGCTTGTCAGTTAAGATGAGAAACGTGTGTGCTTCGTGAAAGATGTTGTTCTTTTGAGCAGAAAAGTGACTGCCCTTACGTGAAACGAAGTCTTGCTTGTAGGGAGACTCAGAGCCTGGGATTTAACTCCTTTTCTGAAGTGAAACACACAGCATAGTTTTCATCCATGGATCATACTCTGCTTTAGAAGGAGAAGCACGCTCTTGCTTTCTAGAGTCTCTAACACAGAAGGAAACGAGAGTGTGCTGAGAACAAAAGAACTGTGTTTCCTACACATACGGACCATATCTAGTCCAACTCTGCTTCTGAAACTCATACAAAGCACTGGTCCTCTAACATCCAATGCTTGTCTGTTAAGATGGGAAACGTGTGAGCTTCATGAACAATGTAGTTCATTTGAGCAGAAAAGTGACTGCCCTTACCTTAAACGAAGTCTTGCTTGTAGGAAGACTCAGAGCCTGGGATTTAACTCCATTTCTGAATTGAAACACACAGCAGTGTTCTCATCCATTGATCACACTCTGCTTTAGAACAAGAAGCACGCTCTTGCTTTCTATAGTCTCTAAGACAGCAGGAAACGTGAGTGTGCTGAGAACAAAAGAACGGTGTTTCCTACACATACAGACCATATCTAGTCCAACTCTGCTTCTGAAACTGATACAAAGCACTGGTCCTCTAACATCCAAAGTTTGTCAGGTAAGATGAGAAACGTGTGAGCTTTGTGAATGATGTAGTTCCTTTGAACTGAAAAGTGACTACCCTTACCTGAAACGAAGTCTGGCATGTAGGAAGACACAGAGCCTGGTTTTAACTCCATTTCTGAAGGGAAACACACAGCATAGTATTCATCCATGGATCACACTGTGGTTAGAGCGAGAAGCACACTCTTGTTTTCTAGTCTCTAAGACAGCAGGAAATTTGAGTGTGCCCAGAACAATAGAACGGTGTTTCCTACACATATGGACCATATCCAGTCCAAATCTGCTTCTGAAACTGATAGAAAGCATTGACCATCTAACATCCAATGTTTGTCAGTTTAGATGAGAAATGTGTGAGCTCTGTGAACGATGTAGTTCGTTTGAGCAGAAAAGTGACTCTTCTTACCTGAAACGAAGTCTTGCATGTAGGAAGACTCAGAGCCTGGGATTTAACTCCATTTCTTAAGAGAAACACACAGCATAGTTCTCATCCATGGATCATACTCTGCTTTAGAGCGAGAAGCACGCTCTTGCTTTTAGAGTCTCTAATATAGCAGGAAATCTGAGTGTGCCCAGAATAAAAGAACGGTGTTTCCTACATATACGGACCATATGTAGTCCAAATCTGCTTCTGAAACTGATACAATGCACTGGTCCTCTAACATCCAATGCTTGTCAGTTAA
The DNA here is from genome assembly GCA_949786385.1 of Onychomys leucogaster. NCBI lineage: Eukaryota > Metazoa > Chordata > Mammalia > Rodentia > Cricetidae > Onychomys > Onychomys leucogaster. The sequence goes on from CATKUP010000035.1 coordinate 3,011,243, forward strand.
GATGAGAAACGTGTGAGCTTTGAGAATAATGTGGTTCCTTTGAACTGAGAAGAGACTGCCCTTACCTGTAACGAAGTCTTACTTGTAGGAAGACTCAGAGCCTGGGATTTAACTCCATTTCTGAAGTGAAACACACAGCAGTGTTCTCATCCATTGATCACACTCTGCTTTAGAAGAAGAAGCAGGCTCTTGCTTTCTAGATTCTCTAAGACAGCAGGAAACGTGAGTGTCCTGAGAACAAAAGAACGGTGTCTCCTACTCATACGGACATTATATAGTGCAACTCTGCTTCTGAAACTGCTACAAAGCACTGGTCCTCTAACATCCAATGCTTGTCTGTTAAATGAGGAATGTGTGAGCTCAGTGAACGATGTAGTTCGTTTGAGCTGAAAAGGGACTGCAATTACCTGAAACGAAGTCTTGCATGTAGGAAGACACAGAGATTGGGATTTAACTCCATTTCTGAAGGGAAACACACAGCATAGTTCTCATCCATTGATCACAATCTGCTTTAGAGCGGGAGGCACGCTCTTGCTTTCTAGAGTCTCTAACACAGCAGGAAACGTGAGTGTGCTGAGAACAAAAGAACGGTGTTTCCTACACATACGGACCATATCTAGTCCAACTCTGCTTCTGAAACTCATACAAAGCACTGGTCCTCTAACATCCAATGCTTGTCTGTTAAGATGGGAAACGTGTGAGCTTCATGAACGATGTAGTTCATTTGAGCAGAAAAGTGACTGCCCTTACCTTAAACGAAGTCTTGCTTGTAGGAAGACTCAGAACCTGGGATTTAACTCCATTTCTGAATTGAAACACACAGAAGTGTTCTCATCCATTGATCACACTCTGCTTTAGAACAAGAAGCACGCTCTTGCTTTCTAGAGTCTCTAAGACAGCAGGAAACGTGAGTGTGCTGAGAACAAAAGAACGGTGTTTCCTACACATACGGACCATATCTAGTCCAACTCTGCTTCTTAAACTGATACAAAGCACTGGTCCTCTAACATCCAATGTTTGTCAGTTAAGATGAGAAACGTGTGAGCTTTGTGATTGATGTAGTTCCTTTGAACTGAAAAGTGACTACCCTTACCTGAAAAGAAGTCTTGCATGTAGGAAGACACAGAGCCTGGGATTTAACTCCATTTCTGAAGGGAAACACACAGCATAGTATTCATCCATTCATCACACTGTGGTTAGAGCGAGAAGCACACTCTTGTTTTCTAGAGTCTCTGAGACAGCAGGAAACGTGAGTGTGCTGAGAACAAAAGAACGGTGTTTCCTACACATACGGACCATATCTAGTCCAACTCTGTTTCTTAAACTGATACAAAGCACCGGTCCTCTAACATCCAATGCTTGTCAGTTAAGATGGGAAACGTGTGAGCTTTGTGAATGATGTAGTTCCTTTGAACTGAAAAGTGACTGCCCTTACCTGAAACGAAGTCTTGCTTGTAGTAAGACACAGAGCCTGGGATTTAACTCCATTTCTTAAGAGAAACACACAGCATAGTTCTCATCCATGGATCACACTCTGCTTTAGAGCGAGAAGCACGCTCTTGCTTTTAGAGTCTCTCATAAACCAGGAAATCTGAGTGTGCCCAGAACAAAAGAACGGTGTTTCCTACATATACGGACCATATGTAGTCCAAATCTGCTTCTGAAACTGATACAATGCACTGGTCCTCTAACATCCAATGCTTGTCAGTTAATATGAGAATCGTGTGATCTTCGTTAACGATGTAGTTCTTTTGAGCAGAAAAGTGACTGTCCTTACCTGAAATGAAGTCTTGCTTGTTGAAAGACTCAGAGCCTGGGATTTAACTCCATTTCTGAAGTGAAACACACAGCAGTGTTCTCATCCATTGATGACACTCTGCTTTAGAACAAGAAGCACGCTCTTGCTTTCTAGAGTCTCTAAGACAGCAGGAAACGTGAGTGTGCTGAGAACAAAAGAACGGTGTTTCCTACACATACGGCTCATATCTAGTCCAACTCTGCTTCTTAAACTGATACAAAGCACTGGTCCTCTAACATCCAATGCTTGTCAGTTAAGATGGGAAACGTGTGAGCTTCATGAACGGTGTAGTTCGTTTGAGCAGAAAAGTGACTGCCCATACCTGAATTGAAGTCTTGCCTGTAGGAAGACTCAGACCCTGGGATATAACTCCATTTCTGAAGTAAAACACACAGCAGTGTAATCATCCATTGATCACACTCTGCTTTATAACAAGAAGCACGCTCTTGCTTTCTAGAGTCTCTAAAACAGCAGGAAACGTGATTTTGCTGAGAACAAAAGAACGGTGTTTCCTACACATATGGACCATATCTAGTCCAACTCTGCTTCTGAAACTGATACAAAGCACTGGTCCTCTAACATCCAATGCTTGTCTGTTAAGATGATAAATGTGTGAGCTCAGTGAACGATGTAGGTCATTTGAGCTGAAAAGTGACTGCCCTTACCTGAAACGAAGTCTTGCTTGTAGTAAGACACAGAGCCTGGGATTTAACTCCATTTCTTAAGAGAAACACACAGCATAGTTCTCATCCATGGATCACACTCTGCTTTAGAGCGAGAAGCATGCACTTGCTTTTATAGTCTCTAATATAGCAGGTAATCTGAGTATGCCCAGAACTAAAGAACGGTGTTTCCTACATATACAGACCATAAGTAGTCCAAATCTGCTTCTGAAACTCATACAAAGCACTGACCCTCTAACATCCAATGCTTGTCAGTTAAGATGAGAAACGTGTGAGCTCTGTGAACGATGTAGTTCGTTTGAGCAGAAAAGTGACTGCCCTTACCTGAATGGAAGTCTTGCTTGTAGGAAGACTCAGAGCCTGGGATTTAACTCCATTTCTGAAGTGAAACACAGCAGTGTAATCATCCATTGATCACACTCTGCTTTATAACAAGAAGCACGCTCTTGCTTTCTAGAGTCTCTAAGACAGCAGGAAACGTGATTTTGCTGAGAACAAAAGAACGGTGTTTCCTACACATATGGACCATATCTAGTTCAACTCTGCTTCTGAAACTGATACAAAGCACTGGTCCTCTAACATCCAATGCTTGTCAGTTAAGATGAGAAACGTGTGAGCTTTGTGATTGATGTAGTTCCTTTGAACTGAAAAGTGACTGCCCTTACCTGAAACAAAGTCTTGCTTGTAGTAAGACACAGAGCCTGGGATTTAACTCCATTTCTTAAGAGAAACACACAGCATAGTTCTCATCCATGGATCACACTCTGCTTTAGAGCGAGAAGCACGCTCTTGCTTTTAGAGTCTGTAATATAGCAGGAAATCTGAGTGTGCCTAGAACAAAAGAACGGTGTTTCCTACATATACGGACCATATGTAGTCCAAATCTGCTTCTGAAACTGATACAAAGCACTGGTCCTCTAACATCCAATGTTTGTCAGGTAAGATGAGAAACGTGTGAGCTTTGTGAATGATGTAGTTCCTTTGAACTGAAAAGTGACTACCCTTACCTGAAACGAAGTCTGGCATGTAGGAAGACACAGAGCCTGGTTTTAACTCCATTTCTGAAGGGAAACACACAGCATAGTATTCATCCATGGATCACACTGTGGTTAGAGCGAGAAGCACACTCTTGTTTTCTAGTCTCTAAGACAGCAGGAAATTTGAGTGTGCCCAGAACAATAGAACGGTGTTTCCTACACATATGGACCATATCCAGTCCAAATCTGCTTCTGAAACTGATAGAAAGCATTGACCATCTAACATCCAATGTTTGTCAGTTTAGATGAGAAATGTGTGAGCTCTGTGAACGATGTAGTTCGTTTGAGCAGAAAAGTGACTCTTCTTACCTGAAACGAAGTCTTGCATGTAGGAAGACTCAGAGCCTGGGATTTAACTCCATTTCTGAATTGAAACACACAGAAGTGTTCTCATCCATTGATCATACTCTGCTTTAGAATAAGAAGCAAGCTCTTGCTTTTTAGAGTCTCTAAGACAGGAGAAAACGTGATTTTGCTGAGAACAAAAGAACGGAGTTTCCTACACATACGGACCATATCTAGTCCAAAACTGCTTCTGAAACTGATACAAAGCACTGACCCTCTAACAACCAATGATTGTCAGTTAAGATGGGAAACGTGTGAGCTTCATGAACGATGTAGTTCGTTTGAGCAGAAAAGTGACTGCCTTACCTGAATTGAAGTCTTGCTTGTAGGAAGACTCAGAGCCTGGGATTTAACTCCATTTCTGAAGTAAAACACACAGCATAGTTCTCATCCATGGATCACACTCTGCTTCAGAATGAGAAGCACGTTCTTGCTTTCTAGAGTCTCTAAGACAGCAGGAAACGTGAGTGTGCTGAGAACAAAAGAACGGTGTTTCCTACACATACGGACCATATCTAGTTCAACTCTGCTTCTGAAACTGATACAAAGCACTGGTCCTCTAACAGCCAATGCTTGTCAGTTAAGATGAGAAACATGTGAGCTTTGTGAATGATGTAGTTCCTTTGAACTGAAAAGTGACTGCCCTGACCTGAAACGAAGTCTTGCTTGTAGTAAGACACAGAGCCTGGGATTTAACTCCATTTCTTAAGAGAAACACACAGCATAGTTCTCATCCATGGATCATACTCTGCTTTAGAGCGAGAAGCACGCTCTTGCTTTTAGAGTCTCTAATATAGCAGGAAATCTGAGTGTGCCCAGAATAAAAGAACGGTGTTTCCTACATATACGGACCATATGTAGTCCAAATCTGCTTCTGAAACTGATACAATGCACTGGTCCTCTAACATCCAATGCTTGTCAGTTAAGATGAGAAACGTGTGAGCTTTGAGAATAATGTGGTTCCTTTGAACTGAGAAGAGACTGCCCTTACCTGTAACGAAGTCTTACTTGTAGGAAGACTCAGAGCCTGGGATTTAACTCCATTTCTGAAGTGAAACACACAGCAGTGTTCTCATCCATTGATCACACTCTGCTTTAGAAGAAGAAGCAGGCTCTTGCTTTCTAGATTCTCTAAGACAGCAGGAAACGTGAGTGTCCTGAGAACAAAAGAACGGTGTCTCCTACTCATACGGACATTATATAGTGCAACTCTGCTTCTGAAACTGCTACAAAGCACTGGTCCTCTAACATCCAATGCTTGTCTGTTAAGATGAGAAATGTGTGAGCTCAGTGAACGATGTAGTTCGTTTGAGCTGAAAAGGGACTGCAATTACCTGAAACGAAGTCTTGCATGTAGGAAGACACAGAGATTGGGATTTAACTCCATTTCTGAAGGGAAACACACAGCATAGTTCTCATCCATTGATCACAATCTGCTTTAGAGCGGGAGGCACGCTCTTGCTTTCTAGAGTCTCTAACACAGCAGGAAACGTGAGTGTGCTGAGAACAAAAGAACGGTGTTTCCTACACATACGGACCATATCTAGTCCAACTCTGCTTCTGAAACTCATACAAAGCACTGGTCCTCTAACATCCAATGCTTGTCTGTTAAGATGGGAAACGTGTGAGCTTCATGAACGATGTAGTTCATTTGAGCAGAAAAGTGACTGCCCTTACCTTAAACGAAGTCTTGCTTGTAGGAAGACTCAGAGCCTGGGATTTAACTCCATTTCTGAATTGAAACACACAGAAGTGTTCTCATCCATTGATCACACTCTGCTTTAGAACAAGAAGCACGCTCTTGCTTTCTAGAGTCTCTAAGACAGCAGGAAACGTGAGTGTGCTGAGAACAAAAGAACGGTGTTTCCTACACATACGGACCATATCTAGTCCAACTCTGCTTCTTAAACTGATACAAAGCACTGGTCCTCTAACATCCAATGTTTGTCAGTTAAGATGAGAAACGTGTGAGCTTTGTGAATGATGTAGTTCCTTTGAACTGAAAAGTGACTACCCTTACCTGAAAAGAAGTCTTGCATGTAGGAAGACACAGAGCCTGGGATTTAACTCCATTTCTGAAGGGAAACACACAGCATAGTATTCATCCATTCATCACACTGTGGTTAGAGCGAGAAGCACACTCTTGTTTTCTAGAGTCTCTGAGACAGCAGGAAACGTGAGTGTGCTGAGAACAAAAGAACGGTGTTTCCTACACATACGGACCATATCTAGTCCAACTCTGTTTCTTAAACTGATACAAAGCACCGGTCCTCTAACATCCAATGCTTGTCAGTTAAGATGGGAAACGTGTGAGCTTTGTGAATGATGTAGTTCCTTTGAACTGAAAAGTGACTGCCCTTACCTGAAACGAAGTCTTGCTTGTAGTAAGACACAGAGCCTGGGATTTAACTCCATTTCTTAAGAGAAACACACAGCATAGTTCTCATCCATGGATCACACTCTGCTTTAGAGCGAGAGGCACGCTCTTGCTTTTAGAGTCTCTAATAAACCAGGAAATCTGAGTGTGCCCAGAACAAAAGAACGGTGTTTCCTACATATACGGACCATATGTAGTCCAAATCTGCTTCTGAAACTGATACAATGCACTGGTCCTCTAACATCCAATGCTTGTCAGTTAATATGAGAATCGTGTGATCTTCGTTAACGATGTAGTTCTTTTGAGCAGAAAAGTGACTGTCCTTACCTGAAATGAAGTCTTGCTTGTTGAAAGACTCAGAGCCTGGGATTTAACTCCATTTCTGAAGTGAAACACACAGCAGTGTTCTCATCCATTGATGACACTCTGCTTTAGAACAAGAAGCACGCTCTTGCTTTCTAGAGTCTCTAAGACAGCAGGAAACGTGAGTGTGCTGAGAACAAAAGAACGGTGTTTCCTACACATACGGCTCATATCTAGTCCAACTCTGCTTCTTAAACTGATACAAAGCACTGGTCCTCTAACATCCAATGCTTGTCAGTTAAGATGGGAAATGTGTGAGCTTCATGAACGGTGTAGTTCGTTTGAGCTTAAAAGTGACTGCCCATACCTGAATTGAAGTCTTGCCTGTAGGAAGACTCAGACCCTGGGATATAACTCCATTTCTGAAGTAAAACACACAGCAGTGTAATCATCCATTGATCACACTCTGCTTTATAACAAGAAGCACGCTCTTGCTTTCTAGAGTCTCTAAAACAGCAGGAAACGTGATTTTGCTGAGAAAAAAAGAACGGTGTTTCCTACACATATGGACCATATCTAGTCCAACTCTGCTTCTGAAACTGATACAAAGCACTGGTCCTCTAACATCCAATGCTTGTCTGTTAAGATGATAAATGTGTGAGCTCAGTGAACGATGTAGGTCATTTGAGCTGAAAAGTGACTGCCCTTACCTGAAACGAAGTCTTGCTTGTAGTAAGACACAGAGCCTGGGATTTAACTCCATTTCTTAAGAGAAACACACAGCATAGTTCTCATCCATGGATCACACTCTGCTTTAGAGCGAGAAGCATGCACTTGCTTTTATAGTCTCTAATATAGCAGGTAATCTGAGTGTGCCCAGAACTAAAGAACGGTGTTTCCTACATATACAGACCATAAGTAGTCCAAATCTGCTTCTGAAACTCATACAAAGCACTGACCCTCTAACATCCAATGCTTGTCAGTTAAGATGAGAAACGTGTGAGCTCTGTGAACGATGTAGTTCGTTTGAGCAGAAAAGTGACTGCCCTTACCTGAATGGAAGTCTTGCTTGTAGGAAGACTCAGAGCCTGGGATTTAACTCCATTTCTGAAGTGAAACACAGCAGTGTAATCATCCATTGATCACACTCTGCTTTATGACAAGAAGCACGCTCTTGCTTTCTAGAGTCTCTAAGACAGCAGGAAACGTTATTTTGCTGAGAACAAAAGAACGGTGTTTCCTACACATATGGACCATATCTAGTTCAACTCTGCTTCTGAAACTGATACAAAGCACTGGTCCTCTAACATCCAATGCTTGTCAGTTAAGATGAGAAACGTGTGAGCTTTGTGATTGATGTAGTTCCTTTGAACTGAAAAGTGACTGCCCTTACCTGAAACAAAGTCTTGCTTGTAGTAAGACACAGAGCCTGGGATTTAACTCCATTTCTTAAGAGAAACACACAGCATAGTTCTCATCCATGGATCACACTCTGCTTTAGAGCGAGAAGCACGCTCTTGCTTTTAGAGTCTGTAATATAGCAGGAAATCTGAGTGTGCCTAGAACAAAAGAACGGTGTTTCCTACATATACGGACCATATGTAGTCCAAATCTGCTTCTGAAACTGATACAATGCACTGGTCCTCTAACATGCAATGCTTGTCAGTTAAGATTAGAATCGTGTGATCTTCGTTAACGATGTAGTTCGTTTGAGCAGAAAAGTGACTGTCCTTACCTGAAATGAAGTCTTGCTTGTAGAAAGACTCAGAGCCTGGGATTTAACTCCATTTCTGAAGTGAAACACACAGCAGTGTTCTTATCCATTGATGACACTCTGCTTTAGAACAAGAAGCACGCTCTTGCTTTCTAGAGTGTCTAAGACAGCAGGAAACGTGAGTGTGCTGAGAACAAAAGAACGGTGTTTACTACACAGACGGACCATATCTAGTCCAACTCTGCTTCTTAAACTGATACAAAGCACTGGTCCTCTAACATCCAATGCTTGTCTGTTAAGATGATAAATGTGTGAGCTCAGTGAACGATGTAGGTCATTTGAGCTGAAAAGTGACTGCCCTTACCTGAAACGAAGTCTTGCTTGTAGGAAGACACAGAGATTGGGATTTAAATCCATTTCTGAACGGAAACACATAGCATAGTTCTCATCCATAGTTCACAATCTGCTTTAGAGCGAGAAGCAAGTTCTTGCTTTCTAGAGTCTAAGACAGCAGTAAACGTGAGTGTGCTGAGAACAAAGAACGGTTTTTCCTACACATACGGACCATATCTAGTCCAACTCTGCTTCTGAACCTCATACAAAGCACTGGTCCTCTAACATCCAATGCTTGTCAGTTAAGATGGGAGATGTGTGAGCTTCATGAACGATGTAGTTCATTTGAACAGAAAAGTGACTGCCCTTACCTTAAACGAGGTCTTGCTTGTAGGAAGACTCAGAGCCTGGGATTTAACTCCATTTCTAAATTGAAACACACAGCAGTGTTCTCATCCATTGATCACACTCTGCTTTAGAACAAGAAGCACGCTCTTGCTTTCTAGAGTCTCTAAGACAGCAGGAATCGTGAGTGTGCTGAGAACAAAAGAACGGTGTTTCCTACACATACGGACCATATCTAGTCCAACTCTGCTTCTGAAACTGATACAAAGCACTGGTCCTCTAACATCCAATGTTTGTGAGTTAAGATGAGAAACGTATGAGCTTTGTGAATGATGTAGTTCCTTTGAACTGAAAAGTGACTGCCCTTACCTGAAACGAAGTCTTGCTTGTAGTAAAATACAGAGCCTGGGATTTAACTCCATTTCTGAAGGGAAACACACAGCAAAGTTCTGATGTATGGATCACACTCTGCTTTAGAGCGAGAAGCACGCTCTTGCTATTAGAGTCTCTAATATAGCAGGAAATCTGAGTGTGCCCAGAACAAAAGAACGGTGTTTCCCACATATACGGACCATATGTAGTCCAAATCTGCTTCTGATACTGATAAAATGCACTGACACTCTAACATCCAATGCTTGTCAGGTAAGATGAGAATCTTGTGATCTTCGTGAACGATGTAGTTCGTTTGAGCAGAAAAGTGACTGCCCTTACCTGAAATGAAGTCTTGTTGTAGGAAGACTCAGAGCCTGGGATTCAACTCCATTTCTGAAGTGAAACACACAGCAGTGTTCTCATCCTTTGATGACACTCTGCTTAAGAACAAGAAGCACGCTCTTGCTTTCTAGATTGTCTAAGACAGCAGGAAACGTGAGTGTGCTGAGAACAAAAGAACGGTGTTTCCTACACATAGGGACCATATCTAGTCCAACTCTGCTTCTTAAACTGATACAAAGCACTGGTCCTCTAACATCCAATGCTTGTCTGTTAAGATGATAAATGTGTGAGCTCAGTGAACGATGTAGGTCATTTGAGCTGAAAAGTGACGGCCCTTACCTGAAACGAAGTCTTGCTTGTAGGAAGACACAGAGATTGGGATTTAACTCCATTTTGAAGGGAAATACACAGCATAGTTCTCATCCATAGATCACAATCTGCTTTAGAGCGAGAAGCACGCTCTTGCTTTCTAGAGTCTCTAAGACAGCAGGAATCGTGAGTGTGCTGAGAACAAAAGAACGGTGTTTCCTACACATACGGACAATATCTAGTCCAACTCTGCTTCTGAACCTCATACAAAGCAAGGTCCTCTAACATCCAATGCTTGTCAGTTAAGATGGGAGACGTGTGAGCTTCATGAACGATGTAGTTCGTTTGAGCAGAAAAGTGACTGCCCTTATCTTAAATGAGGTCTTGCTTGTAGGAAGAATCAGAGCCTGGGATTTAACTCCATTTCTGAATTGAAACACACAGCAGTGTTCTCATCCATTGATCACACTCTGCTTTATAACAAGAAGCACGCTCTTGCTTTCAATAGTCTCTAAGACAGCAGGAATCGTGAGTGTGCTGAGAACAAAAGAACGGTGTTTCCTACACATACGGACCATATCAAGTCCAACTCTGCTTCTGAAACTGATACAAAGCACTGGTCCTCTAACATCCAATGTTTGTCAGTTAAGATGAGAAACGTGTGAGCTTTGTGAATGATGTAGTTCCTTTGAACTGAAAAGTGACTGCCCTTACCTGAAACGAAGTCTTGCTTGTAGTAAGACACAGAGCCTGGGATTTAACTCCATTTCTGAAGGGAAACACACAGCATAGTTCTCATCCATGGATCACACTCTGCGTTGGAGCGAGAAGCATGCACTTGCTTTTATAGTCTCTAATATAGCAGGTAATCTGAGTGTGCCCAGAACAATAGAACGGTGTTTCCTACATATACAGACCATAAGTAGTCCAAATCTGCTTCTGAAACTCATACAAAGCACTGACCCTCTAACATCCAATGCTTGTCAGTTAAGATGAGAAACGTGTGAGCTCTGTGAACGATGTAGTTCGTTTGAGCAGAAAAGTGACTGCCCTTACCTGAATGGAAGTCTTGCTTGTAGGAAGACACAGAGCCTGGGATTTAACTCCACTTCTTAAGAGAAACACACAGCAAAGTTCTCATGTATGGATCACACTCTGCTTTAGAGCGAAAAGCACGCTCTTGCTATTAGAGTCTCTAATATAGCAGGAAATCTGAGTGTGCCCAGAACAAAAGAACGGTGTTTCCTACATATACGGACCATATGTAGTCCAAATCTGCTTCTGATACTGATACAATGCACTGACCCTCTAACATCCAATGATTGTCAGTTAAGATGAGAATCGTGTGATCTTCGTTAACGATGTAGTTCGTTTGAGCAGAAAAGTTACTGCCTTACTTGAATTGAAGTCTTGCTTGTAGGAAGAACCAGAGCCTGGGATTTAACTCCATATCTGAAGGTAAACACACAGCATAGTTCTCATCCATGGATCACACTCTGCTTTAGAGCGAGAAGCACGCTCTTGCTTTCCAGAGTCTCTAAGACAGCAGGAAACGTGAGTGTGCTGAGAACAAAAGAACGGTGTTTCCTACACATACGGCTCATATCTAGTCCAACTCTGCTTCTGAAACTGATACAAAGCACTGGTCCTCTAACATCCAATGTTTGTCAGTTAAGATGAGAAACGTGTGAGCTTTGTGAATGATGTAGTTCCTTTGAACTGAAAAGTGACTACCCTTACCTGAAAAGAAGTCTTGCATGTAGGAAGACACAGAGCCTGGGATTTAACTCCATTTCTGAAGGGAAACACACAGCATAGTATTCATCCATTCATCACACTGTGGTTAGAGCGAGAAGCACACTCTTGTTTTCTAGAGTCTCTGAGACAGCAGGAAACGTGAGTGTGCTGAGAACAAAAGAACGGTGTTTCCTACACATACGGACCATATCTAGTCCAACTCTGTTTCTTAAACTGATACAAAGCACCGGTCCTCTAACATCCAATGCTTGTCAGTTAAGATGGGAAACGTGTGAGCTTTGTGAATGATGTAGTTCCTTTGAACTGAAAAGTGACTGCCCTTACCTGAAACGAAGTCTTGCTTGTAGTAAGACACAGAGCCTGGGATTTAACTCCATTTCTTAAGAGAAACACACAGCATAGTTCTCATCCATGGATCACACTCTGCTTTAGAGCGAGAAGCACGCTCTTGCTTTTAGAGTCTCTAATAAACCAGGAAATCTGAGTGTGCCCAGAACAAAAGAACGGTGTTTCCTACATATACGGACCATATGTAGTCCAAATCTGCTTCTGAAACTGATACAATGCACTGGTCCTCTAACATCCAATGCTTGTCAGTTAATATGAGAATCGTGTGATCTTCGTTAACGATGTAGTTCTTTTGAGCAGAAAAGTGACTGTCCTTACCTGAAATGAAGTCTTGCTTGTTGAAAGACTCAGAGCCTGGGATTTAACTCCATTTCTGAAGTGAAACACACAGCAGTGTTCTCATCCATTGATGACACTCTGCTTTAGAACAAGAAGCACGCTCTTGCTTTCTAGAGTCTCTAAGACAGCAGGAAACGTGAGTGTGCTGAGAACAAAAGAACGGTGTTTCCTACACATACGGCTCATATCTAGTCCAACTCTGCTTCTTAAACTGATACAAAGCACTGGTCCTCTAACATCCAATGCTTGTCAGTTAAGATGGGAAATGTGTGAGCTTCATGAACGGTGTAGTTCGTTTGAGCTGAAAAGTGACTGCCCATACCTGAATTGAAGTCTTGCCTGTAGGAAGACTCAGACCCTGGGATATAACTCCATTTCTGAAGTAAAACACACAGCAGTGTAATCATCCATTGATCACACTCTGCTTTATAACAAGAAGCACGCTCTTGCTTTCTAGAGTCTCTAAAACAGCAGGAAACGTGATTTTGCTGAGAAAAAAAGAACGGTGTTTCCTACACATATGGACCATATCTAGTCCAACTCTGCTTCTGAAACTGATACAAAGCACTGGTCCTCTAACATCCAATGCTTGTCTGTTAAGATGATAAATGTGTGAGCTCAGTGAACGATGTAGGTCATTTGAGCTGAAAAGTGACTGCCCTTACCTGAAACGAAGTCTTGCTTGTAGTAAGACACAGAGCCTGGGATTTAACTCCATTTCTTAAGAGAAACACACAGCATAGTTCTCATCCATGGATCACACTCTGCTTTAGAGCGAGAAGCATGCACTTGCTTTTATAGTCTCTAATATAGCAGGTAATCTGAGTGTGCCCAGAACTAAAGAACGGTGTTTCCTACATATACAGACCATAAGTAGTCCAAATCTGCTTCTGAAACTCATACAAAGCACTGACCCTCTAACATCCAATGCTTGTCAGTTAAGATGAGAAACGTGTGAGCTCTGTGAACGATGTAGTTCGTTTGAGCAGAAAAGTGACTGCCCTTACCTGAATGGAAGTCTTGCTTGTAGGAAGACTCAGAGCCTGGGATTTAACTCCATTTCTGAAGTGAAACACAGCAGTGTAATCATCCATTGATCACACTCTGCTTTATAACAAGAAGCACGCTCTTGCTTTCTAGAGTCTCTAAGACAGCAGGAAACGTTATTTTGCTGAGAACAAAAGAACGGTGTTTCCTACACATATGGACCATATCTAGTTCAACTCTGCTTCTGAAACTGATACAAAGCACTGGTCCTCTAACATCCAATGCTTGTCAGTTAAGATGAGAAACGTGTGAGCTTTGTGATTGATGTAGTTCCTTTGAACTGAAAAGTGACTGCCCTTACCTGAAACAAAGTCTTGCTTGTAGTAAGACACAGAGCCTGGGATTTAACTCCATTTCTTAAGAGAAACACACAGCATAGTTCTCATCCATGGATCACACTCTGCTTTAGAGCGAGAAGCACGCTCTTGCTTTTAGAGTCTGTAATATAGCAGGAAATCTGAGTGTGCCTAGAACAAAAGAACGGTGTTTCCTACATATACGGACCATATGTAGTCCAAATCTGCTTCTGAAACTGATACAATGCACTGGTCCTCTAACATGCAATGCTTGTCAGTTAAGATTAGAATCGTGTGATCTTCGTTAACGATGTAGTTCGTTTGAGCAGAAAAGTGACTGTCCTTACCTGAAATGAAGTCTTGCTTGTAGAAAGACTCAGAGCCTGGGATTTAACTCCATTTCTGAAGTGAAACACACAGCAGTGTTCTTATCCATTGATGACACTCTGCTTTAGAACAAGAAGCACGCTCTTGCTTTCTAGAGTGTCTAAGACAGCAGGAAACGTGAGTGTGCTGAGAACAAAAGAACGGTGTTTACTACACAGACGGACCATATCTAGTCCAACTCTGCTTCTTAAACTGATACAAAGCACTGGTCCTCTAACATCCAATGCTTGTCTGTTAAGATGATAAATGTGTGAGCTCAGTGAACGATGTAGGTCATTTGAGCTGAAAAGTGACTGCCCTTACCTGAAACGAAGTCTTGCTTGTAGGAAGACACAGAGATTGGGATTTAAATCCATTTCTGAACGGAAACACATAGCATAGTTCTCATCCATAGTTCACAATCTGCTTTAGAGCGAGAAGCAAGTTCTTGCTTTCTAGAGTCTAAGACAGCAGTAAACGTGAGTGTGCTGAGAACAAAGAACGGTTTTTCCTACACATACGGACCATATCTAGTCCAACTCTGCTTCTGAACCTCATACAAAGCACTGGTCCTCTAACATCCAATGCTTGTCAGTTAAGATGGGAGATGTGTGAGCTTCATGAACGATGTAGTTCATTTGAACAGAAAAGTGACTGCCCTTACCTTAAACGAGGTCTTGCTTGTAGGAAGACTCAGAGCCTGGGATTTAACTCCATTTCTAAATTGAAACACACAGCAGTGTTCTCATCCATTGATCACACTCTGCTTTAGAACAAGAAGCACGCTCTTGCTTTCTAGAGTCTCTAAGACAGCAGGAATCGTGAGTGTGCTGAGAACAAAAGAACGGTGTTTCCTACACATACGGACCATATCTAGTCCAACTCTGCTTCTGAAACTGATACAAAGCACTGGTCCTCTAACATCCAATGTTTGTGAGTTAAGATGAGAAACGTATGAGCTTTGTGAATGATGTAGTTCCTTTGAACTGAAAAGTGACTGCCCTTACCTGAAACGAAGTCTTGCTTGTAGTAAAATACAGAGCCTGGGATTTAACTCCATTTCTGAAGGGAAACACACAGCAAAGTTCTGATGTATGGATCACACTCTGCTTTAGAGCGAGAAGCACGCTCTTGCTATTAGAGTCTCTAATATAGCAGGTAATCTGAGTGTGCCCAGAACAATAGAACGGTGTTTCCTACATATACAGACCATAAGTAGTCCAAATCTGCTTCTGAAACTCATACAAAGCACTGACCCTCTAACATCCAATGCTTGTCAGTTAAGATGAGAAACGTGTGAGCTCTGTGAACGATGTAGTTCGTTTGAGCAGAAAAGTGACTGCCCTTACCTGAATGGAAGTCTTGCTTGTAGGAAGACACAGAGCCTGGGATTTAACTCCACTTCTTAAGAGAAACACACAGCAAAGTTCTCATGTATGGATCACACTCTGCTTTAGAGCGAAAAGCACGCTCTTGCTATTAGAGTCTCTAATATAGCAGGAAATCTGAGTGTGCCCAGAACAAAAGAACGGTGTTTCCTACATATACGGACCATATGTAGTCCAAATCTGCTTCTGATACTGATACAATGCACTGACCCTCTAACATCCAATGATTGTCAGTTAAGATGAGAATCGTGTGATCTTCGTTAACGATGTAGTTCGTTTGAGCAGAAAAGTTACTGCCTTACTTGAATTGAAGTCTTGCTTGTAGGAAGAACCAGAGCCTGGGATTTAACTCCATATCTGAAGGTAAACACACAGCATAGTTCTCATCCATGGATCACACTCTGCTTTAGAGCGAGAAGCACGCTCTTGCTTTCCAGAGTCTCTAAGACAGCAGGAAACGTGAGTGTGCTGAGAACAAAAGAACGGTGTTTCCTACAGATATGGACCATATCTAGTCCAACTCTGCTTCTGAAACTGATACAAAGCATTGGTCCTCTAACATCCAATGCTTGTCTGTTAAGATGAGAAACGTGTGAGCTCCGTGAAAGATGTAGTTCGTTTGAGCTGAAAAGTGACGGCCCTTACCTGAAACGAAGTCTTGCTTGTTGGAAGACACAGAGCCTGGGATTTAACTCCGTTTCTGAAGGGAAACACACAGCATAGTTTTCATCCATGGATCACACTCTGCTTTAGAACGAGAAGCACGCTCTTGCTTTCTAAAGTCTCTAAGACAGCAGGAAACGTGAGTGTGCTGAGAACAAAAGAACGGTGTTTCCTACACATACGGAACATATCTAGTCCAACTCTGCTTCTGAAACTGATACAATGCACTGGTCCTACAACATCCAATGCTTTTCAGTTAAGATGAGAAACGTGTGAGCTTCCTGAATGATGTAGTTCCTTTGAGCAGAAAAGTGACTACACTTACCTGAAACGAAGTCTTGCTTCTGGGGAGACACAGAGCATGGGATTTAACTCCATTTCTGAAGTGAAACACACAGTATAGTCTCATCTAGGGATCACACTCTGCTTTAGAGCGAGAAGCACACTCTTGCTTTCTAGAGTCTCTAATATAGCAGGAAATCTGAGTGTGCCCAGTACAAAAGAACGGTTTCCTACACATAAGGACCATATGTAGTCCAAATCTGCTTCTAAAACTGATACAAAGCACTGACCCTCTAACATCCAATGGTGGTCAGTTAAGATGGGAAACGTGTGAGCTTCATGAACGATGTAGTTCGTTTGAGCAGAAAAGTGACTGCCCTTAACTTAAACGAGGTCTTGCTTGTAGGAAGACTCAGAGCCTGGGATTTAACTCCATTTCTGAATTGAAACACACAGCATTGTTCTCATCCATTGATCACACTCTGCTTTAGAACAAGAAGCACGCTCTTGCTTTCTATAGTCTCTAAGACAGCAGGAATCGTGAGTGTGCTGAGAACAAAAGAACGGTGTTTCCTACACATACGGACCATATCTAGTCCAACTCTGCTTCTGAAACTGATACAAAGCACTGGTCCTCTAACATCCAATGTTTGTCAGTTAAGATGAGAAACGTGTGAGCTTTGTGAATGATGTTGTTCCTTTGAACTAAAAAGTGACTGCCCTTACCTGAAACGAAGTCTTGCTTGTAGGAAGACACAGAGCCTGGAATTTAATTCCATTTCTGAAGGGAAACACACAGCATAGTATTCATCCATGGATCACACTCTGGTTAGAGCGAGAGGCACACTCTTGCTTTCTAGAGTCTCTATGACAGCAGGAAATCTGAGTGTGCCCAGAACAATAGAACGGTGTTTCCTACACATATGGACCATATACAGTCCAAATCTGCTTCTGAAACTGATACAAAGCACTGGTCCTCTAACATCCAATGTTTGTCAGTTAAGATGAGAAACGTGTGAGCTTTGTGAATGATGTAGTTCCTTTGAACTGAAAAGTGACTGCCCTTACCTGAAACGAAGTCTTTCTTGTAGGAAGACACAGAGCCTGGGATTTAACTCCATTTCTGAAGGGAAACACACAGCATAGTTCTCATCCATGGATCACACTCTGCTTTAGAGCGAGAAGCATGCACTTGCTTTTATAGTCTCTAATATAGCAGGTAATCTGAGTGTGCCCAGAACTAAAGAACGGTGTTTCCTACATATACAGACCATAAGTAGTCCAAATCTGCTTCAGAAACTCATACAAAGCACTGACCCTCTAACATCCAATGCTTGTCAGTTAAGATGAGAAACGTGTGAGCTCTGTGAACGATGTAGTTCGTTTGAGCAGAAAAGTGACTGCCCTTACCTGAATCGTAGTCTTGCTTGTAGAAGACTCAGAGCCTGGGATTTAACTCCATTTCTGAAGGGAAATACACAGCACAGTTCTCATCCATAGATCACAATCTGCTTTAGAGCGAGGAGCAAGCTCTTGCTTTCTAGAGTCTCTAAGACAGCAGGAAACGTGAGTGTGCTGAGAACAAAAGAACGGTGTTTCCTACACATACGGACCATATCTAGTCCAACTCTGCTTCTGAACCTCATACATAGCAAGGTCCTCTAACATCCAATGCTTGTCAGTTAAGATGGGAGACGTGTGAGCTTCATGAACGATGTAGTTCGTTTGAGCAGAAAAGTGACTGCCCTTACCTTAAACGAGGTCTTGCTTGTAGGAAGACTCAGAGCCTGGGATTTAACTCCATTTCTGAATTGAAACACACAGCAGTGTAATCATCCATTGATCACACTCTGCTTTAGAACAAGAAGCACGCTCTTGCTTTCTAGAGTCTCTAAGACAGCAGGAAACGTGTGTGTGCTGAGAACAAAAGAACGGTGTTTCCTACACATATGGACCATATCAAGTTCAACTCTGCTTCTGAAACTGATACAAAGCACTGGTACTTTAACATCCAATGCTTGTCAGTTAAGATGAGAAACGTGTGAGCTTTGTGAATGATGTAGTTCCTTTGAACTGAAAAGTGACTGCCCTGACCTGAAACGAAGTCTTGCTTGTAGTAAGACACAGAGCCTGGGATTTAACTCCACTTCTTAAGAGAAACACACAGCAAAGTTCTCATGTATGGATCACACTCTGCTTTAGAGCGAGAAGCACGCTCTTGCTATTAGAGTCTCTAATATAGCAGGAAATCTGAGTGTGCCCAGAACAAAAGAACGGTGTTTCCTACATATACGGAACATATGTAGTCCAAATCTGCTTCTGATACTGATACAATGCACTGGTCCTCTAACATCCAATGTTTGTCAGTTAAGATGAGAAACGTGTGAGCTTTGTGAATGATGTAGTTCCTTTGAACTGAAAAGTGACTGCCCTTACCTGAAACGAAGTCTTGCTTGTAGGAAGACTCAGAGCCTGGGATTTAACTCCATATCTGAAGGTAAACACACAGCATAGTTCTCATCCATGGACCACACTCTGCTTTAGAGCGAGAAGCACGGACTTGCTTTCCAGAGTCTCTAAGACAGCAGGAAACGTGAGTGTGCTGAGAACAAAAGAACGGTGTTTCCTACACATACGGACCATATCTAGTCCAACTCTACTTCTGAAACTGATACAAAGCACTGGTCCTCTAACATCCAATGCTTGTCTGTTAAGATGAGAAACGTGTGAGCTCTGTGAAAGATGTAGTTCGTTTGAGCTGAAAAGTGACTGCCCTTACCTGAAACGAAGTCTTGCTGTTGGAAGACACAGAGCCTGGGATTTAACTCCGTTTCTGAAGGGAAACACACAGCATAGTTTTCATCCATGGATCACACTCTGCTTTAGAGCGAGAAGCACGCTCTTGCTTTCTAAAGTCTCTAAGACAGCAGGAAACGTGAGTGTGCTGAGAACAAAAGAACGGTGTTTCCTACACATACGGAACATATCTAGTCCAACTCTGCTTCTGAAACTGATACAATGCACTGGTCCTAAAACATCCAATGCTTTTCAGTTAAGATGAGAAACGTGTGAGCTTCCTGAACGATGTAGTTCCTTTGAGCAGAAAAGTGACTACACTTACCTGAAACGAAGTCTTGCTTGTTGGGAGACACAGAGCATGGGATTTAACTCCATTTCTGAAGTGAAACACACAGTATAGTCTCATCTATGGATCACAATCTGCTTTAGAGCGAGAAGCACGTTCTTGCTTTCTAGAGTATCTAAGACAGCAAGAAACGTGAGTGGGCCCAGAACAAAAGATCGGGATTTCCTACACATATGGATCATATGTAGTCCAACTCTGCTTCTGAAACTGATACAAAGCACTGACCCTCTAACATCCAATGCTTGTCAGTTAAGATGAGAAACGCGTGAGCTCAGTGAACGATGTAGTTCATTTGAGCTGAAAAGTGACTGCCCTTACCTGAATCGAAGTCTTGCTTGTAGGAAGACTCAGAGCCTGGGATTTAACTCCATTTCTGAAGGGAAACACACAGCATAGTTCTCATCCATGGATCACACTCTGCTTTAGAGCGAGAAGCACACTCTTGCTTTCTAGAGTCTCCAATATAGCAGGAAATCTGAGTGTGCCCAGAATAAAAGAACGGTTTCCTACACATAAGGACCATATGTAGTCCAAATCTGCTTCTAAAACTGATACAAAGCACTGACGCCCTAACATCCAATGGTGGTCAGTTAAGATGGGAAACGTGTGAGCTTCATGAACGATGTAATTCGTTTGAGCAGAAAAGTGACTGCCCTTACCTTAAACGAGGTCTTGCTTGTAGGAAGACTCAGAGCCTGGGATTTAACTCCATTTCTGAATTGAAACACACAGCAGTGTTCTCATCCATGGATCACACTCTGCTTTAGAACAAGAAGCACGCTCTTGCTTTCTATAGCCTCTAAGACAGCAGGAATCGTGAGTGTGCAGAGAACAAAAGAACGGTGTTTCCTACACATACGGACCATATCTAGTCCAACTCTGCTTCTGAAACTGATACAAAGCACTGGTCCTCTAACATCCAATGTTTGTCAGTTAAGATGAGAAACGTGTGAGCTTTGTGAATGATGTAGATCCTTTGAACTAAAAAGTGACTGTCCTTACCTGAAACGAATTCTTGCTTGTAGTAAGACACAGAGCCTGGAATTTAATTCCATTTCTGAAGGGAAACACACAGCATAGTATTCATCCATGGATCACACTCTGGTTAGAGCGAGAGGCACACTCTTGCTTTCTAGAGTCTCTAAGACAGCAGGAAATCTGAGTGTGCCCAGAACAATAGAACGGTGTTTCCTACACATATGGACCATATACAGTCCAAATCTGCTTCTGAAACTGATACAAAGCACTGGTCCTCTAACATCCAATGTTTGTCAGTTAAGATGAGAAACGTGTGAGCTTTGTGAATGATGTAGTTCCTTTGAACTGAAAAGTGACTGCCCTTACCTGAAACGAAGTCTTGCTTGTAGGAAGACACAGAGCCTGGGATTTAACTCCATTTCTGAAGGGAAACACACAGCATAGTTCTCATCCATGGATCACACTCTGCTTTAGAGCGAGAAGCATGCACTTGCTTTTATAGTCTCTAATATAGCAGGTAATCTGAGTGTGCCCAGAACTACAGAACGGTGTTTCCTACATATACAGACCATAAGTAGTCCAAATCGGCTTCTGAAACTCATACAAAGCACTGACCCTCGAACATCCAATGCTTGTCAGTTAAGATGAGAAACGTGTGAGCTCTGTGAACGATGTAGTTCCTTTGAGCAGAAATGTGACTGCCCTTACCTGAATGGAAGTCTTGCTTGTAGGAAGACTCAGAGCCTGGGATTTAACTCCATTTCTGAAGTGAAACACAGCAGTGTAATCATCCATTGACCACACTCTGCTTTAGAACAAGAAGCACGCTCTTGCTTTCTAGAGTCTCTAAGACAGCAGGAAACGTGTGTGTTCTGAGAACAAAAGAACGGTGATTCCTACACATATGGACCATATCAAGTTCAACTCTGCTTCTGAAACTGATACAAAGCACTGGTCCTCTAACATCCAATGCTTGTCAGTTAAGATGAGAAACGTGTGAGCTTTGTGAATGATGTAGTTCCTTTGAACTGAAAAGTGACTGCCCTTACCTGAAACGAAGTCTTGCTTGTAGTAAGACACAGAGCCTGGGATTTAACTCCACTTCTTAAGAGAAACACACAGCAAAGTTCTCATCTATGGATCACACACTGCTTTAGAGCGAGAAGTACGCTGTTGCTATTAGAGTCTCTAATATAGCAGGAAATCTGAGTGTGCCCAGAACAAAAGAATGGTGTTTCCTACATATACGGACCATATGTAGTCCAAATCTGCTTCTAATACAGATACAATGCACTGACCCTCTAACATCCAATGCTTGTCAGTTAAGATGAGAATCTTGTGATCTTCGTGAACGATGTAGTTCGTTTGAGCAGAAAAGTGACTGCCCTTACCTGAAATGAAGTCTTGTTGTAGGAAGACTCAGAGCCTGGGATTTAACTCCATTTCTGAAGTGAAACTCACAGCAGTGTTCTCATCCATTGATGACACTCTGCTTAAGAACAAGAAGCACGCTCTTGCTTTCTAGATTGTGTAAGACAGCAGGAAACGTGAGTGTGCTGAGAACAAAAGAACGGTGTTTCCTACACATATGGACCATATCCAGTCCAAATCTGCTTCTGAAACTGATACAAAGCACTGGGCCTCTAACATCCAATGTTTGTCAGTTAAGATGAGAAACGTGTGAGCTTTGTGAATGATGTAGTTCCTTTGAACTGAAAAGTGACTGCCCTTACCTGAAACGACGTCTTGCTTGTAGTAAAATACAGAGCCTGGGATTTAACTCCATTTCTGAAGGGAAACACACAGCATAGTATTCATCCATGGATCACACTCTGGTTAGAGCGAGAGGCACACTCTTGCTTTCTAGAGTCTCTAAGACAGCAGGAAATCTGAGTGTGCCCAGAACAATAGAACGGTGTTTCCTACACATATGGACCATATACAGTCCAAATCTGCTTGTGAAACTGATACAATGCACTGGTCCTCTAACATCCAATGTTTGTCAGTTAAGATGAGAAACGTGTGAGCTTTGTGAATGATGTAGTTCCTTTGAACTGAAAAGTGACTGCCCTTACCTGAAACGAAGTCTTGCTTGTAGGAAGACACAGAGCCTGGGATTTAACTCCATTTCTGAAGGGAAACACACAGCATAGTTCTCATCCATGGATCACACTCTGCTTTGGAGCGAGAAGCATGCACTTGCTTTTATACTCTCTAATATAGCAGGTAATCTGAGTGTGCCCAGAACTAAAGAACGGTGTTTCCTACATATACAGACCATAAGTAGTCCAAATCTGCTTCTGAAACTCATACAAAGCACTGACCCTCTAACATCCAATGCTTGTCAGTTAAGATGAGAAACGTGTGAGCTCTGTGAACGATGTAGTTCGTTTGAGCAGAAAAGTGACTGCCCTTACCTGAATGGAAGTCTTGCTTGTAGGAAGACTCAGAGCCTGGGATTTAACTCCATTTCTGAAGTGAAACACAGCAGTGTAATCATCCATTTATCACACTCTGCTTTAGAACAAGAAGCACGCTCTTGCTTTCTAGAGTCTCTAAGACAGCAGGAAACGTGTGTGCTGAGAATAAAAGAACGGTGTTTCCTACACATATGGACCATATCTAGTTCAACTCTGCTTCTGAAACTGATACAAAGCACTGGTCCTCTAACATCCAATGCTTGTCAGTTAAGAGGAGAAACGTGTGAGCTTCCTGAACGATGTAGTTCCTTTGAGCAGAAAAGTGACTACACTTACCTGAAACGAAGTCTTGCTTGTTGGGAGACACAGAGCATGGGATTTAACTCCATTTCTGAAGTGAAACACACAGTATAGTCTCATCTATGGATCACAATCTGCTTTAGAGCGAGAAGCACGTTCTTGCTTTCTAGAGTATCTAAGACAGCAGGAAACGTGAGTGGGCCCAGAACAAAAGATCGGGATTTCCTACACATATGGATCATATGTAGTCCAACTCTGCTTCTGAAACTGATACAAAGCACTGACCCTCTAACATCCAATGCTTGTCAGTTAAGATGAGAAACGCGTGAGCTCAGTGAACGATGTAGTTCATTTGAGCTGAAAAGTGACTGCCCTTACCTGAATCGAAGTCTTGCTTGTAGGAAGACTCAGAGCCTGGGATTTAACTCCATTTCGGAAGGGAAACACACAGCATAGTTCTCATCCATGGATCACACTCTGCTTTAGAGCGAGAAGCACACTCTTGCTTTCTAGAGTCTCCAATATAGCAGGAAATCTGAGTGTGCCCAGAATAAAAGAACGGTTTCCTACACATAAGGACCATATGTAGTCCAAATCTGCTTCTAAAACTGATACAAAGCACTGACGCTCTAACATCCAATGGTGGTCAGTTAAGATGGGAAACGTGTGAGCTTCATGAACGATGTAATTCGTTTGAGCAGAAAAGTGACTGCCCTTACCTTAAACGAGGTCTTGCTTGTAGGAAGACTCAGAGCCTGGGATTTAACTCCATTTCTGAATTGAAACACACAGCAGTGTTCTCATCCATGGATCACACTCTGCTTTAGAACAAGAAGCACGCTCTTGCTTTCTATAGCCTCTAAGACAGCAGGAATCGTGAGTGTGCAGAGAACAAAAGAACGGTGTTTCCTACACATACGGACCATATCTAGTCCAACTCTGCTTCTGAAACTGATACAAAGCACTGGTCCTCTAACATCCAATGTTTGTCAGTTAAGATGAGAAACGTGTGAGCTTTGTGAATGATGTAGATCCTTTGAACTAAAAAGTGACTGTCCTTACCTGAAACGAATTCTTGCTTGTAGTAAGACACAGAGCCTGGAATATAATTCCATTTCTGAAGGGAAACACACAGCATAGTATTCATCCATGGATCACACTCTGGTTAGAGCGAGAGGCACACTCTTGCTTTCTAGAGTCTCTAAGACAGCAGGAAATCTGAGTGTGCCCAGAACAATAGAACGGTGTTTCCTACACATATGGACCATATACAGTCCAAATCTGCTTCTGAAACTGATACAAAGCACTGGTCCTCTAACATCCAATGTTTGTCAGTTAAGATGAGAAAGGTGTGAGCTTTGTGAATGATGTAGTTCCTTTGAACTGAAAAGTGACTGCCCTTACCTGAAACGAAGTCTTGCTTGTAGGAAGACACAGAGCCTGGAATTTAACTCCATTTCTGAAGGGAAACACACAGCATAGTTCTCATCCATGGATCACACTCTGCTTTAGAGCGAGAAGCATGCACTTGCTTTTATAGTCTCTAATATAGCAGGTAATCTGAGTGTGCCCAGAACTACAGAACGGTGTTTCCTACATATACAGACCATAAGTAGTCCAAATCTGCTTCTGAAACTCATACAAAGCACTGACCCTCGAACATCCAATGCTTGTCAGTTAAGATGAGAAACGTGTGAGCTCTGTGAACGATGTAGTTCCTTTGAGCAGAAATGTGACTGCCCTTACCTGAATGGAAGTCTTGCTTGTAGGAAGACTCAGAGCCTGGGATTTAACTCCATTTCTGAAGTGAAACACAGCAGTGTAATCATCCATTGACCACACTCTGCTTTAGAACAAGAAGCACGCTCTTGCTTTCTAGAGTCTCTAAGACAGCAGGAAACGTGTGTGTTCTGAGAACAAAAGAACGGTGATTCCTACACATATGGACCATATCAAGTTCAACTCTGCTTCTGAAACTGATACAAAGCACTGGTCCTCTAACATCCAATGCTTGTCAGTTAAGATGAGAAACGTGTGAGCTTTGTGAATGATGTAGTTCCTTTGAACTGAAAAGTGACTGCCCTTACCTGAAACGAAGTCTTGCTTGTAGTAAGACACAGAGCCTGGGATTTAACTCCACTTCTTAAGAGAAACACACAGCAAAGTTCTCATCTATGGATCACACACTGCTTTAGAGCGAGAAGTACGCTGTTGCTATTAGAGTCTCTAATATAGCAGGAAATCTGAGTGTGCCCAGAACAAAAGAATGGTGTTTCCTACATATACGGACCATATGTAGTCCAAATCTGCTTCTAATACAGATACAATGCACTGACCCTCTAACATCCAATGCTTGTCAGTTAAGATGAGAATCTTGTGATCTTCGTGAACGATGTAGTTCGTTTGAGCAGAAAAGTGACTGCCCTTACCTGAAATGAAGTCTTGTTGTAGGAAGACTCAGAGCCTGGGATTTAACTCCATTTCTGAAGTGAAACTCACAGCAGTGTTCTCATCCATTGATGACACTCTGCTTAAGAACAAGAAGCACGCTCTTGCTTTCTAGATTGTGTAAGACAGCAGGAAACGTGAGTGTGCTGAGAACAAAAGAACGGTGTTTCCTACACATATGGACCATATCCAGTCCAAATCTGCTTCTGAAACTGATACAAAGCACTGGGCCTCTAACATCCAATGTTTGTCAGTTAAGATGAGAAACGTGTGAGCTTTGTGAATGATGTAGTTCCTTTGAACTGAAAAGTGACTGCCCTTACCTGAAACGACGTCTTGCTTGTAGTAAAATACAGAGCCTGGGATTTAACTCCATTTCTGAAGGGAAACACACAGCATAGTATTCATCCATGGATCACACTCTGGTTAGAGCGAGAGGCACACTCTTGCTTTCTAGAGTCTCTAAGACAGCAGGAAATCTGAGTGTGCCCAGAACAATAGAACGGTGTTTCCTACACATATGGACCATATACAGTCCAAATCTGCTTGTGAAACTGATACAATGCACTGGTCCTCTAACATCCAATGTTTGTCAGTTAAGATGAGAAACGTGTGAGCTTTGTGAATGATGTAGTTCCTTTGAACTGAAAAGTGACTGCCCTTACCTGAAACGAAGTCTTGCTTGTAGGAAGACACAGAGCCTGGGATTTAACTCCATTTCTGAAGGGAAACACACAGCATAGTTCTCATCCATGGATCACACTCTGCTTTGGAGCGAGAAGCATGCACTTGCTTTTATACTCTCTAATATAGCAGGTAATCTGAGTGTGCCCAGAACTAAAGAACGGTGTTTCCTACATATACAGACCATAAGTAGTCCAAATCTGCTTCTGAAACTCATACAAAGCACTGACCCTCTAACATCCAATGCTTGTCAGTTAAGATGAGAAACGTGTGAGCTCTGTGAACGATGTAGTTCGTTTGAGCAGAAAAGTGACTGCCCTTACCTGAATGGAAGTCTTGCTTGTAGGAAGACTCAGAGCCTGGGATTTAACTCCATTTCTGAAGTGAAACACAGCAGTGTAATCATCCATTTATCACACTCTGCTTTAGAACAAGAAGCACGCTCTTGCTTTCTAGAGTCTCTAAGACAGCAGGAAACGTGTGTGCTGAGAATAAAAGAACGGTGTTTCCTACACATATGGACCATATCTAGTTCAACTCTGCTTCTGAAACTGATACAAAGCACTGGTCCTCTAACATCCAATGCTTGTCAGTTAAGAGGAGAAACGTGTGAGCTTCCTGAACGATGTAGTTCCTTTGAGCAGAAAAGTGACTACACTTACCTGAAACGAAGTCTTGCTTGTTGGGAGACACAGAGCATGGGATTTAACTCCATTTCTGAAGTGAAACACACAGTATAGTCTCATCTATGGATCACAATCTGCTTTAGAGCGAGAAGCACGTTCTTGCTTTCTAGAGTATCTAAGACAGCAGGAAACGTGAGTGGGCCCAGAACAAAAGATCGGGATTTCCTACACATATGGATCATATGTAGTCCAACTCTGCTTCTGAAACTGATACAAAGCACTGACCCTCTAACATCCAATGCTTGTCAGTTAAGATGAGAAACGCGTGAGCTCAGTGAACGATGTAGTTCATTTGAGCTGAAAAGTGACTGCCCTTACCTGAATCGAAGTCTTGCTTGTAGGAAGACTCAGAGCCTGGGATTTAACTCCATTTCGGAAGGGAAACACACAGCATAGTTCTCATCCATGGATCACACTCTGCTTTAGAGCGAGAAGCACACTCTTGCTTTCTAGAGTCTCCAATATAGCAGGAAATCTGAGTGTGCCCAGAATAAAAGAACGGTTTCCTACACATAAGGACCATATGTAGTCCAAATCTGCTTCTAAAACTGATACGAAGCACTGACGCTCTAACATCCAATGGTGGTCAGTTAAGATGGGAAACGTGTGAGCTTCATGAACGATGTAATTCGTTTGAGCAGAAAAGTGACTGCCCTTACCTTAAACGAGGTCTTGCTTGTAGGAAGACTCAGAGCCTGGGATTTAACTCCATTTCTGAATTGAAACACACAGCAGTGTTCTCATCCATGGATCACACTCTGCTTTAGAACAAGAAGCACGCTCTTGCTTTCTATAGCCTCTAAGACAGCAGGAATCGTGAGTGTGCAGAGAACAAAAGAACGGTGTTTCCTACACATACGGACCATATCTAGTCCAACTCTGCTTCTGAAACTGATACAAAGCACTGGTCCTCTAACATCCAATGTTTGTCAGTTAAGATGAGAAACGTGTGAGCTTTGTGAATGATGTAGATCCTTTGAACTAAAAAGTGACTGTCCTTACCTGAAACGAATTCTTGCTTGTAGTAAGACACAGAGCCTGGAATATAATTCCATTTCTGAAGGGAAACACACAGCATAGTATTCATCCATGGATCACACTCTGGTTAGAGCGAGAGGCACACTCTTGCTTTCTAGAGTCTCTAAGACAGCAGGAAATCTGAGTGTGCCCAGAACAATAGAACGGTGTTTCCTACACATATGGACCATATACAGTCCAAATCTGCTTCTGAAACTGATACAAAGCACTGGTCCTCTAACATCCAATGTTTGTCAGTTAAGATGAGAAAGGTGTGAGCTTTGTGAATGATGTAGTTCCTTTGAACTGAAAAGTGACTGCCCTTACCTGAAACGAAGTCTTGCTTGTAGGAAGACACAGAGCCTGGAATTTAACTCCATTTCTGAAGGGAAACACACAGCATAGTTCTCATCCATGGATCACACTCTGCTTTAGAGCGAGAAGCATGCACTTGCTTTTATAGTCTCTAATATAGCAGGTAATCTGAGTGTGCCCAGAACTACAGAACGGTGTTTCCTACATATACAGACCATAAGTAGTCCAAATCTGCTTCTGAAACTCATACAAAGCACTGACCCTCGAACATCCAATGCTTGTCAGTTAAGATGAGAAACGTGTGAGCTCTGTGAACGATGTAGTTCCTTTGAGCAGAAATGTGACTGCCCTTACCTGAATGGAAGTCTTGCTTGTAGGAAGACTCAGAGCCTGGGATTTAACTCCATTTCTGAAGTGAAACACAGCAGTGTAATCATCCATTGACCACACTCTGCTTTAGAACAAGAAGCACGCTCTTGCTTTCTAGAGTCTCTAAGACAGCAGGAAACGTGTGTGTTCTGAGAACAAAAGAACGGTGATTCCTACACATATGGACCATATCAAGTTCAACTCTGCTTCTGAAACTGATACAAAGCACTGGTCCTCTAACATCCAATGCTTGTCAGTTAAGATGAGAAACGTGTGAGCTTTGTGAATGATGTAGTTCCTTTGAACTGAAAAGTGACTGCCCTTACCTGAAACGAAGTCTTGCTTGTAGTAAGACACAGAGCCTGGGATTTAACTCCACTTCTTAAGAGAAACACACAGCAAAGTTCTCATCTATGGATCACACACTGCTTTAGAGCGAGAAGTACGCTGTTGCTATTAGAGTCTCTAATATAGCAGGAAATCTGCGTGTGCCCAGAACAAAAGAATGGTGTTTCCTACATATACGGACCATATGTAGTCCAAATCTGCTTCTAATACAGATACAATGCACTGACCCTCTAACATCCAATGCTTGTCAGTTAAGATGAGAATCTTGTGATCTTCGTGAACGATGTAGTTCGTTTGAGCAGAAAAGTGACTGCCCTTACCTGAAATGAAGTCTTGTTGTAGGAAGACTCAGAGCCTGGGATTTAACTCCATTTCTGAAGTGAAACTCACAGCAGTGTTCTCATCCATTGATCACACTCTGCTTAAGAACAAGAAGCACGCTCTTGCTTTCTAGATTGTGTAAGACAGCAGGAAACGTGAGTGTGCTGAGAACAAAAGAACGGTGTTTCCTACACATATGGACCATATCCAGTCCAAATCTGCTTCTGAAACTGATACAAAGCACTGGGCCTCTAACATCCAATGTTTGTCAGTTAAGATGAGAAACGTGTGAGCTTTGTGAATGATGTAGTTCCTTTGAACTGAAAAGTGACTGCCCTTACCTGAAACGACGTCTTGCTTGTAGTAAAATACAGAGCCTGGGATTTAACTCCATTTCTGAAGGGAAACACACAGCATAGTATTCATCCATGGATCACACTCTGGTTAGAGCGAGAGGCACACTCTTGCTTTCTAGAGTCTCTAAGACAGCAGGAAATCTGAGTGTGCCCAGAACAATAGAACGGTGTTTCCTACACATATGGACCATATACAGTCCAAATCTGCTTGTGAAACTGATACAATGCACTGGTCCTCTAACATCCAATGTTTGTCAGTTAAGATGAGAAACGTGTGAGCTTTGTGAATGATGTAGTTCCTTTGAACTGAAAAGTGACTGCCCTTACCTGAAACGAAGTCTTGCTTGTAGGAAGACACAGAACCTGGGATTTAACTCCATTTCTGAAGGGAAACACACAGCATAGTTCTCATCCATGGATCACACTCTGCTTTGGAGCGAGAAGCATGCACTTGCTTTTATAGTCTCTAATATAGCAGGTAATCTGAGTGTGCCCAGAACTAAAGAACGGTGTTTCCTACATATACAGACCATAAGTAGTCCAAATCTGCTTCTGAAACTCATACAAAGCACTGACCCTCTAACATCCAATGCTTGTCAGTTAAGATGAGAAACGTGTGAGCTCTGTGAACGATGTAGTTTGTTTGAGCAGAAAAGTGACTGCCCTTACCTGAATGGAAGTCTTGCTTGTAGGAAGACTCAGAGCCTGGGATTTAACTCCATTTCTGAAGTGAAACACAGCAGTGTAATCATCCATTGATCACACTCTGCTTTAGAACAAGAAGCACGCTCTTGCTTTCTAGAGTCTCTAAGACAGCAGGAAACGTGTGTGCTGAGAATAAAAGAACGGTGTTTCCTACACATATGGACCATATCTAGTTCAACTCTGCTTCTGAAACTGATACAAAGCACTGGTCCTCTAACATCCAATGCTTGTCAGTTAAGAGGAGAAACGTGTGAGCTTCCTGAACGATGTAGTTCCTTTGAGCAGAAAAGTGACTACACTTACCTGAAACGAAGTCTTGCTTGTTGGGAGACACAGAGCATGGGATTTAACTCCATTTCTGAAGTGAAACACACAGTATAGTCTCATCTATGGATCACAATCTGCTTTAGAGCGAGAAGCACGTTCTTGCTTTCTAGAGTATCTAAGACAGCAGGAAACGTGAGTGGGCCCAGAACAAAAGATCGGGATTTCCTACACATATGGATCATATGTAGTCCAACTCTGCTTCTGAAACTGATACAAAGCACTGACCCTCTAACATCCAATGCTTGTCAGTTAAGATGAGAAACGCGTGAGCTCAGTGAACGATGTAGTTCATTTGAGCTGAAAAGTGACTGCCCTTACCTGAATCGAAGTCTTGCTTGTAGGAAGACTCAGAGCCTGGGATTTAACTCCATTTCGGAAGGGAAACACACAGCATAGTTCTCATCCATGGATCACACTCTGCTTTAGAGCGAGAAGCACACTCTTGCTTTCTAGAGTCTCCAATATAGCAGGAAATCTGAGTGTGCCCAGAATAAAAGAACGGTTTCCTACACATAAGGACCATATGTAGTCCAAATCTGCTTCTAAAACTGATACAAAGCACTGACGCTCTAACATCCAATGGTGGTCAGTTAAGATGGGAAACGTGTGAGCTTCATGAACGATGTAATTCGTTTGAGCAGAAAAGTGACTGCCCTTACCTTAAACGAGGTCTTGCTTGTAGGAAGACTCAGAGCCTGGGATTTAACTCCATTTCTGAATTGAAACACACAGCAGTGTTCTCATCCATGGATTACACTCTGCTTTAGAACAAGAAGCACGCTCTTGCTTTCTATAGCCTCTAAGACAGCAGGAATCGTGAGTGTGCAGAGAACAAAAGAACGGTGTTTCCTACACATACGGACCATATCTAGTCCAACTCTGCTTCTGAAACTGATACAAAGCACTGGTCCTCTAACATCCAATGTTTGTCAGTTAAGATGAGAAACGTGTGAGCTTTGTGAATGATGTAGATCCTTTGAACTAAAAAGTGACTGTCCTTACCTGAAACGAATTCTTGCTTGTAGTAAGACACAGAGCCTGGAATTTAATTCCATTTCTGAAGGGAAACACACAGCATAGTATTCATCCATGGATCACACTCTGGTTAGAGCGAGAGGCACACTCTTGCTTTCTAGAGTCTCTAAGACAGCAGGAAATCTGAGTGTGCCCAGAACAATAGAACGGTGTTTCCTACACATATGGACCATATACAGTCCAAATCTGCTTCTGAAACTGATACAAAGCACTGGTCCTCTAACATCCAATGTTTGTCAGTTAAGATGAGAAACGTGTGAGCTTTGTGAATGATGTAGTTCCTTTGAACTGAAAAGTGACTGCCCTTACCTGAAACGAAGTCTTGCTTGTAGGAAGACACAGAGCCTGGGATTTAACTCCATTTCTGAAGGGAAACACACAGCATAGTTCTCATCCATGGATCACACTCTGCTTTAGAGCGAGAAGCATGCACTTGCTTTTATAGTCTCTAATATAGCAGGTAATCTGAGTGTGCCCAGAACTACAGAACGGTGTTTCCTACATATACAGACCATAAGTAGTCCAAATCTGCTTCTGAAACTCATACAAAGCACTGACCCTCGAACATCCAATGCTTGTCAGTTAAGATGAGAAACGTGTGAGCTCTGTGAACGATGTAGTTCCTTTGAGCAGAAATGTGACTGCCCTTACCTGAATGGAAGTCTTGCTTGTAGGAAGACTCAGAGCCTGGGATTTAACTCCATTTCTGAAGTGAAACACAGCAGTGTAATCATCCATTGACCACACTCTGCTTTAGAACAAGAAGCACGCTCTTGCTTTCTAGAGTCTCTAAGACAGCAGGAAACGTGTGTGTTCTGAGAACAAAAGAACGGTGATTCCTACACATATGGACCATATCAAGTTCAACTCTGCTTCTGAAACTGATACAAAGCACTGGTCCTCTAACATCCAATGCTTGTCAGTTAAGATGAGAAACGTGTGAGCTTTGTGAATGATGTAGTTCCTTTGAACTGAAAAGTGACTGCCCTTACCTGAAACGAAGTCTTGCTTGTAGTAAGACACAGAGCCTGGGATTTAACTCCACTTCTTAAGAGAAACACACAGCAAAGTTCTCATCTATGGATCACACACTGCTTTAGAGCGAGAAGTACGCTGTTGCTATTAGAGTCTCTAATATAGCAGGAAATCTGAGTGTGCCCAGAACAAAAGAATGGTGTTTCCTACATATACGGACCATATGTAGTCCAAATCTGCTTCTAATACAGATACAATGCACTGACCCTCTAACATCCAATGCTTGTCAGTTAAGATGAGAATCTTGTGATCTTCGTGAACGATGTAGTTCGTTTGAGCAGAAAAGTGACTGCCCTTACCTGAAATGAAGTCTTGTTGTAGGAAGACTCAGAGCCTGGGATTTAACTCCATTTCTGAAGTGAAACTCACAGCAGTGTTCTCATCCATTGATGACACTCTGCTTAAGAACAAGAAGCACGCTCTTGCTTTCTAGATTGTGTAAGACAGCAGGAAACGTGAGTGTGCTGAGAACAAAAGAACGGTGTTTCCTACACATATGGACCATATCCAGTCCAAATCTGCTTCTGAAACTGATACAAAGCACTGGTCCTCTAACATCCAATGTTTGTCAGTTAAGATGAGAAACGTGTGAGCTTTGTGAATGATGTAGTTCCTTTGAACTGAAAAGTGACTGCCCTTACCTGAAACGACGTCTTGCTTGTAGTAAAATACAGAGCCTGGGATTTAACTCCATTTCTGAAGGGAACACACAGCATAGTATTCATCCATGGATCACACTCTGGTTAGAGCGAGAGGCACACTCTTGCTTTCTAGAGTCTCTAAGACAGCAGGAAATCTGAGTGTGCCCAGAACAATAGAACGGTGTTTCCTACACATATGGACCATATACAGTCCAAATCTGCTTGTGAAACTGATACAATGCACTGGTCCTCTAACATCCAATGTTTGTCAGTTAAGATGAGAAACGTGTGAGCTTTGTGAATGATGTAGTTCCTTTGAACTGAAAAGTGACTGCCCTTACCTGAAACGAAGTCTTGCTTGTAGGAAGACACAGAGCCTGGGATTTAACTCCATTTCTGAAGGGAAACACACAGCATAGTTCTCATCCATGGATCACACTCTGCTTTGGAGCGAGAAGCATGCACTTGCTTTTATAGTCTCTAATATAGCAGGTAATCTGAGTGTGCCCAGAACTAAAGAACGGTGTTTCCTACATATACAGACCATAAGTAGTCCAAATCTGCTTCTGAAACTCATACAAAGCACTGACCCTCTAACATCCAATGCTTGTCAGTTAAGATGAGAAACGTGTGAGCTCTGTGAACGATGTAGTTCGTTTGAGCAGAAAAGTGACTGCCCTTACCTGAATGGAAGTCTTGCTTGTAGAAAGACTCAGAGCCTGGGATTTAACTCCATTTCTGAAGTGAAACACAGCAGTGTAATCATCCATTGATCACACTCTGCTTTAGAACAAGAAGCACGCTCTTGCTGTCTAGAGTCTCTAAGACAGCAGGAAACGTGTGTGCTGAGAATAAAAGAACGGTGTTTCCTACACATATGGACCATATCTAGTTCAACTCTGCTTCTGAAACTGATACAAAGCACTGGTCCTCTAACATCCAATGCTTGTCAGTTAAGAGGAGAAACGTGTGAGCTTTCTGAATGATGTAGTTCCTTTGAACTGAAAAGTGACTGCCCTTACCTGAAACGAAGTCTTGCTTGTAGTAAGACACAGAGCCTGGGATTTAACTCCATTTCTTAAGAGAAACACACAGCAAAGTTCTCATCCATGGATCACACTCTGCTTTAGAGCGAGAAGCGCGCTCTTGCTATTAGAGTCTCTAATATAGCAGGAAATCTGAGTGTGCCCAGAACAAAAGAACGGTGTTTCCTACATATACGGACCATATGTAGTCCAAATCTGCTTCTGATACTGATACAATGCACTGACCCTCTAACATCCAATGCTTGTCAGTTAAGATGAGAATCGTGTGATCTTTGTTAACGATGTAGTTCGTTTGAGCAGAAAAGTTACTGCCTTACCTGAATTGAAGTCTTGCTTGTAGGAAGACTCAGAGCCTGGGATTTAACTCCATTTCTGAAGGTAAACACACAGCATAGTTCTCATCCATGGATCACACTCTGCTTTAGAGTGAGAAGCACGCTCTTGCATTCCAGAGTCTCTAAGACAGCAGGAAACGTGAGTGTGCTGAGAACAAAAGAACGGTGTTTCCTACACATACGGACCATATCTAGTGCAACTCTGCTTCTGAAACTGATACAAAGCACTGGTCCTCTAACATCCAATGCTTGTCTGTTAAGATGAGAAACGTGTGAGCTTCCTGAACGATGTAGTTCCTTTGAGCAGAAAAGTGACTACACTTACCTGAAACGAAGTCTTGCTTGTTGTGAGACACAGAGCATGGGATTTAACTCCATTTCTGAAGTGAAACACACAGTATAGTCTCATCTATGGATCACAATCTGCTTTAGAGCGAGAAGCACATTCTTGCTTTCTAGAGTCTCTAAGACAGCAGGAAACGAGAGTGTCCCCATAACAAAAGTTCGGGGTTTCCTACACATATGGATCATATGTAGTCCAACTCTGCTTCTGAAACTGATACAAACACTGACCCTCTAACATCCAATGCTTGTCAGTTAAGATGAGAAACGTGTGAGCTCAGTGAACGATGTAGTTCATTTTAGCTGAAAAGTGACTGCCATTACCTGAAACGAAGTCTTGTTTGGAGGAAGAATCAGAGCCTGGGATTTAACTCCATTTCTGAAGTGAAACACACAGCGTAGTTCTCATCCATGGATCACACTCTGCTTTAGAGCAAGGAGCACACTCTTGCTTTCTAGAGTCTCTAAGACAGCAGGAAATCTGAGTGTGCCCAGAACAAAAGAACGGTGTTTCCTACTCATACGGACTATATGTAGTCCAAAAGTTATTCTGAAACTGATTGAATGCACTGGTCCTCTAACATCCAATGCTTGTCAGTTAAGATGAGAAACGTGTGAGCTCCGTGAAAGATGTAGTTCGTTTGAGCAGAAAAGTGACTGCCCTTACCTGAAATGAAGTCTTGCATGTAGGATGACTCAGAGCCTGGGATTTAACTCCATTTCTGAAATAAAACACACAGCAGTGTAATCATCCATTGATCACACTCTGCTTTAGAACAAGAAGCACCCTCCTGTTTTCTATAGTCTCTAAGACAGCAGGAAACGTGATTTTGCTGAGACAAAAGAACGGTGTTTCCTACACATACGGACATTATATAGTCCAACTCTGCTTCTGAAACTGATAGAAAGCACTTGTCCTCTAACATCCAATGCTTGCCTGTTACGATGAGAAACGTGTGAGCTTCGTGAACGATGTAGTTCGTATGAGCTTAAAACTGACTGCCCTTACCTGAAACGAAGTCTTGCCTGTAGGAAGACACAGAGCAAGGGATTTAACTCCATTTCTGAAGGGAAACACACAGCATAGTTCTCATCCATGGATCACACTCTGCTTTAGAGCGAGAAGCACGCTCTTGCTTTCTAAAGTCTCTAAGACAGCAGGAAACATGAGTGTGCTGAGAACAAAAGAACAGTGTTTCCTACACATACGGACCATATCTAGTCCAACTCTGCTTCTTAAACTGATACAAAGCACTGGTCCTCTAACATCCAATGCTTGTCAGTTAAGATGAGAAACCTGTGAGCTTCGTGAACGATGTAGTTCCTTTGAGCAGAAAAGTAACTGCACTTACCTGAAACGAAGTCTTGCTTGTTGGGAGACACAGAGCATGGGATTTAACTCCATTTCTGAAATAAAACACACAGCATAGTCTCTTCCATGGATCACACTCTGCTTTAGAGCGAGAACACGCTCTTGCTTTCTAGAGTCTCTAAGACAGCATTAAACATGAGTGTGCCCAGACCAAAAGATCGGGGTTTCCTACACATATGGATCATATGTAGACCAACTCTGTTTCTGAAACTGATACAAAGCACTGACCCTCTAACATCCAATGCTTGTCAGTTAAGATGAGAAACGCGTGAGCTCAGTGAACGATGTAGTTCGTTTGAGCTGAAAAGTGACTGCCCTTACCTGAATCGAAGTCTTCCTTGTAGGAAGACTCAGAGCCTGGGATTTAACTCCATTTCTGAAGGGAAACACACAGCATAGTTCTCATCCATGGATCACACTCTGCTTTAGAGCGAGAAGCACACTCTTGCTTTCTAGAGTCTCTAATACAGCAGGAAATCTGAGTGTGCCCAGAATAAAAGAACGGTGTTTCCTACACATACGGACCATATCTAGTCCAAATCTGCTTCTAAAACTGATACAAAGCACTGACCCTCTAACATCCAATGCTTGTCAGTTAAGATGGGAAATGTGTGAGCTTCATGAACGTTGTAGGTCGTTTGAGCAGAAAAGTGACTGCCCTTACCTGAATCGAAGTCTTGCTTGTAGGAAGACTCAGAGCCTGGGATTTAACTCCATTTCTGAAGTAAAACACACAGCAGTGTAATCATCCATTGATCACACTCTGCTTTAGAACAAGAAGCAAGCTATTGCTTTCTAGACTCTCTAAGACAGCAGGAAACGTGATTTTGCTGAGAACAAAAGAACGGTGTTTCCTACACATACGGACCTTATATAGTCCAACTCTGCTTCTGAAACTGATACAAAGAACTGGTCCTCTAACATCCAATGCTTGTCTGTTAAGGTGAGAAACGTGTGAGCTTCGTGAACGATGTAGTTCGTTTGAGCTGAAAAGTGAATGCCCTTACCTGAAACGAAGTCTTGCTTGTAGGAAGACTCAGAGCCTGGGATTTAACTCCATTTCTGAAGGCAAACACACAGAATAGTTATCATCCATGGATCACACTCTGCTTTAGAGCGAGAAGCATGCTCTTGCTTTCTAGAGTCTCTAAGACAGCAGGAAACTTCAGTGTACTGAGACCAAAAGAACGGTGTTTCCTACACAAACGGACCATATCTAGTCCAACTCTTCTTCTGAAACTGATACAATGGACTGGTCCTCTAACATCCAATGCTTGACAGTTAAGATGAGAAACGTGTGAGCTTCGTGAAAGATGTAGTTCCTTTGAGCAGAAAAGTGACTGCCATTACCTGAAACGAAGTCTTGCTTGGAGGAAGACTCAGAGCCTGGGATTTAACTCCATTTCTGAAGTGAAACACAGAGCGTAGTTCTCATCCATTGATCGCACTCTGCTTTAGAGCAAGAAGCACACTCTTGCTTTCTAGAATCTCTAAGACAGCAGGATATCTGAGTGTGCCCAGAACAAAAGAACGGTGTTTCCTACACATAAGGACTATATGTAGTCCAAAACTTCTTCTGAAACTGATTGAATGCACTGGTCCTCTAACATCCAATGCTTGTCAGTTAATTGAGAAACGTGTGAGCTTCGTGAACGATGTAGTTCGTTTGAGCAGAAAAGTGACTGCCCTCACCTGAAACGAAGTCTTGCTTGTAGGGAGACTCAGAGCCTGGGATTTAACTCCTTTTCTGAAGTGAAACACACAGCATAGTTTTCATCCATGTATCACACTCTGCTTTAGAACGAGAAGCACGCTCTTGCTTTCTAGAGTCTCTAAGAAAGCAGGAAACATGAGTGTGCTGAGAAAAAAAGAACAGTGTTTCCTACACATACAGACCATATCTAGTCCAAATCTGCTTCTTAAAATGATACAAAGCACTGGTCCTCTAACATCCAATGCTTGTCTGTTAAGATGAGAAACGTGTGAGCTTTGTGAACGATATAGTTCCTTTGAACTGAAAAGTGACTGCTCTTACCTGAAAAGAAGTCTTGCTTGTTGGGAGACACAGAGCCTGGGATTTAAGTCCATTTCTGAAGGGAAACACACAGCATAGTTCTCATCCATGGATCACACTCTGCTTTAGAGCGAGAAGCATGCACTTGCTTTTATAGTCTCTAATATAGCAGGTAATCTGAGTGTGCCCAGAACTACAGAACGGTGTTTCCTACATATACAGACCATAAGTAGTCCAAATCTGCTTCTGAAACTCATACAAAGCACTGACCCTCGAACATCTAATGCTTGTCAGTTAAGATGAGAAACGTGTGAGCTCTGTGAACGATGTAGTTCGTTTGAGCAGAAAAGTGACTGCCCTTACCTGAATGGAAGTCTTGCTTGTAGGAAGACTCAGAGCCTGGGATTTAACTCCATTTCTGAAGTGAAACACAGCAGTGTAATCATCCATTGATCACACTCTGCTTTAGAACAAGAAGCACGCTCTTGCTTTCTAGAGTCTCTAAGACAGCAGGAAACGTGTGTGCTGAGAATAAAAGAACGGTGTTTCCTACACATATGGACCATATCTAGTTCAACTCTGCTTCTGAAACTGATACAAAGCACTGGTCCTCTAACATCCAATGCTTGTCAGTTAAGAGGAGAAACGTGTGAGCTTTCTGAATGATGTAGTTCCTTTGAACTGAAAAGTGACTGCCCTTACCTGAAACGAAGTCTTGCTTGTAGTAAGACACAGAGCCTGGGATTTAACTCCATTTCTTAAGAGAAACACACAGCAAAGTTCTCATCCATGGATCACACTCTGCTTTAGAGCGAGAAGCGCGCTCTTGCTATTAGAGTCTCTAATATAGCAGGAAATCTGAGTGTGCCCAGAACAAAAGAACGGTGTTTCCTACATATACGGACCATATGTAGTCCAAATCTGCTTCTGATTCTGATACAATGCACTGACCCTCTAACATCCAATGCTTGTCAGTTAAGATGAGAATCGTGTGATCTTTGTTAACGATGTAGTTCGTTTGAGCAGAAAAGTTACTGCCTTACCTGAATTGAAGTCTTGCTTGTAGGAAGACTCAGAGCCTGGGATTTAACTCCATTTCTGAAGGTAAACACACAGCATAGTTCTCATCCATGGATCACACTCTGCTTTAGAGTGAGAAGCACGCTCTTGCATTCCAGAGTCTCTAAGACAGCAGGAAACGTGAGTGTGCTGAGAACAAAAGAACGGTGTTTCCTACACATACGGACCATATCTAGTGCAACTCTGCTTCTGAAACTGATACAAAGCACTGGTCCTCTAACATCCAATGCTTGTCTGTTAAGATGAGAAACGTGTGAGCTTCCTGAACGATGTAGTTCCTTTGAGCAGAAAAGTGACTACACTTACCTGAAACGAAGTCTTGCTTGTTGTGAGACACAGAGCATGGGATTTAACTCCATTTCTGAAGTGAAACACACAGTATAGTCTCATCTATGGATCACAATCTGCTTTAGAGCGAGAAGCACATTCTTGCTTTCTAGAGTCTCTAAGACAGCAGGAAACGAGAGTGTGCCCATAACAAAAGTTCGGGGTTTCCTACACATATGGATCATATGTAGTCCAACTCTGCTTCTGAAACTGATACAAAGCACTGACCCTCTAACATCCAATGCTTGTCAGTTAAGATGAGAAACGTGTGAGCTCAGTGAACGATGTAGTTCATTTTAGCTGAAAAGTGACTGCCATTACCTGAAACGAAGTCTTGTTTGGAGGAAGAATCAGAGCCTGGGATTTAACTCCATTTCTGAAGTGAAACACACAGCGTAGTTCTCATCCATGGATCACACTCTGCTTTAGAGCAAGGAGCACACTCTTGCTTTCTAGAGTCTCTAAGACAGCAGGAAATCTGAGTGTGCCCAGAACAAAAGAACGGTGTTTCCTACACATACGGACTATATGTAGTCCAAAAGTTATTCTGAAACTGATTGAATGCACTGGTCCTCTAACATCCAATGCTTGTCAGTTAAGATGAGAAACGTGTGAGCTCCGTGAAAGATGTAGTTCGTTTGAGCAGAAAAGTGACTGCCCTTACCTGAAATGAAGTCTTGCATGTAGGATGACTCAGAGCCTGGGATTTAACTCCATTTCTGAAATAAAACACACAGCAGTGTAATCATCCATTGATCACACTCTGCTTTAGAACAAGAAGCACCCTCCTGTTTTCTATAGTCTCTAAGACAGCAGGAAACGTGATTTTGCTGAGACAAAAGAACGGTGTTTCCTACACATACGGACATTATATAGTCCAACTCTGCTTCTGAAACTGATAGAAAGCACTTGTCCTCTAACATCCAATGCTTGCCTGTTAAGATGAGAAACGTGTGAGCTTCGTGAACGATGTAGTTCGTATGAGCTTAA
Source organism: Onychomys leucogaster (assembly GCA_949786385.1). Taxonomy (NCBI): domain Eukaryota; kingdom Metazoa; phylum Chordata; class Mammalia; order Rodentia; family Cricetidae; genus Onychomys; species Onychomys leucogaster. Next base: position 3,052,324 of record CATKUP010000035.1, read on the forward strand.
AACTGACTGCCCTTACCTGAAACGAAGTCTTGCCTGTAGGAAGACACAGAGCAAGGGATTTAACTCCATTTCTGAAGGGAAACACACAGCATAGTTCTCATCCATGGATCACACTCTGCTTTAGAGCGAGAAGCACGCTCTTGCTTTCTAAAGTCTCTAAGACAGCAGGAAACATGAGTGTGCTGAGAACAAAAGAACAGTGTTTCCTACACATACGGACCATATCTAGTCCAACTCTGCTTCTTAAACTGATACAAAGCACTGGTCCTCTAACATCCAATGCTTGTCAGTTAAGATGAGAAACCTGTGAGCTTCGTGAACGATGTAGTTCCTTTGAGCAGAAAAGTAACTGCACTTACCTGAAACGAAGTCTTGCTTGTTGGGAGACACAGAGCATGGGATTTAACTCCATTTCTGAAGTGAAACACACAGCATAGTCTCTTCCATGGATCACACTCTGCTTTAGAGCGAGAACACGCTCTTGCTTTCTAGAGTCTCTAAGACAGCATTAAACATGAGTGTGCCCAGACCAAAAGATCGGGGTTTCCTACACATATGGATCATATGTAGACCAACTCTGTTTCTGAAACTGATACAAAGCACTGACCCTCTAACATCCAATGCTTGTCAGTTAAGATGAGAAACGCGTGAGCTCAGTGAACGATGTAGTTCGTTTGAGCTGAAAAGTGACTGCCCTTACCTGAATCGAAGTCTTCCTTGTAGGAAGACTCAGAGCCTGGGATTTAACTCCATTTCTGAAGGGAAACACACAGCATAGTTCTCATCCATGGATCACACTCTGCTTTAGAGCGAGAAGCACACTCTTGCTTTCTAGAGTCTCTAATACAGCAGGAAATCTGAGTGTGCCCAGAATAAAAGAACGGTGTTTCCTACACATACGGACCATATCTAGTCCAAATCTGCTTCTAAAACTGATACAAAGCACTGACCCTCTAACATCCAATGCTTGTCAGTTAAGATGGGAAATGTGTGAGCTTCATGAACGTTGTAGGTCGTTTGAGCAGAAAAGTGACTGCCCTTACCTGAATCGAAGTCTTGCTTGTAGGAAGACTCAGAGCCTGGGATTTAACTCCATTTCTGAAGTAAAACACACAGCAGTGTAATCATCCATTGATCACACTCTGCTTTAGAACAAGAAGCAAGCTATTGCTTTCTAGACTCTCTAAGACAGCAGGAAACGTGATTTTGCTGAGAACAAAAGAACGGTGTTTCCTACACATACGGACCTTATATAGTCCAACTCTGCTTCTGAAACTGATACAAAGAACTGGTCCTCTAACATCCAATGCTTGTCTGTTAAGGTGAGAAACGTGTGAGCTTCGTGAACGATGTAGTTCGTTTGAGCTGAAAAGTGAATGCCCTTACCTGAAACGAAGTCTTGCTTGTAGGAAGACTCAGAGCCTGGGATTTAACTCCATTTCTGAAGGCAAACACACAGAATAGTTATCATCCATGGATCACACTCTGCTTTAGAGCGAGAAGCATGCTCTTGCTTTCTAGAGTCTCTAAGACAGCAGGAAACTTCAGTGTACTGAGACCAAAAGAACGGTGTTTCCTACACAAACGGACCATATCTAGTCCAACTCTTCTTCTGAAACTGATACAATGGACTGGTCCTCTAACATCCAATGCTTGACAGTTAAGATGAGAAACGTGTGAGCTTCGTGAAAGATGTAGTTCCTTTGAGCAGAAAAGTGACTGCCATTACCTGAAACGAAGTCTTGCTTGGAGGAAGACTCAGAGCCTGGGATTTAACTCCATTTCTGAAGTGAAACACAGAGCGTAGTTCTCATCCATTGATCGCACTCTGCTTTAGAGCAAGAAGCACACTCTTGCTTTCTAGAATCTCTAAGACAGCAGGATATCTGAGTGTGCCCAGAACAAAAGAACGGTGTTTCCTACACATAAGGACTATATGTAGTCCAAAACTTCTTCTGAAACTGATTGAATGCACTGGTCCTCTAACATCCAATGCTTGTCAGTTAATTGAGAAACGTGTGAGCTTCGTGAACGATGTAGTTCGTTTGAGCAGAAAAGTGACTGCCCTCACCTGAAACGAAGTCTTGCTTGTAGGGAGACTCAGAGCCTGGGATTTAACTCCTTTTCTGAAGTGAAACACACAGCATAGTTTTCATCCATGTATCACACTCTGCTTTAGAACGAGAAGCACGCTCTTGCTTTCTAGAGTCTCTAAGAAAGCAGGAAACATGAGTGTGCTGAGAAAAAAAGAACAGTGTTTCCTACACATACAGACCATATCTAGTCCAAATCTGCTTCTTAAAATGATACAAAGCACTGGTCCTCTAACATCCAATGCTTGTCTGTTAAGATGAGAAACGTGTGAGCTTTGTGAACGATATAGTTCCTTTGAACTGAAAAGTGACTGCTCTTACCTGAAAAGAAGTCTTGCTTGTTGGGAGACACAGAGCCTGGGATTTAAGTCCATTTCTGAAGGGAAACACACAGCATAGTTCTCATCCATGGATCACACTCTGCTTTAGAGCGAGAAGCATGCACTTGCTTTTATAGTCTCTAATATAGCAGGTAATCTGAGTGTGCCCAGAACTACAGAACGGTGTTTCCTACATATACAGACCATAAGTAGTCCAAATCTGCTTCTGAAACTCATACAAAGCACTGACCCTCGAACATCTAATGCTTGTCAGTTAAGATGAGAAACGTGTGAGCTCTGTGAACGATGTAGTTCGTTTGAGCAGAAAAGTGACTGCCCTTACCTGAATGGAAGTCTTGCTTGTAGGAAGACTCAGAGCCTGGGATTTAACTCCATTTCTGAAGTGAAACACAGCAGTGTAATCATCCATTGATCACACTCTGCTTTAGAACAAGAAGCACGCTCTTGCTTTCTAGAGTCTCTAAGACAGCAGGAAACGTGTGTGCTGAGAATAAAAGAACGGTGTTTCCTACACATATGGACCATATCTAGTTCAACTCTGCTTCTGAAACTGATACAAAGCACTGGTCCTCTAACATCCAATGCTTGTCAGTTAAGAGGAGAAACGTGTGAGCTTTCTGAATGATGTAGTTCCTTTGAACTGAAAAGTGACTGCCCTTACCTGAAACGAAGTCTTGCTTGTAGTAAGACACAGAGCCTGGGATTTAACTCCATTTCTTAAGAGAAACACACAGCAAAGTTCTCATCCATGGATCACACTCTGCTTTAGAGCGAGAAGCGCGCTCTTGCTATTAGAGTCTCTAATATAGCAGGAAATCTGAGTGTGCCCAGAACAAAAGAACGGTGTTTCCTACATATACGGACCATATGTAGTCCAAATCTGCTTCTGATTCTGATACAATGCACTGACCCTCTAACATCCAATGCTTGTCAGTTAAGATGAGAATCGTGTGATCTTTGTTAACGATGTAGTTCGTTTGAGCAGAAAAGTTACTGCCTTACCTGAATTGAAGTCTTGCTTGTAGGAAGACTCAGAGCCTGGGATTTAACTCCATTTCTGAAGGTAAACACACAGCATAGTTCTCATCCATGGATCACACTCTGCTTTAGAGTGAGAAGCACGCTCTTGCATTCCAGAGTCTCTAAGACAGCAGGAAACGTGAGTGTGCTGAGAACAAAAGAACGGTGTTTCCTACACATACGGACCATATCTAGTGCAACTCTGCTTCTGAAACTGATACAAAGCACTGGTCCTCTAACATCCAATGCTTGTCTGTTAAGATGAGAAACGTGTGAGCTTCCTGAACGATGTAGTTCCTTTGAGCAGAAAAGTGACTACACTTACCTGAAACGAAGTCTTGCTTGTTGTGAGACACAGAGCATGGGATTTAACTCCATTTCTGAAGTGAAACACACAGTATAGTCTCATCTATGGATCACAATCTGCTTTAGAGCGAGAAGCACATTCTTGCTTTCTAGAGTCTCTAAGACAGCAGGAAACGAGAGTGTGCCCATAACAAAAGTTCGGGGTTTCCTACACATATGGATCATATGTAGTCCAACTCTGCTTCTGAAACTGATACAAAGCACTGACCCTCTAACATCCAATGCTTGTCAGTTAAGATGAGAAACGTGTGAGCTCAGTGAACGATGTAGTTCATTTTAGCTGAAAAGTGACTGCCATTACCTGAAACGAAGTCTTGTTTGGAGGAAGAATCAGAGCCTGGGATTTAACTCCATTTCTGAAGTGAAACACACAGCGTAGTTCTCATCCATGGATCACACTCTGCTTTAGAGCAAGGAGCACACTCTTGCTTTCTAGAGTCTCTAAGACAGCAGGAAATCTGAGTGTGCCCAGAACAAAAGAACGGTGTTTCCTACACATACGGACTATATGTAGTCCAAAAGTTATTCTGAAACTGATTGAATGCACTGGTCCTCTAACATCCAATGCTTGTCAGTTAAGATGGGAAATGTGTGAGCTTCATGAACGTTGTAGGTCGTTTGAGCAGAAAAGTGACTGCCCTTACCTGAATCGAAGTCTTGCTTGTAGGAAGACTCAGAGCCTGGGATTTAACTCCATTTCTGAAGTAAAACACACAGCAGTGTAATCATCCATTGATCACACTCTGCTTTAGAACAAGAAGCAAGCTATTGCTTTCTAGACTCTCTAAGACAGCAGGAAACGTGATTTTGCTGAGAACAAAAGAACGGTGTTTCCTACACATACGGACCTTATATAGTCCAACTCTGCTTCTGAAACTGATACAAAGAACTGGTCCTCTAACATCCAATGCTTGTCTGTTAAGGTGAGAAACGTGTGAGCTTCGTGAACGATGTAGTTCGTTTGAGCTGAAAAGTGAATGCCCTTACCTGAAACGAAGTCTTGCTTGTAGGAAGACTCAGAGCCTGGGATTTAACTCCATTTCTGAAGGCAAACACACAGAATAGTTATCATCCATGGATCACACTCTGCTTTAGAGCGAGAAGCATGCTCTTGCTTTCTAGAGTCTCTAAGACAGCAGGAAACTTCAGTGTACTGAGACCAAAAGAACGGTGTTTCCTACACAAACGGACCATATCTAGTCCAACTCTTCTTCTGAAACTGATACAATGGACTGGTCCTCTAACATCCAATGCTTGACAGTTAAGATGAGAAACGTGTGAGCTTCGTGAAAGATGTAGTTCCTTTGAGCAGAAAAGTGACTGCCATTACCTGAAACGAAGTCTTGCTTGGAGGAAGACTCAGAGCCTGGGATTTAACTCCATTTCTGAAGTGAAACACAGAGCGTAGTTCTCATCCATTGATCGCACTCTGCTTTAGAGCAAGAAGCACACTCTTGCTTTCTAGAATCTCTAAGACAGCAGGATATCTGAGTGTGCCCAGAACAAAAGAACGGTGTTTCCTACACATAAGGACTATATGTAGTCCAAAACTTCTTCTGAAACTGATTGAATGCACTGGTCCTCTAACATCCAATGCTTGTCAGTTAATTGAGAAACGTGTGAGCTTCGTGAACGATGTAGTTCGTTTGAGCAGAAAAGTGACTGCCCTCACCTGAAACGAAGTCTTGCTTGTAGGGAGACTCAGAGCCTGGGATTTAACTCCTTTTCTGAAGTGAAACACACAGCATAGTTTTCATCCATGTATCACACTCTGCTTTAGAACGAGAAGCACGCTCTTGCTTTCTAGAGTCTCTAAGAAAGCAGGAAACATGAGTGTGCTGAGAAAAAAAGAACAGTGTTTCCTACACATACAGACCATATCTAGTCCAAATCTGCTTCTTAAAATGATACAAAGCACTGGTCCTCTAACATCCAATGCTTGTCTGTTAAGATGAGAAACGTGTGAGCTTTGTGAACGATATAGTTCCTTTGAACTGAAAAGTGACTGCTCTTACCTGAAAAGAAGTCTTGCTTGTTGGGAGACACAGAGCCTGGGATTTAAGTCCATTTCTGAAGGGAAACACACAGCATAGTTCTCATCCATGGATCACACTCTGCTTTAGAGCGAGAAGCATGCACTTGCTTTTATAGTCTCTAATATAGCAGGTAATCTGAGTGTGCCCAGAACTACAGAACGGTGTTTCCTACATATACAGACCATAAGTAGTCCAAATCTGCTTCTGAAACTCATACAAAGCACTGACCCTCGAACATCTAATGCTTGTCAGTTAAGATGAGAAACGTGTGAGCTCTGTGAACGATGTAGTTCGTTTGAGCAGAAAAGTGACTGCCCTTACCTGAATGGAAGTCTTGCTTGTAGGAAGACTCAGAGCCTGGGATTTAACTCCATTTCTGAAGTGAAACACAGCAGTGTAATCATCCATTGATCACACTCTGCTTTAGAACAAGAAGCACGCTCTTGCTTTCTAGAGTCTCTAAGACAGCAGGAAACGTGTGTGCTGAGAATAAAAGAACGGTGTTTCCTACACATATGGACCATATCTAGTTCAACTCTGCTTCTGAAACTGATACAAAGCACTGGTCCTCTAACATCCAATGCTTGTCAGTTAAGAGGAGAAACGTGTGAGCTTTCTGAATGATGTAGTTCCTTTGAACTGAAAAGTGACTGCCCTTACCTGAAACGAAGTCTTGCTTGTAGTAAGACACAGAGCCTGGGATTTAACTCCATTTCTTAAGAGAAACACACAGCAAAGTTCTCATCCATGGATCACACTCTGCTTTAGAGCGAGAAGCGCGCTCTTGCTATTAGAGTCTCTAATATAGCAGGAAATCTGAGTGTGCCCAGAACAAAAGAACGGTGTTTCCTACATATACGGACCATATGTAGTCCAAATCTGCTTCTGATTCTGATACAATGCACTGACCCTCTAACATCCAATGCTTGTCAGTTAAGATGAGAATCGTGTGATCTTTGTTAACGATGTAGTTCGTTTGAGCAGAAAAGTTACTGCCTTACCTGAATTGAAGTCTTGCTTGTAGGAAGACTCAGAGCCTGGGATTTAACTCCATTTCTGAAGGTAAACACACAGCATAGTTCTCATCCATGGATCACACTCTGCTTTAGAGTGAGAAGCACGCTCTTGCATTCCAGAGTCTCTAAGACAGCAGGAAACGTGAGTGTGCTGAGAACAAAAGAACGGTGTTTCCTACACATACGGACCATATCTAGTGCAACTCTGCTTCTGAAACTGATACAAAGCACTGGTCCTCTAACATCCAATGCTTGTCTGTTAAGATGAGAAACGTGTGAGCTTCCTGAACGATGTAGTTCCTTTGAGCAGAAAAGTGACTACACTTACCTGAAACGAAGTCTTGCTTGTTGTGAGACACAGAGCATGGGATTTAACTCCATTTCTGAAGTGAAACACACAGTATAGTCTCATCTATGGATCACAATCTGCTTTAGAGCGAGAAGCACATTCTTGCTTTCTAGAGTCTCTAAGACAGCAGGAAACGAGAGTGTGCCCATAACAAAAGTTCGGGGTTTCCTACACATATGGATCATATGTAGTCCAACTCTGCTTCTGAAACTGATACAAAGCACTGACCCTCTAACATCCAATGCTTGTCAGTTAAGATGAGAAACGTGTGAGCTCAGTGAACGATGTAGTTCATTTTAGCTGAAAAGTGACTGCCATTACCTGAAACGAAGTCTTGTTTGGAGGAAGAATCAGAGCCTGGGATTTAACTCCATTTCTGAAGTGAAACACACAGCGTAGTTCTCATCCATGGATCACAGTCTGCTTTAGAGCAAGGAGCACACTCTTGCTTTCTAGAGTCTCTAAGACAGCAGGAAATCTGAGTGTGCCCAGAACAAAAGAACGGTGTTTCCTACACATACGGACTATATGTAGTCCAAAAGTTATTCTGAAACTGATTGAATGCACTGGTCCTCTAACATCCAATGCTTGTCAGTTAAGATGAGAAACGTGTGAGCTCCGTGAAAGATGTAGTTCGTTTGAGCAGAAAAGTGACTGCCCTTACCTGAAATGAAGTCTTGCATGTAGGATGACTCAGAGCCTGGGATTTAACTCCATTTCTGAAATAAAACACACAGCAGTGTAATCATCCATTGATCACACTCTGCTTTAGAACAAGAAGCACCCTCCTGTTTTCTATAGTCTCTAAGACAGCAGGAAACGTGATTTTGCTGAGACAAAAGAACGGTGTTTCCTACACATACGGACATTATATAGTCCAACTCTGCTTCTGAAACTGATAGAAAGCACTTGTCCTCTAACATCCAATGCTTGCCTGTTAAGATGAGAAACGTGTGAGCTTCGTGAACGATGTAGTTCGTATGAGCTTAAAACTGACTGCCCTTACCTGAAACGAAGTCTTGCCTGTAGGAAGACACAGAGCAAGGGATTTAACTCCATTTCTGAAGGGAAACACACAGCATAGTTCTCATCCATGGATCACACTCTGCTTTAGAGCGAGAAGCACGCTCTTGCTTTCTAAAGTCTCTAAGACAGCAGGAAACATGAGTGTGCTGAGAACAAAAGAACAGTGTTTCCTACACATACGGACCATATCTAGTCCAACTCTGCTTCTTAAACTGATACAAAGCACTGGTCCTCTAACATCCAATGCTTGTCAGTTAAGATGAGAAACCTGTGAGCTTCGTGAACGATGTAGTTCCTTTGAGCAGAAAAGTAACTGCACTTACCTGAAACGAAGTCTTGCTTGTTGGGAGACACAGAGCATGGGATTTAACTCCATTTCTGAAGTGAAACACACAGCATAGTCTCTTCCATGGATCACACTCTGCTTTAGAGCGAGAACACGCTCTTGCTTTCTAGAGTCTCTAAGACAGCATTAAACATGAGTGTGCCCAGACCAAAAGATCGGGGTTTCCTACACATATGGATCATATGTAGACCAACTCTGTTTCTGAAACTGATACAAAGCACTGACCCTCTAACATCCAATGCTTGTCAGTTAAGATGAGAAACGCGTGAGCTCAGTGAACGATGTAGTTCGTTTGAGCTGAAAAGTGACTGCCCTTACCTGAATCGAAGTCTTCCTTGTAGGAAGACTCAGAGCCTGGGATTTAACTCCATTTCTGAAGGGAAACACACAGCATAGTTCTCATCCATGGATCACACTCTGCTTTAGAGCGAGAAGCACACTCTTGCTTTCTAGAGTCTCTAATACAGCAGGAAATCTGAGTGTGCCCAGAATAAAAGAACGGTGTTTCCTACACATACGGACCATATCTAGTCCAAATCTGCTTCTAAAACTGATACGAAGCACTGACCCTCTAACATCCAATGCTTGTCAGTTAAGATGGGAAATGTGTGAGTTTCATGAACGTTGTAGGTCGTTTGAGCAGAAAAGTGACTGCCCTTACCAGAATCGAAGTCTTGCTTGTAGGAAGACTCAGAGCCTGGGATTTAACTCCATTTCTGAAGTAAAACACACAGCAGTGTAATCATCCATTGAACACACTCTGCTTTAGAACAAGAAGCAAGCTATTGCTTTCTAGACTCTCTAAGACAGCAGGAAACGTGATTTTGCTGAGAACAAAAGAACGGTGTTTCCTACACATACGGACCTTATATAGTCCAACTCTGCTTCTGAAACTGATACAAAGAACTGGTCCTCTAACATCCAATGCTTGTCTGTTAAGGTGAGAAACGTGTGAGCTTCGTGAACGATGTAGTTCGTTTGAGCTGAAAAGTGAATGCCCTTACCTGAAACGAAGTCTTGCTTGTAGGAAGACTCAGAGCCTGGGATTTAACTCCATTTCTGAAGGCAAACACACAGAATAGTTATCATCCATGGATCACACTCTGCTTTAGAGCGAGAAGCATGCTCTTGCTTTCTAGAGTCTCTAAGACAGCAGGAAACTTCAGTGTACTGAGACCAAAAGAACGGTGTTTCCTACACAAACGGACCATATCTAGTCCAACTCTTCTTCTGAAACTGATACAATGGACTGGTCCTCTAACATCCAATGCTTGACAGTTAAGATGAGAAACGTGTGAGCTTCGTGAAAGATGTAGTTCCTTTGAGCAGAAAAGTGACTGCCATTACCTGAAACGAAGTCTTGCTTGGAGGAAGACTCAGAGCCTGGGATTTAACTCCATTTCTGAAGTGAAACACAGAGCGTAGTTCTCATCCATTGATCGCACTCTGCTTTAGAGCAAGAAGCACACTCTTGCTTTCTAGAATCTCTAAGACAGCAGGATATCTGAGTGTGCCCAGAACAAAAGAACGGTGTTTCCTACACATAAGGACTATATGTAGTCCAAAACTTCTTCTGAAACTGATTGAATGCACTGGTCCTCTAACATCCAATGCTTGTCAGTTAATTGAGAAACGTGTGAGCTTCGTGAACGATGTAGTTCGTTTGAGCAGAAAAGTGACTGCCCTCACCTGAAACGAAGTCTTGCTTGTAGGGAGACTCAGAGCCTGGGATTTAACTCCTTTTCTGAAGTGAAACACACAGCATAGTTTTCATCCATGTATCACACTCTGCTTTAGAACGAGAAGCACGCTCTTGCTTTCTAGAGTCTCTAAGAAAGCAGGAAACATGAGTGTGCTGAGAAAAAAAGAACAGTGTTTCCTACACATACAGACCATATCTAGTCCAAATCTGCTTCTTAAAATGATACAAAGCACTGGTCCTCTAACATCCAATGCTTGTCTGTTAAGATGAGAAACGTGTGAGCTTTGTGAACGATATAGTTCCTTTGAACTGAAAAGTGACTGCTCTTACCTGAAAAGAAGTCTTGCTTGTTGGGAGACACAGAGCCTGGGATTTAAGTCCATTTCTGAAGGGAAACACACAGCATAGTTCTCATCCATGGATCACACTCTGCTTTAGAGCGAGAAGCATGCACTTGCTTTTATAGTCTCTAATATAGCAGGTAATCTGAGTGTGCCCAGAACTACAGAACGGTGTTTCCTACATATACAGACCATAAGTAGTCCAAATCTGCTTCTGAAACTCATACAAAGCACTGACCCTCGAACATCTAATGCTTGTCAGTTAAGATGAGAAACGTGTGAGCTCTGTGAACGATGTAGTTCGTTTGAGCAGAAAAGTGACTGCCCTTACCTGAATGGAAGTCTTGCTTGTAGGAAGACTCAGAGCCTGGGATTTAACTCCATTTCTGAAGTGAAACACAGCAGTGTAATCATCCATTGATCACACTCTGCTTTAGAACAAGAAGCACGCTCTTGCTTTCTAGAGTCTCTAAGACAGCAGGAAACGTGTGTGCTGAGAATAAAAGAACGGTGTTTCCTACACATATGGACCATATCTAGTTCAACTCTGCTTCTGAAACTGATACAAAGCACTGGTCCTCTAACATCCAATGCTTGTCAGTTAAGAGGAGAAACGTGTGAGCTTTCTGAATGATGTAGTTCCTTTGAACTGAAAAGTGACTGCCCTTACCTGAAACGAAGTCTTGCTTGTAGTAAGACACAGAGCCTGGGATTTAACTCCATTTCTTAAGAGAAACACACAGCAAAGTTCTCATCCATGGATCACACTCTGCTTTAGAGCGAGAAGCGCGCTCTTGCTATTAGAGTCTCTAATATAGCAGGAAATCTGAGTGTGCCCAGAACAAAAGAACGGTGTTTCCTACATATACGGACCATATGTAGTCCAAATCTGCTTCTGATTCTGATACAATGCACTGACCCTCTAACATCCAATGCTTGTCAGTTAAGATGAGAATCGTGTGATCTTTGTTAACGATGTAGTTCGTTTGAGCAGAAAAGTTACTGCCTTACCTGAATTGAAGTCTTGCTTGTAGGAAGACTCAGAGCCTGGGATTTAACTCCATTTCTGAAGGTAAACACACAGCATAGTTCTCATCCATGGATCACACTCTGCTTTAGAGTGAGAAGCACGCTCTTGCATTCCAGAGTCTCTAAGACAGCAGGAAACGTGAGTGTGCTGAGAACAAAAGAACGGTGTTTCCTACACATACGGACCATATCTAGTGCAACTCTGCTTCTGAAACTGATACAAAGCACTGGTCCTCTAACATCCAATGCTTGTCTGTTAAGATGAGAAACGTGTGAGCTTCCTGAACGATGTAGTTCCTTTGAGCAGAAAAGTGACTACACTTACCTGAAACGAAGTCTTGCTTGTTGTGAGACACAGAGCATGGGATTTAACTCCATTTCTGAAGTGAAACACACAGTATAGTCTCATCTATGGATCACAATCTGCTTTAGAGCGAGAAGCACATTCTTGCTTTCTAGAGTCTCTAAGACAGCAGGAAACGAGAGTGTGCCCATAACAAAAGTTCGGGGTTTCCTACACATATGGATCATATGTAGTCCAACTCTGCTTCTGAAACTGATACAAAGCACTGACCCTCTAACATCCAATGCTTGTCAGTTAAGATGAGAAACGTGTGAGCTCAGTGAACGATGTAGTTCATTTTAGCTGAAAAGTGACTGCCATTACCTGAAACGAAGTCTTGTTTGGAGGAAGAATCAGAGCCTGGGATTTAACTCCATTTCTGAAGTGAAACACACAGCGTAGTTCTCATCCATGGATCACAGTCTGCTTTAGAGCAAGGAGCACACTCTTGCTTTCTAGAGTCTCTAAGACAGCAGGAAATCTGAGTGTGCCCAGAACAAAAGAACGGTGTTTCCTACACATACGGACTATATGTAGTCCAAAAGTTATTCTGAAACTGATTGAATGCACTGGTCCTCTAACATCCAATGCTTGTCAGTTAAGATGAGAAACGTGTGAGCTCCGTGAAAGATGTAGTTCGTTTGAGCAGAAAAGTGACTGCCCTTACCTGAAATGAAGTCTTGCATGTAGGATGACTCAGAGCCTGGGATTTAACTCCATTTCTGAAATAAAACACACAGCAGTGTAATCATCCATTGATCACACTCTGCTTTAGAACAAGAAGCACCCTCCTGTTTTCTATAGTCTCTAAGACAGCAGGAAACGTGATTTTGCTGAGACAAAAGAACGGTGTTTCCTACACATACGGACATTATATAGTCCAACTCTGCTTCTGAAACTGATAGAAAGCACTTGTCCTCTAACATCCAATGCTTGCCTGTTAAGATGAGAAACGTGTGAGCTTCGTGAACGATGTAGTTCGTATGAGCTTAAAACTGACTGCCCTTACCTGAAACGAAGTCTTGCCTGTAGGAAGACACAGAGCAAGGGATTTAACTCCATTTCTGAAGGGAAACACACAGCATAGTTCTCATCCATGGATCACACTCTGCTTTAGAGCGAGAAGCACGCTCTTGCTTTCTAAAGTCTCTAAGACAGCAGGAAACATGAGTGTGCTGAGAACAAAAGAACAGTGTTTCCTACACATACGGACCATATCTAGTCCAACTCTGCTTCTTAAACTGATACAAAGCACTGGTCCTCTAACATCCAATGCTTGTCAGTTAAGATGAGAAACCTGTGAGCTTCGTGAACGATGTAGTTCCTTTGAGCAGAAAAGTAACTGCACTTACCTGAAACGAAGTCTTGCTTGTTGGGAGACACAGAGCATGGGATTTAACTCCATTTCTGAAGTGAAACACACAGCATAGTCTCTTCCATGGATCACACTCTGCTTTAGAGCGAGAACACGCTCTTGCTTTCTAGAGTCTCTAAGACAGCATTAAACATGAGTGTGCCCAGACCAAAAGATCGGGGTTTCCTACACATATGGATCATATGTAGACCAACTCTGTTTCTGAAACTGATACAAAGCACTGACCCTCTAACATCCAATGCTTGTCAGTTAAGATGAGAAACGCGTGAGCTCAGTGAACGATGTAGTTCGTTTGAGCTGAAAAGTGACTGCCCTTACCTGAATCGAAGTCTTCCTTGTAGGAAGACTCAGAGCCTGGGATTTAACTCCATTTCTGAAGGGAAACACACAGCATAGTTCTCATCCATGGATCACACTCTGCTTTAGAGCGAGAAGCACACTCTTGCTTTCTAGAGTCTCTAATACAGCAGGAAATCTGAGTGTGCCCAGAATAAAAGAACGGTGTTTCCTACACATACGGACCATATCTAGTCCAAATCTGCTTCTAAAACTGATACGAAGCACTGACCCTCTAACATCCAATGCTTGTCAGTTAAGATGGGAAATGTGTGAGCTTCATGAACGTTGTAGGTCGTTTGAGCAGAAAAGTGACTGCCCTTACCTGAATCGAAGTCTTGCTTGTAGGAAGACTCAGAGCCTGGGATTTAACTCCATTTCTGAAGTAAAACACACAGCAGTGTAATCATCCATTGATCACACTCTGCTTTAGAACAAGAAGCAAGCTATTGCTTTCTAGACTCTCTAAGACAGCAGGAAACGTGATTTTGCTGAGAACAAAAGAACGGTGTTTCCTACACATACGGACCTTATATAGTCCAACTCTGCTTCTGAAACTGATACAAAGAACTGGTCCTCTAACATCCAATGCTTGTCTGTTAAGGTGAGAAACGTGTGAGCTTCGTGAACGATGTAGTTCGTTTGAGCTGAAAAGTGAATGCCCTTACCTGAAACGAAGTCTTGCTTGTAGGAAGACTCAGAGCCTGGGATTTAACTCCATTTCTGAAGGCAAACACACAGAATAGTTATCATCCATGGATCACACTCTGCTTTAGAGCGAGAAGCATGCTCTTGCTTTCTAGAGTCTCTAAGACAGCAGGAAACTTCAGTGTACTGAGACCAAAAGAACGGTGTTTCCTACACAAACGGACCATATCTAGTCCAACTCTTCTTCTGAAACTGATACAATGGACTGGTCCTCTAACATCCAATGCTTGACAGTTAAGATGAGAAACGTGTGAGCTTCGTGAAAGATGTAGTTCCTTTGAGCAGAAAAGTGACTGCCATTACCTGAAACGAAGTCTTGCTTGGAGGAAGACTCAGAGCCTGGGATTTAACTCCATTTCTGAAGTGAAACACAGAGCGTAGTTCTCATCCATTGATCGCACTCTGCTTTAGAGCAAGAAGCACACTCTTGCTTTCTAGAATCTCTAAGACAGCAGGATATCTGAGTGTGCCCAGAACAAAAGAACGGTGTTTCCTACACATAAGGACTATATGTAGTCCAAAACTTCTTCTGAAACTGATTGAATGCACTGGTCCTCTAACATCCAATGCTTGTCAGTTAATTGAGAAACGTGTGAGCTTCGTGAACGATGTAGTTCGTTTGAGCAGAAAAGTGACTGCCCTCACCTGAAACGAAGTCTTGCTTGTAGGGAGACTCAGAGCCTGGGATTTAACTCCTTTTCTGAAGTGAAACACACAGCATAGTTTTCATCCATGTATCACACTCTGCTTTAGAACGAGAAGCACGCTCTTGCTTTCTAGAGTCTCTAAGAAAGCAGGAAACATGAGTGTGCTGAGAAAAAAAGAACAGTGTTTCCTACACATACAGACCATATCTAGTCCAAATCTGCTTCTTAAAATGATACAAAGCACTGGTCCTCTAACATCCAATGCTTGTCTGTTAAGATGAGAAACGTGTGAGCTTTGTGAACGATATAGTTCCTTTGAACTGAAAAGTGACTGCTCTTACCTGAAAAGAAGTCTTGCTTGTTGGGAGACACAGAGCCTGGGATTTAAGTCCATTTCTGAAGGGAAACACACAGCATAGTTCTCATCCATGGATCACACTCTGCTTTAGAGCGAGAAGCATGCACTTGCTTTTATAGTCTCTAATATAGCAGGTAATCTGAGTGTGCCCAGAACTACAGAACGGTGTTTCCTACATATACAGACCATAAGTAGTCCAAATCTGCTTCTGAAACTCATACAAAGCACTGACCCTCGAACATCTAATGCTTGTCAGTTAAGATGAGAAACGTGTGAGCTCTGTGAACGATGTAGTTCGTTTGAGCAGAAAAGTGACTGCCCTTACCTGAATGGAAGTCTTGCTTGTAGGAAGACTCAGAGCCTGGGATTTAACTCCATTTCTGAAGTGAAACACAGCAGTGTAATCATCCATTGATCACACTCTGCTTTAGAACAAGAAGCACGCTCTTGCTTTCTAGAGTCTCTAAGACAGCAGGAAACGTGTGTGCTGAGAATAAAAGAACGGTGTTTCCTACACATATGGACCATATCTAGTTCAACTCTGCTTCTGAAACTGATACAAAGCACTGGTCCTCTAACATCCAATGCTTGTCAGTTAAGAGGAGAAACGTGTGAGCTTTCTGAATGATGTAGTTCCTTTGAACTGAAAAGTGACTGCCCTTACCTGAAACGAAGTCTTGCTTGTAGTAAGACACAGAGCCTGGGATTTAACTCCATTTCTTAAGAGAAACACACAGCAAAGTTCTCATCCATGGATCACACTCTGCTTTAGAGCGAGAAGCGCGCTCTTGCTATTAGAGTCTCTAATATAGCAGGAAATCTGAGTGTGCCCAGAACAAAAGAACGGTGTTTCCTACATATACGGACCATATGTAGTCCAAATCTGCTTCTGATTCTGATACAATGCACTGACCCTCTAACATCCAATGCTTGTCAGTTAAGATGAGAATCGTGTGATCTTTGTTAACGATGTAGTTCGTTTGAGCAGAAAAGTTACTGCCTTACCTGAATTGAAGTCTTGCTTGTAGGAAGACTCAGAGCCTGGGATTTAACTCCATTTCTGAAGGTAAACACACAGCATAGTTCTCATCCATGGATCACACTCTGCTTTAGAGTGAGAAGCACGCTCTTGCATTCCAGAGTCTCTAAGACAGCAGGAAACGTGAGTGTGCTGAGAACAAAAGAACGGTGTTTCCTACACATACGGACCATATCTAGTGCAACTCTGCTTCTGAAACTGATACAAAGCACTGGTCCTCTAACATCCAATGCTTGTCTGTTAAGATGAGAAACGTGTGAGCTTCCTGAACGATGTAGTTCCTTTGAGCAGAAAAGTGACTACACTTACCTGAAACGAAGTCTTGCTTGTTGTGAGACACAGAGCATGGGATTTAACTCCATTTCTGAAGTGAAACACACAGTATAGTCTCATCTATGGATCACAATCTGCTTTAGAGCGAGAAGCACATTCTTGCTTTCTAGAGTCTCTAAGACAGCAGGAAACGAGAGTGTGCCCATAACAAAAGTTCGGGGTTTCCTACACATATGGATCATATGTAGTCCAACTCTGCTTCTGAAACTGATACAAAGCACTGACCCTCTAACATCCAATGCTTGTCAGTTAAGATGAGAAACGTGTGAGCTCAGTGAACGATGTAGTTCATTTTAGCTGAAAAGTGACTGCCATTACCTGAAACGAAGTCTTGTTTGGAGGAAGAATCAGAGCCTGGGATTTAACTCCATTTCTGAAGTGAAACACACAGCGTAGTTCTCATCCATGGATCACAGTCTGCTTTAGAGCAAGGAGCACACTCTTGCTTTCTAGAGTCTCTAAGACAGCAGGAAATCTGAGTGTGCCCAGAACAAAAGAACGGTGTTTCCTACACATACGGACTATATGTAGTCCAAAAGTTATTCTGAAACTGATTGAATGCACTGGTCCTCTAACATCCAATGCTTGTCAGTTAAGATGAGAAACGTGTGAGCTCCGTGAAAGATGTAGTTCGTTTGAGCAGAAAAGTGACTGCCCTTACCTGAAATGAAGTCTTGCATGTAGGATGACTCAGAGCCTGGGATTTAACTCCATTTCTGAAATAAAACACACAGCAGTGTAATCATCCATTGATCACACTCTGCTTTAGAACAAGAAGCACCCTCCTGTTTTCTATAGTCTCTAAGACAGCAGGAAACGTGATTTTGCTGAGACAAAAGAACGGTGTTTCCTACACATACGGACATTATATAGTCCAACTCTGCTTCTGAAACTGATAGAAAGCACTTGTCCTCTAACATCCAATGCTTGCCTGTTAAGATGAGAAACGTGTGAGCTTCGTGAACGATGTAGTTCGTATGAGCTTAAAACTGACTGCCCTTACCTGAAACGAAGTCTTGCCTGTAGGAAGACACAGAGCAAGGGATTTAACTCCATTTCTGAAGGGAAACACACAGCATAGTTCTCATCCATGGATCACACTCTGCTTTAGAGCGAGAAGCACGCTCTTGCTTTCTAAAGTCTCTAAGACAGCAGGAAACATGAGTGTGCTGAGAACAAAAGAACAGTGTTTCCTACACATACGGACCATATCTAGTCCAACTCTGCTTCTTAAACTGATACAAAGCACTGGTCCTCTAACATCCAATGCTTGTCAGTTAAGATGAGAAACCTGTGAGCTTCGTGAACGATGTAGTTCCTTTGAGCAGAAAAGTAACTGCACTTACCTGAAACGAAGTCTTGCTTGTTGGGAGACACAGAGCATGGGATTTAACTCCATTTCTGAAGTGAAACACACAGCATAGTCTCTTCCATGGATCACACTCTGCTTTAGAGCGAGAACACGCTCTTGCTTTCTAGAGTCTCTAAGACAGCATTAAACATGAGTGTGCCCAGACCAAAAGATCGGGGTTTCCTACACATATGGATCATATGTAGACCAACTCTGTTTCTGAAACTGATACAAAGCACTGACCCTCTAACATCCAATGCTTGTCAGTTAAGATGAGAAACGCGTGAGCTCAGTGAACGATGTAGTTCGTTTGAGCTGAAAAGTGACTGCCCTTACCTGAATCGAAGTCTTCCTTGTAGGAAGACTCAGAGCCTGGGATTTAACTCCATTTCTGAAGGGAAACACACAGCATAGTTCTCATCCATGGATCACACTCTGCTTTAGAGCGAGAAGCACACTCTTGCTTTCTAGAGTCTCTAATACAGCAGGAAATCTGAGTGTGCCCAGAATAAAAGAACGGTGTTTCCTACACATACGGACCATATCTAGTCCAAATCTGCTTCTAAAACTGATACGAAGCACTGACCCTCTAACATCCAATGCTTGTCAGTTAAGATGGGAAATGTGTGAGCTTCATGAACGTTGTAGGTCGTTTGAGCAGAAAAGTGACTGCCCTTACCTGAATCGAAGTCTTGCTTGTAGGAAGACTCAGAGCCTGGGATTTAACTCCATTTCTGAAGTAAAACACACAGCAGTGTAATCATCCATTGATCACACTCTGCTTTAGAACAAGAAGCAAGCTATTGCTTTCTAGACTCTCTAAGACAGCAGGAAACGTGATTTTGCTGAGAACAAAAGAACGGTGTTTCCTACACATACGGACCTTATAAAGTCCAACTCTGCTTCTGAAACTGATACAAAGAACTGGTCCTCTAACATCCAATGCTTGTCTGTTAAGGTGAGAAACGTGTGAGCTTCGTGAACGATGTAGTTCGTTTGAGCTGAAAAGTGAATGCCCTTACCTGAAACGAAGTCTTGCTTGTAGGAAGACTCAGAGCCTGGGATTTAACTCCATTTCTGAAGGCAAACACACAGAATAGTTATCATCCATGGATCACACTCTGCTTTAGAGCGAGAAGCATGCTCTTGCTTTCTAGAGTCTCTAAGACAGCAGGAAACTTCAGTGTACTGAGACCAAAAGAACGGTGTTTCCTACACAAACGGACCATATCTAGTCCAACTCTTCTTCTGAAACTGATACAATGGACTGGTCCTCTAACATCCAATGCTTGACAGTTAAGATGAGAAACGTGTGAGCTTCGTGAAAGATGTAGTTCGTTTGAGCAGAAAAGTGACTGCCATTACCTGAAACGAAGTCTTGCTTGGAGGAAGACTCAGAGCCTGGGATTTAACTCCATTTCTGAAGTGAAACACAGAGCGTAGTTCTCATCCATTGATCGCACTCTGCTTTAGAGCAAGAAGCACACTCTTGCTTTCTAGAATCTCTAAGACAGCAGGATATCTGAGTGTGCCCCGAACAAAAGAACGGTGTTTCCTACACATAAGGACTATATGTAGTCCAAAACTTCTTCTGAAACTGATTGAATGCACTGGTCCTCTAACATCCAATGCTTGTCAGTTAAGATGAGAAACGTGTGAGCTTCGTGAACGATGTAGTTCGTTTGAGCAGAAAAGTGACTGCCCTCACCTGAAACGAAGTCTTGCTTGTAGGGAGACTCAGAGCCTGGGATTTAACTCCATTTCTGAAGTGAAACACAGCAGTGTAATCATCCATTGATCACACTCTGCTTTAGAACAAGAAGCACGCTCTTGCTTTCTAGAGTCTCTAAGACAGCAGGAAACGTGTGTGTTCTGAGAACAAAAGAATGGTGATTCCTACACATATGGACCATATCAAGTTCAACTCTGCTTCTGAAACTGATACAAAGCACTGGTCCTCTAACATCCAATGCTTGTCAGTTAAGATGAGAATCTTGTGATCTTCGTGAACGATGTAGTTCGTTTGAGCAGAAAAGTGACTGCCCTTACCTGAAATGAAGTCTTGTTGTAGGAAGACTCAGAGCCTGGGATTTAACTCCATTTCTGAAGTGAAACTCACAGCAGTGTTCTCATCCATTGATGACACTCTGCTTAAGAACAAGAAGCACGCTCTTGCTTTCTAGATTGTATAAGACAGCAGGAAACGTGAGTGTGCTGAGAACAAAAGAACGGTGTTTCCTACACATATGGACCATATCCAGTCCAAATCTGCTTCTGAAACTGATACAAAGCACTGGTCCTCTAACATCCAATGTTTGTCAGTTAAGATGAGAAACGTGTGAGCTTTGTGAATGATGTAGTTCTTTTGAACTGAAAAGTGACTGCCCTTACCTGAAACGACGTCTTGCTTGTAGTAAAATACAGAGCCTGGGATTTAACTCCATTTCTGAAGGGAAACACACAGCATAGTATTCATCCATGGATCACACTCTGGTTAGAGCGAGAGGCACACTCTTGCTTTCTAGAGTCTCTAAGACAGCAGGAAATCTGAGTGTGCCCAGAACAATAGAACGGTGTTTCCTACACATATGGACCATATACAGTCCAAATCTGCTTGTGAAACTGATACAATGCACTGGTCCTCTAACATCCAATGTTTGTCAGTTAAGATGAGAAACGTGTGAGCTTTGTGAATGATGTAGTTCCTTTGAACTGAAAAGTGACTGCCCTTACCTGAAACGAAGTCTTGCTTGTAGGAAGACACAGAGCCTGGGATTTAACTCCATTTCTGAAGGGAAACACACAGCATAGTTCTCATCCATGGATCACACTCTGCTTTGGAGCGAGAAGCATGCACTTGCTTTTATAGTCTCTAATATAGCAGGTAATCTGAGTGTGCCCAGAACTAAAGAACGGTGTTTCCTACATATACAGACCATAAGTAGTCCAAATCTGCTTCTGAAACTCATACAAAGCACTGACCCTCTAACATCCAATGCTTGTCAGTTAAGATGAGAAACGTGTGAGCTCTGTGAACGATGTAGTTCGTTTGAGCAGAAAAGTGACTGCCCTTACCTGAATGGAAGTCTTGCTTGTAGGAAGACTCAGAGCCTGGGATTTAACTCCATTTCTGAAGTGAAACACAGCAGTGTAATCATCCATTGATCACACTCTGCTTTAGAACAAGAAGCACGCTCTTGCTTTCTAGAGTCTCTAAGACAGCAGGAAACGTGTGTGCTGAGAATAAAAGAACGGTGTTTCCTACACATATGGACCATATCTAGTTCAACTCTGCTTCTGAAACTGATACAAAGCACTGGTCCTCTAACATCCAATGCTTGTCAGTTAAGAGGAGAAACGTGTGAGCTTTCTGAATGATGTAGTTCCTTTGAACTGAAAAGTGACTGCCCTTACCTGAAACGAAGTCTTGCTTGTAGTAAGACACAGAGCCTGGGATTTAACTCCATTTCTTAAGAGAAACACACAGCAAAGTTCTCATCCATGGATCACACTCTGCTTTAGAGCGAGAAGCGCGCTCTTGCTATTAGAGTCTCTAATATAGCAGGAAATCTGAGTGTGCTCAGAACAAAAGAACGGTGTTTCCTACATATACGGACCATATGTAGTCCAAATCTGCTTCTGATTCTGATACAATGCACTGACCCTCTAACATCCAATGCTTGTCAGTTAAGATGAGAATCGTGTGATCTTTGTTAACGATGTAGTTCGTTTGAGCAGAAAAGTTACTGCCTTACTTGAATTGAAGTCTTGCTTGTAGGAAGACTCAGAGCCTGGGATTTAACTCCATTTCTGAAGGTAAACACACAGCATAGTTCTCATCCATGGATCACACTCTGCTTTAGAGTGAGAAGCACGCTCTTGCATTCCAGAGTCTCTAAGACAGCAGGAAACGTGAGTGTGCTGAGAACAAAAGAACGGTGTTTCCTACACATACGGACCATATCTAGTGCAACTCTGCTTCTGAAACTGATACAAAGCACTGGTCCTCTAACATCCAATGCTTGTCTGTTAAGATGAGAAACGTGTGAGCTTCCTGAACGATGTAGTTCCTTTGAGCAGAAAAGTGACTACACTTACCTGAAACGAAGTCTTGCTTGTTGTGAGACACAGAGCATGGGATTTAACTCCATTTCTGAAGTGAAACACACAGTATAGTCTCATCTATGGATCACAATCTGCTTTAGAGCGAGAAGCACATTCTTGCTTTCTAGAGTCTCTAAGACAGCAGGAAACGAGAGTGTGCCCATAACAAAAGTTCGGGGTTTCCTACACATATGGATCATATGTAGTCCAACTCTGCTTCTGAAACTGATACAAAGCACTGACCCTCTAACATCCAATGCTTGTCAGTTAAGATGAGAAACGTGTGAGCTCAGTGAACGATGTAGTTCATTTTAGCTGAAAAGTGACTGCCATTACCTGAAACGAAGTCTTGTTTGGAGGAAGAATCAGAGCCTGGGATTTAACTCCATTTCTGAAGTGAAACACACAGCGTAGTTCTCATCCATGGATCACACTCTGCTTTAGAGCAAGGAGCACACTCTTGCTTTCTAGAGTCTCTAAGACAGCAGGAAATCTGAGTGTGCCCAGAACAAAAGAACAGTGTTTCCTACACATACGGACTATATGTAGTCCAAAAGTTATTCTGAAACTGATTGAATGCACTGGTCCTCTAACATCCAATGCTTGTCAGTTAAGATGAGAAACGTGTGAGCTCCGTGAAAGATGTAGTTCGTTTGAGCAGAAAAGTGACTGCCCTTACCTGAAATGAAGTCTTGGATGTAGGATGACTCAGAGCCTGGGATTTAACTCCATTTCTGAAATAAAACACACAGCAGTGTAATCATCCATTGATCACACTCTGCTTTAGAACAAGAAGCACCCTCCTGTTTTCTAGAGTCTCTAAGACAGCATTAAACATGAGTGTGCCCAGACCAAAAGATCGGGGTTTCCTACACATATGGATCATATGTAGACCAACTCTGTTTCTGAACCTGATACAAAGCACTGACCCTCTAACATCCAATGCTTGTCAGTTAAGATGAGAAACGCGTGAGCTCAGTGAACGATGTAGTTCGTTTGAGCTGAAAAGTGACTGCCCTTACCTGAATCGAAGTCTTCCTTGTAGGAAGACTCAGAGCCTGGGATTTAACTCCATTTCTGAAGGGAAACACACAGCATAGTTCTCATCCATGGATCACACTCTGCTTTAGAGCCAGAAGCACACTCTTGCTTTCTAGAGTCTCTAATACAGCAGGAAATCTGAGTGTGCCCAGAATAAAAGAACGGTGTTTCCTACACATACGGACCATATCTACTCCAAATCTGCTTCTAAAACTGATACAAAGCACTGACCCTCTAACATCCAATGCTTGTCAGTTAAGATGGGAAATGTGTGAGCTTCATGAACGTTGTAGGTCGTTTGAGCAGAAAAGTGACTGCCCTTACCTGAATCGAAGTCTTGCTTGTAGGAAGACTCAGAGCCTGGGATTTAACTCCATTTCTGAAGTAAAACACACAGCAGTGTAATCATCCATTGATCACACTCTGCTTTAGAACAAGAAGCAAGCTATTGCTTTCTAGACTCTCTAAGACAGCAGGAAACGTGATTTTGCTGAGAACAAAAGAACGGTGTTTCCTACACATACGGACCTTATATAGTCCAACTCTGCTTCTGAAACTGATACAAAGAACTGGTCCTCTAACATCCAATGCTTGTCTGTTAAGGTGAGAAACGTGTGAGCTTCGTGAACGATGTAGTTCGTTTGAGCTGAAAAGTGAATGCCCTTACCTGAAACGAAGTCTTGCTTGTAGGAAGACTCAGAGCCTGGGATTTAATTCCATTTCTGAAGGCAAACACACAGAATAGTTATCATCCATGGATCACACTCTGCTTTAGAGCGAGAAGCATGCTCTTGCTTTCTAGAGTCTCTAAGACAGCAGGAAACTTCAGTGTACTGAGACCAAAAGAACGGTGTTTCCTACACAAACGGACCATATCTAGTCCAACTCTTCTTCTGAAACTGATACAATGGACTGGTCCTCTAACATCCAATGCTTGACAGTTAAGATGAGAAACGTGTGAGCTTCGTGAAAGATGTAGTTCGTTTGAGCAGAAAAGTGACTGCCATTACCTGAAACGAAGTCTTGCTTGGAGGAAGACTCAGAGCCTGGGATTTAACTCCATTTCTAAAGTGAAACACAGAGCGTAGTTCTCATCCATTGATCGCACTCTGCTTTAGAGCAAGAAGCACACTCTTGCTTTCTAGAATCTCTAAGACAGCAGGATATCTGAATGTGCCCAGAACAAAAGAACGGTGTTTCCTACACATAAGGACTATATGTAGTCCAAAACTTCTTCTGAAACTGATTGAATGCACTGGTCCTCTAAAATCCAATGCTTGTCAGTTAAGATGAGAAACGTGTGAGCTTCGTGAACGATGTAGTTCGTTTGAGCAGAAAAGTGACTGCCCTCACCTGAAACGAAGTCTTGCTTGTAGGGAGACTCAGAGCCTGGGATTTAACTCCTTTTCTGAAGTGAAACACACAGCATAGTTTTCATCCATGTATCACACTCTGCTTTAGAACGAGAAGCACGCTCTTGCTTTCTAGAGTCTCTAAGAAAGCAGGAAACGTGAGTGTGCTGAGAAAAAAAGAACAGTGTTTCCTACACATACAGACTATATCTAGTCCAAATCTGCTTCTTAAAATGATACAAAGCACTGGTCCTCTAACATCCAATGCTTGTCTGTTAAGATGAGAAACGTGTGAGCTTTGTGAACGATATAGTTCCTTTGAACTGAAAAGTGACTGCTCTTACCTGAAAAGAAGTCTTGCTTGTTGGGAGACACAGAGCCTGGGATTTAAGTCCATTTCTGAAGGGAAACACACAGCATAGTTCTCATCCATGGATCACACTCTGATTTAGAGCGAGAAGCACGTTCTTGCTTTCTAGAGTCTCTAAGACAGCAGGAAACGTGAGTGTGCTGAGAACAAAAGAACGGTGTTTCCTACACATATGGACCATATCTAGTCCAACTCTTCTTCTGAAACTGATACAAAGCACTGGTCCTCTAACATCCAATGCTTGTCATTTAAGATGAGAAACGTGTGAGCTTCGTGAAAGATGTAGTTCGTTTGAGCAGAAAAGTGACTGCCCTTACCTGAAACGAAGTCTTGCTTGTAGGAAGACTCAGAGCCTGGGATTTAACACCATTTCTGAAGTGAAACACACAGCGAGGTTCTCATCCATTGATCACACTCTGCTTTAATGCAAGAAGCACACTCTTGCTTTCTAGAGTCTCTAAGACAGCAGGATATCTGAGTGTGCCCAGAACAAAAGAACGGTGTTTCCTACACATACGGACTATATGTAGTCCAAAATTTCTTCTGAAACTGATTGAATGCACTGGTCCTCTAACATCCAATGCTTGTCAGTTAAGATGAGAAACGTGTGAGCTTCGTGAACGATGTAGTTCATTTGAGCAGAAAAGTGACTGCCCTCACCTGAAACGAAGTCTTGCTTGTAGGGAGACTCAGAGCCTGGGATTTAACTCCTTTTCTGAAGTGAAACACACAGCATAGTTTTCATCCATGGATCACACTCTGCTTTAGAACGAGAAGCACGCTCTTGCTTTCTAGAATCTCTAAGACAGCAGGAAACGTGAGTGTGCTGAGAACAAATGAACGTTGTTTCCTACACAGACGGACCATATCTAGTCCAAATCTGCTTCTTAAAGTGATACAAAGCACTGGTCCTCTAACATCCTATGCTTGTCTGTTAAGATGAGAAACGTGTGAGCTTCATGAACGATGTAGTTCGTTTGAGCAGAAAAGTGACTGCCCTTACCTGAATTGAAGTCTTGCTTGTAGGAAGACTCTAAGCCTGGGATTTAACTCCATTTCTGAAGTAAAACACACAGCATTGTAATCATCCATTGATCACACTCTGCTTTAGAACAAGAAGCACACTCTTGCTTTCTAGAGTCTCTAATACAGCAGGAAACGTGATTTTGCTTAGAACAAAAGAACGGTGTTTCCTACACATACGGACATTATATACTCCAACTCTGCTTTGAAACTGATACAAAGCACTGGTCCTCTAACATCCAATGCTTGTCTGTTAAGATGAGAATCGTGTGAGCTTTGTGAACGATATAGTTGTTTTGAACTGAAAAGTGACTGCCCTTCCCTGAAACGAAGTCTTGCTTGGAGGAAGACTCAGAGCCTGGGATTTAACTCCATTTCTGAAGTGAAACACACAGCATAGTTCTCATCCATTGATCACACTCTGCTTTAGAGCCAGAAGCACACTCTTGCTTTCTAGAGTCTCTAAGACAGCAGGAAATCTGAGTGTGCCCAGAACAAAAGAACGGTGTTTCCTACACATACAGACTATATGTAGTCCAAAACTTCTTCTGAAACTGATACAAAGCACTGGTCCTCTAACATCCTATGCTTGTCTGTTAAGATGAGAAACGTGTGAGCTTCATGAACGATGTAGTTCGTTTGAGCAGAAAAGTGACTGCCCTTACCTGAATTGAAGTCTTGCGTGTAGGAAGACTCAGAGCCTGGGATTTAACTCCATTTCTGAAGTAAAACACACAGCAGTGTAATCATCGATTGATCACACTCTGCTTTAGAGCAAGTAGCACACTCTTGCTTACTAGAGTCTCTAAGACAGCAGGAAATCTGAGTGTGCCCAGAACAAAAGAACGGTGTTTTCTACACATACGGACTATATGTAGTCCAAAATTTCTTCTGAAACTGATAGAATGCACTGGTCCTCTAACATCCAATGCTTGTCAGTTAAGATGAGAAACGTGTGAGCTTCGTGAAAGATGTAGTTCGTTTGAGCAGAAAAGTGATTGCCCTTACCTGAAACGAAGTCTTGCTTGTAGGGAGACTCAGAGCCTGGGATTTAACTCCTTTTCTGAAGTGAAACACACAGCATTGTAATCATCCATGTATCACACTCTGCTTTAGAACAAGAAGCACACTCTTGCTTTCTAGAGTCTCTAATACAGCAGGAAACGTGATTTTGCTTAGAACAAAAGAACGGTGTTTCCTACACATACGGACATTATATACTCCAACTCTGCTTTGAAACTGATACAAAGCACTGGTCCTCTAACATCCAATGCTTGTCTGTTAAGATGAGAATCGTGTGAGCTTTGTGAACGATATAGTTGTTTTGAACTGAAAAGTGACTGCCCTTCCCTGAAACGAAGTCTTGCTTGGAGGAAGACTCAGAGCCTGGGATTTAACTCCATTTCTGAAGTGAAACACACAGCATAGTTCTCATCCATGGATCACACTCTGCTTTAGAGCCAGAAGCACACTCTTGCTTTCTAGAGTCTCTAAGACAGCAGGAAATCTGAGTGTGCCCAGAACAAAAGAACGGTGTTTCCTACACATACAGACTATATGTAGTCCAAAACTTCTTCTGAAACTGATACAAAGCACTGGTCCTCTAACATCCTATGCTTGTCTGTTAAGATGAGAAACGTGTGTGCTTCATGAACGATAGTTCGTTTGAGCAGAAAAGTGACTGCCCTTACCTGAATTGAAGTCTTGCGTGTAGGAAGACTCAGAGCCTGGGATTTAACTCCATTTCTGAAGTAAAACACACAGCAGTGTAATCATCGATTGATCACACTCTGCTTTAGAACAAGAAGCACACTCTTGCTTTCTAGAGTCTCTAATACAGCAAGAAACGTGATTTTGCTTAGAACAAAAGAACGGTGTTTCCTACACATACGGACATTATATACTCCAACTCTGCTTTGAAACTGATACAAAGCACTGGTCCTCTAACATCCAATGCTTGTCTGTTAAGATGAGAATCGTGTGAGCTTTGTGACCGATGTAGTTGTTTTGAACTGAAAAGTGACTGCTCTTACCTGACAAGAAGTCTTGCTTGTAGGAAGACACAGAGCCTGGGATTTAAGTCCATTTCTGAAGGGAAACACACAGCATAGTTCTCATCCATGGATCACACTCTGCTTTAGAGCAAGTAGCACACTCTTGCTTTCTAGAGTCTCTAAGACAGCAGGAAATCTGAGTGTGCCCAGAACAAAAGAACGGTGTTTCCTACACATACGGACTATATGTAGTCCAAAATTTCTTCTGAAACTGATAGAATGCACTGGTCCTCTAACATCCAATGCTTGTTAGTTAAGATGAGAAACGTGTGAGCTTCGTGAAAGATGTAGTTCGTTTGAGCAGAAAAGTGATTGCCCTTACCTGAAACGAAGTCTTGCTTGTAGGGAGACTCAGAGCCTGGGATTTAACTCCTTTTCTGAAGTGAAACACACAGCATAGTTTTCATCCATGGATCACACTGTGCTTTAGAAGGAGAAGCACGCACTTGCTTTCTAGAGTCTCTAAGACAGCAGGAAACGTGAGTGTGCTGAGAAAAAAAAACGGTGTTTCCTACACAGACGGACCATATCTAGTCCAAATCTGCTTCTTAAACTGATACACAGCACTGGTCCTCTAACATCCTATGCTTGTCCATTAAGATGAGAAACGTGTGAGCTTCATGAACGATGTAGTTCGTTTGAGCAGAAAAGTGACTGCCATTACCTGAATTGAAGTCTTGCTTGTAGGAAGACTCAGAGCCTGGGATTTAACTCCATTTCTGAAGTAAAACACACAGCAGTGTAATCATCCATTGATCACACTCTGCTTTAGAACAAGAAGCACACTCTTGCTTTCTAGAGTCTCTAATACAGCAGGAAACGTGATTTTGCTTAGAACAAAAGAACGGTGTTTCCTACACATACGGACATTATATACTCCAACTCTGCTTTGAAACTGATACAAAGCACTGGTCCTCTAACATCCAATGCTTGTCTGTTAAGATGAGAATCGTGTGAGCTTTGTGAACGATATAGTTGTTTTGAACTGAAAAGTGACTGCCCTTCCCTGAAACGAAGTCTTGCTTGGAGGAAGACTCAGAGCCTGGGATTTAACTCCATTTCTGAAGTGAAACACACAGCATAGTTCTCATCCATGGATCACACTCTGCTTTAGACCCAGAAGCACACTCTTGCTTTCTAGAGTCTCTAAGACAGCAGGAAATCTGAGTGTGCCCAGAACAAAAGAACGGTGTTTCCTACACATACAGACTATATGTAGTCCAAAACTTCTTCTGAAACTGATACAAAGCACTGGTCCTCTAACATCCTATGCTTGTCTGTTAAGATGAGAAACGTGTGAGCTTCATGAACGATGTAGTTCGTTTGAGCAGAAAAGTGACTGCCCTTACCTGAATTGAAGTCTTGCGTGTAGGAAGACTCAGAGCCTGGGATTTAACTCCATTTCTGAAGTAAAACACACAGCAGTGTAATCATCGATTGATCACACTCTGCTTTAGAACAAGAAGCACATTCTTGCTTTCTAGAGTCTCTAAGACAGCAGGAAACGTGATTTTGCTTAGAACAAAAGAACGGTGTTTCCTACACATACGGACATTATATACTCCAACTCTGCTTTGAAACTGATACAAAGCACTGGTCCTCTAACATCCAATGCTTGTCTTTTAAGATGAGAATCGTGTGAGCTTTGTGAACGATATAGTTGTTTTGAACTGAAAAGTGACTGCTCTTACCTGAAAAGAAGTCTTGCTTGTAGGAAGACACAGAGCCTGGGATTTAAGTCCATTTCTGAAGGGAAACACACAGCATAGTTCTCATCCATGGATCACACTCTGCTTTAGAGCAAGTAGCACACTCTTGCTTTCTAGAGTCTCTAAGACAGCAGGAAATCTGAGTGTGCCCAGAACAAAAGAACGGTGTTTCCTACACATACGGACTATATGTAGTCCAAAATTTCTTCTGAAACTGATAGAATGCACTGGTCCTCTAACATCCAATGCTTGTTAGTTAAGATGAGAAACGTGTGAGCTTCGTGAAAGATGTAGTTCGTTTGAGCAGAGAAGTGATTGCCCTTACCTGAAACGAAGTCTTGCTTGTAGGGAGACTCAGAGCCTGCGATTTAACTCCTTTTCTGAAGTGAAACACACAGCATAGTTTTCATCCATGGATCACACTCTGCTTTAGAAGGAGAAGCACGCTCTTGCTTTCTTGAGTCTCTAAGACAGCAGGAAACGTGAGTGTGCTGAGAAAAAAAAACGGTGTTTCCTACACAGACGGACCATATCTAGTCCAAATCTGCTTCTTAAACTGATACACAGCACTGGTCCTCTAACATCCTATGCTTGTCCGTTAAAATGAGAAACTTGTGAGCTTCATGAACGATGTAGTTCGTTTGAGCAGAAAAGTGACTGCCCTTACCTGAATTGAAGTCTTGCTTGAAGGAAGACTCAGAGCCTGGGATTTAACTCCATTTCTGAAGTAAAACACACAGCAGTGTAATCATCCATTGATCACCCTCTGCTTTAGAACAAGAAGCACACTCTTGCTTTCTAGAGTCACTAATACAGCAGGAAACGTGATTTTGCTTAGAACAAAAGAACGGTGTTTCCTACACATACGGACATTATATACTCCAACTCTGCTTTGAAACTGATACAAAGCACTGGTCCTCTAACATCCAATGCTTGTCTGTTAAGATGAGAATCGTGTGAGCTTTGTGAACGATATAGTTGTTTTGAACTGAAAAGTGACTGCCCTTCCCTGAAACGAAGTCTTGCTTGGAGGAAGACTCAGAGCCTGGGATTTAACTCCATTTCTGAAGTGAAACACACAGCATAGTTCTCATCCATGGATCACACTCTGCTTTAGAGCCAGAAGCACACTCTTGATTTCTAGAGTCTCTAAGACAGCAGGAAATCTGAGTGTGCCCAGAACAAAAGAACGGTGTTTCCTACACATACAGACTATATGTAGTCCAAAACTTCTTCTGAAACTGATACAAAGCACTGGTCCTCTAACATCCTATGCTTGTCTGTTAAGATGAGAAACGTGTGAGCTTTGTGAACGATATAGTTCCTTTGAACTGAAAACTGATTGCCCTTACCTAAAACGAAGTCTTGCTTGTAGGAAGATTCAGAGCCTGGGATTTAACTCCATTTCTGAAGTGAAAAACACAGCGTAGTTCTCATCCATTGATCAAACTCTGCTTTAGAGCAAGAAGCACACTCTTGCTTTCTAGAGTCTCTAAGACAGCAGGATATCTGAGTGTGCCCAGAACAAAAGAACGGTGTTTCCTACACATACGGATCATATGTAGTCCAAATCTGCTTCTAAAACTGATACAAAGCACTGACACTCTAACATCCAATGCTTGACAGTTAAGATGGGAAACGTGTGAGCTTCATGAACGATGTAGTTCGTTTGAGCAGAAAAGTGACTGCCCTTACCTGAATTGAAGTCTTGCTTGTAGGAAGACTCAGAGCCTGGGATTTAACTCCATTTCTGAAGTGAAACACAGCAGAGTAATCATCCATTGATCACACTCTGCTTTAGAACAAGAGGCACGCTATTGCTTTCTAGAGTCTCTAAGACAGCAGGAAACGTGAGTGTGCTGAGAACAAATACGGTGTTTCCTACACATATGGACCATATCTAGTCCAACTCTTCTTCTGAAACTCATACAAAGCACTGGTCCTCTAACATCCAATGCTTGTCAGTTAAGATGAGAAACATGTGAGCTTCGTGAAAGATGTAGTTCGTTTGAGCAGAAAAGTGACTGCCCTTACCTGAAACGAAGTCTTGCTTGTAGGAAGACTCAGAGCCTGGGATTTAACTCCATTTCTGAAGTGAAACACACAGCGAGGTTCTCATCCATTGATCACACTCTGCTTTAAAGCAAGAAGCACACTCTTGCTTTCTAGAGTCTCTAAGACAGCAGGATATCTGAGTGTGCCCAGAACAAAAGAACGGTGTTTCCTACACATACGGACTATATGTAGTCCAAAATTTCTTCTGAAACTGATTGAATGCACTGGTCCTCTAAA
Source organism: Onychomys leucogaster (assembly GCA_949786385.1). Classification (NCBI taxonomy): domain Eukaryota; kingdom Metazoa; phylum Chordata; class Mammalia; order Rodentia; family Cricetidae; genus Onychomys; species Onychomys leucogaster. Next base: position 3,084,424 of record CATKUP010000035.1, read on the forward strand.
ATCCAATGCTTGTCAGTTAAGATGAGAAACGTGTGAGCTTCGTGAACGTTGTAGTTCATTTGAGCAGAAAAGTTACTGCCCTCACCTGAAACGAAGTCTTGCTTGTAGGGCGACTCAGAGCCTGGGATTTAACTCCTTTTCTGAAGTGAAACACACAGCATAGTTTTCATCCATGGATCACACTCTGCTTTAGAACGAGAAGCACGCTCTTGCTTTCTAGAATCTCTAAGACAGCAGGAAACGTGAGTGTGCTGAGAACAAATGAACGGTGTTTCCTACACATATGGACCATATCTAGTCCAAATCTGCTTCTTAAACTGATACAAAGCACTGGTCTTCTAACATCCTATGCTTGTCTGTTAAGAAGAGAAACGTGTGAGCTTCATGAACGATGTAGTTTGTGACTGCCCTTACCTGAATTGAAGTCTTGCTTGTAGGAAGACTCAGAGCCTGGGATTTAACTCCATTTCTGAAGTAAAACACACAGCAGTGTAATCATCCATTGATCACACTCTGCTTTAGAACAAGAAGCACACTCTTGCTTTCTAGAGTCTCTAATACAGCAGGAAACGTGATTTTGCTTAGAAAAAAAGAACAGTGTTTCCTACACATACGGACATTATATACTCCAACTCTGCTTTGAAACTGATACAAAGCACTGGTCCTCTAACATCCAAGGCTTGCCTGTTAAGATGAGAATCGTGTGAGCTTTGTGAACGATATAGTTGTTTTGAACTGAAAAGTGACTGCCCTTCCCTGAAACGAAGTCTTGCTTGGAGGAAGACTCAGAGCCTGGGATTTAACTCCATTTCTGAAGTGAAACACACAGCATAGTTCTCATCCATGGATCACACTCTGCTTTAGAGCGAGAAGCACACTCTTGCTTTCTAGAGTCTCTAATACAGCAGGAAATCTGAGTGTGCCCAGAACAAAAGAACGGTGTTTCCTACACATAGGGACCATATGTAGTCCAAATCTGCTTCTGAAACTAACACAAAGCACTGACCGTCTAACATCCAATGCTTATCAGTTAAGATGGGAAACGTGTGAGCTTCATGAACAATGTAGTTCGTTTGAGCAGAAAAGTGACTGCCCTTACATGAATTGAAGTCTTGCCTGTAGGAAGACACAGAGCAAGGATTTAACTCCATTTCTGAAGGGAAACACACAGCATAGTTCTCATCCATGGATCACACTCTGCTTTAGAGCGAGAAACACGTTCTTGCTTTCTAAAGTCTCTAAGACAGCAGGAAATCTGAGTGTGCCCAGAACAAAAGAACGGTGTTTCCTACACATACGGACTATATGTAGTCCAAAACTTCTTCTGAAACTGATACAATGCACAGGTCCTCTAACATCCAATGCTTGTCAGTTAAGATGATAATCGTGTGATCTTCTTTAACGATGTAGTTTGTTTGAGCAGAAAAGTGACTGCCCTTACCTGAAATGAAGTCTTGCTTGTAGGAAGACTCAGAGCCTGGGATTTAACTCCATTTCTGAAGTGAAACACACAGCAGTGTTCTCATCCATTGATGACTCTCTGCTTTAGAACAAGAAGCACGCTCTTGCTTTCTAGATTCTCTAAGACAGCAGGAAATGTGAGTGTGCTGAGAACAAAAGAACGGTGTTTCCTACACATACGGACCATATCTAGTCCAACTCTGCTTCTTAAACTGATTCAAAGCACTGGTCCTCTAACATCCAATGCTTGTCTGTTACGATGAGAAATGTGTGAGCTCAGTGAACGATGTAGTTCTTTTGAGCTGAAAATTGACTGCCCTTACCTGAAACGAAGTCTTGCTTGTAGGAAGACACAGAGATTGGGATTTAACTCCATTTCTGAAGGGAAACACACAGCATAGTTCTCATCCATGGATCACAATCTGCTTCAGAGCAAGAAGCACGCTCTTGCTTTCTAGAGTCTCTAACACAGCAGAAACGTGAGTGTGCTGAGAACAAAAGAACGGTGTTTCCTACACATACGGACCATATCTAGTCCAACTCTGCTTCTGAAACTCATACAAAGCACTGGTCCTCTAACATCCAATGCTTGTCAGTTAAGATGGGAAACGTGTGAGCTTCATGAACGATGTAGTTCCTTTGAACTGAAAAGTGACTACCCTTACCTGAAACGAAGTCATGATTGTAGGAAGACACAGAGCCTGGGATTTAACTCCATTTCTGAAGGGAAACACACAGCATAGTATTCATCCATGGATCACACTGTGGTTAGACCGAGAAGCACACTCTTGCTTTCTAGAGTCTCTAAGATTGCAGGAAATTTGAGTGGGCCCAGAACAATAGAACGGTGTTTCCTACACATATGGACCATATCTAGTCCAACTCTTCTTCTGAAACTCATACAAAGCACTGGTCCTCTAACATCCAATGCTTGTCAGTTAAGATGAGAAACATGTGAGCTTCGTGAAAGATGTAGTTCGTTTGAGCAGAAAAGTGACTGCCCTTACCTGAAACGAAGTCTTGCTTGTAGGAAGACTCAGAGCCTGGGATTTAACTCCATTTCTGAAGTGAAACACACAGCGAGGTTCTCATCCATTGATCACACTCTGCTTTAAAGCAAGAAGCACACTCTTGCTTTCTAGAGTCTCTAAGACAGCAGGATATCTGAGTGTGCCCAGAACAAAAGAACGGTGTTTCCTACACATACGGACTATATGTAGTCCAAAATTTCTTCTGAAACTGATTGAATGCACTGGTCCTCTAAAATCCAATGCTTGTCAGTTAAGATGAGAAACGTGTGAGCTTCGTGAACGTTGTAGTTCATTTGAGCAGAAAATTTACTGCCCTCACCTGAAAGGAAGTCTTGCTTGTAGGGCGACTCAGAGCCTGGGATTTAACTCCTTTTCTGAAGTGAAACACACAGCATAGTTTTCATCCATGGATCACACTCTGCTTTAGAACGAGAAGCACGCTCTTGCTTTCTAGAATCTCTAAGACAGCAGGAAACGTGAGTGTGCTGAGAACAAATGAACGGTGTTTCCTACACATATGGACCATATCTAGTCCAAATCTGCTTCTTAAACTGATACAAAGCACTGGTCTTCTAACATCCTATGCTTGTCTGTTAAGAAGAGAAAAGTGTGAGCTTCATGAACGATGTAGTTTGTGACTGCCCTTACCTGAATTGAAGTCTTGCTTGTAGGAAGACTCAGAGCCTGGGATTTAACTCCATTTCTGAAGTAAAACACACAGCAGTGTAATCATCCATTGATCACACTCTGCTTTAGAACAAGAAGCACACTCTTGCTTTCTAGAGTCTCTAATACAGCAGGAAACGTGATTTTGCTTAGAAAAAAAGAACGGTGTTTCCTACACATATGGACATTATATACTCCAACTCTGCTTTGAAACTGATACAAAGCACTGGTCCTCTAACATAAAAGGCTTGCCTGTTAAGATGAGAATCGTGTGAGCTTTGTGAACGATATAGTTGTTTTGAACTGAAAAGTGACTGCCCTTCCCTGAAACGAAGTCTTGCTTGGAGGAAGACTCAGAGCCTGGGATTTAACTCCATTTCTGAAGTGAAACACACAGCATAGTTCTCATCCATGGATCACACTCTGCTTTAGAGCGAGAAGCACACTCTTGCTTTCTAGAGTCTCTAATACAGCAGGAAATCTGAGTGTGCCCAGAACAAAAGAACGGTGTTTCCTACACATAGGGACCATATGTAGTCCAAATCTGCTTCTGAAACTAACACAAAGCACTGACCGTCTAACATCCAATGCTTATCAGTTAAGATGGGAAACGTGTGAGCTTCATGAACAATGTAGTTCGTTTGAGCAGAAAAGTGACTGCCCTTACATGAATTGAAGTCTTGCCTGTAGGAAGACACAGAGCAAGGATTTAACTCCATTTCTGAAGGGAAACACACAGCATAGTTCTCATCCATGGATCACACTCTGCTTTAGAGCGAGAAACACGTTCTTGCTTTCTAAAGACTCTAAGACAGCAGGAAATCTGAGTGTGCCCAGAACAAAAGAACGGTGTTTCCTACACATACGGACTATATGTAGTCCAAAACTTCTTCTGAAACTGATACAATGCACAGGTCCTCTAACATCCAATGCTTGTCAGTTAAGATGATAATCGTGTGATCTTCTTTAACGATGTAGTTTGTTTGAGCAGAAAAGTGACTGCCCTTACCTGAAATGAAGTCTTGCTTGTAGGAAGACTCAGAGCCTGGGATTTAACTCCATTTCTGAAGTGAAACACACAGCAGTGTTCTCATCCATTGATGACTCTCTGCTTTAGAACAAGAAGAACGCTCTTGCTTTCTAGATTCTCTAAGACAGCAGGAAATGTGAGTGTGCTGAGAACAAAAGAACGGTGTTTCCTACACATACGGACCATATCTAGTCCAACTCTGCTTCTTAAACTGATTCAAAGCACTGGACCTCTAACATCCAATGCTTGTCTGTTACGATGAGAAATGTGTGAGCTCAGTGAACGATGTAGTTCTTTTGAGCTGAAAATTGACTGCCCTTACCTGAAACGAAGTCTTGCTTGTAGGAAGACACAGAGATTGGGATTTAACTCCATTTCTGAAGGGAAACACACAGCATAGTTCTCATCCATGGATCACAATCTGCTTCAGAGCAAGAAGCACGCTCTTGCTTTCTAGAGTCTCTAACACAGCAGAAACGTGAGTGCGCTGAGAACAAAAGAACGGTGTTTCCTACACATACGGACCATATCTAGTCCAACTCTGCTTCTGAAACTCATACAAAGCACTGGTCTTCTAACATCCAATGCTTGTCAGTTAAGATGGGAAACGTGTGAGCTTCATGAACGATGTAGTTCCTTTGAACTGAAAAGTGACTACCCTTACCTGAAACGAAGTCATGATTGTAGGAAGACACAGAGCCTGGGATTTAACTCCATTTCTGAAGGGAAACACACAGCATAGTATTCATCCATGGATCACACTGTGGTTAGACCGAGAAGCACACTCTTGCTTTCTAGAGTCTCTAAGATTGCAGGAAATTTGAGTGGGCCCAGAACAATAGAACGGTGTTTCCTACACATATGGACCATATCCAGTCCAAATCTGCTTCTGAAACTGATATAAATCATTGACCCTCTAACATCCAATGCTTGTCAGTTAAGATGAGAAACGTGTGAGCTCTGTGAACGATGTAGTTCCTTTGAGCAGAAAAACGAATGTCCTTACCTGAAACAAAATCTTGCTTGTAGGAAGACTCAGAGCCTGGGATTTAACTCCATTTCTGAAGGCAAACACACAGCATAGTTCTCATCCATGGATCACACTCTGCTTTAGAGCGAGAAGCACGCTCTTGCTTTCTAGAGTCTCTAAGACAGCAGGAAACGTGAGTGTGCTGAGAACAAAAGAACGGTGTTTCCTAAACATACGGACCATATCTAGTCCAACTCATCTTCTGAAACTGATACAAAGCACTGGTCCTCTAACATCCAATGCTTGTCAGTTAAGATGGGAAACGTGTGAGCTTCATGAATGATGTAGTTCGTTTGAGCAAAAAAGTGACTGCCCTTACCTTAAACGAAGTCTTGCTTGTAGGAAGACTCAGAGCCTGGGATTTAACTCCATTTCTGAATTGAAACACACAGCAGTGTTCTCATCCATTGATCACACTCTGCTTTAGAATAAGAAGCCCGCTCTTGCTTTTTAGATTCTCTAAGACAGGAGGAAACGTGATTTTGCTGAGAACAAAAGAACGGAGTTTCCTACACATACGGACCATATCTAGTCCAAATCTGCTTCTGAAACTGATACAAAGCACTGACTCTCTAACATCCCATGCTTGTCAGTTAAGATGGGAAACGTGTGAGCTTCATGAACGATGTAGTTCGTTTGAGCAGAAAAGTGACTGCCTTACCTGAATTGAAGTCTTGCTTGTAGGAAGACTCAGAGCCTGGGATTTAACTCCATTTCTGAAGGCAAACACACAGCATAGTTCTAATCCATTGATCACACTCTGCTTTAGAGCGCGAAGCACGCTCTTGCTTTCTAGAGTCTCTAAGACAGCAGGAAACGTGAGTGTGCTGAGAACAAAAGAACAGTGTTTCCTACACATACGGACCATATCTAGTCCACATCTGTTTCTTAAACTGATACAAAGCACTGGTCTTCTAACATCCAATGGTTGTCTGTTAAGATGAGAAACGTGTGAGATTTGTGAACGATATAGTTCCTTTGAACTGAAAAGTGACTGCTCTTACCTGAAAAGAAGTCTTGCTTGTAGGAAGACACAGCGCCTGGGATTTAAGTCCATTTCGGAAGGGAAAAACACAGCATAGTTCTCATCCATGGATCACACTCTGCTTTAGAGCAAGAAGCACACTCTTGATTTCTAGAGTCTCTAAGACAGCAGGAAATCTGAGTGTGCCCAGAACAAAAGAACGGTGTTTCCTACACATACGGACATTATATACTCCAACTCTGCTTCTGAAACTGATACAAAGCACTGGTCCTCTAACATCCAATGCTTGTCTGTTAAGGTGAGAAACGTGTGAGCTTCGTGAACGATGTAGTTCGTTTGAGCAGAAAAGTGACTGCCCTTACCTGAAACGAAGTCTTGCTTGGAGGAAGACTCAGAACCTGGGATTTAACTCCAATTCCGAAGTGAAACACACAGCATAGTTCTCATCCATGGATCACACTCTGCTTTAGAGCAAGAAGCACACTCTTGCTTTCTAGAGTTTCTAAGACAGCAGGAAATCTGAGTGTGCCCAGAACAAAAGAACGGTGTTTCCTAAACATACGGACTATATGTAGTCCAAAACTTCTTCTGAAACTGATAGAATGCACTGGTCCTCTAACATCCAATGCTTGTCAGTTAAGATGAGAAACGTGTGAGCTTCGTGAAAGATGTAGTTCGTTTGAGCAGAAAAGTGACTGCCCTTACCTGAAACGAAGCCTTTCTTGTAGGGAGACTCAGAGCCTGGGATTTAACTCCTTTTCTGAAGTGAAACACACAGCATAGTTCTCATCCATGGACCACGCTCTGCTTTAGAGCGAGAGGCACACTCTTGCTTTCTAGAGTCTCTAATACAGCAGGAAATCTGAGTGTGCCCAGAACAAAAGAACGGTGTTTCCTACACATAGGGACCATATGTAGTCCAAAACTGCTTCTGAAACTGACACAAAGCACTGACCGTCTAACATCCAATGCTTGTCAGTTAAGATGGGAAACGTGTGAGCTTCATGAACGATGTAGTTCGTTTGAGCAGAAAAGTGACTGCCCTTACATGAATTGAAGTCTTGCCTGTAGGAAGACACAGAGCAAGGATTTAACTCCATTTCTGAAGGGAAACACACAGCATAGTTCTCATCCATGGATCACACTCTGCTTTAGAGCGAGAAACACGTTCTTGCTTTCTAAAGTCTCTAAGACAGCAGGAAATCTGAGTGTGCCCAGAACAAAAGAACGGTGTTTCCTACACATACGGACTATATGTAGTCCAAAACTTCTTCTGAAACTGATACAATGCACAGGTCCTCTAACATCCAATGCTTGTCAGTTAAGATGAGAATCGTGTGATCTTCGTTAACGATGTAGTTTGTTTGAGCAGAAAAGTGACTGCCCTTACCTGAAATGAAGTCTTGCTTGTAGGAAGACTCAGAGCCTGGGATTTAACTCCATTTCTGAAGTGAAACACACTGCAGTGTTCTCATCCATTGATGACTCTCTGCTTTAGAACAAGAAGCACGCTCTTGCTTTCTAGATTCTCTAAGACAGCAGGAAATGTGAGTGTGCTGAGAACAAAAGAACGGTGTTTCCTACACATACGGACCATATCTAGTCCAACTCTGCTTCTTAAACTGATTCAAAGCACTGGTCCTCTAACATCAAATGCTTGTCTGTTACGATGAGAAATGTGTGAGCTCAGTGAACGATGTAGTTCTTTTGAGCTGAAAATTGACTGCCCTTACCTGAAACGAAGTCTTGCTTGTAGGAAGACACAGAGATTGGGATTTAACTCCATTTCTGAAGGGAAACACACAGCATAGTTCTCATCCATGGATCACAATCTGCTTCAGAGCAAGAAGCACGCTCTTGCTTTCTAGAGTCTCTAACACAGCAGAAACGTGAGTGTGCTGAGAACAAAAGAACGGTGTTTCCTACACATACGGACCATATCTAGTCCAACTCTGCTTCTGAAACTCATACAAAGCACTGGTCCTCTAACATCCAATGCTTGTCAGTTAAGATGGGAAACGTGTGAGCTTCATGAACGATGTAGTTCCTTTGAAATGAAAAGTGACTACCCTTACCTGAAACGAAGTCATGCTTGTAGGAAGACACAGAGCCTGGGATTTAACTCCATTTCTGAAGGGAAACACACAGCATAGTATTCATCCATGGATCACACTGTGGTTAGACCGAGAAGCACACTCTTGCTTTCTAGAGTCTCTAAGATTGCAGGAAATTTGAGTGGGCCCAGAACAATAGAACGGTGTTTCCTACACATATGGACCATATCCAGTCCAAATCTGCTTCTGAAACTGATATGAATCATTGACCCTCTAACATCCAATGCTTGTCAGTTAAGATGAGAAACGTGTGAGCTCTGTGAACGATGTAGTTCCTTTGAGCAGAAAAACGAATGTCCTTACCTGAAACGAAATCTTGCTTGTAGGAAGACTCAGAGCCTGGGATTTAACTCCATTTCTGAAGGCAAACACACAGCATAGTTCTCATCCATGGATCACACTCTGCTTTAGAGCGAGAAGCATGCTCTTGCTTTCTAGAGTCTCTAAGACAGCAGGAAACGTGAGTGTGCTGAGAACAAAAGAACGGTGTTTCCTAAACATACGGACCATATCTAGTCCAACTCATCTTCTGAAACTGATACAAAGCACTGGTCCTCTAACATCCAATGCTTGTCAGTTAAGATGGGAAACGTGTGAGCTTCATGAACGATGTAGTTCGTTTGAGCAAAAAAGTGACTGCCCTTACCTTAAACGAAGTCTTGCTTGTACGAAGACTCAGAGCCTGGGATTTAACTCCATTTCTGAATTGAAACACACAGCAGTGTTCTCATCCATTGATCACACTCTGCTTTAGAATAAGAAGCACGCTCTTGCTTTTTAGATTCTCTAAGACAGGAGGAAACGTGATTTTGCTGAGAACAAAAGAACGGAGTTTCCTACACATACGGACCATATCTAGTCCAAATCTGCTTCTGAAACTGATACAAAGCACTGACTCTCTAACATCCCATGCTTGTCAGTTAAGATGGGAAACGTGTGAGCTTCATGAACGATGTAGTTCCTTTGAGCAGAAAAGTGACTGCCTTACCTGAATTGAAGTCTTGCTTGTAGGAAGACTCAGAGCCTGGGATTTAACTCCATTTCTGAAGGCAAACACACAGCATAGTTCTAATCCATTGATCACACTCTGCTTTAGAGCGCGAAGCACGCTCTTGCTTTCTAGAGTCTCTAAGACAGCAGGAAACCTGAGTGTGCTGAGAACAAAAGAACAGTGTTTCCTACACATACGGACCATATCTAGTCCAAATCTGTTTCTTAAACTGATACAAAGCACTGGTCTTCTAACATCCAATGGTTGTCTGTTAAGATGAGAAACGTGTGAGATTTGTGAACGATATAGTTCCTTTGAACTGAAAAGTGACTGCTCTTACCTGAAAAGAAGTCTTGCTTGTAGGAAGACACAGCGCCTGGGATTTAAGTCCATTTCGGAAGGGAAACACACAGCATAGTTCTCATCCATGGATCACACTCTGCTTTAGAGCAAGAAGCACACTCTTGCTTTCTAGAGTCTCTAAGACAAGAGGAAACGTGAGTGTGCCCAGAACAAAAGACCGAGGTTTCCTACACATATGGATCATATGTATTCCAACTCTGCTTCTGAAACTGATACAAAGCACTGACCCTCTAACATCCAATGCTTGTCAGTTAAGATGAGAAACATGTGAGCTCAGTGAACGATGTAGTTCATTTGAGCTGAAAAGTGACTGCCCTTACCTGAGTCGAAGTCTTGCTTGTAGGAAGACTCAGAGCCTGGGATTTAAGTCCATTTCTGAAGGGAAACACACAGCATAGTTCTCATCCATGGATCACAATCTGCTTTAGAGCGAGAAGCACACTCTTGCTTTCTAGAGTCTCTAATACAGCAGGAAATCTGAGTGGGCCCAGAATAAAAGAATGGTGTTTCCTACACATACGGACCATATGTAGTCCAAATCTGCTTCTAAAACTGATACAAAGCACTGACCCTCTAACATCCAATGCTTTTCTGTTAAGATGAGAAACGTGTGAGCTTCATGAACGATGTAGTTCGTTTGAGCACAAAAGTGACTGCCCTTACCTGAATTGAAGTCTTGCTTGTAGGAAGACTCAGAGCCTGGGATTTAACTCCATTTCTGAAGTGAAACACACAGCAGTGTTCTCATCCATTGATGACACTCTGCTTTAGAACAAGAAGCACGCTCTTGCTTTCTAGAGTCTCTAACACAGCAGGAAACGTGAGTGTGCTGAGAACAAAAGATCGGTTTTGCCTACACATACGGACCATATCTATTCCAACTCTGCTTCTGAAACTGATACAAAGCACTGACCCACTAACATCCAATGCTTGTCAGTTAAGATGGGAAACGTGTGAGCTTCATGAACGATGTAGTTCCTTTGAGCAGAAAAATGACAGCCCTTACATGAATTGAAGTCTTGCTTGTAGGAAGATCAGAGCCTGGGATTTAACGCCATTTCTGAAGTAAAACACACAGCAGTGTAATCATCCATTGATCACACTCTGCTTTAGAACAAGAAGCACACTCTTGCTTTCTAGAGTCTCAAATACAGCAGGAAACGTGATTTTGCTGAGAACAAAAGAACGGTGTTTCCTACACATACGGACATTATATAGTCCAACTCTGCTTCTGAAACTGATAAAAATCACTGGTCCTCTAACATCCAATGCTTGTCTGTTAAGGTGAGAAATGTGTGAGCTTCGTGAACGATGTAGTTCGTTTGAGCTGAAAAGTGACTGCCCTTACCTGAAACGAAGTCTTGCTTGTAGGAAGACTCAGAGCCTGGGATTTAACTCCATTTCTGAAGGCAAACACACAGCATAGTTCTCATCCATGGATCACACTCTGCTTTAGAGCGAGAAGCACGCTCTTGCTTTCTAGAGTCTCTAAGACAGCAGGAAACGTGAGTGTGCTGAGAACAAAAAAAACGTGTTTCCTACACTTATGGACCATATCTAGTCCAACTCTGCTTCTGAAACTGATACAATGCACTGGTCCTCTAACATCCAATGCTTGTCAGTTAAGATGAGAAACGTGTGAGCTTCTGGAACGATGTAGTTCGTTTGAGTAGAAAAGTGACTGCCCTTACCTGAAACGAAGTCTTGCTTGGAGGAAGACTCAGAACCTGGGATTTAACTCCAATTCCGAAGTGAAACACACAGCATAGTTCTCATCCATGGATCACACTCTGCTTTAGAGCAAGAAGCACACTCTTGCTTTCTAGAGTCTCTAAGACAGCAGGAAATCTGAGTGTGCCCAGAACAAAAGAACGGTGTTTCCTACACATACGGACTATATGTAGTCCAAAACTTCTTCTGAAACTGATAGAATGCACTGGTCCTCTAACATCCAATGCTTGTCAGTTAAGATGAGAAACGTGTGAGCTTCGTGAAAGATGTAGTTCGTTTGAGCAGAAAAGTGACTGCCCTTACCTGAAACGAAGCCTTGCTTGTAGGGAGACTCAGAGCCTGGGATTTAACTCCTTTTCTGAAGTGAAACACACAGCATAGTTTTCATCCATGGATCACACTCTGCTTTAGAACGAGAAGCACGCTCTTGCTTTCTAGAGTCTCTAAGACAGCAGGAAACATGAGTGTGCTGAGAACAAAAGAACGGTGTTTCCTACACATACGGACCATATCTAGTCCAAATCTGCTTCTTAAACTGATACAAAGCACTGGTCCTCTAACATCCAATGCTTGTCTGTTAAGATGAGAAACGTGTGAGCTTTGTGAATGATATAGTTCCTTTGAACTGAAAAGTGACTGCCCTTACCCGAAAAGAAGTCTTGCTTGTAGGAAGACACAGAGCCTGGGATTTAAGTCCATTTCTGAAGGGAAACACACAGCATAGTTCTCATCCATGGACCACGCTCTGCTTTAGAGCGAGAAGCACACTCTTGCTTTCTAGAGTCTCTTATACAGCAGGAAATCTGAGTGTGCCCAGAACAAAAGAACGGTGTTTCCTACACATAGGGACCATATGTAGTCCAAATCTGCTTCTGAAACTGACACAAAGCACTGACCGTCTAACATCCAATGCTTGTCAGTTAAGATGGGAAACGTGTGAGCTTCATGAACGATGTAGTTCGTTTGAGCAGAAAAGTGACTGTCCTTACATGAATTGAAGTCTTGCCTGTAGGAAGACACAGAGCAAGGATTTAACTCCATTTCTGAAGGGAAACACACAGCATAGTTCTCATCCATGGATCACACTCTGCTTTAGAGCGAGAAACACGTTCTTGCTTTCTAAAGTCTCTAAGACAGCAGGAAATCTGAGTGTGCCCAGAACAAAAGAACGGTGTTTCCTACACGTACAGACTATATGTAGTCCAAAACTTCTTGTGAAACTGATACAATGCACAGGTCCTCTAACATACAATGCTTGTCAGTTAAGATGATAATCGTGTGATCTTCGTTAACGATGTAGTTCGTTTGAGCAGAAAAGTGACTGCCCTTACCTGAAATGAAGTCTTGCTTGTAGGAAGACTCAGAGCCTGGGATTTAACTCCATTTCTGAAGGGAAACACACAGCATAGTTCTCATCCATGGATCACAATCTGCTTCAGAGCAAGAAGCACGCTCTTGCTTTCTAGAGTCTCTAACACAGCAGAAACGTGAGTGTGCTGAGAACAAAAGAACGGTGTTTCCTACACATAGGGACCATATCTAGTCCAACTCTGCTTCTGAAACTCATACAAAGCACTGGTCCTCTAACATCCAATGCTTGTCAGTTAAGATGGGAAACGTGTGAGCTTCATGAACGATGTAGTTCCTTTGAACTGAAAAGTGACTACCCTTACCTGAAACGAAGTCTTGCCTGTAGGAAGACACAGAGCCTGGGATTTAACTCCATTTCTGAAGGGAAACACACAGCATTGTATTCATCCATGGATCACACTGTGGTTAGACCGAGAAGCACACTCTTGCTTTCTAGAGTCTCTAAGATTGCAGGAAATTTGAGTGGGCCCAGAACAATAGAACGGTGTTTCCTACACATATGGACCATATCAAGTCCAAATCTGCTTCTTAAACTGATATAAATCATTGACCCTCTAACATCCAATGCTTGTCAGTTAAGATGAGAAACGTGTGAGCTCTGTGAACGATGTAGTTCGTTTGAGCAGAAAAACGAATGTCCTTACCTGAAATGAAGTCTTGCTTGTAGGAAGACTCAGAGCCTGGGATTTAACTCCATTTCTGAAGGCAAACACACAGCATAGTTCTCATCCATGGATCACACTCTGCTTTAGAGCGAGAAGCACGCTCTTGCTTTCTAGAGTCTCTAAGACAGCAGGAAACGTGAGTGTGCTGAAAACAAAAGAACGGTGTTTCCTAAACATACGGACCATATCTAGTCCAACTCATCTTCTGAAACTGATACAAAGCACTGGTCCTCTAACATCCAATGCTTGTCAGTTAAGATGGGAAACGTGTGAGCTTCATGAACGATGTAGTTCGTTTGAGCAAAAAAGTGACTGCCCTTACCTTAAACAAAGTCTTGCTTGTACGAAGACTCAGAGCCTGGGATTTAACTCCATTTCTGAATTGAAACACACAGCAGTGTTCTCATCCATTGATCACACTCTGCTTTAGAATAAGAAGCACGCTCTTGCTTTTTAGAGTCTCTAAGACAGGAGGAAACGTGATTTTGCAGAGAACAAAAGAACGGAGTTTCCTACACATACGGACCATATCTAGTCCAACTCTTCTTCTGAAACTGATACAAAGCACTGACTCTCTAACATCCCATGCTTGTCAGTTAAGATGGGAAACGTGTGAGCTTCATGAACGATGTAGTTCATTTGAGCAGAAAAGTGACTGCCTTACCTGAATTGAAGTCTTGCTTGTAGGAAGACTCAGAGCCTGGGATTTAACTCCATTTCTGAAGGCAAACACACAGCATAGTTCTAATCCATTGATCACACTCTGCTTTAGAGCGAGAAGCACGCTCTTGCTTTCTAGAGTCTCTAAGACAGCAGGAAACGTGAGTGTGCTGAGAACAAAAGAACAGTGTTTCCTACACATACGGACCATATCTAGTCCAAATCTGTTTCTTAAACTGATACAAAGCACTGGTCTTCTAACATCCAATGGTTGTCTGTTAAGATGAGAAACGTGTGAGATTTGTGAACGATATAGTTCCTTTGAACTGAAAAGTGACTGCTCTTACCTGAAAAGAAGTCTTGCTTGTAGGAAGACTCAGAGCCTGGGATTTAAGTCCATTTCTGAAGGGAAACACACAGCATAGTTCTCATCCATGGATCACAATCTGCTTTAGAGCGAGAAGCACACTCTTGCTTTCTAGAGTCTCTAATACAGCAGGAAATCTGAGTGGGCCCAGAATAAAAGAATGGTGTTTCCTACACATACAGACCATATGTAGTCCAAATCTGCTTCTAAAACTGATACAAAGCACTGACCCTCTAACATCCAATGCTTTTCTGTTAAGATGAGAAACGTGTGAGCTTCGTGAAAGATGTAGTTCGTTTGAGCAGAAAAGTGATTGCCCTTACCTGAAACGAAGTCTTGCTTGTAGGGAGACTCAGAGCCTGGGATTTAACTCCTTTTCTGAAGTGAAACACACAGCATAGTTTTCATCCATGTATCACACTCTGCTTTAGAAGGAGAAGCACGCTCTTGCTTTCTAGAGTCTCTAAGACAGCAGGAAACGTGAGTGTGCTGAGGAAAAAAAACGGTGTTTCCTACACAGACGGACCATATCTAGTCCAAATCTGCTTCTTAAACTGATACACAGCACTGGTCCTCTAACATCCTATGCTTGTCCGTTAAGATGAGAAACGTGTGAGCTTCATGAACGATGTAGTTCATTTTAGCTGAAAAGTGACTGCCATTACCTGAAACGAAGTCTTGTTTGGAGGAAGAATCAGAGCCTGGGATTTAACTCCATTTCTGAAGTGAAACACACAGCATAGTTCTCATCCATGGATCACACTCTGCTTTAGAGCAAGGAGCACACTCTTGCTTTCTAGAGTCTCTAAGACAGCAGGAAATCTGAGTGTGCCCAGAACAAAAGAACGGTGTTTCCTACACATACGGACTATATGTAGTCCAAAATTTCATCTGAAACTGATAGAATGCACTGGTCCTCTAACATCCAATGCTTGTCAGTTAAGATGAGAAACGTGTGAGCTTCGTGAAAGATGTAGTTTGTTTGAGCAGAAAAGTGATTGCCCTTACCTGAAACGAAGTCTTGCTTGTAGGGAGACTCAGAGCCTGGGATTTAACTCCTTTTCTGAAGTGAAACACACAGCATAGTTTTCATCCATGTATCACACTCTGCTTTAGAAGGAGAAGCACGCTCTTGCTTTCTAGAGTCTCTAAGACAGCAGGAAACGTGAGTGTGCTGAGAAAAGAAAACGGTGTTTCCTACACAGACGGACCATATCTAGTCCAAATCTGCTTCTTAAACTGATACACAGCACTGGTCCTCTAACATCCTATGCTTGTCCGTTAAGATGAGAAACGTGTGAGCTTCATGAACGATGTAGTTCGTTTGAGCAGAAAAGTGACTGCCATTACCTGAATTGAAGTCTTGCTTGTAGGAAGACTCAGAGCCTGGGATTTAACTCCATTTCTGAAGTAAAACACACAGCAGTGTAATCATCTATTGATCACACTCTGCTTTAGAACAAGAAGCACACTCTTGCTTTCTAGAGTCTCTAATACAGCAGGAAAAGTGATTTTGCTTAGAACAAAAGAACGGTGTTTCCTACACATACGGACATTATATACTCCAACTCTGCTTTGAAACTGATACAAAGCACTGGTCCTCTAACATCCAATGCTTGTCTGTTAAGATGAGAATCGTGTGAGCTTTGTGAACGATATAGTTGTTTTGAACTGAAAAGTGACTGCCCTTCCCTGAAACGAAGTCTTGCTTGGAGGAAGACTCAGAGCCTGGGATTTAACTCCATTTCTGAAGTGAAACACACAGCATAGTTCTCATCCATGGATCACACTCTGCTTTAGAGCCAGAAGCACACTCTTGCTTTCTAGAGTCTCTAAGACAGCAGGAAATCTGAGTGTGCCCAGAACAAAAGAACGGTGTTTCCTACACATACAGACTATATGTAGTCCAAAACTTCTTCTGAAACTGATACAAAGCACTGGTCCTCTAACATCCTATGCTTGTCTGTTAAGATGAGAAACGTGTGAGCTTCATGAATGATGTAGTTCGTTTGAGCAGAAAAGTGACTGCCCTTACCTGAATTGAAGTCTTGCTTGTAGGAAGACTCAGAGCCTGGGATTTAACTCCATTTCTGAAGTAAAACACACAGCAGTGTAATCATCGATTGATCACACTCTGCTTTAGAACAAGAAGCACATTCTTGCTTTCTAGAGTCTCTAATACAGCAGGAAACGTAATTTTGCTTAGAACAAAAGAACGGTGTTAACTAAACATTCGGACATTATATACTCCAACTCTGCTTTGAAACTGATACAAAGCACTGGTCCTCTAACATCCAATGCTTGTCTGTTAAGATGAGAATCGTGTGAGCTTTGTGAACGATATAGTTGTTTTGAACTGAAAAGTGACTGCTCTTACCTGAAAAGAAGTCTTGCTTGTAGGAAGACACAGAGCCTGGGATTTAAGTCCATTTCTGAAGGGAAACACACAGCATAGTTCTCATCCATGGATCACACTCTGCTTTAGAGCAAGTAGCACACTCTTGCTTTCTAGAGTCTCTAAGACAGCAGGAAATCTGAGTGTGCCCAGAACAATAGAACGGTGTTTCCTACACATACGGACTATATGTAGTCCAAAATTTCTTCTGAAACTGATAGAATGCACTGGTCCTCTAACATCCAATGCTTGTCAGTTAAGATGAGAAACGTGTGAGCTTCGTGAAAGATGTAGTTCGTTTGAGCAGAAAAGTGATTGCCCTTACCTGAAACGAAGTCTTGCTTGTAGGGAGACTCAGAGCCTGGGATTTAACTCCTTTTCTGAAGTGAAACACACAGCATAGTTTTCATCCATGGATCACACTCTGCTTTAGAAGGAGAAGCACGCTCTTGCTTTCTAGAGTCTCTAAGACAGCAGGAAACGTGAGTGTGCTGAGAAAAAAAAACGGTGTTTCCTACACAGACTGACCATATCTAGTCCAAATCTGCTTCTTAAACTGATACACAGCACTGGTCCTCTAACATCCTATGCTTGTCCATTAAGATGAGAAACGTGTGAGCTTCATGAACGATGTAGTTCGTTTGAGCAGAAAAGTGACTGCCCTTACCTGAATTGAAGTCTTGCTTGAAGGAAGACTCAGAACCTGGGATTTAACTCCATTTCTGAAGTAAAACACACAGCAGTGTAATCATCCATTGATCACCCTCTGCTTTAGAACAAGAAGCACACTCTTGCTTTCTAGAGTCTCTAATACAGCAGGAAACGTGATTTTGCTTAGAACAAAAGAACGGTGTTTCCTACACATACGGACATTATATACTCCAACTCTGCTTTGAAACTGATACAAAGCACTGGTCCTCTAACATCCAATGCTTGTCTGTTAAGATGAGAATCGTGTGAGCTTTGTGAACGATATAGTTGTTTTGAACTGAAAAGTGACTGCCCTTCCCTGAAACGAAGTCTTGCTTGGAGGAAGACTCAGAGCCTGGGATTTAACTCCATTTCTGAAGTGAAACACACAGCATAGTTCTCATCCATGGATCACACTCTGCTTTAGAGCCAGAAGCACACTCTTGCTTTCTAGAGTCTCTAAGACAGCAGGAAATCTGAGTGTGCCCAGAACAAAAGAACGGTGTTTCCTACACATACAGACTATATGTAGTCCAAAACTTCTTCTGCAACTGATACAAAGCACTGGTCCTCTAACATCCTATGCTTGTCTGTTAAGATGAGAAACGTGTGAGCTTCATGAACGATGTAGTTCGTTTGAGCAGAAAAGTGACTGCCCTTACCTGAATTGAAGTCTTGCTTGTAGGAAGACTCAGAGCCTGGGATTTAACTCCATTTCTGAAGTAAAACACACAGCAGTGTAATCATCGATTGATCACACTCTGCTTTAGAACAAGAAGCACACTCTTGCTTTCTAGAGTCTCTAATACAGCAGGAAACGTGATTTTGCTTAGAACAAAAGAACGGTGTTTCCTACACATACGGACATTATATACTCCAACTCTGCTTTGAAACTGATACAAAGCACTGGTCCTCTAACATCCAATGCTTGTCTGTTAAGATGAGAATCGTGTGAGCTTTGTGAACGATATAGTTGTTTTGAACTGAAAAGTGACTGCTCTTACCTGAAAAGAAGTCTTGCTTGGAGGAAGACTCAGAGCCTGGGATTTAACTCCATTTCTGAAGTGAAACACACAGCATAGTTCTCATCCATGGATCACACTCTGCTTTAGAGCCAGAAGCACACTCTTGCTTTCTAGAGTCTCTAAGACAGCAGGAAACGTGAGTGTGCTGATAACAAAAGAACGGTGTTTCCTACACATACGGACCATATCTAGTCCAAATCTGCTTCTTAAACTGAAACAAAGCACTGGTCCTCTAACATCCAATGCTTGTCTGTCAAGATGAGAAACGTGTGAGCTTTGTGAACGATATAGTTCCTTTGAACTGAAAAGTGACTGCTCTTACCTGAAAAGAAGTCTTGCTTGTAGGAAGACACAGAGCCTGGGATTTAAGTCCATTTCTGAAGGGAAACACACAGCATAGTTCTCATCCATGGATCACACTCTGCTTTAGAGCAAGAAGCACACTCTTGATTTCTAGAGTCTCTAAGACAGCAGGAAATCTGAGTGTGCCCAGAACAAAAGAACGGTGTTTCCTACACATACGGACTATATGTAGTCCAAAATTTCTTCTGAAACTGATAGAATGCACTGGTCCTCTAACATCCAATGCTTTCAGTTAAGATGAGAAACGTGTGAGCTTCGTGAAAGATATAGTTCGTTTGAGCAGAAAAGTGATTGCCCTTACCTGAAACGAAGTCTTGCTTGTAGGGAGACTCAGAGCCTGGGATTTAACTCCTTTTCTGAAGTGAAACACACAGCATAGTTTTCATCCATGGATCACACTCTGCTTTAGAAGGAGAAGCACGCTCTTGCTTTCTAGAGTCTCTAAGACAGCAGGAAACGTGAGTGTGCTGAGAAAAAAAAAAACGGTTTTTCCTACACAGACTGACCATATCTAGCCCTAATCTGCTTCTTAAACTGATACAAAGCACTGGTCCTCTAACATCCTATGCTTGTCTGTTAAGATGAGAAACGTGTGAGCTTCATGAACGATGTAGTTCGTTTGAGTAGAAAAGTGACTGCCCTTACCTGAATTGAAGTCTTGCTTGTAGGAAGACTCAGAGCCTGGGATTTAACTCCATTTCTGAAGTAAAACACACAGCAGTGTAATCATCCATTGATCACACTCTGCTTTAGAACAAGAAGCACACTCTTGCTTTCTAGAGTCTCTAATACAGCAGGAAACATGATTTTGCTTAGAACAAAAGAACGGTGTTTCCTACACATACGGACATTATATACTCCAACTCTGCTTCTGAAACTGATACAAAGCACTGGTCCTCTAACATCCAATGCTTGTCTGTTAAGGTGAGAAACGTGTGAGCTTCGTGAACGATGTAGTTCGTTTGAGCAGAAAAGTGACTGCCCTTACTTGAAACGAAGTCTTGCTTGGAGGAAGACTCAGAACCTGGGATTTAACTCCAATTCCGAAGTGAAACACACAGCATAGTTTTCATCCATGGATCACACTCTGCTTTAGAATGAGAAGCACGCTCTTGCTTTCTAGAGTCTCTAAGACAGCAGGAAACGTGAGTGTGCTGAGAACAAAAGAACGGTGTTTCCTACACATACGGACCATATCTAGTCCAAATCTGCTTCTTAAACTGATACAAAGCACTGGTCCTCTAACATCCAATGCTTGTCTGTTAAGATGAGAAACGTGTGAGCTTTGTGAATGATATAGTTCCTCTGAACTGAAAAGTGACTGCCCTTACCCGAAAAGAAGTCTTGCTTGTAGGAAGACACAGAGCCTGGGATTTAAGTCCATTTCTGAAGGGAAACACACAGCATAGTTCTCATCCATGGACCACGCTCTGCTTTAGAGCGAGAAGCACACTCTTGCTTTCTAGAGTCTCTAATACAGCAGGAAATCTGAGTGTGCCCAGAACAAAAGAACGGTGTTTCCTACACATAGGGACCATATGTAGTCCAAATCTGCTTCTGAAACTGACACAAAGCACTGACCGTCTAACATCCAATGCTTGTCAGTTAAGATGGGAAACGTGTGAGCTTCATGAACGATGTAGTTCGTTTGAGCAGAAAAGTGACTGCCCTTACATGAATTGAAGTCTTGCCTGTAGGAAGACACAGAGCAAGGATTTAACTCCATTTCTGAAGGGAAACACACAGCATAGTTCTCATCCATGGATCACACTCTGCTTTAGAGCGAGAAACACGTTCTTGCTTTCTAAAGTCTCTAAGACAGCAGGAAATCTGAGTTTGCCCAGAACAAAAGAACGGTGTTTCCTACACATACGGACTATATGTAGTCCAAAACTTCTTCTGAAACTGATACAAAGCACTGGTCCTCTAACATCCTATGCTTGTCTGTTAAGATGAGAAACGTGTGAGCTTCATGAACGATGTAGTTCGTTTGAGCAGAAAAGTGACTGCCCTTACCTGAATTGAAGTCTTGCTTGTAGGAAGACTCAGAGCCTGGGATTTAACTCCATTTCTGAAGTAAAACACACAGCAGTGTAATCATCGATTGATCACACTCTGCTTTAGAACAAGAAGCACATTCTTGCTTTCTAGAGTCTCTAATACAGCAGGAAACGTAATTTTGCTTAGAACAAAAGAACGGTGTTAACTAAACATTCGGACATTATATACTCCAACTCTGCTTTGAAACTGATACAAAGCACTGGTCCTCTAACATCCAATGCTTGTCTGTTAAGATGAGAATCGTGTGAGCTTTGTGAACGATATAGTTGTTTTGAACTGAAAAGTGACTGCTCTTACCTGAAAAGAAGTCTTGCTTGTAGGAAGACACAGAGCCTGGGATTTAAGTCCATTTCTGAAGGGAAACACACAGCATAGTTCTCATCCATGGATCACACTCTGCTTTAGAGCAAGTAGCACACTCTTGCTTTCTAGAGTCTCTAAGACAGCAGGAAATCTGAGTGTGCCCAGAACAAAAGAACGGTGTTTCCTACACATACGGACTATATGTAGTCCAAAATTTCTTCTGAAACTGATAGAATGCACTGGTCCTCTAACATCCAATGCTTGTCAGTTAAGATGAGAAACGTGTGAGCTTCGTGAAAGATGTAGTTCGTTTGAGCAGAAAAGTGATTGCCCTTACCTGAAACGAAGTCTTGCTTGTAGGGAGACTCAGAGCCTGGGATTTAACTCCTTTTCTGAAGTGAAACACACAGCATAGTTTTCATCCATGGATCACACTCTGCTTTAGAAGGAGAAGCACGCTCTTGCTTTCTAGAGTCTCTAAGACAGCAGGAAACGTGAGTGTGCTGAGAAAAAAAAACGGTGTTTCCTACACAGACTGACCATATCTAGTCCAAATCTGGTTCTTAAACTGATACACAGCACTGGTCCTCTAACATCCTATGCTTGTCCATTAAGATGAGAAACGTGTGAGCTTCATGAACGATGTAGTTCGTTTGAGCAGAAAAGTGACTGCCCTTACCTGAATTGAAGTCTTGCTTGAAGGAAGACTCAGAACCTGGGATTTAACTCCATTTCTGAAGTAAAACACACAGCAGTGTAATCATCCATTGATCACCCTCTGCTTTAGAACAAGAAGCACACTCTTGCTTTCTAGAGTCTCTAATACAGCAGGAAACGTGATTTTGCTTAGAACAAAAGAACGGTGTTTCCTACACATACGGACATTATATACTCCAACTCTGCTTTGAAACTGATACAAAGCACTGGTCCTCTAACATCCAATGCTTGTCTGTTAAGATGAGAATCGTGTGAGCTTTGTGAATGATATAGTTGTTTTGAACTGAAAAGTGACTGCCCTTCCCTGAAACGAAGTCTTGCTTGGAGGAAGACTCAGAGCCTGGGATTTAACTCCATTTCTGAAGTGAAACACACAGCATAGTTCTCATCCATGGATCACACTCTGCTTTAGAGCCAGAAGCACACTCTTGCTTTCTAGAGTCTCTAAGACAGCAGGAAATCTGAGTGTGCCCAGAACAAAAGAACGGTGTTTCCTACACATACAGACTATATGTAGTCCAAAACTTCTTCTGAAACTGATACAAAGCACTGGTCCTCTAACATCCTATGCTTGTCTGTTAAGATGAGAAACGTGTGAGCTTCATGAACGATGTAGTTCGTTTGAGCAGAAAAGTGACTGCCCTTACCTGAATTGAAGTCTTGCTTGTAGGAAGACTCAGAGCCTGGGATTTAACTCCATTTCTGAAGTAAAACACACAGCAGTGTAATCATCGATTGATCACACTCTGCTTTAGAACAAGAAGCACACTCTTGCTTTCTAGAGTCTCTAATACAGCAGGAAACGTGATTTTGCTTAGAACAAAAGAACGGTGTTTCCTACACATACGGACATTATATACTCCAACTCTGCTTTGAAACTGATACAAAGCACTGGTCCTCTAACATCCAATGCTTGTCTGTTAAGATGAGAATCGTGTGAGCTTTGTGAACGATATAGTTGTTTTGAACTGAAAAGTGACTGCTCTTACCTGAAAAGAAGTCTTGCTTGTAGGAAGACACAGAGCCTAGGATTTTAGTCCATTTCTGAAGTGAAACACACAGCATAGTTTTCATCCATGGATCACACTCTGCTTTAGAACGAGAAGCACGCTCTTGCTTTCTAGAGTCTCTAAGACAGCAGGAAACGTGAGTGTGCTGATAACAAAAGAACGGTGTTTCCTACACATACGGACCATATCTAGTCCAAATCTGCTTCTTAAACTGAAACAAAGCACTGGTCCTCTAACATCCAATGCTTGTCTGTCAAGATGAGAAACGTGTGAGCTTTGTGAACGATATAGTTCCTTTGAACTGAAAAGTGACTGCTCTTACCTGAAAAGAAGTCTTGCTTGTAGGAAGACACAGAGCCTGGGATTTAAGTCCATTTCTGAAGGGAAACACACAGCATAGTTCTCATCCATGGATCACACTCTGCTTTAGAGCAAGAAGCACACTCTTGATTTCTAGAGTCTCTAAGACAGCAGGAAATCTGAGTGTGCCCAGAACAAAAGAACGGTGTTTCCTACACATACGGACTATATGTAGTCCAAAATTTCTTCTGAAACTGATAGAATGCACTGGTCCTCTAACATCCAATGCTTTCAGTTAAGATGAGAAACGTGTGAGCTTCGTGAAAGATATAGTTCGTTTGAGCAGAAAAGTGATTGCCCTTACCTGAAACGAAGTCTTGCTTGTAGGGAGACTCAGAGCCTGGGATTTAACTCCTTTTCTGAAGTGAAACACACAGCATAGTTTTCATCCATGGATCACACTCTGCTTTAGAAGGAGAAGCACGCTCTTGCTTTCTAGAGTCTCTAAGACAGCAGGAAACGTGAGTGTGCGGAGAAAAAAAAAAACGGTTTTTCCTACACAGACTGACCATATCTAGCCCTAATCTGCTTCTTAAACTGATACAAAGCACTGGTCCTCTAACATCCTATGCTTGTCTGTTAAGATGAGAAACGTGTGAGCTTCATGAACGATGTAGTTCGTTTGAGCAGAAAAGTGACTGCCCTTACCTGAATTGAAGTCTTGCTTGTAGGAAGACTCAGAGCCTGGGATTTAACTCCATTTCTGAAGTAAAACACACAGCAGTGTAATCATCCATTGATCACACTCTGCTTTAGAACAAGAAGCACACTCTTGCTTTCTAGAGTCTCTAATACAGCAGGAAACATGATTTTGCTTAGAACAAAAGAACGGTGTTTCCTACACATACGGACATTATATACTCCAACTCTGCTTCTGAAACTGATACAAAGCACTGGTCCTCTAACATCCAATGCTTGTCTGTTAAGGTGAGAAACGTGTGAGCTTCGTGAACGATGTAGTTCGTTTGAGCAGAAAAGTGACTGCCCTTACTTGAAACGAAGTCTTGCTTGGAGGAAGACTCAGAACCTGGGATTTAACTCCAATTCCGAAGTGAAACACACAGCATAGTTCTCATCCATGGATCACACTCTGCTTTAGAGCAAGAAGCACACTCTTTCTTTCTAGAGTCTCTAAGACAGCAGGAAATCTGAGTGTGCCCAGAACAAAAGAACAGTGTTTCCTACACATACGGACTATATGTAGTCCAAAACTTCTTCTGAAACTGATAGAATGCACTGGTCCTCTAACATCCAATGCTTGTCAGTTAAGATGAGAAACGTGTGAGCTTCATGAACGATGTAGTTCGTTTGAGCACAAAAGTTACTGCCCTTACCTGAATTGAAGTCTTGCTTGTAGGAAGACTCAGAGCCTGGGATTTAACTCCACTTCTGAAGTGAAACACACAGCAGTGTTCTCATCCATTGATGACACTCTGCTTTAGAACAAGAAGCACGCTCTTGCTTTCTAGAGTCTCTAACACAGCAGGAAACGTGAGTGTGCTGAGAACAAAAGATCGGTTTTTCCTACACATACGGCCATATCTATTCCAACTCTGCTTCTCAAACTGATACAAAGCACTGACCCACTAACATCCAATGCTTGTCAGTTAAGATGGGAAACGTGTGAGCTTCATGAACGATGTAGTTCCTTTGAGCAGAAAAATGACAGCCCTTACATGAATTGAAGTCTTGCTTGTAGGAAGATCAGAGCCTGGGATTTAACGCCATTTCTGAAGTAAAACACACAGCAGTGTAATCATCCATTGAACACACTCTGCTTTAGAACAAGAAGCACACTCTTGCTTTCTAGAGTCTCTAATACAGCAGGAAACGTGATTTTGCTGAGAACAAAAGAACGGTGTTTCCTACACATACGGACATTATATAGTCCAACTCTGCTTCTGAAACTGATAAAAATCACTGGTCCTCTAACATCCAATGCTTGTCTGTTAAGGTGAGAAACGTGTGAGCTTCTGGAACGATGTAGTTCGTTTGAGCAGAAAAGTGACTTCCCTTACCTGAAACGAAGTCTTGCTTGTAGGAAGACTCAGAGCCTGGGATTTAACTCCATTTCTGAAGGCAAACACACAGCATAGTTCTCATCCATGGATCACACTCTGCTTTTAGAGCGAGAAGCACGCTCTTGCTTTCTAGAGTCTCTAAGACAGCAGGAAACGTGAGTGTGCTGAGAACAAAAAAACCGTGTTTCCTACACTTATGGACCATATCTAGTCCAACTCTGCTTCTGAAACTGATACAATGCACTCGTCCTCTAACATCCAATGCTTGTCAGTTAAGATGAGAAACGTGTGAGCTTCTGAAACGATGTAGTTCGTTTGAGCAGAAAAGTGACTGCCCTTACCTGAATCGAAGTCTTGCTTGTAGGAAGACTCAGAGCCTGGGATTTAAGTCCATTTCTGAAGGGAAACACACAGCATAGTTCTCATCCATGGATCCCAATCTGCTTTAGAGCAAGAAGCACACACTTGCTTTCTAGAGTCTCTAATACAGCAGGAAATCTGAGTGGGCCCAGAATAAAAGAATGGTGTTTCCTACACATACGGACCATATGTAGTCCAAATCTGCTTCTAAAACTGATACAAAGCACTGACCCTCTAACATTAAATGCTTTTCTGTTAAGATGAGAAACGTGTGAGCTTCATGAACGATGTAGTTCGTTTGAGCACAAAAGTGACTGCCCTTACCTGAATTGAAATCTTGCTTGTAGGAAGACTCAGAGCCTGGGATTTAACTCCATTACTGAAGTGAAACACACAGCAGTGTTCTCATCCATTGATGACACTCTGCTTTAGAACAAGAAGCACGCTCTTGCTTTCTAGAGTCTCTAACAGAGCAGGAAACGTGAGTGTGCTGAGAACAAAAGATCGGTTTTTCCTACACATACGGACCATATCTATTCCAACTCTGCTTCTGAAACTGATACAAAGCACTGACCCACTAACATCCAATGCTTGTCAGTTAAGATGGGAAACGTGTGAGCTTCATGAACGATGTAGTTCCTTTGAGCAGAAAAATGACAGCCCTTACATGAATTGAAGTCTTGCTTGTAGGAAGATCAGAGCCTGGGATTTAACGCCATTTCTGAAGTAAAACACACAGCAGTGTAATCATCCATTGATCACACTCTGCTTTAGAACAAGAAGCACACTCTTGCTTTCTAGAGTCTCTAAGACAGCAGGAAACGTGATTTTGCTGAGAACAAAAGAACGGTGTTTCCTACACATACGGACATTATATACTCCAACTCTGCTTTGAAACTGATACAAAGCACTGGTCCTCTAACATCCAATGCTTGTCTGTTAAGATGAGAATCGTGTGAGCTTTGTGAACGATATAGTTGTTTTGAACTGAAAAGTGACTGCCCTTCCCTGAAACGAAGTCTTGCTTGGAGGAAGACTCAGAGCCTGGGATTTAACTCCATTTCTGAGGTGAAACACACAGCATAGTTCTCATCCATGGATCACACTCTGCTTTAGAGCCAGAAGCACACTCTTGCTTTCTAGAGTCTCTAAGACAGCAGGAAATCTGAGTGTGCCCAGAACAAAGAACGGTGTTTCCTACACATACAGACTATATGTAGTCCAAAACTTCTTCTGAAACTGATAGAATGCACTGGTCCTCTAAGATCCAATGCTTGTCAGTTAAGATGAGAAACGTGTGAGCTTCGTGAAAGATGTAGTTCGTTTGAGCAGAAAAGTGACTGCCCTTACCTGAAACGAAGCCTTGCTTGTAGGGAGACTCAGAGCCTGGGATTTAACTCCTTTTCTGAAGTGAAACACACAGCATAGTTTTCATCCATGGATCACACTCTGCTTTAGAAGGAGAAGCACGCTCTTGCTTTCTAGAGTCTCTAAGACAGCAGGAAACGTGAGTGTGCTGAGAAAAAAAAAAACGGTTTTTCCTACACAGACTGACCATATCTAGCCCTAATCTGCTTCTTAAACTGATACAAAGCACTGGTCCTCTAACATCCTATGCTTGTCTGTTAAGATGAGAAACGTGTGAGCTTCATGAACGATGTAGTTCGTTTGAGTAGAAAAGTGACTGCCCTTACCTGAATTGAAGTCTTGCTTGTAGGAAGACTCAGAGCCTGGGATTTAACTCCATTTCTGAAGTAAAACACACAGCAGTGTAATCATCCATTGATCACACTCTGCTTTAGAACAAGAAGCACACTCTTGCTTTCTAGAGTCTCTAATACAGCAGGAAACATGATTTTGCTTAGAACAAAAGAACGGTGTTTCCTACACATACGGACATTATATACTCCAACTCTGCTTCTGAAACTGATACAAAGCACTGGTCCTCTAACATCCAATGCTTGTCTGTTAAGGTGAGAAACGTGTGAGCTTCGTGAACGATGTAGTTCGTTTGAGCAGAAAAGTGACTGCCCTTACTTGAAACGAAGTCTTGCTTGGAGGAAGACTCAGAACCTGGGATTTAACTCCAATTCCGAAGTGAAACACACAGCATAGTTTTCATCCATGGATCACACTCTGCTTTAGAATGAGAAGCACGCTCTTGCTTTCTAGAGTCTCTAAGACAGCAGGAAACGTGAGTGTGCTGAGAACAAAAGAACGGTGTTTCCTACACATACGGACCATATCTAGTCCAAATCTGCTTCTTAAACTGATACAAAGCACTGGTCCTCTAACATCCAATGCTTGTCTGTTAAGATGAGAAACGTGTGAGCTTTGTGAATGATATAGTTCCTCTGAACTGAAAAGTGACTGCCCTTACCCGAAAAGAAGTCTTGCTTGTAGGAAGACACAGAGCCTGGGATTTAAGTCCATTTCTGAAGGGAAACACACAGCATAGTTCTCATCCATGGACCACGCTCTGCTTTAGAGCGAGAAGCACACTCTTGCTTTCTAGAGTCTCTAATACAGCAGGAAATCTGAGTGTGCCCAGAACAAAAGAACGGTGTTTCCTACACATAGGGACCATATGTAGTCCAAATCTGCTTCTGAAACTGACACAAAGCACTGACCGTCTAACATCCAATGCTTGTCAGTTAAGATGGGAAACGTGTGAGCTTCATGAACGATGTAGTTCGTTTGAGCAGAAAAGTGACTGCCCTTACATGAATTGAAGTCTTGCCTGTAGGAAGACACAGAGCAAGGATTTAACTCCATTTCTGAAGGGAAACACACAGCATAGTTCTCATCCATGGATCACACTCTGCTTTAGAGCGAGAAACACGTTCTTGCTTTCTAAAGTCTCTAAGACAGCAGGAAATCTGAGTTTGCCCAGAACAAAAGAACGGTGTTTCCTACACATACGGACTATATGTAGTCCAAAACTTCTTCTGAAACTGATACAAAGCACTGGTCCTCTAACATCCTATGCTTGTCTGTTAAGATGAGAAACGTGTGAGCTTCATGAACGATGTAGTTCGTTTGAGCAGAAAAGTGACTGCCCTTACCTGAATTGAAGTCTTGCTTGTAGGAAGACTCAGAGCCTGGGATTTAACTCCATTTCTGAAGTAAAACACACAGCAGTGTAATCATCGATTGATCACACTCTGCTTTAGAACAAGAAGCACATTCTTGCTTTCTAGAGTCTCTAATACAGCAGGAAACGTAATTTTGCTTAGAACAAAAGAACGGTGTTAACTAAACATTCGGACATTATATACTCCAACTCTGCTTTGAAACTGATACAAAGCACTGGTCCTCTAACATCCAATGCTTGTCTGTTAAGATGAGAATCGTGTGAGCTTTGTGAACGATATAGTTGTTTTGAACTGAAAAGTGACTGCTCTTACCTGAAAAGAAGTCTTGCTTGTAGGAAGACACAGAGCCTGGGATTTAAGTCCATTTCTGAAGGGAAACACACAGCATAGTTCTCATCCATGGATCACACTCTGCTTTAGAGCAAGTAGCACACTCTTGCTTTCTAGAGTCTCTAAGACAGCAGGAAATCTGAGTGTGCCCAGAACAAAAGAACGGTGTTTCCTACACATACGGACTATATGTAGTCCAAAATTTCTTCTGAAACTGATAGAATGCACTGGTCCTCTAACATCCAATGCTTGTCAGTTAAGATGAGAAACGTGTGAGCTTCGTGAAAGATGTAGTTCGTTTGAGCAGAAAAGTGATTGCCCTTACCTGAAACGAAGTCTTGCTTGTAGGGAGACTCAGAGCCTGGGATTTAACTCCTTTTCTGAAGTGAAACACACAGCATAGTTTTCATCCATGGATCACACTCTGCTTTAGAAGGAGAAGCACGCTCTTGCTTTCTAGAGTCTCTAAGACAGCAGGAAACGTGAGTGTGCTGAGAAAAAAAAACGGTGTTTCCTACACAGACTGACCATATCTAGTCCAAATCTGGTTCTTAAACTGATACACAGCACTGGTCCTCTAACATCCTATGCTTGTCCATTAAGATGAGAAACGTGTGAGCTTCATGAACGATGTAGTTCGTTTGAGCAGAAAAGTGACTGCCCTTACCTGAATTGAAGTCTTGCTTGAAGGAAGACTCAGAACCTGGGATTTAACTCCATTTCTGAAGTAAAACACACAGCAGTGTAATCATCCATTGATCACCCTCTGCTTTAGAACAAGAAGCACACTCTTGCTTTCTAGAGTCTCTAATACAGCAGGAAACGTGATTTTGCTTAGAACAAAAGAACGGTGTTTCCTACACATACGGACATTATATACTCCAACTCTGCTTTGAAACTGATACAAAGCACTGGTCCTCTAACATCCAATGCTTGTCTGTTAAGATGAGAATCGTGTGAGCTTTGTGAATGATATAGTTGTTTTGAACTGAAAAGTGACTGCCCTTCCCTGAAACGAAGTCTTGCTTGGAGGAAGACTCAGAGCCTGGGATTTAACTCCATTTCTGAAGTGAAACACACAGCATAGTTCTCATCCATGGATCACACTCTGCTTTAGAGCCAGAAGCACACTCTTGCTTTCTAGAGTCTCTAAGACAGCAGGAAATCTGAGTGTGCCCAGAACAAAAGAACGGTGTTTCCTACACATACAGACTATATGTAGTCCAAAACTTCTTCTGAAACTGATACAAAGCACTGGTCCTCTAACATCCTATGCTTGTCTGTTAAGATGAGAAACGTGTGAGCTTCATGAACGATGTAGTTCGTTTGAGCAGAAAAGTGACTGCCCTTACCTGAATTGAAGTCTTGCTTGTAGGAAGACTCAGAGCCTGGGATTTAACTCCATTTCTGAAGTAAAACACACAGCAGTGTAATCATCGATTGATCACACTCTGCTTTAGAACAAGAAGCACACTCTTGCTTTCTAGAGTCTCTAATACAGCAGGAAACGTGATTTTGCTTAGAACAAAAGAACGGTGTTTCCTACACATACGGACATTATATACTCCAACTCTGCTTTGAAACTGATACAAAGCACTGGTCCTCTAACATCCAATGCTTGTCTGTTAAGATGAGAATCGTGTGAGCTTTGTGAACGATATAGTTGTTTTGAACTGAAAAGTGACTGCTCTTACCTGAAAAGAAGTCTTGCTTGTAGGAAGACACAGAGCCTAGGATTTAAGTCCATTTCTGAAGTGAAACACACAGCATAGTTTTCATCCATGGATCACACTCTGCTTTAGAACGAGAAGCACGCTCTTGCTTTCTAGAGTCTCTAAGACAGCAGGAAACGTGAGTGTGCTGATAACAAAAGAACGGTGTTTCCTACACATACGGACCATATCTAGTCCAAATCTGCTTCTTAAACTGAAACAAAGCACTGGTCCTCTAACATCCAATGCTTGTCTGTCAAGATGAGAAACGTGTGAGCTTTGTGAACGATATAGTTCCTTTGAACTGAAAAGTGACTGCTCTTACCTGAAAAGAAGTCTTGCTTGTAGGAAGACACAGAGCCTGGGATTTAAGTCCATTTCTGAAGGGAAACACACAGCATAGTTCTCATCCATGGATCACACTCTGCTTTAGAGCAAGAAGCACACTCTTGATTTCTAGAGTCTCTAAGACAGCAGGAAATCTGAGTGTGCCCAGAACAAAAGAACGGTGTTTCCTACACATACGGACTATATGTAGTCCAAAATTTCTTCTGAAACTGATAGAATGCACTGGTCCTCTAACATCCAATGCTTTCAGTTAAGATGAGAAACGTGTGAGCTTCGTGAAAGATATAGTTCGTTTGAGCAGAAAAGTGATTGCCCTTACCTGAAACGAAGTCTTGCTTGTAGGGAGACTCAGAGCCTGGGATTTAACTCCTTTTCTGAAGTGAAACACACAGCATAGTTTTCATCCATGGATCACACTCTGCTTTAGAAGGAGAAGCACGCTCTTGCTTTCTAGAGTCTCTAAGACAGCAGGAAACGTGAGTGTGCGGAGAAAAAAAAAAACGGTTTTTCCTACACAGACTGACCATATCTAGCCCTAATCTGCTTCTTAAACTGATACAAAGCACTGGTCCTCTAACATCCTATGCTTGTCTGTTAAGATGAGAAACGTGTGAGCTTCATGAACGATGTAGTTCGTTTGAGCAGAAAAGTGACTGCCCTTACCTGAATTGAAGTCTTGCTTGTAGGAAGACTCAGAGCCTGGGATTTAACTCCATTTCTGAAGTAAAACACACAGCAGTGTAATCATCCATTGATCACACTCTGCTTTAGAACAAGAAGCACACTCTTGCTTTCTAGAGTCTCTAATACAGCAGGAAACATGATTTTGCTTAGAACAAAAGAACGGTGTTTCCTACACATACGGACATTATATACTCCAACTCTGCTTCTGAAACTGATACAAAGCACTGGTCCTCTAACATCCAATGCTTGTCTGTTAAGGTGAGAAACGTGTGAGCTTCGTGAACGATGTAGTTCGTTTGAGCAGAAAAGTGACTGCCCTTACTTGAAACGAAGTCTTGCTTGGAGGAAGACTCAGAACCTGGGATTTAACTCCAATTCCGAAGTGAAACACACAGCATAGTTCTCATCCATGGATCACACTCTGCTTTAGAGCAAGAAGCACACTCTTTCTTTCTAGAGTCTCTAAGACAGCAGGAAATCTGAGTGTGCCCAGAACAAAAGAACAGTGTTTCCTACACATACGGACTATATGTAGTCCAAAACTTCTTCTGAAACTGATAGAATGCACTGGTCCTCTAACATCCAATGCTTGTCAGTTAAGATGAGAAACGTGTGAGCTTCATGAACGATGTAGTTCGTTTGAGCACAAAAGTTACTGCCCTTACCTGAATTGAAGTCTTGCTTGTAGGAAGACTCAGAGCCTGGGATTTAACTCCACTTCTGAAGTGAAACACACAGCAGTGTTCTCATCCATTGATGACACTCTGCTTTAGAACAAGAAGCACGCTCTTGCTTTCTAGAGTCTCTAACACAGCAGGAAACGTGAGTGTGCTGAGAACAAAAGATCGGTTTTTCCTACACATACGGCCATATCTATTCCAACTCTGCTTCTCAAACTGATACAAAGCACTGACCCACTAACATCCAATGCTTGTCAGTTAAGATGGGAAACGTGTGAGCTTCATGAACGATGTAGTTCCTTTGAGCAGAAAAATGACAGCCCTTACATGAATTGAAGTCTTGCTTGTAGGAAGATCAGAGCCTGGGATTTAACGCCATTTCTGAAGTAAAACACACAGCAGTGTAATCATCCATTGAACACACTCTGCTTTAGAACAAGAAGCACACTCTTGCTTTCTAGAGTCTCTAATACAGCAGGAAACGTGATTTTGCTGAGAACAAAAGAACGGTGTTTCCTACACATACGGACATTATATAGTCCAACTCTGCTTCTGAAACTGATAAAAATCACTGGTCCTCTAACATCCAATGCTTGTCTGTTAAGGTGAGAAACGTGTGAGCTTCTGGAACGATGTAGTTCGTTTGAGCAGAAAAGTGACTTCCCTTACCTGAAACGAAGTCTTGCTTGTAGGAAGACTCAGAGCCTGGGATTTAACTCCATTTCTGAAGGCAAACACACAGCATAGTTCTCATCCATGGATCACACTCTGCTTTTAGAGCGAGAAGCACGCTCTTGCTTTCTAGAGTCTCTAAGACAGCAGGAAACGTGAGTGTGCTGAGAACAAAAAAACCGTGTTTCCTACACTTATGGACCATATCTAGTCCAACTCTGCTTCTGAAACTGATACAATGCACTCGTCCTCTAACATCCAATGCTTGTCAGTTAAGATGAGAAACGTGTGAGCTTCTGAAACGATGTAGTTCGTTTGAGCAGAAAAGTGACTGCCCTTACCTGAATCGAAGTCTTGCTTGTAGGAAGACTCAGAGCCTGGGATTTAAGTCCATTTCTGAAGGGAAACACACAGCATAGTTCTCATCCATGGATCCCAATCTGCTTTAGAGCAAGAAGCACACACTTGCTTTCTAGAGTCTCTAATACAGCAGGAAATCTGAGTGGGCCCAGAATAAAAGAATGGTGTTTCCTACACATACGGACCATATGTAGTCCAAATCTGCTTCTAAAACTGATACAAAGCACTGACCCTCTAACATTAAATGCTTTTCTGTTAAGATGAGAAACGTGTGAGCTTCATGAACGATGTAGTTCGTTTGAGCACAAAAGTGACTGCCCTTACCTGAATTGAAATCTTGCTTGTAGGAAGACTCAGAGCCTGGGATTTAACTCCATTACTGAAGTGAAACACACAGCAGTGTTCTCATCCATTGATGACACTCTGCTTTAGAACAAGAAGCACGCTCTTGCTTTCTAGAGTCTCTAACAGAGCAGGAAACGTGAGTGTGCTGAGAACAAAAGATCGGTTTTTCCTACACATACGGACCATATCTATTCCAACTCTGCTTCTGAAACTGATACAAAGCACTGACCCACTAACATCCAATGCTTGTCAGTTAAGATGGGAAACGTGTGAGCTTCATGAACGATGTAGTTCCTTTGAGCAGAAAAATGACAGCCCTTACATGAATTGAAGTCTTGCTTGTAGGAAGATCAGAGCCTGGGATTTAACGCCATTTCTGAAGTAAAACACACAGCAGTGTAATCATCCATTGATCACACTCTGCTTTAGAACAAGAAGCACACTCTTGCTTTCTAGAGTCTCTAAGACAGCAGGAAACGTGATTTTGCTGAGAACAAAAGAACGGTGTTTCCTACACATACGGACATTATATACTCCAACTCTGCTTTGAAACTGATACAAAGCACTGGTCCTCTAACATCCAATGCTTGTCTGTTAAGATGAGAATCGTGTGAGCTTTGTGAACGATATAGTTGTTTTGAACTGAAAAGTGACTGCCCTTCCCTGAAACGAAGTCTTGCTTGGAGGAAGACTCAGAGCCTGGGATTTAACTCCATTTCTGAGGTGAAACACACAGCATAGTTCTCATCCATGGATCACACTCTGCTTTAGAGCCAGAAGCACACTCTTGCTTTCTAGAGTCTCTAAGACAGCAGGAAATCTGAGTGTGCCCAGAACAAAGAACGGTGTTTCCTACACATACAGACTATATGTAGTCCAAAACTTCTTCTGAAACTGATAGAATGCACTGGTCCTCTAAGATCCAATGCTTGTCAGTTAAGATGAGAAACGTGTGAGCTTCGTGAAAGATGTAGTTCGTTTGAGCAGAAAAGTGACTGCCCTTACCTGAAACGAAGTCTTGCTTGTAGGGAGACTCAGAGCCTGGGATTTAACTCCTTTTCTGAAGTGAAATACACAGCATAGTTCTCATCCCTGGATCACACTCTGCTTTAGAGCGAGAAGCACGCTCTTGCTTTTAGAGTCTCTAATATAGCAGGAAATCTGAGTGTCCCCAGAACAAAAGAACGGTGTTTCCTACATATACGGACCATATGTAGTCCAAATCTGCCTCTGAAACTGATACAATGCACTGGTCCTCTAACATCCAATGCTTGTCATTTAAGATGAGAATCGTGTGATCTTCGTTAACGATGTAGTTCGTTTGAGCAGAAAAGTGACTGCCCTTACCTGAAATGAAGTCTTGCTTGTAGAAAGACTCAGAGCCTGGGATTTAACTCCATTTCTGAAGTGAAACACACAGCAGTGTTCTCATCCATTGATGAAACTCTGCTTTAGAACAAGAAGCACGCTCTTGCTTTCTAGAGTCTCTAGGAGAGCAGGAAACGTGAGTGTGCTGAGAACAAAAGAACGGTGTTTCCTACACATACGGACCATATCTAATCCAACTCTGCTTCTTAAACTGATACAAAGCACTGGTCCTCTAACATCCAATGCTTGTCTGTTAAGATGAGGAATGTGTGAGCTCAGTGAACGATGTTCGTTTGAGCTGAAAAGTGACTGCCCTTACCTGAATTGAAGTCTTGCTTGTAGGAAGACACAGAGATTGGGATTTAACTCCATTTCTGAAGGGAAACACACAGCATAGTTCTCATCCATGGATCACAATCTGCTTTAGAGCGAGAAGCACGCTCTTGCTTTCTAGAGTCTCTAACACAGCAGGAAACGTGAGTGTGCTGAGAACAAAAGAACGGTGTTTCCTACACTTACGGACCATATCTAGTCCAACTCTGCGTCTGAATCTCATACAAAGCACTGGTCCTCTAACATCCAATGCTTGTCAGTTAAGATTGGAAAGGTGTGAGCTTCATGAACGATGTAGTTAGTTTGAGCAGAAAAGTGACTGCCCTTACCTTAAACGAAGTCTTGCTTGTAGGAAGACTCAGAGCCTGGGATTTAACTCCATTTCTGAAGTGAAACACACAGCAGTGTTCTCATCCATTGATGACACTCTGCTTTAGAACAAGAAGCACGCTCTTGCTTTCTAGAGTCTCTAAGACAGCAGGAAACGTGAGTGTGCTGAGAACAAAAGAACGGTGTTACCTACACATACGGACCATATCTAGTCCAACTCTGCTTCTGAAACTGATACAAAGCACTGACAAACTAACATCCAAAGATTGTCAGTTAAGATGGGAAAAATGTGAGCTTCATGAACGATGTAGTTCGTTTGAGCAGAAAAGTGACTGCCCTTACCTGATTTGAAGTCTTGCTTGTAGGAAGACTCAGAGCCTGGGATTTAACTCCATTTCTGAAGTAAAACACACAGCAGTGTAATCATCCATTGATCACACTCTGCTTTAGAACAAGAAGCACACTCTTGCTTTCTAGAGTCTCTAAGACAGCAGGAAACGTGATTTTGCTGAGAACAAAAGAACGGTGTTTCCTACACATACGGACATTATATAGTCCAACTCTGCTTCTGAAACTGATACAAAGCAATGGTCCTCTAACATCCAATGCTTGTCTGTTAAGGTGAGAAACGTCTGAGCTTCTGGAACGATGTAGTTCGTTTGAGCTGAAAAGTGACTGCCCTTACCTGAAACGAAGTCTTGCTTGTAGGGAGACTCAGAGCCAGGGATTTAACTCCTTTTCTGAAGTGAAACACACAGCATAGTCATCATCCATGGATCACACTCTGCTTTAGAGCGAGAAGCACGCTCTTGCCTTTAGAGTCTCTAATATAGCAGGAAATCTGAGTGTGCCCAGAACAAAAGAACGGTGTTTCCTACATATACGGACCATATGTAGTCCAAATCTGCCTCTGAAACTGATACAATGCACTGGTCCTCTAACATTCAAGGCTTGTCAGTTAAGATGAGAATCCTGTGATCTTCGTTAACGATGTAGTTCCTTTGAGCATAAAAGTGACTGCCCTTACCTGAAATGAAGTCTTGCTTGTAGAATGACTCAGAGCCTGGGATTTAACTCCATTTCTGAAGTGAAACACACAGCAGTGTTCTCATCCATTGATGACACTCTGCTTTAGAACAAGAAGCACGCTCTTGCTTTCAAGAGTCTCTAAGACAGCAGGAAACGTGAGTGTGCTGAGAACAAAAGAACGGTGTTTCCTACACATACGGACCATATCTAGTCCAACTCTTCTTCTGAAACTGATACAAAGCACTGACAAACTAACATCCAAAGATTGTCAGTTAAGATGGGAAACGTGTGAGCTTCATGAATGAAGTAGTTCGTTTGAGCAGAAAAGTGACTGCCCTTACCTGAATTGAAGTCTTGCTTGTAGGAAGACTCAGAGCCTGGGATTTAACTCCATTTCTGAAGTAAAACACACAGCAGTGTAATCATCCATTGATCACTCTCTGCTTTAGAACAAGAAGCACACTCTTGCTTTCTAGAGTCTCTAAGACAGCAGGAAACGTGATTTTGCTGAAAACAAAAGAACGGTGTTTCCTACACATACGGACATTATATAGTCCAACTCTGCTTCTGAAACTGATACAAAGCACTGGTCCTCTAACATCCAATGCTTGTCTGTTAAGGTGAGAAACGTGAGAGCTTCTGGAACGATGTAGTTCGTTTGAGCTGAAAAGTGACTGCCCTTACCTGAAACGAAGTCTTGCTTGGAGGAAGACTCAGAGCCTGGGATTTAACTCCATTTCTGAAGTGAAACACACAGCGTAGTTCTCATCCATGGATCACACTCTGCTTTAGAGCAAGAAGCACACTCTTGCTTTCTAGAGTCTCTAAGAAAGCAGGAAAAGTGAGTGTGCCCAGAAGAAAAGAACGGTGTTTCCTACACACACGGACTATATGTAGTCCAAAACTTCTTCTGAAACTGATAGAATGCACTGGTCTTCTAACATCCAATGCTTGTCAGTTAAGATGAGAAACGTGTGAGCTTCGTGAAAGTTGTAGTTCTTTTGAGCTGAAAAGTGACTGCCCTTACCTGAAATGAAATCTTGCTTGTAGGGAGACTCAGAGCCTGGGATTTAACTCCTTTTCTGAAGTGAAACACACAGCATAGTCCTCATCCATGGATCACACTCTGCTTTAGAGCGAGAAGCACGCTCTTGCCTTTAGAGTCTCTAATATAGCAGGAAATCTGAGTGTGCCCAGAACAAAAGAACGGTGTTTCCTACATATACGGACCATATGTAGTCCAAATCTGCCTCTGAAACTGATACAATGCACTGGTCCTCTAACATTCAATGCTTGTCATTTAAGATGAGAATCGTGTGATCTTCGTTAACGATGTAGTTCCTTTGAGCAGAAAAGTGACTGCCCTTACCTGAAATGAAGTCTTGCTTGTAGAAAGACTCAGAGCCTGGGATTTAACTCCATTTCTGAAGTGAAACACACAGCAGTGTTCTCATCCATTGATGAAACTCTGCTTTAGAACAAGAAGCACGCTCTTGCTTTCTAGAGTCTCTAAGACAGCAGAAAACGTGAGTGTGCTGAGAACAAAAGAACGGTGTTTCCTACACATACGGACCATATCTAATCCAACTCTGCTTCTTAAACTGATACAAAGCACTGGTCCTCTAACACCAATGCTTGTCTGTTAAGATGAGAAATGTGTGAGCTCAGTGAACGATGTAGTTCGTTTGAGCTGAAAAGTGACTGGCTTACCTGAATTGAAGTCTTGCTTGTAGGAAGACACAGAGCCTGGGATATATGTCCATTTCTGAAGGGAAACACACAGCATAGTTCTCATCCATGGATCACGCTCTGCTTTAGAGCGAGAAGCACACTCTTGCTTTCTAGAGTCTCTTATACAGCAGGAAATCTGAGTGTGCCCAGAACAAAAGAACAGTGTTTCCTACACATAGGGACCATATGTAGTCCAAATCTGCTTCTGAAACTGATACAAAGCACTGACCGTCTACATCCAATGCTTGTCAGTTAAGATGGGAAACGTGTGAGCTTCATGAACGATGTAGTTCGTTTGAGCAGAAAAGTGACTGTCCTTACCTGAATTGAAGTCTTGCTTGTAGGAAGACTCAGAGCCTGGGATTTAACTCCATTTCTGAAGTAAAACACACAGCAGTGTAATCATCCATTGATCACACTCTGCTTTAGAACAAGAAGCACGCTCTTGCTTTCTAGAGTCTCTAAGAAAGCAGGAAACGTGATTTTGCTGAGAACAAAAGAACGGTGTTTCCTACACATACGGACATTATATAGTCCAACTCTGCTTCTTAAACTGATACAAAGCACTGGTCCTCTAACATCCAATGCTTGTCTGTTAAGATGGGAAACGTGTAAGCTTCGTGAACAATGTAGTTCGTTTTTGCTGAAAAGTGACTGCCTTTACCTGAAACGAAGTCTTGCCTGTAGGAAGACACAGAGCAAGGGATTTAACTCCATTTTTGAAGGGAAACACACAGCATAGTTCTCATCCATGGATCACACTCTGCTTTAGAGCGAGAAGCACGCTCTTGCTTTCTAGAGTCTCTAAGACAGCAGGAAACGTGAGTGTGCTGAGAACAAAAGAAGGGTGTTTCCTACACATACGGACCATACCTAGTCCAACTCATCTTCTGAAACTGATACAAAGCACTGGTCCTCTAACATCCAATGCTTGTCAGTTAAGATGGGAAACGTGTGAGCTTCATGAACGATGTAGTTCATTTGAGCAAAAAAGTGACTGCCCTTACCTTAAACGAAGTCTTGCTTGTACGAAGACTCAGAGCCAGGGATTTAACTCCATTTCTGAATTGAAACACACAGCAGTGTTCTCATCCATTGATCACCGTCTGCTTTAGAATAAGAAGGACGCTCTTGCTTTTTAGAGTCTCTAAGACAGGAGGAAACGTTATTTTGCTGAGAACAAAAGAAAGGAGTTTCCTACACATATGGACCATATCTAGTCCAAATCGGCTTCTGAAACTGATACAAAGCACTGACCGTCTACATCCAATGCTTGTCAGTTAAGATGGGAAACGTGTGAGCTTCATGAACGATGTAGTTCGTTTGAGCAGAAAAGTGACTGCCCTTACCTGAATTGAAGTCTTGCTTGTAGGAAGACTCAGAGCCTGGGATTCAACTCCATTTCTGAAGTGAAACACACAGCAGTGTTCTCATCCATTGATGACACTCTGCTTTAGAACAAGAAGCACGCTCTTGCTTTCAAGAGTCTCTAAGACAGCAGGAAACGTGAGTGTGCTGAGAACAAAAGAACGGTGTTTCCTACACATACGGACCATATCTAGTCCAACTCTGCTTCTGAAACTGATACAAAGCACTGACAAACTAACATCCAAAGATTGTCAGTTAAGATGGGAAACGTGTGAGCTTCATGAATGAAGTAGTTCGTTTGAGCAGAAAAGTGACTGCCC
The DNA here is from genome assembly GCA_949786385.1 of Onychomys leucogaster. Classification (NCBI taxonomy): domain Eukaryota; kingdom Metazoa; phylum Chordata; class Mammalia; order Rodentia; family Cricetidae; genus Onychomys; species Onychomys leucogaster. The sequence continues at coordinate 3,124,899 of CATKUP010000035.1, forward strand.
TTACCTGAATTGAAGTCTTGCTTGTAGGAAGACTCAGAGCCTGGGATTTAACTCCATTTCTGAAGTAAAACACACAGCAGTGTAATCATCCATTGATCACTCTCTGCTTTAGAACAAGAAGCACACTCTTGCTTTCTAGAGTCTCTAAGACAGCAGGAAACGTGATTTTGCTGAAAACAAAAGAACGGTGTTTCCTACACATACGGACATTATATAGTCCAACTCTGCTTCTGAAACTGATACAAAGCACTGGTCCTCTAACATCCAATGCTTGTCTGTTAAGGTGAGAAACGTGAGAGCTTCTGGAAAGATGTAGTTCGTTTGAGCTGAAAAGTGACTGCCCTTACCTGAAACGAAGTCTTGCTTGGAGGAAGACTCAGAGCCTGGGATTTAACTCCATTTCTGAAGTGAAACACACAGCGTAGTTCTCATCCATGGATCACACTCTGCTTTAGAGCAAGAAGCACACTCTTGCTTTCTAGAGTCTCTAAGAAAGCAGGAAAAGTGAGTGTGCCCAGAAGAATAGAACGGTGTTTCCTACACACACGGACTATATGTAGTCCAAAACTTCTTCTGAAACTGATAGAATGCACTGGTCTTCTAACATCCAATGCTTGTCAGTTAAGATGAGAAACGTGTGAGCTTCGTCAAAGTTGTAGTTCTTTTGAGCTGAAAAGTGACTGCCCTTACCTGAAATGAAATCTTGCTTGTAGGGAGACTCAGAGCCTGGGATTTAACTCCTTTTCTGAAGTGAAACACACAGCATAGTCCTCATCCATGGATCACACTCTGCTTTAGAGCGAGAAGCACGCTCTTGCCTTTAGAGTCTCTAATATAGCAGGAAATCTGAGTGTGCCCAGAACAAAAGAACGGTGTTTCCTACATATACGGACCATATGTAGTCCAAATCTGCCTCTGAAACTGATACAATGCACTGGTCCTCTAACATTCAATGCTTGTCATTTAAGATGAGAATCGTGTGATCTTCGTTAACGATGTAGTTCTTTTGAGCAGAAAAGTGACTGCCCTTACCTGAAATGAAGTCTTGCTTGTAGAAAGACTCAGAGCCTGGGATTTAACTCCATTTCTGAAGTGAAACACACAGCAGTGTTCTCATCCATTGATGAAACTCTGCTTTAGACCAAGAAGCACGCTCTTACTTTCTAGAGTCTCTAAGACAGCAGAAAACGTGAGTGTGCTGAGAACAAAAGAACGGTGTTTCCTACACATACGGACCATATCAAATCCAACTCTGCTTCTTAAACTGATACAAAGCACTGGTCCTCTAACATTCAATGCTTGTCTGTTAAGATGAGAAATGTGTGAGCTCAGTGAACGATGTAGTTCGTTTGAGCTGAAAAGTGACTGCCCTTACCTGAATTGAAGTCTTGCTTGTAGGAAGACACAGAGCCTGGGATATATGTCCATTTCTGAAGGGAAACACACAGCATAGTTCTCATCCATGGATCACGCTCTGCTTTAGAGCGAGAAGCACACTCTTGCTTTCTAGAGTCTCTTATACAGCAGGAAATCTGAGTGTGCCCAGAACAAAAGAACAGTGTTTCCTACACATAGGGACCATATGTAGTCCAAATCTGCTTCTGAAACTGATACAAAGCACTGACCGTCTACATCCAATGCTTGTCAGTTAAGATGGGAAACGTGTGAGCTTCATGAACGATGTAGTTCGTTTGAGCAGAAAAGTGACTGCCCTTACCTGAATTGAAGTCTTGCTTGTAGGAAGACTCTGAGCCTGGGATTTAACTCCATTTCTGAAGTAAAACACACAGCAGTGTAATCATCCATTGATCACACTCTGCTTTAGGACAAGAAGCACGCTCTTGCTTTCTAGAGTCTCTAAGAAAGCAGGAAACGTGATTTTGCTGAGAACAAAAGGACGGTGTTTCCTACACATACGGACATTATATAGTCCAACTCTGCTTCTTAAACTGATACAAAGCACTGGTCCTCTAACATCCAATGCTTGTCTGTTAAGATGAGAAACGTGTGAGCTTCGTGAACAATGTAGTTCGTTTTTGCTGAAAAGTGACTGCCCTTACCTGAAACGAAGTCTTGCCTGTAGGAAGACGCAGAGCAAGGGATTTAACTCCATTTTTGAAGGGAAACACACAGCATAGTTCTCATCCATGGATCACACTCTGCTTTAGAGCGAGAAGCACGCTCTTGCTTTCTAGAGTCTCTAAGACAGCAGGAAACGTGAGTGTGCTGAGAACAAAAGAAGGGTGTTTCCTACACATACGGACCATATCTAGTCCAACTCATCTTCTGAAACTGATACAAAGCACTGGTCCTCTAACATCCAATGCTTGTCAGTTAAGATGGGAAACGTGTGAGCTTCATGAACGATGTAGTTCGTTTGAGCAGAAAAGTGACTGCCCTTACCTGAATTGAAGTCTTGCTTGTAGGAAGACTCAGAGCCTGGGATTCAACTCCATTTCTGAAGTGAAACACACAGCAGTGTTCTCATCCATTGATGACACTCTGCTTTAGAACAAGAAGCACGCTCTTGCTTTCAAGAGTCTCTAAGACAGCAGGAAACGTGAGTGTGCTGAGAACAAAAGAACGGTGTTTCCTACACATACGGACCATATCTAGTCCAACTCTGCTTCTGAAACTGATACAAAGCACTGACAAACTAACATCCAAAGATTGTCAGTTAAGATGGGAAACGTGTGAGCTTCATGAATGAAGTAGTTCGTTTGAGCAGAAAAGTGACTGCCCTTACCTGAATTGAAGTCTTGCTTGTAGGAAGACTCAGAGCCTGGGATTTAACTCCATTTCTGAAGTAAAACACACAGCAGTGTAATCATCCATTGATCACTCTCTGCTTTAGAACAAGAAGCACACTCTTGCTTTCTAGAGTCTCTAAGACAGCAGGAAACGTGATTTTGCTGAAAACAAAAGAACGGTGTTTCCTACACATACGGACATTATATAGTCCAACTCTGCTTCTGAAACTGATACAAAGCACTGGTCCTCTAACATCCAATGCTTGTCTGTTAAGGTGAGAAACGTGAGAGCTTCTGGAACGATGTAGTTCGTTTGAGCTGAAAAATGACTGCCCTTACCTGAAACGAAGTCTTGCTTGGAGGAAGACTCAGATCCTGGGATTTAACTCCATTTCTGAAGTGAAACACACAGCGTAGTTCTCATCCATGGATCACACTCTGCTTTAGAGCAAGAAGCACACTCTTGCTTTCTAGAGTCTCTAAGAAAGCAGGAAAAGTGAGTGTGCCCAGAAGAATAGAACGGTGTTTCCTACACACACGGACTATATGTAGTCCAAAACTTCTTCTGAAACTGATAGAATGCACTGGTCTTCTAACATCCAATGCTTGTCAGTTAAGATGAGAAACGTGTGAGCTTCGTGAAAGTTGTAGTTCTTTTGAGCTGAAAAGTGACTGCCCTTACCTGAAATGAAATCTTGCTTGTAGGGAGACTCAGAGCCTGGGATTTAACTCCTTTTCTGAAGTGAAACACACAGCATAGTCTTCATCCATGGATCACACTCTGCTTTAGAGCGAGAAGCACGCTCTTGCCTTTAGAGTCTCTAATATAGCAGGAAATCTGAGTGTGCCCAGAACAAAAGAACGGTGTTTCCTACATATACGGACCATATGTAGTCCAAATCTGCCTCTGAAACTGATACAATGCACTGGTCCTCTAACATTCAATGCTTGTCATTTAAGATGAGAATCGTGTGATCTTCGTTAACGATGTAGTTCGTTTGAGCAGAAAAGTGACTGCCCTTACCTGAAATGAAGTCTTGCTTGTAGAAAGACTCAGAGCCTGGGATTTAACTCCATTTCTGAAGTGAAACACACAGCAGTGTTCTCATCCATTGATGAAACTCTGCTTTAGACCAAGAAGCACGCTCTTGCTTTCTAGAGTCTCTAAGACAGCAGAAAACGTGAGTGTGCTGAGAACAAAAGAACGGTGTTTCCTACACATACGGACCATATCAAATCCAACTCTGCTTCTTAAACTGATACAAAGCACTGGTCCTCTAACATCCAATGCTTGTCTGTTAAGATGAGAAATGTGTGAGCTCAGTGAACGATGTAGTTCGTTTGAGCTGAAAAGTGACTGCCCTTACCTGAATTGAAGTCTTGCTTGTAGGAAGACACAGAGCCTGGGATATATGTCCATTTCTGAAGGGAAACACACAGCATAGTTCTCATCCATGGATCACGCTCTGCTTTAGAGCGAGAAGCACACTCTTGCTTTCTAGAGTCTCTTATACAGCAGGAAATCTGAGTGTGCCCAGAACAAAAGAACAGTGTTTCCTACACATAGGGACCATATGTAGTCCAAATCTGCTTCTGAAACTGATACAAAGCACTGACCGTCTACATCCAATGCTTGTCAGTTAAGATGGGAAACGTGTGAGCTTCATGAACGATGTAGTTCGTTTGAGCAGAAAAGTGACTGCCCTTACCTGAATTGAAGTCTTGCTTGTAGGAAGACTCAGAGCCTGGGATTTAACTCCATTTCTGAAGTAAAACACACAGCAGTGTAATCATCCATTGATCACACTCTGCTTTAGAACAAGAAGCACGGTCTTGCTTTCTAGAGTCTCTAAGAAAGCAGGAAACGTGATTTTGCTGAGAACAAAAGAACGGTGTTTCCTACACATACGGACATTATATAGTCCAACTCTGCTTCTTAAACTGATACAAAGCACTGGTCCTCTAACATCCAATGCTTGTCTGTTAAGATGAGAAACGTGTGAGCTTCGTGAACAATGTAGTTCGTTTTTGCTGAAAAGTGACTGCCCTTACCTGAAACGAATTCTTGCCTGTAGGAAGACACAGAGATTGGGATTTAACTCCATTTCTGAAGGGAAACACACAGCATAGTTCTCATCCATGGATCACAATCTGCTTTAGAGCGAGAAGCACGCTCTTGCTTTCTAGAGTCTCTAACACAGCAGGAAACGTGAGTGTGCTGAGAAAAAAAGAACGGTGTTTCCTACACTTACGGACCATATCTAGTCCAACTCTGCGTCTGAATCTCATACAAAGCACTGGTCCTCTAACATCCAATGCTTGTCAGTTAAGATGGGAAAGGTGTGAGCTTCATGAACGATGTAGTTAGTTTGAGCAGAAAAGTGACTGCCCTTACCTTAAACGAAGTCTTGCTTGTAGGAAGACTCAGAGCCTGGGATTTAACTCCATTTCTGAAGTGAAACACACAGCAGTGTTCTCATCCATTGATGACACTCTGCTTTAGAACAAGAAGCACGCTCTTGCTTTCTACAGTCTCTAAGACAGCAGGAAACGTGAGTGTGCTGAGAACAAAAGAACGGTGTTACCTACACATACGGACCATATCTAGTCCAACTCTGCTTCTGAAACTGATACAAAGCACTGACAAACTAACATCCAAAGATTGTCAGTTAAGATGGGAAACGTGTGAGCTTCATGAACGATGTAGTTCCTTTGAGCAGAAAAGTGACTGCCCTTACCTGATTTGAAGTCTTGCTTGTAGGAAGACTCAGAGCCTGGGATTTAACTCCATTTCTGAAGTAAAACACACAGCAGTGTAATCATCCATTGATCACACTCTGCTTTAGAACAAGAAGCACACTCTTGCTTTCTAGAGTCTCTAAGACAGCAGGAAACGTGATTTTGCTGAGAACAAAAGAACGGTGTTTCCTACACATACGGACATTATATAGTCCAACTCTGCTTCTGAAACTGATACAAAGCAATGGTCCTCTAACATCCAATGCTTGTCTGTTAAGGTGAGAAACGTCTGAGCTTCTGGAACGATGTAGTTCGTTTGAGCTGAAAAGTGACTGCCCTTACCTGAAATGAAGTCTTGCTTGTAGGGAGACTCAGAGCCAGGGATTTAACACCTTTTCTGAAGTGAAACACACAGCATAGTCCTCATCCATGGATCACACTCTGCTTTAGAGCGAGAAGCACGCTCTTGCCTTTAGAGTCTCTAATATAGCAGGAAATCTGAGTGTGCCCAGAACAAAAGAACGGTGTTTCCTACATATACGGACCATATGTAGTCCAAATCTGCCTCTGAAACTGATACAATGCACTGGTCCTCTAACATCCAATGCTTTTCTGTTAAGATGAGAAACGTGTGAGCTTTGTGAATGATATAGTTCCTTGGAACTGAAAAGTGACTGCCCTTACCCGAAAAGAAGTCTTGCTTGTAGGAAGACACAGAGCCTGGGATATATGTCCATTTCTGAAGGGAAACACACAGCATAGTTCTCATCCATGGATCACGCTCTGCTTTAGAGCGAGAAGCACACTCTTGCTTTCTAGAGTCTCTTATACAGCAGGAAATCTGAGTGTGCCCAGAACAAAAGAACAGTGTTTCCTACACATAGGGACCATATGTAGTCCAAATCTGCTTCTGAAACTGATACAAAGCACTGACCGTCTACATCCAATGCTTGTCAGTTAAGATGGGAAACGTGTGAGCTTCATGAACGATGTAGTTCCTTTGAGCAGAAAAGTGACTGCCCTTACCCGAAAAGAAGTCTTGCTTGTAGGAAGACACAGAGCCTGGGATATATGTCCATTTCTGAAGGGAAACACACAGCATAGTTCTCATCCATGGATCACACTCTGCTTTAGAGCGAGAAGCACGCTCTTGCTTTTAAAGTCTCTAATATAGCAGGAAATCTGAGTGTGCCCAGAACAAAAGAACGGTGTTTCCTACACATACGGACATTATATAGTCCAACTCTGCTTCTTAAACTGATACAAAGCACTGGTCCTCTAACATCCAATGCTTGTCTGTTAAGATGAGAAACGTGTGAGCTTCGTGAACAATGTAGTTCGTTTTTGCTGAAAAGTGACTGCCCTTACCTGAAACGAAGTCTTGCCTGTAGGAAGACACAGAGATTGGGATTTAACTCCATTTCTGAAGGGAAACACACAGCATAGTTCTCATCCATGGATCACAATCTGCTTTAGAGCGAGAAGCACGCTCTTGCTTTCTAGAGTCTCTAACACAGCAGGAAACGTGAGTGTGCTGAGAAAAAAAGAACGGTGTTTCCTACACTTACGGACCATATCTAGTCCAACTCTGCGTCTGAATCTCATACAAAGCACTGGTCCTCTAACATCCAATGCTTGTCAGTTAAGATGGGAAAGGTGTGAGCTTCATGAACGATGTAGTTAGTTTGAGCAGAAAAGTGACTGCCCTTACCTTAAACGAAGTCTTGCTTGTAGGAAGACTCAGAGCCTGGGATTTAACTCCATTTCTGAAGTGAAACACACAGCAGTGTTCTCATCCATTGATGACACTCTGCTTTAGAACAAGAAGCACGCTCTTGCTTTCTACAGTCTCTAAGACAGCAGGAAACGTGAGTGTGCTGAGAACAAAAGAACGGTGTTACCTACACATACGGACCATATCTAGTCCAACTCTGCTTCTGAAATTGATACAAAGCACTGACAAACTAACATCCAAAGATTGTCAGTTAAGATGGGAAACGTGTGAGCTTCATGAACGATGTAGTTCCTTTGAGCAGAAAAGTGACTGCCCTTACCTGATTTGAAGTCTTGCTTGTAGGAAGACTCAGAGCCTGGGATTTAACTCCATTTCTGAAGTAAAACACACAGCAGTGTAATCATCCATTGATCACACTCTGCTTTAGAACAAGAAGCACACTCTTGCTTTCTAGAGTCTCTAAGACAGCAGGAAACGTGATTTTGCTGAGAACAAAAGAACGGTGTTTCCTACACATACGGACATTATATAGTCCAACTCTGCTTCTGAAACTGATACAAAGCAATGGTCCTCTAACATCCAATGCTTGTCTGTTAAGGTGAGAAACGTCTGAGCTTCTGGAACGATGTAGTTCGTTTGAGCTGAAAAGTGACTGCCCTTACCTGAAACGAAGTCTTGCTTGTAGGGAGACTCAGAGCCAGGGATTTAACACCTTTTCTGAAGTGAAACACACAGCATAGTCCTCATCCATGGATCACACTCTGCTTTAGAGCGAGAAGCACGCTCTTGCCTTTAGAGTCTCTAATATAGCAGGAAATCTGAGTGTGCCCAGAACAAAAGAACGGTGTTTCCTACATATACGGACCATATGTAGTCCAAATCTGCCTCTGAAACTGATACAATGCACTGGTCCTCTAACATCCAATGCTTTTCTGTTAAGATGAGAAACGTGTGAGCTTTGTGAATGATATAGTTCCTTGGAACTGAAAAGTGACTGCCCTTACCCGAAAAGAAGTCTTGCTTGTAGGAAGACACAGAGCCTGGGATATATGTCCATTTCTGAAGGGAAACACACAGCATAGTTCTCATCCATGGATCACGCTCTGCTTTAGAGCGAGAAGCACACTCTTGCTTTCTAGAGTCTCTTATACAGCAGGAAATCTGAGTGTGCCCAGAACAAAAGAACAGTGTTTCCTACACATAGGGACCATATGTAGTCCAAATATGCTTCTGAAACTGATACAAAGCACTGACCGTCTACATCCAATGCTTGTCAGTTAAGATGGGAAACGTGTGAGCTTCATGAACGATGTAGTTCCTTTGAGCAGAAAAGTGACTGCCCTTACCCGAAAAGAAGTCTTGCTTGTAGGAAGACACAGAGCCTGGGATATATGTCCATTTCTGAAGGGAAACACACAGCATAGTTCTCATCCATGGATCACACTCTGCTTTAGAGCGAGAAGCACGCTCTTGCTTTTAAAGTCTCTAATATAGCAGGAAATCTGAGTGTGCCCAGAACAAAAGAACGGTGTTTCCTACACATACGGACATTATATAGTCCAACTCTGCTTCTTAAACTGATACAAAGCACTGGTCCTCTAACATCCAATGCTTGTCTGTTAAGATGAGAAACGTGTGAGCTTCGTGAACAATGTAGTTCGTTTTTGCTGAAAAGTGACTGCCCTTACCAGAAACGAAGTCTTGCCTGTAGGAAGACACAGAGCAAGGGATTTAACTCCATTTTTGAAGGGAAACACACAGCATAGTTTTCATCCATGGATCACACTCTGCTTTAGAGCGAGAAGCACGCTCTTGCTTTCTAGAGTCTCTAAGACAGCAGGAAACGTGAGTGTGCTGAGAACAAAAGAAGGGTGTTTCCTACACATACGGACCATATCTAGTCCAACTCATCTTCTGAAACTGATACAAAGCACTGGTCCTCTAACATCCAATGCTTGTCAGTTAAGATGGGAAACGTGTGAGCTTCATGAACGATGTAGTTCGTTTGAGCAAAAAAGTGACTGCCCTTACCTTAAACGAAGTCTTGCTTGTAGGAAGACTCAGAGCCAGGGATTTAACTCCATTTCTGAATTGAAACACACAGCAGTGTTCTCATCCATTGATCACACTCTGCTTTAGAATAAGAAGGACGCTCTTGCTTTTTAGAGTCTCTAAGACAGGAGGAAACGTGATTTTGCTGAGAACAAAAGAAAGGAGTTTCCTACACATACGGACCATATCTAGTCCAAATCTGCTTCGGAAACTGATACAAAGCACTGACCCTCTAACATCCAATGCTTGTCAGTTAAGATGGGAAACGTGTGAGCTTCATGAACGATGTAGTTCGTTTGAGCAGAAAAGTGACTGCCTTACCTGAATTGAAGTCTTGCTTGTAGGAAGACTCAGAGCCTGGGATTTAACTAGATTTCTGAAGGCAAACACACAACATAGTTCTCATCCATGGATCACACTCTGCTTTAGAGCGAGAAGCACGCTCTTGCTTTCTACAGTCTCTAAGACAGCAGGAAAATTGAGTGTGCCCAGAACAAAAGAACGGTGTTTCCTACACATACGGACTATATGTAGTCCAAAACTTCTTCTGAAACAGATAGAATGCACTGGTCCTCTAACATCCAATGCTTGTCTGTTAAGGTGAGAAACGTGTGAGCTTCGTGAACGATGTAGTTCCTTTGAGCTGAAAAGTGACTGCCCTTACCTGAAACGAAGTCTTGCTTGTAGGAAGACTCAGAGCCTGGGATTTAACTCCATTTCTGAAGGCAAACACACAGCATAGTTCTTATCCATGGATCACACTCTGCTTTAGAGCGAGAAGCACGCTCTTGCTTTCTAGAGTCTCTAACACAGCAGGAAACGTGAGTGTGCTGAGAAAAAAAGAACGGTGTTTCCTACACTTACGGACCATATCTAGTCCAACTCTGCGTCTGAATCTCATACAAAACACTGGTCCTCTAACATCCAATGCTTGTCAGTTAAGATGGGAAAGGTGTGAGCTTCATGACCGATGTAGTTAGTTTGAGCAGAAAAGTGACTGCCCTTACCTTAAACGAAGTCTTGCTTGTAGGAAGACTCAGAGCCTGGGATTTAACTCCATTTCTGAAGTGAAACACACAGCAGTGTTCTCATCCATTGATGACACTCTGCTTTAGAACAAGAAGCACGCTCTTGCTTTCTACAGTCTCTAAGACAGCAGGAAACGTGAGTGTGCTGAGAACAAAAGAACGGTGTTACCTACACATACGGACCATATCTAGTCCAACTCTGCTTCTGAAACTGATACAAAGCACTGACAAACTAACATCCAAAGATTGTCAGTTAAGATGGGAAACGTGTGAGCTTCATGAACGATGTAGTTCCTTTGAGCAGAAAAGTGACTACCCTTACCTGATTTGAAGTCTTGCTTGTAGGAAGACTCAGAGCCTGGGATTTAACTCCATTTCTGAAGTAAAACACACAGCAGTGTAATCATCCATTGATCACACTCTGCTTTAGAACAAGAAGCACACTCTTGCTTTCTAGAGTCTCTAAGACAGCAGGAAACGTGATTTTGCTGAGAACAAAAGAACGGTGTTTCCTACACATACGGACATTATATAGTCCAACTCTGCTTCTGAAACTGATACAAAGCAATGGTCCTCTAACATCCAATGCTTGTCTGTTAAGGTGAGAAACGTCTGAGCTTCTGGAACGATGTAGTTCCTTTGAGCTGAAAAGTGACTGCCTTTACCTGAAACGAAGTCTTGCTTGTAGGGAGACTCAGAGCCAGGGATTTAACACCTTTTCTGAAGTGAAACACACAGCATAGTCCTCATCCATGGATCACACTCTGCTTTAGAGCGAGAAGCACGCTCTTGCCTTTAGAGTCTCTAATATAGCAGGAAATCTGAGTGTGCCCAGAACAAAAGAACGGTGTTTCCTACATATACGGACCATATGTAGTCCAAATCTGCCTCTGAAACTGATACAATGCACTGGTCCTCTAACATCCAATGCTTTTCTGTTAAGATGAGAAACGTGTGAGCTTTGTGAATGATATAGTTCCTTGGAACTGAAAAGTGACTGCCCTTACCCGAAAAGAAGTCTTGCTTGTAGGAAGACACAGAGCCTGGGATATATGTCCATTTCTGAAGGGAAACACACAGCATAGTTCTCATCCATGGATCACGCTCTGCTTTAGAGCGAGAAGCACACTCTTGCTTTCTAGAGTCTCTTATACAGCAGGAAATCTGAGTGTGCCCAGAACAAAAGAACAGTGTTTCCTACACATAGGGACCATATGTAGTCCAAATCTGCTTCTGAAACTGATACAAAGCACTGACCGTCTACATCCAATGCTTGTCAGTTAAGATGGGAAACGTGTGAGCTTCATGAACGATGTAGTTCCTTTGAGCAGAAAAGTGACTGCCCTTACCCGAAAAGAAGTCTTGCTTGTAGGAAGACACAGAGCCTGGGATATATGTCCATTTCTGAAGGGAAACACACAGCATAGTTCTCATCCATGGATCACACTCTGCTTTAGAGCGAGAAGCACACTCTTGCTTTTAAAGTCTCTAATATAGCAGGAAATCTGAGTGTGCCCAGAAAAAAAGAACGGTGTTTCCTACACATACGGACATTATATAGTCCAACTCTGCTTCTTAAGCTGATACAAAGCACTGGTCCTCTAACATCCAATGCTTGTCTGTTAAGATGAGAAACGTGTGAGCTTCGTGAACAATGTAGTTCGTTTTTGCTGAAAAGTGACTGCCCTTACCAGAAACGAAGTCTTGCCTGTAGGAAGACACAGAGCAAGGGATTTAACTCCATTTTTGAAGGGAAACACACAGCATTGTTCTCATCCATGGATCACACTCTGCTTTAGAGCGAGAAGCACGCTCTTGCTTTCTAGAGTCTCTAAGACAGCAGGAAACGTGAGTGTGCTGAGAACAAAAGAAGGGTGTTTCCTACACATACGGACCATATCTAGTCCAAATCATCTTCTGAAACTGATACAAAGCACTGGTCCTCTAACATCCAATGCTTGTCAGTTAAGATGGGAAACGTGTGAGCTTCATGAACGATGTAGTTCGTTTGAGCAAAAAAGTGACTGCCCTTACCTTAAACGAAGTCTTGCTTGTAGGAAGACTCAGAGCCAGGGATTTAACTCCATTTCTGAATTGAAACACACAGCAGTGTTCTCATCCATTGATCACACTCTGCTTTAGAATAAGAAGGACGCTCTTGCTTTTTAGAGTCTCTAAGACAGGAGGAAACGTGATTTTGCTGAGAACAAAAGAAAGGAGTTTCCTACACATACGGACCATATCTAGTCCAAATCTGCTTCTGAAACTGATACAAAGCACTGACCCTCTAACATCCAATGCTTGTCAGTTAAGATGGGAAACGTGTGAGCTTCATGAACGATGTAGTTCGTTTGAGCAGAAAAGTGACTGCCTTACCTGAATTGAAGTCTTGCTTGTAGAAAGACTCAGAGCCTGGGATTTAACTCGATTTCTGAAGGCAAACACACAACATAGTTTTCATCCATGGATCACACTCTGCTTTAGAGCGAGAAGCACGCTCTTGCTTTCTACAGTCTCTAAGACAGCAGGAAAATTGAGTGTGCCCAGAACAAAAGAACGGTGTTTCCTACACATACGGACTATATGTAGTCCAAAACTTCTTCTGAAACAGATAGAATGCACTGGTCCTCTAACATCCAATGCTTGTCTGTTAAGGTGAGAAACGTGTGAGCTTCGTGAACGATGTAGTTCGTTTGAGCTGAAAAGTGACTGCCCTTACCTGAAACGAAGTCTTGCTTGTAGGAAGACTCAGAGCCTGGGATTTAACTCCATTTCTGAAGGCAAACACACAGCATAGTTCTCATCCATGGATCACACTCTGCTTTAGAGCGAGATGCACGCTCTTGCTTTCTAGAGTCTCTAAGACAGCAGGAAACGTGAGTGTGCTGAGAACAAAAGAACGGTGTTTCCTACACTTATGGACCATATCTAGTCCAACTCTGCTTCTGAAACTAATACACAGCACTGGTCCTCTAACATCCAATGCTTGTCAGTTAAGATGAGAAACGTGTGAGCTTCTGGAACGATGTAGTTCGTTTGAGCAGAAAAGTGACTGCCCTTCCCTGAAACGAAGTCTTGCTTGGAGGAAGACTCAGAGCCAGGGATTTAACTCCATTTCTGAAGTGAAACACACAGCATAGTTTTCATCCATGGATCACACTCTGCCTTAGAACGACAAGCATGCTCTTGCTTTCTAGAGTCTCTAAGACAGCAGGAAACATGAGTGTGCTGAGAACAAAAGAACGGTGTTTCCTACACATACGGACCATATCTAGTCCAAATCTGCTTCTTAAACTGATACAAATCACTGGTCCTCTAACATCCAATGCTTTTCCGTTAAGATGAGAAACGTGTGAGCTTTGTGAATGATATAGTTCCTTTGAACTGAAAAGTGACTGCCCTTACCCGAAAAGAAGTCTTGCTTGTAGGAAGACACAGAGCCTGGGATATATGTCCATTTCTGAAGGGAAACACACAGCATAGTTCTCATCCATGGATCACGCTCTGCTTTAGAGCGAGAAGCACGCTCTTGCTTTCTAGAGTCTCTAAGACAGCAGGAAATCTGAGTGTGCCCAGAACAAAAGAACGGTGTTTCCTACACATACAGACTATATGTAGTCCAAAACTTCTTCTGAAACTGATACAATGCACTGGTCCTCTAACATCCAATGCTAGTCAGTTAAGATGATAATCGTGTGATCTTCGTAATGATGTAGTTCCTTTGAACTGAAAAGTGACTACCCTTACCTGAAACGAAGTCTTGCTTGTAGGAAGACACAGAGCATGGGATTTAACTCCATTTCTGAATTGAAACACACAGCATAGTTCTCTTCCATGGATCACACTCTGCTTTAGAGCGAGAAGAACGCTCTTGCTTTCTACAGTCTCTAAGACAGCAGGAAACGTGAGTGTGCTGAGAACAAAAGAAGGGTGTTTCCTACACATACGGACCATATCTAGTCCAACTCATCTTCTGAAACTGATACAAAGCACTGGTACTCTAACATCCAATGCTTGTCAGTTAAGATGGGAAACGTGTGTGCTTCATGAACGATGTAGTTCGTTTGAGCAAAAAAGTGACTGCCCTTACCTTAAACGAAGTCTTGCTTGTACGAAGACTCAGAGCCAGGGATTTAACTCCATTTCTGAATTGAAACACACAGCAGTGTTCTCATCCATTGATCACACTCTGCTTTAGAATAAGAAGCACGCTCTTGCTTTTTAGAGTCTCTAAGACAGGAGGAAACGTGATTTTGCTGAGAACAAAAGAAAGGAGTTTCCTACACATACGGACCATATCTAGTCCAAATCTGCTTCTGAAACTGATACAAAGCACTGACCCTCTAACATCCAATGCATGTCAGTTAAGATGGGAAACGTGTGAGCTTCATGAACGATGTAGTTCGTTTGAGCAGAAAAGTGACTGCCTTATCTGAATTGAAGTCTTGCTTGTAGGAAGACTCAGAGCCTGGGATTTAACTCCATTTCTGAAGGCAAACACACAGCATAGTTCTCATCCATGGATCACACTCTGCTTTAGAGCGAGAAGCACGCTCTTGCTTTCTACAGTCTCTAAGACAGCAGGAAAATTGAGTGTGCCCAGAAAAAAAGAACGGTGTTTCCTACACATAGGGACTATATGTAGTCCAAAACTTCTTCTGAAACAGATAGAATGCACTGGTCCTCTAACATCCAATGCTTGTCAGTTAAGATGAGAAATGTGTGCTTCGTGAAAGATGTAGTTCGTTTGAGCAGAAAAGTGACTGCCCTTACCTGAAACGAAGTCTTGCTTGTACGAAGACTCAGAGCCTGGGATTTAACTCCTTTTCTGAAGTGAAACACACAGCATAGTTCTCATCCATGGATCACACTCTGCTTTAGAGCGAGAAGCACGCTCTTGCTTTTAAAGTCTCTAATATAGCAGGAAATCTGAGTGTGCCCAGAACAAAAGAACGGTGTTTCCTACATATACGGACCATATGTAGTCCAAATCTGCCTCTGAAACTGATACAATGCACTGGTCCTCTAACATCCAATGCTTGTCAGTTAAGATGAGAATCGTGTGATCTTCGTTAACGATGTAGTTCGTTTGAGCAGAAAAGTGACTGCCCTTACCTTAAACGAAGTCTTGCTTGTAGGAAGACTCAGAGCCTGGGATTCAACTCCATTTCTGAAGTGAAACACACAGCAGTGTTCTCATCCATTGATGACACTCTGCTTTAGAACAAGAAGCACGCTCTTGCTTTCAAGAGTCTCTAAGACAGCAGGAAACTTGAGTGTGCTGAGAACAAAAGAACGGTGTTTCCTACACATACGGACCATATCTAGTCCAACTCTGCTTCTGAAACTGATACAAAGCACTGACAAACTAACATCCAAAGATTGTCAGTTAAGATGGGAAACGTGTGAGCTTCATGAACGAAGTAGTTCGTTTGAGCAGAAAAGTGACTGCCCTTACCTGAATTGAAGTCTTGCTTGTAGGAAGACTCAGAGCCTGGGATTTAACTCCATTTCTGAAGTAAAACACACAGCAGTGTAATCATCCATTGATCACTCTCTGCTTTAGAACAAGAAGCACACTCTTGCTTTCTAGAGTCTCTAAGACAGCAGGAAACGTGATTTTGCTGAAAACAAAAGAACGGTGTTTCCTACACATACGGACATTATATAGTCCAACTCTGCTTCTGAAACTGATACAAAGCACTGGTCCTCTAAAATCCAATGCTTGTCTTTTAAGGTGAGAAACGTGTGAGCTACCGGAACGATGTAGTTCGTTTGAGCTGAAAAGTGACTGCCCTTACCTGAAACGAAGTCTTGCTTGGAGGAAGACTCAGAGCCTGGGATTTAACTCCATTTCTGAAGTGAAACACACAGCGTAGTTCTCATCCATGGATCACACTCTGCTTTAGAGCAAGAAGCACACTCTTGCTTTCTAGAGTCTCTAAGACAGCAGGAAAAGTGAGTGTGCCCAGAACAAAAGAACGGTGTTTCCTACACACACGGACTATATGTAGTCCAAAACTTCTTCTGAAAGTGATAGAATGCACTGGTCTTCTAACATCCAATGCTTGTCAGTTAAGATGAGAAACGTGTGAGCTTCGTGAAAGTTGTAGTTCTTTTGAGCTGAAAAGTGACTGCCCTTACCTGAATCGAAGTCTTGCTTGTAGGGAGACTCAGAGCCTGGGGTTTAACTCCATTTCTGAATTGAAACACACAGCATAGTTCTTATCCATGGATCACACTCTGCTTTAGAGCGAGAAGCACGCTCTTGCTTTCTAGAGTCTCTAAGACATGAGGAAACGTGATTTTGCTGAGAACAAAAGAACGGAGTTTCCTACACATACGGACCATATCTAGTCCAAATCTGCTTCTGAAACTGATACAAAGCACTGCCCCTCTAACATCCAATGCTTGTCAGTTAAGATGGGAAACGTGTGAGCTTCATGAACGATGTAGTTCGTTTGAGCAGAAAAGTGACTGCCTTACCTGAATTGAATTCTTGCTTGTAGGAAGACTCAGAGCCTGGGATTTAACTCCATTTCTGAAGGCAAACACACAGCATAGTTCTCATCCATGGATCACACACTGCTTTAGAGCGAGAAGCACGCTCTTGCTTTCTAGAGTCTCTAAGACAGCAGGAAAAGTGAGTGTGCCCAGAACAAAAGAACGGTGTTTCCTACACATACGGACTATATGTAGTCCAAAACTTCTTCTGAAACAGATAGAATGCACTGGTCCTCTAACATCCAATGCTTGTCAGTTAAGATGAGAAATGTGTGTGCTTCGTGAAAGATGTAGTTCCTTTGAACTGAAAAGTGACTACCCTTACCTGAAACGAAGTCTTGCTTGTAGGAAGACACAGAGCATGGGATTTAACTCCATTTCTGAATTGAAACACACAGCATAGTTCTCTTCCATGGATCACACTCTGCTTTAGAGCGAGAAGGACGCTCTTGCTTTCTAGAGTCTCTAAGACAGCAGGAAACGTGAGTGTGCTGAGAACAAAAGAAGGGTGTTTCCTACACATACGGACCATATCTAGTCCAACTCATCTTCTGAATCTGATACAAAGCACTGGTACTCTAACATCCAATGCTTGTCAGTTAAGATGGGAAACGTGTGAGCTTCATGAACGATGTAGTTCGTTTGAGCAAAAAAGTGACTGCCCTTACCTTAAACGAAGTCTTGCTTGTACGAAGACTCAGAGCCAGGGATTTAACTCCATTTCTGAATTGAAACACACAGCAGTGTTCTCATCCATTGATCACACTCTGCTTTAGAATAAGAAGCACGCTCTTGCTTTTTAGAGTCTCTAAGACAGGAGGAAACGTGATTTTGCTGAGAACAAAAGAAAGGAGTTTCCTACACATACGGACCATATCTAGTCCAAATCTGCTTCTGAAACTGATACAAAGCACTGACCCTCTAATATCCAATGCTTGTCAGTTAAGATGGGAAACGTGTGAGCTTCATGAACGATGTAGTTCGTTTGAGCAGAAAAGTGACTGCCTTATCTGAATTGAAGTCTTGCTTGTAGGAAGACTCAGAGCCTGGGATTTAACTCCATTTCTGAAGGCAAACACACAGCATAGTTCTCATCCATGGATCACACTCTGCTTTAGAGCGAGAAGCACGCTCTTGCTTTCTACAGTCTCTAAGACAGCAGGAAAATTGAGTGTGCCCAGAAAAAAAGAACGGTGTTTCCTACACATAGGGACTATATGTAGTCCAAAACTTCTTCTGAAACAGATAGAATGCACTGGTCCTCTAACATCCAATGCTTGTCAGTTAAGATGAGAAATGTGTGCTTCGTGAAAGATGTAGTTCGTTTGAGCAGAAAAGTGACTGCCCTTACCTGAAACGAAGTCTTGCTTGTACGAAGACTCAGAGCCTGGGATTTAACTCCTTTTCTGAAGTGAAACACACAGCATAGTTCTCATCCATGGATCACACTCTGCTTTAGAGCGAGAAGCACGCTCTTGCTTTTAAAGTCTCTAATATAGCAGGAAATCTGAGTGTGCCCAGAACAAAAGAACGGTGTTTCCTACATATACGGACCATATGTAGTCCAAATCTGCCTCTGAAACTGATACAATGCACTGGTCCTCTAACATCCAATGCTTGTCAGTTAAGATGAGAATCGTGTGAGCTTCATGAACGAAGTAGTTCGTTTGAGCAGAAAAGTGACTGCCCTTACCTGAATTGAAGTCTTGCTTGTAGGAAGACTCAGAGCCTGGGATTTAACTCCATTTCTGAAGTAAAACACACAGCAGTGTAATCATCCATTGATCACTCTCTGCTTTAGAACAAGAAGCACACTCTTGCTTTCTAGAGTCTCTAAGACAGCAGGAAACGTGATTTTGCTGAAAACAAAAAAACGGTGTTTCCTACACATACGGACATTATATAGTCCAACTCTGCTTCTGAAACTGATACAAAGCACTGGTCCTCTAACATCCAATGCTTGTCTTTTAAGGTGAGAAACGTGTGAGCTTCCGGAACGATGTAGTTCGTTTGAGCTGAAAAGTGACTGCCCTTACCTGAAACGAAGTCTTGCTTGGAGGAAGACTCAGAGCCTGGGATTTAACTCCATTTCTGAAGTGAAACACACAGCGTAGTTCTCATCCATGGATCACACTCTGCTTTAGAGCAAGAAGCACACTCTTGCTTTCTAGAGTCTCTAAGACAGCAGGAAAAGTGAGTGTGCCCAGAACAAAAGAACGGTGTTTCCTACACACACGGACTATATGTAGTCCAAAACTTCTTCTGAAACTGATAGAATGCACTGGTCTTCTAACATCCAATGCTTGTCAGTTAAGATGAGAAACGTGTGAGCTTCGTGAAAGTTGTAGTTCTTTTGAGCTGAAAAGTGACTGCCCTTACCTGAATCGAAGTCTTGCTTGTAGGGAGACTCAGATCCTGGGGTTTAACTCCTTTTCTGAAGTGAAACACACAGCATAGTTTTCATCCATGGATCACAATCTGCTTTAGAGCGAGAAGCACGCTCTTGCTTTCTAGAGTCTCTAACACAACAGGAAACGTGAGTGTGCTGAGAAAAAAAGAACGGTGTTTCCTACACATACGGACCATATCTAGTCCAACTCTGCTTCTGAAACTGATACAAAGCACTGGTCCTCTAACATCCAATGTTTGTCAGTTAAGATGAGAAACGTGTGAGCTTTGTGAATGATGTAGTTCCTTTGAACTGAAAAGTGACTACCCTTACCTGAAACGAAGTCTTGCTTGTAGGAAGACACAGAGCCTGGGATTTAACTCCATTTCTGAATTGAAACACACAGCATAGTTCTTATCCATGGATCACACTCTGCTTTAGAGCGAGAAGCACGCTCTTGCTTTCTAGAGTCTCTAAGACATGAGGAAACGTGATTTTGCTGAGAACAAAAGAACGGAGTTTCCTACACATACGGACCATATCTAGTCCAAATCTGCTTCTGAAACTGATACAAAGCACTGACCCTCTAACATCCAATGCTTGTCAGTTAAGAGGGGAAACGTGTGAGCTTCATGAACGATGTAGTTCGTTTGAGCAGAAAAGTGACTGCCTTACCTGAATTGAATTCTTGCTTGTAGGAAGACTCAGAGCCTGGGATTTAACTCCATTTCTGAAGGCAAACACACAGCATAGTTCTCATCCATGGATCACACACTGCTTTAGAGCGAGAAGCACGCTCTTGCTTTCTAGAGTCTCTAAGACAGCAGGAAAAGTGAGTGTGCCCAGAACAAAAGAACGGTGTTTCCTACACATACAGACTATATGTAGTCCAAAACTTCTTCTGAAACAGATAGAATGCACTGGTCCTCTAACATCCAATGCTTGTCAGTTAAGATGAGAAACGTGTGTGCTTCGTGAAAGATGTAGTTCGTTTGAGCAGAAAAGTGACTGCCCTTACCTGAAACGAAATCTTGCTTGTAGGGAGACTCAGAGCCTGGGATTTAACTCCTTTTCTGAAGTGAAACACACAGCATAGTCCTCATCCATGGATCACACTCTGCTTTAGAGCGAGAAGCACGCTCTTGCCTTTAGAGTCTCTAATATAGCAGGAAATCTGAGTGTGCCCAGAACAAAAGAACGGTGTTTCCTACATATACGGACCATATGTAGTCCAAATCTGCCTCTGAAACTGATACAATGCACTGGTCTTCTAACATTCAATGCTTGTCAGTTAAGATGAGAATCGTGTGATCTTCGTTAACGATGTAGTTCGTTTGAGCAGAAAAGTGACTGCCCTTACCTGAAATGAAGTCTTGCTTGTAGAAAGACTCAGAGCCTGGGATTTAACTCCATTTCTGAAGTGAAACACACAGCAGTGTTCTCATCCATTGATGAAACTCTGCTTTATAACAAGAAGCACGCTCTTGCTTTCTAGAATCTCTAAGACAGCAGGAAACGTGAGTGTGCTGAGAACAAAAAAACGGTGTTTCCTACACATACGGACCATATCTAATCCAACTCTGCTTCTTAAACTGATACAAAGCACTGGTCCTCTAACATCCAATGCTTGTCAGTTAAGATGGGAAAGGTGTGAGCTTCATGAACGATGTAGTTAGTTTGAGCAGAAAAGTGACTGCCCTTACCTTAAACGAAGTCTTGCTTGTAGGAAGACTCAGAGCATGGGATTTAACTCCATTTCTGAAGTGAAACACACAGCAGTGTTCTCATCCATTGATGACACTCTGCTTTAGAACAAGAAGCACGCTCTTGCTTTCTAGAGTCTCTAAGACAGCAGGAAACGTGAGTGTGCTGAGAACAAAAGAACGGTGTTACCTACACATACGGACCATATCTAGTCCAACTCTGCTTCTGAAACTGATACAAAGCACTGACAAACTAACATCCAAAGATTGTCCGTTAAGATGGGAAACGTGTGAGCTTCATGAACGATGTAGTTCGTTTGAGCAGAAAAGTGACTGCCCTTACCTGATTTGAAGTCTTGCTTGTAGGAAGACTCAGAGCCTGGGATTTAACTCCATTTCTGAAGTAAAACACACAGCAGTGTAATCATCCATTGCTCACTCTCTGCTTTAGAACAAGAAGCACACTCTTGCTTTCTAGAGTCTCTAAGACAGCAGGAAACGTGATTTTGCTGAAAACAAAAGAACGGTGTTTCCTACATATACGGACATTATATAGTCCAACTCTGCTTCTGAAACTGATACAAAGCACTGGTCCTCTAACATCCAATGCTTGTCTTTTAAGGTGAGAAACGTGTGAGCTTCTGGAACGATGTAGTTCGTTTGAGCTGAAAAGTGACTGCCCTTACCTGAAACGAAGTCTTGCTTGTAGGAAGACACAGAGCCTGGGATTTAACTCCATTTCTGAAGGCAAACACACAGCATAGTTCTCATCCATGGATCACACTCTGCTTTAGAGCGAGAAGCACGCTCTTGCTTTCTAGAGTCTCTAAGACAGCAGGAAAAGTGAGTGTGCACAGAACAAAAGAACGGTGTTTCCTACACATAGGGACTATATGTAGTCCAAAACTTCTTCTGAAACAGATAGAATGCACTGGTCCTCTAACATCCAATGCTTGTCAGTTAAGATGAGAAACGTGTGTGCTTCGTGAAAGATGTAGTTCGTTTGAGCAGAAAAGTGACTGCCCTTATCTGAAACGAAGTCTTGCTTGTAGGGAGACTCAGAGCCAGGGATTTAACTCCTTTTCTGAAGTGAAACACACAGCATAGTCCTCATCCATGGATCACACTCTGCTTTAGAGCAAGAAGCACGCTCTTGCCTTTAGAGTCTCTAATATAGCAGGAAATCTGAGTGTGCCCAGAACAAAAGAACGGTGTTTCCTACATATACGGACCATATGTAGTCCAAATCTGCCTCTGAAACTGATACAATGCACTGGTCCTCTAACATTCAAGGCTTGTCAGTTAAGATGAGAATCGTGTGATCTTCGTTAACGATGTAGTTCGTTTGAGCATAAAAGTGACTGCCCTTACCTGAAATGAAGTCTTGCTTGTAGAAAGACTCAGAGCCTGGGATTTAACTCCATTTCTGAAGTGAAACACACAGCAGTGTTCTCATCCATTGATGACACTCTGCTTTAGAACAAGAAGCACGCTCTTGCTTTCAAGAGTCTCTAAGACAGCAGGAAACGTGAGTGTGCTGAGAACAAAAGAACGGTGTTTCCTACACATACGGACCATATCTAGTCCAACTCTGCTTCTGAAACTGATACAAAGCACTGACAAACTAACATCCAAAGATTGTCAGTTAAGATGGGAAACGTGTGAGCTTCATGAACGAAGTAGTTCGTTTGAGCAGAAAAGTGACTGCCCTTACCTGAATTGAAGTCTTGCTTGTAGGAAGACTCAGAGCCTGGGATTTAACTCCATTTCTGAAGTAAAACACACAGCAGTGTAATCATCCATTGATCACTCTCTGCTTTAGAACAAGAAGCACACTCTTGCTTTCTAGAGTCTCTAAGACAACAGGAAACGTGATTTTGCTGAAAACAAACAACGGTGTTTCCTACACATACGGACATTATATAGTCCAACTCTGCTTCTGAAACTGATACAAAGCACTGGTCCTCTAACATCCAATGCTTGTCTGTTAAGGTGAGAAACGTGTGAGCTTCTGGAACAATGTAGTTCGTTTGAGATGAAAAGTGACTGCCCTTACCTGAAACGAAGTCTTGCTTGGAGGAAGACTCAGAGCCTGGGATTTAACTCCATTTCTGAAGTGAAACACACAGCGTAGTTTTCATCCATGGATCACACTCTGCTTTAGAGCAAGAAGCACACTCTTGCTTTCTAGAGTCTCTAACAGCAGGAAAAGTGAGTGTACCCAGAACAAAAGAAAGGTGTTTCCTACACACACGGACTATATGTAGTCCAAAACTTCTTCTGAAACTGATAGAATGCACTGGTCTTCTAACATCCAATGCTTGTCAGTTAAGATGAGAAACGTGTGAGCTTCGTGAAAGTTGTAGTTCTTTTGAGCTGAAAAGTGACTGCCCTTACCTGAATCGAAGTCTTGCTTGTAGGGAGACTCAGAGCCTGGGGTTTAACTCCTTTTCTGAAGTGAAACACACAGCATAGTATTCATCCATGGATCACAATCTGCTTTAGAGCGAGAAGCACGCTCTTGCTTTCTAGAGTCTCTAACACAACAGGAAACGTGAGTGTGCTGAGAAAAAAAGAACGGGGTTTCCTACACATACGGACCATATCTAGTCCAACTCTGCTTCTGAAACTGATACAAAGCACTGGTCCTCTAACATCCAATGTTTGTCAGTTAAGATGAGAAACGTGTGAGCTTTGTGAATGATGTAGTTCCTTTGAACTGAAAAGTGACTACCCTTACCTGAAACGAAGTCTTGCTTGTAGGAAGACACAGAGCCTGGGATTTAACTCCATTTCTGAATTGAAACACACAGCATAGTTCTTTTCCATGGATCACACTCTGCTTTAGAGCGAGAAGCACGCCCTTGCTTTCTAGAGTCTCTAAGACATGAGGAAACGTGATTTTGCTGAGAACAAAAGAACGGAGTTTCCTACACATACGGACCATATCTAGTCCAAATCTGCTTCTGAAACTGATACAAAGCACTGACCCTCTAACATCCAATGCTTGTCAGTTAAGAGGTGAAACGTGTGAGCTTCATGAACGATGTAGTTCGTTTGAGCAGAAAAGTGACTGCCTTACCTGAATTGAAGTCTTGCTTGTAGGAAGACTCAGAGCCTGGGATTTAACTCCATTTCTGAAGGCAAACACACAGCATAGTTCTCATCCATGGATCACACACTGCTTTAGAGCGAGAAGCACGCTCTTGCTTTCTAGAGTCTCTAAGACAGCAGGAAAAGTGAGTGTGCCCAGAACAAAAGAACGGTGTTTCCTACACATACGGACTATATGTAGTCCAAAACTTCTTCTGAAACAGATAGAATGCACTGTTCCTCTAACATCCAATGCTTGTCAGTTAAGATGAGAAACGTGTGTGCTTCGTGAAAGATGTAGTTCGTTTGAGCAGAAAAGTACTGCCCTTACCTGAAACGAAGTCTTGCTTGTAGGGAGACTCAGAGCCTGGGATTTAACTCCTTTTCTGAAGTGAAACACACAGCATAGTCCTCATCCATGGATCACACTCTGCTTTAGAGCGAGAAGCACGCTCTTGCCTTTAGAGTCTCTAATATAGCAGGAAATCTGAGTGTGCCCAGAACAAAAGAACGGTGTTTCCTACATATACGGACCATATGTAGTCCAAATCTGCCTCTGAAACTGATACAATGCACTGGTCCTCTAACATTCAATGCTTGTCAGTTAAGATGAGAATCGTGTGATCTTCGTTAACGATGTAGTTCGTTTGAGCAGAAAAGTGACTGCCCTTACCTGAAATGAAGTCTTGCTTGTAGAAAGACTCAGAGCCTGGGATTTAACTCCATTTCTGAAGTGAAACACACAGCAGTGTTCTCATCCATTGATGAAACTCTGATTTAGAACAAGAAGCACGCTCATGCTTTCTAGAGTCTCTAAGACAGCAGGAAACGTGAGTGTGCTGAGAACAAAAGAACGGTGTTTCCTACACATACGGACCATATCTAGTCCAACTCTTCTTCTTAAACTGATACAAAGCACTGGTCCTCTAACATCCAATGCTTGTCTGTTAAGATGAGAAATGTGTGAGCTCAATGAACGATGTAGTTCGTTTGAGCTGAAAAGTGACTGCCCTTACCTGAATTGAAGTCTTGATTGTAGGAAGACACAGAGATTGGGATTTAACTCCATTTCTGAAGGGAAACACACAGCATAGTTCTCATCCATGGATCACAATCTGCTTTAGAGCGAGAAGCACGCTCTTGCTTTCTAGAGTCTCTAACACAGCAGGAAACGTGAGTGTGCTGAGAAAAAAAGAACGGTGTTTCCTACACATACGGACCATATCTAGTCCAACTCTGCGTCTGAATCTCATACAAAGCACTGGTCCTCTAACATCCAATGCTTGTCAGTTAAGATGGGAAAGGTGTGAGCTTCAAGAACGATGTAGTTCGTTTGAGCAGAAAAGTGACTGCCCTTACTTGAATTGAAGTCTTGCTTGTAGGAAGACTCAGAGCCTGGGATTTAACTCCATTTCTGAAGTGAAACACACAGCAGTGTTCTCATCCATTGATGACACTCTGCTTTAGAACAAGAAGCACGCTCTTGCTTTCTAGAGTCTCTAAGACACCAGGAAACGTGAGTGTGCTGAGAACAAAAGAACGGTGTTTCCTACACATACGGACCATATCTAGTCCAACTCTGCTTCTGAAACTGATACAAAGCACTGACAAACTAACTTCCAAAGATTGTCAGTTAAGATGGGAAACGAGTGAGCTTCATGAACGATGTAGTTCGTTTGAGCAGAAAAGTGACTGCCCTTACCTGATTTGAAGTCTTGCTTGTAGGAAGACTCAGAGCCTGGGATTTAACTCCATTTCTGAAGTAAAATCATCCATTGATCACACTCTGCTTTAGAACAAGAAGCACACTCTTGCTTTCTAGAGTCTCTAGGACAGCAGGAAACGTGATTTTGCTGAGAACAAAAGAACGGTGTTTCCTACACATACGGACATTATATAGTCCAACTCTGCATCTGAAACTGATACAAAGCAATGGTCCTCTAACATCCAATGCTTGTCTGTTAAGGTGAGAAACGTCTGAGCTTCTGGAACGATGTAGTTCTTTTGAGCTGAAAAGTGACTGCCCTTAACTGAAACGAAGTCTTGCTTGGAGGAAGACTCAGAGCCTGGGATTTAACTTCATTTCTGAAGTGAAACACACAGCGTAGTTCTAATCCAGGGATCACACTCTGCTTTAGAGCAAGAAGCACACTCTTGCTTTCTAGAGTCTCTAAGACAGCAGGAAACGTGAGTGTGCTGAGAACAAAAGAACGGTGTTTCGTACACATACGGTCCATATCTAGTCCAACTTTGCTTCTTAAACTGATACAAAGCACTGGTCCTCTAACATCCAATGCTTGTCTGTTAATATGAGAAATGTGTGAGCTCAGTGAACGATGTAGTTCGTTTGAGCTGAAAAGTGACTGCCCTTACCTGAAACGAAGTCTTGCTTGTAGGAAGACACAGAGATTGGGATTTAACTCCATTTCTGAAGGGAAACACACAGCATAGTTCTCATCCATGGATCACAATCTGCTTTAGAGCGAGAAGCACGCTCTTGCTTAATAGAGTCTCTAAGAAAGCAGGAAAGGTGAGTGTGCTGAGAACAAAAGAACGGTGATTCCTACACATACGGACCATATCTAGTCCAACTCTGCTTCTGAAACTGACACAAAGCACTGTTCCTCTAACATCCAATGTTTGTCAGTTAAGATGAGAAATGTGTGAGCTTTGTGAATGATGTAGTTCCTTTAAACTGAAAAGTGACTCCCCTTACCTGAAACGAAGTCTTGCTTGTAGGAAGACACAGAGCCTGGGATTTAACTCCATTTCTGAAGGGAAACACACAGCATAGTATTCATCCATGGATCACACTGTGGTTAGAGCGAGAAGCAAACTCTTGCTTTCTTGAGTCTCTAAGACAGCAGGAAATTTGAGTGTGCCCAGAACAATAGAACGGTGTTTCCTACACATATGTACCATAAACAGTCCAAATCTGCTTCTGAAACTGATATAAAGCATTGACCCTCTAACATCCAATGCTTGTCAGTTAAGAGGGGAAACGTGTGAGCTTCATGAACGATGTAGTTCGTTTGAGCAGAAAAGTGACTGCCTTACCTGAATTGAATTCTTGCTTGTAGGAAGACTCAGAGCCTGGGATTTAACTCCATTTCTGAAGGCAAACACACAGCATAGTTCTCATCCATGGATCACACACTGCTTTAGAGCGAGAAGCACGCTCTTGCTTTCTAGAGTCTCTAAGACAGCAGGAAAAGTGAGTGTGCCCAGAACAAAAGAACGGTGTTTCCTACACATACGGACTATATGTAGTCCAAAACTTCTTCTGAAACAGATAGAATGCACTGGTCCTCTACATCCAATGCTTGTCAGTTAAGATGAGAAACGTGTGTGCTTCGTGAAAGATGTAGTTCGTTTGAGCAGAAAAGTGACTGCCCTTACCTGAAACGAAATCTTGCTTGTAGGGAGACTCAGAGCCTGGGATTTAACTCCTTTTCTGAAGTGAAACACACAGCATAGTCCTCATCCATGGATCACACTCTGCTTTAGAACGAGAAGCACGCTCTTGCCTTTAGAGTCTCTAATATAGCAGGAAATCTGAGTGTGCCCAGAACAAAAGAACGGTGTTTCCTACATATACGGACCATATGTAGTCCAAATCTGCCTCTGAAACTGATACAATGCACTGGTCTTCTCACATTCAATGCTTGTCAGTTAAGATGAGAATCGTGTGATCTTCGTTAACGATGTAGTTCGTTTGAGCATAAAAGTGACTGCCCTTACCTGAAATGAAGTCTTGCTTGTAGAAAGACTCAGAGCCTGGGATTTAACTCCATTTCTGAAGTGAAACACACAGCAGTGTTCTCATCCATTGATGAAACTCTGCTTTAGAACAAGAAGCACGCTCTTGCTTTCTAGAGTCTCTAAGACAGCAGGAAACGTGAGTGTGCTGAGAACAAAAGAACGGTGTTTCCTACACATACGGACCATATCTAATCCAACTCTGCTTCTTAAACTGATACAAAGCACTGGTCCTCTAACATACAATGCTTGTCAGTTAAGATGGGAAAGGTGTGAGCTTCATGAACGATGTAGTTAGTTTGAACAGAAAAGTGACTGCCCTTACCTTAAACGAAGTCTTGCTTGTAGGAAGACTCAGAGCATGGGATTTAACTCCATTTCTGAAGTGAAACACACAGCAGTGTTCTCATCCATTGATGACACTCTGCTTTAGAACAAGAAGCACGCTCTTGCTTTCTAGAGTCTCTAAGACAGCAGGAAACGTGAGTGTGCTGAGAACAAAAGAACGGTGTTACCTACACATACGGACCATATCTAGTCCAACTCTGCTTCTGAAACTGATACAAAGCACTGACAAACTAACATCCAAAGATTGTCAGTTAAGATGGGAAACGTGTGAGCTTCATGAACGATGTAGTTCGTTTGAGCAGAAAAGTGACTGCCCTTACCTGATTTGAAGTCTTGCTTGTAGGAAGACTCAGAGCCTGGGATTTAACTCCATTTCTGAAGTAAAACACACAGCAGTGTAATCATCCATTGATCACCCTCTGCTTTAGAACAAGAAGCACACTCTTGCTTTCTAGAGTCTCTAAGACAGCAGGAAACGTGATTTTGCTGAGAACAAAAGAACGGTGTTTCCTACACATACGGACATTATATAGTCTAACTCTGCTTCTGAAACTGATAGAAAGCACTGGTCCTCTAACATCCAATGCTTGTCTGTTAAGGTGAGAAACGTCTGAGCTTCTGGAACGATGTAGTTCGTTTGAGCTGAAAAGTGACTGCCCTTACCTGAAACGAAGTCTTGCTTGTAGGAAGACACAGAGCCTGGGATTTAACTCCATTTCTGAAGGCAAACACACAGCATAGTTCTCATCCATGGATCACACTCTGCTTTAGAGCGAGAAGCACGCTCTTGCTTTCTAGAGTCTCTAAGACAGCAGGAAAAGTGAGTGTGCCCAGAACAAAAGAACGGTGTTTCCTACACATAGGGACTATATGTAGTCCAAAACTTCTTCTGAAACAGATAGAATGCACTGGTCCTCTAACATCCAATGCTTGTCAGTTAAGATGAGAAACGTGTGTGCTTCGTGAAAGATGTAGTTCGTTTGAGCAGAAAAGTGACTGCCCTTATCTGAAACGAAGTCTTGCTTGTAGGGAGACACAGAGCCAGGGATTTAACTCCTTTTCTGAAGTGAAACATACAGCATAGTCCTCATCCATGGATCACACTCTGCTTTAGAGCGAGAAGCACGCTCTTGCCTTTAGAGTCTCTAATATAGCAGGAAATCTGAGTGTGCCCACAACAAAAGAACGGTGTTTCCTACATATACGGACCATATGTAGTCCAAATCTGCCTCTGAAACTGATACAATGCACTGGTCCTCTAACATTCAAGGCTTGTCATTTAAGATGAGAATCGTGTGATCTTCGTTAACGATGTAGTTCGTTTGAGCATAAAAGTGACTGCCCTTACCTGAAATGAAGTCTTGCTTGTAGAAAGACTCAGAGCCTGGGATTTAACTCCATTTCTGAAGTGAAACACACAGCAGTGTTCTCATCCATTGATGACACTCTGCTTTAGAACAAGAAGCACGCTCTTGCTTTCAAGAGTCTCTAAGACAGCAGGAAACGTGAGTGTGCTGAGAACAAAAGAACGGTGTTTCCTACACATACGGACCATATCTAGTCCAACTCTGCTTCTGAAACTGATACAAAGCACTGACAAACTAACATCCAAAGATTGTCAGTTAAGATGGGAAACGTGTGAGCTTCATGAACGAAGTAGTTCGTTTGAGCAGAAAAGTGACTGCCCTTACCTGAATTGAAGTCTTGCTTGTAGGAAGACTCAGAGCCTGGGATTTAACTCCATTTCTGAAGTAAAACACACAGCAGTGTAATCATCCATTGATCACTCTCTGCTTTAGAACAAGAAGCACACTCTTGCTTTCTAGAGTCTCTAAGACAACAGGAAACGTGATTTTGCTGAAAACAAAACAACGGTGTTTCCTACACATACGGACATTATATAGTCCAACTCTGCTTCTGAAACTGATACAAAGCACTGGTCCTCTAACATCCAATGCTTGTCTGTTAAGGTGAGAAACGTGTGAGCTTCTGGAACAATGTAGTTCGTTTGAGATGAAAAGTGACTGCCCTTACCTGAAACGAAGTCTTGCTTGGAGGAAGACTCAGAGCCTGGGATTTAACTCCATTTCTGAAGTGAAACACACAGCGTAGTTTTCATCCATGGATCACACTCTGCTTTAGAGCAAGAAGCACACTCTTGCTTTCTAGAGTCTCTAAGACAGCAGGAAAAGTGAGTGTGCCCAGAACAAAAGAACGGTGTTTCCTACACATACGGACTATATGTAGTCCAAAACTTCTTCTGAAACTGATAGAATGCACTGGTCTTCTAACATCCAATGCTTGTCAGTTAAGATGAGAAACGTGTGAGCTTCGTGAAAGTTGTAGTTCTTTTGAGCTGAAAAGTGACTGCCCTTACCTGAATCGAAGTCTTGCTTGTAGGGAGACTCAGAGCCTGGGGTTTAACTCCTTTTCTGAAGTGAAACACACAGCATAGTTTTCATCCATGGATCACAATCTGCTTTAGAGCGAGAAGCACGCTCTTGCTTTCTAGAGTCTCTAACACAACAGGAAACGTGAGTGTGCTGAGAAAAAAAGAACGGTGTTTCCTACACATACGGACCATATCTAGTCCAACTCTGCTTCTGAAACTGATACAAAGCACTGGTCCTCTAACATCCAATGTTTGTCAGTTAAGATGAGAAACGTGTGAGCTTTGTGAATGATGTAGTTCCTTTGAACTGAAAAGTGACTACCCTTACCTGAAACGAAGTCTTGCTTGTAGGAAGACACAGAGCCTGGGATTTAACTCCATTTCTGAATTGAAACACACAGCATAGTTCTTTTCCATGGATCACACTCTGCTTTAGAGCGAGAAGCACGCCCTTGCTTTCTAGAGTCTCTAAGACATGAGGAAACGTGATTTTGCTGAGAACAAAAGAACGGAGTTTCCTACACATACGGACCATATCTAGTCCAAATCTGCTTCTGAAACTGATACAAAGCACTGACCCTCTAACATCCAATGCTTGTCAGTTAAGAGGGGAAACGTGTGAGCTTCATGAACGATGTAGTTCGTTTGAGCAGAAAAGTGACTGCCTTACCTGAATTGAAGTCTTGCTTGTAGGAAGACTCAGAGCCTGGGATTTAACTCCATTTCTGAAGGCAAACACACAGCATAGTTCTCATCCATGGATCACACACTGCTTTAGAGCGAGAAGCACGCTCTTGCTTTCTAGAGTCTCTAAGACAGCAGGAAAAGTGAGTGTGCCCAGAACAAAAGAACGGTGTTTCCTACACATACGGACTATATGTAGTCCAAAACTTCTTCTGAAACAGATAGAATGCACTGTTCCTCTAACATCCAATGCTTGTCAGTTAAGATGAGAAACGTGTGTGCTTCGTGAAAGATGTAGTTCGTTTGAGCAGAAAAGTACTGCCCTTACCTGAAACGAAGTCTTGCTTGTAGGGAGACTCAGAGCCTGGGATTTAACTCCTTTTCTGAAGTGAAACACACAGCATAGTCCTCATCCATGGATCACACTCTGCTTTAGAGCGAGAAGCACGCTCTTGCCTTTAGAGTCTCTAATATAGCAGGAAATCTGAGTGTGCCCAGAACAAAAGAACGGTGTTTCCTACATATACGGACCATATGTAGTCCAAATCTGCCTCTGAAACTGATACAATGCACTGGTCCTCTAACATTCAATGCTTGTCAGTTAAGATGAGAATCGTGTGATCTTCGTTAACGATGTAGTTCGTTTGAGCAGAAAAGTGACTGCCCTTACCTGAAATGAAGTCTTGCTTGTAGAAAGACTCAGAGCCTGGGATTTAACTCCATTTCTGAAGTGAAACACACAGCAGTGTTCTCATCCATTGATGAAACTCTGCTTTAGAACAAGAAGCACGCTCATGCTTTCTAGAGTCTCTAAGACAGCAGGAAACGTGAGTGTGCTGAGAACAAAAGAACGGTGTTTCCTACACATACGGACCATATCTAGTCCAACTCTTCTTCTTAAACTGATACAAAGCACTGGTCCTCTAACATCCAATGCTTGTCTGTTAAGATGAGAAATGTGTGAGCTCAGTGAACGATGTAGTTCGTTTGAGCTGAAAAGTGACTGCCCTTACCTGAATTGAAGTCTTGATTGTAGGAAGACACAGAGATTGGGATTTAACTCCATTTCTGAAGGGAAACACACAGCATAGTTCTCATCCATGGATCACAATCTGCTTTAGAGCGAGAAGCACGCTCTTGCTTTCTAGAGTCTCTAACACAGCAGGAAACGTGAGTGTGCTGAGAAAAAAGAACGGTGTTTCCTACACATACGGACCATATCTAGTCCAACTCTGCGTCTGAATCTCATACAAAGCACTGGTCCTCTAACATCCAATGCTTGTCAGTTAAGATGGGAAAGGTGTGAGCTTCAAGAACGATGTAGTTCGTTTGAGCAGAAAAGTGACTGCCCTTACTTGAATTGAAGTCTTGCTTGTAGGAAGACTCAGAGCCTGGGATTTAACTCCATTTCTGAAGTGAAACACACAGCAGTGTTCTCATCCATTGATGACACTCTGCTTTAGAACAAGAAGCACGCTCTTGCTTTCTAGAGTCTCTAAGACACCAGGAAACGTGAGTGTGCTGAGAACAAAAGAACGGTGTTTCCTACACATACGGACCATATCTAGTCCAACTCTGCTTCTGAAACTGATACAAAGCACTGACAAACTAACATCCAAAGATTGTCAGTTAAGATGGGAAACGAGTGAGCTTCATGAACGATGTAGTTCGTTTGAGCAGAAAAGTGACTGCCCTTACCTGATTTGAAGTCTTGCTTGTAGGAAGACTCAGAGCCTGGGATTTAACTCCATTTCTGAAGTAAAATCATCCATTGATCACACTCTGCTTTAGAACAAGAAGCACACTCTTGCTTTCTAGAGTCTCTAAGACAGCAGGAAACGTGAGTGTGCTGAGAACAAAAGAACGGTGTTACCTACACATACGGACCATATCTAGTCCAACTCTGCTTCTGAAACTGATACAAAGCACTGACAAACTAACATCCAAAGATTGTCAGTTAAGATGGGAAACGTGTGAGCTTCATGAACGATGTAGTTCGTTTGAGCAGAAAAGTGACTGCCCTTACCTGATTTGAAGTCTTGCTTGTAGGAAGACTCAGAGCCTGGGATTTAACTCCATTTCTGAAGTAAAACACACAGCAGTGTAATCATCCATTGATCACCCTCTGCTTTAGAACAAGAAGCACACTCTTGCTTTCTAGAGTCTCTAAGACAGCAGGAAACGTGATTTTGCTGAGAACAAAAGAACGGTGTTTCCTACACATACGGACATTATATAGTCTAACTCTGCTTCTGAAACTGATAGAAAGCACTGGTCCTCTAACATCCAATGCTTGTCTGTTAAGGTGAGAAACGTCTGAGCTTCTGGAACGATGTAGTTCGTTTGAGCTGAAAAGTGACTGCCCTTACCTGAAACGAAGTCTTGCTTGTAGGAAGACACAGAGCCTGGGATTTAACTCCATTTCTGAAGGCAAACACACAGCATAGTTCTCATCCATGGATCACACTCTGCTTTAGAGCGAGAAGCACGCTCTTGCTTTCTAGAGTCTCTAAGACAGCAGGAAAAGTGAGTGTGCCCAGAACAAAAGAACGGTGTTTCCTACACATAGGGACTATATGTAGTCCAAAACTTCTTCTGAAACAGATAGAATGCACTGGTCCTCTAACATCCAATTCTTGTCAGTTAAGATGAGAAACGTGTGTGCTTCGTGAAAGATGTAGTTCGTTTGAGCAGAAAAGTGACTGCCCTTATCTGAAACGAAGTCTTGCTTGTAGGGAGACACAGAGCCAGGGATTTAACTCCTTTTCTGAAGTGAAACATACAGCATAGTCCTCATCCATGGATCACACTCTGCTTTAGAGCGAGAAGCACGCTCTTGCCTTTAGAGTCTCTAATATAGCAGGAAATCTGAGTGTGCCCAGAACAAAAGAACGGTGTTTCCTACATATACGGACCATATGTAGTCCAAATCTGCCTCTGAAACTGATACAATGCACTGGTCCTCTAACATTCAAGGCTTGTCAGTTAAGATGAGAATCGTGTGATCTTCGTTAACGATGTAGTTCGTTTGAGCATAAAAGTGACTGCCCTTACCTGAAATGAAGTCTTGCTTGTAGAAAGACTCAGAGCCTGGGATTTAACTCCATTTCTGAAGTGAAACACACAGCAGTGTTCTCATCCATTGATGACACTCTGCTTTAGAACAAGAAGCACGCTCTTGCTTTCAAGAGTCTCTAAGACAGCAGGAAACGTGAGTGTGCTGAGAACAAAAGAACGGTGTTTCCTACACATACGGACCATATCTAGTCCAACTCTGCTTCTGAAACTGATACAAAGCACTGACAAACTAACATCCAAAGATTGTCAGTTAAGATGGGAAACGTGTGAGCTTCATGAACGAAGTAGTTCGTTTGAGCAGAAAAGTGACTGCCCTTACCTGAATTGAAGTCTTGCTTGTAGGAAGACTCAGAGCCTGGGATTTAACTCCATTTCTGAAGTAAAACACACAGCAGTGTAATCATCCATTGATCACTCTCTGCTTTAGAACAAGAAGCACACTCTTGCTTTCTAGAGTCTCTAAGACAACAGGAAACGTGATTTTGCTGAAAACAAAACAACGGTGTTTCCTACACATACGGACATTATATAGTCCAACTCTGCTTCTGAAACTGATACAAAGCACTGGTCCTCTAACATCCAATGCTTGTCTGTTAAGGTGAGAAACGTGTGAGCTTCTGGAACAATGTAGTTCGTTTGAGATGAAAAGTGACTGCCCTTACCTGAAACGAAGTCTTGCTTGGAGGAAGACTCAGAGCCTGGGATTTAACTCCATTTCTGAAGTGAAACACACAGCGTAGTTTTCATCCATGGATCACACTCTGCTTTAGAGCAAGAAGCACACTCTTGCTTTCTAGAGTCTCTAAGACAGCAGGAAATGTGAGTGTGCCCAGAACAAAAGAACGGTGTTTCCTACACATACGGACTATATGTAGTCCAAAACTTCTTCTGAAACTGATAGAATGCACTGGTCTTCTAACATCCAATGCTTGTCAGTTAAGATGAGAAACGTGTGAGCTTCGTGAAAGTTGTAGTTCTTTTGAGCTGAAAAGTGACTGCCCTTACCTGAATCGAAGTCTTGCTTGTAGGGAGACTCAGAGCCTGGGGTTTAACTCCTTTTCTGAAGTGAAACACACAGCATAGTTTTCATCCATGGATCACAATCTGCTTTAGAGCGAGAAGCACGCTCTTGCTTTCTAGAGTCTCTAACACAACAGGAAACGTGAGTGTGCTGAGAACAAAAGAACGGTGTTTCCTACACATACGGACCATATCTAGTCCAACTCTGCTTCTGAAACTGATACAAAGCACTGGTCCTCTAACATCCAATGTTTGTCAGTTAAGATGAGAAACGTGTGAGCTTTGTGAATGATGTAGTTCCTTTGAACTGAAAAGTGACTACCCTTACCTGAAACGAAGTCTTGCTTGTAGGAAGACACAGAGCCTGGGATTTAACTCCATTTCTGAATTGAAACACACAGCATAGTTCTTTTCCATGGATCACACTCTGCTTTAGAGCGAGAAGCACGCCCTTGCTTTCTAGAGTCTCTAAGACATGAGGAAACGTGATTTTGCTGAGAACAAAAGAACGGAGTTTCCTACACATACGGACCATATCTAGTCCAAATCTGCTTCTGAAACTGATACAAAGCACTGACCCTCTAACATCCAATGCTTGTCAGTTAAGAGGGGAAACGTGTGAGCTTCATGAACGATGTAGTTCGTTTGAGCAGAAAAGTGACTGCCTTACCTGAATTGAAGTCTTGCTTGTAGGAAGACTCAGAGCCTGGGATTTAACTCCATTTCTGAAGGCAAACACACAGCATAGTTCTCATCCATGGATCACACACTGCTTTAGAGCGAGAAGCACGCTCTTGCTTTCTAGAGTCTCTAAGACAGCAGGAAAAGTGAGTGTGCCCAGAACAAAAGAACGGTGTTTCCTACACATACGGACTATATGTAGTCCAAAACTTCTTCTGAAACAGATAGAATGCACTGTTCCTCTAACATCCAATGCTTGTCAGTTAAGATGAGAAACGTGTGTGCTTCGTGAAAGATGTAGTTCGTTTGAGCAGA
Organism: Onychomys leucogaster; assembly: GCA_949786385.1. Taxonomy (NCBI): domain Eukaryota; kingdom Metazoa; phylum Chordata; class Mammalia; order Rodentia; family Cricetidae; genus Onychomys; species Onychomys leucogaster. The sequence continues at coordinate 3,161,169 of CATKUP010000035.1, forward strand.
AAAGTACTGCCCTTACCTGAAACGAAGTCTTGCTTGTAGGGAGACTCAGAGCCTGGGATTTAACTCCTTTTCTGAAGTGAAACACACAGCATAGTCCTCATCCATGGATCACACTCTGCTTTAGAGCGAGAAGCACGCTCTTGCCTTTAGAGTCTCTAATATAGCAGGAAATCTGAGTGTGCCCAGAACAAAAGAACGGTGTTTCCTACATATACGGACCATATGTAGTCCATATCTGCCTCTGAAACTGATACAATGCACTGGTCCTCTAACATTCAATGCTTGTCAGTTAAGATGAGAATCGTGTGATCTTCGTTAACGATGTAGTTCGTTTGAGCAGAAAAGTGACTGCCCTTACCTGAAATGAAGTCTTGCTTGTAGAAAGACTCAGAGCCTGGGATTTAACTCCATTTCTGAAGTGAAACACACAGCAGTGTTCTCATCCATTGATGAAACTCTGCTTTAGAACAAGAAGCACGCTCATGCTTTCTAGAGTCTCTAAGACAGCAGGAAACGTGAGTGTGCTGAGAACAAAAGAACGGTGTTTCCTACACATACGGACCATATCTAGTCCAACTCTTCTTCTTAAACTGATACAAAGCACTGGTCCTCTAACATCCAATGCTTGTCTGTTAAGATGAGAAATGTGTGAGCTCAGTGAACGATGTAGTTCGTTTGAGCTGAAAAGTGACTGCCCTTACCTGAATTGAAGTCTTGATTGTAGGAAGACACAGAGATTGGGATTTAACTCCATTTCTGAAGGGAAACACACAGCATAGTTCTCATCCATGGATCACAATCTGCTTTAGAGCGAGAAGCACGCTCTTGCTTTCTAGAGTCTCTAACACAGCAGGAAACGTGAGTGTGCTGAGAAAAAAAGAACGGTGTTTCCTACACATACGGACCATATCTAGTCCAACTCTGCGTCTGAATCTCATACAAAGCACTGGTCCTCTAACATCCAATGCTTGTCAGTTAAGATGGGAAAGGTGTGAGCTTCAAGAACGATGTAGTTCGTTTGAGCAGAAAAGTGACTGCCCTTACTTGAATTGAAGTCTTGCTTGTAGGAAGACTCAGAGCCTGGGATTTAACTCCATTTCTGAAGTGAAACACACAGCAGTGTTCTCATCCATTGATGACACTCTGCTTTAGAACAAGAAGCACGCTCTTGCTTTCTAGAGTCTCTAAGACACCAGGAAACGTGAGTGTGCTGAGAACAAAAGAACGGTGTTTCCTACACATACGGACCATATCTAGTCCAACTCTGCTTCTGAAACTGATACAAAGCACTGACAAACTAACATCCAAAGATTGTCAGTTAAGATGGGAAACGAGTGAGCTTCATGAACGATGTAGTTCGTTTGAGCAGAAAAGTGACTGCCCTTACCTGATTTGAAGTCTTGCTTGTAGGAAGACTCAGAGCCTGGGATTTAACTCCATTTCTGAAGTAAAATCATCCATTGATCACACTCTGCTTTAGAACAAGAAGCACACTCTTGCTTTCTAGAGTCTCTAGGACAGCAGGAAACGTGATTTTGCTGAGAACAAAAGAACGGTGTTTCCTACACATACGGACATTATATAGTCCAACTCTGCTTCTGAAACTGATACAAAGCACTGGTCCTCTAACATCCAATGTTTGTCAGTTAAGATGAGAAACGTGTGAGCTTTGTGAATGATGTAGTTCCTTTGAACTGAAAAGTGACTACCCTTACCTGAAACGAAGTCTTGCTTGTAGGAAGACACAGAGCCTGGGATTTAACTCCATTTCTGAATTGAAACACACAGCATAGTTCTTTTCCATGGATCACACTCTGCTTTAGAGCGAGAAGCACGCCCTTGCTTTCTAGAGTCTCTAAGACATGAGGAAACGTGATTTTGCTGAGAACAAAAGAACGGAGTTTCCTACACATACGGACCATATCTAGTCCAAATCTGCTTCTGAAACTGATACAAAGCACTGACCCTCTAACATCCAATGCTTGTCAGTTAAGAGGGGAAACGTGTGAGCTTCATGAACGATGTAGTTCGTTTGAGCAGAAAAGTGACTGCCTTACCTGAATTGAAGTCTTGCTTGTAGGAAGACTCAGAGCCTGGGATTTAACTCCATTTCTGAAGGCAAACACACAGCATAGTTCTCATCCATGGATCACACACTGCTTTAGAGCGAGAAGCACGCTCTTGCTTTCTAGAGTCTCTAAGACAGCAGGAAAAGTGAGTGTGCCCAGAACAAAAGAACGGTGTTTCCTACACATACGGACTATATGTAGTCCAAAACTTCTTCTGAAACAGATAGAATGCACTGTTCCTCTAACATCCAATGCTTGTCAGTTAAGATGAGAAACGTGTGTGCTTCGTGAAAGATGTAGTTCGTTTGAGCAGAAAAGTACTGCCCTTACCTGAAACGAAGTCTTGCTTGTAGGGAGACTCAGAGCCTGGGATTTAACTCCTTTTCTGAAGTGAAACACACAGCATAGTCCTCATCCATGGATCACACTCTGCTTTAGAGCGAGAAGCACGCTCTTGCCTTTAGAGTCTCTAATATAGCAGGAAATCTGAGTGTGCCCAGAACAAAAGAACGGTGTTTCCTACATATACGGACCATATGTAGTCCATATCTGCCTCTGAAACTGATACAATGCACTGGTCCTCTAACATTCAATGCTTGTCAGTTAAGATGAGAATCGTGTGATCTTCGTTAACGATGTAGTTCGTTTGAGCAGAAAAGTGACTGCCCTTACCTGAAATGAAGTCTTGCTTGTAGAAAGACTCAGAGCCTGGGATTTAACTCCATTTCTGAAGTGAAACACACAGCAGTGTTCTCATCCATTGATGACACTCTGCTTTAGAACAAGAAGCACGCTCATGCTTTCTAGAGTCTCTAAGACAGCAGGAAACGTGAGTGTGCTGAGAACAAAAGAACGGTGTTTCCTACACATACGGACCATATCTAGTCCAACTCTTCTTCTTAAACTGATACAAAGCACTGGTCCTCTAACATCCAATGCTTGTCTGTTAAGATGAGAAATGTGTGAGCTCAGTGAACGATGTAGTTCGTTTGAGCTGAAAAGTGACTGCCCTTACCTGAATTGAAGTCTTGATTGTAGGAAGACACAGAGATTGGGATTTAACTCCATTTCTGAAGGGAAACACACAGCATAGTTCTCATCCATGGATCACAATCTGCTTTAGAGCGAGAAGCACGCTCTTGCTTTCTAGAGTCTCTAACACAGCAGGAAACGTGAGTGTGCTGAGAAAAAAAGAACGGTGTTTCCTACACATACGGACCATATCTAGTCCAACTCTGCGTCTGAATCTCATACAAAGCACTGGTCCTCTAACATCCAATGCTTGTCAGTTAAGATGGGAAAGGTGTGAGCTTCAAGAACGATGTAGTTCGTTTGAGCAGAAAAGTGACTGCCCTTACTTGAATTGAAGTCTTGCTTGTAGGAAGACTCAGAGCCTGGGATTTAACTCCATTTCTGAAGTGAAACACACAGCAGTGTTCTCATCCATTGATGACACTCTGCTTTAGAACAAGAAGCACGCTCTTGCTTTCTAGAGTCTCTAAGACACCAGGAAACGTGAGTGTGCTGAGAACAAAAGAACGGTGTTTCCTACACATACGGACCATATCTAGTCCAACTCTGCTTCTGAAACTGATACAAAGCACTGACAAACTAACATCCAAAGATTGTCAGTTAAGATGGGAAACGAGTGAGCTTCATGAACGATGTAGTTCGTTTGAGCAGAAAAGTGACTGCCCTTACCTGATTTGAAGTCTTGCTTGTAGGAAGACTCAGAGCCTGGGATTTAACTCCATTTCTGAAGTAAAATCATCCATTGATCACACTCTGCTTTAGAACAAGAAGCACACTCTTGCTTTCTAGAGTCTCTAGGACAGCAGGAAACGTGATTTTGCTGAGAACAAAAGAACGGTGTTTCCTACACATACGGACATTATATAGTCCAACTCTGCTTCTGAAACTGATACAAAGCAATGGTCCTCTAACATCCAATGCTTGTCTGTTAAGGTGAGAAACGTCTGAGCTTCTGGAACGATGTAGTTCTTTTGAGCTGAAAAGTGACTGCCCTTACCTGAAACGAAGTCTTGCTTGGAGGAAGACTCAGAGCCTGGGATTTAACTTCATTTCTGAAGTGAAACACACAGCGTAGTTCTAATCCAGGGATCACACTCTGCTTTAGAGCAAGAAGCACACTCTTGCTTTCTAGAGTCTCTAAGACAGCAGGAAAGGTGAGTGTGCTGAGAACAAAAGAACGGTGTTTCGTACACATACGGTCCATATCTAGTCCAACTTTGCTTCTTAAACTGATACAAAGCACTGGTCCTCTAACATCCAATGCTTGTCTGTTAAGATGAGAAATGTGTGAGCTCAGTGAACGATGTAGTTCGTTTGAGCTGAAAAGTGACTGCCCTTACCTGAAACGAAGTCTTGCTTGTAGGAAGACACAGAGCCTGGGATTTAACTCCATTTCTGAAGGGAAACACACAGCATAGTATTCATCCATGGATCACACTGTGGTTAGAGCGAGAAGCAAACTCTTGCTTTCTTGAGTCTCTAAGACAGCAGGAAATTTGAGTGTGCCCAGAACAATAGAACGGTGTTTCCTACACATATGTACCATAAACAGTCCAAATCTGCTTCTGAAACTGATATAAAGCATTGACCCTCTAACATCCAATGCTTGTCAGTTAAGATGAGAAACGTGTGAGCTCTGTATACGATGTAGTTCGTTTGAGCATAAAAGTGCCTGCCTTACCTGAATTGAAGTCTTGCTTGTAGGAAGACTCAGAGCCTGGGATTTAACTCCATTTCTGAAGGCAAACACACAGCATAGTTCTCATCCATGGATCACACTCTGCTTTAGAGCGAGAAGCACGCTCTTGCTTTCTAGAGTCTCTAAGAGAGCAGGAAACCTGAGTGTGCTGAGAACAAAAGAACGGTGTTTCCTACACATACAGACCATATATAGTCCAACTCTGCTTCTTAAACTGATACAAAGCACTGGTCCTCTAACATCCAATGCTTGTCAGTTAAGATGAGAAACGTGTGAGCTTCTGGAACGACGTAGTTCGTTTGAGCAGAAAAGTGACTGCCCTTACCTGAAACGAAGTCTTGCTTGGAGGAAGACTCAGAGCCTGGGATTAAACTCCATTTCTGAAGTGAAACACACAGCGTAGTTCTCATCTATGGATCACACTCTGCTTTAGAGCAAGAAGCATACTCTTGCTTTCTAGAGTCTCAAAGACAGCAGGAAATCTGAGTGTGCCCAGAACAAAAGAACGGTGTTTCCTACACATACGGACTATATGTAGTCCAAAACTTCTTCTGAAACAGATAGAATACACTGGTCCTCTAACATCCAATGCTTGTCAGTTAAGATGAGAAACGTGTGTGCTTCGTGAAAGATGTAGTTCGTTTGAGCAGAAAAGTGACTGCCCTTACCTGAAATGAAGTCTTGCTTGTAGGGAGACTCAGAGCCAGGGATTTAACTCCTTTTCTGAAGTGAAACACACAGCATAGTTTTCATCCATGCATCACACTCTGCTTTAGAACAAGAAGCACACTCTTGCTTTCTAGAGTCTCTAAGACAGCAGGAAACGGGATTTTGCTGAGAACAAAAGAACGGTGTTTCCTACACATACGGACATTACATAGTCCAACTCTGCTTCTGAAACTGATACAAAGTACTGGTCCTCTAATATCCAATGCTTGTCTGTTAAGGTGAGAAACTTGTGAGCTTCGTGAACGATGTAGATCGATTGAGCAGAAAAGTGACTGCCCTTACCTGAAACGAAGTCTTGTTTGTAGGGAGACTCAGAGCCTGGGATTTAACTCCTTTTCTGAAGTGAAACACACAGCATAATTCTCATCCATGGATCACACTCTGCTTTAGAGCGAGAAGCACGCTCTTGCTTTTAGAGTCTCTAATATAGCAGGAAATCTGAGTGTGCCCAGAACAAAAAAACGGTGTTTCCTACATATACGGACCATATGTAGTCCAAATCTGCCTCTGAAACTGATACAATGCACTGGTCCTCTAACATCCAATGCTTGTCAGTTAAGATGAGAATCGTGTGATCTTCGTTAACGATGTAGTTCGTTTGAGCAGAAAAGTGACTGCCCTTACCTGAAATGAAGTCTTGCTTGTAGAAAGACTCAGAGCCTGGGATTTAACTCCATTTCTGAAGTGAAACACACAGCAGAGTTCTCATCCATTGATGACACTCTGCTTTAGAACAAGAAGCACGCTCTTGCTTTCTAGAGTCTCTAAGACACCAGGAAACGTGAGTGTGCTGAGAACAAAAGAACGGTGTTTCCTACACATACGGACCATATCTAGTCCAACTCTGCTTCTGAAACTGATACAAAGCACTGACAAACTAACATCCAAAGATTGTCAGTTAAGATGGGAAACGTGTGAGCTTCATGAACGATGTAGTTCGTTTGAGCAGAAAAGTGACTGCCCTTACCTGAATTGAAGTCTTGCTTGTAGGAAGACTCAGAGCCTGGGATTTAACTCCATTTCTGAAGTAAAACACACAGCAGTGTAATCATCCATTGATCACACTCTGATTTAGAACAAGAAGCACACTCTTGCTTTCTAGAGTCTCTAAGACAGCAGGAAACGTGAGTGTGCTGAGAACAAAAGAACGGTGTTTCCTACACATACGGACCATATCTAGTCCAACTCTGCTTCTGAAACTGATACAAAGCAATGGTCCTCTAACATCCAATGCTTGTCTGTTAAGGTGAGAAACGTGTGAGCTTCTGGAACGATGTAGTTCGTTTGAGCTGAAAAGTGACTGCCCTTACCTGAAACGAAGTCTTGCTTGGAGGAAGACTCAGAGCCTGGGATTTAACTCCATTTCTGAAGTGAAACACACAGCATAGTTCTCATCAATGGATCACACTCTGCTTTAGAGCAAGAAGCACACTCTTGCTTTCTAGAGTCTCTAAGACAGCAGGAAATCTGAGTGTGCCCAGAACAAAAGAACGGTGTTTCCTACACATACGTACTATATGTAGTCCAAAACTTCTTCTGAAACTGATAGAATGCACTGGTCTTCTAACATCCAATGCTTGTCAGTTAAGATGAGAAACGTGTGAGCTTCGTGAAAGTTGTAGATCGTTTGAGCAGAAAAGTGACTGCCCTTACCTGAAACGAAGTCTTGCTTGTAGGGAGACTCAGAGCCTGGGATCTAACTCCTTTTCTGAAGTGAAACACACAGCATAGTTTTCATCCATGGATCACACTCTGCTTTAGAACGAGAAGCACGCTCTTGCTTTCTAGAGTCTCTAAGACAGCAGGAAACGTGAGTGTGCTGAGAACAAAAGAACGGTGTTTCCTACACATACGGACCATATCTAGTCCAAATCTGCTTCTTAAACTGAAACAAAGCACTGGTCCACTAACATCCAATGCTTGTCTCTTAAGATGAGAAACGTGTGAGCTTTGTGAATGATATTGTTCCTTTGAACAGAAAAGTGACTGCCCTTACCCGAAAAGAAGTCTTGCTTGTAGGAAGACAAAGAGCCTGGGATTTAAGTCCATTTCTGAAGGGAAACACACAGCATAGTTCTCATCCATGGATCACGCTCTGCTTTAGAGCGAGAATCACACTCTTGCTTTCTAGAGTCTCTAATACAGCAGGAAATCTGAGTGTGCCCAGAACAAAAGAACGGTGTTTCCTACACATACAGACCATATGTAGTCCAAATCTGCTTCTGAAACTGATACAAAGCACTGGTCCACTAACATCCAATGCTTGTCTCTTAAGATGAGAAACGTGTGAGCTTTGTGAATGATATAGTTCCTTTGAACACAAAAGTGACTGCCCTTACCCGAAAAGAAGTCTTGCTTGTAGGAAGACACAGAGCCTGGGATTTAACTCCATTTCTGAAGTAAAACACACAGCAGTGTAATCATCCATTGATCACACTCTGCTTTAGAACAAGAAGCACGCTCTTGCTTTCTAGAGTCTCTAAGACAACAGGAAACGTGATTTTGCTGAGAACAAAAGAACGGTGTTTCCTACACATACGGACATTATATAGTCCAACTCTGCTTCTGAAACTGATACAAAGCACTGACCCTCTAACATCCAATGCTTGTCAGTTAAGAGGGGAAACGTGTGAGCTTCATGAACGATGTAGTTCGTTTGAGCAGAAAAGTGACTGCCTTACCTGAATTGAAGTCTTGCTTGTAGGAAGACTCAGAGCCTGGGATTTAACTCCATTTCTGAAGGCAAACACACAGCATAGTTCTCATCCATGGATCACACACTGCTTTAGAGCGAGAAGCAAGCTCTTGCTTTCTAGAGTCTCTAAGACAGCAAGAAAAGTGAGTGTGCCCAGAAGAAAAGAACGGTGTTTCCTACACATACGGACTATATGTAGTCCAAAACTTCTTCTGAAACAGATAGAATGCACTGGTCCTCTAACATCCAATGCTTGTCAGTTAAGATGAGAAACGTGTGTGCTTCGTGAAAGATGTAGTTCGTTTGAGCAGAAAAGTACTGCCCTTACCTGAAATGAAGTCTTGCTTGTAGGGAGACTCAGAGCCTGGGATTTAACTCCTTTTCTGAAGTGAAACACACAGCATAGTCCTCATCCATGGATCACACTCTGCTTTAGAGCGAGAAGCACGCTCTTGCCTTTAGAGTCTCTAATATAGCAGGAAATCTGAGTGTGCCCAGAACAAAAGAACGGTGTTTCCCACATATACGGACCATATGTAGTCCAAATCTGCCTCTGAAACTGATACAATGTACTGGTCCTCTAACATTCAATGCTTGTCAGTTAAGATGAGAATCGTGTGATCTTCGTTAACGATGTAGTTCGTTTGAGCAGAAAAGTGACTGCCCTTACCTGAAATGAAGTCTTGCTTGTAGAAAGACTCAGAGCCTGGGATTTAACTCCATTTCTGAAGTGAAACACACAGCAGTGTTCTCATCCATTGATGAAACTCTGCTTTAGAACAAGAAGCACGCTCATGCTTTCTAGAGTCTCTAAGACAGCAGGAAACGTGAGTGTGCTGAGAACAAAAGAACGGTGTTTCCTACACATATGGACCATATCTAGTCCAACTCTTCTTCTTAAACTGATACAAAGCACTGGTCCTCTAACATCCAATGCTTGTCTGTTAAGATGAGAAATGTGTGAGCTCAGTGAACGATGTAGTTCGTTTGAGCTGAAAAGTGACTGCCCTTACCTGAATTGAAGTCTTGATTGTAGGAAGACACAGAGATTGGGATTTAACTCCATTTCTGAAGGGAAACACACAGCATAGTTCTCATCCATGGATCACAATCTGCTTTAGAGCGAGAAGCACGCTCTTGCTTTCTAGAGTCTCTAACACAGCAGGAAACGTGAGTGTGCTGAGAAAAAAAGAACGGTGTTTCCTACACATACGGACCATATCTAGTCCAACTCTGCGTCTGAATCTCATACAAAGCACTGGTCCTCTAACATCCAATGCTTGTCAGTTAAGATGGGAAAGGTGTGAGCTTCGTGAACGATGTAGATCGATTGAGCAGAAAAGTGACTGCCCTTACCTGAAACGAAGTCTTGCTTGTAGGGAGACTCAGAGCCTGGGATTTAACTCCTTTTCTGAAGTGAAACACACAGCATAATTCTCATCCATGGATCACACTCTGCTTTAGAGCGAGAAGCACGCTCTTGCTTTTAGAGTCTCTAATATAGCAGGAAATCTGAGTGTGCCCAGAACAAAAAAACGGTGTTTCCTACATATACGGACCATATGTAGTCCAAATCTGCCTCTGAAACTGATACAATGCACTGGTCCTCTAACATCCAATGCTTGTCAGTTAAGATGAGAATCGTGTGATCTTCGTTAACGATGTAGTTCGTTTGAGCAGAAAAGTGACTGCCCTTACCTGAAATGAAGTCTTGCTTGTAGAAAGACTCAGAGCCTGGGATTTAACTCCATTTCTGAAGTGAAACACACAGCAGAGTTCTCATCCATTGATGACACTCTGCTTTAGAACAAGAAGCACGCTCTTGCTTTCTAGAGTCTCTAAGACAGCAGGAAACGTGAGTGTGCTGAGAACAAAAGAACGGTGTTTCCTACACATACGGACCATATCTAGTCCAACTCTGCTTCTGAAACTGATACAAAGCACTGACAAACTAACATCCAAAGATTGTCAGTTAAGATGGGAAACGTGTGAGCTTCATGAACGATGTAGTTCGTTTGAGCAGAAAAGTGACTGCCCTTACCTGAATTGAAGTCTTGCTTGTAGGAAGACTCAGAGCCTGGGATTTAACTCCATTTCTGAAGTAAAACACACAGCAGTGTAATCATCCATTGATCACACTCTGATTTAGAACAAGAAGCACACTCTTGCTTTCTAGAGTCTCTAAGACAGCAGGAAACGTGAGTGTGCTGAGAACAAAAGAACGGTGTTTCCTACACATACGGACCATATCTAGTCCAACTCTGCTTCTGAAACTGATACAAAGCAATGGTCCTCTAACATCCAATGCTTGTCTGTTAAGGTGAGAAACGTGTGAGCTTCTGGAACGATGTAGTTCGTTTGAGCTGAAAAGTGACTGCCCTTACCTGAAACGAAGTCTTGCTTGGAGGAAGACTCAGAGCCTGGGATTTAACTCCATTTCTGAAGTGAAACACACAGCATAGTTTTCATCCATGGATCACACTCTGCTTTAGAACGAGAAGCACGCTCTTGCTTTCTAGAGTCTCTAAGACAGCAGGAAACGTGAGTGTGCTGAGAACAAAAGAACGGTGTTTCCTACACATACGGACCATATCTAGTCCAAATCTGCTTCTTAAACTGAAACAAAGCACTGGTCCACTAACATCCAATGCTTGTCTCTTAAGATGAGAAACGTGTGAGCTTTGTGAATGATATAGTTCCTTTGAACAGAAAAGTGACTGCCCTTACCCGAAAAGAAGTCTTGCTTGTAGGAAGACATAGAGCCTGGGATTTAAGTCCATTTCTGAAGGGAAACACACAGCATAGTTCTCATCCATGGATCACGCTCTGCTTTAGAGCGAGAATCGACTCTTGCTTTCTAGAGTCTCTAATACAGCAGGAAATCTGAGTGTGCCCAGAACAAAAGAACGGTGTTTCCTACACATACAGACCATATGTAGTCCAAATCAGCTTCTGAAACTGATACAAAGCACTGGTCCACTAACATCCAATGCTTGTCTCTTAAGATGAGAAACGTGTGAGCTTTGTGAATGATATAGTTCCTTTGAACACAAAAGTGACTGCCCTTACCCGAAAAGAAGTCTTGCTTGTAGGAAGACACAGAGCCTGGGATTTAACTCCATTTCTGAAGTAAAACACACAGCAGTGTAATCATCCATTGATCACACTCTGCTTTAGAACAAGAAGCACGCTCTTGCTTTCTAGAGTCTCTAAGACAACAGGAAACGTGATTTTGCTGAGAACAAAAGAACGGTGTTTCCTACACATACGGACATTATATAGTCCAACTCTGCTTCTGAAACTGATACAAAGCACTGACCCTCTAACATCCAATGCTTGTCAGTTAAGAGGGGAAACGTGTGAGCTTCATGAACGATGTAGTTCGTTTGAGCAGAAAAGTGACTGCCTTACCTGAATTGAAGTCTTGCTTGTAGGAAGACTCAGAGCCTGGGATTTAACTCCATTTCTGAAGGCAAACACACAGCATAGTTCTCATCCATGGATCACACACTGCTTTAGAGCGAGAAGCACGCTCTTGCTTTCTAGAGTCTCTAAGACAGCAGGAAAAGTGAGTGTGCCCAGAAGAAAAGAACGGTGTTTCCTACACATACGGACTATATGTAGTCCAAAACTTCTTCTGAAACAGATAGAATGCACTGGTCCTCTAACATCCAATGCTTGTCAGTTAAGATGAGAAACGTGTGTGCTTCGTGAAAGATGTAGTTCGTTTGAGCAGAAAAGTACTGCCCTTACCTGAAACGAAGTCTTGCTTGTAGGGAGACTCAGAGCCTGGGATTTAACTCCTTTTCTGAAGTGAAACACACAGCATAGTCCTCATCCATGGATCACACTCTGCTTTAGAGCGAGAAGCACGCTCTTGCCTTTAGAGTCTCTAATATAGCAGGAAATCTGAGTGTGCCCAGAACAAAAGAACGGTGTTTCCTACATATACGGACCATATGTAGTCCAAATCTGCCTCTGAAACTGATACAATGCACTGGTCCTCTAACATTCAATGCTTGTCAGTTAAGATGAGAATCGTGTGATCTTCGTTAACGATGTTGTTCGTTTGAGCAGAAAAGTGACTGCCCTTACCTGAAATGAAGTCTTGCTTGTAGAAAGACTCAGAGCCTGGGATTTAACTCCATTTCTGAAGTGAAACACACAGCAGTGTTCTCATCCATTGATGAAACTCTGCTTTAGAACAAGAAGCACGCTCATGCTTTCTAGAGTCTCTAAGACAGCAGGAAACGTGAGTGTGCTGAGAACAAAAGAACGGTGTTTCCTACACATACGGACGATATCTAGTCCAACTCTTCTTCTTAAACTGATACAAAGCACTGGTCCTCTAACATCCAATGCTTGTCTGTTAAGATGAGAAATGTGTGAGCTCAGTGAACGATGTAGTTCGTTTGAGCTGAAAAGTGACTGCCCTTACCTGAATTGAAGTCTTGCTTGTAGGAAGACACAGAGATTGGGATTTAACTCCATTTCTGAAGGGAAACACACAGCATAGTTCTCATCCATGGATCACAATCTGCTTTAGAGCGAGAAGCACGCTCTTGATTTCTAGAGTATCTAACACAGCAGGAAACGTGAGTGTGCTGAGAAAAAAAGAACGGTGTTTCCTACACATACGGACCATATCTAGTCCAACTCTGCGTCTGAATCTCATACAAAGCACTGGTCCTCTAACATCCAATGCTTGTCAGTTAAGATGGGAAAGGTGTGAGCTTCGTGAACGATGTAGATCGATTGAGCAGAAAAGTGACTGCCCTTACCTGAAACGAAGTCTTGCTTGTAGGGAGACTCAGAGCCTGGGATTTAACTCCTTTTCTGAAGTGAAACACACAGCATAATTCTCATCCATGGATCACACTCTGCTTTAGAGCGAGAAGCACGCTCTTGCTTTTAGAGTCTCTAATATAGCAGGAAATCTGAGTGTGCCCAGAACAAAAAAACGGTGTTTCCTACATATACGGACCATATGTAGTCCAAATCTGCCTCTGAAACTGATACAATGCACTGGTCCTCTAACATCCAATGCTTGTCAGTTAAGATGAGAATCGTGTGATCTTCGTTAACGATGTAGTTCGTTTGAGCAGAAAAGTGACTGCCCTTACCTGAAATGAAGTCTTGCTTGTAGAAAGACTCAGAGCCTGGGATTTAACTCCATTTCTGAAGTGAAACACACAGCAGAGTTCTCATCCATTGATGACACTCTGCTTTAGAACAAGAAGCACGCTCTTGCTTTCTAGAGTCTCTAAGACAGCAGGAAACGTGAGTGTGCTGAGAACAAAAGAACGGTGTTTCCTACACATACGGACCATATCTAGTCCAACTCTGCTTCTGAAACTGATACAAAGCACTGACAAACTAACATCCAAAGATTGTCAGTTAAGATGGGAAACGTGTGAGCTTCATGAACGATGTAGTTCGTTTGAGCAGAAAAGTGACTGCCCTTACCTGAATTGAAGTCTTGCTTGTAGGAAGACTCAGAGCCTGGGATTTAACTCCATTTCTGAAGTAAAACACACCGCAGTGTAATCATCCATTGATCACACTCTGCTTTAGAACAAGAAGCACACTCTTGCTTTCTAGAGTCTCTAAGACAGCAGGAAACGTGAGTGTGCTGAGAACAAAAGAACGGTGTTTCCTACACATACGGACCATATCTAGTCCAACTCTGCTTCTGAAACTGATACAAAGCAATGGTCCTCTAACATCCAATGCTTGTCTGTTAAGGTGAGAAACGTGTGAGCTTCTGGAACGATGTAGTTCGTTTGAGCTGAAAAGTGACTGCCCTTACCTGAAACGAAGTCTTGCTTGGAGGAAGACTCAGAGCCTGGGATTTAACTCCATTTCTGAAGTGAAACACACAGCATAGTTTTCATCCATGGATCACACTCTGCTTTAGAACGAGAAGCACGCTCTTGCTTTCTAGAGTCTCTAAGACAGCAGGAAACGTGAGTGTGCTGAGAACAAAAGAACGGTGTTTCCTACACATACGGACCATATCTAGTCCAAATCTGCTTCTTAAACTGAAACAAAGCACTGGTCCACTAACATCCAATGCTTGTCTCTTAAGATGAGAAACGTGTGAGCTTTGTGAATGATATAGTTCCTTTGAACAGAAAAGTGACTGCCCTTACCCGAAAAGAAGTCTTGCTTGTATGAAGACAAAGAGCCTGGGATTTAAGTCCATTTCTGAAGGGAAACACACAGCATAGTTCTCATCCATGGATCACGCTCTGCTTTAGAGCGAGAATCACACTCTTGCTTTCTAGAGTCTCTAATACAGCAGGAAATCTGAGTGTGCCCAGAACAAAAGAACGGTGTTTCCTACACATACAGACCATATGTAGTCCAAATCTGCTTCTGAAACTGATACAAAGCACTGGTCCACTAACATCCAATGCTTGTCTCTTAAGATGAGAAACGTGTGAGCTTTGTGAATGATATAGTTCCTTTGAACACAAAAGTGACTGCCCTTACCCGAAAAGAAGTCTTGCTTGTAGGAAGACACAGAGCCTGGGATTTAACTCCATTTCTGAAGTAAAACACACAGCAGTGTAATCATCCATTGATCACACTCTGCTTTAGAACAAGAAGCACACTCCTGCTTTCTAGAGTCTCTAAGACAACAGGAAACGTGATTTTGCTGAGAACAAAAGAACGGTGTTTCCTACACATACGGACATTATATAGTCCAACTCTGTTTCTGAAACTGATACAAAGCACTGACCCTCTAACATCCAATGCTTGTCAGTTAAGAGGGGAAACGTGTGAGCTTCATGAACGATGTAGTTCGTTTGAGCAGAAAAGTGACTGCCTTACCTGAATTGATGTCTTGCTTGTAGGAAGACTCAGAGCCTGGGATTTAACTCCATTTCTGAAGGCAAACACACAGCATAGTTCTCATCCATGGATCACACACTGCTTTAGAGCGAGAAGCACGCTCTTGCTTTCTAGAGTCTCTAAGACAGCAGGAAAAGTGAGTGTGCCCAGAAGAAAAGAACGGTGTTTCCTACACATACGGACTATATGTAGTCCAAAACTTCTTCTGAAACAGATAGAATGCACTGGTCCTCTAACATCCAATGCTTGTCAGTTAAGATGAGAAACGTGTGTGCTTCGTGAAAGATGTAGTTCGTTTGAGCAGAAAAGTACTGCCCTTACCTGAAACGAAGTCTTGCTTGTAGGGAGACTCAGAGCCTGGGATTTAACTCCTTTTCTGAAGTGAAACACACAGCATAGTCCTCATCCATGGATCACACTCTGCTTTAGAGCGAGAAGCACGCTCTTGCCTTTAGAGTCTCTAATATAGCAGGAAATCTGAGTGTGCCCAGAACAAAAGAACGGTGTTTCCTACATATACGGACCATATGTAGTCCAAATCTGCCTCTGAAACTGATACAATGCACTGGTCCTCTAACATTCAATGCTTGTCAGTTAAGATGAGAATCGTGTGATCTTCGTTAACGATGTAGTTCGTTTGAGCAGAAAAGTGACTGCCCTTACCTGAAATGAAGTCTTGCTTGTAGAAAGACTCAGAGCCTGGGATTTAACTCCATTTCTGAAGTGAAACACACAGCAGTGTTCTCATCCATTGATGACACTCTGCTTTAGAACAAGAAGCACGCTCTTGCTTTCTAGAGTCTCTAAGACAGCAGGAAACGTGAGTGTGCTGAGAACAAAAGAACGGTGTTTCCTACACATACGGACCATATCTAGTCCAACTCTGCTTCTGAAACTGATACAAAGCACTGACAAACTAACATCCAAAGATTGTCTGTTAAGATGAGAAATGTGTGAGCTCAGTGAACGATGTAGTTCGTTTGAGCTGAAAAGTGACTGCCCTTACCTGAATTGAAGTCTTGATTGTAGGAAGACACAGAGATTGGGATTTAACTCCATTTCTGAAGGGAAACACACAGCATAGTTCTCATCCATGGATCACAATCTGCTTTAGAGCGAGAAGCACGCTCTTGCTTTCTAGAGTCTCTAACACAGCAGGAAACGTGAGTGTGCTGAGAAAAAAAGAACGGTGTTTCCTACACATACGGACCATATCTAGTCCAACTCTGCGTCTGAATCTCATACAAAGCACTGGTCCTCTAACATCCAATGCTTGTCAGTTAAGATGGGAAAGGTGTGAGCTTCGTGAACGATGTAGATCGATTGAGCAGAAAAGTGACTGCCCTTACCTGAAACGAAGTCTTGCTTGTAGGGAGACACAGAGCCTGGGATTTAACTCCTTTTCTGAAGTGAAACACACAGCATAATTCTCATCCATGGATCACACTCTGCTTTAGAGCGAGAAGCACGCTCTTGCTTTTAGAGTCTCTAATATAGCAGGAAATCTGAGTGTGCCCAGAACAAAAAAACGGTGTTTCCTACATATACGGACCATATGTAGTCCAAATCTGCCTCTGAAACTGATACAATGCACTGGTCCTCTAACATCCAATGCTTGTCAGTTAAGATGAGAATCGTGTGATCTTCGTTAACGATGTAGTTCGTTTGAGCAGAAAAGTGACTGCCCTTACCTGAAATGAAGTCTTGCTTGTAGAAAGACTCAGAGCCTGGGATTTAACTCCATTTCTGAAGTGAAACACACAGCAGAGTTCTCATCCATTGATGACACTCTGCTTTAGAACAAGAAGCACGCTCTTGCTTTCTAGAGTCTCTAAGACAGCAGGAAACGTGAGTGTGCTGAGAACAAAAGAACGGTGTTTCCTACACATACGGACCATATCTAGTCCAACTCTGCTTCTGAAACTGATACAAAGCACTGACAAACTAACATCCAAAGATTGTCAGTTAAGATGGGAAACGTGTGAGCTTCATGAACGATGTAGTTCGTTTGAGCAGAAAAGTGACTGCCCTTACCTGAATTGAAGTCTTGCTTGTAGGAAGACTCAGAGCCTGGGATTTAACTCCATTTCTGAAGTAAAACACACAGCAGTGTAATCATCCATTGATCACACTCTGATTTAGAACAAGAAGCACACTCTTGCTTTCTAGAGTCTCTAAGACAGCAGGAAACGTGAGTGTGCTGAGAACAAAAGAACGGTGTTTCCTACACATACGGACCATATCTAGTCCAACTCTGCTTCTGTAACTGATACAAAGCAATGGTCCTCTAACATCCAATGCTTGTCTGTTAAGGTGAGAAACGTGTGAGCTTCTGGAACGATGTAGTTCGTTTGAGCTGAAAAGTGACTGCCCTTACCTGAAACGAAGTCTTGCTTGGAGGAAGACTCAGAGCCTGGGATTTAACTCCATTTCTGAAGTGAAACACACAGCATAGTTTTCATCCATGGATCACACTCTGCTTTAGAACGAGAAGCACGCTCTTGCTTTCTAGAGTCTCTAAGACAGCAGGAAACGTGAGTGTGCTGAGAACAAAAGAACGGTGTTTCCTACACATACGGACCATATCTAGTCCAAATCTGCTTCTTAAACTGAAACAAAGCACTGGTCCACTAACATCCAATGCTTGTCTCTTAAGATGAGAAACGTGTGAGCTTTGTGAATGATATAGTTCCTTTGAACAGAAAAGTGACTGCCCTTACCCGAAAAGAAGTCTTGCTTGTAGGAAGACAAAGAGCCTGGGATTTAAGTCCATTTCTGAAGGGAAACACACAGCATAGTTCTCATCCATGGATCACGCTCTGCTTTAGAGCGAGAATCGACTCTTGCTTTCTAGAGTCTCTAATACAGCAGGAAATCTGAGTGTGCCCAGAACAAAAGAACGGTGTTTCCTACACATACAGACCATATGTAGTCCAAATCTGCTTCTGAAACTGATACAAAGCACTGGTCCACTAACATCCAATGCTTGTCTCTTAAGATGAGAAACGTGTGAGCTTTGTGAATGATATAGTTCCTTTGAACACAAAAGTGACTGCCCTTACCCGAAAAGAAGTCTTGCTTGTAGGAAGACACAGAGCCTGGGATTTAACTCCATTTCTGAAGTAAAACACACAGCAGTGTAATCATCCATTGATCACACTCTGCTTTAGAACAAGAAGCATGCTCTTGCTTTCTAGAGTCTCTAAGACAACAGGAAACGTGATTTTGCTGAGAACAAAAGAACGGTGTTTCCTACACATACGGACATTATATAGTCCAACTCTGCTTCTGAAACTGATACAAAGCACTGACCCTCTAACATCCAATGCTTGTCAGTTAAGAGGGGAAACGTGTGAGCTTCATGAACGATGTAGTTCGTTTGAGCAGAAAAGTGACTGCCTTACCTGAATTGAAGTCTTGCTTGTAGGAAGACTCAGAGCCTGGGATTTAACTCCATTTCTGAAGGCAAACACACAGCATAGTTCTCATCCATGGATCACACACTGCTTTAGAGCGAGAAGCACGCTCTTGCTTTCTAGAGTCTCTAAGACAGCAGGAAAAGTGAGTGTGCCCAGAAGAAAAGAACGGTGTTTCCTACACATACGGACTATATGTAGTCCAAAACTTCTTCTGAAACAGATAGAATGCACTGGTCCTCTAACATCCAATGCTTGTCAGTTAAGATGAGAAACGTGTGTGCTTCGTGAAAGATGTAGTTCGTTTGAGCAGAAAAGTACTGCCCTTACCTGAAACGAAGTCTTGCTTGTAGGGAGACTCAGAGCCTGGGATTTAACTCCTTTTCTGAAGTGAAACACACAGCATAGTCCTCATCCATGGATCACACTCTGCTTTAGAGCGAGAAGCACGCTCTTGCCTTTAGAGTCTCTAATATAGCAGGAAATCTGAGTGTGCCCAGAACAAAAGAACGGTGTTTCCTACATATACGGACCATATGTAGTCCAAATCTGCCTCTGAAACTGATACAATGCACTGGTCCTCTAACATTCAATGCTTGTCAGTTAAGATGAGAATCGTGTGATCTTCGTTAACGATGTAGTTCGTTTGAGCAGAAAAGTGACTGCCCTTACCTGAAATGAAGTCTTGCTTGTAGAAAGACTCAGAGCCTGGGATTTAACTCCATTTCTGAAGTGAAACACACAGCAGTGTTCTCATCCATTGATGAAACTCTGCTTTAGAACAAGAAGCACGCTCATGCTTTCTAGAGTCTCTAAGACAGCAGGAAACGTGAGTGTGCTGAGAACAAAAGAACGGTGTTTCCTACACATACGGACCATATCTAGTCCAACTCTTCTTCTTAAACTGATACAAAGCACTGGTCCTCTAACATCCAATGCTTGTCTGTTAAGATGAGAAATGTGTGAGCTCAGTGAACGATGTAGTTCGTTTGAGCTGAAAAGTGACTGCCCTTACCTGAATTGAAGTCTTGCTTGTAGGAAGACACAGAGATTGGGATTTAACTCCATTTCTGAAGGGAAACACACAGCATAGTTCTCATCCATGGATCACAATCTGCTTTAGAGCGAGAAGCACGCTCTTGATTTCTAGAGTATCTAACACAGCAGGAAACGTGAGTGTGCTGAGAAAAAAAGAACGG
This sequence comes from Onychomys leucogaster, assembly GCA_949786385.1. Taxonomy (NCBI): domain Eukaryota; kingdom Metazoa; phylum Chordata; class Mammalia; order Rodentia; family Cricetidae; genus Onychomys; species Onychomys leucogaster. The sequence continues at coordinate 3,180,866 of CATKUP010000035.1, forward strand.
TGTTTCCTACACATACGGACCATATCTAGTCCAACTCTGCGTCTGAATCTCATACAAAGCACTGGTCCTCTAACATCCAATGCTTGTCAGTTAAGATGGGAAAGGTGTGAGCTTCGTGAACGATGTAGATCGATTGAGCAGAAAAGTGACTGCCCTTACCTGAAACGAAGTCTTGCTTGTAGGGAGACTCAGAGCCTGGGATTTAACTCCTTTTCTGAAGTGAAACACACAGCATAATTCTCATGCATGGATCACACTCTGCTTTAGAGCGAGAAGCACGCTCTTGCTTTTAGAGTCTCTAATATAGCAGGAAATCTGAGTGTGCCCAGAACAAAAAAACGGTGTTTCCTACATATACGGACCATATGTAGTCCAAATCTGCCTCTGAAACTGATACAATGCACTGGTCCTCTAACATCCAATGCTTGTCAGTTAAGATGAGAATCGTGTGATCTTCGTTAACGATGTAGTTCGTTTGAGCAGAAAAGTGACTGCCCTTACCTGAAATGAAGTCTTGCTTGTAGAAAGACTCAGAGCCTGGGATTTAACTCCATTTCTGAAGTGAAACACACAGCAGTGTTCTCATCCATTGATGACACTCTGCTTTAGAACAAGAAGCACGCTCTTGCTTTCTAGAGTCTCTAAGACAGCAGGAAACGTGAGTGTGCTGAGAACAAAAGAACGGTGTTTCCTACACATACGGACCATATCTAGTCCAACTCTGCTTCTGAAACTGATACAAAGCACTGACAAACTAACATCCAAAGATTGTCAGTTAAGATGGGAAACGTGTGAGCTTCATGAACGATGTAGTTCGTTTGAGCAGAAAAGTGACTGCCCTTACCTGAATTGAAGTCTTGCTTGTAGGAAGACTCAGAGCCTGGGATTTAACTCCATTTCTGAATTAAAACACACAGCAGTGTAATCATCCATTGATCACACTCTGATTTAGAACAAGAAGCACACTCTTGCTTTCTAGAGTCTCTAAGACAGCAGGAAACGTGAGTGTGCTGAGAACAAAAGAACGGTGTTTCCTACACATACGGACCATATCTAGTCCAAATCTGCTTCTTAAACTGAAACAAAGCACTGGTCCACTAACATCCAATGCTTGTCTCTTAAGATGAGAAACGTGTGAGCTTTGTGAATGATATAGTTCCTTTGAACAGAAAAGTGACTGCCCTTACCCGAAAAGAAGTCTTGCTTGTAGGAAGACAAAGAGCCTGGGATTTAAGTCCATTTCTGAAGGGAAACACACAGCATAGTTCTCATCCATGGATCACGCTCTGCTTTAGAGCGAGAATCGACTCTTGCTTTCTAGAGTCTCTAATACAGCAGGAAATCTGAGTGTGCCCAGAACAAAAGAACGGTGTTTCCTACACATACAGACCATATGTAGTCCAAATCTGCTTCTGAAACTGATACAAAGCACTGGTCCACTAACATCCAATGCTTGTCTCTTAAGATGAGAAACGTGTGAGCTTTGTGAATGATATAGTTCCTTTGAACACAAAAGTGACTGCCCTTACCCGAAAAGAAGTCTTGCTTGTAGGAAGACACAGAGCCTGGGATTTAACTCCATTTCTGAAGTAAAACACACAGCAGTGTAATCATCCATTGATCACACTCTGCTTTAGAACAAGAAGCACGCTCTTGCTTTCTAGAGTCTCTAAGACAACAGGAAACGTGATTTTGCTGAGAACAAAAGAACGGTGTTTCCTACACATACGGACATTATATAGTCCAACTCTGCTTCTGAAACTGATACAAAGCACTGACCCTCTAACATCCAATGCTTGTCAGTTAAGAGGGGAAACGTGTGAGCTTCATGAACGATGTAGTTCGTTTGAGCAGAAAAGTGACTGCCTTACCTGAATTGAAGTCTTGCTTGTAGGAAGACTCAGAGCCTGGGATTTAACTCCATTTCTGAAGGCAAACACACAGCATAGTTCTCATCCATGGATCACACACTGCTTTAGAGCGAGAAGCACGCTCTTGCTTTCTAGAGTCTCTAAGACAGCAGGAAAAGTGAGTGTGCCCAGAAGAAAAGAACGGTGTTTCCTACACATACGGACTATATGTAGTCCAAAACTTCTTCTGAAACAGATAGAATGCACTGGTCCTCTAACATCCAATGCTTGTCAGTTAAGATGAGAAACGTGTGTGCTTCGTGAAAGATGTAGTTCGTTTGAGCAGAAAAGTACTGCCCTTACCTGAAACGAAGTCTTGCTTGTAGGGAGACTCAGAGCCTGGGATTTAACTCCTTTTCTGAAGTGAAACACACAGCATAGTCCTCATCCATGGATCACACTCTGCTTTAGAGCGAGAAGCACGCTCTTGCCTTTAGAGTCTCTAATATAGCAGGAAATCTGAGTGTGCCCAGAACAAAAGAACGGTGTTTCCTACATATACGGACCATATGTAGTCCAAATCTGCCTCTGAAACTGATACAATGCACTGGTCCTCTAACATTCAATGCTTGTCAGTTAAGATGAGAATCGTGTGATCTTCGTTAACGATGTAGTTCGTTTGAGCAGAAAAGTGACTGCCCTTACCTGAAATGAAGTCTTGCTTGTAGAAAGACTCAGAGCCTGGGATTTAACTCCATTTCTGAAGTGAAACACACAGCAGTGTTCTCATCCATTGATGAAACTCTGCTTTAGAACAAGAAGCACGCTCATGCTTTCTAGAGTCTCTAAGACAGCAGGAAACGTGAGTGTGCTGAGAACAAAAGAACGGTGTTTCCTACACATACGGACCATATCTAGTCCAACTCTTCTTCTTAAACTGATACAAAGCACTGGTCCTCTAACATCCAATGCTTGTCTGTTAAGATGAGAAATGTGTGAGCTCAGTGAACGATGTAGTTCGTTTGAGCTGAAAAGTGACTGCCCTTACCTGAATTGAAGTCTTGCTTGTAGGAAGACACAGAGATTGGGATTTAACTCCATTTCTGAAGGGAAACACACAGCATAGTTCTCATCCATGGATCACAATCTGCTTTAGAGCGAGAAGCACGCTCTTGATTTCTAGAGTATCTAACACAGCAGGAAACGTGAGTGTGCTGAGAAAAAAAGAACGGTGTTTCCTACACATACGGACCATATCTAGTCCAACCCTGCGTCTGAATCTCATACAAAGCACTGGTCCTCTAACATCCAATGCTTGTCAGTTAAGATGGGAAAGGTGTGAGCTTCGTGAACGATGTAGATCGATTGAGCAGAAAAGTGACTGCCCTTACCTGAAACGAAGTCTTGCTTGTAGGGAGACTCAGAGCCTGGGATTTAACTCCTTTTCTGAAGTGAAACACACAGCATAATTCTCATCCATGGATCACACTCTGCTTTAGAGCGAGAAGCACGCTCTTGCTTTTAGAGTCTCTAATATAGCAGGAAATCTGTGTGTGCCCAGAACAAAAAAACGGTGTTTCCTACATATACGGACCATATGTAGTCCAAATCTGCCTCTGAAACTGATACAATGCACTGGTCCTCTAACATCCAATGCTTGTCAGTTAAGATGAGAAACGTGTGTGCTTCGTGAAAGATGTAGTTCGTTTGAGCAGAAAAGTACTGCCCTTACCTGAAACGAAGTCTTGCTTGTAGGGAGACTCAGAGCCTGGGATTTAACTCCTTTTCTGAAGTGAAACACACAGCATAGTCCTCATCCATGGATCACACTCTGCTTTAGAGCGAGAAGCACGCTCTTGCCTTTAGAGTCTCTAATATAGCAGGAAATCTGAGTGTGCCCAGAACAAAAGAACGGTGTTTCCTACATATACGGACCATATGTAGTCCAAATCTGCCTCTGAAACTGATACAATGCACTGGTCCTCTAACATTCAATGCTTGTCAGTTAAGATGAGAATCGTGTGATCTTCGTTAACGATGTAGTTCGTTTGAGCAGAAAAGTGACTGCCCTTACCTGAAATGAAGTCTTGCTTGTAGAAAGACTCAGAGCCTGGGATTTAACTCCATTTCTGAAGTGAAACACACAGCAGTGTTCTCATCCATTGATGAAACTCTGCTTTAGAACAAGAAGCACGCTCATGCTTTCTAGAGTCTCTAAGACAGCAGGAAACGTGAGTGTGCTGAGAACAAAAGAACGGTGTTTCCTACACATACGGACCATATCTAGTCCAACTCTTCTTCTTAAACTGATACAAAGCACTGGTCCTCTAACATCCAATGCTTGTCTGTTAAGATGAGAAATGTGTGAGCTCAGTGAACGATGTAGTTCGTTTGAGCTGAAAAGTGACTGCCCTTACCTGAATTGAAGTCTTGCTTGTAGGAAGACACAGAGATTGGGATTTAACTCCATTTCTGAAGGGAAACACACAGCATAGTTCTCATCCATGGATCACAATCTGCTTTAGAGCGAGAAGCACGCTCTTGATTTCTAGAGTATCTAACACAGCAGGAAACGTGAGTGTGCTGAGAAAAAAAGAACGGTGTTTCCTACACATACGGACCATATCTAGTCCAACTCTGCGTCTGAATCTCATACAAAGCACTGGTCCTCTAACATCCAATGCTTGTCAGTTAAGATGGGAAAGGTGTGAGCTTCGTGAACGATGTAGATCGATTGAGCAGAAAAGTGACTGCCCTTACCTGAAACGAAGTCTTGCTTGTAGGGAGACTCAGAGCCTGGGATTTAACTCCTTTTCTGAAGTGAAACACACAGCATAATTCTCATGCATGGATCACACTCTGCTTTAGAGCGAGAAGCACGCTCTTGCTTTTAGAGTCTCTAATATAGCAGGAAATCTGAGTGTGCCCAGAACAAAAAAACGGTGTTTCCTACATATACGGACCATATGTAGTCCAAATCTGCCTCTGAAACTGATACAATGCACTGGTCCTCTAACATCCAATGCTTGTCAGTTAAGATGAGAATCGTGTGATCTTCGTTAACGATGTAGTTCGTTTGAGCAGAAAAGTGACTGCCCTTACCTGAAATGAAGTCTTGCTTGTAGAAAGACTCAGAGCCTGGGATTTAACTCCATTTCTGAAGTGAAACACACAGCAGTGTTCTCATCCATTGATGACACTCTGCTTTAGAACAAGAAGCACGCTCTTGCTTTCTAGAGTCTCTAAGACAGCAGGAAACGTGAGTGTGCTGAGAACAAAAGAACGGTGTTTCCTACACATACGGACCATATCTAGTCCAACTCTGCTTCTGAAACTGATACAAAGCACTGACAAACTAACATCCAAAGATTGTCAGTTAAGATGGGAAACGTGTGAGCTTCATGAACGATGTAGTTCGTTTGAGCAGAAAAGTGACTGCCCTTACCTGAATTGAAGTCTTGCTTGTAGGAAGACTCAGAGCCTGGGATTTAACTCCATTTCTGAATTAAAACACACAGCAGTGTAATCATCCATTGATCACACTCTGATTTAGAACAAGAAGCACACTCTTGCTTTCTAGAGTCTCTAAGACAGCAGGAAACGTGAGTGTGCTGAGAACAAAAGAACGGTGTTTCCTACACATACGGACCATATCTAGTCCAAATCTGCTTCTTAAACTGAAACAAAGCACTGGTCCACTAACATCCAATGCTTGTCTCTTAAGATGAGAAACGTGTGAGCTTTGTGAATGATATAGTTCCTTTGAACAGAAAAGTGACTGCCCTTACCCGAAAAGAAGTCTTGCTTGTAGGAAGACAAAGAGCCTGGGATTTAAGTCCATTTCTGAAGGGAAACACACAGCATAGTTCTCATCCATGGATCACGCTCTGCTTTAGAGCGAGAATCGACTCTTGCTTTCTAGAGTCTCTAATACAGCAGGAAATCTGAGTGTGCCCAGAACAAAAGAACGGTGTTTCCTACACATACAGACCATATGTAGTCCAAATCTGCTTCTGAAACTGATACAAAGCACTGGTCCACTAACATCCAATGCTTGTCTCTTAAGATGAGAAACGTGTGAGCTTTGTGAATGATATAGTTCCTTTGAACACAAAAGTGACTGCCCTTACCCGAAAAGAAGTCTTGCTTGTAGGAAGACACAGAGCCTGGGATTTAACTCCATTTCTGAAGTAAAACACACAGCAGTGTAATCATCCATTGATCACACTCTGCTTTAGAACAAGAAGCACGCTCTTGCTTTCTAGAGTCTCTAAGACAACAGGAAACGTGATTTTGCTGAGAACAAAAGAACGGTGTTTCCTACACATACGGACATTATATAGTCCAACTCTGCTTCTGAAACTGATACAAAGCACTGACCCTCTAACATCCAATGCTTGTCAGTTAAGAGGGGAAACGTGTGAGCTTCATGAACGATGTAGTTCGTTTGAGCAGAAAAGTGACTGCCTTACCTGAATTGAAGTCTTGCTTGTAGGAAGACTCAGAGCCTGGGATTTAACTCCATTTCTGAAGGCAAACACACAGCATAGTTCTCATCCATGGATCACACACTGCTTTAGAGCGAGAAGCACGCTCTTGCTTTCTAGAGTCTCTAAGACAGCAGGAAAAGTGAGTGTGCCCAGAAGAAAAGAACGGTGTTTCCTACACATACGGACTATATGTAGTCCAAAACTTCTTCTGAAACAGATAGAATGCACTGGTCCTCTAACATCCAATGCTTGTCAGTTAAGATGAGAAACGTGTGTGCTTCGTGAAAGATGTAGTTCGTTTGAGCAGAAAAGTACTGCCCTTACCTGAAACGAAGTCTTGCTTGTAGGGAGACTCAGAGCCTGGGATTTAACTCCTTTTCTGAAGTGAAACACACAGCATAGTCCTCATCCATGGATCACACTCTGCTTTAGAGCGAGAAGCACGCTCTTGCCTTTAGAGTCTCTAATATAGCAGGAAATCTGAGTGTGCCCAGAACAAAAGAACGGTGTTTCCTACATATACGGACCATATGTAGTCCAAATCTGCCTCTGAAACTGATACAATGCACTGGTCCTCTAACATTCAATGCTTGTCAGTTAAGATGAGAATCGTGTGATCTTCGTTAACGATGTAGTTCGTTTGAGCAGAAAAGTGACTGCCCTTACCTGAAATGAAGTCTTGCTTGTAGAAAGACTCAGAGCCTGGGATTTAACTCCATTTCTGAAGTGAAACACACAGCAGTGTTCTCATCCATTGATGAAACTCTGCTTTAGAACAAGAAGCACGCTCATGCTTTCTAGAGTCTCTAAGACAGCAGGAAACGTGAGTGTGCTGAGAACAAAAGAACGGTGTTTCCTACACATACGGACCATATCTAGTCCAACTCTTCTTCTTAAACTGATACAAAGCACTGGTCCTCTAACATCCAATGCTTGTCTGTTAAGATGAGAAATGTGTGAGCTCAGTGAACGATGTAGTTCGTTTGAGCTGAAAAGTGACTGCCCTTACCTGAATTGAAGTCTTGCTTGTAGGAAGACACAGAGATTGGGATTTAACTCCATTTCTGAAGGGAAACACACAGCATAGTTCTCATCCATGGATCACAATCTGCTTTAGAGCGAGAAGCACGCTCTTGATTTCTAGAGTATCTAACACAGCAGGAAACGTGAGTGTGCTGAGAAAAAAAGAACGGTGTTTCCTACACATACGGACCATATCTAGTCCAACCCTGCGTCTGAATCTCATACAAAGCACTGGTCCTCTAACATCCAATGCTTGTCAGTTAAGATGGGAAAGGTGTGAGCTTCGTGAACGATGTAGATCGATTGAGCAGAAAAGTGACTGCCCTTACCTGAAACGAAGTCTTGCTTGTAGGGAGACTCAGAGCCTGGGATTTAACTCCTTTTCTGAAGTGAAACACACAGCATAATTCTCATCCATGGATCACACTCTGCTTTAGAGCGAGAAGCACGCTCTTGCTTTTAGAGTCTCTAATATAGCAGGAAATCTGTGTGTGCCCAGAACAAAAAAACGGTGTTTCCTACATATACGGACCATATGTAGTCCAAATCTGCCTCTGAAACTGATACAATGCACTGGTCCTCTAACATCCAATGCTTGTCAGTTAAGATGAGAATCGTGTGATCTTCGTTAACGATGTAGTTCGTTTGAGCAGAAAAGTGACTGCCCTTACCTGAAATGAAGTCTTGCTTGTAGAAAGACTCAGAGCCTGGGATTTAACTCCATTTCTGAAGTGAAACACACAGCAGAGTTCTCATCCATTGATGACACTCTGCTTTAGAACAAGAAGCACGCTCTTGCTTTCTAGAGTCTCTAAGACAGCAGGAAACGTGAGTGTGCTGAGAACAAAAGAACGGTGTTTCCTACACATACGGACCATATCTAGTCCAACTCTGCTTCTGAAACTGATACAAAGCACTGACAAACTAACATCCAAAGATTGTCAGTTAAGATGGGAAACGTGTGAGCTTCATGAACGATGTAGTTCGTTTGAGCAGAAAAGTGACTGCCCTTACCTGAATTGAAGTCTTGCTTGTAGGAAGACTCAGAGCCTGGGATTTAACTCCATTTCTGAAGTAAAACACACAGCAGTGTAATCATCCATTGATCACACTCTGCTTTAGAACAAGAAGCACACTCTTGCTTTCTAGAGTCTCTAAGACAGCAGGAAACGTGAGTGTGCTGAGAACAAAAGAACGGTGTTTCCTACACATACGGACCATATCTAGTCCAACTCTGCTTCTGAAACTGATACAAAGCAATGGTCCTCTAACATCCAATGCTTGTCTGTTAAGGTGAGAAACGTGTGAGCTTCTGGAACGATGTAGTTCGTTTGAGCTGAAAAGTGACTGCCCTTACCTGAAACGAAGTCTTGCTTGGAGGAAGACTCAGAGCCTGGGATTTAACTCCATTTCTGAAGTGAAACACACAGCATAGTTTTCATCCATGGATCACACTCTGCTTTAGAACGAGAAGCACGCTCTTGCTTTCTAGAGTCTCTAAGACAGCAGGAAACGTGAGTGTGCTGAGAACAAAAGAACGGTGTTTCCTACACATACGGACCATATCTAGTCCAAATCTGCTTCTTAAACTGAAACAAAGCACTGGTCCACTAACATCCAATGCTTGTCTCTTAAGATGAGAAACGTGTGAGCTTTGTGAATGATATAGTTCCTTTGAACAGAAAAGTGACTGCCCTTACCCGAAAAGAAGTCTTGCTTGTATGAAAACAAAGAGCCTGGGATTTAAGTCCATTTCTGAAGGGAAACACACAGCATAGTTCTCATCCATGGATCACGCTCTGCTTTAGAGCGAGAATCACACTCTTGCTTTCTAGAGTCTCTAATACAGCAGGAAATCTGAGTGTGCCCAGAACAAAAGAACGGTGTTTCCTACACATACAGACCATATGTAGTCCAAATCTGCTTCTGAAACTGATACAAAGCACTGGTCCACTAACATCCAATGCTTGTCTCTTAAGATGAGAAACGTGTGAGCTTTGTGAATGATATAGTTCCTTTGAACACAAAAGTGACTGCCCTTACCCGAAAAGAAGTCTTGCTTGTAGGAAGACACAGAGCCTGGGATTTAACTCCATTTCTGAAGTAAAACACACAGCAGTGTAATCATCCATTGATCACACTCTGCTTTAGAACAAGAAGCACACTCCTGCTTTCTAGAGTCTCTAAGACAACAGGAAACGTGATTTTGCTGAGAACAAAAGAACGGTGTTTCCTACACATACGGACATTATATAGTCCAACTCTGCTTCTGAAACTGATACAAAGCACTGACCCTCTAACATCCAATGCTTGTCAGTTAAGAGGGGAAACGTGTGAGCTTCATGAACGATGTAGTTCGTTTGAGCAGAAAAGTGACTGCCTTACCTGAATTGAAGTCTTGCTTGTAGGAAGACTCAGAGCCTGGGATTTAACTCCATTTCTGAAGGCAAACACACAGCATAGTTCTCATCCATGGATCACACACTGCTTTAGAGCGAGAAGCACGCTCTTGCTTTCTAGAGTCTCTAAGACAGCAGGAAAAGTGAGTGTGCCCAGAAGAAAAGAACGGTGTTTCCTACACATACGGACTATATGTAGTCCAAAACTTCTTCTGAAACAGATAGAATGCACTGGTCCTCTAACATCCAATGCTTGTCAGTTAAGATGAGAAACGTGTGTGCTTCGTGAAAGATGTAGTTCGTTTGAGCAGAAAAGTACTGCCCTTACCTGAAACGAAGTCTTGCTTGTAGGGAGACTCAGAGCCTGGGATTTAACTCCTTTTCTGAAGTGAAACACACAGCATAGTCCTCATCCATGGATCACACTCTGCTTTAGAGCGAGAAGCACGCTCTTGCCTTTAGAGTCTCTAATATAGCAGGAAATCTGAGTGTGCCCAGAACAAAAGAACGGTGTTTCCTACATATACGGACCATATGTAGTCCAAATCTGCCTCTGAAACTGATACAATGCACTGGTCCTCTAACATTCAATGCTTGTCAGTTAAGATGAGAATCGTGTGATCTTCGTTAACGATGTAGTTCGTTTGAGCAGAAAAGTGACTGCCCTTACCTGAAATGAAGTCTTGCTTGTAGAAAGACTCAGAGCCTGGGATTTAACTCCATTTCTGAAGTGAAACACACAGCAGTGTTCTCATCCATTGATGACACTCTGCTTTAGAACAAGAAGCACGCTCTTGCTTTCTAGAGTCTCTAAGACAGCAGGAAACGTGAGTGTGCTGAGAACAAAAGAACGGTGTTTCCTACACATACGGACCATATCTAGTCCAACTCTGCTTCTGAAACTGATACAAAGCACTGACAAACTAACATCCAAAGATTGTCTGTTAAGATGAGAAATGTGTGAGCTCAGTGAACGATGTAGTTCGTTTGAGCTGAAAAGTGACTGCCCTTACCTGAATTGAAGTCTTGATTGTAGGAAGACACAGAGATTGGGATTTAACTCCATTTCTGAAGGGAAACACACAGCATAGTTCTCATCCATGGATCACAATCTGCTTTAGAGCGAGAAGCACGCTCTTGCTTTCTAGAGTCTCTAACACAGCAGGAAACGTGAGTGTGCTGAGAAAAAAAGAACGGTGTTTCCTACACATACGGACCATATCTAGTCCAACTCTTCTTCTTAAACTGATACAAAGCACTGGTCCTCTAACATCCAATGCTTGTCTGTTAAGATGAGAAATGTGTGAGCTCAGTGAACGATGTAGTTCGTTTGAGCTGAAAAGTGACTGCCCTTACCTGAATTGAAGTCTTGCTTGTAGGAAGACACAGAGATTGGGATTTAACTCCATTTCTGAAGGGAAACACACAGCATAGTTCTCATCCATGGATCACAATCTGCTTTAGAGCGAGAAGCACGCTCTTGATTTCTAGAGTATCTAACACAGCAGGAAACGTGAGTGTGCTGAGAAAAAAAGAACGGTGTTTCCTACACATACGGACCATATCTAGTCCAACCCTGCGTCTGAATCTCATACAAAGCACTGGTCCTCTAACATCCAATGCTTGTCAGTTAAGATGGGAAAGGTGTGAGCTTCGTGAACGATGTAGATCGATTGAGCAGAAAAGTGACTGCCCTTACCTGAAACGAAGTCTTGCTTGTAGGGAGACTCAGAGCCTGGGATTTAACTCCTTTTCTGAAGTGAAACACACAGCATAATTCTCATCCATGGATCACACTCTGCTTTAGAGCGAGAAGCACGCTCTTGCTTTTAGAGTCTCTAATATAGCAGGAAATCTGAGTGTGCCCAGAACAAAAAAACGGTGTTTCCTACATATACGGACCATATGTAGTCCAAATCTGCCTCTGAAACTGATACAATGCACTGGTCCTCTAACATCCAATGCTTGTCAGTTAAGATGAGAATCGTGTGATCTTCGTTAACGATGTAGTTCGTTTGAGCAGAAAAGTGACTGCCCTTACCTGAAATGAAGTCTTGCTTGTAGAAAGACTCAGAGCCTGGGATTTAACTCCATTTCTGAAGTGAAACACACAGCAGAGTTCTCATCCATTGATGACACTCTGCTTTAGAACAAGAAGCACGCTCTTGCTTTCTAGAGTCTCTAAGACAGCAGGAAACGTGAGTGTGCTGAGAACAAAAGAACGGTGTTTCCTACACATACGGACCATATCTAGTCCAACTCTGCTTCTGAAACTGATACAAAGCACTGACAAACTAACATCCAAAGATTGTCAGTTAAGATGGGAAACGTGTGAGCTTCATGAACGATGTAGTTCGTTTGAGCAGAAAAGTGACTGCCCTTACCTGAATTGAAGTCTTGCTTGTAGGAAGACTCAGAGCCTGGGATTTAACTCCATTTCTGAAGTAAAACACACAGCAGTGTAATCATCCATTGATCACACTCTGCTTTAGAACAAGAAGCACACTCTTGCTTTCTAGAGTCTCTAAGACAGCAGGAAACGTGAGTGTGCTGAGAACAAAAGAACGGTGTTTCCTACACATACGGACCATATCTAGTCCAACTCTGCTTCTGAAACTGATACAAAGCAATGGTCCTCTAACATCCAATGCTTGTCTGTTAAGGTGAGAAACGTGTGAGCTTCTGGAACGATGTAGTTCGTTTGAGCTGAAAAGTGACTGCCCTTACCTGAAACGAAGTCTTGCTTGGAGGAAGACTCAGAGCCTGGGATTTAACTCCATTTCTGAAGTGAAACACACAGCATAGTTTTCATCCATGGATCACACTCTGCTTTAGAACGAGAAGCACGCTCTTGCTTTCTAGAGTCTCTAAGACAGCAGGAAACGTGAGTGTGCTGAGAACAAAAGAACGGTGTTTCCTACACATACGGACCATATCTAGTCCAAATCTGCTTCTTAAACTGAAACAAAGCACTGGTCCACTAACATCCAATGCTTGTCTCTTAAGATGAGAAACGTGTGAGCTTTGTGAATGATATAGTTCCTTTGAACAGAAAAGTGACTGCCCTTACCCGAAAAGAAGTCTTGCTTGTATGAAGACAAAGAGCCTGGGATTTAAGTCCATTTCTGAAGGGAAACACACAGCATAGTTCTCATCCATGGATCACGCTCTGCTTTAGAGCGAGAATCACACTCTTGCTTTCTAGAGTCTCTAATACAGCAGGAAATCTGAGTGTGCCCAGAACAAAAGAACGGTGTTTCCTACACATACAGACCATATGTAGTCCAAATCTGCTTCTGAAACTGATACAAAGCACTGGTCCACTAACATCCAATGCTTGTCTCTTAAGATGAGAAACGTGTGAGCTTTGTGAATGATATAGTTCCTTTGAACACAAAAGTGACTGCCCTTACCCGAAAAGAAGTCTTGCTTGTAGGAAGACACAGAGCCTGGGATTTAACTCCATTTCTGAAGTAAAACACACAGCAGTGTAATCATCCATTGATCACACTCTGCTTTAGAACAAGAAGCACACTCCTGCTTTCTAGAGTCTCTAAGACAACAGGAAACGTGATTTTGCTGAGAACAAAAGAACGGTGTTTCCTACACATACGGACATTATATAGTCCAACTCTGCTTCTGAAACTGATACAAAGCACTGACCCTCTAACATCCAATGCTTGTCAGTTAAGAGGGGAAACGTGTGAGCTTCATGAACGATGTAGTTCGTTTGAGCAGAAAAGTGACTGCCTTACCTGAATTGAAGTCTTGCTTGTAGGAAGACTCAGAGCCTGGGATTTAACTCCATTTCTGAAGGCAAACACACAGCATAGTTCTCATCCATGGATCACACACTGCTTTAGAGCGAGAAGCACGCTCTTGCTTTCTAGAGTCTCTAAGACAGCAGGAAAAGTGAGTGTGCCCAGAAGAAAAGAACGGTGTTTCCTACACATACGGACTATATGTAGTCCAAAACTTCTTCTGAAACAGATAGAATGCACTGGTCCTCTAACATCCAATGCTTGTCAGTTAAGATGAGAAACGTGTGTGCTTCGTGAAAGATGTAGTTCGTTTGAGCAGAAAAGTACTGCCCTTACCTGAAACGAAGTCTTGCTTGTAGGGAGACTCAGAGCCTGGGATTTAACTCCTTTTCTGAAGTGAAACACACAGCATAGTCCTCATCCATGGATCACACTCTGCTTTAGAGCGAGAAGCACGCTCTTGCCTTTAGAGTCTCTAATATAGCAGGAAATCTGAGTGTGCCCAGAACAAAAGAACGGTGTTTCCTACATATACGGACCATATGTAGTCCAAATCTGCCTCTGAAACTGATACAATGCACTGGTCCTCTAACATTCAATGCTTGTCAGTTAAGATGAGAATCGTGTGATCTTCGTTAACGATGTAGTTCGTTTGAGCAGAAAAGTGACTGCCCTTACCTGAAATGAAGTCTTGCTTGTAGAAAGACTCAGAGCCTGGGATTTAACTCCATTTCTGAAGTGAAACACACAGCAGTGTTCTCATCCATTGATGACACTCTGCTTTAGAACAAGAAGCACGCTCTTGCTTTCTAGAGTCTCTAAGACAGCAGGAAACGTGAGTGTGCTGAGAACAAAAGAACGGTGTTTCCTACACATACGGACCATATCTAGTCCAACTCTGCTTCTGAAACTGATACAAAGCACTGACAAACTAACATCCAAAGATTGTCTGTTAAGATGAGAAATGTGTGAGCTCAGTGAACGATGTAGTTCGTTTGAGCTGAAAAGTGACTGCCCTTACCTGAATTGAAGTCTTGATTGTAGGAAGACACAGAGATTGGGATTTAACTCCATTTCTGAAGGGAAACACACAGCATAGTTCTCATCCATGGATCACAATCTGCTTTAGAGCGAGAAGCACGCTCTTGCTTTCTAGAGTCTCTAACACAGCAGGAAACGTGAGTGTGCTGAGAAAAAAAGAACGGTGTTTCCTACACATACGGACCATATCTAGTCCAACTCTTCTTCTTAAACTGATACAAAGCACTGGTCCTCTAACATCCAATGCTTGTCTGTTAAGATGAGAAATGTGTGAGCTCAGTGAACGATGTAGTTCGTTTGAGCTGAAAAGTGACTGCCCTTACCTGAATTGAAGTCTTGCTTGTAGGAAGACACAGAGATTGGGATTTAACTCCATTTCTGAAGGGAAACACACAGCATAGTTCTCATCCATGGATCACAATCTGCTTTAGAGCGAGAAGCACGCTCTTGATTTCTAGAGTATCTAACACAGCAGGAAACGTGAGTGTGCTGAGAAAAAAAGAACGGTGTTTCCTACACATACGGACCATATCTAGTCCAACTCTGCGTCTGAATCTCATACAAAGCACTGGTCCTCTAACATCCAATGCTTGTCAGTTAAGATGGGAAAGGTGTGAGCTTCGTGAACGATGTAGATCGATTGAGCAGAAAAGTGACTGCCCTTACCTGAAACGAAGTCTTGCTTGTAGGGAGACTCAGAGCCTGGGATTTAACTCCTTTTCTGAAGTGAAACACACAGCATAATTCTCATCCATGGATCACACTCTGCTTTAGAGCGAGAAGCACGCTCTTGCTTTTAGAGTCTCTAATATAGCAGGAAATCTGAGTGTGCCCAGAACAAAAAAACGGTGTTTCCTACATATACGGACCATATGTAGTCCAAATCTGCCTCTGAAACTGATACAATGCACTGGTCCTCTAACATCCAATGCTTGTCAGTTAAGATGAGAATCGTGTGATCTTCGTTAACGATGTAGTTCGTTTGAGCAGAAAAGTGACTGCCCTTACCTGAAATGAAGTCTTGCTTGTAGAAAGACTCAGAGCCTGGGATTTAACTCCATTTCTGAAGTGAAACACACAGCAGAGTTCTCATCCATTGATGACACTCTGCTTTAGAACAAGAAGCACGCTCTTGCTTTCTAGAGTCTCTAAGACAGCAGGAAACGTGAGTGTGCTGAGAACAAAAGAACGGTGTTTCCTACACATACGGACCATATCTAGTCCAACTCTGCTTCTGAAACTGATACAAAGCACTGACAAACTAACATCCAAAGATTGTCAGTTAAGATGGGAAACGTGTGAGCTTCATGAACGATGTAGTTCGTTTGAGCAGAAAAGTGACTGCCCTTACCTGAATTGAAGTCTTGCTTGTAGGAAGACTCAGAGCCTGGGATTTAACTCCATTTCTGAAGTAAAACACACAGCAGTGTAATCATCCATTGATCACACTCTGCTTTAGAACAAGAAGCACACTCTTGCTTTCTAGAGTCTCTAAGACAGCAGGAAACGTGAGTGTGCTGAGATCAAAAGAACGGTGTTTCCTACACATACGGACCATATCTAGTCCAACTCTGCTTCTGAAACTGATACAAAGCAATGGTCCTCTAACATCCAATGCTTGTCTGTTAAGGTGAGAAACGTGTGAGCTTCTGGAACGATGTAGTTCGTTTGAGCTGAAAAGTGACTGCCCTTACCTGAAACGAAGTCTTGCTTGGAGGAAGACTCAGAGCCTGGGATTTAACTCCATTTCTGAAGTGAAACACACAGCATAGTTTTCATCCATGGATCACACTCTGCTTTAGAACGAGAAGCACGCTCTTGCTTTCTAGAGTCTCTAAGACAGCAGGAAACGTGAGTGTGCTGAGAACAAAAGAACGGTGTTTCCTACACATACGGACCATATCTAGTCCAAATCTGCTTCTTAAACTGAAACAAAGCACTGGTCCACTAACATCCAATGCTTGTCTCTTAAGATGAGAAACGTGTGAGCTTTGTGAATGATATAGTTCCTTTGAACAGAAAAGTGACTGCCCTTACCCGAAAAGAAGTCTTGCTTGTATGAAGACAAAGAGCCTGGGATTTAAGTCCATTTCTGAAGGGAAACACACAGCATAGTTCTCATCCATGGATCACGCTCTGCTTTAGAGCGAGAATCACACTCTTGCTTTCTAGAGTCTCTAATACAGCAGGAAATCTGAGTGTGCCCAGAACAAAAGAACGGTGTTTCCTACACATACAGACCATATGTAGTCCAAATCTGCTTCTGAAACTGATACAAAGCACTGGTCCACTAACATCCAATGCTTGTCTCTTAAGATGAGAAACGTGTGAGCTTTGTGAATGATATAGTTCCTTTGAACACAAAAGTGACTGCCCTTACCCGAAAAGAAGTCTTGCTTGTAGGAAGACACAGAGCCTGGGATTTAACTCCATTTCTGAAGTAAAACACACAGCAGTGTAATCATCCATTGATCACACTCTGCTTTAGAACAAGAAGCACACTCCTGCTCTCTAGAGTCTCTAAGACAACAGGAAACGTGATTTTGCTGAGAACAAAAGAACGGTGTTTCCTACACATACGGACATTATATAGTCCAACTCTGCTTCTGAAACTGATACAAAGCACTGACCCTCTAACATCCAATGCTTGTCAGTTAAGAGGGGAAACGTGTGAGCTTCATGAACGATGTAGTTCGTTTGAGCAGAAAAGTGACTGCCTTACCTGAATTGAAGTCTTGCTTGTAGGAAGACTCAGAGCCTGGGATTTAACTCCATTTCTGAAGGCAAACACACAGCATAGTTCTCATCCATGGATCACACACTGCTTTAGAGCGAGAAGCACGCTCTTGCTTTCTAGAGTCTCTAAGACAGCAGGAAAAGTGAGTGTGCCCAGAAGAAAAGAACGGTGTTTCCTACACATACGGACTATATGTAGTCCAAAACTTCTTCTGAAACAGATAGAATGCACTGGTCCTCTAACATCCAATGCTTGTCAGTTAAGATGAGAAACGTGTGTGCTTCGTGAAAGATGTAGTTCGTTTGAGCAGAAAAGTACTGCCCTTACCTGAAACGAAGTCTTGCTTGTAGGGAGACTCAGAGCCTGGGATTTAACTCCTTTTCTGAAGTGAAACACACAGCATAGTCCTCATCCATGGATCACACTCTGCTTTAGAGCGAGAAGCACGCTCTTGCCTTTAGAGTCTCTAATATAGCAGGAAATCTGAGTGTGCCCAGAACAAAAGAACGGTGTTTCCTACATATACGGACCATATGTAGTCCAAATCTGCCTCTGAAACTGATACAATGCACTGGTCCTCTAACATCCAATGCTTGTCAGTTAAGATGAGAATCGTGTGATCTTCGTTAACGATGTAGTTCGTTTGAGCAGAAAAGTGACTGCCCTTACCTGAAATGAAGTCTTGCTTGTAGAAAGACTCAGAGCCTGGGATTTAACTCCATTTCTGAAGTGAAACACACAGCAGTGTTCTCATCCATTGATGACACTCTGCTTTAGAACAAGAAGCACGCTCTTGCTTTCTAGAGTCTCTAAGACAGCAGGAAACGTGAGTGTGCTGAGAACAAAAGAACGGTGTTTCCTACACATACGGACCATATCTAGTCCAACTCTGCTTCTGAAACTGATACAAAGCACTGACAAACTAACATCCAAAGATTGTCAGTGAAGATGGGAAACGTGTGAGCTTCATGAACGATGTAGTTCGTTTGAGCAGAAAAGTGACTGCCCTTACCTGAATTGAAGTCTTGCTTGTAGGAAGACTCAGAGCCTGGGATTTAACTCCATTTCTGAAGTAAAACACACAGCAGTGTAATCATCCATTGATCACACTCTGATTTAGAACAAGAAGCACACTCCTGCTTTCTAGAGTCTCTAAGACAGCAGGAAACGTGAGTGTGCTGAGAACAAAAGAACGGTGTTTCCTACACATACGGACCATATCTAGTCCAACTCTGCTTCTGAAACTGATACAAAGCAATGGTCCTCTAACATCCAATGCTTGTCTGTTAAGGTGAGAAACGTGTGAGCTTCTGGAACGATGTAGTTCGTTTGAGCTGAAAAGTGACTGCCCTTACCTGAAACGAAGTCTTGCTTGGAGGAAGACTCAGAGCCTGGGATTTAACTCCATTTCTGAAGTGAAACACACAGCATAGTTTTCATCCATGGATCACACTCTGCTTTAGAACGAGAAGCACGCTCTTGCTTTCTAGAGTCTCTAAGACAGCAGGAAACGTGAGTGTGCTGAGAACAAAAGAACGGTGTTTCCTACACATACGGACCATATCTAGTCCAAATCTGCTTCTTAAACTGAAACAAAGCAATGGTCCACTAACATCCAATGCTTGTCTCTTAAGATGAGAAACGTGTGAGCTTTGTGAATGATATAGTTCCTTTGAACAGAAAAGTGACTGCCCTTACCCGAAAAGAAGTCTTGCTTGTAGGAAGACAAAGAGCCTGGGATTTAAGTCCATTTCTGAAGGGAAACACACAGCATAGTTCTCATCCATGGATCACGCTCTGCTTTAGAGCGAGAATCACACTCTTGCTTTCTAGAGTCTCTAATACAGCAGGAAATCTGAGTGT
Source organism: Onychomys leucogaster (assembly GCA_949786385.1). Classification (NCBI taxonomy): domain Eukaryota; kingdom Metazoa; phylum Chordata; class Mammalia; order Rodentia; family Cricetidae; genus Onychomys; species Onychomys leucogaster. The sequence goes on from CATKUP010000035.1 coordinate 3,200,030, forward strand.
GCCCAGAACAAAAGAACGGTGTTTCCTACACATACAGACCATATGTAGTCCAAATCTGCTTCTGAAACTGATACAAAGCACTGGTCCACTAACATCCAATGCTTGTCTCTTAAGATGAGAAACGTGTGAGCTTTGTGAATGATATAGTTCCTTTGAACACAAAAGTGACTGCCCTTACCCGAAAGGAAGTCTTGCTTGTAGGAAGACACAGAGCCTGGGATTTAACTCCATTTCTGAAGTAAAACACACAGCAGTGTAATCATCCATTGATCACACTCTGCTTTAGAACAAGAAGCACGCTCTTGCTTTTTAGAGTCTCTAAGACAGGAGGAAACGTGATTTTGCTGAGAACAAAAGAAAGGAGTTTCCTACACATACGGACCATATCTAGTCCAAATCTGCTTCTGAAACTGATACAAAGCACTGACCCTCTAACATCCAATGCTTGTCAGTTAAGATGGGAAACGTGTGAGCTTCATGAACGATGTAGTTCGTTTGAGCAGAAAAGTGACTGCCTTATCTGAATTGAAGTCTTGCTTGTAGGAAGACTCAGAGCCTGGGATTTAACTCCATTTCTGAAGGCAAACACACAGCATAGTTCTCATCCATGGATCACACTCTGCTTTAGAGCGAGAAGCACGCTCTTGCTTTCTACAGTCTCTAAGACAGCAGGAAAATTGAGTGTGCCCAGAAAAAAAGAACGGTGTTTCCTACACATAGGGACTATATGTAGTCCAAAACTTCTTCTGAAACAGATAGAATGCACTGGTCCTCTAACATCCAATGCTTGTCAGTTAAGATGAGAAATGTGTGCTTCGTGAAAGATGTAGTTCGTTTGAGCAGAAAAGTGACTGCCCTTACCTGAAACGAAGTCTTGCTTGTACGAAGACTCAGAGCCTGGGATTTAACTCCTTTTCTGAAGTGAAACACACAACATAGTTCTCATCCATGGATCACACTCTGCTTTAGAGCGAGAAGCACGCTCTTGCTTTTAGAGTCTCTAATATAGCAGGAAATCTGAGTGTGCCCAGAACAAAAGAACGGTGTTTCCTACATATACGGACCATATGTAGTCCAAATCTGCCTCTGAAACTGATACAATGCACTGGTCCTCTAACATCCAATGCTTGTCAGTTAAGATGAGAATCGTGTGATCTTCGTTAACGATGTAGTTCGTTTGAGCAGAAAAGTGACTGCCCTTACCTGAAATGAAGTCTTGCTTGTAGAAAGACTCAGAGCCTGGGATTTAACTCCATTTCTGAAGTGAAACACACAGCAGTGTTCTCATCCATTGATGACACTCTGCTTTAGAACAAGAAGCACGCTCTTGCTTTCTAGAGTCTCTAAGACAGCAGGAAACGTGAGTGTGCTGAGAACAAAAGAACGGTGTTTCCTACACATACGGACCATATCTAGTCCAACTCTGCTTCTGAAACTGATACAAAGCACTGACAAACTAACATCCAAAGATTGTCAGTGAAGATGGGAAACGTGTGAGCTTCATGAACGATGTAGTTCGTTTGAGCAGAAAAGTGACTGCCCTTACCTGAATTGAAGTCTTGCTTGTAGGAAGACTCAGAGCCTGGGATTTAACTCCATTTCTGAAGTAAAACACACAGCAGTGTAATCATCCATTGATCACACTCTGATTTAGAACAAGAAGCACACTCCTGCTTTCTAGAGTCTCTAAGACAGCAGGAAACGTGAGTGTGCTGAGAACAAAAGAACGGTGTTTCCTACACATACGGACCATATCTAGTCCAACTCTGCTTCTGAAACTGATACAAAGCAATGGTCCTCTAACATCCAATGCTTGTCTGTTAAGGTGAGAAACGTGTGAGCTTCTGGAACGATGTAGTTCGTTTGAGCTGAAAAGTGACTGCCCTTACCTGAAACGAAGTCTTGCTTGGAGGAAGACTCAGAGCCTGGGATTTAACTCCATTTCTGAAGTGAAACACACAGCATAGTTTTCATCCATGGATCACACTCTGCTTTAGAACGAGAAGCACGCTCTTGCTTTCTAGAGTCTCTAAGACAGCAGGAAACGTGAGTGTGCTGAGAACAAAAGAACGGTGTTTCCTACACATACGGACCATATCTAGTCCAAATCTGCTTCTTAAACTGAAACAAAGCAATGGTCCACTAACATCCAATGCTTGTCTCTTAAGATGAGAAACGTGTGAGCTTTGTGAATGATATAGTTCCTTTGAACAGAAAAGTGACTGCCCTTACCCGAAAAGAAGTCTTGCTTGTAGGAAGACAAAGAGCCTGGGATTTAAGTCCATTTCTGAAGGGAAACACACAGCATAGTTCTCATCCATGGATCACGCTCTGCTTTAGAGCGAGAATCACACTCTTGCTTTCTAGAGTCTCTAATACAGCAGGAAATCTGAGTGTGCCCAGAACAAAAGAACGGTGTTTCCTACACATACAGACCATATGTAGTCCAAATCTGCTTCTGAAACTGATACAAAGCACTGGTCCACTAACATCCAATGCTTGTCTCTTAAGATGAGAAACGTGTGAGCTTTGTGAATGATATAGTTCCTTTGAACACAAAAGTGACTGCCCTTACCCGAAAGGAAGTCTTGCTTGTAGGAAGACACAGAGCCTGGGATTTAACTCCATTTCTGAAGTAAAACACACAGCAGTGTAATCATCCATTGATCACACTCTGCTTTAGAACAAGAAGCACGCTCTTGCTTTTTAGAGTCTCTAAGACAGGAGGAAACGTGATTTTGCTGAGAACAAAAGAAAGGAGTTTCCTACACATACGGACCATATCTAGTCCAAATCTGCTTCTGAAACTGATACAAAGCACTGACCCTCTAACATCCAATGCTTGTCAGTTAAGATGGGAAACGTGTGAGCTTCATGAACGATGTAGTTCGTTTGAGCAGAAAAGTGACTGCCTTATCTGAATTGAAGTCTTGCTTGTAGGAAGACTCAGAGCCTGGGATTTAACTCCATTTCTGAAGGCAAACACACAGCATAGTTCTCATCCATGGATCACACTCTGCTTTAGAGCGAGAAGCACGCTCTTGCTTTCTACAGTCTCTAAGACAGCAGGAAAATTGAGTGTGCCCAGAAAAAAAGAACGGTGTTTCCTACACATAGGGACTATATGTAGTCCAAAACTTCTTCTGAAACAGATAGAATGCACTGGTCCTCTAACATCCAATGCTTGTCAGTTAAGATGAGAAATGTGTGCTTCGTGAAAGATGTAGTTCGTTTGAGCAGAAAAGTGACTGCCCTTACCTGAAACGAAGTCTTGCTTGTACGAAGACTCAGAGCCTGGGATTTAACTCCTTTTCTGAAGTGAAACACACAACATAGTTCTCATCCATGGATCACACTCTGCTTTAGAGCGAGAAGCACGCTCTTGCTTTTAGAGTCTCTAATATAGCAGGAAATCTGAGTGTGCCCAGAACAAAAGAACGGTGTTTCCTACATATACGGACCATATGTAGTCCAAATCTGCCTCTGAAACTGATACAATGCACTGGTCCTCTAACATCCAATGCTTGTCAGTTAAGATGAGAATCGTGTGATCTTCGTTAACGATGTAGTTCGTTTGAGCAGAAAAGTGACTGCCCTTACCTGAAATGAAGTCTTGCTTGTAGAAAGACTCAGAGCCTGGGATTTAACTCCATTTCTGAAGTGAAACACACAGCAGTGTTCTCATCCATTGATGACACTCTGCTTTAGAACAAGAAGCACGCTCTTGCTTTCTAGAGTCTCTAAGACAGCAGGAAACGTGAGTGTGCTGAGAACAAAAGAACGGTGTTTCCTACACATACGGACCATATCTAGTCCAACTCTGCTTCTGAAACTGATACAAAGCACTGACAAACTAACATCCAAAGATTGTCAGTGAAGATGGGAAACGTGTGAGCTTCATGAACGATGTAGTTCGTTTGAGCAGAAAAGTGACTGCCCTTACCTGAATTGAAGTCTTGCTTGTAGGAAGACTCAGAGCCTGGGATTTAACTCCATTTCTGAAGTAAAACACACAGCAGTGTAATCATCCATTGATCACACTCTGATTTAGAACAAGAAGCACACTCCTGCTTTCTAGAGTCTCTAAGACAGCAGGAAACGTGAGTGTGCTGAGAACAAAAGAACGGTGTTTCCTACACATACGGACCATATCTAGTCCAACTCTGCTTCTGAAACTGATACAAAGCAATGGTCCTCTAACATCCAATGCTTGTCTGTTAAGGTGAGAAACGTGTGAGCTTCTGGAACGATGTAGTTCGTTTGAGCTGAAAAGTGACTGCCCTTACCTGAAACGAAGTCTTGCTTGGAGGAAGACTCAGAGCCTGGGATTTAACTCCATTTCTGAAGTGAAACACACAGCATAGTTTTCATCCATGGATCACACTCTGCTTTAGAACGAGAAGCACGCTCTTGCTTTCTAGAGTCTCTAAGACAGCAGGAAACGTGAGTGTGCTGAGAACAAAAGAACGGTGTTTCCTACACATACGGACCATATCTAGTCCAAATCTGCTTCTTAAACTGAAACAAAGCAATGGTCCACTAACATCCAATGCTTGTCTCTTAAGATGAGAAACGTGTGAGCTTTGTGAATGATATAGTTCCTTTGAACAGAAAAGTGACTGCCCTTACCCGAAAAGAAGTCTTGCTTGTAGGAAGACAAAGAGCCTGGGATTTAAGTCCATTTCTGAAGGGAAACACACAGCATAGTTCTCATCCATGGATCACGCTCTGCTTTAGAGCGAGAATCACACTCTTGCTTTCTAGAGTCTCTAATACAGCAGGAAATCTGAGTGTGCCCAGAACAAAAGAACGGTGTTTCCTACACATACAGACCATATGTAGTCCAAATCTGCTTCTGAAACTGATACAAAGCACTGGTCCACTAACATCCAATGCTTGTCTCTTAAGATGAGAAACGTGTGAGCTTTGTGAATGATATAGTTCCTTTGAACACAAAAGTGACTGCCCTTACCCGAAAGGAAGTCTTGCTTGTAGGAAGACACAGAGCCTGGGATTTAACTCCATTTCTGAAGTAAAACACACAGCAGTGTAATCATCCATTGATCACACTCTGCTTTAGAACAAGAAGCACGCTCTTGCTTTTTAGAGTCTCTAAGACAGGAGGAAACGTGATTATGCTGAGAACAAAAGAAAGGAGTTTCCTACACATACGGACCATATCTAGTCCAAATCTGCTTCTGAAACTGATACAAAGCACTGACCCTCTAACATCCAATGCTTGTCAGTTAAGATGGGAAACGTGTGAGCTTCATGAACGATGTAGTTCGTTTGAGCAGAAAAGTGACTGCCTTATCTGAATTGAAGTCTTGCTTGTAGGAAGACTCAGAGCCTGGGATTTAACTCCATTTCTGAAGGCAAACACACAGCATAGTTCTCATCCATGGATCACACTCTGCTTTAGAGCGAGAAGCACGCTCTTGCTTTCTACAGTCTCTAAGACAGCAGGAAAATTGAGTGTGCCCAGAAAAAAAGAACGGTGTTTCCTACACATAGGGACTATATGTAGTCCAAAACTTCTTCTGAAACAGATAGAATGCACTGGTCCTCTAACATCCAATGCTTGTCAGTTAAGATGAGAAATGTGTGCTTCGTGAAAGATGTAGTTCGTTTGAGCAGAAAAGTGACTGCCCTTACCTGAAACGAAGTCTTGCTTGTACGAAGACTCAGAGCCTGGGATTTAACTCCTTTTCTGAAGTGAAACACACAACATAGTTCTCATCCATGGATCACACTCTGCTTTAGAGCGAGAAGCACGCTCTTGCTTTTAGAGTCTCTAATATAGCAGGAAATCTGAGTGTGCCCAGAACAAAAGAACGGTGTTTCCTACATATACGGACCATATGTAGTCCAAATCTGCCTCTGAAACTGATACAATGCACTGGTCCTCTAACATCCAATGCTTGTCAGTTAAGATGAGAATCGTGTGATCTTCGTTAACGATGTAGTTCGTTTGAGCAGAAAAGTGACTGCCCTTACCTGAAATGAAGTCTTGCTTGTAGAAAGACTCAGAGCCTGGGATTTAACTCCATTTCTGAAGTGAAACACACAGCAGTGTTCTCATCCATTGATGACACTCTGCTTTAGAACAAGAAGCACGCTCTTGCTTTCTAGAGTCTCTAAGACAGCAGGAAACGTGAGTGTGCTGAGAACAAAAGAACGGTGTTTCCTACACATACGGACCATATCTAGTCCAACTCTGCTTCTGAAACTGATACAAAGCACTGACAAACTAACATCCAAAGATTGTCAGTGAAGATGGGAAACGTGTGAGCTTCATGAACGATGTAGTTCGTTTGAGCAGAAAAGTGACTGCCCTTACCTGAATTGAAGTCTTGCTTGTAGGAAGACTCAGAGCCTGGGATTTAACTCCATTTCTGAAGTAAAACACACAGCAGTGTAATCATCCATTGATCACACTCTGATTTAGAACAAGAAGCACACTCCTGCTTTCTAGAGTCTCTAAGACAGCAGGAAACGTGAGTGTGCTGAGAACAAAAGAACGGTGTTTCCTACACATACGGACCATATCTAGTCCAACTCTGCTTCTGAAACTGATACAAAGCAATGGTCCTCTAACATCCAATGCTTGTCTGTTAAGGTGAGAAACGTGTGAGCTTCTGGAACGATGTAGTTCGTTTGAGCTGAAAAGTGACTGCCCTTACCTGAAACGAAGTCTTGCTTGGAGGAAGACTCAGAGCCTGGGATTTAACTCCATTTCTGAAGTGAAACACACAGCATAGTTTTCATCCATGGATCACACTCTGCTTTAGAACGAGAAGCACGCTCTTGCTTTCTAGAGTCTCTAAGACAGCAGGAAACGTGAGTGTGCTGAGAACAAAAGAACGGTGTTTCCTACACATACGGACCATATCTAGTCCAAATCTGCTTCTTAAACTGAAACAAAGCAATGGTCCACTAACATCCAATGCTTGTCTCTTAAGATGAGAAACGTGTGAGCTTTGTGAATGATATAGTTCCTTTGAACAGAAAAGTGACTGCCCTTACCCGAAAAGAAGTCTTGCTTGTAGGAAGACAAAGAGCCTGGGATTTAAGTCCATTTCTGAAGGGAAACACACAGCATAGTTCTCATCCATGGATCACGCTCTGCTTTAGAGCGAGAATCACACTCTTGCTTTCTAGAGTCTCTAATACAGCAGGAAATCTGAGTGTGCCCAGAACAAAAGAACGGTGTTTCCTACACATACAGACCATATGTAGTCCAAATCTGCTTCTGAAACTGATACAAAGCACTGGTCCACTAACATCCAATGCTTGTCTCTTAAGATGAGAAACGTGTGAGCTTTGTGAATGATATAGTTCCTTTGAACACAAAAGTGACTGCCCTTACCCGAAAGGAAGTCTTGCTTGTAGGAAGACACAGAGCCTGGGATTTAACTCCATTTCTGAAGTAAAACACACAGCAGTGTAATCATCCATTGATCACACTCTGCTTTAGAACAAGAAGCACGCTCTTGCTTTTTAGAGTCTCTAAGACAGGAGGAAACGTGATTTTGCTGAGAACAAAAGAAAGGAGTTTCCTACACATACGGACCATATCTAGTCCAAATCTGCTTCTGAAACTGATACAAAGCACTGACCCTCTAACATCCAATGCTTGTCAGTTAAGATGGGAAACGTGTGAGCTTCATGAACGATGTAGTTCGTTTGAGCAGAAAAGTGACTGCCTTATCTGAATTGAAGTCTTGCTTGTAGGAAGACTCAGAGCCTGGGATTTAACTCCATTTCTGAAGGCAAACACACAGCATAGTTCTCATCCATGGATCACACTCTGCTTTAGAGCGAGAAGCACGCTCTTGCTTTCTACAGTCTCTAAGACAGCAGGAAAATTGAGTGTGCCCAGAAAAAAAGAACGGTGTTTCCTACACATAGGGACTATATGTAGTCCAAAACTTCTTCTGAAACAGATAGAATGCACTGGTCCTCTAACATCCAATGCTTGTCAGTTAAGATGAGAAATGTGTGCTTCGTGAAAGATGTAGTTCGTTTGAGCAGAAAAGTGACTGCCCTTACCTGAAACGAAGTCTTGCTTGTACGAAGACTCAGAGCCTGGGATTTAACTCCTTTTCTGAAGTGAAACACACAACATAGTTCTCATCCATGGATCACACTCTGCTTTAGAGCGAGAAGCACGCTCTTGCTTTTAGAGTCTCTAATATAGCAGGAAATCTGAGTGTGCCCAGAACAAAAGAACGGTGTTTCCTACATATACGGACCATATGTAGTCCAAATCTGCCTCTGAAACTGATACAATGCACTGGTCCTCTAACATCCAATGCTTGTCAGTTAAGATGAGAATCGTGTGATCTTCGTTAACGATGTAGTTCGTTTGAGCAGAAAAGTGACTGCCCTTACCTGAAATGAAGTCTTGCTTGTAGAAAGACTCAGAGCCTGGGATTTAACTCCATTTCTGAAGTGAAACACACAGCAGTGTTCTCATCCATTGATGACACTCTGCTTTAGAACAAGAAGCACGCTCTTGCTTTCTAGAGTCTCTAAGACAGCAGGAAACGTGAGTGTGCTGAGAACAAAAGAACGGTGTTTCCTACACATACGGACCATATCTAGTCCAACTCTGCTTCTGAAACTGATACAAAGCACTGACAAACTAACATCCAAAGATTGTCAGTGAAGATGGGAAACGTGTGAGCTTCATGAACGATGTAGTTCGTTTGAGCAGAAAAGTGACTGCCCTTACCTGAATTGAAGTCTTGCTTGTAGGAAGACTCAGAGCCTGGGATTTAACTCCATTTCTGAAGTAAAACACACAGCAGTGTAATCATCCATTGATCACTCTCTGCTTTAGAACAAGAAGCACACTCTTGCTTTCTAGAGTCTCTAAAACAGCAGGAAACGTGATTTTGCTGAAAACAAAAGAACGGTGTTTCCTACACATACGGACATTATATAGTCCAACTCTGCTTCTGAAACTGATACAAAGCACTGGTCCTCTAACATCCAATGCTTGTCTTTTAAGGTGAGAAACGTGTGAGCTTCCGGAACGATGTAGTTCGTTTGAGCCGAAAAGTGACTGCCCTTACCTGAAACGAAGTCTTGCTTGGAGGAAGACTCAGAGCCTGGGATTTAACTCCATTTCTGAAGTGAAACACACAGCGTAGTTCTCATCCATGGATCACACTCTGCTTTAGAGCAAGAAGCACACTCTTGCTTTCTAGAGTCTCTAAGACAGCAGGAAAAGTGAGTGTGCCCAGAACAAAAGAACGGTGTTTCCTACACACACGGACTATATGTAGTCCAAAACTTCTTCTGAAACTGATAGAATGCACTGGTCTTCTAACATCCAATGCTTGTCAGTTAAGATGAGAAACGTGTGAGCTTTGTGAAAGTTGTAGTTCTTTTGAGCTGAAAAGTGACTGCCGTTACCTGAAAAGAAGTCTTGCTTGTAGGGAGACTCAGAGCCTGGGGTTTAACTCCTTTTCTGAAGTGAAACACACAGCATAGTTTTCATCCATGGATCACAATCTGCTTTAGAGCGAGAAGCACGCTCTTGCTTTCTAGAGTCTCTAACACAACAGGAAACGTGAGTGTGCTGAGAAAAAAAGAACGGTGTTTCCTACACATACGGACCATATCTAGTCCAACTCTGCTTCTGAAACTGATACAAAGCACTGGACCTCTAACATCCAATGTTTGTCAGTTAAGATGAGAAACATGTGAGCTTTGTGAATGATGTAGTTCCTTTGAACTGAAAATTGACTACCCTTACCTGAAACGAAGTCTTTCTTGTAGGAAGACACAGAGCCTGGGATTTAACTCCATTTCTGAATTGAAACACACAGCATAGTTCTTATCCATGGATCACACTCTGCTTTAGAGCGAGAAGCACGCTCTTGCTTTCTAGAGTCTCTAAGACAGCAGGAAACGTGAGTGTGCTGAGAACAAAAGAACGGTGTTTCCTACACATACGGACCATATCTAGTCCAACTCTGCTTCTGAAACTGATACAAAGCACTGACAAACTAACATCCAAAGATTGTCAGTTAAGATGGGAAACGTGTGAGCTTCATGAACGAAGTAGTTCGTTTGAGCAGAAAAGTGACTGCCCTTACCTGAATTGAAGTCTTGCTTGTAGGAAGACTCAGAGCCTGGGATTTAACTCCATTTCTGAAGTAAAACACACAGCAGTGTAATCATCCATTGATCACTCTCTGCTTTAGAACAAGAAGCACACTCTTGCTTTCTAGAGTCTCTAAAACAGCAGGAAACGTGATTTTGCTGAAAACAAAAGAACGGTGTTTCCTACACATACGGACATTATATAGTCCAACTCTGCTTCTGAAACTGATACAAAGCACTGGTCCTCTAACATCCAATGCTTGTCTTTTAAGATGAGAAACGTGTGTGCTTCATGAAAGATGTAGTTCCTTTGAACTGAAAAGTGACTACCCTTACCTGAAACGAAGTCTTGCTTGTAGGAAGACACAGAGCATGGTATTTAACTCCATTTCTGAATTGAAACACACAGCATAGTTCTCTTCCATGGATCACACTCTGCTTTAGAGCGAGAAGGACGCTCTTGCTTTCTAGAGTCTCTAAGACAGCAGGAAACGTGAGTGTGCTGAGAACAAAAGAAGGGTGTTTCCTACACATACGGACCATATCTAGTCCAACTCATCTTCTGAAACTGATACAAAGCACTGGTACTCTAACATCCAATGCTTGTCAGTTAAGATGGGAAACGTGTGAGCTTCATGAACGATGTAGTTCGTTTGAGCAAAAAAGTGACTGCCCTTACCTTAAACGAAGTCTTGCTTGTACGAAGACTCAGAGCCAGGGATTTAACTCCATTTCTGAATTGAAACACACAGCAGTGTTCTCATCCATTGATCACACTCTGCTTTAGAATAAGAAGCACGCTCTTGCTTTTTAGAGTCTCTAAGACAGGAGGAAACGTGATTTTGCTGAGAACAAAAGAAAGGAGTTTCCTACACATACGGACCATATCTAGTCCAAATCTGCTTCTGAAACTGATACAAAGCACTGACCCTCTAACATCCAATGCTTGTCAGTTAAGATGGGAAACGTGTGAGCTTCATGAACGATGTAGTTCGTTTGAGCAGAAAAGTGACTGCCTTATCTGAATTGAAGTCTTGCTTGTAGGAAGACTCAGAGCCTGGGATTTAACTCCATTTCTGAAGGCAAACACACAGCATAGTTCTCATCCATGGATCACACTCTGCTTTAGAGCGAGAAGCACGCTCTTGCTTTCTACAGTCTCTAAGACAGCAGGAAAATTGAGTGTGCCCAGAAAAAAAGAACGGTGTTTCCTACACATAGGGACTATATGTAGTCCAAAACTTCTTCTGAAACAGATAGAATGCACTGGTCCTCTAACATCCAATGCTTGTCAGTTAAGATGAGAAATGTGTGCTTCGTGAAAGATGTAGTTCGTTTGAGCAGAAAAGTGACTGCCCTTACCTGAAACGAAGTCTTGCTTGTACGAAGACTCAGAGCCTGGGATTTAACTCCTTTTCTGAAGTGAAACACACAGCATAGTTCTCATCCATGGATCACACTCTGCTTTAGAGCGAGAAGCACGCTCTTGCTTTTAAAGTCTCTAATATAGCAGGAAATCTGAGTGTGCCCAGAACAAAAGAACGGTGTTTCCTACATATACGGACCATATGTAGTCCAAATCTGCCTCTGAAACTGATACAATGCACTGGTCCTCTAACATCCAATGCTTGTCAGTTAAGATGAGAATCGTGTGATCTTCGTTAACGATGTAGTTCGTTTGAGCAGAAAAGTGACTGCCCTTACCTTAAACGAAGTCTTGCTTGTAGGAAGACTCAGAGCCTGGGATTCAACTCCATTTCTGAAGTGAAACACACAGCAGTGTTCTCATCCATTGATGACACTCTGCTTTAGAACAAGAAGCACGCTCTTGCTTTCAAGAGTCTCTAAGACAGCAGGAAACTTGAGTGTGCTGAGAACAAAAGAACGGTGTTTCCTACACATACGGACCATATCTAGTCCAACTCTGCTTCTGAAACTGATACAAAGCACTGACAAACTAACATCCAAAGATTGTCAGTTAAGATGGGAAACATGTGAGCTTCATGAACGAAGTAGTTCGTTTGAGCAGAAAAGTGACTGCCCTTACCTGAATTGAAGTCTTGCTTGTAGGAAGACTCAGAGCCTGGGATTTAACTCCATTTCTGAAGTAAAACACACAGCAGTGTAATCATCCATTGATCACTCTCTGCTTTAGAACAAGAAGCACACTCTTGCTTTCTAGAGTCTCTAAGACAGCAGGAAACGTGATTTTGCTGAAAACAAAAGAACGGTGTTTCCTACACATACGGACATTATATAGTCCAACTCTGCTTCTGAAACTGATACAAAGCACTGGTCCTCTAACATCCAATGCTTGTCTTTTAAGGTGAGAAACGTGTGAGCTTCCGGAACGATGTAGTTCGTTTGAGCTGAAAAGTGACAGCCCTTACCTGAAACGAAGTCTTGCTTGGAGGAAGACTCAGAGCCTGGGATTTAACTCCATTTCTGAAGTGAAACACACAGCGTAGTTCTCATCCATGGATCACACTCTGCTTTAGAGCAAGAAGCACACTCTTGCTTTCTAGAGTCTCTAAGACAGCAGGAAAAGTGAGTGTGCCCAGAACAAAAGAACGGTGTTTCCTACACACACGGACTATATGTAGTCCAAAACTTCTTCTGAAACTGATAGAATGCACTGGTCTTCTAACATCCAATGCTTGTCAGTTAAGATGAGAAACGTGTGAGCTTCGTGAAAGTTGTAGTTCTTTTGAGCTGAAAAGTGACTGCCCTTACCTGAATCGAAGTCTTGCTTGTAGGGAGACTCAGAGCCTGGGGTTTAACTCCATTTCTGAATTGAAACACACAGCATAGTTCTTATCCATGGATCACACTCTGCTTTAGAGCGAGAAGCACGCTCTTGCTTTCTAGAGTCTCTAAGACATGAGGAAACGTGATTTTGCTGAGAACAAAAGAACGGAGTTTCCTACACATACGGACCATATCTAGTCCAAATCTGCTTCTGAAACTGATACAAAGCACTGACCCTCTAACATCCAATGCTTGTCAGTTAAGAGGGGAAACGTGTGAGCTTCATGAACGATGTAGTTCGTTTGAGCAGAAAAGTGACTGCCTTACCTGAATTGAATTCTTGCTTGTAGGAAGACTCAGAGCCTGGGATATAACTCCATTTCTGAAGGCAAACACACAGCATAGTTCTCATCCATGGATCACACACTGCTTTAGAGCGAGAAGCACGCTCTTGCTTTCTAGAGTCTCTAAGACAGCAGGAAAAGTGAGTGTGCCCAGAACAAAAGAACGGTGTTTCCTACACATACGGACTATATGTAGTCCAAAACTTCTTCTGAAACAGATAGAATGCACTGGTCCTCTAACATCCAATGCTTGTCAGTTAAGATGAGAAACGTGTGTGCTTCGTGAAAGATGTAGTTCCTTTGAACTGAAAAGTGACTACCCTTACCTGAAACGAAGTCTTGCTTGTAGGAAGACACAGAGCATGGGATTTAACTCCATTTCTGAATTGAAACACACAGCATAGTTCTCTTCCATGGATCACACTCTGCTTTAGAGCGAGAAGCACGCTCTTGCTTTTAAAGTCTCTAATATAGCAGGAAATCTGAGTGTGCCCAGAACAAAAGAACGGTGTTTCCTACATATACGGACCATATGTAGTCCAAATCTGCCTCTGAAACTGATACAATGCACTGGTCCTCTAACATCCAATGCTTGTCAGTTAAGATGAGAATCGTGTGATCTTCGTTAACGATGTAGTTCGTTTGAGCAGAAAAGTGACTGCCCTTACCTTAAACGAAGTCTTGCTTGTAGGAAGACTCAGAGCCTGGGATTCAACTCCATTTCTGAAGTGAAACACACAGCAGTGTTCTCATCCATTGATGACACTCTGCTTTAGAACAAGAAGCACGCTCTTGCTTTCAAGAGTCTCTAAGACAGCAGGAAACTTGAGTGTGCTGAGAACAAAAGAACGGTGTTTCCTACACATACGGACCATATCTAGTCCAACTCTGCTTCTGAAACTGATACAAAGCACTGACAAACTAACATCCAAAGATTGTCAGTTAAGATGGGAAACATGTGAGCTTCATGAACGAAGTAGTTCGTTTGAGCAGAAAAGTGACTGCCCTTACCTGAATTGAAGTCTTGCTTGTAGGAAGACTCAGAGCCTGGGATTTAACTCCATTTCTGAAGTAAAACACACAGCAGTGTAATCATCCATTGATCACTCTCTGCTTTAGAACAAGAAGCACACTCTTGCTTTCTAGAGTCTCTAAGACAGCAGGAAACGTGATTTTGCTGAAAACAAAAGAACGGTGTTTCCTACACATACGGACATTATATAGTCCAACTCTGCTTCTGAAACTGATACAAAGCACTGGTCCTCTAACATCCAATGCTTGTCTTTTAAGGTGAGAAACGTGTGAGCTTCCGGAACGATGTAGTTCGTTTGAGCTGAAAAGTGACAGCCCTTACCTGAAACGAAGTCTTGCTTGGAGGAAGACTCAGAGCCTGGGATTTAACTCCATTTCTGAAGTGAAACACACAGCGTAGTTCTCATCCATGGATCACACTCTGCTTTAGAGCAAGAAGCACACTCTTGCTTTCTAGAGTCTCTAAGACAGCAGGAAAAGTGAGTGTGCCCAGAACAAAAGAACGGTGTTTCCTACACACACGGACTATATGTAGTCCAAAACTTCTTCTGAAACTGATAGAATGCACTGGTCTTCTAACATCCAATGCTTGTCAGTTAAGATGAGAAACGTGTGAGCTTCGTGAAAGTTGTAGTTCTTTTGAGCTGAAAAGTGACTGCCCTTACCTGAATCGAAGTCTTGCTTGTAGGGAGACTCAGAGCCTGGGGTTTAACTCCATTTCTGAATTGAAACACACAGCATAGTTCTTATCCATGGATCACACTCTGCTTTAGAGCGAGAAGCACGCTCTTGCTTTCTAGAGTCTCTAAGACATGAGGAAACGTGATTTTGCTGAGAACAAAAGAACGGAGTTTCCTACACATACGGACCATATCTAGTCCAAATCTGCTTCTGAAACTGATACAAAGCACTGACCCTCTAACATCCAATGCTTGTCAGTTAAGAGGGGAAACGTGTGAGCTTCATGAACGATGTAGTTCGTTTGAGCAGAAAAGTGACTGCCTTACCTGAATTGAATTCTTGCTTGTAGGAAGACTCAGAGCCTGGGATTTAACTCCATTTCTGAAGGCAAACACACAGCATAGTTCTCATCCATGGATCACACACTGCTTTAGAGCGAGAAGCACGCTCTTGCTTTCTAGAGTCTCTAAGACAGCAGGAAAAGTGAGTGTGCCCAGAACAAAAGAACGGTGTTTCCTACACATACGGACTATATGTAGTCCAAAACTTCTTCTGAAACAGATAGAATGCACTGGTCCTCTAACATCCAATGCTTGTCAGTTAAGATGAGAAACGTGTGTGCTTCGTGAAAGATGTAGTTCCTTTGAACTGAAAAGTGACTACCCTTACCTGAAACGAAGTCTTGCTTGTAGGAAGACACAGAGCATGGGATTTAACTCCATTTCTGAATTGAAACACACAGCATAGTTCTCTTCCATGGATCACACTCTGCTTTAGAGCGAGAAGCACGCTCTTGCTTTTAAAGTCTCTAATATAGCAGGAAATCTGAGTGTGCCCAGAACAAAAGAACGGTGTTTCCTACATATACGGACCATATGTAGTCCAAATCTGCCTCTGAAACTGATACAATGCACTGGTCCTCTAACATCCAATGCTTGTCAGTTAAGATGAGAATCGTGTGATCTTCGTTAACGATGTAGTTCGTTTGAGCAGAAAAGTGACTGCCCTTACCTTAAACGAAGTCTTGCTTGTAGGAAGACTCAGAGCCTGGGATTCAACTCCATTTCTGAAGTGAAACACACAGCAGTGTTCTCATCCATTGATGACACTCTGCTTTAGAACAAGAAGCACGCTCTTGCTTTCAAGAGTCTCTAAGACAGCAGGAAACTTGAGTGTGCTGAGAACAAAAGAACGGTGTTTCCTACACATACGGACCATATCTAGTCCAACTCTGCTTCTGAAACTGATACAAAGCACTGACAAACTAACATCCAAAGATTGTCAGTTAAGATGGGAAACATGTGAGCTTCATGAACGAAGTAGTTCGTTTGAGCAGAAAAGTGACTGCCCTTACCTGAATTGAAGTCTTGCTTGTAGGAAGACTCAGAGCCTGGGATTTAACTCCATTTCTGAAGTAAAACACACAGCAGTGTAATCATCCATTGATCACTCTCTGCTTTAGAACAAGAAGCACACTCTTGCTTTCTAGAGTCTCTAAGACAGCAGGAAACGTGATTTTGCTGAAAACAAAAGAACGGTGTTTCCTACACATACGGACATTATATAGTCCAACTCTGCTTCTGAAACTGATACAAAGCACTGGTCCTCTAACATCCAATGCTTGTCTTTTAAGGTGAGAAACGTGTGAGCTTCCGGAACGATGTAGTTCGTTTGAGCTGAAAAGTGACAGCCCTTACCTGAAACGAAGTCTTGCTTGGAGGAAGACTCAGAGCCTGGGATTTAACTCCATTTCTGAAGTGAAACACACAGCGTAGTTCTCATCCATGGATCACACTCTGCTTTAGAGCAAGAAGCACACTCTTGCTTTCTAGAGTCTCTAAGACAGCAGGAAAAGTGAGTGTGCCCAGAACAAAAGAACGGTGTTTCCTACACACACGGACTATATGTAGTCCAAAACTTCTTCTGAAACTGATAGAATGCACTGGTCTTCTAACATCCAATGCTTGTCAGTTAAGATGAGAAACGTGTGAGCTTCGTGAAAGTTGTAGTTCTTTTGAGCTGAAAAGTGACTGCCCTTACCTGAATCGAAGTCTTGCTTGTAGGGAGACTCAGAGCCTGGGGTTTAACTCCATTTCTGAATTGAAACACACAGCATAGTTCTTATCCATGGATCACACTCTGCTTTAGAGCGAGAAGCACGCTCTTGCTTTCTAGAGTCTCTAAGACATGAGGAAACGTGATTTTGCTGAGAACAAAAGAACGGAGTTTCCTACACATACGGACCATATCTAGTCCAAATCTGCTTCTGAAACTGATACAAAGCACTGACCCTCTAACATCCAATGCTTGTCAGTTAAGAGGGGAAACGTGTGAGCTTCATGAACGATGTAGTTCGTTTGAGCAGAAAAGTGACTGCCTTACCTGAATTGAATTCTTGCTTGTAGGAAGACTCAGAGCCTGGGATTTAACTCCATTTCTGAAGGCAAACACACAGCATAGTTCTCATCCATGGATCACACACTGCTTTAGAGCGAGAAGCACGCTCTTGCTTTCTAGAGTCTCTAAGACAGCAGGAAAAGTGAGTGTGCCCAGAACAAAAGAACGGTGTTTCCTACACATACGGACTATATGTAGTCCAAAACTTCTTCTGAAACAGATAGAATGCACTGGTCCTCTAACATCCAATGCTTGTCAGTTAAGATGAGAAACGTGTGTGCTTCGTGAAAGATGTAGTTCCTTTGAACTGAAAAGTGACTACCCTTACCTGAAACGAAGTCTTGCTTGTAGGAAGACACAGAGCATGGGATTTAACTCCATTTCTGAATTGAAACACACAGCATAGTTCTCTTCCATGGATCACACTCTGCTTTAGAGCGAGAAGGACGCTCTTGCTTTCTAGAGTCTCTAAGACAGCAGGAAACGTGAGTGTGCTGAGAACAAAAGAAGGGTGTTTCCTACACATACGGACCATATCTAGTCCAACTCATCTTCTGAAACTGATACAAAGCACTGGTACTCTAACATCCAATGCTTGTCAGTTAAGATGGGAAACGTGTGAGCTTCATGAACGATGTAGTTCGTTTGAGCAGAATAGTGACTGCCCTTACCTGAATTGAAGTCTTGCTTGTAGGAAGACTCAGAGCCTGGGATTTAACTCCATTTCTGAAGTAAAACACACAGCAGTGTAATCATCCATTGATCACTCTCTGCTTTAGAACAAGAAGCACACTCTTGCTTTCTAGAGTCTCTAAGACAGCAGGAAACGTGATTTTGCTGAAAACAAAAGAACGGTGTTTCCTACACATACGGACATTATATAGTCCAACTCTGCTTCTGAAACTGATACAAAGCACTGGTCCTCTAACATCCAATGCTTGTCTTTTAAGGTGAGAAACGTGTGAGCTTCTGGAACGATGTAGTTCGTTTGAGCTGAAAAGTGACTGCCCTTACCTGAAACGAAGTCTTGCTTGGAGGAAGACTCAGAGCCTGGGATTTAACTCCATTTCTGAAGTGAAACACACAGCGTAGTTCTCATCCATGGATCACACTCTGCTTTAGAGCAAGAAGCACACTCTTGCTTTCTAGAGTCTCTAAGACAGCAGGAAAAGTGAGTGTGCCCAGAAGAAAAGAACGGTGTTTCCTACACACACGGACTATATGTAGTCCAAAACTTCTTCTGAAACTGATAGAATGCACTGGTCTTCTAACATCCAATGCTTGTCAGTTAAGATGAGAAACGTGTGAGCTTCGTGAAAGTTGTAGTTCTTTTGAGCTGAAAAGTGACTGCCCTTACCTGAATCGAAGTCTTGCTTGTAGGGAGACTCAGAGCCTGGGGTTTAACTCCTTTTCTGAAGTGAAACACACAGCATAGTTTTCATCCATGGATCACAATCTGCTTTAGAGCGAGAAGCACGCTCTTGCTTTCTAGAGTCTCTAACACAACAGGAAACGTGAGTGTGCTGAGAAAAAAAGAACGGTGTTTCCTACACATACGGACCATATCTAGTCCAACTCTGCTTCTGAAACTGATACAAAGCACTGGTCCTCTAACATCCAATGTTTGTCAGTTAAGATGAGAAACGTGTGAGCTTTGTGAATGATGTAGTTCCTTTGAACTGAAAAGTGACTACCCTTACCTGAAACGAAGTCTTGCTTGTAGGAAGACACAGAGCCTGGGATTTAACTCCATTTCTGAATTGAAACACACAGCATAGTTCTTATCCATGGATCACACTCTGCTTTAGAGCGAGAAGCACGCTCTTGCTTTCTAGAGTCTCTAAGACATGAGGAAACGTGATTTTGCTGAGAACAAAAGAACGGAGTTTCCTACACATACGGACCATATCTAGTCCAAATCTGCTTCTGAAACTGATACAAAGCACTGACCCTCTAACATCCAATGCTTGTCAGTTAAGAGGGGAAACGTGTGAGCTTCATGAACGATGTAGTTCGTTTGAGCAGAAAAGTGACTGCCTTACCTGAATTGAATTCTTGCTTGTAGGAAGACTCAGAGCCTGGGATTTAACTCCATTTCTGAAGGCAAACACACAGCATAGTTCTCATCCATGGATCACACACTGCTTTAGAGCGAGAAGCACGCTCTTGCTTTCTAGAGTCTCTAAGACAGCAGGAAAAGTGAGTGTGCCCAGAACAAAAGAACGGTGTTTCCTACACATACGGACTATATGTAGTCCAAAACTTCTTCTGAAACAGATAGAATGCACTGGTCCTCTAACATCCAATGCTTGTCAGTTAAGATGAGAAACGTGTGTGCTTCGTGAAAGATGTAGTTCGTTTGAGCAGAAAAGTGACTGCCCTTACCTGAAACGAAATCTTGCTTGTAGGGAGACTCAGAGCCTGGGATTTAACTCCTTTTCTGAAGTGAAACACACAGCATAGTCCTCATCCATGGATCACACTCTGCTTTAGAGCGAGAAGCACGCTCTTGCCTTTAGAGTCTCTAATATAGCAGGAAATCTGAGTGTGCCCAGAACAAAAGAACGGTGTTTCCTACATATACGGACCATATGTAGTCCAAATCTGCCTCTGAAACTGATACAATGCACTGGTCTTCTAACATTCAATGCTTGTCAGTTAAGATGAGAATCGTGTGATCTTCGTTAACGATGTAGTTCGTTTGAGCAGAAAAGTGACTGCCCTTACCTGAAATGAAGTCTTGCTTGTAGAAAGACTCAGAGCCTGGGATTTAACTCCATTTCTGAAGTGAAACACACAGCAGTGTTCTCATCCATTCATGAAACTCTGCTTTATAACAAGAAGCACGCTCTTGCTTTCTAGAGTCTCTAAGACAGCAGGAAACGTGAGTGTGCTGAGAACAAAAGAACGGTGTTTCCTACACATACGGACCATATCTAATCCAATTCTGCTTCTTAAACTGATACAAAGCACTAGTCCTCTAACATCCAATGCTTGTCAGTTAAGATGGGAAAGGTGTGAGCTTCATGAACGATGTAGTTAGTTTGAGCAGAAAAGTGACTGCCCTTACCTTAAACGAAGTCTTGCTTGTAGGAAGACTCAGAGCATGGGATTTAACTCCATTTCTGTAGTGAAACACACAGCAGTGTTCTCATCCATTGATGACACTCTGCTTTAGAACAAGAAGCACGCTCTTGCTTTCTAGAGTCTCTAAGACAGCAGGAAACGTGAGTGTGCTGAGAACAAAAGAACGGTGTTACCTACACATACGGACCATATCTAGTCCAACTCTGCTTCTGAAACTGATACAAAGCACTGACAAACTAACATCCAAAGATTGTCAGTTAAGATGGGAAACGTGTGAGCTTCATGAACGATGTAGTTCGTTTGAGCAGAAAAGTGACTGCCCTTACCTGATTTGAAGTCTTGCTTGTAGGAAGACTCAGAGCCTGGGATTTAACTCCATTTCTGAAGTAAAACACACAGCAGTGTAATCATCCATTGATCACTCTCTGCTTTAGAACAAGAAGCACACTCTTGCTTTCTAGAGTCTCTAAGACAGCAGGAAACGTGATTTTGCTGAAAACAAAAGAACGGTGTTTCCTACACATACGGACATTATATAGTCCAACTCTGCTTCTGAAACTGATACAAAGCACTGGTCCTCTAACATCCAATGCTTGTATTTTAAGGTGAGAAACGTGTGAGCTTCTGGAACGATGTAGTTCGTTTGAGCTGAAAAGTGACTGCCCTTACCTGAAACGAAGTCTTGCTTGGAGGAAGACTCAGAGCCTGGGATTTAACTCCATTTCTGAAGTGAAACACACAGCGTAGTTCTCATCCATGGATCACACTCTGCTTTAGAGCAAGAAGCACACTCTTGCTTTCTAGAGTCTCTAAGACAGCAGGAAAAGTGAGTGTGCCCAGAAGAAAAGAACGGTGTTTCCTACACACACGGACTATATGTAGTCCAAAACTTCTTCTGAAACTGATAGAATGCACTGGTCTTCTAACATCCAATGCTTGTCAGTTAAGATGAGAAACGTGTGAGCTTCGTGAAAGTTGTAGTTCTTTTTAGCTGAAAAGTGACTGCCCTTACCTGAAAAGAAGTCTTGCTTGTAGGGAGACTCAGAGCCTGGGGTTTAACTCCTTTTCTGAAGTGAAACACACAGCATAGTTTTCATCCATGGATCACAATCTGCTTTAGAGCGAGAAGCACGCTCTTGCTTTCTAGAGTCTCTAACACAACAGGAAACGTGAGTGTGCTGAGAAAAAAAGAACGGTGTTTCCTACACATACGGACCATATCTAGTCCAACTCTGCTTCTGAAACTGATACAAAGCACTGGTCCTCTAACATCCAATGTTTGTCAGTTAAGATGAGAAACGTGTGAGCTTTGTGAATGATGTAGTTCCTTTGAACTGAAAAGTGACTACCCTTACCTGAAACGAAGTCTTGCTTGTAGGAAGACACAGAGCCTGGGATTTAACTCCATTTCTGAATTGAAACACACAGCATAGTTCTTATCCATGGATCACACTCTGCTTTAGAGCGAGAAGCACGCTCTTGCTTTCTAGAGTCTCTAAGACATGAGGAAACGTGATTTTGCTGAGAACAAAAGAACGGAGTTTCCTACACATACGGACCATATCTAGTCCAAATCTGCTTCTGAAACTGATACAAAGCACTGACCCTCTAACATCCAATGCTTGTCAGTTAAGAGGGGAAACGTGTGAGCTTCATGAACGATGTAGTTCGTTTGAGCAGAAAAGTGACTGCCTTACCTGAATTGAATTCTTGCTTGTAGGAAGACTCAGAGCCTGGGATTTAACTCCATTTCTGAAGGCAAACACACAGCATAGTTCTCATCCATGGATCACACACTGCTTTAGAGCGAGAAGCACGCTCTTGCTTTCTAGAGTCTCTAAGACAGCAGGAAAAGTGAGTGTGCCCAGAACAAAAGAACGGTGTTTCCTACACATACGGACTATATGTAGTCCAAAACTTCTTCTGAAACAGATAGAATGCACTGGTCCTCTAACATCCAATGCTTGTCAGTTAAGATTAGAAACGTGTGTGCTTCGTGAAAGATGTAGTTCGTTTGAGCAGAAAAGTACTGCCCTTACCTGAAACGAAGTCTTGCTTGTAGGGAGACTCAGAGCCTGGGATTTAACTCCTTTTCTGAAGTGAAACACACAGCATAGTCCTCATCCATGGATCACACTCTGCTTTAGAGCGAGAAGCACGCTCTTGCCTTTAGAGTCTCTAATATAGCAGGAAATCTGAGTGTGCCCAGAACAAAAGAACGGTGTTTCCTACATATACGGACCATATGTAGTCCAAATCTGCCTCTGAAACTGATACAATGCACTGGTCTTCTAACATTCAATGCTTGTCAGTTAAGATGAGAATCGTGTGATCTTCGTTAACGATGTAGTTCGTTTGAGCAGAAAAGTGACTGCCCTTACCTGAAATGAAGTCTTGCTTGTAGAAAGACTCAGAGCCTGGGATTTAACTCCATTTCTGAAGTAAAATCATCCATTGATCACACTCTGCTTTAGAACAAGAAGCACACTCTTGCTTTCTAGAGTCTCTAGGACAGCAGGAAACGTGATTTTGCTGAGAACAAAAGAACGGTGTTTCCTACACATACGGACATTATATAGTCCAACTCTGCCTCTGAAACTGATACAAAGCAATGGTCCTCTAACATCCAATGCTTGTCTGTTAAGGTGAGAAACGTCTGAGCTTCTGGAACGATGTAGTTCTTTTGAGCTGAAAAGTGACTGCCCTTACCTGAAACGAAGTCTTGCTTGGAGGAAGACTCAGAGCCTGGGATTTAACTTCATTTCTGAAGTGAAACACACAGCGTAGTTCTAATCCAGGGATCACACTCTGCTTTAGAGCAAGAAGCACACTCTTGCTTTCTACAGTCTCTAAGACAGCAGGAAACGTGAGTGTGCTGAGAACAAAAGAACTTTGTTTCGTACACATACGGTCCATATCTAGTCCAACTTTGCTTCTTAAACTGATACAAAGCACTGGTCCTCTAACATCCAATGCTTGTCTGTTAAGATGAGAAATGTGTGAGCTCAGTGAACGATGTAGTTCGTTTGAGCTGAAAAGTGACTGCCCTTACCTGAAACGAAGTCTTGCTTGTAGGAAGACACAGAGATTGGGATTTAACTCCATTTCTGAAGGGAAACACACAGCATAGTTCTCATCCATGGATCACAATCTGCTTTAGAGCGAGAAGCACGCTCTTGCTTAATAGAGTCTCTAAGAAAGCAGGAAAGGTGAGTGTGCTGAGAACAAAAGAACGGTGATTCCTACACATACGGACCATATCTAGTCCAACTCTGCTTCTGAAACTGACACAAAGCACTGTTCCTCTAACATCCAATGTTTGTCAGTTAAGATGAGAAATGTGTGAGCTTTGTGAATGATGTAGTTCCTTTAAACTGAAAAGTGACTCCCCTTACCTGAAACGAAGTCTTGCTTGTAGGAAGACACAGAGCCTGGGATTTAACTCCATTTCTGAAGGGAAACACACAGCATAGTATTCATCCATGGATCACACTGTGGTTAGAGCGAGAAGCAAACTCTTGCTTTCTTGAGTCTCTAAGACAGCAGGAAATTTGAGTGTGCCCAGAACAATAGAACGGTGTTTCCTACACATATGTACCATAAACAGTCCAAATCTGCTTCTGAAACTGATATAAAGCATTGACCCTCTAACATCCAATGCTTGTCAGTTAAGATGAGAAACGTGTGAGCTCTGTATACGATGTAGTTCGTTTGAGCATAAAAGTGCCTGCCTTACCTGAATTGAAGTCTTGCTTGTAGGAAGACTCAGAGCCTGGGATTTAACTCCATTTCTGAAGGCAAACACACAGCATAGTTCTCATCCATGGATCACACTCTGCTTTAGAGCGAGAAGCACGCTCTTGCTTTCTAGAGTCTCTAAGACAGCAGGAAAAGTGAGTGTGCCCAGAAGAAAAGAACGGTGTTTCCTACACATACGGACTATATGTAGTCCAAAACTTCTTCTGAAACAGATAGAATGCACTGGTCCTCTAACATCCAATGCTTGTCAGTTAAGATGAGAAACGTGTGTGCTTCGTGAAAGATGTAGTTCGTTTGAGCAGAAAAGTACTGCCCTTACCTGAAACGAAGTCTTGCTTGTAGGGAGACTCAGAGCCTGGGATTTAACTCCTTTTCTGAAGTGAAACACACAGCATAGTCCTCATCCATGGATCACACTCTGCTTTAGAGCGAGAAGCACGCTCTTGCCTTTAGATTCTCTAATATAGCAGGAAATCTGAGTGTGCCCAGAACAAAAGAACGGTGTTTGCTACATATACGGACCATATGTAGTCCAAATCTGCCTCTGAAACTGATACAATGCACTGGTCCTCTAACATTCAATGCTTGTCAGTTAAGATGAGAATCGTGTGATCTTCGTTAACGATGTAGTTCGTTTGAGCAGAAAAGTGACTGCCCTTACCTGAAATGAAGTCTTGCTTGTAGAAAGACTCAGAGCCTGGGATTTAACTCCATTTCTGAAGTGAAACACACAGCAGTGTTCTCATCCATTGATGAAACTCTGCTTTAGAACAAGAAGCACGCTCATGCTTTCTAGAGTCTCTAAGACAGAAGGAAACGTGAGTGTGCTGAGAACAAAAGAACGGTGTTTCCTACACATACGGACCATATCTAGTCCAACTCTTCTTCTT
Organism: Onychomys leucogaster; assembly: GCA_949786385.1. NCBI lineage: Eukaryota > Metazoa > Chordata > Mammalia > Rodentia > Cricetidae > Onychomys > Onychomys leucogaster. Next base: position 3,225,084 of record CATKUP010000035.1, read on the forward strand.
AAACTGATACAAAGCACTGGTCCTCTAACATCCAATGCTTTTCTGTTAAGATGAGAAATGTGTGAGCTCAGTGAACGATGTAGTTCGTTTGAGCTGAAAAGTGACTGCCCTTACCTGAATTGAAGTCTTGATTGTAGGAAGACACAGAGATTGGGATTTAACTCCATTTCTGAAGGGAAACACACAGCATAGTTCTCATCCATGGATCACAATCTGCTTTAGAGCGAGAAGCACGCTCTTGCTTTCTAGAGTCTCTAACACAGCAGGAAACGTGAGTGTGCTGAGAAAAAAAGAACGGTGTTTCCTACACATACGGACCATATCTAGTCCAACTCTGCGTCTGAATCTCATACAAAGCACTGGTCCTCTAACATCCAATGCTTGTCAGTTAAGATGGGAAAGGTGTGAGCTTCAAGAACAATGTAGTTCGTTTGAGCAGAAAAGTGACTGCCCTTACTTGAATTGAAGTCTTGCTTGTAGGAAGACTCAGAGCCTGGGATTTAACTCCATTTCTGAAGTGAAACACACAGCAGTGTTCTCATCCATTGATGACACTCTGCTTTAGAACAAGAAGCACGCTCTTGCTTTCTAGAGTCTCTAAGACACCAGGAAACGTGAGTGTGCTGAGAACAAAAGAACGGTGTTTCCTACACATACGGACCAGATCTAGTCCAACTCTGCTTCTGAAACTGATACAAAGCACTGACAAACTAACATCCAAAGATTGTCAGTTAAGATGGGAAACGAGTGAGCTTCATGAACGATGTAGTTCGTTTGAGCAGAAAAGTGACTGCCCTTACCTGATTTGAAGTCTTGCTTGTAGGAAGACTCAGAGCCTGGGATTTAACTCCATTTCTGAAGTAAAATCATCCATTGATCACACTCTGCTTTAGAACAAGAAGCACACTCTTGCTTTCTAGAGTCTCTAGGACAGCAGGAAACGTGATTTTGCTGAGAACAAAAGAACGGTGTTTCCTACACATACGGACATTATATAGTCCAACTCTGCTTCTGAAACTGATACAAAGCAATGGTCCTCTAACATCCAATGCTTGTCTGTTAAGATGAGAAATGTGTGAGCTCAGTGAACGATGTAGTTCGTTTGAGCTGAAAAGTGACTGCCCTTACCTGAAACGAAGTCTTGCTTGTAGGAAGACACAGAGATTGGGATTTAACTCCATTTCTGAAGGGAAACACACAGCATAGTTCTCATCCATGGATCACAATCTGCTTTAGAGCGAGAAGCACGCTCTTGCTTAATAGAGTCTCTAAGAAAGCAGGAAAGTTGAGTGTGCTGAGAACAAAAGAACGGTGATTCCTACACATACGGACCATATCTAGTCCAACTCTGCTTCTGAAACTGATACAAAGCACTGTTCCTCTAACATCCAATGTTTGTCAGTTAAGATGAGAAATGTGTGAGCTTTGTGAATGATGTAGTTCCTTTAAACTGAAAAGTGACTCCCCTTACCTGAAACGAAGTCTTGCTTGTAGGAAGACACAGAGCCTGGGATTTAACTCCATTTCTGAAGGGAAACACACAGCATAGTATTCATCCATGGATCACACTGTGGTTAGAGCGAGAAGCAAACTCTTGCTTTCTTGAGTCTCTAAGACAGCAGGAAATTTGAGTGTGCCCAGAACAATAGAACGGTGTTTCCTACACATATGTACCATAAACAGTCCAAATCTGCTTCTGAAACTGATATAAAGCATTGACCCTCTAACATCCAATGCTTGTCAGTTAAGATGAGAAACGTGTGAGCTCTGTATACGATGTAGTTCGTTTGAGCATAAAAGTGCCTGCCTTACCTGAATTGAAGTCTTGCTTGTAGGAAGACTCAGAGCCTGGGATTTAACTCCATTTCTGAAGGCAAACACACAGCATAGTTCTCATCCATGGATCACACTCTGCTTTAGAGCAAGAAGCACGCTCTTGCTTTCTAGAGTCTCTAAGAGAGCAGGAAACCTGAGTGTGCTGAGAACAAAAGAACGGTGTTAACTACACATACAGACCATATATAGTCCAACTCTGCTTCTTAAACTGATACAAAGCACTGGTCCTCTAACATCCAATGCTTGTCAGTTAAGATGAGAAACGTGTGAGCTTCTGGAACGACGTAGTTCGTTTGAGCAGAAAAGTGACTGCCCTTACCTGAAACGAAGTCTTGCTTGGAGGAAGACTCAGAGCCTGGGATTTAACTCCATTTCTGAAGTGAAACACACAGCGTAGTTCTCATCTATGGATCACACTCTGCTTTAGAGCAAGAAGCATACTCTTGCTTTCTAGAGTCTCAAAGACAGCAGGAAATCTGAGTGTGCCCAGAACAAAAGAACGGTGTTTCCTACACATACGGACTATATGTAGTCCAAAACTTCTTCTGAAACAGATAGAATACACTGGTCCTCTAACATCCAATGCTTGTCAGTTAAGATGAGAAACGTGTGTGCTTCGTGAAAGATGTAGTTCGTTTGAGCAGAAAAGTGACTGCCCTTACCTGAAATGATGTCTTGCTTGTAGGGAGACTCAAAGCCAGGGATTTAACTCCTTTTCTGAAGTGAAACACACAGCATAGTTTTCATCCATGCATCACACTCTGCTTTAGAAAAAGAAGCACACTCTTGCTTTCTAGAGTCTCTAAGACAGCAGGAAACGTGATTTTGCTGAGAACAAAAGAACGGTGTTTCCTACACATACGGACATTACATAGTCCAACTCTGCTTCTGAAACTGATACAAAGTACTGGTCCTCTAATATCCAATGCTTGTCTGTTAAGGTGAGAAACTTGTGAGCTTCGTGAACGATGTAGATCGATTGAGCAGAAAAGTGACTGCCCTTACCTGAAACGAAGTCTTGCTTGTAGGGAGACTCAGAGCCTGGGATTTAACTCCTTTTCTGAAGTGAAACACACAGCATAATTCTCATCCATGGATCACACTCTGCTTTAGAGCGAGAAGCACGCTCTTGCTTTTAGAGTCTCTAATATAGCAGGAAATCTGAGTGTGCCCAGAACAAAAAAACGGTGTTTCCTACATATACGGACCATATGTAGTCCAAATCTGCCTCTGAAACTGATACAATGCACTGGTCCTCTAACATCCAATGCTTGTCAGTTAAGATGAGAATCGTGTGATCTTCGTTAACGATGTAGTTCGTTTGAGCAGAAAATTGACTGCCCTTACCTGAAATGAAGTCTTGCTTGTAGAAAGACTCAGAGCCTGGGATTTAACTCCATTTCTGAAGTGAAACACACAGCAGAGTTCTCATCCATTGATGACACTCTGCTTTAGAACAAGAAGCACGCTCTTGCTTTCTAGAGTCTCTAAGACACCAGGAAACGTGAGTGTGCTGAGAACAAAAGAACGGTGTTTCCTACACATACAGACCATATCTAGTCCAACTCTGCTTCTGAAACTGATACAAAGCACTGACAATCTAACATCCAAAGATTGTCAGTTAAGATGGGAAACGTGTGAGCTTCATGAACGATGTAGTTCGTTTGAGCAGAAAAGTGACTGCCCTTACCTGAATTGAAGTCTTGCTTGTAGGAAGACTGAGAGCCTGGGATTTAACTCCATTTCTGAAGTAAAACACACAGCAGTGTAATCATCCATTGATCACACTCTGATTTAGAACAAGAAGCACACTCTTGCTTTCTAGAGTCTCTAAGACAGCAGGAAACGTGAGTGTGCTGAGAACAAAAGAACGGTGTTTCCTACACATACGGACCATATCTAGTCCAACTCTGCTTCTGAAACTGATACAAAGCAATGGTCCTCTAACATCCAATGCTTGTCTGTTAAGCTGAGAAACGTGTGAGCTTCTGGAACTATGTAGTTCGTTTGAGCTGAAAAGTGACTGCCCTTACCTGAAACGAAGTCTTGCTTGGAGGAAGACTCAGAGCCTGGGATTTAACTCCATTTCTGAAGTGAAACACACAGCGTAGTTCTCATCCATGGATCACACTCTGCTTTAGAGCAAGAAGCACACTCTTGCTTTCTAGAGTCTCTAAGACAGCAGGAAATCTGAGTGTGCCCAGAACAAAAGAACGGTGTTTCCTACACATACGTACTATATGTAGTCCAAAACTTCTTCTGAAACTGATAGAATGCACTGGTCTTCTAACATCCAATGCTTGTCAGTTAAGATGAGAAACGTGTGAGCTTCGTGAAAGTTGTAGTTCGTTTGAGCAGAAAAGTGACTGCCCTTACCTGAAACGAAGTCTTGCTTGTAGGGAGACTCAGAGCCTGGGATTTAACTCCTTTTCTGAAGTGAAACACACAGCATAGTTTTCATCCATGGATCACACTCTGCTTTAGAACGAGAAGCACGCTCTTGCTTTCTAGAGTCTCTAAGACAGCAGGAAACGTGAGTGTGCTGAGAACAAAAGAACGGTGTTTCCTACACATACGGACCATATCTAGTCCAAATCTGCTTCTTAAACTGAAACAAAGCACTGGTCCACTAACATCCAATGCTTGTCTCTTAAGATGAGAAACGTGTGAGCTTTGTGAATGATATAGTTCCTTTGAACAGAAAAGTGACTGCCCTTACCCGAAAAGAAGTCTTGCTTGTAGGAAGACAAAGAGCCTGGGATTTAAGTCCATTTCTGAAGGGAAACACACAGCATAGTTCTCATCCATGGATCACGCTCTGCTTTAGAGCGAGAATCACACTCTTGCTTTCTAGAGTCTCTAATACAGCAGGAAATCTGAGTGTGCCCAGAACAAAAGAACGGTGTTTCCTACACATACAGACCATATGTAGTCCAAATCTGCTTCTGAAACTGATACAAAGCACTGGTCCACTAACATCCAATGCTTGTCTCTTAAGATGAGAAACGTGTGAGCTTTGTGAATGATATAGTTCCTTTGAACACAAAAGTGACTGCCCTTACCCGAAAAGAAGTCTTGCTTGTAGGAAGACACAGAGCCTGGGATTTAACTCCATTTCTGAAGTAAAACACACAGCAGTGTAATCATCCATTGATCACACTCTGCTTTAGAACAAGAAGCACGCTCTTGCTTTCTAGAGTCTCTAAGACAACAGGAAACGTGATTTTGCTGAGAACAAAAGAACGGTGTTTCCTACACATACGGACATTATATAGTCCAACTCTGCTTCTGAAACTGATACAAAGCACTGACCCTCTAACATCCAATGCTTGTCAGTTAAGAGGGGAAACGTGTGAGCTTCATGAACGATGTAGTTCGTTTGAGCAGAAAAGTGACTGCCTTACCTGAATTGAAGTCTTGCTTGTAGGAAGACTCAGAGCCTGGGATTTAACTCCATTTCTGAAGGCAAACACACAGCATAGTTCTCATCCATGGATCACACACTGCTTTAGAGCGAGAAGCACGCTCTTGCTTTCTAGAGTCTCTAAGACAGCAGGAAAAGTGAGTGTGCCCAGAAGAAAAGAACGGTGTTTCCTACACATACGGACTATATGTAGTCCAAAACTTCTTCTGAAACATATAGAATGCACTGTTCCTCTAACATCCAATGCTTGTCAGTTAAGATGAGAAACGTGTGTGCTTCGTGAAAGATGTAGTTCGTTTGAGCAGAAAAGTACTGCCCTTACCTGAAACGAAGTCTTGCTTGTAGGGAGACTCAGAGCCTGGGATTTAACTCCTTTTCTGAAGTGAAACACACAGCATAGTCCTCATCCATGGATCACACTCTGCTTTAGAGCGAGAACCACGCTCTTGCCTTTAGAGTCTCTAATATAGCAGGAAATCTGAGTGTGCCCAGAACAAAAGAACGGTGTTTCCTACATATACGGACCATATGTAGTCCAAATCTGCCTCTGAAACTGATACAATGCACTGGTCCTCTAACATTCAATGCTTGTCAGTTAAGATGAGAATCGTGTGATCTTCGTTAACGATGTAGTTCGTTTGAGCAGAAAAGTGACTGCCCTTACCTGAAATGAAGTCTTGCTTGTAGAAAGACTCAGAGCCTGGGATTTAACTCCATTTCTGAAGTGAAACACACAGCAGTGTTCTCATCCATTGATGAAACTCTGCTTTAGAACAAGAAGCATGCTCATGCTTTCTAGAGTCTCTAAGACAGCAGGAAACGTGAGTGTGCTGAGAACAAAAGAACGGTGTTTCCTACACATACGGACCATATCTAGTCCAACTCTTCTTCTTAAACTGATACAAAGCACTGGTCCTCTAACATCCAATGCTTGTCTTTTAAGATGAGAAATGTGTGAGCTCAGTGTACGATGTAGTTCGTTTGAGCTGAAAAGTGACTGCCCTTACCTGAATTGAAGTCTTGCTTGTAGGAAGACACAGAGATTGGGATTTAACTCCATTTCTGAAGGGAAACACACAGCATAGTTCTCATCCATGGATCACAATCTGCTTTAGAGCGAGAAGCACGCTCTTGCTTTCTAGAGTCTCTAACACAGCAGGAAACGTGAGTGTGCTGAGAAAAAAAGAACGGTGTTTCCTACACATACGGACCATATCTAGTCCAACTCTGCTTCTGAAACTGATACAAAGCACTGACAAACTAACATCCAAAGATTGTCAGTTAAGATGGGAAACGTGTGAGCTTCATGAACGATGTAGTTCGTTTGAGCAGAAAAGTGACTGCCCTTACCTGAATTGAAGTCTTGCTTGTAGGAAGACTCAGAGCCTGGGATTTAACTCCATTTCTGAAGTAAAACACACAGCAGTGTAATCATCCATTGATCACACTCTGATTTAGAACAAGAAGCACACTCTTGCTTTCTAGAGTCTCTAAGACAGCAGGAAACGTGAGTGTGCTGAGAACAAAAGAACGGTGTTTCCTACACATACGGACCATATCTAGTCCAACTCTGCTTCTGAAACTGATACAAAGCAATGGTCCTCTAACATCCAATGCTTGTCTGTTAAGGTGAGAAACGTGTGAGCTTCTGGAACGATGTAGTTCGTTTGAGCTGAAAAGTGACTGCCCTTACCTGAAACGAAGTCTTGCTTGGAGGAAGACTCAGAGCCTGGGATTTAACTCCATTTCTGAAGTGAAACACACAGCATAGTTTTCATCCATGGATCACACTCTGCTTTAGAACGAGAAGCACGCTCTTGCTTTCTAGAGTCTCTAAGACAGCAGGAAAGGTGAGTGTGCTGAGAACAAAAGAACGGTGTTTCCTGCACATACAGACCATATGTAGTCCAAATCTGCTTCTGAAACTGATACAAAGCACTGGTCCACTAACATCCAATGCTTGTCTCTTAAGATGAGAAACGTGTGAGCTTTGTGAATGATATAGTTTCTTTGAACACAAAAGTGACTGCCCTTACCCGAAAAGAAGTCTTGCTTGTAGGAAGACACAGAGCCTGGGATTTAACTCCATTTCTGAAGTAAAACACACAGCAGTGTAATCATCCATTGATCACACTCTGCTTTAGAACAAGAAGCACGCTCTTGCTTTCTAGAGTCTCTAAGACAACAGGAAACGTGATTTTGCTGAGAACAAAAGAACGGTGTTTCCTACACATACGGACATTATATAGTCCAACTCTGCTTCTGAAACTGATACAAAGCACTGACCCTCTAACATCCAATGCTTGTCAGTTAAGAGGGGAAACGTGTGAGCTTCATGAACGATGTAGTTCGTTTGAGCAGAAAAGTGACTGCCTTACCTGAATTGAAGTCTTGCTTGTAGGAAGACTCAGAGCCTGGGATTTAACTCCATTTCTGAAGGCAAACACACAGCATAGTTCTCATCCATGGATCACACACTGCTTTCGAGCGAGAAGCACGCTCTTGCTTTCTAGAGTCTCTAAGACAGCAGGAAAAGTGAGTGTGCCCAGAAGAAAAGAACGGTGTTTCCTACACATACGGACTATATGTAGTCCAAAACTTCTTCTGAAACAGATAGAATGCACTGGTCCTCTAACATCCAATGCTTGTCAGTTAAGATGAGAAACGTGTGTGCTTCGTGAAAGATGTAGTTCGTTTGAGCAGAAAAGTACTGCCCTTACCTGAAACGAAGTCTTGCTTGTAGGGAGACTCAGAGCCTCGGATTTAACTCCTTTTCTGAAGTGAAACACACAGCATAGTCCTCATCCATGGATCACACTCTGCTTTAGAGCGAGAAGCACGCTCTTGCCTTTAGAGTCTCTAATATAGCAGGAAATCTGAGTGTGCCCAGAACAAAAGAACGGTGTTTGCTACATATACGGACCATATGTAGTCCAAATCTGCCTCTGAAACTGATACAATGCACTGGTCCTCTAACATTCAATGCTTGTCAGTTAAGATGAGAATCGTGTGATCTTCGTTAACGATGTAGTTCGTTTGAGCAGAAAAGTGACTGCCCTTACCTGAAATGAAGTCTTGCTTGTAGAAAGACTCAGAGCCTGGGATTTAACTCCATTTCTGAAGTGAAACACACAGCAGTGTTCTCATCCATTGATGAAACTCTGCTTTAGAACAAGAAGCACGCTCATGCTTTCTAGAGTCTCTAAGACAGCAGGAAACGTGAGTGTGCTGAGAACAAAAGAACGGTGTTTCCTACACATACGGACCATATCTAGTCCAACTCTTCTTCTTAAACTGATACAAAGCACTGGTCCTCTAACATCCAATGCTTTTCTGTTAAGATGAGAAATGTTTGAGCTCAGTGAACGATGTAGTTCGTTTGAGCTGAAAAGTGACTGCCCTTACCTGAATTGAAGTCTTGATTGTAGGAAGACACAGAGATTGGGATTTAACTCCATTTCTGAAGGGAAACACACAGCATAGTTCTCATCCATGGATCACAATCTGCTTTAGAGCGAGAAGCACGCTCTTGCTTTCTAGAGTCTCTAACACAGCAGGAAACGTGAGTGTGCTGAGAAAAAAAGAACGGTGTTTCCTACACATACGGACCATATCTAGTCCAACTCTGCGTCTGAATCTCATACAAAGCACTGGTCCTCTAACATCCAATGCTTGTCAGTTAAGATGGGAAAGGTGTGAGCTTCAAGAACGATGTAGTTCGTTTGAGCAGAAAAGTGACTGCCCTTACTTGAATTGAAGTCTTGCTTGTAGGAAGACTCAGAGCCTGGGATTTAACTCCATTTCTGAAGTGAAACACACAGCAGTGTTCTCATCCATTGATGACACTCTGCTTTAGAACAAGAAGCACGCTCTTGCTTTCTAGAGTCTCTAAGACACCAGGAAACGTGAGTGTGCTGAGAACAAAAGAACGGTGTTTCCTACACATACGGACCAGATCTAGTCCAACTCTGCTTCTGAAACTGATACAAAGCACTGACAAACTAACATCCAAAGATTGTCAGTTAAGATGGGAAACGAGTGAGCTTCATGAACGATGTAGTTCGTTTGAGCAGAAAAGTGACTGCCCTTACTTGAATTGAAGTCTTGCTTGTAGGAAGACTCAGAGCCTGGGATTTAACTCCATTTCTGAAGTGAAACACACAGCGTAGTTCTCATCTATGGATCACACTCTGCTTTAGAACAAGAAGCATACTCTTGCTTTCTAGAGTCTCAAAGACAGCAGGAAATCTGAGTGTGCCCAGAACAAAAGAACGGTGTTTCCTACACATACGGACTATATGTAGTCCAAAACTTCTTCTGAAACAGATAGAATACACTGGTCCTCTAACATCCAATGCTTGTCAGTTAAGATGAGAAACGTGTGTGCTTCGTGAAAGATGTAGTTCGTTTGAGCAGAAAAGTGACTGCCCTTACCTGAAATGATGTCTTGCTTGTAGGGAGACTCAAAGCCAGGGATTTAACTCCTTTTCTGAAGTGAAACACACAGCATAGTTTTCATCCATGCATCACACTCTGCTTTAGAACAAGAAGCACACTCTTGCTTTCTAGAGTCTCTAAGACAGCAGGAAACGTGATTTTGCTGAGAACAAAAGAACGGTGTTTCCTACACATACGGACATTACATAGTCCAACTCTGCTTCTGAAACTGATACAAAGTACTGGTCCTCTAATATCCAATGCTTGTCTGTTAAGGTGAGAAACTTGTGAGCTTCGTGAACGATGTAGATCGATTGAGCAGAAAAGTGACTGCCCTTACCTGAAACGAAGTCTTGCTTGTAGGGAGACTCAGAGCCTGGGATTTAACTCCTTTTCTGAAGTGAAACACACAGCATAATTCTCATCCATGGATCACACTCTGCTTTAGAGCGAGAAGCACGCTCTTGCTTTTAGAGTCTCTAATATAGCAGGAAATCTGAGTGTGCCCAGAACAAAAAAACGGTGTTTCCTACATATACGGACCATATGTAGTCCAAATCTGCCTCTGAAACTGATACAATGCACTGGTCCTCTAACATCCAATGCTTGTCAGTTAAGATGAGAATCGTGTGATCTTCGTTAACGATGTAGTTCGTTTGAGCAGAAAATTGACTGCCCTTACCTGAAATGAAGTCTTGCTTGTAGAAAGACTCAGAGCCTGGGATTTAACTCCATTTCTGAAGTGAAACACACAGCAGAGTTCTCATCCATTGATGACACTCTGCTTTAGAACAAGAAGCACGCTCTTGCTTTCTAGAGTCTCTAAGACACCAGGAAACGTGAGTGTGCTGAGAACAAAAGAACGGTGTTTCCTACACATACAGACCATATCTAGTCCAACTCTGCTTCTGAAACTGATACAAAGCACTGACAATCTAACATCCAAAGATTGTCAGTTAAGATGGGAAACGTGTGAGCTTCATGAACGATGTAGTTCGTTTGAGCAGAAAAGTGACTGCCCTTACCTGAATTGAAGTCTTGCTTGTAGGAAGACTGAGAGCCTGGGATTTAACTCCATTTCTGAAGTAAAACACACAGCAGTGTAATCATCCATTGATCACACTCTGATTTAGAACAAGAAGCACACTCTTGCTTTCTAGAGTCTCTAAGACAGCAGGAAACGTGAGTGTGCTGAGAACAAAAGAACGGTGTTTCCTACACATACGGACCATATCTAGTCCAACTCTGCTTCTGAAACTGATACAAAGCAATGGTCCTCTAACATCCAATGCTTGTCTGTTAAGCTGAGAAACGTGTGAGCTTCTGGAACTATGTAGTTCGTTTGAGCTGAAAAGTGACTGCCCTTACCTGAAACGAAGTCTTGCTTGGAGGAAGACTCAGAGCCTGGGATTTAACTCCATTTCTGAAGTGAAACACACAGCGTAGTTCTCATCCATGGATCACACTCTGCTTTAGAGCAAGAAGCACACTCTTGCTTTCTAGAGTCTCTAAGACAGCAGGAAATCTGAGTGTGCCCAGAACAAAAGAACGGTGTTTCCTACACATACGTACTATATGTAGTCCAAAACTTCTTCTGAAACTGATAGAATGCACTGGTCTTCTAACATCCAATGCTTGTCAGTTAAGATGAGAAACGTGTGAGCTTCGTGAAAGTTGTAGTTCGTTTGAGCAGAAAAGTGACTGCCCTTACCTGAAACGAAGTCTTGCTTGTAGGGAGACTCAGAGCCTGGGATTTAACTCCTTTTCTGAAGTGAAACACACAGCATAGTTTTCATCCATGGATCACACTCTGCTTTAGAACGAGAAGCACGCTCTTGCTTTCTAGAGTCTCTAAGACAGCAGGAAACGTGAGTGTGCTGAGAACAAAAGAACGGTGTTTCCTACACATACGGACCATATCTAGTCCAAATCTGCTTCTTAAACTGAAACAAAGCACTGGTCCACTAACATCCAATGCTTGTCTCTTAAGATGAGAAACGTGTGAGCTTTGTGAATGATATAGTTCCTTTGAACAGAAAAGTGACTGCCCTTACCCGAAAAGAAGTCTTGCTTGTAGGAAGACAAAGAGCCTGGGATTTAAGTCCATTTCTGAAGGGAAACACACAGCATAGTTCTCATCCATGGATCACGCTCTGCTTTAGAGCGAGAATCACACTCTTGCTTTCTAGAGTCTCTAATACAGCAGGAAATCTGAGTGTGCCCAGAACAAAAGAACGGTGTTTCCTACACATACAGACCATATGTAGTCCAAATCTGCTTCTGAAACTGATACAAAGCACTGGTCCACTAACATCCAATGCTTGTCTCTTAAGATGAGAAACGTGTGAGCTTTGTGAATGATATAGTTCCTTTGAACACAAAAGTGACTGCCCTTACCCGAAAAGAAGTCTTGCTTGTAGGAAGACACAGAGCCTGGGATTTAACTCCATTTCTGAAGTAAAACACACAGCAGTGTAATCATCCATTGATCACACTCTGCTTTAGAACAAGAAGCACGCTCTTGCTTTCTAGAGTCTCTAAGACAACAGGAAACGTGATTTTGCTGAGAACAAAAGAACGGTGTTTCCTACACATACGGACATTATATAGTCCAACTCTGCTTCTGAAACTGATACAAAGCACTGACCCTCTAACATCCAATGCTTGTCAGTTAAGAGGGGAAACGTGTGAGCTTCATGAACGATGTAGTTCGTTTGAGCAGAAAAGTGACTGCCTTACCTGAATTGAAGTCTTGCTTGTAGGAAGACTCAGAGCCTGGGATTTAACTCCATTTCTGAAGGCAAACACACAGCATAGTTCTCATCCATGGATCACACACTGCTTTAGAGCGAGAAGCACGCTCTTGCTTTCTAGAGTCTCTAAGACAGCAGGAAAAGTGAGTGTGCCCAGAAGAAAAGAACGGTGTTTCCTACACATACGGACTATATGTAGTCCAAAACTTCTTCTGAAACATATAGAATGCACTGTTCCTCTAACATCCAATGCTTGTCAGTTAAGATGAGAAACGTGTGTGCTTCGTGAAAGATGTAGTTCGTTTGAGCAGAAAAGTACTGCCCTTACCTGAAACGAAGTCTTGCTTGTAGGGAGACTCAGAGCCTGGGATTTAACTCCTTTTCTGAAGTGAAACACACAGCATAGTCCTCATCCATGGATCACACTCTGCTTTAGAGCGAGAACCACGCTCTTGCCTTTAGAGTCTCTAATATAGCAGGAAATCTGAGTGTGCCCAGAACAAAAGAACGGTGTTTCCTACATATACGGACCATATGTAGTCCAAATCTGCCTCTGAAACTGATACAATGCACTGGTCCTCTAACATTCAATGCTTGTCAGTTAAGATGAGAATCGTGTGATCTTCGTTAACGATGTAGTTCGTTTGAGCAGAAAAGTGACTGCCCTTACCTGAAATGAAGTCTTGCTTGTAGAAAGACTCAGAGCCTGGGATTTAACTCCATTTCTGAAGTGAAACACACAGCAGTGTTCTCATCCATTGATGAAACTCTGCTTTAGAACAAGAAGCATGCTCATGCTTTCTAGAGTCTCTAAGACAGCAGGAAACGTGAGTGTGCTGAGAACAAAAGAACGGTGTTTCCTACACATACGGACCATATCTAGTCCAACTCTTCTTCTTAAACTGATACAAAGCACTGGTCCTCTAACATCCAATGCTTGTCTTTTAAGATGAGAAATGTGTGAGCTCAGTGTACGATGTAGTTCGTTTGAGCTGAAAAGTGACTGCCCTTACCTGAATTGAAGTCTTGCTTGTAGGAAGACACAGAGATTGGGATTTAACTCCATTTCTGAAGGGAAACACACAGCATAGTTCTCATCCATGGATCACAATCTGCTTTAGAGCGAGAAGCACGCTCTTGCTTTCTAGAGTCTCTAACACAGCAGGAAACGTGAGTGTGCTGAGAAAAAAAGAACGGTGTTTCCTACACATACGGACCATATCTAGTCCAACTCTGCTTCTGAAACTGATACAAAGCACTGACAAACTAACATCCAAAGATTGTCAGTTAAGATGGGAAACGTGTGAGCTTCATGAACGATGTAGTTCGTTTGAGCAGAAAAGTGACTGCCCTTACCTGAATTGAAGTCTTGCTTGTAGGAAGACTCAGAGCCTGGGATTTAACTCCATTTCTGAAGTAAAACACACAGCAGTGTAATCATCCATTGATCACACTCTGATTTAGAACAAGAAGCACACTCTTGCTTTCTAGAGTCTCTAAGACAGCAGGAAACGTGAGTGTGCTGAGAACAAAAGAACGGTGTTTCCTACACATACGGACCATATCTAGTCCAACTCTGCTTCTGAAACTGATACAAAGCAATGGTCCTCTAACATCCAATGCTTGTCTGTTAAGGTGAGAAACGTGTGAGCTTCTGGAACGATGTAGTTCGTTTGAGCTGAAAAGTGACTGCCCTTACCTGAAACGAAGTCTTGCTTGGAGGAAGACTCAGAGCCTGGGATTTAACTCCATTTCTGAAGTGAAACACACAGCATAGTTTTCATCCATGGATCACACTCTGCTTTAGAACGAGAAGCACGCTCTTGCTTTCTAGAGTCTCTAAGACAGCAGGAAAGGTGAGTGTGCTGAGAACAAAAGAACGGTGTTTCCTGCACATACAGACCATATGTAGTCCAAATCTGCTTCTGAAACTGATACAAAGCACTGGTCCACTAACATCCAATGCTTGTCTCTTAAGATGAGAAACGTGTGAGCTTTGTGAATGATATAGTTTCTTTGAACACAAAAGTGACTGCCCTTACCCGAAAAGAAGTCTTGCTTGTAGGAAGACACAGAGCCTGGGATTTAACTCCATTTCTGAAGTAAAACACACAGCAGTGTAATCATCCATTGATCACACTCTGCTTTAGAACAAGAAGCACGCTCTTGCTTTCTAGAGTCTCTAAGACAACAGGAAACGTGATTTTGCTGAGAACAAAAGAACGGTGTTTCCTACACATACGGACATTATATAGTCCAACTCTGCTTCTGAAACTGATACAAAGCACTGACCCTCTAACATCCAATGCTTGTCAGTTAAGAGGGGAAACGTGTGAGCTTCATGAACGATGTAGTTCGTTTGAGCAGAAAAGTGACTGCCTTACCTGAATTGAAGTCTTGCTTGTAGGAAGACTCAGAGCCTGGGATTTAACTCCATTTCTGAAGGCAAACACACAGCATAGTTCTCATCCATGGATCACACACTGCTTTCGAGCGAGAAGCACGCTCTTGCTTTCTAGAGTCTCTAAGACAGCAGGAAAAGTGAGTGTGCCCAGAAGAAAAGAACGGTGTTTCCTACACATACGGACTATATGTAGTCCAAAACTTCTTCTGAAACAGATAGAATGCACTGGTCCTCTAACATCCAATGCTTGTCAGTTAAGATGAGAAACGTGTGTGCTTCGTGAAAGATGTAGTTCGTTTGAGCAGAAAAGTACTGCCCTTACCTGAAACGAAGTCTTGCTTGTAGGGAGACTCAGAGCCTCGGATTTAACTCCTTTTCTGAAGTGAAACACACAGCATAGTCCTCATCCATGGATCACACTCTGCTTTAGAGCGAGAAGCACGCTCTTGCCTTTAGAGTCTCTAATATAGCAGGAAATCTGAGTGTGCCCAGAACAAAAGAACGGTGTTTGCTACATATACGGACCATATGTAGTCCAAATCTGCCTCTGAAACTGATACAATGCACTGGTCCTCTAACATTCAATGCTTGTCAGTTAAGATGAGAATCGTGTGATCTTCGTTAACGATGTAGTTCGTTTGAGCAGAAAAGTGACTGCCCTTACCTGAAATGAAGTCTTGCTTGTAGAAAGACTCAGAGCCTGGGATTTAACTCCATTTCTGAAGTGAAACACACAGCAGTGTTCTCATCCATTGATGAAACTCTGCTTTAGAACAAGAAGCACGCTCATGCTTTCTAGAGTCTCTAAGACAGCAGGAAACGTGAGTGTGCTGAGAACAAAAGAACGGTGTTTCCTACACATACGGACCATATCTAGTCCAACTCTTCTTCTTAAACTGATACAAAGCACTGGTCCTCTAACATCCAATGCTTTTCTGTTAAGATGAGAAATGTTTGAGCTCAGTGAACGATGTAGTTCGTTTGAGCTGAAAAGTGACTGCCCTTACCTGAATTGAAGTCTTGATTGTAGGAAGACACAGAGATTGGGATTTAACTCCATTTCTGAAGGGAAACACACAGCGTAGTTCTCATCCATGGATCACAATCTGCTTTAGAGCGAGAAGCACGCTCTTGCTTTCTAGAGTCTCTAACACAGCAGGAAACGTGAGTGTGCTGAGAAAAAAAGAACGGTGTTTCCTACACATACGGACCATATCTAGTCCAACTCTGCGTCTGAATCTCATACAAAGCACTGGTCCTCTAACATCCAATGCTTGTCAGTTAAGATGGGAAAGGTGTGAGCTTCAAGAACGATGTAGTTCGTTTGAGCAGAAAAGTGACTGCCCTTACTTGAATTGAAGTCTTGCTTGTAGGAAGACTCAGAGCCTGGGATTTAACTCCATTTCTGAAGTGAAACACACAGCAGTGTTCTCATCCATTGATGACACTCTGCTTTAGAACAAGAAGCACGCTCTTGCTTTCTAGAGTCTCTAAGACACCAGGAAACGTGAGTGTGCTGAGAACAAAAGAACGGTGTTTCCTACACATACGGACCAGATCTAGTCCAACTCTGCTTCTGAAACTGATACAAAGCACTGACAAACTAACATCCAAAGATTGTCAGTTAAGATGGGAAACGAGTGAGCTTCATGAACGATGTAGTTCGTTTGAGCAGAAAAGTGACTGCCCTTACCTGATTTGAAGTCTTGCTTGTAGGAAGACTCAGAGCCTGGGATTTAACTCCATTTCTGAAGTAAAATCATCCATTGATCACACTCTGCTTTAGAACAAGAAGCACACTCTTGCTTTCTAGAGTCTCTAGGACAGCAGGAAACGTGATTTTGCTGAGAACAAAAGAACGGTGTTTCCTACACATACGGACATTATATAGTCCAACTCTGCTTCTGAAACTGATACAAAGCAATGGTCCTCTAACATCCAATGCTTGTCTGTTAAGATGAGAAATGTGTGAGCTCAGTGAACGATGTAGTTCGTTTGAGCTGAAAAGTGACTGCCCTTACCTGAAACGAAGTCTTGCTTGTAGGAAGACACAGAGATTGGGATTTAACTCCATTTCTGAAGGGAAACACACAGCATAGTTCTCATCCATGGATCACAATCTGCTTTAGAGCGAGAAGCACGCTCTTGCTTAATAGAGTCTCTAAGAAAGCAGGAAAGTTGAGTGTGCTGAGAACAAAAGAACGGTGATTCCTACACATACGGACCATATCTAGTCCAACTCTGCTTCTGAAACTGATACAAAGCACTGTTCCTCTAACATCCAATGTTTGTCAGTTAAGATGAGAAATGTGTGAGCTTTGTGAATGATGTAGTTCCTTTAAACTGAAAAGTGACTCCCCTTACCTGAAACGAAGTCTTGCTTGTAGGAAGACACAGAGCCTGGGATTTAACTCCATTTCTGAAGGGAAACACACAGCATAGTATTCATCCATGGATCACACTGTGGTTAGAGCGAGAAGCAAACTCTTGCTTTCTTGAGTCTCTAAGACAGCAGGAAATTTGAGTGTGCCCAGAACAATAGAACGGTGTTTCCTACACATATGTACCATAAACAGTCCAAATCTGCTTCTGAAACTGATATAAAGCATTGACCCTCTAACATCCAATGCTTGTCAGTTAAGATGAGAAACGTGTGAGCTCTGTATACGATGTAGTTCGTTTGAGCATAAAAGTGCCTGCCTTACCTGAATTGAAGTCTTGCTTGTAGGAAGACTCAGAGCCTGGGATTTAACTCCATTTCTGAAGGCAAACACACAGCATAGTTCTCATCCATGGATCACACTCTGCTTTAGAGCGAGAAGCACGCTCTTGCTTTCTAGAGTCTCTAAGAGAGCAGGAAACCTGAGTGTGCTGAGAACAAAAGAACGGTGTTTCCTACACATACAGACCATATATAGTCCAACTCTGCTTCTTAAACTGATACAAAGCACTGGTCCTCTAACATCCAATGCTTGTCAGTTAAGATGAGAAACGTGTGAGCTTCTGGAACGACGTAGTTCGTTTGAGCAGAAAAGTGACTGCCCTTACCTGAAACGAAGTCTTGCTTGGAGGAAGACTCAGAGCCTGGGATTTAACTCCATTTCTGAAGTGAAACACACAGCGTAGTTCTCATCTATGGATCACACTCTGCTTTAGAGCAAGAAGCATACTCTTGCTTTCTAGAGTCTCAAAGACAGCAGGAAATCTGAGTGTGCCCAGAACAAAAGAACGGTGTTTCCTACACATACGGACTATATGTAGTCCAAAACTTCTTCTGAAACAGATAGAATACACTGGTCCTCTAACATCCAATGCTTGTCAGTTAAGATGAGAAACGTGTGTGCTTCGTGAAAGATGTAGTTCGTTTGAGCAGAAAAGTGACTGCCCTTACCTGAAATGATGTCTTGCTTGTAGGGAGACTCAAAGCCAGGGATTTAACTCCTTTTCTGAAGTGAAACACACAGCATAGTTTTCATCCATGCATCACACTCTGCTTTAGAACAAGAAGCACACTCTTGCTTTCTAGAGTCTCTAAGACAGCAGGAAACGTGATTTTGCTGAGAACAAAAGAACGGTGTTTCCTACACATACGGACATTACATAGTCCAACTCTGCTTCTGAAACTGATACAAAGTACTGGTCCTCTAATATCCAATGCTTGTCTGTTAAGGTGAGAAACTTGTGAGCTTCGTGAACGATGTAGATCGATTGAGCAGAAAAGTGACTGCCCTTACCTGAAACGAAGTCTTGCTTGTAGGGAGACTCAGAGCCTGGGATTTAACTCCTTTTCTGAAGTGAAACACACAGCATAATTCTCATCCATGGATCACACTCTGCTTTAGAGCGAGAAGCACGCTCTTGCTTTTAGAGTCTCTAATATAGCAGGAAATCTGAGTGTGCCCAGAACAAAAAAACGGTGTTTCCTACATATACGGACCATATGTAGTCCAAATCTGCCTCTGAAACTGATACAATGCACTGGTCCTCTAACATCCAATGCTTGTCAGTTAAGATGAGAATCGTGTGATCTTCGTTAACGATGTAGTTCGTTTGAGCAGAAAATTGACTGCCCTTACCTGAAATGAAGTCTTGCTTGTAGAAAGACTCAGAGCCTGGGATTTAACTCCATTTCTGAAGTGAAACACACAGCAGAGTTCTCATCCATTGATGACACTCTGCTTTAGAACAAGAAGCACGCTCTTGCTTTCTAGAGTCTCTAAGACACCAGGAAACGTGAGTGTGCTGAGAACAAAAGAACGGTGTTTCCTACACATACAGACCATATCTAGTCCAACTCTGCTTCTGAAACTGATACAAAGCACTGACAATCTAACATCCAAAGATTGTCAGTTAAGATGGGAAACGTGTGAGCTTCATGAACGATGTAGTTCGTTTGAGCAGAAAAGTGACTGCCCTTACCTGAATTGAAGTCTTGCTTGTAGGAAGACTGAGAGCCTGGGATTTAACTCCATTTCTGAAGTAAAACACACAGCAGTGTAATCATCCATTGATCACACTCTGATTTAGAACAAGAAGCACACTCTTGCTTTCTAGAGTCTCTAAGACAGCAGGAAACGTGAGTGTGCTGAGAACAAAAGAACGGTGTTTCCTACACATACGGACCATATCTAGTCCAACTCTGCTTCTGAAACTGATACAAAGCAATGGTCCTCTAACATCCAATGCTTGTCTGTTAAGCTGAGAAACGTGTGAGCTTCTGGAACTATGTAGTTCGTTTGAGCTGAAAAGTGACTGCCCTTACCTGAAACGAAGTCTTGCTTGGAGGAAGACTCAGAGCCTGGGATTTAACTCCATTTCTGAAGTGAAACACACAGCGTAGTTCTCATCCATGGATCACACTCTGCTTTAGAGCAAGAAGCACACTCTTGCTTTCTAGAGTCTCTAAGACAGCAGGAAATCTGAGTGTGCCCAGAACAAAAGAACGGTGTTTCCTACACATACGTACTATATGTAGTCCAAAACTTCTTCTGAAACTGATAGAATGCACTGGTCTTCTAACATCCAATGCTTGTCAGTTAAGATGAGAAACGTGTGAGCTTCGTGAAAGTTGTAGTTCGTTTGAGCAGAAAAGTGACTGCCCTTACCTGAAACGAAGTCTTGCTTGTAGGGAGACTCAGAGCCTGGGATTTAACTCCTTTTCTGAAGTGAAACACACAGCATAGTTTTCATCCATGGATCACACTCTGCTTTAGAACGAGAAGCACGCTCTTGCTTTCTAGAGTCTCTAAGACAGCAGGAAACGTGAGTGTGCTGAGAACAAAAGAACGGTGTTTCCTACACATACGGACCATATCTAGTCCAAATCTGCTTCTTAAACTGAAACAAAGCACTGGTCCACTAACATCCAATGCTTGTCTCTTAAGATGAGAAACGTGTGAGCTTTGTGAATGATATAGTTCCTTTGAACAGAAAAGTGACTGCCCTTACCCGAAAAGAAGTCTTGCTTGTAGGAAGACAAAGAGTCTGGGATTTAAGTCCATTTCTGAAGGGAAACACACAGCATAGTTCTCATCCATGGATCACGCTCTGCTTTAGAGCGAGAATCACACTCTTGCTTTCTAGAGTCTCTAATACAGCAGGAAATCTGAGTGTGCCCAGAACAAAAGAACGGTGTTTCCTACACATACAGACCATATGTAGTCCAAATCTGCTTCTGAAACTGATACAAAGCACTGGTCCACTAACATCCAATGCTTGTCTCTTAAGATGAGAAACGTGTGAGCTTTGTGAATGATATAGTTCCTTTGAACACAAAAGTGACTGCCCTTACCCGAAAAGAAGTCTTGCTTGTAGGAAGACACAGAGCCTGGGATTTAACTCCATTTCTGAAGTAAAACACACAGCAGTGTAATCATCCATTGATCACACTCTGCTTTAGAACAAGAAGCACGCTCTTGCTTTCTAGAGTCTCTAAGACAACAGGAAACGTGATTTTGCTGAGAACAAAAGAACGGTGTTTCCTACACATACGGACATTATATAGTCCAACTCTGCTTCTGAAACTGATACAAAGCACTGACCCTCTAACATCCAATGCTTGTCAGTTAAGAGGGGAAACGTGTGAGCTTCATGAACGATGTAGTTCGTTTGAGCAGAAAAGTGACTGCCTTACCTGAATTGAAGTCTTGCTTGTAGGAAGACTCAGAGCCTGGGATTTAACTCCATTTCTGAAGGCAAACACACAGCATAGTTCTCATCCATGGATCACACACTGCTTTAGAGCGAGAAGCACGCTCTTGCTTTCTAGAGTCTCTAAGACAGCAGGAAAAGTGAGTGTGCCCAGAAGAAAAGAACGGTGTTTCCTACACATACGGACTATATGTAGTCCAAAACTTCTTCTGAAACATATAGAATGCACTGTTCCTCTAACATCCAATGCTTGTCAGTTAAGATGAGAAACGTGTGTGCTTCGTGAAAGATGTAGTTCGTTTGAGCAGAAAAGTACTGCCCTTACCTGAAACGAAGTCTTGCTTGTAGGGAGACTCAGAGCCTGGGATTTAACTCCTTTTCTGAAGTGAAACACACAGCATAGTCCTCATCCATGGATCACACTCTGCTTTAGAGCGAGAACCACGCTCTTGCCTTTAGAGTCTCTAATATAGCAGGAAATCTGAGTGTGCCCAGAACAAAAGAACGGTGTTTCCTACATATACGGACCATATGTAGTCCAAATCTGCCTCTGAAACTGATACAATGCACTGGTCCTCTAACATTCAATGCTTGTCAGTTAAGATGAGAATCGTGTGATCTTCGTTAACGATGTAGTTCGTTTGAGCAGAAAAGTGACTGCCCTTACCTGAAATGAAGTCTTGCTTGTAGAAAGACTCAGAGCCTGGGATTTAACTCCATTTCTGAAGTGAAACACACAGCAGTGTTCTCATCCATTGATGAAACTCTGCTTTAGAACAAGAAGCATGCTCATGCTTTCTAGAGTCTCTAAGACAGCAGGAAACGTGAGTGTGCTGAGAACAAAAGAACGGTGTTTCCTACACATACGGACCATATCTAGTCCAACTCTTCTTCTTAAACTGATACAAAGCACTGGTCCTCTAACATCCAATGCTTGTCTTTTAAGATGAGAAATGTGTGAGCTCAGTGTACGATGTAGTTCGTTTGAGCTGAAAAGTGACTGCCCTTACCTGAATTGAAGTCTTGCTTGTAGGAAGACACAGAGATTGGGATTTAACTCCATTTCTGAAGGGAAACACACAGCATAGTTCTCATCCATGGATCACAATCTGCTTTAGAGCGAGAAGCACGCTCTTGCTTTCTAGAGTCTCTAACACAGCAGGAAACGTGAGTGTGCTGAGAAAAAAAGAACGGTGTTTCCTACACATACGGACCATATCTAGTCCAACTCTGCTTCTGAAACTGATACAAAGCACTGACAAACTAACATCCAAAGATTGTCAGTTAAGATGGGAAACGTGTGAGCTTCATGAACGATGTAGTTCTTTTGAGCAGAAAAGTGACTGCCCTTACCTGAATTGAAGTCTTGCTTGTAGGAAGACTCAGAGCCTGGGATTTAACTCCATTTCTGAAGTAAAACACACAGCAGTGTAATCATCCATTGATCACACTCTGATTTAGAACAAGAAGCACACTCTTGCTTTCTAGAGTCTCTAAGACAGCAGGAAACGTGAGTGTGCTGAGAACAAAAGAACGGTGTTTCCTACACATACGGACCATATCTAGTCCAACTCTGCTTCTGAAACTGATACAAAGCAATGGTCCTCTAACATCCAATGCTTGTCTGTTAAGGTGAGAAACGTGTGAGCTTCTGGAACGATGTAGTTCGTTTGAGCTGAAAAGTGACTGCCCTTACCTGAAACGAAGTCTTGCTTGGAGGAAGACTCAGAGCCTGGGATTTAACTCCATTTCTGAAGTGAAACACACAGCATAGTTTTCATCCATGGATCACACTCTGCTTTAGAACGAGAAGCACGCTCTTGCTTTCTAGAGTCTCTAAGACAGCAGGAAAGGTGAGTGTGCTGAGAACAAAAGAACGGTGTTTCCTGCACATACAGACCATATGTAGTCCAAATCTGCTTCTGAAACTGATACAAAGCACTGGTCCACTAACATCCAATGCTTGTCTCTTAAGATGAGAAACGTGTGAGCTTTGTGAATGATATAGTTTCTTTGAACACAAAAGTGACTGCCCTTACCCGAAAAGAAGTCTTGCTTGTAGGAAGACACAGAGCCTGGGATTTAACTCCATTTCTGAAGTAAAACACACAGCAGTGTAATCATCCATTGATCACACTCTGCTTTAGAACAAGAAGCACGCTCTTGCTTTCTAGAGTCTCTAAGACAACAGGAAACGTGATTTTGCTGAGAACAAAAGAACGGTGTTTCCTACACATACGGACATTATATAGTCCAACTCTGCTTCTGAAACTGATACAAAGCACTGACCCTCTAACATCCAATGCTTGTCAGTTAAGAGGGGAAACGTGTGAGCTTCATGAACGATGTAGTTCGTTTGAGCAGAAAAGTGACTGCCTTACCTGAATTGAAGTCTTGCTTGTAGGAAGACTCAGAGCCTGGGATTTAACTCCATTTCTGAAGGCAAACACACAGCATAGTTCTCATCCATGGATCACACACTGCTTTCGAGCGAGAAGCACGCTCTTGCTTTCTAGAGTCTCTAAGACAGCAGGAAAAGTGAGTGTGCCCAGAAGAAAAGAAAGGTGTTTCCTACACATACGGACTATATGTAGTCCAAAACTTCTTCTGAAACAGATAGAATGCACTGGTCCTCTAACATCCAATGCTTGTCAGTTAAGATGAGAAACGTGTGTGCTTCGTGAAAGATGTAGTTCGTTTGAGCAGAAAAGTACTGCCCTTACCTGAAACGAAGTCTTGCTTGTAGGGAGACTCAGAGCCTCGGATTTAACTCCTTTTCTGAAGTGAAACACACAGCATAGTCCTCATCCATGGATCACACTCTGCTTTAGAGCGAGAAGCACGCTCTTGCCTTTAGAGTCTCTAATATAGCAGGAAATCTGAGTGTGCCCAGAACAAAAGAACGGTGTTTCCTACATATACGGACCATATGTAGTCCAAATCTGCCTCTGAAACTGATACAATGCACTGGTCCTCTAACATTCAATGCTTGTCAGTTAAGATGAGAATCGTGTGATCTTCGTTAACGATGTAGTTCGTTTGAGCAGAAAAGTGACTGCCCTTACCTGAAATGAAGTCTTGCTTGTAGAAAGACTCAGAGCCTGGGATTTAACTCCATTTCTGAAGTGAAACACACAGCAGTGTTCTCATCCATTGATGAAACTCTGCTTTAGAACAAGAAGCACGCTCATGCTTTCTAGAGTCTCTAAGACAGCAGGAAACGTGAGTGTGCTGAGAACAAAAGAACGGTGTTTCCTACACATACGGACCATATCTAGTCCAACTCTTCTTCTTAAACTGATACAAAGCACTGGTCCTCTAACATCCAATGTTTGTCTGTTAAGATGAGAAATGTGTGAGCTCAGTGAACGATGTAGTTCGTTTGAGCTGAAAAGTGACTGCCCTTACCTGAATTGAAGTCTTGCTTGTAGGAAGACACAGAGATTGGGATTTAACTCCATTTCTGAAGGGAAACACACAGCATAGTTCTCATCCATGGATCACAATCTGCTTTAGAGCGATAAGCACGTTCTTGCTTTCTAGAGTCTCTAACACAGCAGGAAACGTGAGTGTGCTGAGAAAAAAAGAACGGTGTTTCCTACACATACGGACCATATCTTGTCCAACTCTGCGTCTGAATCTCATACAAAGCACTGGTCCTCTAACATCCAATGCTTGTCAGTTAAGATGGGAAAGGTGTGAGCTTCGTGAACGATGTAGATCGATTGAGCAGAAAAGTGACTGCCCTTACCTGAAACGAAGTCTTGCTTGTAGGGAGACTCAGAGCCTGGGATTTAACTCCTTTTCTGAAGTGAAACACACAGCATAATTCTCATCCATGGATCACACTCTGCTTTAGAGCGAGAAGCACGCTCTTGCTTTTAGAGTCTCTAATATAGCAGGAAATCTGAGTGTGCCCAGAACAAAAAAACGGTGTTTCCTACATATACGGACCATATGTAGTCCTAATCTGCCTCTGAAACTGATACAATGCACTGGTCCTCTAACATCCAATGCTTGTCAGTTAAGATGAGAATCGTGTGATCTTCGTTAACGATGTAGTTCGTTTGAGCAGAAAAGTGACTGCCCTTACCTGAAATGAAGTCTTGCTTGTAGAAAGACTCAGAGCCTGGGATTTAACTCCATTTCTGAAGTGAAACACACAGCAGAGTTCTCATCCATTGATGACACTCTGCTTTAGAACAAGAAGCACGCTCTTGCTTTCTAGAGTCTCTAAGACAGCAGGAAACGTGAGTGTGCTGAGAACAAAAGAACGGTGTTTCCTACACATACGGATCATATCTAGTCCAACTCTGCTTCTGAAACTGATACAAAGCACTGACAAACTAACATCCAAAGATTGTCAGTTAAGATGGGAAACGTGTGAGCTTCATGAACGATGTAGTTCGTTTGAGCAGAAAAGTGACTGCCCTTACCTGAATTGAAGTCTTGCTTGTAGGAAGACTCAGAGCCTGGGATTTAACTCCATTTCTGAAGTAAAACACACAGCAGTGTAATCATCCATTGATCACACTCTGATTTAGAACAAGAAGCACACTCTTGCTTTCTAGAGTCTCTAAGACAGCAGGAAACGTGAATGTGCTGAGAACAAAAGAACGGTGTTTCCTACACATACGGACCATATCTAGTCCAACTCTGCTTCTGAAACTGATACAAAGCAATGGTCCTCTAACATCCAATGCTTGTCTGTTAAGGTGAGAAACGTGTGAGCTTCTGGAACGATGTAGTTCGTTTGAGCTGAAAAGTGACTGCCCTTACCTGATACGAAGTCTTGCTTGGAGGAAGACTCAGAGCCTGGGATTTAACTCCATTTCTGAAGTGAAACACACAGCGTAGTTTTCATCCATGGATCACACTCTGCTTTAGAGCAAGAAGCACACTCTTGCTTTCTAGAGTCTCTAAGACAGCAGGAAATCTGAGTGTGCCCAGAACAAAAGAACGGTGTTTCCTACACATACGTACTATATGTAGTCCAAAACTTCTTCTGAAACTGATAGAATGCACTGGTCTTCTAACATCCAATGCTTGTCAGTTAAGATGAGAAACGTGTGAGCTTCGTGAAAGTTGTAGTTCGTTTGAGCAGAAAAGTGACTGCCCTTACCTGAAACGAAGTCTTGCTTGTAGGGAGACTCAGAGCCTGGGATTTAACTCCTTTTCTGAAGTGAAACACACAGCATAGTTTTCATCCATGGATCACACTCTGCTTTAGAACGAGAAGCACGCTCTTGCTTTCTAGAGTCTCTAAGACAGCAGGAAACGTGAGTGTGCTGAGAACAAAAGAACGGTGTTTCCTACACATACGGACCATATCTAGTCCAAATCTGCTTCTTAAACTGAAACAAAGCACTGGTCCACTAACATCCAATGCTTGTCTCTTAAGATGAGAAACGTGTGAGCTTTGTGAATGATATAGTTCCTTTGAACAGAAAAGTGACTGCCCTTACCCGAAAAGAAGTCTTGCTTGTAGGAAGACAAAGAGCCTGGGATTTAAGTCCATTTCTGAAGGGAAACACACAGCATAGTTCTCATCCATGGATCACGCTCTGCTTTAGAGCGAGAATCACACTCTTGCTTTCTAGAGTCTCTAATACAGCAGGAAATCTGAGTGTGCCCAGAACAAAAGAACGGTGTTTCCTACACATACAGACCATATGTAGTCCAAATCTGCTTCTGAAACTGATACAAAGCACTGGTCCACTAACATCCAATGCTTGTCTCTTAAGATGAGAAACGTGTGAGCTTTGTGAATGATATAGTTCCTTTGAACACAAAAGTGACTGCCCTTACCCGAAAAGAAGTCTTGCTTGTAGGAAGACACAGAGCCTGGGATTTAACTCCATTTCTGAAGTAAAACACACAGCAGTGTAATCATCCATTGATCACACTCTGCTTTAGAACAAGAAGCACGCTCTTGCTTTCTAGAGTCTCTAAGACAACAGGAAACGTGATTTTGCTGAGAACAAAAGAACGGTGTTTCCTACACATACGGACATTATATAGTCCAACTCTGCTTCTGAAACTGATACAAAGCACTGACCCTCTAACATCCAATGCTTGTCAGTTAAGAGGGGAAACGTGTGAGCTTCATGAACGATGTAGTTCGTTTGAGCAGAAAAGTGACTGCCTTACCTGAATTGAAGTCTTGCTTGTAGGAAGACTCAGAGCCTGGGATTTAACTCCATTTCTGAAGGCAAACACACAGCATAGTTCTCATCCATGGATCACACACTGCTTTAGAGCGAGAAGCACGCTCTTGCTTTCTAGAGTCTCTAAGACAGCAGGAAAAGTGAGTGTGCCCAGAAGAAAAGAACGGTGTTTCCTACACATACGGACTATATGTAGTCCAAAACTTCTTCTGAAACAGTTAGAATGCACTGTTCCTCTAACATCCAATGCTTGTCAGTTAAGATGAGAAACGTGTGTGCTTCGTGAAAGATGTAGTTCGTTTGAGCAGAAAAGTACTGCCCTTACCTGAAACGAAGTCTTGCTTGTAGGGAGACTCAGAGCCTGGGATTTAACTCCTTTTCTGAAGTGAAACACACAGCATAGTCCTCATCCATGGATCACACTCTGCTTTAGAGCGAGAAGCACGCTCTTGCCTTTAGAGTCTCTAATATAGCAGGAAATCTGAGTGTGCCCAGAACAAAAGAACGGTGTTTCCTACATATACAGACCATATGTAGTCCAAATCTGCCTCTGAAACTGATACAATGCACTGGTCCTCTAACATTCAATGCTTGTCAGTTAAGATGAGAATCGTGTGATCTTCGTTAACGATGTAGTTCGTTTGAGCAGAAAAGTGACTGCCCTTACCTGAAATGAAGTCTTGCTTGTAGAAAGACTCAGAGCCTGGGATTTAACTCCATTTCTGAAGTGAAACACACAGCAGTGTTCTCATCCATTGATGAAACTCTGCTTTAGAACAAGAAGCACGCTCATGCTTTCTAGAGTCTCTAAGACAGCAGGAAACGTGAGTGTGCTGAGAACAAAAGAACGGTGTTTCCTACACATACGGACCATATCTAGTCCAACTCTTCTTCTTAAACTGATACAAAGCACTGGTCCTCTAACATCCAATGCTTGTCTGTTAAGATGAGAAATGTGTGAGCTCAGTGAACGATGTAGTTCGTTTGAGCTGAAAAGTGACTGCCCTTACCTGAATTGAAGTCTTGCTTGTAGGAAGACACAGAGATTGGGATTTAACTCCATTTCTGAAGGGAAACACACAGCATAGTTCTCATCCATGGATCACAATCTGCTTTAGAGCAAGAAGCATGCTCTTGCTTTCTAGAGTCTCTAACACAGCAGGAAACGTGAGTGTGGTGAGAAAAAAAGAACGGTGTTTCCTACACATACGGACCATATCTAGTCCAACTCTGCGTCTGAATCTCATACAAAGCACTGGTCCTCTAACATCCAATGCTTGTCAGTTAAGATGGGAAAGGTGTGAGCTTCAAGAACAATGTAGTTAGTTTGAGCAGAAAAGTGACTGCCCTTACCTTAAACGAAGTCTTGCTTGTAGGAAGACTCAGAGCATGGGATTTAACTCCATTTCTGAAGTGAAACACACAGCAGTGTTCTCATCCATTGATGACACTCTGCTTTAGAACAAGAAGCACGCTCTTGCTTTCTAGAGTCTCTAAGACAGCAGGAAACTTGAGTGTGCTGAGAACAAAAGAACGGTGTTTCCTACACATACGGACCATATCTAGTCCAACTCTGCTTCTGAAACTGATACAAAGCACTGACAAACTAACATCCAAAGATTGTCAGTTAAGATGGGAAACGATTGAGCTTCATGAACGATGTAGTTCGTTTGAGCAGAAAAGTGACTGCCCTTACCTGAAACGAAGTCTTGCTTGTAGGAAGACTCAGAGCCTGGGATTTAACTCCATTTCTGAAGGGAAACACACAGCGTAGTTCTAATCCAGGGATCACACTCTGCTTTAGAGCAAGAAGCACACTCTTGCTTTCTAGAGTCTCTAAGACAGCAGGAAACGTGAGTGTGCTGAGAACAAAAGAACGGTGTTTCGTACACATACGGTCCATATCTAGTCCAACTTTGCTTCTTAAACTGATACAAAGCACTGGTCCTCTAACATCCAATGCTTGTCTGTTAAGATGAGAAATGTGTGAGCTCAGTGAACGATGTAGTTCGTTTGAGCTGAAAAGTGACTGCCCTTACCTGAAACGAAGTCTTGCTTGTAGGAAGACACAGAGATTGGGATTTAACTCCATTTCTGAAGGGAAACACACAGCATAGTTCTCATCCATGGATCACAATCTGCTTTAGAGCGAGAAGCACGCTCTTGCTTAATAGAGTCTCTAAGAAAGCAGGAAACGTGAGTGTGCTGAGAACAAAAGAACGGTGATTCCTACACATACGGACCATATCTAGTCCAACTCTGCTTCTGAAACTGATACGAAGCACTGTTCCTCTAACATCCAATGTTTGTCAGTTAAGATGAGAAATGTGTGAGCTTTGTGAATGATGTAGTTCCTTTAAACTGAAAAGTGACTACCCTTACCTGAAACGAAGTCTTGCTTGTAGGAAAACACAGAGCCTGGGATTTAACTCCATTTCTGAAGGGAAACACACAGCATAGTATTCATCCATGGATCACACTGTGGTTAGAGCTAGAAGCAAACTCTTGCTTTCTAGAGTCTCTAAGACAGCAGGAAATTTGAGTGTGCCCAGAACAATAGAACGGTGTTTCCTACACATATGTACCATAAACAGTCCAAATCTGCTTCTGAAACTGATATAAAGCATTGACCCTCTAACATCCAATGCTTGTCAGTTAAGATGAGAAACGTGTGAGCTCTGTATACGATGTAGTTCGTTTGAGCATAAAAGTGACTGCCTTACCTGAATTGAAGTCTTGCTTGTAGGAAGACTCAGAGCCTGCGATTTAACTCCATTTCTGAAGGCAAACACACAGCATAGTTCTCATCCATGGATCACACTCTGCTTTAGAGCGAGAAGCACGCTCTTGCTTTCTAGAGTCTCTAAGAGAGCAGGAAACCTGAGTGTGCTGAGAACAAAAGAACGGTGTTTCCTACACATACAGACCATATATAGTCCAACTCTGCTTCTTAAACTGATACAAAGCACTGGTCCTCTAACATCCAATGCTTGTCAGTTAAGATGAGAAACGTGTGAGCTTCTGGAACGACGTAGTTCGTTTGAGCAGAAAAGGGACTGCCCTTACCTGAAACGAAGTCTTGCTTGGAGGAAGACTCAGAGCCTGGGATTTAACTCCATTTCTGAAGTGAAACACACAGCGTAGTTCTCATCTGTGGATCACACTCTGCTTTAGAACAAGAAGCATACTCTTGCTTTCTAGAGTCTCAAAGACAGCAGGAAATCTGAGTGTGCCCAGAACAAAAGAACGGTGTTTCCTACATATACGGACCATATGTAGTCCAAATCTGCCTCTGAAACTGATACAATGCACTGGTCCTCTAACATTCAAGGCTTGTCAGTTAAGATGAGAATCGTGTGATCTTCGTTAACGATGTAGTTCGTTTGAGCATAAAAGTGACTGCCCTTACCTGAAATGAAGTCTTGCTTGTAGAAAGACTCAGAGCCTGGGATTTAACTCCATTTCTGAAGTGAAACACACAGCAGTGTTCTCATCCATTGATGACACTCTGCTTTAGAACAAGAAGCACGCTCTTGCTTTCAAGAGTCTCTAAGACAGCAGGAAACGTGAGTGTGCTGAGAACAAAAGAACGGTGTTTCCTACACATACGGATCATATCTAGTCCAACTCTGCTTCTGAAACTGATACAAAGCACTGACAAACTAACATCCAAAGATTGTCAGTTAAGATGGGAAACGTGTGAGCTTCATGAACGATGTAGTTCGTTTGAGCAGAAAAGTGACTGCCCTTACCTGAATTGAAGTCTTGCTTGTAGGAAGACTCAGAGCCTGGGATTTAACTCCATTTCTGAAGTAAAACACACAGCAGTGTAATCATCCATTGATCACACTCTGATTTAGAACAAGAAGCACACTCTTGCTTTCTAGAGTCTCTAAGACAGCAGGAAACGTGAGTGTGCTGAGAACAAAAGAACGGTGTTTCCTACACATACGGACCATATCTAGTCCAACTCTGCTTCTGAAACTGATACAAAGCAATGGTCCTCTAACATCCAATGCTTGTCCTTTAAGGTGAGAAACGTGTGAGCTTCTGGAACGATGTAGTTCGTTTGAGCTGAAAAGTGACTGCCCTTACCTGATACGAAGTCTTGCTTGGAGGAAGACTCAGAGCCTGGGATTTAACTCCATTTCTGAAGTGAAACACACAGCGTAGTTTTCATCCATGGATCACACTCTGCTTTAGAGCAAGAAGCACACTCTTGCTTTCTAGAGTCTCTAAGACAGCAGGAAATCTGAGTGTGCCCAGAACAAAAGAACGGTGTTTCCTACACATACGTACTATATGTAGTCCAAAACTTCTTCTGAAACTGATAGAATGCACTGGTCTTCTAACATCCAATGCTTGTCAGTTAAGATGAGAAACGTGTGAGCTTCGTGAAAGTTGTAGTTCGTTTGAGCAGAAAAGTGACTGCCCTTACCTGAAACGAAGTCTTGCTTGTAGGGAGACTCAGAGACTGGGATTTAACCCCTTTTCTGAAGTGAAACACACAGCATAGTTTTCATCCATGGATCACACTCTGCTTTAGAACGAGAAGCACGCTCTTGCTTTCTAGAGTCTCTAAGACAGCAGGAAACGTGAGTGTGCTGAGAACAAAAGAACGGTGTTTCCTACACATACGGACCATATCTAGTCCAAATCTGCTTCTTAAACTGAAACAAAGCACTGGTCCACTAACATCCAATGCTTGTCTCTTAAGATGAGAAACGTGTGAGCTTTGTGAATGATATAGTTCCTTTGAACAGAAAAGTGACTGCCCTTACCCGAAAAGAAGTCTTGCTTGTAGGAAGACACAGAGCCTGGGATTTAACTCCATTGCTGAAGTAAAACACACAGCAGTGTAATCATCCATTGATCACACTCTGCTTTAGAACAAGAAGCACGCTCTTGCTTTCTAGAGTCTCTAAGACAACAGGAAACGTGATTTTGCTGAGAACAAAAGAACGGTGTTTCCTACACATACGGACATTATATAGTCCAACTCTGCTTCTGAAACTGATACAAAGCACTGACCCTCTAACATCCAATGCTTGTCAGTTAAGAGGGGAAACGTGTGAGCTTCATGAACGATGTAGTTCGTTTGAGCAGAAAAGTGACTGCCTTACCTGAATTGAAGTCTTGCTTGTAGGAAGACTCAGAGCCTGGGATTTAACTCCATTTCTGAAGGCAAACACACAGCATAGTTCTCATCCATGGATCACACACTGCTTTAGAGCGAGAAGCACGCTCTTGCTTTCTAGAGTCTCTAAGACAGCAGGAAAAGTGAGTGTGCCCAGAAGAAAAGAACGGTGTTTCCTACACATACGGACTATATGTAGTCCAAAACTTCTTCTGAAACAGATAGAATGCACTGTTCCTCTAACATACAATGCTTGTCAGTTAAGATGAGAAACGTGTGTGCTTCGTGAAAGATGTAGTTCGTTTGAGCAGAAAAGTACTGCCCTTACCTGAAACGAAGTCTTGCTTGTAGGGAGACTCAGAGCCTGGGATTTAACTCCTTTTCTGAAGTGAAACACACAGCATAGTCCTCATCCATGGATCACACTCTGCTTTAGAGCGAGAAGCACGCTCTTGCCTTTAGAGTCTCTAATATAGCAGGAAATCTGAGTGTGCCCAGAACAAAAGAACGGTGTTTCCTACATATACGGACCATATGTAGTCCAAATCTGCCTCTGAAACTGATACAATGCACTGGTCCACTAACATTCAATGCTTGTCAGTTAAGATGAGAATCGTGTGATCTTCGTAAACGATGTAGTTCGTTTGAGCATAAAAGTGACTGCCTTACCTGAATTGAAGTCTTGCTTGTAGGAAGACTCAGAGCCTGCGATTTAACTCCATTTCTGAAGGCAAACACACAGCATAGTTCTCATCCATGGATCACACTCTGCTTTAGAGCGCGAAGCACGCTCTTGCTTTCTAGAGTCTCTAAGAGAGCAGGAAACCTGAGTGTGCTGAGAACAAAAGAACGGTGTTTCCTACACATACAGACCATATATAGTCCAACTCTGCTTCTTAAACTGATACAAAGCACTGGTCCTCTAACATCCAATGCTTGTCAGTTAAGATGAGAAACGTGTGAGCTTCTGGAACGACGTAGTTCGTTTGAGCAGAAAAGGGACTGCCCTTACCTGAAACGAAGTCTTGCTTGGAGGAAGACTCAGAGCCTGGGATTTAACTCCATTTCTGAAGTGAAACACACAGCGTAGTTCTCATCTATGGATCACACTCTGCTTTAGAACAAGAAGCATACTCTTGCTTTCTAGAGTCTCAAAGACAGCAGGAAATCTGAGTGTGCCCAGAACAAAAGAACGGTGTTTCCTACATATACGGACCATATGTAGTCCAAATCTGCCTCTGAAACTGATACAATGCACTGGTCCTCTAACATTCAAGGCTTGTCAGTTAAGATGAGAATCGTGTGATCTTCGTTAACGATGTAGTTCGTTTGAGCATAAAAGTGACTGCCCTTACCTGAAATGAAGTCTTGCTTGTAGAAAGACTCAGAGCCTGGGATTTAACTCCATTTCTGAAGTGAAACACACAGCAGTGTTCTCATCCATTGATGACACTCTGCTTTAGAACAAGAAGCACGCTCTTGCTTTCAAGAGTCTCTAAGACAGCAGGAAACGTGAGTGTGCTGAGAACAAAAGAACGGTGTTTCCTACACATACGGACCATATCTAGTCCAACTCTGCTTCTGAAACTGATACAAAGCACTGACAAACTAACATCCAAAGATTGACAGTTAAGATGGGAAACGTGTGAGCTTCATGAACGAAGTAGTTCGTTTGAGCAGAAAAGTGACTGCCCTTACCTGAATTGAAGTCTTGCTTGTAGGAAGACTCAGAGCCTGGGATTTAACTCCATTTCTGAAGTAAAACACACAGCAGTGTAATCATCCATTGATCACTCTCTGCTTTAGAACAAGAAGCACACTCTTGCTTTCTAGAGTCTCTAAGACAACAGGAAACGTGATTTTGCTGAAAACAAAACAACGGTGTTTCCTACACATACGGACATTATATAGTCCAACTCTGCTTCTGAAACTGATACAAAGCACTGGTCCTCTAACATCCAATGCTTGTCTGTTAAGGTGAGAAACGTGTGAGCTTCTGGAACAATGTAGTTCGTTTGAGATGAAAAGTGACTGCCATTACCTGAAATGAAGTCTTGCTTGGAGGAAGACTCAGAGCCTGGGATTTAACTCCATTTCTGAAGTGAAACACACAGCGTAGTTTTCATCCATGGATCACACTCTGCTTTAGAGCAAGAAGCACACTCTTGCTTTCTAGAGTCTCTAAGACAGCAGGAAAAGTGAGTGTGCCCAGAACAAAAGAACGGTGTTTCCTACACACACGGACTATATGTAGTCCAAAACTTCTTCTGAAACTGATAGAATGCACTGGTCTTCTAACATCCAATGCTTGTCAGTTAAGATGAGAAACGTGTGAGCTTCGTGAAAGTTGTAGTTCTTTTGAGCTGAAAAGTGACTGCCCTTACCTGAATCGAAGTCTTGCTTGTAGGGAGACTCAGAGCCTGGGGTTTAACTCCTTTTCTGAAGTGAAACACACAGCATAGTTTTCATCCATGGATCACAATCTGCTTTAGAGCGAGAAGCACGCCCTTGCTTTCTAGAGTCTCTAAGACATGAGGAAACCTGATTTTGCTGAGAACAAAAGAACGGAGTTTCCTACACATACGGATCATATCTAGTCCAAATCTGCTTCTGAAACTGATACAAAGCACTGACCCTCTAACATCCAATGCTTGTCAGTTAAGAGGGGAAACGTGTGAGCTTCATGAACGATGTAGTTCGTTTGAGCAGAAAAGTGACTGCCTTACCTGAATTGAAGTCTTGCTTGTAGGAAGACTCAGAGCCTGGGATTTAACTCCATTTCTGAAGGCAAACACACAGCATAGTTCTCATCCATGGATCACACACTGCTTTTGAGCGAGAAGCACGCTCTTGCTTTCTAGAGTCTCTAAGACAGCAGGAAAAGTGAGTGTGCCCAGAACAAAAGAACGGTGTTTCCTACACATACGGACTATATGTAGTCCAAAACTTCTTCTGAAACAGATAGAATGCACTGGTCCTCTAACATCCAATGCTTGTCAGTTAAGATGAGAAACGTGTGTGCTTCGTGAAAGATGTAGTTCGTTTGAGCAGAAAAGTACTGCCCTTACCTGAAACGAAGTCTTGCTTGTAGGGAGACTCAGAGCCTGGGATTTAACTCCTTTTCTGAAGTGAAACACACAGCATAGTCCTCATCCATGGATCACACTCTGCTTTAGAGCGAGAAGCACGCTCTTGCCTTTAGAGTCTCTAATATAGCAGGAAATCTGTGTGTGCCCAGAACAAAAGAACGGTGTTTCCTACATATACGGATCATATGTAGTCCAAATCTGCCTCTGAAACTGATACAATGCACTGGTCCTCTAACATTCAATGCTTGTCAGTTAAGATGAGAATCGTGTGATCTTCGTTAACGATGTAGTTCGTTTGAGCAGAAAAGTGACTGCCCTTACTTGAAATGAAGTCTTGCTTGTAGAAAGACTCAGAGCCTGGGATTTAACTCCATTTCTGAAGTGAAACACACAGCAGTGTTCTCATCCATTGATGAAACTCTGCTTTAGAACAAGAAGCACGCTCATGCTTTCTAGAGTCTCTAAGACAGCAGGAAACGTGAGTGTGCTGAGAACAAAAGAACGGTGTTTCCTACACATACGGACCATATCTAGTCCAGCTCTTCTTCTTAAACTGATACAAAGCACTGGTCCTCTAACATCCAATGCTTGTCTGTTAAGATGAGAAATGTGTGAGCTCAGTGAACGATGTAGTTCGTTTGAGCTGAAAAGTGACTGCCCTTACCTGAATTGAAGTCTTGCTTGTAGGAAGACACAGAGATTGGGATTTAACTCCATTTCTGAAGGGAAACACACAGCATAGTTCTCATCCATGGATCACAATCTGCTTTAGAGCGAGAAGCACGCTCTTGCTTTCTAGAGTCTCTAACACAGCAGGAAACGTGAGTGTGCTGAGAAAAAAGAACGGTGTTTCCTACACATACGGACCATATCTAGTCCAACTCTGCGTCTGAATCTCATACAAAGCACTGGTCCTCTAACATCCAATGCTTGTCAGTTAAGATGGGAAAGGTGTGAGCTTCAAGAACGATGTAGTTAGTTTGAGCAGAAAAGTGACTGCCCTTACCTTAAACGAAGTCTTGCTTGTAGGAAGACTCAGAGCCTGGGATTTAACTCCATTTCTGAAGTGAAACACACAGCAGTGTTCTCATCCATTGATGACACTCTGCTTTAGAACAAGAAGCACGCTCTTGCTTTCTAGAGTCTCTAAGACAGCAGGAAACGTGAGTGTGCTGAGAACAAAAGAACGGTGTTACCTACACATACGGACCATATCTAGTCCAACTCTGCTTCTGAAACTGATACAAAGCACTGACAAACTAACATCCAAAGATTGTCAGTTAAGATGGGAAACGAGTGAGCTTCATGAACGATGTAGTTCATTTGAGCAGAAAAGTGACTGCCCTTACCTGATTTGAAGTCTTGCTTGTAGGAAGACTCAGAGCCAGGGATTTAACTCCTTTTCTGAAGTGAAACACACAGCATAGTTTTCATCCATGCATCACACTCTGCTTTAGAACAAGAAGCACACTCTTGCTTTCTAGAGTCTCTAAGACAGCAGGAAACGTGATTTTGCTGAGAACAAAAGAACGGTGTTTCCTACACATACGGACATTACATAGTCCAACTCTGCTTCTGAAACTGATACAAAGTACTGGTCCTCTAATATCCAATGCTTGTCTGTTAAGGTGAGAAACTTGTGAGCTTCGTGAACGATGTAGATCGATTGAGCAGAAAAGTGACTGCCCTTACCTGAAACGAAGTCTTGCTTGTAGGGAGACTCAGAGCCTGGGATTTAACTCCTTTTCTGAAGTGAAACACACAGCATAATTCTCATCCATGGATCACACTCTGCTTTAGAGCGAGAAGCACGCTCTTGCTTTTAGAGTCTCTAATATAGCAGGAAATCTGAGTGTGCCCAGAACAAAAAAACGGTGTTTCCTACATATACGGACCATATGTAGTCCAAATCTGCCTCTGAAACTGATACAATGCACTGGTCCTCTAACATCCAATGCTTGTCAGTTAAGATGAGAATCGTGTGATCTTCGTTAACGATGTAGTTCGTTTGAGCAGAAAAGTGACTGCCCTTACCTGAAATGAAGTCTTGCTTGTAGAAAGACTCAGAGCCTGGGATTTAACTCCATTTCTGAAGTGAAACACACAGCAAAGTTCTCATCCATGGATCACACTCTGCTTTAGAGCAAGAAGCACACTCTTGCTTTCTAGAGTCTCTAATACAGCAGGAAATCTGAGTGTGCCCAGAACAAAAGAACGGTGTTTCCTACACATACAGACCATATGTAGTCCAAATCTGCTTCTGAAACTGATACAAAGCACTGGTCCACTAACATCCAATGCTTGTCTCTTAAGATGAGAAACGTGTGAGCTTTGTGAATGATATAGTTCCTTTGAACACAAAAGTGACTGCCCATACCCGAAAAGAAGTCTTGCTTGTAGGAAGACACAGAGCCTGGGATTTAACTCCATTTCTGAAGTAAAACACACAGCAGTGTAATCATCCATTGATCACACTCTGCTTTAGAACAAGAAGCACGCTCTTGGTTTCTAGAGTCTCTAAGACAACAGGAAACGTGATTTTGCTGAGAACAAAAGAACGGTGTTTCCTACACATACGGACTATATGTAGTCCAAAACTTCTTCTGAAACTGATAGAATGCACTGGTCCTCTAACATCCAATGCTTGTCAGTTAAGATGAGAAACGTGTGTGCTTCGTGAAAGATGTAGTTCGTTTGAGCAGAAAAGTACTGCCCTTACCTGAAACGAAGTCTTGCTTGTAGGGAGACTCAGAGCCTGGGATTTAACTCCTTTTCTGAAGTGAAACACACAGCATAGTCCTCATCCATGGATCACACTCTGCTTTAGAGCGAGAAGCACGCTCTTGCCTTTAGAGTCTCTAATATAGCAGGAAATCTGAGTGTGCCCAGAACAAAAGAACGGTGTTTCCTACATATACGGACCATATGTAGTCCAAATCTGCCTCTGAAACTGATACAATGCACTGGTCCTCTAACATTCAATGCTTGTCAGTTAAGATGAGAATCGTGTGATCTTCGTTAACGATGTAGTTCGTTTGAGCAGAAAAGTGACTGCCCTTACCTGAAATGAAGTCTTCCTTGTAGAAAGACTCAGAGCCTGGGATTTAACTCCATTTCTGAAGTGAAACACACAGCAGTGTTCTCATCCATTGATGATACTCTGCTTTAGAACAAGAAGCACGCTCATGCTTTTTAGAGTCTCTAAGACAGCAGGAAACGTGAGTGTGCTGAGAACAAAAGAACGGTGTTTCCTACACATACGGACCATATCTAGTCCAACTCTTCTTCTTAAACTGATACAAAGCACTGGTCCTCTAACATCCAATGCTTGTCTGTTAAGATGAGAAATGTGTGAGCTCAGTGAACGATGTAGTTCGTTTGAGCTGAAAAGTGACTGCCCTTACCTGAATTGAAGTCTTGATTGTAGGAAGACACAGAGATTGGGATTTAACTCCATTTCTGAAGGGAAACACACAGCATAGTTCTCATCCATGGATCACAATCTGCTTTAGAGCGAGAAGCACGCTCTTGCTTTCTAGAGTCTCTAACACAGCAGGAAACGTGAGTGTGCTGAGAAAAAAAGAACGTTGTTTCCTACACATACGGACCATATCTAGTCCAACTCTGCGTCTGAATCTCATACAAAGCACTGGTCCTCTAACATCCAATGCTTGTCAGTTAAGATGGGAAAGGTGTGAGCTTCAAGAACGATGTAGTTAGTTTGAGCAGAAAAGTGACTGCCCTTACCTTAAACGAAGTCTTGCTTGTAGGAAGACTCAGAGCCTGGGATTTAACTTCATTTCTGAAGTGAAACACACAGCAGTGTTCTCATCCATTGATGACACTCTGCTTTAGAACAAGAAGCACGCTCTTGCTTTCTAGAGTCTCTAAGACAGCAGGAAACGTGAGTGTGTTGAGAACAAAAGAACGGTGTTTCCTACACATACGGACCATATCTAGTCCAACTCTGCTTCTGAAACTGATACAAAGCACTGACAAACTAACATCCAAAGATTGTCAGTTAAGATGGGAAACGAGTGAGCTTCATGAACGATGTAGTTCGTTTGAGCAGAAAAGTGACTGCCCTTACCTGATTTGAAGTCTTGCTTGTAGGAAGACTCAGAGCCTGGGATTTAACTCCATTTCTGAAGTAAAATCATCCATTGATCACTCTCTGCTTTAGAACAAGAAGCACACTCTTGCTTTCTAGAGTCTCTAAGACAGCAGGAAACGTGATTTTGCTGAGAACAAAAGAACGGTGTTTCCTACACATACGGACATTATATAGTCCAACTCTGCTTCTGAAACTGATACAAAGCAATGGTCCTCTAACATCCAATGCTTGTCTGTTAAGGTGAGAATCGTGTGAGCTTCTGGAACGATGTAGTTCTTTTGAGCTGAAAAGTGACTGCCCTTACCTGAAACGAAGTCTTGCTTGGAGGAAGACTCATAGCCTGGGATTTAACTCCATTTCTGAAGTGAAACACACAGCGTAGTTCTCATCCATGGATCACACTCTGCTTTAGAGCAAGAAGCACACTCTTGCTTTCTAGAGTCTCTAAGACAGCAGTAAATCTGATTGTGCCCAGAACAAAAGAACGGTGTTTCCTACACATACGTACTATATGTAGTCCAAAACTTCTTCTGAAACTGATAGAATGCACTGGTCTTCTAACATCCAATGCTTGTCAGTTAAGATGAGAATCGTGTGATCTTCGTTAACGATGTATTTCGTTTGAGCATAAAAGTGACTGCCCTTACCTGAAATGAAGTCTTGCTTGTAGAAAGACTCAGAGCCTGGGATTTAACTCCATTTCTGAAGTGAAACACACAGCAGTGTTCTCATCCATTGATGACACTCTGCTTTAGAACAAGAAGCACGCTCTTGCTTTCAAGAGTCTCTAAGACAGCAGGAAACGTGAGTGTGCTGAGAACAAAAGAACGGTCTTTCCTACACATACGGACCATATCTAGTCCAACTCTGCTTCTGAAACTGATACAAAGCACTGACAAACTAACATCCAAAGATTGTCAGTTAAGATGGGAAACGTGTGAGCTTCATGAATGAAGTAGTTCGTTTGAGCAGAAAAGTGACTGCCCTTACCTGAATTGAAGTCTTGCTTGTAGGAAGACTCAGAGCCTGGGATTTAACTCCATTTCTGAAGTAAAACACACAGCAGTGTAATCATCCATTGATCACTCTCTGCTTTTGAACAAGAAGCACACTCTTGCTTTCTAGAGTCTCTAAGACAGCAGGAAACGTGATTTTGCTGAAAACAAAAGAATGGTGTTTCCTACATATACGGACATTATATAGTCCAACTCTGCTTCTGAAACTGATACAAAGCACTGGTCCTCTAACATCCAATGCTTGTCTGTTAAGGTGAGAAACGTGTGAGCTTCTGGAACGATGTAGTTCGTTTGAGCTGAAAAGTAACTGCCCTTACCTGAAACGAAGTCTTGCTTGGAGGAAGACTCAGAGCCTGGGATTTAACTCCATTTCTGAAGTGAAACACACAGCGTAGTTCTCATCCATGGATCACACTCTGCTTTAGAGCATGAAGCACACTCTTGCTTTCTAGAGTCTCTAAGACAGCAGGAAAAGTGAGTGTGCCCAGAACAAAAGAACGGTGTTTCCTACACACACGGACTATATGTAGTCCAAAACTTCTTCTGAAACTGATAGAATGCTCTGGTCTTCTAACATCCAATGCTTGTCAGTTAAGATGAGAAACGTGTGAGCTTCGTGAAAGTTGTAGATCTTTTGAGCTGAAAAGTGACTGCCCTTACCTGAATCGAAGTCTTGCTTGTAGGGAGACTCAGAGCCTGGGGTTTAACTCCTTTTCTGAAGTGAAACACACAGCATAGTTTTCATCTATGGATCACAATCTGCTTTAGAGCGAGAAGCACGCTCTTGCTTTCTAGAGTCTCTAACACAACAGGAAACGTGAGTGTGCTGAGAAAAAAAGAACGGTGTTTCCTACACATACGGACCATATCTAGTCCAAATCTGCCTCTGAAAGTGATACAATGCACTGGTCCTCTAACATTCAATGCTTGTCAGTTAAGATGAGAATCGTGTGATCTTCGTTAACGATGTAGTTCGTTTGAGCAGAAAAGTGACTGCCCTTACCTGAAATGAAGTCTTGCTTGTAGAAAGACTCAGAGCCTGGGATTTAACTCCATTTCTGAAGTTAAAGACACAGCAGTATTCTCATCCATTGATGAAACTCTGCTTTAGAACAAGAAGCACGCTCTTGCTTTCTAGAGTCTCTAAGACAACAGGAAACGTGATTTTGCTGAAAACAAAACAACGGTGTTTCCTACACATACGGACATTATATAGTCCAACTCTGCTTCTTAAACTGATACAAAGCACTGGTCCTCTAACATCCAATGCTTGTCTGTTAAGATGAGAAATGTGTGAGCTCAGTGAACGATGTAGTTCGTTTGAGCTGAAAAGTGACTGCCCTTACCTGAATTGAAGTCTTGATTGTAGGAAGACACAGAGATTGGGATTTAACTCCATTTCTGAAGGGAAACACACAGCATAGTTCTCATCCATGGATCACAATCTGCTTTAGAGCGAGAAGCACGCTCTTGCTTTCTAGAGTCTCTAACACAGCAGGAAACGTGAGTGTGCTGAGAAAAAAAGAACGGTGTTTCCTACACATACGGACCATATCTAGTCCAACTCTGCGTCTGAATCTCATACAAAGCACTGGTCCTCTAACATCCAATGCTTGTCAGTTAAGATGGGAAAGGTGTGAGCTTCATGAACGATGTAGTTAGTTTGAGCAGAAAAGTGACTGCCCTTACCTTAAACGAATTCTTGCTTGTAGGAAGTCTCAGAGCCTGGGATTTAACTCCATTTCTGAAGTGAAACACACAGCAGTGTTCTCATCCATTGATGACACTCTGCTTTAGAACAAGAAGCACGCTCTTGCTTTCTAGAGTCTCTAAGACAGCAGGAAACGTGAGTGTGCTGAGAACAAAAGAACGGTGTTACCTACACATACGGACCATATCTAGTCCAACTCTGCTTCTGAAACTGATACAAAGCACTGACAAACTAACATCCAAAGATTGTCAGTTAAGATGGGAAACGTGTGAGCTTCATGAACGATGTAGTTCGTTTGTGCAGAAAAGTGACTGCCCTTACCTGATTTGAAGTCTTGCTTGTAGGAAGACTCAGGGCCTGGGATTTAACTCCATTTCTGAAGTAAAACTCAGAGCAGTGTAATCATCCATTGATCACACTCTGCTTTAGAACAAGAAGCACACTCTTGCTTTCTAGAGTCTCTAAGACAGCAGGAAACGTGATTTTGCTGAGAACAAAAGAACGGTGTTTCCTACACATACGGACATTATATAGTCCAACTCTGCTTCTGAAACTGATACAAAGCAATGGTCCTCTAACATCCAATGCTTGTCTGTTAAGGTGAGAAACGTCTGAGCTTCTGGAACGATGTAGTTCGTTTGAGCTGAAAAGTGACTGCCCTTACCTGAAACGAAGTCTTGCTTGTAGGGAGACTCAGAGCCAGGGATTTAACTCCTTTTCTGAAGTGAAACACACAGCATAGTCCTCATCCATGGATCACACTCTGCTTTAGAGCGAGAAGCACGCTCTTGCCTTTAGAGTCTCTAATATAGCAGGAAATCTGAGTGTGCCCAGAACAAAAGAACGGTGTTTCCTACATATACGGACCATATGTAGTCCAAATCTGCCTCTGAAACTGATACAATGCACTGGTCCTCTAACATTCAAGGCTTGTCAGTTAAGATGAGAATCGTGTGATCTTCGTTAACGATGTAGTTCGTTTGAGCATAAAAGTGACTGCCCTTACCTGAAATGAAGTCTTGCTTGTAGAAAGACTCAGAGCCTGGGATTTAACTCCATTTCTGAAGTGAAACACACAGCAGTGTTCTCATCCATTGATGACACTCTGCTTTAGAACAAGAAGCACGCTCTTGCTTTCAAGAGTCTCTAAGACAGCAGGAAACGTGAGTGTGCTGAGAACAAAAGAACGGTGTTTCCTACACATACGGACCATATCTAGTCCAACTCTGCTTCTGAAACTGATACAAAGCACTGACAAATTAACATCCAAAGATTGTCAGTTAAGATGGGAAACGTGTGAGCTTCATGAACGAAGTAGTTCGTTTGAGCAGAAAAGTGACTGCCCTTACCTGAATTGAAGTCTTGCTTGTAGGAAGACTCAGAGACTAGGATTTAACTCCATTTCTGAAGTAAAACACACAGCAGTGTAATCATCCATTGATCACTCTCTGCTTTAGAACAAGAAGCACACTCTTGCTTTCTAGATTCTCTAAGACAGCAGGAAACGTGATTTTGCTGAAAACAAAAGAACGGTGTTTCCTACATATACGGACATTATATAGTCCAACTCTGCTTCTGAAACTGATACAAAGCACTGGTCCTCTAACATCCAATGCTTGTCTGTTAAGCTGAGAAACGTGTGAGCTTCTGGAACGATTTAGTTCGTTTGAGCTGAAAAGTGACTGCCCTTACCTGAAACGAAGTCTTGCTTGGAGGAAGACTCAGAGCCTGGGATTTAACTCCATTTCTGAAGTGAAACACACAGCGTAGTTCTCATCCATGGATCACACTCTGCTTTAGAGCAAGAAGCACACTCTTGCTTTCTAGAGTCTCTAAGACAGCAGGAAAAGTGAGTGTGCCCAGAACAAAAGAACGGTGTTTCCTACACCTACGGACTATATGTAGTCCAAAAGTTCTTCTGAAACTGATAGAATGCTCTGGTCTTCTAACATCCAATGCTTGTCAGTTAAGATGAGAAACGTGTGAGCTTCGTGAAAGTTGTAGATCTTTTGAGCTGAAAAGTGACTGCCCTTACTTGAATCGAAGTCTTGCTTGTAGGGAGACTCAGAGCCTGGGGTTTAACTCCTTTTCTGAAGTGAAACACACAGCATAGTTTTCATCCATGGATCACAATCTGCTTTAGAGCGAGAAGCACGCTCTTGCTTTCTAGAGTCTCTAACACAACAGGAAACGTGAGTGTGCTGAGAAAAAAAGAACGGTGTTTCCTACACATACGGACCATATCTAGTCCAAATCTGCCTCTGAAACTGATACAATGCACTGGTCCTCTAACATTCAATGCTTGTCAGTTAAGATGAGAATCGTGTGATCTTCGTTAATGATGTAGTTTGTTTGAGCAGAAAAGTGACTGCCCTTACCTGAAATGAAGTCTTGCTTGTAGAAAGACTCAGAGCCTGGTATTTAACTCCATTTCTGAAGTTAAACACACAGCAGTGTTCTCATCCATTGATGAAACTCTGCTTTAGAACAAGAAGCACGCTCTTGCTTTCTAGAGTCTCTAAGACAGCAGGAAACGTGAGTGTGCTGAGAACAAAAGAACGGTGTTTCCTACACATACGGACCATATCTAGTCCAACTCTG
Organism: Onychomys leucogaster; assembly: GCA_949786385.1. NCBI lineage: Eukaryota > Metazoa > Chordata > Mammalia > Rodentia > Cricetidae > Onychomys > Onychomys leucogaster. The sequence goes on from CATKUP010000035.1 coordinate 3,269,923, forward strand.
CTTCTTAAACTGATACAAAGCACTGGTCCTCTAACATCCAATGCTTGTCTGTTAAGATGAGAAATGTGTGAGCTCAGTGAACGATGTAGTTCGTTTGAGCTGAAAAGTGACTGCCCTTACCTGAATTGAAGTCTTGATTGTAGGAAGACACAGAGATTGGGATTTAACTCCATTTCTGAAGGGAAACACACAGCATAGTTCTCATCCATGGATCACAATCTGCTTTAGAGCGAGAAGCACGCTCTTGCTTTCTAGAGTCTCTAACACAGCAGGAAACGTGAGTGTGCTGAGAAAAAAAGAACGGTGTTTCCTACACATACGGACCATATCAAGTCCAACTCTGCGTCTGAATCTCATACAAAGCACTGGTCCTCTAACATCCAATACTTGTCAGTTAAGATGGGAAAGGTGTGAGCTTCATGAACGATGTAGTTAGTTTGAGCAGAAAAGTGACTGCCCTTACCTTAAACGAAGTCTTGCTTGTAGGAAGTCTCAGAGCCTGGGATTTAACTCCATTTCTGAAGTGAAACACACAGCAGTGTTCTCATCCATTGATGACACTCTGCTTTAGAACAAGAAGCACGCTCTTGCTTTCTAGAGTCTCTAAGACAGCAGGAAACGTGAGTGTGCTGAGAACAAAAGAACGGTGTTACCTACACATACGGACCATATCTAGTCCAACTCTGCTTCTGAAACTGATACAAAGCACTGACAAACTAACATCCAAAGATTGTCAGTTAAGATGGGAAACGTGTGAGCTTCATGAACGATGTAGTTCGTTTGAGCAGAAAAGTGACTGCCCTTACCTGAATTGAAGTCTTGCTTGTAGGAAGACTCAGAGCCTGGGATTTAACTCCATTTCTGAAGTAAAACATACAGCAGTGTAATCATCCATTGATCACTCTCTGCTTTAGAACAAGAAGCACACTCTTGCTTTCTAGAGTCTCTAAGACAGCAGGAAACGTGATTTTGCTGAGAACAAAAGAACGGTGTTTCCTACACATACGGACATTATATAGTCCAACTCTGCTTCTGAAACTGATACAAAGCAATGGTCCTCTAACATCCAATGCTTGTCTGTTAAGGTGAGAAACGTCTGAGCTTCTGGAACGATGTAGTTCGTTTGAGCTGAAAAGTGACTGCCCTTACCTGAAACGAAGTCTTGCTTGTAGGGAGACTCAGAGCCAGGGATTTAACTCCTTTTCTGAAGTGAAACACACAGCATAGTCCTCATCCATGGATCACACTCTGCTTTAGAGCGAGAAGCACGCTCTTGCCTTTAGAGTCTCTAATATAGCAGGAAATCTGAGTGTGCCCAGAACAAAAGAACGGTGTTTCCTACATATACGGACCATATGTAGTCCAAATCTGCCTCTGAAACTGATACAATGCACTGGTCCTCTAACATTCAAGGCTTGTCAGTTAAGATGAGAATCGTGTGATCTTCGTTAACGATGTAGTTCGTTTGAGCATAAAAGTGACTGCCCTTACCTGAAATGAAGTCTTGCTTGTAGAAAGACTCAGAGCCTGGGATTTAACTCCATTTCTGAAGTGAAACACACAGCAGTGTTCTCATCCATTGATGACACTCTGCTTTAGAACAAGAAGCACGCTCTTGCTTTCAAGAGTCTCTAAGACAGCAGGAAACGTGAGTGTGCTGAGAACAAAAGAACGGTGTTTCCTACACATACGGACCATATCTAGTCCAACTCTGCTTCTGAAACTGATACAAAGCACTGACAAACTAACATCCAAAGATTGTCAGTTAAGATGGGAAACGTGTGAGCTTCATGAACGAAGTAGTTCGTTTGAGCAGAAAAGTGACTGCCCTTACCTGAATTGAAGTCTTGCTCGTAGGAAGACTCAGAGCCTGGGATTTAACTCCATTTCTGAAGTAAAACACACAGCAGTTTAATCATCCATTGATCACTCTCTGCTTTAGAACAAGAAGCACACTCTTGCTTTCTAGAGTCTCTAAGACAGCAGGAAACGTGATTTTGCTGAAAACAAAAGAACGGTGTTTCCTACTTATACGGACATTATATAGTCCAACTCTGCTTCAGAAACTGATACAAAGCACTGGTCCTCTAACATCCAATGCTTGTCTGTTAAGCTGAGAAACGTGTGAGCTTCTGGAACGATGTAGTTCGTTTGAGCTGAAAAGTGACTGCCCTTACCTGAAACGAAGTCTTGCTTGGAGGAAGACTCAGAGCCTGGGATTTAACTCCATTTCTGAAGTGAAACACACAGCGTAGTTCTCATCCATGGATCACACTCTGCTTTAGAGCAAGAAGCACACTCTTGCTTTCTAGAGTCTCTAAGACAGCAGGAAAAGTGAGTGTGCCCAGAACAAAAGAACGGTGTTTCCTACACACACGGACTATATGTAGTCCAAAAGTTCTTCTGAAACTGATAGAATGCTCTGGTCTTCTAACATCCAATGCTTGTCAGTTAAGATGAGAAACGTGTGAGCTTCGTGAAAGTTGTAGATCTTTTGAGCTGAAAAGTGACTGCCCTTACTTGAATCGAAGTCTTGCTTGTAGGGAGACTCAGAGCCTGGGGTTTAACTCCTTTTCTGAAGTGAAACACACAGCATAGTTTTCATCCATGGATCACAATCTGCTTTAGAGCGAGAAGCACGCTCTTGCTTTCTAGAGTCTCTAACACAACAGGAAACGTGAGTGTGCTGAGAAAAAAAGAACGGTGTTTCCTACACATACGGACCATATCTAGTCCAAATCTGCCTCTGAAACTGATACAATGCACTGGTCCTCTAACATTCAAGGCTTGTCAGTTAAGATGAGTATCGTGTGATCTTCGGTAACGATGTAGTTTGTTTGAGCAGAAAAGTGACTGCCCTTACCTGAAATGAAGTCTTGCTTGTAGAAAGACTCAGAGCCTGGTATTTAACTCCATTTCTGAAGTTAAACACACAGCAGTGTTCTCATCCATTGATGAAACTCTGCTTTAGAACAAGAAGCACGCTCTTGCTTTCTAGAGTCTCTAAGACAGCAGGAAACGTGAGTGTGCTGAGAACAAAAGAACGGTGTTTCCTACACATACGGACCATATCTAGTCCAACTCTGCTTCTTAAACTGATACAAAGCACTGGTCCTCTAACATCCAATGCTTGTCTGTTAAGATGAGAAATGTGTGAGCTCACTGAACGATGTAGTTCGTTTGAGCTGAAAAGTGACTGCCCTTACCTGAATTGAAGTCTTGATTGTAGGAAGACACAGAGATTGGGATTTAACTCCATTTCTGAAGGGAAACACACAGCATAGTTCTCATCCATGGATCACAATCTGCTTTAGAGCGAGAAGCACGCTCTTGCTTTCTAGAGTCTCTAAGACAGCAGGAAACGTGAGTGTGCTGAGAAAAAAAGAACGGTGTTTCCTACACATACGGACCATATATAGTCCAACTCTGCGACTGAATCTCATACAAAGCACTGGTCCTCTAACATCCAATACTTGTCAGTTAAGATGGGAAAGGTGTGAGCTTCATGAACGATGTAGATAGTTTGAGCAGAAAAGTGACTGCCCTTACCTTAAACGAAGTCTTGCTTGTAGGAAGTCTCAGAGCCTGGGATTTAACTCCATTTCTGAAGTGAAACACACAGCAGTGTTCTCATCCATTGATGACACTCTGCTTTAGAACAAGAAGCACGCTCTTGCTTTCTAGAGTCTCTAAGACAGCAGGAAACGTGAGTGTGCTGAGAACAAAAGAACGGTGTTACCTACACATACGGACCATATCTAGTCCAACTCTGCTTCTGAAACTGATACAAAGCACTGACAAACTAACATCCAAAGATTGTCAGTTAAGATGGGAAACGTGTGAGCTTCATGAACGATGTAGTTCGTTTGAGCAGAAAAGTGACTGCCCTTACCTGAATTGATGTCTTGCTTGTAGGAAGACTCAGAGCCTGGGATTTAACTCCATTTCTGAAGTAAAACATACAGCAGTGTAATCATCCATTGATCACTCTCTGCTTTAGAAAAAGAAGCACACTCTTGCTTTCTAGAGTCTCTAAGACAGCAGGAAACGTGATTTTGCTGAAAACAAAAGAACGGTGTTTCCTACATATACGGACATTATATAGTCCAACTCTGCTTCTGAAACTGATACAAAGCACTGGTCCTCTAACATCCAATGCTTGTCTGTTAAGCTGAGAAACGTGTGACCTTCTGGAACGATGTAGTTCGTTTGAGCTGAAAAGTGACTGCACTTACCTGAAACGAAGTCTTGCTTGGAGGAAGACTCAGAGCCTGGGATTTAACTAAATTTCTGAAGTGAAACACACAGCGTAGTTCTCATCCATGGATCACACTCTGCTTTAGAGCAAGAAGCACACTCTTGCTTTCTAGATTCTCTAAGACAGCAGGAAAAGTGAGTGTGCCCAGAACAAAAGAACGGTGTTTCCTACACACACGGACTATATGTAGTCCAAAAGTTCTTCTGAAACTGATAGAATGCTCTGATCTTCTAACATCCAATGCTTGTCAGTTAAGATGAGAAATGTGTGAGCTTCGTGAAAGTTGTAGATCTTTTGAGCTGAAAAGTGACTGCCCTTACCTGAATCGAAGTCTTGCTTGTAGGGAGACTCAGAGCCTGGGGTTTAACTCCTTTTCTGAAGTGAAACACACAGCATAGTTTTCATCCATGGATCACAATCTGCTTTAGAGCGAGAAGCACGCTCTTGCTTTCTAGAGTCTCTAACACAACAGGAAACGTGAGTGTGCTGAGAAAAAAAGAACGGTGTTTCCTACACATACGGACCATATCTAGTCCAAATCTGCCTCTGAAACTGATACAATGCACTGGTCCTCTAACATTCAATGCTTGTCAGTTAAGATGAGAATCGTGTGATCTTCGTTAACGATGTAGTTCGTTTGAGCAGAAAAGTGACTGCCCTTACCTGAAATGAAGTCTTGCTTGTAGAAAGACTCAGAGCCTGGGATTTAACTCCATTTCTGAAGTTAAAGACACAGCAGTGTTCTCATCCATTGATGAAACTCTGCTTTAGAACAAGAAGCACGCTCTTGCTTTCTAGAGTCTCTAAGACAGCAGGAAACGTGAGTGTCCTGAGAACAAAAGAACGGTGTTTCCTACACATACGGACCATATCTAGTCCAACTCTGCTTCTTAAACTGATACAAAGCACTGGTCCTCTAACATCCAATGCTTGTCTGTTAAGATGAGAAATGTGTGAGCTCAGTGAACGATGTAGTTCGTTTGAGCTGAAAAGTGACTGCCCTTACCTGAATTGAAGTCTTGATTGTAGGAAGACACAGAGATTGGGATTTAACTCCATTTCTGAAGGGAAACACACAGCATAGTTCTCATCCATGGATCACAATCTGCTTTAGAGCGAGAAGCACGCTCTTGCTTTCTAGAGTCTCTAACACAGCAGGAAACGTGAGTGTGCTGAGAAAAAAAGAACGGTGTTTCCTACACATACGGACCATATCTAGTCCAACTCTGCGTCTGAATCTCATACAAAGCACTGGTCCTCTAACATCCAATGCTTGTCAGTTAAGATGGGAAAGGTGTGAGCTTCATGAACGATGTAGTTAGTTTGAGCAGAAAAGTGACTGCCCTTACCTTAAACGAAGTCTTGCTTGTAGGAAGTCTCAGAGCCTGGGATTTAACTCCATTTCTGAAGTGAAACACACAGCAGTGTTCTCATCCATTGATGACACTCTGCTTTAGAACAAGAAGCACGCTCTTGCTTTCTAGAGTCTCTAAGACAGCAGGAAACGTGAGTGTGCTGAGAACAAAAGAACGGTGTTACCTACACATACGGACCATATCTAGTCCAACTCTGCTTCTGAAACTGATACAAAGCACTGACAAACTAACATCCAAAGATTGTCAGTTAAGATGGGAAACGTGTGAGCTTCATGAACGATGTAGTTCGTTTGAGCAGAAAAGTGACTGCCCTTACCTGAATTGAAGTCTTGCTTGTAGGAAGACTCAGAGCCTGGGATTTAACTCCATTTCTGAAGTAAAACATACAGCAGTGTAATCATCCATTGATCACTCTCTGCTTTAGAAAAAGAAGCACACTCTTGCTTTCTAGAGTCTCTAAGACAGCAGGAAACGTGATTTTGCTGAAAACAAAAGAACGGTGTTTCCTACATATACGGACATTATATAGTCCAACTCTGCTTCTGAAACTGATACAAAGCACTGGTCCTCTAACATCCAATGCTTGTCTGTTAAGCTGAGAAACGTGTGACCTTCTGGAACGATGTAGTTCGTTTGAGCTGAAAAGTGACTGCACTTACCTGAAACGAAGTCTTGCTTGGAGGAAGACTCAGAGCCTGGGATTTAACTAAATTTCTGAAGTGAAACACACAGCGTAGTTCTCATCCATGGATCACACTCTGCTTTAGAGCAAGAAGCACACTCTTGCTTTCTAGATTCTCTAAGACAGCAGGAAAAGTGAGTGTGCCCAGAACAAAAGAACGGTGTTTCCTACACACACGGACTATATGTAGTCCAAAAGTTCTTCTGAAACTGATAGAATGCTCTGATCTTCTAACATCCAATGCTTGTCAGTTAAGATGAGAAATGTGTGAGCTTCGTGAAAGTTGTAGATCTTTTGAGCTGAAAAGTGACTGCCCTTACCTGAATCGAAGTCTTGCTTGTAGGGAGACTCAGAGCCTGGGGTTTAACTCCTTTTCTGAAGTGAAACACACAGCATAGTTTTCATCCATGGATCACAATCTGCTTTAGAGCGAGAAGCACGCTCTTGCTTTCTAGAGTCTCTAACACAACAGGAAACGTGAGTGTGCTGAGAAAAAAAGAACGGTGTTTCCTACACATACGGACCATATCTAGTCCAAATCTGCCTCTGAAACTGATACAATGCACTGGTCCTCTAACATTCAATGCTTGTCAGTTAAGATGAGAATCGTGTGATCTTCGTTAACGATGTAGTTCGTTTGAGCAGAAAAGTGACTGCCCTTACCTGAAATGAAGTCTTGCTTGTAGAAAGACTCAGAGCCTGGGATTTAACTCCATTTCTGAAGTTAAAGACACAGCAGTGTTCTCATCCATTGATGAAACTCTGCTTTAGAACAAGAAGCACGCTCTTGCTTTCTAGAGTCTCTAAGACAGCAGGAAACGTGAGTGTCCTGAGAACAAAAGAACGGTGTTTCCTACACATACGGACCATATCTAGTCCAACTCTGCTTCTTAAACTGATACAAAGCACTGGTCCTCTAACATCCAATGCTTGTCTGTTAAGATGAGAAATGTGTGAGCTCAGTGAACGATGTAGTTCGTTTGAGCTGAAAAGTGACTGCCCTTACCTGAATTGAAGTCTTGATTGTAGGAAGACACAGAGATTGGGATTTAACTCCATTTCTGAAGGGAAACACACAGCATAGTTCTCATCCATGGATCACAATCTGCTTTAGAGCGAGAAGCACGCTCTTGCTTTCTAGAGTCTCTAACACAGCAGGAAACGTGAGTGTGCTGAGAAAAAAAGAACGGTGTTTCCTACACATACGGACCATATCTAGTCCAACTCTGCGTCTGAATCTCATACAAAGCACTGGTCCTCTAACATCCAATGCTTGTCAGTTAAGATGGGAAAGGTGTGAGCTTCATGAACGATGTAGTTAGTTTGAGCAGAAAAGTGACTGCCCTTACCTTAAACGAAGTCTTGCTTGTAGGAAGTCTCAGAGCCTGGGATTTAACTCCATTTCTGAAGTGAAACACACAGCAGTGTTCTCATCCATTGATGACACTCTGCTTTAGAACAAGAAGCACGCTCTTGCTTTCTAGAGTCTCTAAGACAGCAGGAAACGTGAGTGTGCTGAGAACAAAAGAACGGTGTTACCTACACATACGGACCATATCTAGTCCAACTCTGCTTCTGAAACTGATACAAAGCACTGACAAACTAACATCCAAAGATTGTCAGTTAAGATGGGAAACGTGTGAGCTTCATGAACGATGTAGTTCGTTTGAGCAGAAAAGTAACTGCCCTTACCTGATTTGAAGTCTTGCTTGTAGGAAGACTCAGAGCCTGGGATTTAACTCCATTTCTGAAGTAAAACACACAGCAGTGTAATCATCCATTGATCACACTCTGCTTTAGAACAAGAAGCACACTCTTGCTTTCTAGAGTCTCTAAGACAGCAGGAAACGTGATTTTGCTGAGAACAAAAGAACGGTGTTTCCTACACATACGGACATTATATAGTCCAACTCTGCTTCTGAAACTGATACAAAGCAATGGTCCTCTAACATCCAATGCTTGTCTGTTAAGGTGAGAAACGTCTGAGCTTCTGGAACGATGTAGTTCGTTTGAGCTGAAAAGTGACTGCCCTTACCTGAAACGAAGTCTTGCTTGTAGGGAGACTCAGAGCCAGGGATTTAACTCCTTTTCTGAAGTGAAACACACAGCATAGTCCTCATCCATGGATCACAGTCTGCTTTAGAGCGAGAAGCACGCTCTTGCCTTTAGAGTCTCTAATATAGCAGGAAATCTGAGTGTGCCCAGAACAAAAGAACGGTGTTTCCTACATATACGGACCATATGTAGTCCAAATCTGCCTCTGAAACTGATACAATGCACTGGTCCTCTAACATTCAAGGCTTGTCAGTTAAGATGAGAATCGTGTGATCTTCGTTAACGATGTAGTTCGTTTGAGCATAAAAGTGACTGCCCTTACCTGAAATGAAGTCTTGCTTGTAGAAAGACTCAGAGCCTGGGATATAACTCCATTTCTGAAGTGAAACACAAGCAGTGTTCTCATCCATTGATGACACTCTGCTTTAGAACAAGAAGCACGCTCTTGCTTTCAAGAGTCTCTAAGACAGCAGGAAACGTGAGTGTGCTGAGAACAAAAGAACGGTGTTTCCTACACATACGGACCATATCTAGTCCAACTCTGCTTCTGAAACTGATACAAAGCACTGACAAACTAACATCCAAAGATTGTCAGTTAAGATGGGAAACGTGTGAGCTTCAAGAACGAAGTAGTTCGTTTGAGCAGAAAAGTGACTGCCCTTACCTGAATTGAAGTCTTGCTTGTAGGAAGACTCAGAGCCTGGGATTTAACTCCATTTCTGAAGTAAAACACACAGCAGTGTAATCATCCATTGATCACTCTCTGCTTTAGAACAAGAAGCACACTCTTGCTTTCTAGAGTCTCTAAGACAGCAGGAAACGTGATTTTGCTGAAAACAAAAGAACGGTGTTTCCTACATATACGGACATTATATAGTCCAACTCTGCTTCTGAAACTGATACAAATCACTGGTCCTCTAACATCCAATGCTTGTCTGTTAAGGTGAGAAACGTGTGAGCTTCTGGAACGATGTAGTTCGTTTGAGCTGAAAAGTGACTGCCCTTACCTGAAACGAAGTCTTGCTTGGAGGAAGACTCAGAGCCTGGGATTTAACTCCATTTCTGAAGTGAAACACACAGCGTAGTTCTCATCTATGGATCACACTCTGCTTTAGAGCAAGAAGCATACTCTTGCTTTCTAGAGTCTCAAAGACAGCAGGAAATCTGAGTGTGCCCAGAACAAAAGAACGGTGTTTCCTACACATACGGACTATATGTAGTCCAAAACTTCTTCTGAAACAGATAGAATACACTGGTCCTCTAACATCCAATGCTTGTCAGTTAAGATGAGAAACGTGTGTGCTTCGTGAAAGATGTAGTTCGTTTGAGCAGAAAAGTGACTGCCCTTACCTGAAATGAAGTCTTGCTTGTAGGGAGACTCAGAGCCAGGGATTTAACTCCTTTTCTGAAGTGAAACACACAGCATAGTTTTCATCCATGCATCACACTCTGCTTTAGAACAAGAAGCACAATCTTGCTTTCTAGAGTCTCTAAGACAGCAGGAAACGTGATTTTGCAGAGAACAAAAGAACGGTGTTTCCTACACATACGGACATTATATAGTCCAACTCTGCTTCTGAAACTGATACAAAGTACTGGTCCTCTAATATCCAATGCTTGTCTGTTAAGGTGAGAAACTTGTGAGCTTCGTGAACGATGTAGATCGATTGAGCAGAAAAGTGACTGCCCTTACCTGAAACGAAGTCTTGCTTGTAGGGAGACTCAGAGCCTGGGATTTAACTCCTTTTCTGAAGTGAAACACACAGCATAATTCTCATCCATGGATTACACTCTGCTTTAGAGCGAGAAGCACGCTCTTGCTTTTAGAGTCTCTAATATAGCAGGAAATCTGAGTGTGCCCAGAACAAAAAAACGGTGTTTCCTACATATACGGACCATATGTAGTCCAAATCTGCCTCTGAAACTGATTCAATGCACTGGTCCTCTAACATCCAATGCTTGTCAGTTAAGATGAGAATCGTGTGATCTTCGTTAACGATGTAGTTTGTTTGAGCAGAAAAGTGACTGCCCTTACCTGAAATGAAGTCTTGCTTGTAGAAAGACTCAGAGCCTGGGATTTAACTCCATTTCTGAAGTGAAACACACAGCAGTGTTCTCATCCATTGATGACACTCTGCTTTAGAACAAGAAGCACGCTCTTGCTTTCAAGAGTCTCTAAGACAGCAGGAAACGTGAGTGTGCTGAGAACAAAAGAACGGTGTTTCCTACACATACGGACCATATCTAGTCCAACTCTGCTTCTGAAACTGATACAAAGCACTGACAAACTAACATCCAAAGATTGTCAGTTAAGATGGGAAACGTGTGAGCTTCATGAACGAAGTAGTTCGTTTGAGCAGAAAAGTGACTGCCCTTACCTGAATTGAAGTCTTGCTTGTAGGAAGACTCAGAGCCTGGGATTTAACTCCATTTCTGAAGTAAAACACACAGCAGTGTAATCATCCATTGATCACTCTCTGCTTTAGAACAAGAAGCACACTCTTGCTTTCTAGAGTCTCTAAGACAGCAGGAAACGTGATTTTGCTGAAAACAAAAGAACGGTGTTTCCTACTTATACGGACATTATATAGTCCAACTCTGCTTCAGAAACTGATACAAAGCACTGGTCCTCTAACATCCAATGCTTGTCTGTTAAGCTGAGAAACGTGTGAGCTTCTGGAACGATGTAGTTCGTTTGAGCTGAAAAGTGACTGCCCTTACCTGAAACGAAGTCTTGCTTGGAGGAAGACTCAGAGCCTGGGATTTAACTCCATTTCTGAAGTGAAACACACAGCGTAGTTCTCATCCATGGATCACACTCTGCTTTAGAGCAAGAAGCACACTCTTGCTTTCTAGAGTCTCTAAGACAGCAGGAAAAGTGAGTGTGCCCAGAACAAAAGAACGGTGTTTCCTACACACACGGACTATATGTAGTCCAAAAGTTCTTCTGAAACTGATAGAATGCTCTGGTCTTCTAACATCCAATGCTTGTCAGTTAAGATGAGAAACGTGTGAGCTTCGTGAAAGTTGTAGATCTTTTGAGCTGAAAAGTGACTGCCCTTACTTGAATCAAAGTCTTGCTTGTAGGGAGACTCAGAGCCTGGGGTTTAACTCCTTTTCTGAATTGAAACACACAGCATAGTTTTCATCCATGGATCACAATCTGCTTTAGAGCGAGAAGCACGCTCTTGCTTTCTAGAGTCTCTAACACAACAGGAAACGTGAGTGTGCTGAGAAAAAAAGAACGGTGTTTCCTACACATACGGACCATATCTAGTCCAAATCTGCCTCTGAAACTGATACAATGCACTGGTCCTCTAACATTCAAGGCTTGTCAGTTAAGATGAGAATCGTGTGATCTTCGTTAACGATGTAGTTTGTTTGAGCAGAAAAGTGACTGCCCTTACCTGAAATGAAGTCTTGCTTGTAGAAAGACTCAGAGCCTGGTATTTAACTCCATTTCTGAAGTTAAACACACAGCAGTGTTCTCATCCATTGATGAAACTCTGCTTTAGAACAAGAAGCACGCTCTTGCTTTCTAGAGTCTCTAAGACAGCAGGAAACGTGAGTGTGCTGAGAACAAAAGAACGGTGTTTCCTACACATACGGACCATATCTAGTCCAACTCTGCTTCTTAAACTGATACAAAGCACTGGTCCTCTAACATCCAATGCTTGTCTGTTAAGATGAGAAATGTGTGAGCTCACTGAACGATGTAGTTCGTTTGAGCTGAAAAGTGACTGCCCTTACCTGAATTGAAGTCTTGATTGTAGGAAGACACAGAGATTGGGATTTAACTCCATTTCTGAAGGGAAACACACAGCATAGTTCTCATCCATGGATCACAATCTGCTTTAGAGCGAGAAGCACGCTCTTGCTTTCTAGAGTCTCTAAGACAGCAGGAAACGTGAGTGTGCTGAGAAAAAAACAACGGTGTTTCCTACACATACGGACCATATATAGTCCAACTCTGCGACTGAATCTCATACAAAGCACTGGTCCTCTAACATCCAATACTTGTCAGTTAAGATGGGAAAGGTGTGAGCTTCATGAACGATGTAGATAGTTTGAGCAGAAAAGTGACTGCCCTTACCTTAAACGAAGTCTTGCTTGTAGGAAGTCTCAGAGCCTGGGATTTAACTCCATTTCTGAAGTGAAACACACAGCAGTGTTCTCATCCATTGATGACACTCTGCTTTAGAACAAGAAGCACGCTCTTGCTTTCTAGAGTCTCTAAGACAGCAGGAAACGTGAGTGTGCTGAGAACAAAAGAACGGTGTTACCTACACATACGGACCATATCTAGTCCAACTCTGCTTCTGAAACTGATACAAAGCACTGACAAACTAACATCCAAAGATTGTCAGTTAAGATGGGAAACGTGTGAGCTTCATGAACGATGTAGTTCGTTTGAGCAGAAAAGTGACTGCCCTTACCTGAATTGAAGTCTTGCTTGTAGGAAGACTCAGAGCTTGGGATTTAACTCCATTTCTGAAGTAAAACATACAGCAGTGTAATCATCCATTGATCACTCTCTGCTTTAGAAAAAGAAGCACACTCTTGCTTTCTAGAGTCTCTAAGACAGCAGGAAACGTGATTTTGCTGAAAACAAAAGAACGGTGTTTCCTACATATACGGACATTATATAGTCCAACTCTGCTTCTGAAACTGATACAAAGCACTGGTCCTCTAACATCCAATGCTTGTCTGTTAAGCTGAGAAACGTGTGACCTTCTGGAACGATGTAGTTCGTTTGAGCTGAAAAGTGACTGCACTTACCTGAAACGAAGTCTTGCTTGGAGGAAGACTCAGAGCCTGGGATTTAACTAAATTTCTGAAGTGAAACACACAGCGTAGTTCTCATCTATGGATCACACTCTGCTTTAGAGCAAGAAGCACACTCTTGCTTTCTAGAGTCTCTAAGACAGCAGGAAAAGTGAGTGTGCCCAGAACAAAAGAACGGTGTTTCCTACACACACGGACTATATGTAGTCCAAAAGTTCTTCTGAAACTGATAGAATGCTCTGGTCTTCTAACATCCAATGCTTGTCAGTTAAGATGATAAATGTGTGAGCTTCGTGAAACTTGTAGATCTTTTGAGCTGAAAAGTGACTGCCCTTACCTGAATCGAAGTCTTGCTTGTAGGGAGACTCAGAGCCTGGGGTTTAACTCCTTTTCTGAAGTGAAACACACAGCATAGTTTTCATCCATGGATCACAATCTGCTTTAGAGCGAGAAGCACGCTCTTGCTTTCTAGAGTCTCTAACACAACAGGAAACGTGAGTGTGCTGAGAAAAAAAGAACGGTGTTTCCTACACATAAGGACCATATCTAGTCCAAATCTGCCTCTGAAACTGATACAATGCACTGGTCCTCTAACATTCAATGCTTGTCAGTTAAGATGAGAATCGTGTGATCTTCGTTAACGATGTAGTTCGTTTGAGCAGAAAAGTGACTGCCCTTACCTGAAATGAAGTCTTGCTTGTAGAAAGACTCAGAGCCTGGGATTTAACTCCATTTCTGAAGTTAAAGACACAGCAGTGTTCTCATCCATTGATGAAACTCTGCTTTAGAACAAGAAGCACGCTCTTGCTTTCTAGAGTCTCTAAGACAGCAGGAAACGTGAGTGTCCTGAGAACAAAAGAACGGTGTTTCCTACACATACGGACCATATCTAGTCCAACTCTGCTTCTTAAACTGATACAAAGCACTGGTCCTCTAACATCCAATGCTTGTCTGTTAAGATGAGAAATGTGTGAGCTCAGTGAACGATGTAGTTCGTTTGAGCTGAAAAGTGACTGCCCTTACCTGAATTGAAGTCTTGATTGTAGGAAGACACAGAGATTGGGATTTAACTCCATTTCTGAAGGGAAACACACAGCATAGTTCTCATCCATGGATCACAATCTGCTTTAGAGCGAGAAGCACGCTCTTGCTTTCTAGAGTCTCTAACACAGCAGGAAACGTGAGTGTGCTGAGAAAAAAAGAACGGTGTTTCCTACACATACGGACCATATCTAGTCCAACTCTGCGTCTGAATCTCATACAAAGCACTGGTCCTCTAACATCCAATGCTTGTCAGTTAAGATGGGAAAGGTGTGAGCTTCATGAACGATGTAGTTAGTTTGAGCAGAAAAGTGACTGCCCTTACCTTAAACGAAGTCTTGCTTGTAGGAAGTCTCAGAGCCTGGGATTTAACTCCATTTCTGAAGTGAAACACACAGCAGTGTTCTCATCCATTGATGACACTCTGCTTTAGAACAAGAAGCACGCTCTTGCTTTCTAGAGTCTCTAAGACAGCAGGAAACGTGAGTGTGCTGAGAACAAAAGAACGGTGTTTCCTACACATACGGACATTATATAGTCCAACTCTGCTTCTGAAACTGATACAAAGTACTGGTCCTCTAATATCCAATGCTTGTCTGTTAAGGTGAGAAACTTGTGAGCTTCGTGAACGATGTAGATCGATTGAGCAGAAAAGTGACTGCCCTTACCTGAAACGAAGTCTTGCTTGTAGGGAGACTCAGAGCCTGGGATTTAACTCCTTTTCTGAAGTGAAACACACAGCATAATTCTCATCCATGGATCACACTCTGCTTTAGAGCGAGAAGCACGCTCTTGCTTTTAGAGTCTCTAATATAGCAGGAAATCTGAGTGTGCCCAGAACAAAAAAACGGTGTTTCCTACATATACGGACCATATGTAGTCCAAATCTGCCTCTGAAACTGATTCAATGCACTGGTCCTCTAACATCCAATGCTTGTCAGTTAAGATGAGAATCGTGTGATCTTCGTTAACGATGTAGTTTGTTTGAGCAGAAAAGTGACTGCCCTTACCTGAAATGAAGTCTTGCTTGTAGAAAGACTCAGAGCCTGGGATTTAACTCCATTTCTGAAGTGAAACACACAGCAGAGTTCTCATCCATTGATGACACTCTGCTTTAGAACAAGAAGTACGCTCTTGCTTTCAAGAGTCTCTAAGACAGCAGGAAACGTGAGTGTGCTGAGAACAAAAGAACGGTGTTTCCTACACATACGGACCATATCTAGTCCAACTCTGCTTCTGAAACTGATACAAAGCAATGGTCCTCTAACATCCAATGCTTGTCTGTTAAGGTGAGAAACGTGTGAGCTTCTGGAACGATGTAGTTCGTTTGAGCTGAAAAGTGACTGCCCTTACCTGAAACGAAGTCTTGCTTGGAGGAAGACTCAGAGCCTGGGATTTAACTCCATTTCTGAAGTGAAACAAACAGCGTAGTTCTCATCCATGGATCACACTCTGCTTTAGAGCAAGAAGCACACTCTTGCTTTCTAGAGTCTCTAAGACAGCAGGAAATCTGAGTGTGCCCAGAACAAAAGAACGGTGTTTCCTACACATACGTACTATATGTAGTCCAAAACTTCTTCTGAAACTGATAGAATGCACTGGTCTTCTAACATCCAATGCTTGTCAGTTAAGATGAGAATCGTGTGATCTTCGTTAACGATGTAGTTCGTTTGAGCATAAAAGTGACTGCCCTTACCTGAAATGAAGTCTTGCTTGTAGAAAGACTCAGAGCCTGGGATTTAACTCCATTTCTGAAGTGAAACACACAGCAGTTTTCTCATCCATTGATGACACTCTGCTTTAGAACAAGAAGCACGCTCTTGCTTTCAAGAGTCTCTAAGACAGCAGGAAACGTGAGTGTGCTGAGAACAAAAGAACGGTGTTTCCTACACATACGGACCATATCTAGTCCAACTCTGCTTCTGAAACTGATACAAAGCACTGACAAACTAACATCCAAAGATTGTCAGTTAAGATGGGAAACGTGTGAGCTTCATGAATGAAGTAGTTCGTTTGAGCAGAAAAGTGACTGCCCTTACCTGAATTGAAGTCTTGCTTGTAGGAAGACTCAGAGCCTGGGATTTAACTCCATTTCTGAAGTAAAACACACAGCAGTGTAATCATCCATTGATCACTCTCTGCTTTTGAACAAGAAGCACACTCTTGCTTTCTAGAGTCTCTAAGACAGCAGGAAACGTGATTTTGCTGAAAACAAAAGAATGGTGTTTCCTACATATACGGACATTATATAGTCCAACTCTGCTTCTGAAACTGATACAAAGCACTGGTCCTCTAACATCCAATGCTTGTCTGTTAAGGTGAGAAACGTGTGAGCTTCTGGAACGATGTAGTTCGTTTGAGCTGAAAAGTGACTGCCCTTACCTGAAACGAAGTCTTGCTTGGAGGAAGACTCAGAGCCTGGGATTTAACTCCATTTCTGAAGTGAAACACACAGCGTAGTTCTCATCCATGGATCACACTCTGCTTTAGAGCAAGAAGCACACTCTTGCTTTCTAGAGTCTCTAAGACAGCAGGAAAAGTGAGTGTGCCCAGAACAAAAGAACGGTGTTTCCTACACACACGGACTATATGTAGTCCAAAACTTCTTCTGAAACTGATAGAATGCTCTGGTCTTCTAACATCCAATGCTTGTCAGTTAAGATGAGAAACGTGTGAGCTTCGTGAAAGTTGTAGATCTTTTGAGCTGAAAAGTGACTGCCCTTACCTGAATCGAAGTCTTGCTTGTAGGGAGACTCAGAGCCAGGGATTTAACTCCTTTTCTGAAGTGAAACACACAGCATAGTTTTCATCCATGCATCACACTCTGCTTTAGAACAAGAAGCACAATCTTGCTTTCTAGAGTCTCTAAGACAGCAGGAAACGTGATTTTGCAGAGAACAAAAGAACGGTGTTTCCTACACATACGGACATTATATAGTCCAACTCTGCTTCTGAAACTGATACAAAGTACTGGTCCTCTAATATCCAATGCTTGTCTGTTAAGGTGAGAAACTTGTGAGCTTCGTGAACGATGTAGATCGATTGAGCAGAAAAGTGACTGCCCTTACCTGAAACGAAGTCTTGCTTGTAGGGAGACTCAGAGCCTGGGATTTAACTCCTTTTCTGAAGTGAAACACACAGCATAATTCTCATCCATGGATCACACTCTGCTTTAGAGCGAGAAGCACGCTCTTGCTTTTAGAGTCTCTAATATAGCAGGAAATCTGAGTGTGCCCAGAACAAAAAAACGGTGTTTCCTACATATACGGACCATATGTAGTCCAAATCTGCCTCTGACACTGATTCAATGCACTGGTCCTCTAACATCCAATGCTTGTCAGTTAAGATGAGAATCGTGTGATCTTCGTTAACGATGTAGTTTGTTTGAGCAGAAAAGTGACTGCCCTTACCTGAAATGAAGTCTTGCTTGTAGAAAGACTCAGAGCCTGGGATTTAACTCCATTTCTGAAGTGAAACACACAGCAGAGTTCTCATCCATTGATGACACTCTGCTTTAGAACAAGAAGTACGCTCTTGCTTTCAAGAGTCTCTAAGACAGCAGGAAACGTGAGTGTGCTGAGAACAAAAGAACGGTGTTTCCTACACATACGGACCATATCTAGTCCAACTCTGCTTCTGAAACTGATACAAAGCAATGGTCCTCTAACATCCAATGCTTGTCTGTTAAGGTGAGAAACGTGTGAGCTTCTGGAACGATGTAGTTCGTTTGAGCTGAAAAGTGACTGCCCTTACCTGAAACGAAGTCTTGCTTGGAGGAAGACTCAGAGCCTGGGATTTAACTCCATTTCTGAAGTGAAACACACAGCATAATTCTCATCCATGGATCACACTCTGCTTTAGAGCAAGAAGCACACTCTTGCTTTCTAGAGTCTCTAAGACAGCAGGAAATCTGAGTGTGCCCAGAACAAAAGAACGGTGTTTCCTACACATACGTACTATATGTAGTCCAAAACTTCTTCTGAAACTGATAGAATGCACTGGTCTTCTAACATCCAATGCTTGTCAGTTAAGATGAGAATCGTGTGATCTTCGTTAACGATGTAGTTCGTTTGAGCATAAAAGTGACTGCCCTTACCTGAAATGAAGTCTTGCTTGTAGAAAGACTCAGAGCCTGGGATTTAACTCCATTTCTGAAGTGAAACACACAGCAGTGTTCTCATCCATTGATGACACTCTGCTTTAGAACAAGAAGCACGCTCTTGCTTTCAAGAGTCTCTAAGACAGCAGGAAACGTGAGTGTGCTGAGAACAAAAGAACGGTGTTTCCTACACATACGGACCATATCTAGTCCAACTCTGCTTCTGAAACTGATACAAAGCACTGACAAACTAACATCCAAAGATTGTCAGTTAAGATGGGAAACGTGTGAGCTTCATGAATGAAGTAGTTCGTTTGAGCAGAAAAGTGACTGCCCTTACCTGAATTGAAGTCTTGCTTGTAGGAAGACTCAGAGCCTGGGATTTAACTCCATTTCTGAAGTAAAACACACAGCAGTGTAATCATCCATTGATCACTCTCTGCTTTTGAACAAGAAGCACACTCTTGCTTTCTAGAGTCTCTAAGACAGCAGGAAACGTGATTTTGCTGAAAACAAAAGAACGGTGTTTCCTACATATACGGACATTATATAGTCCAACTCTGCTTCTGAAACTGATACAAAGCACTGGTCCTCTAACATCCAATGCTTGTCTGTTAAGGTGAGAAACGTGTGAGCTTCTGGAACGATGTAGTTCGTTTGAGCTGAAAAGTGACTG
Source organism: Onychomys leucogaster (assembly GCA_949786385.1). NCBI lineage: Eukaryota > Metazoa > Chordata > Mammalia > Rodentia > Cricetidae > Onychomys > Onychomys leucogaster. Next base: position 3,288,895 of record CATKUP010000035.1, read on the forward strand.
CCCTTACCTGAAACGAAGTCTTGCTTGGAGGAAGACTCAGAGCCTGGGATTTAACTCCATTTCTGAAGTGAAACACACAGCGTAGTTCTCATCCATGGATCACACTCTGCTTTAGAGCAAGAAGCACACTCTTGCTTTCTAGAGTCTCTAAGACAGCAGGAAAAGTGAGTGTGCCCAGAACAAAAGAACGGTGTTTCCTACACACACGGACTATATGTAGTCCAAAACTTCTTCTGAAACTGATAGAATGCTCTGGTCTTCTAACATCCAATGCTTGTCAGTTAAGATGAGAAACGTGTGAGCTTCGTGAAAGTTGTAGATCTTTTGAGCTGAAAAGTGACTGCCCTTACCTGAATCGAAGTCTTGCTTGTAGGGAGACTCAGAGCCTGGGGTTTAACTCCTTTTCTGAAGTGAAACACACAGCATAGTTTTCATCCATGGATCACACTCTGCTTTAGAGCGAGAAGCACGCTCTTGCCTTTAGAGTCTCTAATATAGCAGGAAATCTGAGTGTGCCCAGAACAAAAGAACGGTGTTTCCTACATATACGGACCATATGTAGTCCAAATCTGCCTCTGAAACTGATACAATGCACTGGTCCTCTAACATTCAAGGCTTGTCAGTTAAGATGAGAATCGTGTGATCTTCGTTAACGATGTAGTTCGTTTGAGCAGAAAAGTGACTGCCCTTACCTGAAATGAAGTCTTGCTTGTAGAAAGACTCAGAGCCTGGGATTTAACTCCATTTCTGAAGTGAAACACACAGCAGTGTTCTCATCCATTGATGACACTCTGCTTTAGAACAAGAAGCACGCTCTTGCTTTCAAGAGTCTCTAAGACAGCAGGAAACGTGAGTGTGCTGAGAACAAAAGAACGGTGTTTCCTACACATACGGACCATATCTAGTCCAACTCTGCTTCTGAAACTGATACAAAGCACTGACAAACTAACATCCAAAGATTGTCAGTTAAGATGGGAAACGTGTGAGCTTCAAGAACGAAGTAGTTCGTTTGAGCAGAAAAGTGACTGCCCTTACCTGAATTGAAGTCTTGCTTGTAGGAAGACTCAGAGCCTGGGATTTAACTCCATTTCTGAAGTAAAACACACAGCAGTGTAATCATCCATTGATCACTCTCTGCTTTAGAACAAGAAGCACACTCTTGCTTTCTAGAGTCTCTAAGACAGCAGGAAACGTGATTTTGCTGAAAACAAAAGAACGGTGTTTCCTACATATACGGACATTATATAGTCCAACTCTGCTTCTGAAACTGATACAAAGCACTGGTCCTCTAACATCCAATGCTTGTCTGTTAAGGTGAGAAACGTGTGAGCTTCTGGAACGATGTAGTTCGTTTGAGCTGAAAAGTGACTGCCCTTACCTGAAACGAAGTCTTGCTTGGAGGAAGACTCAGAGCCTGGGATTTAACTCCATTTCTGAAGTGAAACACACAGCGTAGTTCTCATCTATGGATCACACTCTGCTTTAGAGCAAGAAGCATACTCTTGCTTTCTAGAGTCTCAAAGACAGCAGGAAATCTGAGTGTGCCCAGAACAAAAGAACGGTGTTTCCTACACATACGGACTATATGTAGTCCAAAACTTCTTCTGAAACAGATAGAATACACTGGTCCTCTAACATCCAATGCTTGTCAGTTAAGATGAGAAACGTGTGTGCTTCGTGAAAGATGTAGTTCGTTTGAGCACAAAAGTGACTGCCCTTACCTGAAATGAAGTCTTGCTTGTAGGGAGACTCAGAGCCAGGGATTTAACTCCTTTTCTGAAGTGAAACACACAGCATAGTTTTCATCCTTGCATCACACTCTGCTTTAGAACAAGAAGCACACTCTTGCTTTCTAGAGTCTCTAAGACAGCAGGAAACGTGATTTTGCTGAGAACAAAAGAACGGTGTTTCCTACACATACGGACATTATATAGTCCAACTCTGCTTCTGAAACTGATACAAAGTACTGGTCCTCTAATATCCAATGCTTGTCTGTTAAGGTGAGAAACTTGTGAGCTTCGTGAACGATGTAGATCGATTGAGCAGAAAAGTGACTGCCCTTACCTGAAACGAAGTCTTGCTTGTAGGGAGACTCAGAGCCTGGGATTTAACTCCTTTTCTGAAGTGAAACACACAGCATAATTCTCATCCATGGATCACACTCTGCTTTAGAGCGAGAAGCACGCTCTTGCTTTTAGAGTCTCTAATATAGCAGGAAATCTGAGTGTGCCCAGAACAAAAAAACGGTGTTTCCTACATATACGGACCATATGTAGTCCAAATCTGCCTCTGAAACTGATTCAATGCACTGGTCCTCTAACATCCAAGGCTTGTCAGTTAAGATGAGAATCGTGTGATCTTCGTTAACGATGTAGTTTGTTTGAGCAGAAAAGTGACTGCCCTTACCTGAAATGAAGTCTTGCTTGTAGAAAGACTCAGAGCCTGGGATTTAACTCCATTTCTGAAGTGAAACACACAGCAGTGTTCTCATCCATTGATGACACTCTGCTTTAGAACAAGAAGCACGCTCTTGCTTTCAAGAGTCTCTAAGACAGCAGGAAACGTGAGTGTGCTGAGAACAAAAGAACGGTGTTTCCTACACATACGGACCATATCTAGTCCAACTCTGCTTCTGAAACTGATACAAAGCAATGGTCCTCTAACATCCAATGCTTGTCTGTTAAGGTGAGAAACGTGTGAGCTTCTGGAACGATGTAGTTCGTTTGAGCTGAAAAGTGACTGCCCTTACCTGAAACGAAGTCTTGCTTGGAGGAAGACTCAGAGCCTGGGATTTAACTCCATTTCTGAAGTGAAACACACAGCGTAGTTCTCATCCATGGATCACACTCTGCTTTAGAGCAAGAAGCACACTCTTGCTTTCTAGAGTCTCTAAGACAGCAGGAAATCTGAGTGTGCCCAGAACAAAAGAACGGTGTTTCCTACACATACGTACTATATGTAGTCCAAAACTTCTTCTGAAACTGATAGAATGCACTGGTCTTCTAACATCCAATGCTTGTCAGTTAAGATGAGAATCGTGTGATCTTCGTTAACGATGTAGTTCGTTTGAGCATAAAAGTGACTGCCCTTACCTGAAATGAAGTCTTGCTTGTAGAAAGACTCAGAGCCTGGGATTTAACTCCATTTCTGAAGTGAAACAAACAGCAGTGTTCTCATCCATTGATGACACTCTGCTTTAGAACAAGAAGCATGCTCTTGCTTTCAAGAGTCTCTAAGACAGCAGGAAACGTGAGTGTGCTGAGAACAAAAGAACGGTGTTTCCTACACATACGGACCATATCTAGTCCAACTCTGCTTCTGAAACTGATACAAAGCACTGACAAACTAACATCCAAAGATTGTCAGTTAAGATGGGAAACGTGTGAGCTTCATGAATGAAGTAGTTCGTTTGAGCAGAAAAGTGACTGCCCTTACCTGAATTGAAGTCTTGCTTGTAGGAAGACTCAGAGCCTGGGATTTAACTCCATTTCTGAAGTAAAACACACAGCAGTGTAATCATCCATTGATCACACTCTGCTTTAGAACAAGAAGCACACTCTTGCTTTCTAGAGTCTCTAAGACAGCAGGAAACGTGATTTTGCTGAGAACAAAAGAACGGTTTTTCCTACACATACGGACATTATATAGTCTAACTCTGCTTCTGAAACTGATACAAAGCAATGGTCCTCTAACATCCAATGCTTGTCTGTTAAGGTGAGAAACGTGTGAGCTTCTGGAACGATGTAGTTCGTTTGAGCTGAAAAGTGACTGCCCTTACCTGAAACGAAGTCTTGCTTGTAGGGAGACTCAGAGCCAGGGATTTAACTCCTTTTCTGAAGTGAAACACACAGCATAGTCCTCATCCATGGATCACACTCTGCTTTAGAGCGAGAAGCATGCTCTTGCCTTTAGAGTCTCTAAGAGAGCAGGAAATCTGAGTGTGCCCAGAACAAAAGAACGGTGTTTCCTACATATACGGACCATATGTAGTCCAAATCTGCCTCTGAAACTGATACAATGCACTGGTCCTCTAACATTCAAGGCTTGTCAGTTAAGATGAGAATCGTGTGATCTTCGTTAACGATGTAGTTCGTTTGAGCATAAAAGTGACTGCCCTTACCTGAAATGAAGTCTTGCTTGTAGAAAGACTCAGAGCCTGGGATTTAACTCCATTTCTGAAGTGAAACACACAGCAGTGTTCTCATCCATTGATGACACTCTGCTTTAGAACAAGAAGCACGCTCTTGCTTTCAAGAGTCTCTAAGACAGCAGGAAACGTGAGTGTGCTGAGAACAAAAGAACGGTGTTTCCTACACATACGGACCATATCTAGTCCAACTCTGCTTCTGAAACTGATACAAAGCACTGACAAACTAACATCCAAAGATTGTCAGTTAAGATGGGAAACGTGTGAGCTTCAAGAACGAAGTAGTTCGTTTGAGCAGAAAAGTGACTGCCCTTACCTGAATTGAAGTCTTGCTTGTAGGAAGACTCAGAGCCTGGGATTTAACTCCATTTCTGAAGTAAAACACACAGCAGTGTAATCATCCATTGATCACTCTCTGCTTTAGAACAAGAAGCACACTCTTGCTTTCTAGAGTCTCTAAGACAGCAGGAAACGTGATTTTGCTGAAAACAAAAGAACGGTGTTTCCTACATATACGGACATTATATAGTCCAACTCTGCTTCTGAAACTGATACAAAGCACTGGTCCTCTAACATCCAATGCTTGTCTGTTAAGGTGAGAAACGTGTGAGCTTCTGGAACGATGTAGTTCGTTTGAGCTGAAAAGTGACTGCCCTTACCTGAAACGAAGTCTTGCTTGGAGGAAGACTCAGAGCCTGGGATTTAACTCCATTTCTGAAGTGAAACACACAGCGTAGTTCTCATCTATGGATCACACTCTGCTTTAGAGCAAGAAGCATACTCTTGCTTTCTAGAGTCTCAAAGACAGCAGGAAATCTGAGTGTGCCCAGAACAAAAGAACGGTGTTTCCTACACATACGGACTATATGTAGTCCAAAACTTCTTCTGAAACAGATAGAATACACTGGTCCTCTAACATCCAATGCTTGTCAGTTAAGATGAGAAACGTGTGTGCTTCGTGAAAGATGTAGTTCGTTTGAGCACAAAAGTGACTGCCCTTACCTGAAATGAAGTCTTGCTTGTAGGGAGACTCAGAGCCAGGGATTTAACTCCTTTTCTGAAGTGAAACACACAGCATAGTTTTCATCCATGCATCACACTCTGCTTTAGAACAAGAAGCACACTCTTGCTTTCTAGAGTCTCTAAGACAGCAGGAAACGTGATTTTGCTGAGAACAAAAGAACGGTGTTTCCTACACATACGGACATTATATAGTCCAACTCTGCTTCTGAAACTGATACAAAGTACTGGTCCTCTAATATCCAATGCTTGTCTGTTAAGGTGAGAAACTTGTGAGCTTCGTGAACGATGTAGATCGATTGAGCAGAAAAGTGACTGCCCTTACCTGAAACGAAGTCTTGCTTGTAGGGAGACTCAGAGCCTGGGATTTAACTCCTTTTCTGAAGTGAAACACACAGCATAATTCTCATCCATGGATCACACTCTGCTTTAGAGCGAGAAGCACGCTCTTGCTTTTAGAGTCTCTAATATAGCAGGAAATCTGAGTGTGCCCAGAACAAAAAAACGGTGTTTCCTACATATACGGACCATATGTAGTCCAAATCTGCCTCTGAAACTGATTCAATGCACTGGTCCTCTAACATCCAATGCTTGTCAGTTAAGATGAGAATCGTGTGATCTTCGTTAACGATGTAGTTTGTTTGAGCAGAAAAGTGACTGCCCTTACCTGAAATGAAGTCTTGCTTGTAGAAAGACTCAGAGCCTGGGATTTAACTCCATTTCTGAAGTGAAACGCACAGCAGAGTTCTCATCCATTGATGACACTCTGCTTTAGAACAAGAAGCACGCTCTTGCTTTCAAGAGTCTCTAAGACAGCAGGAAACGTGAGTGTGCTGAGAACAAAAGAACGGTGTTTCCTACACATACGGACCATATCTAGTCCAACTCTGCTTCTGAAACTGATACAAAGCAATGGTCCTCTAACATCCAATGCTTGTCTGTTAAGGTGAGAAACGTGTGAGCTTCTGGAACAATGTAGTTCGTTTGAGCTGAAAAGTGACTGCCCTTACCTGAAACGAAGTCTTGCTTGGAGGAAGACTCAGAGCCTGGGATTTAACTCCATTTCTGAAGTGAAACACACAGCGTAGTTCTCATCCATGGATCACACTCTGCTTTAGAGCAAGAAGCACACTCTTGCTTTCTAGAGTCTCTAAGACAGCAGGAAATCTGAGTGTGCCCAGAACAAAAGAACGGTGTTTCCTACACATACGTACTATATGTAGTCCAAAACTTCTTCTGAAACTGATAGAATGCACTGGTCTTCTAACATCCAATGCTTGTCAGTTAAGATGAGAATCGTGTGATCTTCGTTAACGATGTAGTTCGTTTGAGCATAAAAGTGACTGCCCTTACCTGAAATGAAGTCTTGCTTGTAGAAAGACTCAGAGCCTGGGATTTAACTCCATTTTTGAAGTGAAATACACAGCAGTGTTCTCATCCATTGATGACACTCTGCTTTAGAACAAGAAGCACGCTCTTGCTTTCAAGAGTCTCTAAGACAGCAGGAAACGTGAGTGTGCTGAGAACAAAAGAACGGTGTTTCCTACACATACGGACCATATCTAGTCCAACTCTGCTTCTGAAACTGATACAAAGCACTGACAAACTAACATCCAAAGATTGTCAGTTAAGATGGGAAACGTGTGAGCTTCATGAATGAAGTAGTTCGTTTGAGCAGAAAAGTGACTGCCCTTACCTGAATTGAAGTCTTGCTTGTAGGAAGACTCAGAGCCTGGGATTTAACTCCATTTCTGAAGTAAAACACACAGCAGTGTAATCATCCATTGATCACTCTCTGCTTTTGAACAAGAAGCACACTCTTGCTTTCTAGAGTCTCTAAGACAGCAGGAAACGTGATTTTGCTGAAAACAAAAGAATGGTGTTTCCTACATATACGGACATTATATAGTCCAACTCTGCTTCTGAAACTGATACAAAGCACTGGTCCTCTAACATCCAATGCTTGTCTTTTAAGGTGAGAAACGTGTGAGCTTCTGGAACGATGTAGTTCGTTTGAGCTGAAAAGTGACTGCCCTTACCTGAAACGAAGTCTTGCTTGGAGGAAGACTCAGAGCCTGGGATTTAACTCCATTTCTGAAGTGAAACACACAGCGTAGTTCTCATCCATAGATCACACTCTGCTTTAGAGCAAGAAGCACACTCTTGCTTTCTAGAGTCTCTAAGACAGCAGGAAAAGTGAGTGTGCCCAGAACAAAAGAACGGTGTTTCCTACACACACGGACTATATGTAGTCCAAAACTTCTTCTGAAACTGATAGAATGCTCTGGTCTTCTAACATCCAATGCTTGTCAGTTAAGATGAGAAACGTGTGAGCTTCGTGAAAGTTGTAGATCTTTTGAGCTGAAAAGTGACTGCCCTTACCTGAATCGAAGTCTTGCTTGTAGGGAGACTCAGAGCCTGGGGTTTAACTCCTTTTCTGAAGTGAAACACACAGCATAGTTTTCATCCATGGATCACAATCTGCTTTAGAGCGAGAAGCACGCTCTTGCTTTCTAGAGTCTCTAACACAACAGGAAACGTGAGTGTGCTGAGAACAAAAGAACGGTGTTTCCTACACATACGGACCATATCTAGTCCAACTCTGCGTCTGAATCTCATACAAAGCACTGGTCCTCTAACATCCAATGCTTGTAAGTTAAGATTGGAAAGGTGTGAGCTTCATGAACGATGTAGTTAGTTTGAGCAGAAAAGTGACTGCCCTTACCTTAAACGAAGTCTTGCTTGTAGGAAGTCTCAGAGCCTGGGATTTAACTCCATTTCTGAAGTGAAACAAACAGCAGTGTTCTCATCCATTGATGACACTCTGCTTTAGAACAAGAAGCACGCTCTTGCTTTCTAGAGTCTCTAAGACAGCAGGAAACGTGAGTGTGCTGAGAACAAAAGAACGGTGTTACCTACACATACAGACCATATCTAGTCCAACTCTGCTTCTGAAACTGATACAAAGCACTGACAAACTAACATCCAAAGATTGTCAGTTAAGATGGGAAACGTGTGAGCTTCATGAACGATGTAGTTCGTTTGAGCAGAAAAGTGACTGCCCTTACCTGATTTGAAGTCTTGCTTGTAGGAAGACTCAGAGCCTGGGATTTAACTCCATTTCTGAAGTAAAACACACAGCAGTGTAATCATCCATTGATCACACTCTGCTTTAGAACAAGAAGCACACTCTTGCTTTCTAGAGTCTCTAAGACAGCAGGAAACGTGATTTTGCTGAGAACAAAAGAACGGTGTTTCCTACACATACGGACATTATATAGTCCAACTCTGCTTCTGAAACTGATACAAAGCAATGGTCCTCTAACATCCAATGCTTGTCTGTTAAGGTGAGAAACGTCTGAGCTTCTGGAACGATGTAGTTCGTTTGAGCTGAAAAGTGACTGCCCTTACCTGAAACGAAGTCTTGCTTGTAGGGAGACTCAGAGCCAGGGATTTAACTCCTTTTCTGAAGTGAAACACACAGCATAGTCCTTATCCATGGATCACACTTGCTTTAGAGCGAGAAGCAGGCTCTTGCCTTTAGAGTCTCTAATATAGCAGGAAATCTGAGTGTGCCCAGAACAAAAGAACGGTGTTTCCTACATATACGGACCATATGTAGTCCAAATCTGCCTCTGAAACTGATACAATGCACTGGTCCTCTAACATTCAAGGCTTGTCAGTTAAGATGAGAATCGTGTGATCTTTGTTAACGATGTAGTTCGTTTGAGCATAAAAGTGACTGCCCTTACCTGAAAGGAAGTCTTGCTTGTAGAAAGACTCAGAGCCTGGGATTTAACTCCATTTCTGAAGTGAAACACACAGCAGTGTTCTCATCCATTGATGACACTCTGCTTTAGAACAAGAAGCACGCTCTTGCTTTCAAGAGTCTCTAAGACAGCAGGAAACGTGAGTGTGCTGAGAACAAAAGAACGGTGTTTCCTACACATACGGACCATATCTAGTCCAACTCTGCTTCTGAAACTGATACAAAGCACTGACAAACTAACATCCAAAGATTGTCAGTTAAGATGGGAAACGTGTGAGCTTCATGAACGAAGTAGTTCGTTTGAGCAGAAAAGTGACTGCCCTTACCTGAATTGAAGTCTTGCTTGTAGGAAGACTCAGAGCCTGGGATTTAACTCCATTTCTGAAGTAAAACACACAGCAGTGTAATCATCCATTGATCACTCTCTGCTTTAGAACAAGAAGCACACTCTTGCTTTCTAGAGTCTCTAAGACAGCAGGAAACGTGATTTTGCTGAAAACAAAAGAACGGTGTTTCCTACATATACGGACATTATATAGTCCAACTCTGCTTCTGAAACTGATACAAAGCACTGGTCCTCTAACATCCAATGCTTGTCTGTTAAGGTGAGAAACGTGTGAGCTTCTGGAACGATGTAGTTCGTTTGAGCTGAAAAGTGACTGCCCTTACCTGAAACGAAGTCTTGCTTGGAGGAAGACTCAGAGCCTGGGATTTAACTCCATTTCTGAAGTGAAACACACAGCGTAGTTCTCATCTATGGATCACACTCTGCTTTAGAGCAAGAAGCATACTCTTGCTTTCTAGAGTCTCAAAGACAGCAGGAAATCTGAGTGTGCCCAGAACAAAAGAACGGTGTTTCCTACACATACGGACTATATGTAGTCCAAAACTTCTTCTGAAACAGATAGAATACACTGGTCCTCTAACATCCAATGCTTGTCAGTTAAGATGAGAAACGTGTGTGCTTCGTGAAAGATGTAGTTCGTTTGAGCACAAAAGTGACTGCCCTTACCTGAAATGAAGTCTTGCTTGTAGGGAGACTCAGAGCCAGGGATTTAACTCCTTTTCTGAAGTGAAACACACAGCATAGTTTTCATCCATGCATCACACTCTGCTTTAGAACAAGAAGCACACTCTTGCTTTCTAGAGTCTCTAAGACAGCAGGAAACGTGATTTTGCTGAGAACAAAAGAACGGTGTTTCCTACACATACGGACATTATATAGTCCAACTCTGCTTCTGAAACTGATACAAAGTACTGGTCCTCTAATATCCAATGCTTGTCTGTTAAGGTGAGAAACTTGTGAGCTTCGTGAACGATGTAGATCAATTGAGCAGAAAAGTGACTGCCCTTACCTGAAACGAAGTCTTGCTTGTAGGGAGACTCAGAGCCTGGGATTTAACTCCTTTTCTGAAGTGAAACACACAGCATAATTCTCATCCATGGATCACACTCTGCTTTAGAGCGAGAAGCACGCTCTTGCTTTTAGAGTCTCTAATATAGCAGGAAATCTGAGTGTGCCCAGAACAAAAAAACGGTGTTTCCTACATATACGGACCATATGTAGTCCAAATCTGCCTCTGAAACTGATTCAATGCACTGGTCCTCTAACATCCAATGCTTGTCAGTTAAGATGAGAATCGTGTGATCTTCGTTAACGATGTAGTTTGTTTGAGCAGAAAAGTGACTGCCCTTACCTGAAATGAAGTCTTGCTTGTAGAAAGACTCAGAGCCTGGGATTTAACTCCATTTCTGAAGTGAAACACACAGCAGAGTTCTCATCCATTGATGACACTCTGCTTTAGAACAAGAAGCACGCTCTTGCTTTCAAGAGTCTCTAAGACAGCAGGAAACGTGAGTGTGCTGAGAACAAAAGAACGGTGTTTCCTACACATACGGACCATATCTAGTCCAACTCTGCTTCTGAAACTGATACAAAGCAATGGTCCTCTAACATCCAATGCTTGTCTGTTAAGGTGAGAAACGTGTGAGCTTCTGGAACAATGTAGTTCGTTTGAGCTGAAAAGTGACTGCCCTTACCTGAAACGAAGTCTTGCTTGGAGGAAGACTCAGAGCCTGGGATTTAACTCCATTTCTGAAGTGAAACACACAGCGTAGTTCTCATCCATGGATCACACTCTGCTTTAGAGCAAGAAGCACACTCTTGCTTTCTAGAGTCTCTAAGACAGCAGGAAATCTGAGTGTGCCCAGAACAAAAGAACGGTGTTTCCTACACATACGTACTATATGTAGTCCAAAACTTCTTCTGAAACTGATAGAATGCACTGGTCTTCTAACATCCAATGCTTGTCAGTTAAGATGAGAATCGTGTGATCTTCGTTAACGATGTAGTTCGTTTGAGCATAAAAGTGACTGCCCTTACCTGAAATGAAGTCTTGCTTGTAGAAAGACTCAGAGCCTGGGATTTAACTCCATTTTTGAAGTGAAACACACAGCAGTGTTCTCATCCATTGATGACACTCTGCTTTAGAACAAGAAGCACGCTCTTGCTTTCAAGAGTCTCTAAGACAGCAGGAAACGTGAGTGTGCTGAGAACAAAAGAACGGTGTTTCCTACACATACGGACCATATCTAGTCCAACTCTGCTTCTGAAACTGATACAAAGCACTGACAAACTAACATCCAAAGATTGTCAGTTAAGATGGGAAACGTGTGAGCTTCATGAATGAAGTAGTTCGTTTGAGCAGAAAAGTGACTGCCCTTACCTGAATTGAAGTCTTGCTTGTAGGAAGACTCAGAGCCTGGGATTTAACTCCATTTCTGAAGTAAAACACACAGCAGTGTAATCATCCATTGATCACTCTCTGCTTTTGAACAAGAAGCACACTCTTGCTTTCTAGAGTCTCTAAGACAGCAGGAAACGTGATTTTGCTGAAAACAAAAGAATGGTGTTTCCTACATATACGGACATTATATAGTCCAACTCTGCTTCTGAAACTGATACAAAGCACTGGTCCTCTAACATCCAATGCTTGTCTGTTAAGGTGAGAAACGTGTGAGCTTCTGGAACGATGTAGTTCGTTTGAGCTGAAAAGTGACTGCCCTTACCTGAAACGAAGTCTTGCTTGGAGGAAGACTCAGAGCCTGGGATTTAACTCCATTTCTGAAGTGAAACACACAGCGTAGTTCTCATCCATGGATCACACTCTGCTTTAGAGCAAGAAGCACACTCTTGCTTTCTAGAGTCTCTAAGACAGCAGGAAAAGTGAGTGTGCCCAGAACAAAAGAACGGTGTTTCCTACACACACGGACTATATGTAGTCCAAAACTTCTTCTGAAACTGATAGAATGCTCTGGTCTTCTAACATCCAATGCTTGTCAGTTAAGATGAGAAACGTGTGAGCTTCGTGAAAGTTGTAGATCTTTTGAGCTGAAAAGTGACTGCCCTTACCTGAATCGAAGTCTTGCTTGTAGGGAGACTCAGAGCCTGGGGTTTAACTCCTTTTCTGAAGTGAAACACACAGCATAGTTTTCATCCATGGATCACAATCTGCTTTAGAGCGAGAAGCACGCTCTTGCTTTCTAGAGTCTCTAACACAACAGGAAACGTGAGTGTGCTGAGAACAAAAGAACGGTGTTTCCTACACATACGGACCATATCTAGTCCAACTCTGCGTCTGAATCTCATACAAAGCACTGGTCCTCTAACATCCAATGCTTGTAAGTTAAGATTGGAAAGGTGTGAGCTTCATGAACGATGTAGTTAGTTTGAGCAGAAAAGTGACTGCCCTTACCTTAAACGAAGTCTTGCTTGTAGGAAGTCTCAGAGCCTGGGATTTAACTCCATTTCTGAAGTGAAACACACAGCAGTGTTCTCATCCATTGATGACACTCTGCTTTAGAACAAGAAGCACGCTCTTGCTTTCTAGAGTCTCTAAGACAGCAGGAAACGTGAGTGTGCTGAGAACAAAAGAACGGTGTTACCTACACATACAGACCATATCTAGTCCAACTCTGCTTCTGAAACTGATACAAAGCACTGACAAACTAACATCCAAAGATTGTCAGTTAAGATGGGAAACGTGTGAGCTTCATGAACGATGTAGTTCGTTTGAGCAGAAAAGTGACTGCCCTTACCTGATTTGAAGTCTTGCTTGTAGGAAGACTCAGAGCCTGGGATTTAACTCCATTTCTGAAGTAAAACACACAGCAGTGTAATCATCCATTGATCACACTCTGCTTTAGAACAAGAAGCACACTCTTGCTTTCTAGAGTCTCTAAGACAGCAGGAAACGTGATTTTGCTGAGAACAAAAGAACGGTGTTTCCTACACATACGGACATTATATAGTCCAACTCTGCTTCTGAAACTGATACAAAGCAATGGTCCTCTAACATCCAATGCTTGTCTGTTAAGGTGAGAAACGTCTGAGCTTCTGGAACGATGTAGTTCGTTTGAGCTGAAAAGTGACTGCCCTTACCTGAAACGAAGTCTTGCTTGTAGGGAGACTCAGAGCCAGGGATTTAACTCCTTTTCTGAAGTGAAACACACAGCATAGTCCTTATCCATGGATCACACTTGCTTTAGAGCGAGAAGCAGGCTCTTGCCTTTAGAGTCTCTAATATAGCAGGAAATCTGAGTGTGCCCAGAACAAAAGAACGGTGTTTCCTACATATACGGACCATATGTAGTCCAAATCTGCCTCTGAAACTGATACAATGCACTGGTCCTCTAACATTCAAGGCTTGTCAGTTAAGATGAGAATCGTGTGATCTTTGTTAACGATGTAGTTCGTTTGAGCATAAAAGTGACTGCCCTTACCTGAAAGGAAGTCTTGCTTGTAGAAAGACTCAGAGCCTGGGATTTAACTCCATTTCTGAAGTGAAACACACAGCAGTGTTCTCATCCATTGATGACACTCTGCTTTAGAACAAGAAGCACGCTCTTGCTTTCAAGAGTCTCTAAGACAGCAGGAAACGTGAGTGTGCTGAGAACAAAAGAACGGTGTTTCCTACACATACGGACCATATCTAGTCCAACTCTGCTTCTGAAACTGATACAAAGCACTGACAAACTAACATCCAAAGATTGTCAGTTAAGATGGGAAACGTGTGAGCTTCATGAACGAAGTAATTCGTTTGAGCAGAAAAGTGACTGCCCTTACCTGAATTGAAGTCTTGCTTGTAGGAAGACTCAGAGCCTGGGATTTAACTCCATTTCTGAAGTAAAACACACAGCAGTGTAATCATCCATTGATCACTCTCTGCTTTAGAACAAGAAGCACACTCTTGCTTTCTAGAGTCTCTAAGACAGCAGGAAACGTGATTTTGCTGAAAACAAAAGAACGGTGTTTCCTACATATACGGACATTATATAGTCCAACTCTGCTTCTGAAACTGATACAAAGCACTGGTCCTCTAACATCCAATGCTTGTCTGTTAAGGTGAGAAACGTGTGAGCTTCTGGAACGATGTAGTTCGTTTGAGCTGAAAAGTGACTGCCCTTACCTGAAACGAAGTCTTGCTTGGAGGAAGACTCAGAGCCTGGGATTTAACTCCATTTCTGAAGTGAAACACACAGCGTAGTTCTCATCCATGGATCACACTCTGCTTTAGAGCAAGAAGCACACTCTTGCTTTCTAGAGTCTCTAAGACAGCAGGAAAAGTGAGTGTGCCCAGAACAAAAGAACGGTGTTTCCTACACACACGGACTATATGTAGTCCAAAACTACTTCTGAAACTGATAGAATGCTCTTGTCTTCTAACATCCAATGCTTGTCAGTTAAGATGAGAAACGTGTGAGCTTCGTGAAAGTTGTAGATCTTTTGAGCTGAAAAGTGACTGCCCTTACTTGAATCGAAGTCTTGCTTGTAGGGAGACTCAGAGCCTGGGGTTTAACTCCTTTTCTGAAGTGAAACACACAGCATAGTTTTCATCCATGGATCACAATCTGCTTTAGAGCGAGAAGCACGCTCTTGCTTTCTAGAGTCTCTAACACAACAGGAAACGTGAGTGTGCTGAGAAAAAAAGAACGGTGTTTCCTACACATACGGACCATATCTAGTCCAAATCTGCCTCTGAAACTCATACAATGCACTGGTCCTCTAACATTCAATGCTGGTCAGTTAAGATGAGAATCGTGTGATCTTCGTTAACGATGTAGTTTGTTTGAGCAGAAAAGTGACTGCCCTTACCTGAAATGAAGTCTTGCTTGTAGAAAGACTCAGAGCCTGGGATTTAACTCCATTTCTGAAGTGAAACACACAGCAGTGTTCTCATCCATTGATGACACTCTGCTTTAGAACAAGAAGCACGCTCTTGCTTTCAAGAGTCTCTAAGACAGCAGGAAACGTGAGTGTGCTGAGAACAAAAGAACGGTGTTTCCTACACATACGGACATTATATAGTCCAACTCTGCTTCTGAAACTGATACAAAGCAATGGTCCTCTAACATCCAATGCTTGTCTGTTAAGGTGAGAAACGTCTGAGCTTCTGGAACGATGTAGTTCGTTTGAGCTGAAAAGTGACTGCCCTTACCTGAAACGAAGTCTTGCTTGTAGGGAGACTCAGAGCCAGGGATTTAACTCCTTTTCTGAAGTGAAACACACAGCATAGTCCTTATCCATGGATCACACTTGCTTTAGAGCGAGAAGCAGGCTCTTGCCTTTAGAGTCTCTAATATAGCAGGAAATCTGAGTGTGCCCAGAACAAAAGAACGGTGTTTCCTACATATACGGACCATATGTAGTCCAAATCTGCCTCTGAAACTGATACAATGCACTGGTCCTCTAACATTCAAGGCTTGTCAGTTAAGATGAGAATCGTGTGATCTTTGTTAACGATGTAGTTCGTTTGAGCATAAAAGTGACTGCCCTTACCTGAAAGGAAGTCTTGCTTGTAGAAAGACTCAGAGCCTGGGATTTAACTCCATTTCTGAAGTGAAACACACAGCAGTGTTCTCATCCATTGATGACACTCTGCTTTAGAACAAGAAGCACGCTCTTGCTTTCAAGAGTCTCTAAGACAGCAGGAAACGTGAGTGTGCTGAGAACAAAAGAACGGTGTTTCCTACACATACGGACCATATCTAGTCCAACTCTGCTTCTGAAACTGATACAAAGCACTGACAAACTAACATCCAAAGATTGTCAGTTAAGATGGGAAACGTGTGAGCTTCATGAACGAAGTAGTTCGTTTGAGCAGAAAAGTGACTGCCCTTACCTGAATTGAAGTCTTGCTTGTAGGAAGACTCAGAGCCTGGGATTTAACTCCATTTCTGAAGTAAAACACACAGCAGTGTAATCATCCATTGATCACTCTCTGCTTTAGAACAAGAAGCACACTCTTGCTTTCTAGAGTCTCTAAGACAGCAGGAAACGTGATTTTGCTGAAAACAAAAGAACGGTGTTTCCTACATATACGGACATTATATAGTCCAACTCTGCTTCTGAAACTGATACAAAGCACTGGTCCTCTAACATCCAATGCTTGTCTGTTAAGGTGAGAAACGTGTGAGCTTCTGGAACGATGTAGTTCGTTTGAGCTGAAAAGTGACTGCCCTTACCTGAAACGAAGTCTTGCTTGGAGGAAGACTCAGAGCCTGGGATTTAACTCCATTTCTGAAGTGAAACACACAGCGTAGTTCTCATCCATGGATCACACTCTGCTTTAGAGCAAGAAGCACACTCTTGCTTTCTAGAGTCTCTAAGACAGCAGGAAAAGTGAGTGTGCCCAGAACAAAAGAACGGTGTTTCCTACACACACGGACTATATGTAGTCCAAAACTACTTCTGAAACTGATAAAATGCTCTTGTCTTCTAACATCCAATGCTTGTCAGTTAAGATGAGAAACGTGTGAGCTTCGTGAAAGTTGTAGATCTTTTGAGCTGAAAAGTGACTGCCCTTACTTGAATCGAAGTCTTGCTTGTAGGGAGACTCAGAGCCTGGGGTTTAACTCCTTTTCTGAAGTGAAACACACAGCATAGTTTTCATCCATGGATCACAATCTGCTTTAGAGCGAGAAGCACGCTCTTGCTTTCTAGAGTCTCTAACACAACAGGAAACGTGAGTGTGCTGAGAAAAAAAGAACGGTGTTTCCTACACATACGGACCATATCTACTCCAAATCTGCCTCTGAAACTCATACAATGCACTGGTCCTCTAACATTCAATGCTGGTCAGTTAAGATGAGAATCGTGTGATCTTCGTTAACGATGTAGTTTGTTTGAGCAGAAAAGTGACTGCCCTTACCTGAAATGAAGTCTTGCTTGTAGAAAGACTCAGAGCCTGGGATTTAACTCCATTTCTGAAGTGAAACACACAGCAGTGTTCTCATCCATTGATGACACTCTGCTTTAGAACAAGAAGCACGCTCTTGCTTTCAAGAGTCTCTAAGACAGCAGGAAACGTGAGTGTGCTGAGAACAAAAGAACGGTGTTTCCTACACATACGGACCATATCTAGTCCAACTCTGCTTCTTAAACTGATACAAAGCACTGGTCCTCTAACATCCAATGCTTGTCTGTTAAGATGAGAAATGTGTGAGCTCAGTGAATGATGTAATTCGTTTGAGCTGAAAAGTGACTGCCCTTACCTGAATTGAAGTCTTGATTGTAGGAAGACACAGAGAATGGGATTTAACTCCATTTCTGAAGGGAAACACACAGCATAGTTCTCATCCATGGATCACAATCTGCTTTAGAGCGAGAAGCACGCTCTTGCTTTCTAGAGTCTCTAACACAGCAGGAAACGTGAGTGTGCTGAGAACAAAAGAACGGTGTTTCCTACACATACGGACCATATCTAGTCCAACTCTGCGTCTGAATCTCATACAAAGCACTGGTCCTCTAACATCCAATACTTGTCAGTTAAGATGGGAAAGGTGTGAGCTTCATGATCGATGTAGTTAGTTTGAGCAGAAAAGTGACTGCCCTTACCTTAAACGAAGTCTTGCTTGTAGGAAGTCTCAGAGCCTGGGATTTAACTCCATTTCTGAAGTGAAACACACAGCAGTGTTCTCATCCATTGATGACACTCTGCTTTAGAACAAGAAGCACGCTCTTGCTTTCTAGAGTCTCTAAGACAGCAGGAAACGTGAGTGTGCTGAGAACAAAAGAACGGTGTTACCTACACATACGGACCATATCTAGTCCAACTCTGCTTCTGAAACTGATACAAAGCACTGACAAACTAACATCCAAAGATTGTCAGTTAAGATGGGAAACGTGTGAGCTTCATGAACGATGTAGTTCGTTTGAGCAGAAAAGTGACTGCCCTTACCTGATTTGAAGTCTTGCTTGTAGGAAGACTCAGAGCCTGGGATTTAACTCCATTTCTGAAGTAAAACACACAGCAGTGTAATCATCCATTGATCACACTCTGCTTTAGAACAAGAAGCACACTCTTGCTTTCTAGAGTCTCTAAGACAGCAGGAAACGTGATTTTGCTGAGAACAAAAGAACGGTGTTTCCTACACATACGGACATTATATAGTCCAACTCTGCTTCTGAAACTGATACAAAGCACTGGTCCTCTAACATCCAATGCTTGTCTGTTAAGGTGAGAAACGTCTGAGCTTCTGGAACGATGTAGTTCCTTTGAGCTGAAAAGTGACTGCCCTTACCTGAAACGAAATCTTGCTTGTAGGAAGACACAGAGCCTGGGATTTAACTCCATTTCTGAAGGCAAACACACAGCATAGTTCTCATCCATGGATCACACTCTGCTTTAGAGCGAGAAGCACGCTCTTGCTTTCTAGAGTCTCTAAGACAGCAGGAAAAGTGAGTGTGCCCAGAACAAAAGAACGGTGTTTCCTACACATAGGGACTATATGTAGTCCAAAACTTCTTCTGAAACAGATAGAATGCACTGGTCCTCTAACATCCAATGCTTGTCAGTTAAGATGAGAAACGTGTGTGCTTCGTGAAAGATGTAGTTCGTTTGAGCAGAAAAGTGACTGCCCTTACCTGAAACGAAGTCTTGCTTGTAGGGAGACTCAGAGCCAGGGATTTAACTCCTTTTCTGAAGTGAAACACACAGCATAGTCCTCATCCATGGATCACACTCTGCTTTAGAGCGAGAAGCACGCTCTTGCCTTTAGAGTCTCTAATATAGCAGGAAATCTGAGTGTGCCCAGAACAAAAGAACGGTGTTTCCTACATATACGGACCATATGTAGTCCAAATCTGCCTCTGAAACTGATACAATGCACTGGTCCTCTAACATTCAAGGCTTGTCAGTTAAGATGAGAATCGTGTGATCTTCGTTAACGATGTAGTTCGTTTGAGCATAAAAGTGACTGCCCTTACCTGAAATGAAGTCTTGCTTGTAGAAAGACTCAGAGCCTGGGATTTAACTCCATTTCTGAAGTGAAAAACACAGCAGTGTTCTCATCCATTGATGACACTCTGCTTTAGAACAAGAAGCACGCTCTTGCTTTCAAGAGTCTCTAAGACAGCAGGAAACCTGAGTGTGCTGAGAACAAAAGAACGGTGTTTCCTACACATACGGACCATATCTAGTCCAACTCTGATTCTGAAACTGATACAAAGCACTGACAAACTAACATCCCAAGATTGTCAGTTAAGATGGGAAACGTGTGAGCTTCATGAACGAAGTAGTTCGTTTGAGCAGAAAAGTGACTGCCCTTACCTGAATTGAAGTCTTGCTTGTAGGAAGACTCAGAGCCTGGGATTTAACTCCATTTCTGAAGTAAAACACACAGCAGTGTAATCATCCATTGATCACTCTCTGCTTTAGAACAAGAAGCACACTCTTGCTTTCTAGAGTCTCTAAGACAACAGGAAACGTGATTTTGCTGAAAACAAAACAACGGTGTTTCCTACACATACGGACATTATATAGTCCAACTCTGCTTCTGAAACTGATACAAAGCACTGGTCCTCTAACATCCAATGCTTGTCTGTTAAGGTGAGAAACGTGTGAGCTTCTGGAACAATGTAGTTCGTTTGAGATGAAAAGTGACTGCCCTTACCTGAAACGAAGTCTTGCTTGGAGGAAGACTCAGAGCCTGGGATTTAACTCCATTTCTGAAGTGAAACACACAGCGTAGTTTTCATCCATGGATCACACTCTGCTTTAGAGCAAGAAGCACACTCTTGCTTTCTAGAGTCTCTAAGACAGCAGGAAATGTGAGTGTGCCCAGAACAAAAGAACGGTGTTTCCTACACATACGGACTATATGTAGTCCAAAACTTCTTCTGAAACTGATAGAATGCACTGGTCTTCTAACATCCAATGCTTGTCAGTTAAGATGAGAAACGTGTGAGCTTCGTGAAAGTTGTAGTTCTTTTGAGCTGAAAAGTGACTGCCCTTACCTGAATCGAAGTCTTGCTTGTAGGGAGACTCAGAGCCTGGGGTTTAACTCCTTTTCTGAAGTGAAACACACAGCATAGTTTTCATCCATGGATCACAATCTGCTTTAGAGCGAGAAGCACGCTCTTGCTTTCTAGAGTCTCTAACACAACAGGAAACGTGAGTGTGCTGAGAACAAAAGAACGGTGTTTCCTACACATACAGACCATCTCTAGTCCAACTCTGCTTCTGAAACTGATACAAAGCAATGGTCCTCTAACATCCAATGCTTGTATGTTAAGGTGAGAAACGTGTGAGGTTCTGGAACGATGTAGTTCGTTTGAGCTGAAAAGTGACTGCCCTTACCTGAAACGAAGTCTTGCTTGGAGGAAGACTCAGAGCCTGGGATTTAACTCCATTTCTGAAGTGAAACACACACTGTAGTTCTCATCCATGGATCACACTCTGCTTTAGAGCAAGAAGCACACTCTTGCTTTCTAGAGTCTCTAAGACAGCAGGAAATCTGAGTGTGCCCAGAACAAAAGAACGGTATTTCCTACACATACGTACTATATGTAGTCCAAAACTTCTTCTGAAACTGATAGAATGCACTGGTCTTCTAACATCCAATGCTTGTCAGTTAAGATGAGAAACGTGTGAGCTTCGTGAAAGTTGTAGTTCGTTTGAGCAGAAAAGTGACTGCCCTTACCTGAAACGAAGTCTTGCTTGTAGGGAGACTCAGAGCCTGGGATTTAACTCCTTTTCTGAAGTTAAACACACAGCATAGTTTTCATCCATGGATCACACTCTGCTTTAGAACGAGAAGCACGCTCTTGCTTTCTAGAGTCTCTAAGACAGCAGGAAACGTGAGTGTGCTGAGAACAAAAGAACGGTGTTTCCTACACATACGGACCATATCTAGTCCAAATCTGCTTCTTAAACTGAAACAAAGCACTGGTCCACTAACATCCAATGCTTGTCTGTTAAGATGAGAAACGTGTGAACTTCATGAACGATGTTGTTCCTTTGAACAGAAAAGTGACTGCCCTTACCCGAAAAGAAGTCTTGCTTGTAGGAAGACACAGAGCCTGGGATTTATCTCCTTTTCTGATGTGAAACACACAGCATAGTTTTCATCCATGGATCACACTCTGCTTTAGAATAAGAAGCACGCTCTTGCTTAATAGAGTCTCTAAGAAAGCAGGAAACGTGAGTGTAATGAGAACAAAAGAACGGTGTTTCCTACACATACGGACCATATCTAGTCCAACTCTGCTTCTGAAACTGATACAAAGTACTGGTCCTCTAATATCCAATGCTTGTCTGTTAAGGTGAGAAACTTGTGAGCTTCGTGAACGATGTAGATCGTTTGAGCAGAAAAGTGACTGCCCTTACCTGAATTGAAGTCTTGCCTGTAGGAAGACTCAGAGCCTGGGATTTGACTCCATTTCTGAAGAAAAACACACACCAGTGTAATCATCCATTGATCACACTCTGCTTTAGAACAAGAAGCACGCTCTTGCTTTCTAGAGTCTCTAAGACAGCAGGAAACATGATTTTGCTGAGAACAAAAGAACGGTGTTTCCTACACATACAGACCATATCTAGTTCAACTCTGCTTCTGAAACTGATACAAAGCACTGGTACTCTAACATCCAATGCTTGTCAGTTAAGATGAGAAACGTGTGTGCTTCGTGAAAGATGAAATTCCTTTGAGCAGAAAAGTGACTGCCCTTACCTGAAATGAAGTCTTGCTTGTAGGGAGACTCAGAGCCTGGGATTTAACTCCATTTCTGAAGTGAAACACACAGCAGAGTTCTCATCCATTGATGACACTCTGCTTTAGAACAAGAAGCACGCTCTTGCTTTCTAGAGTCTCTAAGACAGCAGGAAACGTGAGTGTGCTGAGAACAAAAGAACGGTGTTTCCTACACATACGGACCATATCTAGTCCAACTCTGCTTCGGAAACTGATACAAAGCACTGACAAACTAACATGCAAAGATTGTCAGTTAAGATGGGAAACGTGTGAGCTTCATGAACGATGTAGTTCGTTTGAGCAGAAAAGTGACTGCCCTTACCTGAATTGAAGTCTTTTTGTAGGAAGACTCAGAGCCTGGGATTTAACTCCATTTCTGAAGTAAAACACACAGCAGTGTAATCATCCATTGATCACACTCTGATTTAGAACAAGAAGCACACTCTTGCTTTCTAGAGTCTCTAACACAGCAGGAAACGTGAGTGTGCTGAGAACAAAAGAACGGTGTTTCCTACACATACAGACCATCTCTAGTCCAACTCTGCTTCTGAAACTGATACAAAGCAATGGTCCTCTAACATCCAATGCTTGTATGTTAAGGTGAGAAACGTGTGAGGTTCTGGAACGATGTAGTTCGTTTGAGCTGAAAAGTGACTGCCCTTACCTGAAACGAAGTCTTGCTTGGAGGAAGACTCAGAGCCTGGGATTTAACTCCATTTCTGAAGTGAAACACACAGTGTAGTTCTCATCCATGGATCACACTCTGCTTTAGAGCAAGAAGCACACTCTTGCTTTCTAGAGTCTCTAAGACAGCAGGAAATCTGAGTGTGCCCAGAACAAAAGAACGGTATTTCCTACACATACGTACTATATGTAGTCCAAAACTTCTTCTGAAACGGATAGAATGCACTGGTCTTCTAACATCCAATGCTTGTCAGTTAAGATGAGAAACGTGTGAGCTTCGTGAAAGTTGTAGTTCGTTTGAGCAGAAAAGTGACTGCCCTTACCTGAAACGAAGTCTTGCTTGTAGGGAGACTCAGAGCCTGGGATTTAACTCCTTTTCTGAAGTTAAACACACAGCATAGTTTTCATCCATGGATCACACTCTGCTTTAGAACGAGAAGCACGCTCTTGCTTTCTAGAGTCTCTAAGACAGCAGGAAACGTGAGTGTGCTGAGAACAAAAGAACGGTGTTTCCTACACATACGGACCATATCTAGTCCAAATCTGCTTCTTAAACTGAAACAAAGCACTGGTCCACTAACATCCAATGCTTGTCTGTTAAGATGAGAAACGTGTGAACTTCATGAACGATGTTGTTCCTTTGAACAGAAAAGTGACTGCCCTTACCCGAAAAGAAGTCTTGCTTGTAGGAAGACACAGAGCCTGGGATTTATCTCCTTTTCTGATGTGAAACACACAGCATAGTTTTCATCCATGGATCACACTCTGCTTTAGAATAAGAAGCACGCTCTTGCTTAATAGAGTCTCTAAGAAAGCAGGAAACGTGAGTGTAATGAGAACAAAAGAACGGTGTTTCCTACACATACGGACCATATCTAGTCCAACTCTGCTTCTGAAACTGATACAAAGCACTGGTCCTCTAACATCCAATGCTTGTCAGTTAAGATGAGAAATGTGTGAGCTTTGTGAATGATGTAGTTCCTTTAAACTGAAAAGTGACTACCCTTACCTGAAACGAAGTCTTGCTTGTAGGAAGACACAGAGCCTGGGATTTAACTCCATTTCTGAAGGGAAACACACAGCATAGTATTCATCCATGGATCACACTGTGGTTAGAGCGAGAAGCACACTCTTGCTTTCTAGAGTCTCTAAGACAGCAGGAAATTTGAGTGTGCCCAGAACAATAGAACGGTGTTTCCTACACATATGGACCATATCCAGTCCAAATCTGCTTCTGAAACTGATATAAAGCATTGACCATCTAACATCCAATGCTTGTCAGTTAAGATGAGAAACGTGTGAGCTCTCTGAATGATGTAGTTCGTTTGAGCATAAAAGTGACTGTTCTTACCTGAAACGAAGTCTTGCTTGTAGGAAGACTCAGAGCCTGGGATTTAATTGCATTTCTAAAGGCAAACACACAGCATAGTTCTCATCCATGGATCACTCTCTGCTTTAGAGCGAGAATCACGCTCTTGCTCTCTAGAGTCTCTAAGACAGCAGGAAACGTGAGTGTGCTGAGAACAAAAGAACAGAGTTTCCTACACATTCGGACTATATCTAGTCCAAATCTGCTTCTGAAACTGTTACAAAGCACTGACCCTCTAACATCCAATGCTTGTTAGTTAAGATGGGAAACGTGTGAGCTTCATGAACGATGTAGTTGTTTGAGCAGAAAAGTGACTGCCCTTACCTGAATTGAAGTCTTGCTTGTAGGAAGACTCAGAGCCTGGGATTTAACTCCATTTCTGAAGGCAAACACACAGCATAGTACTCATCCATGGATCACACTCTGCTTTAGAGCGAGAAGCACGCGCTTGCTTTCTAGAGTCTCAAAGACAGCAGGAAATCTGAGTGTGCCCAGAAAAAAAAGAACGGTGTTTCCTACACATACGGACTATATGTAGTCCAAAACTTCTTCTGAAACAGATAGAAAACACTGGTCCTCTAACATCCAATGCTTGTCAGTTAAGATGAGAAACGTGTGTGCTTCGTGAAAGATGTAGTTCGTTTGAGCAGAAAAGTGACTGCCCTACCTGAAACGAAGTCTTGCTTGTAGGGAGACTCAGAGCCAGGGATTTAACTCCTTTTCTGAAGTGAAACACACAGCGTAGTTCTCATCTATGGATCACACTCTGCTTTAGAGCAAGAAGCATACTCTTGCTTTCTAGAGTCTCTAAGACAGCAGGAAACGCGATTTTGCTGAGAACAAAAGAACGGGGTTTCCTACACATATGGACATTATATAGTCCAACTCTGCTTCTGAAACTGATACAAAGCACTGGTCCTCTAACATCCAATGCTTGTCTGTTAAGATGAGAAACGTGTGAGCTTCGTGAACGATGTAGTTCGTTTGAGCTGAAATGTGACTGCCTTACCTGAAACGAAGTCTTGCCTGTAGGAAGACACAGAGCAAGGGATTTAACTCCATTTTTGAAGGGAAATACACAGCATAGTTCTCATCCATGGATCACACTCTGCTTTAGAGCGAGAAGCACGCTCTTGCTTTCTAAAATCTCTAAGACAGCAGGAAATCTGAGTGTGCCAAGAAAAAAAGAACGGTGTTTCCTACACATACGGACTATATGTAGTCCAAAACTTCTTCTGAAACTGATACAATGCACTGGTCCTCTAACATCCAATGCTTGTCAGTTAAGATGATAATTGTGTGATCTTCGTTAACGAATTAATTCGTTTGAGCAAAAAAGTGACTGCCCCTACCTGAAATGAAGTCTTGCTTGTAGGAAGACTCAGAGCCTGGGATTTAACTCCATTTCTGAAGTGAAACACACAGCAGTGTTCTCATCCATTGATGAACCTCTGCTTTAGAACAAGAAGCAAGCTCTTGCTTTCTAGAGTCTCTAAGACAGCAGGAAACGTGAGTGTGCTGAGAACAAAAGAACGGTGTTTCCTACACATACGGACCATATCTAGTCCAACTCTCCTTCTTAAACTGATACAAAGCACTGGTCCTCTAACATCCAATGCTTGTCTGTTAAGATGAGAAATGTGTGAACTCAGTGAACGATGTAGTTCGTTTGAGCTGAAAAGTGACTGCCCTTACCTGAAACGAAGTCTTGCTTGTAGGAAGACACAGAGCCTGGGATTTAACTCCATTTCTGAAGGGAAACACACAGCATATTTCTCATCCATGGATCACAATCTGCTTTAGAGCGAGAAGCACGATCTTGCTTTCTAGAGTCTCTAAGACAGCAGGAAACGTGAGTGTGCTGAGAAAAAAAGAACGGTGTTTCCTACACATACGGACCATATCTAGTCCAACTCTTCTTCTGAAACTGATAGAAAGCACTGGTCCTCTAACATCCAATGATTGTCTGTTAAGATGAGAAACGTGTGAGCTTTGTGAATGATGTAGTTCCTTTGAACTGAAAAGTGACTGCCCTTACCTGAAACGAAGTCTTGCTTGTAGGAAGACACAGAGCCTGGGATTTAACTCCATTTCTGAAGGGAAACACACAGCATAGTATTCATCCATGGATCACACTCTGGTTTGAGCGAGAGGCACACTCTTGCTTTCTAGAGTCTCTAAGACAGCAGGAAATCTGAGTGTGCCCAGAACAAAAGAACGGTGTTTCCTACATATACAAACCATAAGTAGTCCAAATCTGCTTCTGAAACTGATACAAAGCACTGACCCTCTAACATCCAATGCTTGTCAGTTAAGATGAGAAACGTGTGAGCTTCGTGAACGATGTAGTTCGTTTGAGCAGAAAAGTGACTGCCCTTACCTGAATCGAAGTCTTGCTTGTAGGAAGACTCAGAGCCTGGGATTTAACTCCATTTCTGAAGGCAAACACACAGCATAGTTCTCATCCATGGATCACACTCTGCTTTTGAACGAGAAGCACGCTCTTGCTATCTAGAGTCTCTAAGACAGCAGGAAACGTGAGTGTGCTGAGAACAAAAGAACGGTGTTTCCTACACATACAGACCATATCTAGTTCAACTCTGCTTCTGAAACTGATACAAAGCACTGGTCCTCTAACATCCAATGCTTCTTAGTTAAGATGAGAAACGTGTGAGCTTTGAGAATGATGTAGTTCCTTTGAACTGAAAAGTGACTGCCCTTACCTGAAACAAATTCTTGCTTGTAGTAAGACACAGAGCCTGGGATTGAACTCCATTTCTTAAGAGAAACACACAGCATAGTTCTCATCCACGGATCACACTCTGTTTTAGAGCGAGAAGCACGCTCTTGCTTTCTAGAGTCTCTAAGACTGCAGGAAACGTGATTTTGCTGAGAACAAAAGAACGGGGTTTCCTACACATACGGACATTATATAGTCCAACTCTGCTTCTGAAACTGATACAAAGCACTGGTCCTCTAACATCCAATGCTTGTCTGTTAAGATGAGAAACGTGTGAGCTTCGTGAACGATGTAGTTCGTTTGAGCTGAAATGTGACTGCCTTACCTGAAACGAAGTCTTGCCTGTAGGAAGACACAGAGCAAGAGATTTAACTCCATTTTTGAAGGGAAACACACAGCATAGTTCTCATCCATGGATCACACTCTGCTTTAGAGCGAGAAGCACGCTCTTGCTTTCTAAAATCTCTAAGACAGCAGGAAATCTGAGTGTGCCCAGAACAATAGAACTGTGGTTCCTACACATATGGACCATATCCAGTCCAAATCTGCTTCTGAAACTGATATAAAGCATTGACCCTCTAACATCCAATGCTTGTCAGTTAAGATGAGAAACTTGTGAGCTCTGTGAACGATGTAGTTCGTTTGAGCAGAAAAGTGACTGCCCTTACCTGAAACGAATTCTTGCTTGTAGGAAGACTCAGAGCCTGGGATTTAACTCCATTTCTGAAGGCAAACACACAGCATAGTTCTCATCCATGGATCACACTCTGCTTTTGAACAAGAAGCATGCTCTTGCTATCTAGAGTCTCTAAGACAGCAGGAAACGTGAGTGTGCTGAGAACAAAAGAATGGTGTTTCCTACACATAAGGACCATATCTAGTCCATCTCTTCTTCTGAAACTGATACAAAGCACTGGTCCTCTAACATCCAATGCTTGTCAGTTAAGATGGGAAACGTGTGAGCTTCATGAACGATGTAGTTCGTTTGAGCAAAAAAGTGTCTGCCCTTACCTTAAACGAAGTCTTGCTTGTACGAAGACTCAGAGCCTGGGATTTAACTCCATTTCTGAATTGAAACACACAGCAGTGTTCTCATCCATTGATCACACTCTGTTTTAGAACAAGAAGCATGCTCTTGCTTTTTAGAGTCTCTAAGACAGGAGGAAACGTGATTTTGCTGAGAACAAAAGAACGGAGTTTCCTACACATACGGACCATATCTAGTCCAACTCTGCTTCTTAAACTGATACAAAGCACTGGTCCTCTAACATCCAATGTTTGTCAGTTAAGATGAGAAACGTGTGAGCTTTGTGAATGATGTAGTTCCTTTGAACTGAAAAGTGACTGCCCTTACCTGAAACGAAGTCTTGCTTGTAGGAAGACACAGAGCCTGGGATTTAACTCCATTTCTGAAGGGAAACACACAGCATAGTATTCATCCATGGATCACACTCTGGTTTGAGCGAGAGGCACACTCTTGCTTTCTAGAGTCTCTAAGACAGCAGGAAATCTGAGTGTGCCCAGAACAAAAGAACGGTGTTTCCTCCATATACAAACCATAAGTAGTCCAAATCTGCTTCTGAAACTGATACAAAGCACTGACCCTCTAACATCCAATGCTTGTCAGTTAAGATGAGAAACGTGTGAGCTTCGTGAACGATGTAGTTCGTTTGAGCAGAAAAGTGACTGCCCTTACCTTAAACGAAGTCTTGCTTGTAGGAAGACTCAGAGCCTGGGATTTAACTCCATTTCTGAAGTGAAACACACAGCAGTGTAATCATCCATTGATCACTCTCTGCTTTAGAACAAGAAGCACGCTCTTGCTTTCTAGAGTCTCTAAGACAACAGGAAACGTGTGTGTGCTGAGAACAAAAGAACAGTGTTTCCTACACATACGGACCATATCTAGTTCAACTCTGCTTCTGAAACTGATACAATCACTGGTCCTCTAACATCCAATGCTTGTCAGTTAAGATGAGAAACGTGTGAGCTTTGTGAATGATGTAGTTCCTTTGAACTGAAAAGTGACTGCCCTTACCTGAAACGAAGTCTTGCTTGTAGTAAGACACAGAGCCTGGGATTTAACTCCATTTCTTAAGAGAAACACACAGCATAGTTCTCATCCACGGATCACACTCTGTTTTAGAGCAAGAAGCATACTCTTGCTTTCTAGAGTCTCTAAGACAGCAGGAAACGCGATTTTGCTGAGAACAAAAGAACGGGGTTTCCTACACATATGGACATTATATAGTCCAACTCTGCTTCTGAAACTGATACAAAGCACTGGTCCTCTAACATCCAATGCTTGTCTGTTAAGATGAGAAACGTGTGAGCTTCGTGAACGATGTAGTTCGTTTGAGCTGAAATGTGACTGCCTTACCTGAAACGAAGTCTTGCCTGTAGGAAGACACAGAGCAAGGGATTTAACTCCATTTTTGAAGGGAAATACACAGCATAGTTCTCATCCATGGATCACACTCTGCTTTAGAGCGAGAAGCACGCTCTTGCTTTCTAAAATCTCTAAGACAGCAGGAAATCTGAGTGTGCCAAGAAAAAAAGAACGGTGTTTCCTACACATACGGACTATATGTAGTCCAAAACTTCTTCTGAAACTGATACAATGCACTGGTCCTCTAACATCCAATGCTTGTCAGTTAAGATGATAATTGTGTGATCTTCGTTAACGAATTAATTCGTTTGAGCAAAAAAGTGACTGCCCCTACCTGAAATGAAGTCTTGCTTGTAGGAAGACTCAGAGCCTGGGATTTAACTCCATTTCTGAAGTGAAACACACAGCAGTGTTCTCATCCATTGATGAACCTCTGCTTTAGAACAAGAAGCAAGCTCTTGCTTTCTAGAGTCTCTAAGACAGCAGGAAACGTGAGTGTGCTGAGAACAAAAGAACGGTGTTTCCTACACATACGGACCATATCTAGTCCAACTCTCCTTCTTAAACTGATACAAAGCACTGGTCCTCTAACATCCAATGCTTGTCTGTTAAGATGAGAAATGTGTGAACTCAGTGAACGATGTAGTTCGTTTGAGCTGAAAAGTGACTGCCCTTACCTGAAACGAAGTCTTGCTTGTAGGAAGACACAGAGCCTGGGATTTAACTCCATTTCTGAAGGGAAACACACAGCATATTTCTCATCCATGGATCACAATCTGCTTTAGAGCGAGAAGCACGATCTTGCTTTCTAGAGTCTCTAAGACAGCAGGAAACGTGAGTGTGCTGAGAACAAAAGAACGGTGTTTCCTACACATACGGACCATATCTAGTCCAACTCTTCTTCTGAAACTGATAGAAAGCACTGGTCCTCTAACATCCAATGATTGTCTGTTAAGATGAGAAACGTGTGAGCTTTGTGAATGATGTAGTTCCTTTGAACTGAAAAGTGACTGCCCTTACCTGAAACGAAGTCATGCTTGTAGGAAGACACAGAGCCTGGGATTTAACTCCATTTCTGAAGGGAAACACACAGCATAGTATTCATCCATGGATCACACTCTGGTTTGAGCGAGAGGCACACTCTTGCTTTCTAGAGTCTCTAAGACAGCAGGAAATCTGAGTGTGCCCAGAACAAAA
Organism: Onychomys leucogaster; assembly: GCA_949786385.1. Classification (NCBI taxonomy): domain Eukaryota; kingdom Metazoa; phylum Chordata; class Mammalia; order Rodentia; family Cricetidae; genus Onychomys; species Onychomys leucogaster. The sequence continues at coordinate 3,319,242 of CATKUP010000035.1, forward strand.
GAACGGTGTTTCCTACATATACAAACCATAAGTAGTCCAAATCTGCTTCTGAAACTGATACAAAGCACTGACCCTCTAACATCCAATGCTTGTCAGTTAAGATGAGAAACGTGTGAGCTTCGTGAACGATGTAGTTCGTTTGAGCAGAAAAGTGACTGCCCTTACCTGAATCGAAGTCTTGCTTGTAGGAAGACTCAGAGCCTGGGATTTAACTCCATTTCTGAAGGCAAACACACAGCATAGTTCTCATCCATGGATCACACTCTGCTTTTGAACGAGAAGCACGCTCTTGCTATCTAGAGTCTCTAAGACAGCAGGAAACGTGAGTGTGCTGAGAACAAAAGAACGGTGTTTCCTACACATACAGACCATATCTAGTTCAACTCTGCTTCTGAAACTGATACAAAGCACTGGTCCTCTAACATCCAATGCTTCTTAGTTAAGATGAGAAACGTGTGAGCTTTGAGAATGATGTAGTTCCTTTGAACTGAAAAGTGACTGCCCTTACCTGAAACAAATTCTTGCTTGTAGTAAGACACAGAGCCTGGGATTGAACTCCATTTCTTAAGAGAAACACACAGCATAGTTCTCATCCACGGATCACACTCTGTTTTAGAGCGAGAAGCACGCTCTTGCTTTCTAGAGTCTCTAAGACTGCAGGAAACGTGATTTTGCTGAGAACAAAAGAACGGGGTTTCCTACACATACGGACATTATATAGTCCAACTCTGCTTCTGAAACTGATACAAAGCACTGGTCCTCTAACATCCAATGCTTGTCTGTTAAGATGAGAAACGTGTGAGCTTCGTGAACGATGTAGTTCGTTTGAGCTGAAATGTGACTGCCTTACCTGAAACGAAGTCTTGCCTGTAGGAAGACACAGAGCAAGAGATTTAACTCCATTTTTGAAGGGAAACACACAGCATAGTTCTCATCCATGGATCACACTCTGCTTTAGAGCGAGAAGCACGCTCTTGCTTTCTAAAATCTCTAAGACAGCAGGAAATCTGAGTGTGCCCAGAACAATAGAACTGTGGTTCCTACACATATGGACCATATCCAGTCCAAATCTGCTTCTGAAACTGATATAAAGCATTGACCCTCTAACATCCAATGCTTGTCAGTTAAGATGAGAAACTTGTGAGCTCTGTGAACGATGTAGTTCGTTTGAGCAGAAAAGTGACTGCCCTTACCTGAAACGAATTCTTGCTTGTAGGAAGACTCAGAGCCTGGGATTTAACTCCATTTCTGAAGGCAAACACACAGCATAGTTCTCATCCATGGATCACACTCTGCTTTTGAACAAGAAGCATGCTCTTGCTATCTAGAGTCTCTAAGACAGCAGGAAACGTGAGTGTGCTGAGAACAAAAGAATGGTGTTTCCTACACATAAGGACCATATCTAGTCCATCTCTTCTTCTGAAACTGATACAAAGCACTGGTCCTCTAACATCCAATGCTTGTCAGTTAAGATGGGAAACGTGTGAGCTTCATGAACGATGTAGTTCGTTTGAGCAAAAAAGTGTCTGCCCTTACCTTAAACGAAGTCTTGCTTGTACGAAGACTCAGAGCCTGGGATTTAACTCCATTTCTGAATTGAAACACACAGCAGTGTTCTCATCCATTGATCACACTCTGTTTTAGAACAAGAAGCATGCTCTTGCTTTTTAGAGTCTCTAAGACAGGAGGAAACGTGATTTTGCTGAGAACAAAAGAACGGAGTTTCCTACACATACGGACCATATCTAGTCCAACTCTGCTTCTTAAACTGATACAAAGCACTGGTCCTCTAACATCCAATGTTTGTCAGTTAAGATGAGAAACGTGTGAGCTTTGTGAATGATGTAGTTCCTTTGAACTGAAAAGTGACTGCCCTTACCTGAAACGAAGTCTTGCTTGTAGGAAGACACAGAGCCTGGGATTTAACTCCATTTCTGAAGGGAAACACACAGCATAGTATTCATCCATGGATCACACTCTGGTTTGAGCGAGAGGCACACTCTTGCTTTCTAGAGTCTCTAAGACAGCAGGAAATCTGAGTGTGCCCAGAACAAAAGAACGGTGTTTCCTCCATATACAAACCATAAGTAGTCCAAATCTGCTTCTGAAACTGATACAAAGCACTGACCCTCTAACATCCAATGCTTGTCAGTTAAGATGAGAAACGTGTGAGCTTCGTGAACGATGTAGTTCGTTTGAGCAGAAAAGTGACTGCCCTTACCTTAAACGAAGTCTTGCTTGTAGGAAGACTCAGAGCCTGGGATTTAACTCCATTTCTGAAGTGAAACACACAGCAGTGTAATCATCCATTGATCACTCTCTGCTTTAGAACAAGAAGCACGCTCTTGCTTTCTAGAGTCTCTAAGACAACAGGAAACGTGTGTGTGCTGAGAACAAAAGAACAGTGTTTCCTACACATACGGACCATATCTAGTTCAACTCTGCTTCTGAAACTGATACAATCACTGGTCCTCTAACATCCAATGCTTGTCAGTTAAGATGAGAAACGTGTGAGCTTTGTGAATGATGTAGTTCCTTTGAACTGAAAAGTGACTGCCCTTACCTGAAACGAAGTCTTGCTTGTAGTAAGACACAGAGCCTGGGATTTAACTCCATTTCTTAAGAGAAACACACAGCATAGTTCTCATCCACGGATCACACTCTGTTTTAGAGCAAGAAGCACGCTCTTGCTTTCTAGAGTCTCTAAGACTGCAGGAAACGTGATTTTGCTGAGAACAAAAGAACGGGGTTTCCTACACATACGGACATTATATAGTCCAACTCTGCTTCTGAAACTGATACAAAGCACTGGTCCTCTAACATCCCATTCTTGTCTGTTAAGATGAGAAACGTGTGAGCTTCGTGAACGATGTTGTTCGTTTGAGGTGAAATGTGACTGCCTTACCTGAAACGAAGTCTTGCCTGTAGGAAGACACAGAGCAAGGGATTTAACTCCATATTTGAAGGGAAACACACAGCATAGTTCTAATCCATGGATCACACTCTGCTTTAGAGCGAGAAGCACGCTCTTGCTTTCTAAAATCTCTAAGACAGCAGGAAATCTGAGTGTGCCCAGAACAAAAGAACGGTGTTTCCTACACATACGGACTATATGTAGTCCAAAACTTCTTCTGAAACTGATACAATGCACTGGTCCTCTAACATCCAATGCTTGTCAGTTAAGATGATAATTGTGTGATCTTCGTTAACGAATTAGTTCGTTTGAGCAAAAAAGTGACTGTCCTTACCTGAAATGAAGTCTTGCTTGTAGGAAGACTCAGAGCCTGGGATTTAACTCCATTTCTGAAGTGAAACACACAGCAGTGTTCTCATCCATTGATGAACCTCTGCTTTAGAACAAGAAGCACGCTCTTGCTTTCTAGAGTCTCTAAGACAGCAGGAAACGTGAGTGTGCTGAGAACAAAAGAACGGTGTTTCCTACACATACGGACCATATCTAGTCCAACTCTGCTTCTGAAACTGATACAAAGCACTGGTCCTCTAACATCCAATGCTTGTCTGTTAAGATGAGAAATGTGTGAGCTCAGTGAACGATGTAGTTCCTTTCAGCTGAAAAGTGACTGCCCTTACCTGAAACGAAGTCTTGCTTGTAGGAAGACACAGAGATTGGGATTTAAGTCCATTTCTGAAGGGAAACACACAGCATGGTTCTCATCCATGGATCACAATCTGCTTTAGAGCGAGAAGCACGCTCTTTTTTTCTAGAGTCTCTAACACAGCAGGAAACGTGAGTGTGCTGAGAAAATAAGAATGGTGTTTCCTACACATACGGACCATATCTAGTCCAACTCATCTTCTGAAACTGATAGAAAGCACTGGTCCTCTAACATCCAATGCTTGTCAGTTAAGATGAGAAACGTGTGAGCTTCGTGAACGATGTAGTTCGTTTGAGCTGAAAAGTGACTGCCCTTACCTGAATCGAAGTCTTGCTTGTAGGAAGACAGAGAGCAAGGGATTTAACTCCATTTTTGAAGGGAAACACACAGCATAGTTCTCATCCATGGATCACACTCTGCTCTAGAGTGAGAAGCACGCTCTTGCTTTCTAAAATCTCTAAGACAGCAGGAAATCTGCGTGTGCCCAGGACAATAGAACGGTGTTTCCTACACATACGGACCATATCTAGTCCAACTCATCTTCTGAAACTGATACAAAGCACTGGTCCTCTAACATCCAATGCTTGTCAGTTAAGATGGGAAACGTGTGAGCTTCATGAACGATGTAGTTCGTTTGAGCAAAAAAGTGACTGCCCTTACCTTAAACGAAGTCTTGCTTGTAGGAAGACACAGAGCCTGGGATTTAACTCCATTTCTGAAGGGAAACACACAGCATAGTATTCATCCATGGATCACACTCTGGTTTGAGCGAGAGGCACACTCTTGCTTTCTAGAGTCTCTAAGACAGCAGGAAATCTGAGTGTGCCCAGAACAAAAGAACGGTGTTTCCTACATTTACAAACCATAAGTAGTCCAAATCTGCTTCTGAAACTGATACAAAGCACTGACCCTCTAACATCCAATGCTTGTCAGTTAAGATGAGAAACGTGTGAGCTTCGTGAACGATGTAGTTCGTTTGAGCTGAAAAGTGACTGCCCTTACCTGAAACGCAGTCTTGCTTATAGGAAGACTCAGAGCCTGGGATTTAACTCCATTTCTGAAGGGAAACACACAGCATAGTTCTCATCCATTCATCACACTCTGCTTTAGAGCGAGAAGCACGCTCTTGCTTTCTAAAGTCTCTAAGACAGCAGGAAACGTGAGTGTGCTGAGAACAAAAGAACCGTGGTTCCTACACATACGGACCATAATTAGTCCAACTCTGCTTCTGAAACTGATACGAAGCACTGGTCCTCTAACATCCAATGTTTGTCAGTTAAGATGAGAAACGTGTGAGCTGTGTGAATGATGTAGTTCGTTTGAGCTGAAAAGTGACTGCCCTTACCTGAAACGAAGTCTTGCTTGTAGGAAGACACAGAGCCTGGGATTTAACTCCTTTTCTGAAGGGAAACACACAGCATAGTATTCATCCATGGATCACACTCTGGTTAGAGCGAGAAGCACACTCTTGCTTTCTAGAGTCTCTAAGACAGCAGGAAATCTGAGTGTGCCCAGGACAATAGAACGGTGTTTCTTACACATATGGACCATATCCAGTCCAAATCTGCTTCTGAAACTGATACAAAGCACTGGTCCTCTAACATCCAATGTTTGTCAGTTAAGATGAGATATGTGTGAGCTTTGTGAATGATGTTGTTCCTTTGAAATGAAAAGTGACTGCCCTTACCTGTAACGAAGACTTGCTTGTAATAAGACAGAGAGCCTGGGATTGAACTCCATTTCTTAAGAGAAACACACAGCATAGTTCTCATCCATGGATCACACTCTGTTTTAGAGCGAGAAGCACGCTCTTGCTTTTAGAGTCTCTAATATAGCAGGAAATCTGAGTGTGCCCAGAACAAAAGAACGGTGTTGCCTACATATACAGACCATATGTAGTCCAAATCTGGTTCTGAAACTGATACAATGCACTGGTCCTCTAATATCCAATGCTTGTCAGTTAGATGATAATTGTGTGATCTTCGTTAACGAATTAGTTCGTTTGAGCAAAAAAGTGACTGCCCTTACCTGAAATGAAGTCTTGCTTGTAGTCAGACTCAGAGCCTGGGATTTAACTCCATTTCTGAATTGAAACACACAGCAGTGTTCTCATCCATTGATCACACTCTGTTTTAGAACAAGAAGCACGCTCTTGCTTTTTAGAGTCTCTAAGACAGGAGGAAACGTGATTTTGCTGAGAACAAAAGAACGGAGTTTCCTACACATACGGACCATATCTAGTCCAACTCTGCTTCTTAAACTGATACAAAGCACTGGTCCTCTAACATCCAATGTTTGTCAGTTAAGATGAGAAACGTGTGAGCTTTGTGAATGATGTAGTTCCTTTGAACTGAAAAGTTACTGCCCTTACCTGATTTGAAGTCTTGCTTGTAGGAAGACACAGAGCCTGGGATTTAACTCCATTTCTGAAGGGAAACACACAGCATAGTATTCATCCATGGATCACACTCTGGTTTGAGCGAGAGGCACACTCTTGCTTTCTAGAGTCTCTAAGACAGCAGGAAATCTGAGTGTGCCCAGAACAAAAGAACGGTGTTTCCTCCATATACAAACCATAAGTAGTCCAAATCTGCTTCTGAAACTGATACAAAGCACTGACCCTCTAACATCCAATGCTTGTCAGTTAAGATGAGAAACGTGTGAGCTTCGTGAACGATGTAGTTCGTTTGAGCAGAAAAGTGACTGCCCTTACCTGAATAGAAGTCTTGCTTGTAGGAAGACTCAGAGCCTGGGATTTAACTCCATTTCTGAAGTGAAACACACAGCAGTGTAATCATCCATTGATCACTCTCTGCTTTAGAACAAGAAGCACGCTCTTGCTTTCTAGAGTCTCTAAGACAGCAGGAAACGTGTGTGTGCTGAGAACAAAAGAACGGTGTTTCCTACACATACGGACCATATCTAGTTCAACTCTGCTTCTGAAACTGATACAAAGCACTGGTCCTCTAACATCCAATGCTTGTCAGTTAAGATGAGAAACGTGTGAGCTTCGTGAAAGTTGTAGTTCGTTTGAGCAGAAAAGTGACTGCCCTTACCTGAAACGAAGTCTTGCTTGTAGGGAGACTCAGAGCCTGGGATTTAACTCCTTTTCTGAAGTTAAACACACAGCATAGTTTTCATCCATGGATCACACTCTGCTTTAGAACGAGAAGCACGCTCTTGCTTTCTAGAGTCTCTAAGACAGCAGGAAACGTGAGTGTGCTGAGAACAAAAGAACGGTGTTTCCTACACATACGGACCATATCTAGTCCAAATCTGCTTCTTAAACTGAAACAAAGCACTGGTCCACTAACATCCAATGCTTGTCTCTTAAGATGAGAAACGTGTGAGCTTTGTGAATGATATAGTTCCTTTGAACAGAAAAGAGACTGCCCTTACCCGAAAAGAAGTCTTGCTTGTAGGAAGACACAGAGCCTGGGATTTAACTCCATTTCTGAAGGCAAACACACAGCATAGTTCTCATCCATGGATCACACTCTGCTTTAGAGCGAGAAGCACGCTCTTGCTTTCTAGAGTCTCTAAGACAGCAGGAAACGTGAGTGTGCTGAGAACAAAAGAACGGAGTTTCCTACACATACGGACCATATCTAGTCCAACTCTGCTTCTGAAACTGATACAAAGCAATGGTCCTCTAACATCCAATGCTTGTCTGTTAATATGAGAAACGTGTGAACTTCATGAACGATGTTGTTCCTTTGAACAGAAAAGTGACTGCCCTTACCCGAAAAGAAGTCTTGCTTGTAGGAAGACACAGAGCCTGGGATTTATCTCCTTTTCTGATGTGAAACACACAGCATAGTTTTCATCCATGGATCACACTCTGCTTTAGAATAAGAAGCACGCTCTTGCTTAATAGAGTCTCTAAGAAAGCAGGAAACGTGAGTGTAATGAGAACAAAAGAACGGAGTTTCCTACACATACGGACCATATCTAGTCCAACTCTGCTTCTGAAACTGATACAAAGCACTGGTCCTCTAACATCCAATGCTTGTCAGTTAAGATGAGAAATGTGTGAGCTTTGTGAATGATGTAGTTCCTTTAAACTGAAAAGTGACTACCCTTACCTGAAACGAAGTCTTGCTTGTAGGAAGACACAGAGCCTGGGATTTAACTCCATTTCTGAAGGGAAACACACAGCATAGTATTCATCCATGGATCACACTGTGGTTAGAGCGAGAAGCACACTCTTGCTTTCTAGAGTCTCTAAGACAGCAGGAAATTTGAGTGTGCCCAGAACAATAGAACGGTGTTTCCTACACATATGGACCATATCCAGTCCAAATCTGCTTCTGAAACTGATATAAAGCATTGACCATCTAACATCCAATGCTTGTCAGTTAAGATGAGAAACGTGTGAGCTCTGTGAATGATGTAGTTCGTTTGAGCATAAAAGTGACTGTTCTTACCTGAAACGAAGTCTTGCTTGTAGGAAGACTCAGAGCCTGGGATTTAATTGCATTTCTAAAGGCAAACACACAGCATAGTTCTCATCCATGGATCACTCTCTGCTTTAGAGCGAGAATCACGCTCTTGCTCTCTAGAGTCTCTAAGACAGCAGGAAACGTGAGTGTGCTGAGAACAAAAGAACAGAGTTTCCTACACATTCGGACTATATCTAGTCCAAATCTGCTTCTGAAACTGTTACAAAGCACTGACCCTCTAACATCCAATGCTTGTTAGTTAAGATGGGAAACGTGTGAGCTTCATGAACGATGTAGTTGTTTGAGCAGAAAAGTGACTGCCCTTACCTGAATTGAAGTCTTGCTTGTAGGAAGACTCAGAGCCTGGGATTTAACTCCATTTCTGAAGGCAAACACACAGCATAGTACTCATCCATGGATCACACTCTGCTTTAGAGCGAGAAGCACGCGCTTGCTTTCTAGAGTCTCTAAGACAGCAATAAACGTGAGTGTGCTGAGAACAAAAGAACGGTGTTTCCTACACATACAGACCATATATAGTCCAACTCTGCTTCTTAAACTGATACAAAGCACTGGTCCACTAACATCCAATGCTTGTCAGTTAAGATGAGATATGTGTGAGCTTCTGGAACGATGTAGATCGTTTGAGCAGAAAAGTGATTGCTCTTACCTGAAACGAAGTCTTGCTTGTAGGAAGACTCAGAGCCTGGGATTTAAGTCCATTTCTGAAGTGAAACACACAGCGTAGTTCTCATCTATGGATCACACTCTGCTTTAGAGCAAGAAGCATACTCTTGCTTTCTAGAGTCTCAAAGACAGCAGGAAATCTGAGTGTGCCCAGAAAAAAAAGAACGGTGTTTCCTACACATACGGACTATATGTAGTCCAAAACTTCTTCTGAAACAGATAGAATACACTGGTCCTCTAACATCCAATGCTTGTCAGTTAAGATGAGAAACGTGTGTGCTTCGTGAAAGATGTAGTTCGTTTGAGCAGAAAAGTGACTGCCCTACCTGAAACGAAGTCTTGCTTGTAGGGAGACTCAGAGCCAGGGATTTAACTCCTTTTCTGAAGTGAAACACACAGCGTAGTTCTCATCTATGGATCACACTCTGCTTTAGAGCAAGAAGCATACTCTTGCTTTCTAGAGTCTCTAAGACAGCAGGAAACGCGATTTTGCTGAGAACAAAAGAACGGGGTTTCCTACACATATGGACATTATATAGTCCAACTCTGCTTCTGAAACTGATACAAAGCACTGGTCCTCTAACATCCAATGGTTGTCTGTTAAGATGAGAAACGTGTGAGCTTCGTGAACGATGTAGTTCGTTTGAGCTGAAATGTGACTGCCTTACCTGAAACGAAGTCTTGCCTGTAGGAAGACACAGAGCAAGGGATTTAACTCCATTTTTGAAGGGAAATACACAGCATAGTTCTCATCCATGGATCACACTCTGCTTTAGAGCGAGAAGCACGCTCTTGCTTTCTAAAATCTCTAAGACAGCAGGAAATCTGAGTGTGCCAAGAAAAAAAGAACGGTGTTTCCTAAACATACGGACTATATGTAGTCCAAAACTTCTTCTGAAACTGATACAATGCACTGGTCCTCTAACATCCAATGCTTGTCAGTTAAGATGATAATTGTGTGATCTTCGTTAACGAATTAATTCGTTTGAGCAAAAAAGTGACTGCCCCTACCTGAAATGAAGTCTTGCTTGTAGGAAGACTCAGAGCCTGGGATTTAACTCCATTTCTGAAGTGAAACACACAGCAGTGTTCTCATCCATTGATGAACCTCTGCTTTAGAACAAGAAGCAAGCTCTTGCTTTCTAGAGTCTCTAAGACAGCAGGAAACGTGAGTGTGCTGAGAACAAAAGAACGGTGTTTCCTACACATACGGACCATATCTAGTCCAACTCTCCTTCTTAAACTGATACAAAGCACTGGTCCTCTAACATCCAATGCTTGTCTGTTAAGATGAGAAATGTGTGAACTCAGTGAACGATGTAGTTCGTTTGAGCTGAAAAGTGACTGCCCTTACCTGAAACGAAGTCTTGCTTGTAGGAAGACACAGAGCCTGGGATTTAACTCCATTTCTGAAGGGAAACACACAGCATATTTCTCATCCATGGATCACAATCTGCTTTAGAGCGAGAAGCACGATCTTGCTTTCTAGAGTCTCTAAGACAGCAGGAAACGTGAGTGTGCTGAGAACAAAAGAACGGTGTTTCCTACACATACGGACCATATCTAGTCCAACTCTTCTTCTGAAACTGATAGAAAGCACTGGTCCTCTAACATCCAATGATTGTCTGTTAAGATGAGAAACGTGTGAGCTTTGTGAATGATGTAGTTCCTTTGAACTGAAAAGTGACTGCCCTTACCTGAAACGAAGTCTTGCTTGTAGGAAGACACAGAGCCTGGGATTTAACTCCATTTCTGAAGGGAAACACACAGCATAGTATTCATCCATGGATCACACTCTGGTTTGAGCGAGAGGCACACTCTTGCTTTCTAGAGTCTCTAAGACAGCAGGAAATCTGAGTGTGCCCAGAACAAAAGAACGGTGTTTCCTACATATACAAACCATAAGTAGTCCAAATCTGCTTCTGAAACTGATACAAAGCACTGACCCTCTAACATCCAATGCTTGTCAGTTAAGATGAGAAACGTGTGAGCTTCGTGAACGATGTAGTTCGTTTGAGCAGAAAAGTGACTGCCCTTACCTGAATCGAAGTCTTGCTTGTAGGAAGACTCAGAGCCTGGGATTTAACTCCATTTCTGAAGGCAAACACACAGCATAGTTCTCATCCATGGATCACACTCTGCTTTTGAACGAGAAGCACGCTCTTGCTATCTAGAGTCTCTAAGACAGCAGGAAACGTGTGTGTGCTGAGAACAAAAGAACGGTGTTTCCTACACATACGGACCATATCTAGTTCAACTCTGCTTCTGAAACTGATACAAAGCACTGGTCCTCTAACATCCAATGCTTCTTAGTTAAGATGAGAAACGTGTGAGCTTTGAGAATGATGTAGTTCCTTTGAACTGAAAAGTGACTGCCCTTACCTGAAACAAATTCTTGCTTGTAGTAAGACACAGAGCCTGGGATTGAACTCCATTTCTTAAGAGAAACACACAGCATAGTTCTCATCCACGGATCACACTCTGTTTTAGAGCGAGAAGCACGCTCTTGCTTTCTAGAGTCTCTAAGACTGCAGGAAACGTGATTTTGCTGAGAACAAAAGAACGGGGTTTCCTACACATACGGACATTATATAGTCCAACTCTGCTTCTGAAACTGATACAAAGCACTGGTCCTCTAACATCCAATGCTTGTCTGTTAAGATGAGAAACGTGTGAGCTTCGTGAACGATTTAGTTCGTTTGAGCTGAAATGTGACTGCCTTACCTGAAACGAAGTCTTGCCTGTAGGAAGACACAGAGCAAGAGATTTAACTCCATTTTTGAAGGGAAACACACAGCATAGTTCTCATCCATGGATCACACTCTGCTTTAGAGCGAGAAGCACGCTCTTGCTTTCGAAAATCTCTAAGACAGCAGGAAATCTGAGTGTGCCCAGAACAATAGAACGGTGGTTCCTACACGTATGGACCATATCCAGTCCAAATCTGCTTCTGAAACTGATAGAAAGCACTGGTCCTCTAACATCCAATGATTGTCTGTTAAGATGAGAAACTTGTGAGCTCTGTGAACGATGTAGTTCGTTTGAGCAGAAAAGTGACTGCCCTTACCTGAAACGAATTCTTGCTTGTAGGAAGACTCAGAGCCTGGGATTTAACTCCATTTCTGAAGGCAAACACACAGCATAGTTCTCATCCATGGATCACACTCTGCTTTTGAACAAGAAGCATGCTCTTGCTATCTAGAGTCTCTAAGACAGCAGGAAACGTGAGTGTGCTGAGAACAAAAGAATGGTGTTTCCTACACATAAGGACCATATCTAGTCCATCTCTTCTTCTGAAACTGATACAAAGCACTGGTCCTCTAACATCCAATGCTTGTCAGTTAAGATGGGAAACGTGTGAGCTTCATGAACGATGTAGTTCGTTTGAGCAAAAAAGTGTCTGCCCTTACCTTAAACGAAGTCTTGCTTGTACGAAGACTCAGAGCCTGGGATTTAACTCCATTTCTGAATTGAAACACACAGCAGTGTTCTCATCCATTGATCACACTCTGTTTTAGAACAAGAAGCATGCTCTTGCTTTTTAGAGTCTCTAAGACAGGAGGAAACGTGATTTTGCTGAGAACAAAAGAACGGAGTTTCCTACACATACGGACCATATCTAGTCCAACTCTGCTTCTTAAACTGATACAAAGCACTGGTCCTCTAACATCCAATGTTTGTCAGTTAAGATGAGAAACGTGTGAGCTTTGTGAATGATGTAGTTCCTTTGAACTGAAAAGTGACTGCCCTTACCTGAAACGAAGTCTTGCTTGTAGGAAGACACAGAGCCTGGGATTTAACTCCATTTCTGAAGGGAAACACACAGCATAGTATTCATCCATGGATCACACTCTGGTTTGAGCGAGAGGCACACTCTTGCTTTCTAGAGTCTCTAAGACAGCAGGAAATCTGAGTGTGCCCAGAACAAAAGAACGGTGTTTCCTCCATATACAAACCATAAGTAGTCCAAATCTGCTTCTGAAACTGATACAAAGCACTGACCCTCTAACATCCAATGCTTGTCAGTTAAGATGAGAAACGTGTGAGCTTCGTGAACGATGTAGTTCGTTTGAGCAGAAAAGTGACTGCCCTTACCTGAAACGAAGTCTTGCCTGTAGGAAGACACAGAGCAAGGGATTTAACTCCATTTTTGAAGGGAAACACACAGCATAGTTCTCATCCATGGATCACACTCTGCTTTAGAGCGAGAAGCACGCTCTTGCTTTCTAAATTCTCTAAGACAGCAGGAAATCTGAGTGTGCCCAGAACAAAAGAACGGTGTTTCCTACACATACGGACTATATGTAGTCCAAAACTTCTTCTGAAACTGATACAATGCACTGGTCCTCTAACATCCAATGCTTGTCAGTTAAGATGATAATTGTGTGATCTTCGTTAACGAATTAGTTCGTTTGAGCAAAAAAGTGACTGTCCTTACCTGAAATGAAGTCTTGCTTGTAGGAAGACTCAGAGCCTGGGATTTAACTCCATTTCTGAAGTGAAACACACAGCAGTGTTCTCATCCATTGATGAACCTCTGCTTTAGAACAAGAAGCACGCTCTTGCTTTCTAGAGTCTCTAAGACAGCAGGAAACGTGAGTGTGCTGAGAACAAAAGAACGGTGTTTCCTACACATACGGACCATATCTAGTCCAACTCTGCTTCTGAAACTGATACAAAGCACTGGTCCTCTAACATCCAATGCTTGTCTGTTAAGATGAGAAATGTGTGAGCTCAGTGAACGATGTAGTTCCTTTCAGCTGAAAAGTGACTGCCCTTACCTGAAACGAAGTCTTGCTTGTAGGAAGACACAGAGATTGGGATTTAAGTCCATTTCTGAAGGGAAACACACAGCATGGTTCTCATCCATGGATCACAAACTGCTTTAGAGCGAGAAGCACGCTCTTTTTTTCTAGAGTCTCTAACACAGCAGGAAACGTGAGTGTGCTGAGAAAATAAGAATGGTGTTTCCTACACATACGGACCATATCTAGTCCAACTCATCTTCTGAAACTGATAGAAAGCACTGGTCCTCTAACATCCAATGCTTGTCAGTTAAGATGAGAAACGTGTGAGCTTCGTGAACGATGTAGTTCGTTTGAGCTGAAAAGTGACTGCCCTTACCTGAATCGAAGTCTTGCTTGTAGGAAGACAGAGAGCAAGGGATTTAACTCCATTTTTGAAGGGAAACACACAGCATAGTTCTCATCCATGGATCACACTCTGCTCTAGAGTGAGAAGCACGCTCTTGCTTTCTAAAATCTCTAAGACAGCAGGAAATCTGCGTGTGCCCAGAACAATAGAACGGAGTTTCCTACACATACGGACCATATCTAGTCCAACTCATCTTCTGAAACTGATACAAAGCACTGGTCCTCTAACATCCAATGCTTGTCAGTTAAGATGGGAAACGTGTGAGCTTCATGAACGATGTAGTTCGTTTGAGCAAAAAAGTGACTGCCCTTACCTTAAACGAAGTCTTGCTTGTAGGAAGACACAGAGCCTGGGATTTAACTCCATTTCTGAAGGGAAACACACAGCATAGTATTCATCCATGGATCACACTCTGGTTTGAGCGAGAGGCACACTCTTGCTTTCTAGAGTCTCTAAGACAGCAGGAAATCTGAGTGTGCCCAGAACAAAAGAACGGTGTTTCCTCCATATACAAACCATAAGTAGTCCAAATCTGCTTCTGAAACTGATACAAAGCACTGACCCTCTAACATCCAATGCTTGTCAGTTAAGATGAGAAACGTGTGAGCTTCGTGAACGATGTAGTTCGTTTGAGCAGAAAAGTGACTGCCCTTACCTTAAACGAAGTCTTGCTTGTAGGAAGACTCAGAGCCTGGGATTTAACTCCATTTCTGAAGTGAAACACACAGCAGTGTAATCATCCATTGATCACTCTCTGCTTTAGAACAAGAAGCACGCTCTTGCTTTCTAGAGTCTCTAAGACAACAGGAAACGTGTGTGTGCTGAGAACAAAAGAACAGTGTTTCCTACACATACGGACCATATCTAGTTCAACTCTGCTTCTGAAACTGATACAAAGAACTGGTCCTCTAACATCCAATGCTTGTCAGTTAAGATGAGAAACGTGTGAGCTTTGTGAATGATGTAGTTCCTTTGAACTGAAAAGTGACTGCCCTTACCTGAAACGAAGTCTTGCTTGTAGTAAGACACAGAGCCTGGGATTTAACTCCATTTCTTAAGAGAAACACACAGCATAGTTCTCATCCACGGATCACACTCTGTTTTAGAGCAAGAAGCACGCTCTTGCTTTCTAGAGTCTCTAAGACTGCAGGAAACGTGATTTTGCTGAGAACAAAAGAACGGGGTTTCCTACACATACGGACATTATATAGTCCAACTCTGCTTCTGAAACTGATACAAAGCACTGGTCCTCTAACTTCCCATTCTTGTCTGTTAAGATGAGAAACGTGTGAGCTTCGTGAACGATGTTGTTCATTTGAGGTGAAATGTGACTGCCTTACCTGAAACGAAGTCTTGCCTGTAGGAAGACACAGAGCAAGGGATTTAACTCCATTTATGAAGGGAAACACACAGCATAGTTCTCATCCATGGATCACACTCTGCTTTAGAGCGAGAAGCACGCTCTTGCTTTCTAAAATCTCTAAGACAGCAGGAAATCTGAGTGTGCCCAGAACAAAAGAACGGTGTTTCCTACACATACGGACTATATGTAGTCCAAAACTTCTTCTGAAACTGATACAATGCACTGGTCCTCTAACATCCAATGCTTGTCAGTTAAGATGATAATTGTGTGATCTTCGTTAACGAATTAGTTCGTTTGAGCAAAAAAGTGACTGTCCTTACCTGAAATGAAGTCTTGCTTGTAGGAAGACTCAGAGCCTGGGATTTAACTCCATTTCTGAAGTGAAACACACAGCAGTGTTCTCATCCATTGATGAACCTCTGCTTTAGAACAAGAAGCACGCTCTTGCTTTCTAGAGTCTCTAAGACAGCAGGAAACGTGAGTGTGCTGAGAACAAAAGAACGGTGTTTCCTACACATACGGACCATATCTAGTCCAACTCTGCTTCTGAAACTGATACAAAGCACTGGTCCTCTAACATCCAATGCTTGTCTGTTAAGATGAGAAATGTGTGAGCTCAGTGAACGATGTAGTTCCTTTCAGCTGAAAAGTGACTGCCCTTACCTGAAACGAAGTCTTGCTTGTAGGAAGACACAGAGATTGGGATTTAAGTCCATTTCTGAAGGGAAACACACAGCATGGTTCTCATCCATGGATCACAATCTGCTTTAGAGCGAGAAGCACGATCTTGCTTTCTAGAGTCTCTAAGACAGCAGGAAACGTGAGTGTGCTGAGAACAAAAGAACGGTGTTTCCTACACATACGGACCATATCTAGTCCAACTCTTCTTCTGAAACTGATAGAAAGCACTGGTCCTCTAACATCCAATGATTGTCTGTTAAGATGAGAAACGTGTGAGCTTTGTGAATGATGTAGTTCCTTTGAACTGAAAAGTGACTGCCCTTACCTGAAACGAAGTCTTGCTTGTAGGAAGACACAGAGCCTGGGATTTAACTCCATTTCTGAAGGGAAACACACAGCATAGTATTCATCCATGGATCACACTCTGGTTTGAGCGAGAGGCACACTCTTGCTTTCTAGAGTCTCTAAGACAGCAGGAAATCTGAGTGTGCCCAGAACAAAAGAACGGTGTTTCCTACATATACAAACCATAAGTAGTCCAAATCTGCTTCTGAAACTGATACAAAGCACTGACCCTCTAACATCCAATGCTTGTCAGTTAAGATGAGAAACGTGTGAGCTTCGTGAACGATGTAGTTCGTTTGAGCAGAAAAGTGACTGCCCTTACCTGAATCGAAGTCTTGCTTGTAGGAAGACTCAGAGCCTGGGATTTAACTCCATTTCTGAAGGCAAACACACAGCATAGTTCTCATCCATGGATCACACTCTGCTTTTGAACGAGAAGCACGCTCTTGCTATCTAGAGTCTCTAAGACAGCAGGAAACGTGTGTGTGCTGAGAACAAAAGAACGGTGTTTCCTACACATACGGACCATATCTAGTTCAACTCTGCTTCTGAAACTGATACAAAGCACTGGTCCTCTAACATCCAATGCTTCTTAGTTAAGATGAGAAACGTGTGAGCTTTGAGAATGATGTAGTTCCTTTGAACTGAAAAGTGACTGCCCTTACCTGAAACAAATTCTTGCTTGTAGTAAGACACAGAGCCTGGGATTGAACTCCATTTCTTAAGAGAAACACACAGCATAGTTCTCATCCACGGATCACACTCTGTTTTAGAGCGAGAAGCACGCTCTTGCTTTCTAGAGTCTCTAAGACAGCAGGAAACGTGAGTGTGCTGAGAACAAAAGAACGGTGTTTCCTACACATACGGACCATATCTAGTCCAACTCTGCTTCTGAAACTGATACAAAGCACTGGTCCTCTAACATCCAATGCTTGTCTGTTAAGATGAGAAATGTGTGAGCTCAGTGAACGATGTAGTTCCTTTCAGCTGAAAAGTGACTGCCCTTACCTGAAACGAAGTCTTGCTTGTAGGAAGACACAGAGATTGGGATTTAAGTCCATTTCTGAAGGGAAACACACAGCATGGTTCTCATCCATGGATCACAATCTGCTTTAGAGCGAGAAGCACGCTCTTTTTTTCTAGAGTCTCTAACACAGCAGGAAACGTGAGTGTGCTGAGAAAATAAGAATGGTGTTTCCTACACATACGGACCATATCTAGTCCAACTCATCTTCTGAAACTGATAGAAAGCACTGGTCCTCTAACATCCAATGCTTGTCAGTTAAGATGAGAAACGTGTGAGCTTCGTGAACGATGTAGTTCGTTTGAGCTGAAAAGTGACTGCCCTTACCTGAATCGAAGTCTTGCTTGTAGGAAGACAGAGAGCAAGGGATTTAACTCCATTTTTGAAGGGAAACACACAGCATAGTTCTCATCCATGGATCACACTCTGCTCTAGAGTGAGAAGCACGCTCTTGCTTTCTAAAATCTCTAAGACAGCAGGAAATCTGCGTGTGCCCAGAACAATAGAACGGTGTTTCCTACACATACGGACCATATCTAGTCCAACTCATCTTCTGAAACTGATACAAAGCACTGGTCCTCTAACATCCAATGCTTGTCAGTTAAGATGGGAAACGTGTGAGCTTCATGAACGATGTAGTTCGTTTGAGCAAAAAAGTGACTGCCCTTACCTTAAACGAAGTCTTGCTTGTAGGAAGACACAGAGCCTGGGATTTAACTCCATTTCTGAAGGGAAACACACAGCATAGTATTCATCCATGGATCACACTCTGGTTTGAGCGAGAGGCACACTCTTGCTTTCTAGAGTCTCTAAGACAGCAGGAAATCTGAGTGTGCCCAGAACAAAAGAACGGTGTTTCCTACATTTACAAACCATAAGTAGTCCAAATCTGCTTCTGAAACTGATACAAAGCACTGACCCTCTAACATCCAATGCTTGTCAGTTAAGATGAGAAACGTGTGAGCTTCGTGAACGATGTAGTTCGTTTGAGCAGAAAAGTGACTGCCCTTACCTGAATAGAAGTCTTGCTTGTAGGAAGACTCAGAGCCTGGGATTTAACTCCATTTCTTAAGAGAAACACACAGCATAGTTCTCATCCACGGATCACACTCTGTTTTAGAGCGAGAAGCACGCTCTTGCTTTCTAGAGTCTCTAAGACTGCAGGAAACGTGATTTTGCTGAGAACAAAAGAACGGGGTTTCCTACACATACGGACATTATATAGTCCAACTCTGCATCTGAAACTGATACAAAGCACTGGTCCTCTAACATCCAATGCTTGTCTGTTAAGATGAGAAACGTGTGAGTTCGTGAACGATGTAGTTCGTTTGGGCTGAAATGTGACTGCCTTACCTGAAACGAAGTCTTGCCTGTAGGAAGACACAGAGCAAGGGATTTAACTCCATTTTTGAATGGAAACACACAGCATAGTTCTCATCCATGGATCACACTCTTCTTTAGAGCGAGAAGCACGCTCTTGCTTTCTAAAATCTCTAAGACAGCAGGAAATCTGAGTGTGCCCAGAACAAAAGAACAGTGTTTCCTACACATACGGACTATATGTAGTCCAAAACTTCTTCTGAAACTGATACAATGCACTGGTCCTCTAACATCCAATGCTTGTCAGTTAAGATGATAATTGTGTGATCTTCGTTAATGAATTAATTCGTTTGAGCAAAAAAGTGACTGCCCCTACCTGAAATGAAGTCTTGCTTGTAGGAAGACTCAGAGCCTGGGATTTAACTCCATTTCTGAAGTGAAACACACAGCAGTGTTCTCATCCATTGATGAACCTCTGCTTTAGAACAAGAAGCAAGCTCTTGCTTTCTAGAGTCTCTAAGACAGCAGGAAACGTGAGTGTGCTGAGAACAAAAGAACGGTGTTTCCTACACATACGGACCATATCTAGTCCAACTCTGCTTCTTAAACTGATACAAAGCACTGGTCCTCTAACATCCAATGCTTGTCTGTTAAGATGAGAAATGTGTGAACTCAGTGAACGATGTAGTTCGTTTGAGCTGAAAAGTGACTGCCCTTACCTGAAACGAAGTCTTGCTTGTAGGAAGACACAGAGATTGGGATTTAACTCCATTTCTGAAGGGAAACACACAGCATAGTTCTCATCCATGGATCACAATCTGCTTTAGAGCGAGAAGCACGATCTTGCTTTCTAGAGTCTCTAAGACAGCAGGAAACGTGAGTGTGCTGAGAACAAAAGAACGGTGTTTCCTACACATACGGACCATATCTAGTCCAACTCTTCTTCTGAAACTGATAGAAAGCACTGGTCCTCTAACATCCAATGATTGTCTGTTAAGATGAGAAACTTGTGAGCTCTGTGAACGATGTAGTTCGTTTGAGCAGAAAAGTGACTGCCCTTACCTGAAACGAATTCTTGCTTGTAGGAAGACTCAGAGCCTGGGATTTAACTCCATTTCTGAAGGCAAACACACAGCATAGTTCTCATCCATGGATCACACTCTGCTTTTGAACAAGAAGCATGCTCTTGCTATCTAGAGTCTCTAAGACAGCAGGAAACGTGAGTGTGCTGAGAACAAAAGAATGGTGTTTCCTACACATAAGGACCATATCTAGTCCATCTCTTCTTCTGAAACTGATACAAAGCACTGGTCCTCTAACATCCAATGCTTGTCAGTTAAGATGGGAAACGTGTGAGCTTCATGAACGATGTAGTTCGTTTGAGCAAAAAAGTGACTGCCCTTACCTTAAACGAAGTCTTGCTTGTACGAAGACTCAGAGCCTGGGATTTAACTCCATTTCTGAATTGAAACACACAGCAGTGTTCTCATCCATTGATCACACTCTGTTTTAGAACAAGAAGCACGCTCTTGCTTTCTAGAGTCTCTAAGACAGGAGGAAACGTGATTTTGCTGAGAACAAAAGAACGGAGTTTCCTACACATACGGACCATATCTAGTCCAACTCTGCTTCTTAAACTGATACAAAGCACTGGTCCTCTAACATCCAATGTTTGTCAGTTAAGATGAGAAACGTGTGAGCTTTGTGAATGATGTAGTTCCTTTGAACTGAAAAGTGACTGCCCTTACCTGAAACGAAGTCTTGCTTGTAGGAAGACACAGAGCCTGGGATTTAACTCCATTTCTGAAGGGAAACACACAGCATAGTGTTCATCCATGGATCACACTCTGGTTTGAGCGAGAGGCACACTCTTGCTTTCTAGAGTCTCTAAGACAGCCGGAAATCTGAGTGTGCCCAGAACAAAAGAACGGTGTTTCCTCCATATACAAACCATAAGTAGTCCAAATCTGCTTCTGAAACTGATACAAAGCACTGACCCTCTAAGATCCAATGCTTGTCAGTTAAGATGAGAAACGTGTGAGCTTCGTGAACGATGTAGTTCCTTTGAGCAGAGAAGTGACTGCCCTTACCTGAATCGAAGTCTTGCTTGTAGGAAGACTCAGAGCCTGGGATTTAACTCCATTTCTGAAGTGAAACACACAGCAGTGTAATCATCCATTGATCACTCTCTGCTTTAGAACAAGAAGCATGCTCTTGCTTTCTAGAGTCTCTAAGACAACAGGAAACGTGTGTGTGCTGAGAACAAAAGAACAGTGTTTCCTACACATACGGACCATATCTACTTCAACTCTGCTTCTGAAACTGATACAAAGCACTGGTCCTCTAACATCCAATGCTTGTCAGTTAAGATGAGAAACGTGTGAGCTTCGTGAACGATGTAGTTCGTTTGAGCTGAAATGTGACTGCCTTACCTGAAACGAAGTCTTGCCTGTAGGAAGACACAGAGCAAGGGATTTAACTCCATTTTTGAAGGGAAACACACAGCATAGTTCTCATCCATGGATCACACTCTGCTTTAGAGCGAGAAGCACGCTCTTGCTTTCTAAAATCTCTAAGACAGCAGGAAATCTGAGTGTGCCCAGAACAAAAGAACGGTGTTTCCTACACATACGGACTATATGTAGTCCAAAACTTCTTCTGAAACTGATACAATGCACTGGTCCTCTAACATCCAATGCTTGTCAGTTAAGATGATAATTGTGTGATCTTCGTTAACGAATTAGTTCGTTTGAGCAAAAAAGTGACTGCCCTTACCTGAAAGGAAGTCTTGCTTGTAGGAAGACTCAGAGCCTGGGATTTAACTCCATTTCTGAAGTGAAACACACAGCAGTGTTCTCATCCATTGATGAACCTCTGCTTTAGAACAAGAAGCACGCTCTTGCTTTCTAGAGTCTCTAAGACAGCAGGAAACGTGAGTGTGCTGAGAACAAAAGAACGGTGTTTCCTACACATATGGACCATATCTAGTCCAACTCTGCTTCTTAAACTGATACAAAGCACTGGTCCTCTAACATCCAATGCTTGTCTGTTAAGATGAGAAATGTGTGAGCTCAGTGAACGATGTAGTTCGTTTCAGCTGAAAAGTGACTGCCCTTACCTGAAACGAAGTCTTGCTTGTAGGAAGACACAGAGATTGGGATTTAACTCCATTTCTGAAGGGAAACACACAGCATAGTTCTCATCCATGGATCACAATCTGCTTTAGACCGAGAAGCACGCTCTTTTTTTCTACAGTCTCTAACACAGCAGGAAACGTGAGTGTGCTGAGAAAATAAGATGGTGTTTCCTACACATACGGACCATATCTAGTCCAACTCATCTTCTGAAACTGATAGAAAGCACTGGTCCTCTATCATCCAATGCTTGTCAGTTAAGATGAGAAACGTGTGAGCTTCGTGAACGATGTAGTTCGTTTGAGCTGAAAAGTGACTGCCCTTACCTGAATCGAAGTCTTGCTTGTAGGAAGACAGAGAGCAAGGGATTTAACTCCATATTTGAAGGGAAACACACAGCATAGTTCTAATCCATGGATCACACTCTGCTTTAGAGCGAGAAGCACGCTCTTGCTTTCTAAAATCTCTAAGACAGCAGGAAATCTGAGTGTGCCCAGAACAATAGAACGGTGTTTCCTACACATATGGACCATATCCAGTACAAATCTGCTTCTGAAACTGATGTAAAGCATTGACCCTCTAACATCCAATGCTTGTCAGTTAAGATGAGAAACTTGTGAGCTCTGTGAACGATGTAGTTCGTTTGAGCAGAAATGTGACTGCCCTTACCTGAAACGAATTCTTGCTTGTAGGAAGACTCAGAGCCTGGGATTTAACTCCATTTCTGAAGGCAAACACACAGCATAGTTCTCATCCATGGATCACACTCTGCTTTTGAACGAGAAGCACGCTCTTGCTATCTAGAGTCTCTAAGACAGCAGGAAACGTGAGTGTGCTGAGAACAAAAGAATGGTGTTTCCTACACATAAGGACCATATCTAGTCCATCTCTTCTTCTGAAACTGATACAAAGCACTGGTCCTCTAACATCCAATGCTTGTCAGTTAAGATGGGAACCGTGTGAGCTTCATGAACGATGTAGTTCGTTTGAGCAAAAAAGTGACTGCCCTTACCTTAAACAAAGTCTTGCTTGTAGGAAGACTCAGAGCCTGGGATTTAACTCCATTTCTGAATTGAAACACACAGCAGTGTTCTCATCCATTGATCACACTCTGTTTTAGAACAAGAAGCACGCTCTTGCTTTTTAGAGTCTCTAAGACAGGAGGAAACGTGATTTTGCTGAGAACAAAAGAACGGAGTTTCCTACACATACGGACCATATCTAGTCCAACTCTGCTTCTTAAACTGATACAAAGCACTGGTCCTCTAACATCCAATGTTTGTCAATTAAGATGAGAAACGTGTGAGCTTTGTGAATGATGTAGTTCCTTTGAACTGAAAAGTGACTGCCCTTACCTGAAATGAAGTCTTGCTTGTAGGAAGACACAGAGCCTGGGATTTAACTCCATTTCTGAAGGGAAACACACAGCATAGTATTCATCCATGGATCACACTCTGGTTTGAGCGAGAGGCACACTCTTGCTTTCTAGAGTCTCTAAGACAGCAGGAAATCTGAGTGTGCCCAGAACAAAAGAACGGTGTTTCCTACATATACAAACCATAAGTAGTCCAAATCTGCTTCTGAAACTGATACAAAGCACTGACCCTCTAACATCCAATGCTTGTCAGTTAAGATGAGAAACGTGTGAGCTTCGTGAACGATGTAGTTCGTTTGAGCAGAAAAGTGACTGCCCTTACCTGAATCGAAGTCTTGCTTGTAGGAAGACTCAGAGCCTGGGATTTAACTCCATTTCTGAAGGCAAACACACAGCATAGTTCTCATCCATGGATCACACTCTGCTTTTGAACGAGAAGCACGCTCTTGCTATCTAGAGTCTCTAAGACAGCAGGAAACGTGAGTGTGCTGAGAACAAAAGAACGGTGTTTCCTACACATACAGACCATATCTAGTTCAACTCTGCTTCTGAAACTGATACAAAGCACTGGTCCTCTAACATCCAATGCTTCTTAGTTAAGATGAGAAACGTGTGAGCTTTGAGAATGATGTAGTTCCTTTGAACTGAAAAGTGACTGCCCTTACCTGAAACAAATTCTTGCTTGTAGTAAGACACAGAGCCTGGGATTGAACTCCATTTCTTAAGAGAAACACACAGCATAGTTCTCATCCACGGATCACACTCTGTTTTAGAGCGAGAAGCACGCTCTTGCTTTCTAGAGTCTCTAAGACTGCAGGAAACGTGATTTTGCTGAGAACAAAAGAACGGGGTTTCCTACACATACGGACATTATATAGTCCAACTCTGCTTCTGAAACTGATACAAAGCACTGGTCCTCTAACATCCAATGCTTGTCTGTTAAGATGAGAAACGTGTGAGCTTCGTGAACGATGTAGTTCGTTTGAGCTGAAATGTGACTGCCTTACCTGAAACGAAGTCTTGCCTGTAGGAAGACACAGAGCAAGAGATTTAACTCCATTTTTGAAGGGAAACACACAGCATAGTTCTCATCCATGGATCACACTCTGCTTTAGAGCGAGAAGCACGCTCTTGCTTTCTAAAATCTCTAAGACAGCAGGAAATCTGAGTGTGCCCAGAACAATAGAACTGTGGTTCCTACACATATGGACCATATCCAGTCCAAATCTGCTTCTGAAACTGATATAAAGCATTGACCCTCTAACATCCAATGCTTGTCAGTTAAGATGAGAAACTTGTGAGCTCTGTGAACGATGTAGTTCGTTTGAGCAGAAAAGTGACTGCCCTTACCTGAAACGAATTCTTGCTTGTAGGAAGACTCAGAGCCTGGGATTTAACTCCATTTCTGAAGGCAAACACACAGCATAGTTCTCATCCATGGATCACACTCTGCTTTTGAACAAGAAGCATGCTCTTGCTATCTAGAGTCTCTAAGACAGCAGGAAACGTGAGTGTGCTGAGAACAAAAGAATGGTGTTTCCTACACATAAGGACCATATCTAGTCCATCTCTTCTTCTGAAACTGATACAAAGCACTGGTCCTCTAACATCCAATGCTTGTCAGTTAAGATGGGAAACGTGTGAGCTTCATGAACGATGTAGTTCGTTTGAGCAAAAAAGTGTCTGCCCTTACCTTAAACGAAGTCTTGCTTGTACGAAGACTCAGAGCCTGGGATTTAACTCCATTTCTGAATTGAAACACACAGCAGTGTTCTCATCCATTGATCACACTCTGTTTTAGAACAAGAAGCATGCTCTTGCTTTTTAGAGTCTCTAAGACAGGAGGAAACGTGATTTTGCTGAGAACAAAAGAACGGAGTTTCCTACACATACGGACCATATCTAGTCCAACTCTGCTTCTTAAACTGATACAAAGCACTGGTCCTCTAACATCCAATGTTTGTCAGTTAAGATGAGAAACGTGTGAGCTTTGTGAATGATGTAGTTCCTTTGAACTGAAAAGTGACTGCCCTTACCTGAAACGAAGTCTTGCTTGTAGGAAGACACAGAGCCTGGGATTTAACTCCATTTCTGAAGGGAAACACACAGCATAGTATTCATCCATGGATCACACTCTGGTTTGAGCGAGAGGCACACTCTTGCTTTCTAGAGTCTCTAAGACAGCAGGAAATCTGAGTGTGCCCAGAACAAAAGAACGGTGTTTCCTCCATATACAAACCATAAGTAGTCCAAATCTGCTTCTGAAACTGATACAAAGCACTGACCCTCTAACATCCAATGCTTGTCAGTTAAGATGAGAAACGTGTGAGCTTCGTGAACGATGTAGTTCGTTTGAGCAGAAAAGTGACTGCCCTTACCTTAAACGAAGTCTTGCTTGTAGGAAGACTCAGAGCCTGGGATTTAACTCCATTTCTGAAGTGAAACACACAGCAGTGTAATCATCCATTGATCACTCTCTGCTTTAGAACAAGAAGCACGCTCTTGCTTTCTAGAGTCTCTAAGACAACAGGAAACGTGTGTGTGCTGAGAACAAAAGAACAGTGCTTCCTACACATACGGACCATATCTAGTTCAACTCTGCTTCTGAAACTGATACAATCACTGGTCCTCTAACATCCAATGCTTGTCAGTTAAGATGAGAAACGTGTGAGCTTTGTGAATGATGTAGTTCCTTTGAACTGAAAAGTGACTGCCCTTACCTGAAACGAAGTCTTGCTTGTAGTAAGACACAGAGCCTGGGATTTAACTCCATTTCTTAAGAGAAACACACAGCATAGTTCTCATCCACGGATCACACTCTGTTTTAGAGCAAGAAGCACGCTCTTGCTTTCTAGAGTCTCTAAGACTGCAGGAAACGTGATTTTGCTGAGAACAAAAGAACGGGGTTTCCTACACATACGGACATTATATAGTCCAACTCTGCTTCTGAAACTGATACAAAGCACTGGTCCTCTAACATCCCATTCTTGTCTGTTAAGATGAGAAACGTGTGAGCTTCGTGAACGATGTTGTTCGTTTGAGGTGAAATGTGACTGCCTTACCTGAAACGAAGTCTTGCCTGTAGGAAGACACAGAGCAAGGGATTTAACTCCATATTTGAAGGGAAACACACAGCATAGTTCTAATCCATGGATCACACTCTGCTTTAGAGCGAGAAGCACGCTCTTGCTTTCTAAAATCTCTAAGACAGCAGGAAATCTGAGTGTGCCCAGAACAAAAGAACGGTGTTTCCTACACATACGGACTATATGTAGTCCAAAACTTCTTCTGAAACTGATACAATGCACTGGTCCTCTAACATCCAATGCTTGTCAGTTAAGATGATAATTGTGTGATCTTCGTTAACGAATTAGTTCGTTTGAGCAAAAAAGTGACTGTCCTTACCTGAAATGAAGTCTTGCTTGTAGGAAGACTCAGAGCCTGGGATTTAACTCCATTTCTGAAGTGAAACACACAGCAGTGTTCTCATCCATTGATGAACCTCTGCTTTAGAACAAGAAGCACGCTCTTGCTTTCTAGAGTCTCTAAGACAGCAGGAAACGTGAGTGTGCTGAGAACAAAAGAACGGTGTTTCCTACACATACGGACCATATCTAGTCCAACTCTGCTTCTGAAACTGATACAAAGCACTGGTCCTCTAACATCCAATGCTTGTCTGTTAAGATGAGAAATGTGTGAGCTCAGTGAACGATGTAGTTCCTTTCAGCTGAAAAGTGACTGCCCTTACCTGAAACGAAGTCTTGCTTGTAGGAAGACACAGAGATTGGGATTTAAGTCCATTTCTGAAGGGAAACACACAGCATGGTTCTCATCCATGGATCACAATCTGCTTTAGAGCGAGAAGCACGCTCTTTTTTTCTAGAGTCTCTAACACAGCAGGAAACGTGAGTGTGCTGAGAAAATAAGAATGGTGTTTCCTACACATACGGACCATATCTAGTCCAACTCATCTTCTGAAACTGATAGAAAGCACTGGTCCTCTAACATCCAATGCTTGTCAGTTAAGATGAGAAACGTGTGAGCTTCGTGAACGATGTAGTTCGTTTGAGCTGAAAAGTGACTGCCCTTACCTGAATCGAAGTCTTGCTTGTAGGAAGACAGAGAGCAAGGGATTTAACTCCATTTTTGAAGGGAAACACACAGCATAGTTCTCATCCATGGATCACACTCTGCTCTAGAGTGAGAAGCACGCTCTTGCTTTCTAAAATCTCTAAGACAGCAGGAAATCTGCGTGTGCCCAGGACAATAGAACGGTGTTTCCTACACATACGGACCATATCTAGTCCAACTCATCTTCTGAAACTGATACAAAGCACTGGTCCTCTAACATCCAATGCTTGTCAGTTAAGATGGGAAACGTGTGAGCTTCATGAACGATGTAGTTCGTTTGAGCAAAAAAGTGACTGCCCTTACCTTAAACGAAGTCTTGCTTGTAGGAAGACACAGAGCCTGGGATTTAACTCCATTTCTGAAGGGAAACACACAGCATAGTATTCATCCATGGATCACACTCTGGTTTGAGCGAGAGGCACACTCTTGCTTTCTAGAGTCTCTAAGACAGCAGGAAATCTGAGTGTGCCCAGAACAAAAGAACGGTGTTTCCTACATTTACAAACCATAAGTAGTCCAAATCTGCTTCTGAAACTGATACAAAGCACTGACCCTCTAACATCCAATGCTTGTCAGTTAAGATGAGAAACGTGTGAGCTTCGTGAACGATGTAGTTCGTTTGAGCTGAAAAGTGACTGCCCTTACCTGAAACGCAGTCTTGCTTATAGGAAGACTCAGAGCCTGGGATTTAACTCCATTTCTGAAGGGAAACACACAGCATAGTTCTCATCCATTCATCACACTCTGCTTTAGAGTGAGAAGCACGCTCTTGCTTTCTAAAGTCTCTAAGACAGCAGGAAACGTGAGTGTGCTGAGAACAAAAGAACCGTGGTTCCTACACATACGGACCATAATTAGTCCAACTCTGCTTCTGAAACTGATACGAAGCACTGGTCCTCTAACATCCAATGTTTGTCAGTTAAGATGAGAAACGTGTGAGCTGTGTGAATGATGTAGTTCGTTTGAGCTGAAAAGTGACTGCCCTTACCTGAAACGAAGTCTTGCTTGTAGGAAGACACAGAGCCTGGGATTTAACTCCTTTTCTGAAGGGAAACACACAGCATAGTATTCATCCATGGATCACACTCTGGTTAGAGCGAGAAGCACACTCTTGCTTTCTAGAGTCTCTAAGACAGCAGGAAATCTGAGTGTGCCCAGGACAATAGAACGGTGTTTCTTACACATATGGACCATATCCAGTCCAAATCTGCTTCTGAAACTGATACAAAGCACTGGTCCTCTAACATCCAATGTTTGTCAGTTAAGATGAGATATGTGTGAGCTTTGTGAATGATGTTGTTCCTTTGAAATGAAAAGTGACTGCCCTTACCTGTAACGAAGACTTGCTTGTAATAAGACAGAGAGCCTGGGATTGAACTCCATTTCTTAAGAGAAACACACAGCATAGTTCTCATCCATGGATCACACTCTGTTTTAGAGCGAGAAGCACGCTCTTGCTTTTAGAGTCTCTAATATAGCAGGAAATCTGAGTGTGCCCAGAACAAAAGAACGGTGTTGCCTACATATACAGACCATATGTAGTCCAAATCTGGTTCTGAAACTGATACAATGCACTGGTCCTCTAATATCCAATGCTTGTCAGTTAGATGATAATTGTGTGATCTTCGTTAACGAATTAGTTCGTTTGAGCAAAAAAGTGACTGCCCTTACCTGAAATGAAGTCTTGCTTGTAGTCAGACTCAGAGCCTGGGATTTAACTCCATTTCTGAATTGAAACACACAGCAGTGTTCTCATCCATTGATCACACTCTGTTTTAGAACAAGAAGCACGCTCTTGCTTTTTAGAGTCTCTAAGACAGGAGGAAACGTGATTTTGCTGAGAACAAAAGAACGGAGTTTCCTACACATACGGACCATATCTAGTCCAACTCTGCTTCTTAAACTGATACAAAGCACTGGTCCTCTAACATCCAATGTTTGTCAGTTAAGATGAGAAACGTGTGAGCTTTGTGAATGATGTAGTTCCTTTGAACTGAAAAGTTACTGCCCTTACCTGATTTGAAGTCTTGCTTGTAGGAAGACACAGAGCCTGGGATTTAACACCATTTCTGAAGGGAAACACACAGCATAGTATTCATCCATGGATCACACTCTGGTTTGAGCGAGAGGCACACTCTTGCTTTCTAGAGTCTCTAAGACAGCAGGAAATCTGAGTGTGCCCAGAACAAAAGAACGGTGTTTCCTCCATATACAAACCATAAGTAGTCCAAATCTGCTTCTGAAACTGATACAAAGCACTGACCCTCTAACATCCAATGCTTGTCAGTTAAGATGAGAAACGTGTGAGCTTCGTGAACGATGTAGTTCGTTTGAGCAGAAAAGTGACTGCCCTTACCTGAATAGAAGTCTTGCTTGTAGGAAGACTCAGAGCCTGGGATTTAACTCCATTTCTGAAGTGAAACACACAGCAGTGTAATCATCCATTGATCACTCTCTGCTTTAGAACAAGAAGCACGCTCTTGCTTTCTAGAGTCTCTAAGACAGCAGGAAACGTGTGTGTGCTGAGAACAAAAGAACGGTGTTTCCTACACATACGGACCATATCTAGTTCAACTCTGCTTCTGAAACTGATACAAAGCACTGGTCCTCTAACATCCAATGCTTGTCAGTTAAGATGAGAAACGTGTGAGCTTCGTGAAAGTTGTAGTTCGTTTGAGCAGAAAAGTGACTGCCCTTACCTGAAACGAAGTCTTGCTTGTAGGGAGACTGAGAGCCTGGGATTTAACTCCTTTTCTGAAGTTAAACACACAGCATAGTTTTCATCCATGGATCACACTCTGCTTTAGAACGAGAAGCACGCTCTTGCTTTCTAGAGTCTCTAAGACAGCAGGAAACGTGAGTGTGCTGAGAACAAAAGAACGGTGTTTCCTACACATACGGACCATATCTAGTCCAAATCTGCTTCTTAAACTGAAACAAAGCACTGGTCCACTAACATCCAATGCTTGTCTCTTAAGATGAGAAACGTGTGAGCTTTGTGAATGATATAGTTCCTTTGAACAGAAAAGAGACTGCCCTTACCCGAAAAGAAGTCTTGCTTGTAGGAAGACACAGAGCCTGGGATTTAACTCCATTTCTGAAGGCAAACACACAGCATAGTTCTCATCCATGGATCACACTCTGCTTTAGAGCGAGAAGCACGCTCTTGCTTTCTAGAGTCTCTAAGACAGCAGGAA
Source organism: Onychomys leucogaster (assembly GCA_949786385.1). Lineage (NCBI taxonomy): Eukaryota > Metazoa > Chordata > Mammalia > Rodentia > Cricetidae > Onychomys > Onychomys leucogaster. The sequence continues at coordinate 3,349,712 of CATKUP010000035.1, forward strand.
ACGTGAGTGTGCTGAGAACAAAAGAACGGAGTTTCCTACACATACGGACCATATCTAGTCCAACTCTGCTTCTGAAACTGATACAAAGCAATGGTCCTCTAACATCCAATGCTTGTCTGTTAATATGAGAAACGTGTGAACTTCATGAACGATGTTGTTCCTTTGAACAGAAAAGTGACTGCCCTTACCCGAAAAGAAGTCTTGCTTGTAGGAAGACACAGAGCCTGGGATTTATCTCCTTTTCTGATGTGAAACACACAGCATAGTTTTCATCCATGGATCACACTCTGCTTTAGAATAAGAAGCACGCTCTTGCTTAATAGAGTCTCTAAGAAAGCAGGAAACGTGAGTGTAATGAGAACAAAAGAACGGAGTTTCCTACACATACGGACCATATCTAGTCCAACTCTGCTTCTGAAACTGATACAAAGCACTGGTCCTCTAACATCCAATGCTTGTCAGTTAAGATGAGAAATGTGTGAGCTTTGTGAATGATGTAGTTCCTTTAAACTGAAAAGTGACTACCCTTACCTGAAACGAAGTCTTGCTTGTAGGAAGACACAGAGCCTGGGATTTAACTCCATTTCTGAAGGGAAACACACAGCATAGTATTCATCCATGGATCACACTGTGGTTAGAGCGAGAAGCACACTCTTGCTTTCTAGAGTCTCTAAGACAGCAGGAAATTTGAGTGTGCCCAGAACAATAGAACGGTGTTTCCTACACATATGGACCATATCCAGTCCAAATCTGCTTCTGAAACTGATATAAAGCATTGACCATCTAACATCCAATGCTTGTCAGTTAAGATGAGAAACGTGTGAGCTCTGTGAATGATGTAGTTCGTTTGAGCATAAAAGTGACTGTTCTTACCTGAAACGAAGTCTTGCTTGTAGGAAGACTCAGAGCCTGGGATTTAATTGCATTTCTAAAGGCAAACACACAGCATAGTTCTCATCCATGGATCACTCTCTGCTTTAGAGCGAGAATCACGCTCTTGCTCTCTAGAGTCTCTAAGACAGCAGGAAACGTGAGTGTGCTGAGAACAAAAGAACAGAGTTTCCTACACATTCGGACTATATCTAGTCCAAATCTGCTTCTGAAACTGTTACAAAGCACTGACCCTCTAACATCCAATGCTTGTTAGTTAAGATGGGAAACGTGTGAGCTTCATGAACGATGTAGTTGTTTGAGCAGAAAAGTGACTGCCCTTACCTGAATTGAAGTCTTGCTTGTAGGAAGACTCAGAGCCTGGGATTTAACTCCATTTCTGAAGGCAAACACACAGCATAGTACTCATCCATGGATCACACTCTGCTTTAGAGCGAGAAGCACGCGCTTGCTTTCTAGAGTCTCTAAGACAGCAATAAACGTGAGTGTGCTGAGAACAAAAGAACGGTGTTTCCTACACATACAGACCATATATAGTCCAACTCTGCTTCTTAAACTGATACAAAGCACTGGTCCACTAACATCCAATGCTTGTCAGTTAAGATGAGATACGTGTGAGCTTCTGGAACGATGTAGATCGTTTGAGCAGAAAAGTGATTGCTCTTACCTGAAACGAAGTCTTGCTTGTAGGAAGACTCAGAGCCTGGGATTTAAGTCCATTTCTGAAGTGAAACACACAGCGTAGTTCTCATCTATGGATCACACTCTGCTTTAGAGCAAGAAGCATACTCTTGCTTTCTAGAGTCTCAAAGACAGCAGGAAATCTGAGTGTGCCCAGAAAAAAAAGAACGGTGTTTCCTACACATACGGACTATATGTAGTCCAAAACTTCTTCTGAAACAGATAGAATACACTGGTCCTCTAACATCCAATGCTTGTCAGTTAAGATGAGAAACGTGTGTGCTTCGTGAAAGATGTAGTTCGTTTGAGCAGAAAAGTGACTGCCCTACCTGAAACGAAGTCTTGCTTGTAGGGAGACTCAGAGCCAGGGATTTAACTCCTTTTCTGAAGTGAAACACACAGCGTAGTTCTCATCTATGGATCACACTCTGCTTTAGAGCAAGAAGCATACTCTTGCTTTCTAGAGTCTCTAAGACAGCAGGAAACGCGATTTTGCTGAGAACAAAAGAACGGGGTTTCCTACACATATGGACATTATATAGTCCAACTCTGCTTCTGAAACTGATACAAAGCACTGGTCCTCTAACATCCAATGGTTGTCTGTTAAGATGAGAAACGTGTGAGCTTCGTGAACGATGTAGTTCGTTTGAGCTGAAATGTGACTGCCTTACCTGAAACGAAGTCTTGCCTGTAGGAAGACACAGAGCAAGGGATTTAACTCCATTTTTGAAGGGAAATACACAGCATAGTTCTCATCCATGGATCACACTCTGCTTTAGAGCGAGAAGCACGCTCTTGCTTTCTAAAATCTCTAAGACAGCAGGAAATCTGAGTGTGCCAAGAAAAAAAGAACGGTGTTTCCTAAACATACGGACTATATGTAGTCCAAAACTTCTTCTGAAACTGATACAATGCACTGGTCCTCTAACATCCAATGCTTGTCAGTTAAGATGATAATTGTGTGATCTTCGTTAACGAATTAATTCGTTTGAGCAAAAAAGTGACTGCCCCTACCTGAAATGAAGTCTTGCTTGTAGGAAGACTCAGAGCCTGGGATTTAACTCCATTTCTGAAGTGAAACACACAGCAGTGTTCTCATCCATTGATGAACCTCTGCTTTAGAACAAGAAGCAAGCTCTTGCTTTCTAGAGTCTCTAAGACAGCAGGAAACGTGAGTGTGCTGAGAACAAAAGAACGGTGTTTCCTACACATACGGACCATATCTAGTCCAACTCTCCTTCTTAAACTGATACAAAGCACTGGTCCTCTAACATCCAATGCTTGTCTGTTAAGATGAGAAATGTGTGAACTCAGTGAACGATGTAGTTCGTTTGAGCTGAAAAGTGACTGCCCTTACCTGAAACGAAGTCTTGCTTGTAGGAAGACACAGAGCCTGGGATTTAACTCCATTTCTGAAGGGAAACACACAGCATATTTCTCATCCATGGATCACAATCTGCTTTAGAGCGAGAAGCACGATCTTGCTTTCTAGAGTCTCTAAGACAGCAGGAAACGTGAGTGTGCTGAGAACAAAAGAACGGTGTTTCCTACACATACGGACCATATCTAGTCCAACTCTTCTTCTGAAACTGATAGAAAGCACTGGTCCTCTAACATCCAATGATTGTCTGTTAAGATGAGAAACGTGTGAGCTTTGTGAATGATGTAGTTCCTTTGAACTGAAAAGTGACTGCCCTTACCTGAAACGAAGTCTTGCTTGTAGGAAGACACAGAGCCTGGGATTTAACTCCATTTCTGAAGGGAAACACACAGCATAGTATTCATCCATGGATCACACTCTGGTTTGAGCGAGAGGCACACTCTTGCTTTCTAGAGTCTCTAAGACAGCAGGAAATCTGAGTGTGCCCAGAACAAAAGAACGGTGTTTCCTACATATACAAACCATAAGTAGTCCAAATCTGCTTCTGAAACTGATACAAAGCACTGACCCTCTAACATCCAATGCTTGTCAGTTAAGATGAGAAACGTGTGAGCTTCGTGAACGATGTAGTTCGTTTGAGCAGAAAAGTGACTGCCCTTACCTGAATCGAAGTCTTGCTTGTAGGAAGACTCAGAGCCTGGGATTTAACTCCATTTCTGAAGGCAAACACACAGCATAGTTCTCATCCATGGATCACACTCTGCTTTTGAACGAGAAGCACGCTCTTGCTATCTAGAGTCTCTAAGACAGCAGGAAACGTGTGTGTGCTGAGAACAAAAGAACGGTGTTTCCTACACATACGGACCATATCTAGTTCAACTCTGCTTCTGAAACTGATACAAAGCACTGGTCCTCTAACATCCAATGCTTCTTAGTTAAGATGAGAAACGTGTGAGCTTTGAGAATGATGTAGTTCCTTTGAACTGAAAAGTGACTGCCCTTACCTGAAACAAATTCTTGCTTGTAGTAAGACACAGAGCCTGGGATTGAACTCCATTTCTTAAGAGAAACACACAGCATAGTTCTCATCCACGGATCACACTCTGTTTTAGAGCGAGAAGCACGCTCTTGCTTTCTAGAGTCTCTAAGACTGCAGGAAACGTGATTTTGCTGAGAACAAAAGAACGGGGTTTCCTACACATACGGACATTATATAGTCCAACTCTGCTTCTGAAACTGATACAAAGCACTGGTCCTCTAACATCCAATGCTTGTCTGTTAAGATGAGAAACGTGTGAGCTTCGTGAACGATTTAGTTCGTTTGAGCTGAAATGTGACTGCCTTACCTGAAACGAAGTCTTGCCTGTAGGAAGACACAGAGCAAGAGATTTAACTCCATTTTTGAAGGGAAACACACAGCATAGTTCTCATCCATGGATCACACTCTGCTTTAGAGCGAGAAGCACGCTCTTGCTTTCGAAAATCTCTAAGACAGCAGGAAATCTGAGTGTGCCCAGAACAATAGAACGGTGGTTCCTACACGTATGGACCATATCCAGTCCAAATCTGCTTCTGAAACTGATAGAAAGCACTGGTCCTCTAACATCCAATGATTGTCTGTTAAGATGAGAAACTTGTGAGCTCTGTGAACGATGTAGTTCGTTTGAGCAGAAAAGTGACTGCCCTTACCTGAAACGAATTCTTGCTTGTAGGAAGACTCAGAGCCTGGGATTTAACTCCATTTCTGAAGGCAAACACACAGCATAGTTCTCATCCATGGATCACACTCTGCTTTTGAACAAGAAGCATGCTCTTGCTATCTAGAGTCTCTAAGACAGCAGGAAACGTGAGTGTGCTGAGAACAAAAGAATGGTGTTTCCTACACATAAGGACCATATCTAGTCCATCTCTTCTTCTGAAACTGATACAAAGCACTGGTCCTCTAACATCCAATGCTTGTCAGTTAAGATGGGAAACGTGTGAGCTTCATGAACGATGTAGTTCGTTTGAGCAAAAAAGTGTCTGCCCTTACCTTAAACGAAGTCTTGCTTGTACGAAGACTCAGAGCCTGGGATTTAACTCCATTTCTGAATTGAAACACACAGCAGTGTTCTCATCCATTGATCACACTCTGTTTTAGAACAAGAAGCATGCTCTTGCTTTTTAGAGTCTCTAAGACAGGAGGAAACGTGATTTTGCTGAGAACAAAAGAACGGAGTTTCCTACACATACGGACCATATCTAGTCCAACTCTGCTTCTTAAACTGATACAAAGCACTGGTCCTCTAACATCCAATGTTTGTCAGTTAAGATGAGAAACGTGTGAGCTTTGTGAATGATGTAGTTCCTTTGAACTGAAAAGTGACTGCCCTTACCTGAAACGAAGTCTTGCTTGTAGGAAGACACAGAGCCTGGGATTGAACTCCATTTCTGAAGGGAAACACACAGCATAGTATTCATCCATGGATCACACTCTGGTTTGAGCGAGAGGCACACTCTTGCTTTCTAGAGTCTCTAAGACAGCAGGAAATCTGAGTGTGCCCAGAACAAAAGAACGGTGTTTCCTCCATATACAAACCATAAGTAGTCCAAATCTGCTTCTGAAACTGATACAAAGCACTGACCCTCTAACATCCAATGCTTGTCAGTTAAGATGAGAAACGTGTGAGCTTCGTGAACGATGTAGTTCGTTTGAGCAGAAAAGTGACTGCCCTTACCTTAAACGAAGTCTTGCTTGTAGGAAGACTCAGAGCCTGGGATTTAACTCCATTTCTGAAGTGAAACACACAGCAGTGTAATCATCCATTGATCACTCTCTGCTTTAGAACAAGAAGCACGCTCTTGCTTTCTAGAGTCTCTAAGACAACAGGAAACGTGTGTGTGCTGAGAACAAAAGAACAGTGTTTCCTACACATACGGACCATATCTAGTTCAACTCTGCTTCTGAAACTGATACAAAGAACTGGTCCTCTAACATCCAATGCTTGTCAGTTAAGATGAGAAACGTGTGAGCTTTGTGAATGATGTAGTTCCTTTGAACTGAAAAGTGACTGCCCTTACCTGAAACGAAGTCTTGCTTGTAGTAAGACACAGAGCCTGGGATTTAACTCCATTTCTTAAGAGAAACACACAGCATAGTTCTCATCCACGGATCACACTCTGTTTTAGAGCAAGAAGCACGCTCTTGCTTTCTAGAGTCTCTAAGACTGCAGGAAACGTGATTTTGCTGAGAACAAAAGAACGGGGTTTCCTACACATACGGACATTATATAGTCCAACTCTGCTTCTGAAACTGATACAAAGCACTGGTCCTCTAACTTCCCATTCTTGTCTGTTAAGATGAGAAACGTGTGAGCTTCGTGAACGATGTTGTTCATTTGAGGTGAAATGTGACTGCCTTACCTGAAACGAAGTCTTGCCTGTAGGAAGACACAGAGCAAGGGATTTAACTCCATTTTTGAAGGGAAACACACAGCATAGTTCTCATCCATGGATCACACTCTGCTTTAGAGCGAGAAGCACGCTCTTGCTTTCTAAAATCTCTAAGACAGCAGGAAATCTGAGTGTGCCCAGAACAAAAGAACGGTGTTTCCTACACATACGGACTATATGTAGTCCAAAACTTCTTCTGAAACTGATACAATGCACTGGTCCTCTAACATCCAATGCTTGTCAGTTAAGATGATAATTGTGTGATCTTCGTTAACGAATTAGTTCGTTTGAGCAAAAAAGTGACTGTCCTTACCTGAAATGAAGTCTTGCTTGTAGGAAGACTCAGAGCCTGGGATTTAACTCCATTTCTGAAGTGAAACACACAGCAGTGTTCTCATCCATTGATGAACCTCTGCTTTAGAACAAGAAGCACGCTCTTGCTTTCTAGAGTCTCTAAGACAGCAGGAAACGTGAGTGTGCTGAGAACAAAAGAACGGTGTTTCCTACACATACGGACCATATCTAGTCCAACTCTGCTTCTGAAACTGATACAAAGCACTGGTCCTCTAACATCCAATGCTTGTCTGTTAAGATGAGAAATGTGTGAGCTCAGTGAACGATGTAGTTCCTTTCAGCTGAAAAGTGACTGCCCTTACCTGAAACGAAGTCTTGCTTGTAGGAAGACACAGAGATTGGGATTTAAGTCCATTTCTGAAGGGAAACACACAGCATGGTTCTCATCCATGGATCACAATCTGCTTTAGAGCGAGAAGCACGATCTTGCTTTCTAGAGTCTCTAAGACAGCAGGAAACGTGAGTGTGCTGAGAACAAAAGAACGGTGTTTCCTACACATACGGACCATATCTAGTCCAACTCTTCTTCTGAAACTGATAGAAAGCACTGGTCCTCTAACATCCAATGATTGTCTGTTAAGATGAGAAACGTGTGAGCTTTGTGAATGATGTAGTTCCTTTGAACTGAAAAGTGACTGCCCTTACCTGAAACGAAGTCTTGCTTGTAGGAAGACACAGAGCCTGGGATTTAACTCCATTTCTGAAGGGAAACACACAGCATAGTATTCATCCATGGATCACACTCTGGTTTGAGCGAGAGGCACACTCTTGCTTTCTAGAGTCTCTAAGACAGCAGGAAATCTGAGTGTGCCCAGAACAAAAGAACGGTGTTTCCTACATATACAAACCATAAGTAGTCCAAATCTGCTTCTGAAACTGATACAAAGCACTGACCCTCTAACATCCAATGCTTGTCAGTTAAGATGAGAAACGTGTGAGCTTCGTGAACGATGTAGTTCGTTTGAGCAGAAAAGTGACTGCCCTTACCTGAATCGAAGTCTTGCTTGTAGGAAGACTCAGAGCCTGGGATTTAACTCCATTTCTGAAGGCAAACACACAGCATAGTTCTCATCCATGGATCACACTCTGCTTTTGAACGAGAAGCACGCTCTTGCTATCTAGAGTCTCTAAGACAGCAGGAAACGTGTGTGTGCTGAGAACAAAAGAACGGTGTTTCCTACACATACGGACCATATCTAGTTCAACTCTGCTTCTGAAACTGATACAAAGCACTGGTCCTCTAACATCCAATGCTTCTTAGTTAAGATGAGAAACGTGTGAGCTTTGAGAATGATGTAGTTCCTTTGAACTGAAAAGTGACTGCCCTTACCTGAAACAAATTCTTGCTTGTAGTAAGACACAGAGCCTGGGATTGAACTCCATTTCTTAAGAGAAACACACAGCATAGTTCTCATCCACGGATCACACTCTGTTTTAGAGCGAGAAGCACGCTCTTGCTTTCTAGAGTCTCTAAGACAGCAGGAAACGTGAGTGTGCTGAGAACAAAAGAACGGTGTTTCCTACACATACGGACCATATCTAGTCCAACTCTGCTTCTGAAACTGATACAAAGCACTGGTCCTCTAACATCCAATGCTTGTCTGTTAAGATGAGAAATGTGTGAGCTCAGTGAACGATGTAGTTCCTTTCAGCTGAAAAGTGACTGCCCTTACCTGAAACGAAGTCTTGCTTGTAGGAAGACACAGAGATTGGGATTTAAGTCCATTTCTGAAGGGAAACACACAGCATGGTTCTCATCCATGGATCACAATCTGCTTTAGAGCGAGAAGCACGCTCTTTTTTTCTAGAGTCTCTAACACAGCAGGAAACGTGAGTGTGCTGAGAAAATAAGAATGGTGTTTCCTACACATACGGACCATATCTAGTCCAACTCATCTTCTGAAACTGATAGAAAGCACTGGTCCTCTAACATCCAATGCTTGTCAGTTAAGATGAGAAACGTGTGAGCTTCGTGAACGATGTAGTTCGTTTGAGCTGAAAAGTGACTGCCCTTACCTGAATCGAAGTCTTGCTTGTAGGAAGACAGAGAGCAAGGGATTTAACTCCATTTTTGAAGGGAAACACACAGCATAGTTCTCATCCATGGATCACACTCTGCTCTAGAGTGAGAAGCACGCTCTTGCTTTCTAAAATCTCTAAGACAGCAGGAAATCTGCGTGTGCCCAGAACAATAGAACGGTGTTTCCTACACATACGGACCATATCTAGTCCAACTCATCTTCTGAAATTGATACAAAGCACTGGTCCTCTAACATCCAATGCTTGTCAGTTAAGATGGGAAACGTGTGAGCTTCATGAACGATGTAGTTCGTTTGAGCAAAAAAGTGACTGCCCTTACCTTAAACGAAGTCTTGCTTGTAGGAAGACACAGAGCCTGGGATTTAACTCCATTTCTGAAGGGAAACACACAGCATAGTATTCATCCATGGATCACACTCTGGTTTGAGCGAGAGGCACACTCTTGCTTTCTAGAGTCTCTAAGACAGCAGGAAATCTGAGTGTGCCCAGAACAAAAGAACGGTGTTTCCTACATTTACAAACCATAAGTAGTCCAAATCTGCTTCTGAAACTGATACAAAGCACTGACCCTCTAACATCCAATGCTTGTCAGTTAAGATGAGAAACGTGTGAGCTTCGTGAACGATGTAGTTCGTTTGAGCAGAAAAGTGACTGCCCTTACCTGAATAGAAGTCTTGCTTGTAGGAAGACTCAGAGCCTGGGATTTAACTCCATTTCTTAAGAGAAACACACAGCATAGTTCTCATCCACGGATCACACTCTGTTTTAGAGCGAGAAGCACGCTCTTGCTTTCTAGAGTCTCTAAGACTGCAGGAAACGTGATTTTGCTGAGAACAAAAGAACGGGGTTTCCTACACATACGGACATTATATAGTCCAACTCTGCATCTGAAACTGATACAAAGCACTGGTCCTCTAACATCCAATGCTTGTCTGTTAAGATGAGAAACGTGTGAGTTCGTGAACGATGTAGTTCGTTTGGGCTGAAATGTGACTGCCTTACCTGAAACGAAGTCTTGCCTGTAGGAAGACACAGAGCAAGGGATTTAACTCCATTTTTGAATGGAAACACACAGCATAGTTCTCATCCATGGATCACACTCTTCTTTAGAGCGAGAAGCACGCTCTTGCTTTCTAAAATCTCTAAGACAGCAGGAAATCTGAGTGTGCCCAGAACAAAAGAACAGTGTTTCCTACACATACGGACTATATGTAGTCCAAAACTTCTTCTGAAACTGATACAATGCACTGGTCCTCTAACATCCAATGCTTGTCAGTTAAGATGATAATTGTGTGATCTTCGTTAATGAATTAATTCGTTTGAGCAAAAAAGTGACTGCCCCTACCTGAAATGAAGTCTTGCTTGTAGGAAGACTCAGAGCCTGGGATTTAACTCCATTTCTGAAGTGAAACACACAGCAGTGTTCTCATCCATTGATGAACCTCTGCTTTAGAACAAGAAGCAAGCTCTTGCTTTCTAGAGTCTCTAAGACAGCAGGAAACGTGAGTGTGCTGAGAACAAAAGAACGGTGTTTCCTACACATACGGACCATATCTAGTCCAACTCTGCTTCTTAAACTGATACAAAGCACTGGTCCTCTAACATCCAATGATTGTCTGTTAAGATGAGAAACTTGTGAGCTCTGTGAACGATGTAGTTCGTTTGAGCAGAAAAGTGACTGCCCTTACCTGAATCGAATTCTTGCTTGTAGGAAGACTCAGAGCCTGGGATTTAACTCCATTTCTGAAGGCAAACACACAGCATAGTTCTCATCCATGGATCACACTCTGCTTTTGAACAAGAAGCATGCTCTTGCTATCTAGAGTCTCTAAGACAGCAGGAAACGTGAGTGTGCTGAGAACAAAAGAATGGTGTTTCCTACACATAAGGACCATATCTAGTCCATCTCTTCTTCTGAAACTGATACAAAGCACTGGTCCTCTAACATCCAATGCTTGTCAGTTAAGATGGGAAACGTGTGAGCTTCATGAACGATGTAGTTCGTTTGAGCAAAAAAGTGACTGCCCTTACCTTAAACGAAGTCTTGCTTGTACGAAGACTCAGAGCCTGGGATTTAACTCCATTTCTGAATTGAAACACACAGCAGTGTTCTCATCCATTGATCACACTCTGTTTTAGAACAAGAAGCACGCTCTTGCTTTCTAGAGTCTCTAAGACAGGAGGAAACGTGATTTTGCTGAGAACAAAAGAACGGAGTTTCCTACACATACGGACCATATCTAGTCCAACTCTGCTTCTTAAACTGATACAAAGCACTGGTCCTCTAACATCCAATGTTTGTCAGTTAAGATGAGAAACGTGTGAGCTTTGTGAATGATGTAGTTCCTTTGAACTGAAAAGTGACTGCCCTTACCTGAAACGAAGTCTTGCTTGTAGGAAGACACAGAGCCTGGGATTTAACTCCATTTCTGAAGGGAAACACACAGCATAGTGTTCATCCATGGATCACACTCTGGTTTGAGCGAGAGGCACACTCTTGCTTTCTAGAGTCTCTAAGACAGCCGGAAATCTGAGTGTGCCCAGAACAAAAGAACGGTGTTTCCTCCATATACAAACCATAAGTAGTCCAAATCTGCTTCTGAAACTGATACAAAGCACTGACCCTCTAAGATCCAATGCTTGTCAGTTAAGATGAGAAACGTGTGAGCTTCGTGAACGATGTAGTTCCTTTGAGCAGAGAAGTGACTGCCCTTACCTGAATCGAAGTCTTGCTTGTAGGAAGACTCAGAGCCTGGGATTTAACTCCATTTCTGAAGTGAAACACACAGCAGTGTAATCATCCATTGATCACTCTCTGCTTTAGAACAAGAAGCATGCTCTTGCTTTCTAGAGTCTCTAAGACAACAGGAAACGTGTGTGTGCTGAGAACAAAAGAACAGTGTTTCCTACACATACGGACCATATCTACTTCAACTCTGCTTCTGAAACTGATACAAAGCACTGGTCCTCTAACATCCAATGCTTGTCAGTTAAGATGAGAAACGTGTGAGCTTCGTGAACGATGTAGTTCGTTTGAGCTGAAATGTGACTGCCTTACCTGAAACGAAGTCTTGCCTGTAGGAAGACACAGAGCAAGGGATTTAACTCCATTTTTGAAGGGAAACACACAGCATAGTTCTCATCCATGGATCACACTCTGCTTTAGAGCGAGAAGCACGCTCTTGCTTTCTAAAATCTCTAAGACAGCAGGAAATCTGAGTGTGCCCAGAACAAAAGAACGGTGTTTCCTACACATACGGACTATATGTAGTCCAAAACTTCTTCTGAAACTGATACAATGCACTGGTCCTCTAACATCCAATGCTTGTCAGTTAAGATGATAATTGTGTGATCTTCGTTAACGAATTAGTTCGTTTGAGCAAAAAAGTGACTGCCCTTACCTGAAAGGAAGTCTTGCTTGTAGGAAGACTCAGAGCCTGGGATTTAACTCCATTTCTGAAGTGAAACACACAGCAGTGTTCTCATCCATTGATGAACCTCTGCTTTAGAACAAGAAGCACGCTCTTGCTTTCTAGAGTCTCTAAGACAGCAGGAAACGTGAGTGTGCTGAGAACAAAAGAACGGTGTTTCCTACACATATGGACCATATCTAGTCCAACTCTGCTTCTTAAACTGATACAAAGCACTGGTCCTCTAACATCCAATGCTTGTCTGTTAAGATGAGAAATGTGTGAGCTCAGTGAACGATGTAGTTCGTTTCAGCTGAAAAGTGACTGCCCTTACCTGAAACGAAGTCTTGCTTGTAGGAAGACACAGAGATTGGGATTTAACTCCATTTCTGAAGGGAAACACACAGCATAGTTCTCATCCATGGATCACAATCTGCTTTAGACCGAGAAGCACGCTCTTTTTTTCTACAGTCTCTAACACAGCAGGAAACGTGAGTGTGCTGAGAAAATAAGATGGTGTTTCCTACACATACGGACCATATCTAGTCCAACTCATCTTCTGAAACTGATAGAAAGCACTGGTCCTCTATCATCCAATGCTTGTCAGTTAAGATGAGAAACGTGTGAGCTTCGTGAACGATGTAGTTCGTTTGAGCTGAAAAGTGACTGCCCTTACCTGAATCGAAGTCTTGCTTGTAGGAAGACAGAGAGCAAGGGATTTAACTCCATATTTGAAGGGAAACACACAGCATAGTTCTAATCCATGGATCACACTCTGCTTTAGAGCGAGAAGCACGCTCTTGCTTTCTAAAATCTCTAAGACAGCAGGAAATCTGAGTGTGCCCAGAACAATAGAACGGTGTTTCCTACACATATGGACCATATCCAGTACAAATCTGCTTCTGAAACTGATGTAAAGCATTGACCCTCTAACATCCAATGCTTGTCAGTTAAGATGAGAAACTTGTGAGCTCTGTGAACGATGTAGTTCGTTTGAGCAGAAATGTGACTGCCCTTACCTGAAACGAATTCTTGCTTGTAGGAAGACTCAGAGCCTGGGATTTAACTCCATTTCTGAAGGCAAACACACAGCATAGTTCTCATCCATGGATCACACTCTGCTTTTGAACGAGAAGCACGCTCTTGCTATCTAGAGTCTCTAAGACAGCAGGAAACGTGAGTGTGCTGAGAACAAAAGAATGGTGTTTCCTACACATAAGGACCATATCTAGTCCATCTCTTCTTCTGAAACTGATACAAAGCACTGGTCCTCTAACATCCAATGCTTGTCAGTTAAGATGGGAACCGTGTGAGCTTCATGAACGATGTAGTTCGTTTGAGCAAAAAAGTGACTGCCCTTACCTTAAACAAAGTCTTGCTTGTAGGAAGACTCAGAGCCTGGGATTTAACTCCATTTCTGAATTGAAACACACAGCAGTGTTCTCATCCATTGATCACACTCTGTTTTAGAACAAGAAGCACGCTCTTGCTTTTTAGAGTCTCTAAGACAGGAGGAAACGTGATTTTGCTGAGAACAAAAGAACGGAGTTTCCTACACATACGGACCATATCTAGTCCAACTCTGCTTCTTAAACTGATACAAAGCACTGGTCCTCTAACATCCAATGTTTGTCAATTAAGATGAGAAACGTGTGAGCTTTGTGAATGATGTAGTTCCTTTGAACTGAAAAGTGACTGCCCTTACCTGAAATGAAGTCTTGCTTGTAGGAAGACACAGAGCCTGGGATTTAACTCCATTTCTGAAGGGAAACACACAGCATAGTATTCATCCATGGATCACACTCTGGTTTGAGCGAGAGGCACACTCTTGCTTTCTAGAGTCTCTAAGACAGCAGGAAATCTGAGTGTGCCCAGAACAATAGAACGGTGTTTCCTCCATATCCAAACCATAAGTAGTCCAAATCTGCTTCTGAAACTGATACAAAGCACTGACCCTCTAACATCCAATGCTTGTCAGTTAAGATGAGAAACGTGTGAGCTTCGTGAACGATGTAGTTCGTTTGAGCAGAAAAGTGACTGCCCTTACCTGAATAGAAGTCTTGCTTGTAGGAAGACTCAGAGCCTGGGATTTAACTCCATTTCTGAAGTGAAACACACAGCAGTGTAATCATCCATTGATCACTCTCTGCTTTAGAACAAGAAGCACGCTCTTGCTTTCTAGAGTCTCTAAGACAGCAGGAAACGTGTGTGTGCTGAGAACAAAAGAACGGTGTTTCCTACACATACGGACCATATCTAGTTCAACTCTGCTTCTGAAACTGATACAAAGCACTGGTCCTCTAACATCCAATGCTTGTCAGTTAAGATGAGAAACGTGTGAGCTTTGTGAATGATGTAGTTCCTTTGAACTGAAAAGTGACTGCCCTTACCTGAAACGAAGTCTTGCTTGTAGTAAGACACAGAGCCTGGGATTTAACTCCATTTCTTAAGAGAAACACACAGCATAGTTCTCATCCACGGATCACACTCTGTTTTAGAGCAAGAAGCACGCTCTTGCTTTCTAGATTCTCTAAGACTGCAGGAAACGTGATTTTGCTGAGAACAAAAGAACGGGGTTTCCTACACATACGGACATTATATAGTCCAACTCTGCTTCTGAAACTGATAGAAAGCACTGGTCCTCTAACATCCAATGCTTGTCAGTTAAGATGAGAAACGTGTAAGCTTCGTGAACGATGTAGTTCGTTTGAGCTGAAAAGTGACTGCCCTTACCTGAAACGCAGTCTTGCTTATAGGAAGACACAGATCCTGGGATTTAACTCCATTTCTGAAGGGAAACACACAGCATAGTTCTCATCCATTCATCACACTCTGCTTTAGAGCGAGAAGCACGCTCTTGCTTTCTAAAGTCTCTAAGACAGCAGGAAACGTGAGTGTGCTGAGAACAAAAGAACCGTGGTTCCTACACATACGGACCATAATTAGTCCAACTCTGCTTCTGAAACTGATACGAAGCACTGGTCCTCTAACATCCAATGTTTGTCAGTTAAGATGAGAAACGTGTGAGCTTTGTGAATGATGTAGTTCCTTTGAGCTGAAAAGTGACTGCCCTTACCTGAAACGAAGTCTTGCTTGTAGGAAGACACAGAGCCTGGGATTTAACACCTTTTCTGAAGGGAAACACACAGCATAGTATTCATCCATGGATCACACTCTGGTTAGTGCGAGAAGCACACTCTTGCTTTCTAGAGTCTCTAAGACAGCAGGAAATCTGAGTGTGCCCAGGACAATAGAACGGTGTTTCTTACACATATGGACCATATCCAGTCCAAATCTGCTTCTGAAACTGATACAAAGCACTGGTCCTCTAACATCCAGTGTTTGTCAGTTAAGATGAGATATGTGTGAGCTTTGTGAATGATGTTGTTCCTTTGAAATGAAAAGTGACTGCCCTTACCTGTAACGAAGACTTGCTTGTAGTAAGACACAGAGCCTGGGATTGAACTCCATTTCTTAAGAGAAACATACAGCATAGTTCTCATCCATGGATCACACTCTGGTTTGAGCGAGAGGCACACTCTTGCTTTCTAGAGTCTCTAAGACAGCAGGAAATCTGAGTGTGCCCAGAACAAAAGAACGGTGTTTCCTCCATAGACAAACCATAAGTAGTCCAACTCTGCTTCTGAAACTGATAGAAAGCACTGGTCCACTAACATCCAATGCTTGTCAGTTAAGATGAGAAACGTGTGAGCTTCGTGAACGATGTAGTTCGTTTGAGCTGAAATGTGACTGCCTTACCTGAAACGAAGTCTTACTTGTAGGAAGACTCAGAGCCTGGGATTTAACTCCATTTCTGAAGTGAAACACACAGCAGTGTTCTCATCCATTGATGAACCTCTGCTTTAGAACAAGAAGCACGCTCTTGCTTTCTAAAGTCTCTAAGACAGCAGGAAACGTGAGTGTGCTGAGAACAAAAGAACGGTGTTTCCTACACATACCGACCATATCTAGTCCAACTCTGCTTCTTAAACTGATACAAAGCACTGGTCCTCTAACATCCAATGCTTGTCTGTTAAGATGAGAAATGTGTGAGCTCAATGAACGATGTAGTTCGTTTCAGCTGAAAAGTGACTGCCCTTACCTGAAACGAAGTCTTGCTTGTAGGAAGACACAGAGATTGGAATTTAACTCCATTTCTGAAGGGAAACACACAGCATAGTTCTCATCCATGGATCACAATCTGCTTTAGAGTGAGAAGCACGCTCTTTTTTTCTAGAGTCTCTAACACAGCAGGAAACGTGAGTGTGCTGAGAAAATAAGATGGTGTTTCCTACACATACGGACCATATCTAGTCCAACTCATCTTCTGAAACTGATAGAAAGCACTGGTCCTCTAACATCCAATGCTTGTCAGTTAAGATGAGAAACGTGTGAGCTTCGTGAATGATGTAGTTCGTTTGAGCTGAAAAGTGACTGCCCTTACCTGAATCGAAGTTTTGCTTGTAGGAAGACAGAGAGCAAGGGATTTAACTCCATATTTGAAGGGAAACACACAGCATAGTTCTCATCCATGGATCACACTCTGCTTTAGAGCGAGAAGCACGCTCTTGCTTTCTAAAATCTCTAAGACAGCAGGAAATCTGAGTGTGCCCAGAACAATAGAACGGTGTTTCCTACACATATGGACCATATCCAGTCCAAATCTGCTTCTGAAACTGATGTAAAGCATTGACCCTCTAACATCCAATGCTTGTCAGTTAAGATGAGAAACTTGTGAGCTCTGTGAACGATGTAGTTCGTTTGAGCAGAAAAGTGACTGCCCTTACCTGAAACGAATTCTTGCTTGTAGGAAGACTCAGAGCCTGGGATTTAACTCCATTTCGGAAGGCAAACACACAGCATAGTTCTCATCCATGGATCACACTCTGCTTTTGAACGAGAAGCACGCTCTTGCTATCTAGAGTCTCTAAGACAGCAGGAAACGTGAGTGTGCTGAGAACAAAAGAATGGTGTTTCCTACACATAAGGACCATATCTAGTCCATCTCTTCTTCTGAAACTGATACAAAGCACTGGTCCTCTAACATCCAATGCTTGTCAGTTAAGATGGGAAACGTGTGAGCTTCATGAATTATGTAGTTCGTTTGAGCAAAAAAGTGACTGCCCTTACCTTAAACGAAGTCTTGCTTGTACGAAGACTCAGAGCCTGGGATTTAACTCCATTTCTGAAGGGAAACACACAGCATAGTATTCATCCATGGATCACACTCTGGTTTGAGCGAGAGGCACACTCTTGCTTTCTAGAGTCTCTAAGACAGCAGGAAATCTGAGTGTGCCCAGAACAAAAGAACGGTGTTTCCTCCATATACAAACCATAAGTAGTCCAAATCTGCTTCTGAAACTGATACAAAGCACTGACCCTCTAACATCCAATGCTTGTCAGTTAAGATGAGAAACGTGTGAGCTTCGTGAACGATGTAGTTCGTTTGAGAAGAAAAGTGACTGCCCTTACCTGAATAGAAGTCTTGCTTGTAGGAAGACTCAGAGCCTGGGATTTAACTCCATTTCTGAAGTGAAACACACAGCAGTGTAATCATCCATTGATCACTCTCTGCTTTAGAACAAGAAGCACGCTCTTGCTTTCTAGAGTCTCTAAGACAGCAGGAAACGTGTGTGTGCTGAGAACAAAAGAACGGTGTTTCCTACACATACGGACCATATCTAGTTCAACTCTGCTTCTGAAACTGATACAAAGCACTGGTCCTCTAACATCCAATGCTTGTCAGTTAAGATGAGAAACGTGTGAGCTTTGTGAATGATGTAGTTCCTTTGAACTGAAAAGTGACTGCCCTTACCTGAAACGCAGTCTTGCTTATAGGAAGACTCAGAGCCTGGGATTTAACTCCATTTCTGAAGGGAAACACACAGCATAGTTCTCATCCATTCATCACACTCTGCTTTAGAGCGAGAAGCACGCTCTTGCTTTCTAAAGTCTCTAAGACAGCAGGAAACGTGAGTGTGCTGAGAACAAAAGAACCGTGGTTCCTACACATACGGACCATAATTAGTCCAACTCTGCTTCTGAAACTGATAGAAAGCACTGGTCCTCTAACATCCAATGTTTGTCAGTTAAGATGAGAAACGTGTGAGCTTTGTGAATGATGTAGTTCGTTTGAGCTGAAAAGTGACTGCCCTTACCTGAAATGAAGTCTTGCTTGTAGGAAGACACAGAGCCTGGGATTTAACTCCTTTTCTGAAGGGAAACACACAGCATAGTATTCATCCATGGATCACACTCTGGTTAGAGCGAGAAGCACACTCTTGCTTTCTAGAGTCTCTAAGACAGCAGGAAATCTGAGTGTGCCCAGGACAATAGAACGGTGTTTCTTACACATATGGACCATATCCAGTCCAAATCTGCTTCTGAAACTGATACAAAGCACTGGTCCTCTAACATCCAATGTTTGTCAGTTAAGATGAGATATGTGTGAGCTTTGTGAATGATGTTGTTCCTTTGAAATGAAAAGTGACTGCCCTTACCTGTAAGGAAGACTTGCTTGTAGTAAGACACAGAGCCTGGGATTGAACTCCATTTCTTAAGAGAAACACACAGCATAGTTCTCATCCATGGATCACACTCTGTTTTAGAGCGAGAAGCACGCTCTTGCTTTTAGAGTCTTTAATATAGCAGGAATTCTGAGTGTGCCCAGAACAAAAGAACGGTGTTGCCTACATATACAGACCATATGTATTCCAAATCTGCTTCTGAAACTGATACAATGCACTGGTCCTCTAATATCCAATGCTTGTCAGTTAGATGATAATTGTGTGATCTTCGTTAACGAATTAGTTCGTTTGAGCAAAAAAGTGACTGCCCTTACCTGAAATGAAGTCTTGCTTGTAGTCAGACTCAGAGCCTGGGATTTAACTCCATTTCTGAATTGAAACACACAGCAGTGTTCTCATCCATTGATCACACTCTGTTTTAGAACAAGAAGCACGCTCTTGCTTTTTAGAGTCTCTAAGACAGGAGGAAACGTGATTTTGCTGAGAACAAAAGAACGGAGTTTCCTACACATACGGACCATATCTAGTCCAACTCTGCTTGTTAAACTGATACAAAGCACTGGTCCTCTAACATCCAATGTTTGTCAGTTAAAATGAGAAACGTGTGAGCTTTGTGAATGATGTAGTTCCTTTGAACTGAAAAGTTACTGCCCTTACCTGATTTGAAGTCTTGCTTGTAGGAAGACACAGAGCCTGGGATTTAACTCCATTTCTGAAGGGAAACACACAGCATAGTATTCATCCATGGATCACACTCTGGTTTGAGCGAGAGGCACACTCTTGCTTTCTAGAGTCTCTAAGACAGCAGGAAATCTGAGTGTGCACAGAACAAAAGAACGGTGTTTCCTCCATATACAAAGCATAAGTAGTCCAAATCTGCTTCTGAAACTGATACAAAGCACTGACCCTCTAACATCCAATGCTTGTCAGTTAAGATGAGAAACGTGTGAGCTTCGTGAACGATGTAGTTCGTTTGATCAGAAAAGTGACTGCCCTTACCTGAATCGAAGTCTTGCTTGTAGGAAGACTCAGAGCCTGGGATTTAACTCCATTTCTGAAGTGAAACACACAGCAGTGTAATCATCCATTGATCACTCTCTGCTTTAGAACAAGAAGCACGCTCTTGCTTTCTAGAGTCTCTAAGACAGCAGGAAACGTGTGTGTGCTGAGAACAAAAGAACGGTGTTTCCTACACATACGGACCATATCTAGTTCAACTCTGCTTCTGAAACTGATACAAAGCACTGGTCCTCTAACATCCAATGCTTGTCTGTTAAGATGAGAAATGTGTGAGCTCAGTGAACGATGTAGTTCGTTTCAGCTGAAAAGTGACTGCCCTTACCTGAAACGAAGTCTTGCTTGTAGGAAGACACAGAGATTGGGATTTAACTCCATTTCTGAAGGGAAACACACAGCATAGTTCTCATCCATGGATCACAATCTGCTTTAGAGCGAGAAGCATGCTCTTTTTTTCTACAGTCTCTAACACAGCAGGAAACGTGAGTGTGCTGAGAAAATAAGATGGTGTTTCCTACACATACGGACCATATCTAGTCCAACTCATCTTCTGAAACTGATAGAAAGCACTGGTCCTCTAACATCCAATGCTTGTCAGTTAAGATGAGAAACGTGTGAGCTTCGTGAACGATGTAGTTCGTTTGAGCAGAAAAGTGACTGCCCTTACCTGAATAGAAGTCTTGCTTGTAGGAAGACTCAGAGCCTGGGATTTAACTCCATTTCTGAAGTGAAACACACAGCAGTGTAATCATCCATTGATCACTCTCTGCTTTAGAACAAGAAGCACGCTCTTGCTTTCTAGAGTCTCTAAGACAGCAGGAAACGTGTGTGTGCTGAGAACAAAAGAACGGTGTTTCCTACACATACGGACCATATCTAGTTCAACTCTGCTTCTGAAACTGATACAAAGCACTGGTCCTCTAACATCCAATGCTTGTCAGTTAAGATGAGAAACGTGTGAGCTTTGTGAATGATGTAGTTCCTTTGAACTGAAAAGTGACTGCCCTTACCTGAAACGAAGTCTTGCTTGTAGTAAGACACAGAGCCTGGGATTTAACTCCATTTCTTAAGAGAAACACACAGCATAGTTCTCATCCACGGATCACACTCTGTTTTAGAGCAAGAAGCACGCTCTTGCTTTCTAGAGTCTCTAAGACTGCAGGAAACGTGATTTTGCTGAGAACAAAAGAACGGGGTTTCCTACACATACGGACATTATATAGTCCAACTCTGCTTCTGAAACTGATAGAAAGCACTGGTCCTCTAACATCCAATGCTTGTCAGTTAAGATGAGAAACGTGTGAGCTTCGTGAACGATGTAGTTCGTTTGAGCTGAAAAGTGACTGCCCTTACCTGAAACGCAGTCTTGCTTATAGGAAGACTCAGAGCCTGGGATTTAACTCCATTTCTGAAGGGAAACACACAGCATAGTTCTCATCCATTCATCACACTCTGCTTTAGAGCGAGAAGCACGCTCTTGCTTTCTAAAGTCTCTAAGACAGCAGGAAACGTGAGTGTGCTGAGAACAAAAGAACCGTGGTTCCTACACATACGGACCATAATTAGTCCAACTCTGCTTCTGAAACTGATACGAAGCACTGGTCCTCTAACATCCAATGTTTGTCAGTTAAGATGAGAAACGTGTGAGCTTTGTGAATGATGTAGTTCGTTTGAGCTGAAAAGTGACTGCCCTTACCTGAAACGAAGTCTTGCTTGTAGGAAGACACAGAGCCTGGGATTTAACTCCTTTTCTGAAGGGAAACACACAGCATAGTATTCATCCATGGATCACACTCTGGTTAGAGCGAGAAGCACACTCTTGCTTTCTAGAGTCTCTAAGACAGCAGGAAATCTGAGTGTGCCCAGGACAATAGAACGGTGTTTCTTACACATATGGACCATATCCAGTCCAAATCTGCTTCTGAAACTGATACAAAGCACTGGTCCTCTAACATCCAATGTTTGTCAGTTAAGATGAGATATGTGTGAGCTTTGTGAATGATGTTGTTCCTTTGAAATGAAAAGTGACTGCCCTTACCTGTAACGAAGACTTGCTTGTAGTAAGACACAGAGCCTGGGATTGAACTCCATTTCTTAAGAGAAACACACAGCATAGTTCTCATCCATGGATCACACTCTGTTTTAGAGCGAGAAGCACGCTCTTGCTTTTAGAGTCTCTAATATAGCAGGAAATCTGAGTGTGCCCAGAACAAAAGAACGGTGTTGCCTACATATACAGACCATATGTAGTCCAAATCTGCTTCTGAAACTGATACAATTCACTGGTCCTCTAATATCCAATGCTTGTCAGTTAGATGATAATTGTGTGATCTTCGTTAACGAATTAGTTCGTTTGAGCAAAAAAGTGACTGCCCTTACCTGAAATGAAGTCTTGCTTGTAGTCAGACTCAGAGCCTGGGATTTAACTCCATTTCTGAATTGAAACACACAGCAGTGTTCTCATCCATTGATCACACTCTGTTTTAGAACAAGAAGCACGCTCTTGCTTTTTAGAGTCTCTAAGACAGGAGGAAACGTGATTTTGCTGAGAACAAAAGAACGGAGTTTCCTACACATACGGACCATATCTAGTCCAACTCTGCTTCTTAAACTGATACAAAGCACTGGTCCTCTAACATCCAATGTTTGTCAGTTAAGATGAGAAACGTGTGAGCTTTGTGAATGATGTAGTTCCTTTGAACTGAAAAGTTACTGCCCTTACCTGATTTGAAGTCTTGCTTGTAGGAAGACACAGAGCCTGGGATTTAACTCCATTTCTGAAGGGAAACACACAGCATAGTATTCATCCATGGATCACACTCTGGTTTGAGCGAGAGGCACACTCTTGCTTTCTAGAGTCTCTAAGACAGCAGGAAATCTGAGTGTGCCCAGAACAAAAGAACGGTGTTTCCTCCATATACAAACCATAAGTAGTCCAAATCTGCTTCTGAAACTGATACAAAGCACTGACCCTCTAACATCCAATGCTTGTCAGTTAAGATGAGAAACGTGTGAGCTTCGTGAACGATGTAGTTCGTTTGATCAGAAAAGTGACTGCCCTTACCTGAATCGAAGTCTTGCTTGTAGGAAGACTCAGAGCCTGGGATTTAACTCCATTTCTGAAGTGAAACACACAGCAGTGTAATCATCCATTGATCACTCTCTGCTTTAGAACAAGAAGTACGCTCTTGCTTTCTAGAGTCTCTAAGACAGCAGGAAACGTGTGTGTGCTGAGAACAAAAGAACGGTGTTTCCTACACATACGGACCATATCTAGTTCAACTCTGCTTCTGAAACTGATACAAAGCACTGGTCCTCTAACATCCAATGCTTGTCAGTTAAGATGAGAAACGTGTGAGCTTTGTGAATGATGTAGTTCCTTTGAACTGAAAAGTGACTGCCCTTACCTGAAACGAAGTCTTGCTTGTAGTAAGACACAGAGCCTGGGATTTAACTCCATTTCTTAAGAGAAACACACAGCATAGTTCTCATCCACGGATCACACTCTGTTTTAGAGCAAGAAGCACGCTCTTGCTTTCTAGAGTCTCTAAGACTGCAGGAAACGTGATTTTGCTGAGAAAAAAAGAACGGGGTTTCCTACACATACGGACATTATATAGTCCAACTCTGCTTCTGAAACTGATAGAAAGCACTGGTCCTCTAACATCCAATGCTTGTCAGTTAACATGAGAAACGTGTGAGCTTCGTGAACGATGTAGTTCGTTTGAGCTGAAAAGTGACTGGCCTTACCTGAATCGAAGTCTTGCTTGTAGGAAGACAGAGAGCAAGGGATTTAACTCCATTTTTGAAGGGAAACACACAGCATAGTTCTCATCCATGGATCACACTCTGCTTTAGAGCGAGAAGCACGCTCTTGCTTTCTAAAATCTCTAAGACAGCAGGAAATCTGAGTGTGCCCAGAACAATAGAACGGTGTTTCCTACACATATGGACCATATCCAGTCCAAATCTGCTTCTGAAACTGATATAATGCATTGACCCTCTAACATCCAATGCTTGTCAGTTAAGATGAGAAACTTCTGAGCTCTGTGAACGATGTAGTTCGTTTGAGCAGAAAAGTGACTGCCCTTACCTGAAACGAAGTCTTGCTTGTAGGAAGACTCAGAGCCTTGGATTTAACTCCATTTCTGAAGGCAAACACACAGCATAGTTCTCATCCATGGATCACACTCTGCTTTTGAACGAGAAGCACGCTCTTGCTATCTAGAGTCTCTAAGACAGCAGGAAACGTGAGTGTGCTGAGAACAAAAGAATGGTGTTTCCTACACATACGGACCATATCTAGTCCATCTCTTCTTCTGAAACTGATGCAAAGCACTGGTCCTCTAACATCCAATGCTTGTCAGTTAAGATGGGAAACGTGTGAGCTTCATGAATGATGTAGTTCGTTTGAGCAAAAAAGTGACTGCCCTTACCTGAAACGAAGTCTTGCATGTACGAAGACTCAGAGCCTGGGATTTAACTCCATTTCTCAAATGAAACACACAGCAGTGTTCTCATCCATTGATCACACTCTGCTTTAGAACAAGAAGCACCCTCTTGCTTTTTAGAGTCTCTAAGACAGGAGGAAACGTGATTTTGCTGAGAACAAAAGAACGGGGTTTCCTACACATACGGACCATATCTAGTCCAACTCTGCTTCTTAAACTGATACAAAGCACTGGTCCTCTAACATCCAATGCTTGTCTGTTAATATGAGAAACGTGTGAGCTCCGTGAACGATGTAGTTCGTTTGAGCTGAAAAGTGACTGCCCTTACCTGAAACGAAGTCTTGCTTATAGGGAGACACAGAGCCTGGGATTTAACTCCATTTCTGAAGGGAAACACACAGCATAGTATTCATCCATGGATCACACTCTGGTTAGAGCGAGAAGCACACTCTTGCTTTCTAGAGTCTCTAAGAAAGCAGGAAATCTGAGTGTGCCCAGGACAATAGAACGGTGTTTCTTACACATATGGACCATATCCAGTCCAAATCTGCTTCTGAAACTGATACAAAGCACTGGTCCTCTAACATCCAATGTTTGTCAGTTAAGATGAGATATGTGTGAGCTTTGTGAATGATGTTGTTCCTTTGAACTGAAAAGTGACTGCCCTTACCTGTAACGAAGTCTTGCTTGTAGTAAGACACAGAGCCTGGGATTGAACTCCATTTCTTAAGAGAAACACACAGCATAGTTCTCATCCATGGATCACACTCTGTTTTAGAGCGAGAAGCACGCTCTTGCTTTTAGAGTCTCTAATATAGCAGGAAATCTGAGTGTGCCCAGAACAAAAGAACGGTGTTGCCTACATATACAGACCATATGTAGTCCAAATCTGCTTCTGAAACTGATACAATGCACTGGTCCTCTAACATCCAATGCTTGTCAGTTAAGATGAGAATCGTGTGATCTTCGTTAACGATGTAGTTCGTTTGAGCAGAAAAGTGACTGCCCTTACCGGAAATGAAGTCTTGCTTATAGGAAGACTCAGAGCCTGGGATTTAACTCCATTTCTGAAGTGAAACACACTGCAGTGTTCTCATCCATTGATGACACTCTGCTTTAGAACAAGAAGCATGCTCTTGCTTTCTAGAGTCTCTAAGACAGCAGGAAACGTGAGTGTGCTGAGAACAAAAGAACGGTGTTCCTACACATAGGGACCATATCTAGTCCAACTCTGCTTCTTAAACTGATACAAAGCACTGGTCCTCTAACATCCAATGCTTGTCTGTTAAGATGAGAAATGTGTGAGCTCAGTGAACGTTGTAGTTCGTTTGAGCTGAAAAGTGACGGCACCATACCGGAAACGAAGTCTTGCTTGTAGGAAGACACAGAGATTGGGATTTAACTCCATTTCTGAAGGGAAACACACAGCATAGTTCTCATCCATGGATCACAATCTGCTTTAGAGCGAGAAGCACGCTCTTGCTTTCTAGAGTCTCTAAGACTGCAGGAAACGTGAGTGTGCTGAGAACAAAAGAACGGGGTTTCCTACACATAAGGACCATATCTAGTCCAACTCTGCTTCTGAAACTCATACAAAGCACTGGTCCTCTAACATCCAATGCTTGTCAGTTAAGATGAGAAACGTGTGAGCTTTGTGAATGATGTAGTTCCTTTGAACTGAAAAGTGACTGCCCTTACCTGAAACGAAGTCTTGCTTGTAGTAAGACACAGAGCCTGGGATTTAACTCCATTTCTTAAGAGAAACACACAGCATAGTTCTCATCCACGGATCACACTCTGTTTTAGAGCAAGAAGCACGCTCTTGCTTTCTAGAGTCTCTAAGACTGCAGGAAACGTGATTTTGCTGAGAACAAAAGAACGGGGTTTCCTACACATACGGACATTATATAGTCCAACTCTGCTTCTGAACCTGATAGAAAGCACTGGTCCTCTAACATCCAATGCTTTTCAGTTAAGATGAGAAACGTGTGAGCTTCGTGAACGATGTAGTTCGTTTGAGCTGAAAAGTGACTACCCTATCCTGAAACGAAGTCTTGCTTATAGGAAGACACAGAGCCTGGGATTTAACTCCATTTCTGAAGGGAAACACATAGCATAGTATTCATCCATGGATCACACTCTGGTTAGAGCGAGAAGCACACTCTTGCTTTCTAAAATCTCTAAGACAGCAGGAAATCTGAGTGTGCCCAGAACAAAAGAATGGTGTTTCCTACACATACGGACTATATGTAGTCCAAAACTTCTTCTGAAACTGATACAATGCAGTGGTCCTCTAACATCCAATGCTTGTCAGTTAGATGATAATTGTGTGATCTTCGTTAACGAATTAGTTCGTTTGAGCAAAAAAGTGACTGCCCTTACCTGAAATGAAGTTTGCTTGTAGGAAGACTCAGAGCCTGGGATTTAACTCCATTTCTGAATTGAAACACACAGCAGTGTTCTCATCCATTGATCACACTCTGTTTTAGAACAAGAAGCACGCTCTTGCTTTTTAGAGTCTCTAAGACAGGAGGAAACGTGATTTTGCTGAGAACAAAAGAACGGAGTTGCCTACACATACGGACCATATCTAGTCCAACTCTGCTTCTTAAACTGATACAAAGCACTGGTCCTCTAACATCCAATGTTTGTCAGTTAAGATGAGAAACGTGTGAGCTTTGTGAATGATGTAGTTCCTTTGAACTGAAAAGTTACTGCCCTTACCTGATTTGAAGTCTTGCTTGTAGGAAGACACAGAGCCTGGGATTTAACTCCATTTCTGAAGGGAAACACACAGCATAGTATTCATCCATGGATCACACTCTGGTTTGAGCGAGAGGCACACTCTTGCTTTCTAGAGTCTCTAAGACAGCAGGAAATCTGAGTGTGCCCAGAACAAAAGAACGGTGTTTCCTCCATATACAAACCATAAGTAGTCCAAATCTGCTTCTGAAACTGATACAAAGCACTGACCCTCTAACATCCAATGCTTGTCAGTTAAGATGAGAAACGTGTGAGCTTCGTGAACGATGTAGTTCGTTTGATCAGAAAAGTGACTGCCCTTACCTGAATCGAAGTCTTGCTTGTAGGAAGACTCAGAGCCTGGGATTTAACTCCATTTCTGAAGTGAAACACACAGCAGTGTAATCATCCATTGATCACTCTCTGCTTTAGAACAAGAAGCACGCTCTTGCTTTCTAGAGTCTCTAAGACAGCAGGAAACGTGTGTGTGCTGAGAACAAAAGAACGGTGTTTCCTACACATACGGACCATATCTAGTTCAACTCTGCTTCTGAAACTGATACAAAGCACTGGTCCTCTAACATCCAATGCTTGTCAGTTAAGATGAGAAACGTGTGAGCTTTGTGAATGATGTAGTTCCTTTGAACTGAAAAATGACTGCCCTTACCTGAAATGAAGTCTTGCTTGTAGTAAGACACAGAGCCTGGGATTTAACTCCATTTCTTAAGAGAAACACACAGCATAGTTCTCATCCACGGATCACACTCTGTTTTAGAGCAAGAAGCACGCTCTTGCTTTCTAGAGTCTCTAAGACTGCAGGAAACGTGATTTTGCTGAGAACAAAAGAACGGGGTTTCCTACACATACGGACATTATATAGTCCAACTCTGCTTCTGAAACTGATAGAAAGCACTGGTCCTCTAACATCCAATGCTTGTCAGTTAAGATGAGAAACGTGTGAGCTTCGTGAATGATGTAGTTCGTTTGAGCTGAAAAGTGACTGGCCTTACCTGAATCGAAGTCTTGCTTGTAGGAAGACAGAGAGCAAGGGATTTAACTCCATTTTTGAAGGGAAACACACAGCATAGTTCTCATCCATGGATCACACTCTGCTTTAGAGCGAGAAGCACGCTCTTGCTTTCTAAAATCTCTAAGACAGCAGGAAATCTGAGTGTGCCCAGAACAATAGAACGGTGTTTCCTACACATATGGACCATATCCAGTCCAAATCTGCTTCTGAAACTGATATAATGCATTGACCCTCTAACATCCAATGCTTGTCAGTTAAGATGAGAAACTTGTGAGCTCTGTGAACGATGTAGTTCGTTTGAGCAGAAAAGTGACTGCCCTTACCTGAAACGAAGTCTTGCTTGTAGGAAGACTCAGAGCCTTGGATTTAACTCCATTTCTGAAGGCAAACACACAGCATAGTTCTCATCCATGGATCACACTCTGCTTTTGAACGAGAAGCACGCTCTTGCTATCTAGAGTCTCTAAGACAGCAGGAAACGTGAGTGTGCTGAGAACAAAAGAATGGTGTTTCCTACACATACGGACCATATCTAGTCCATCTCTTCTTCTGAAACTGATGCAAAGCACTGGTCCTCTAACATCCAATGCTTGTCAGTTAAGATGGGAAACGTGTGAGCTTCATGAATGATGTAGTTCGTTTGAGCAAAAAAGTGACTGCCCTTACCTGAAACGAAGTCTTGCATGTACGAAGACTCAGAGCCTGGGATTTAACTCCATTTCTCAAATGAAACACACAGCAGTGTTCTCATCCATTGATCACACTCTGCTTTAGAACAAGAAGCACCCTCTTGCTTTTTAGAGTCTCTAAGACAGGAGGAAACGTGATTTTGCTGAGAACAAAAGAACGGGGTTTCCTACACATACGGACCATATCTAGTCCAACTCTGCTTCTTAAACTGATACAAAGCACTGGTCCTCTAACATCCAATGCTTGTCTGTTAATATGAGAAACGTGTGAGCTCCGTGAACGATGTAGTTCGTTTGAGCTGAAAAGTGACTGCCCTTACCTGAAACGAAGTCTTGCTTATAGGGAGACACAGAGCCTGGGATTTAACTCCATTTCTGAAGGGAAACACACAGCATAGTATTCATCCATGGATCACACTCTGGTTAGAGCGAGAAGCACACTCTTGCTTTCTAGAGTCTCTAAGACAGCAGGAAATCTGAGTGTGCCCAGGAAAATAGAACGGTGTTTCTTACACATATGGACCATATCTAGTCCAAATCTGCTTCTGAAACTGATACAAAGCACTGGTCCTCTAACATCCAATGTTTGTCAGTTAAGATGAGATATGTGTGAGCTTTGTGAATGATGTTGTTCCTTTGAACTGAAAAGTGACTGCCCTTACCTGTAACGAAGTCTTGCTTGTAGTAAGACACAGAGCCTGGGATTGAACTCCATTTCTTAAGAGAAACACACAGCATAGTTCTCATCCATGGATCACACTCTGTTTTAGAGCGAGAAGCACGCTCTTGCTTTTAGAGTCTCTAATATAGCAGGAAATCTGAGTGTGCCCAGAACAAAAGAACGGTGTTGCCTACATATACAGACCATATGTAGTCCAAATCTGCTTCTGAAACTGATACAATGCACTGGTCCTCTAACATCCAATGCTTGTCAGTTAAGATGAGAATCGTGTGATCTTCGTTAACGATGTAGTTCGTTTGAGCAGAAAAGTGACTGCCCTTACCGGAAATGAAGTCTTGCTTGTAGGAAGACTCAGAGCCTGGGATTT
The DNA here is from genome assembly GCA_949786385.1 of Onychomys leucogaster. NCBI lineage: Eukaryota > Metazoa > Chordata > Mammalia > Rodentia > Cricetidae > Onychomys > Onychomys leucogaster. The sequence goes on from CATKUP010000035.1 coordinate 3,379,406, forward strand.
AACTCCATTTCTGAAGTGAAACACACTGCAGTGTTCTCATCCATTGATGACACTCTGCTTTAGAACAAGAAGCATGCTCTTGCTTTCTAGAGTCTCTAAGACAGCAGGAAACGTGAGTGTGCTGAGAACAAAAGAACGGTGTTCCTACACATAGGGACCATATCTAGTCCAACTCTGCTTCTTAAACTGATACAAAGCACTGGTCCTCTAACATCCAATGCTTGTCTGTTAAGATGAGAAATGTGTGAGCTCAGTGAACGTTGTAGTTCGTTTGAGCTGAAAAGTGACGGCACCTTACCGGAAACGAAGTCTTGCTTGTAGGAAGACTCAGAGCCTGGGATTTAACTCCATTTCTGAAGTGAAACACACAGCAGTGTAATCATCAATTGATCACTCTCTGCTTTAGAACAAGAAGCACGCTCTTGCTTTCTAGAGTCTCTAAGACAGCAGGAAACGTGTGTGTGCTGAGTACAAAAGAACGGTGTTTCCTACACATACGGACCATATCTAGTTCAACTCTGCTTCTGAAACTGATACAAAGCACTGGTCCTCTAACATCCAATACTTGTCAGTTAAGATGAGAAACGTGTGAGCTTTGTGAATGATGTAGTTCCTTTGAACTGAAAAGTGACTGCCCTTACCTGAAACGAAGTCTTGCTTGTAGTAAGACACAGAGCCTGGGATTTAACTCCATTTCTTAAGAGAAACACACAGCATAGTTCTCATCCACGGATCACACTCTGTTTTAGAGCAAGAAGCACGCTCTTGCTTTCTAGAGTCTCTAAGACTGCAGGAAACCTGATTTTGCTGAGAACAAAAGAACGGGGTTTCCTACACATACGGACATTATATAGTCCAACTCTGCTTCTGAAACTGATAGAAAGCACTGGTCCTCTAACATCCAATGCTTGTCAGTTAAGATGAGAAACGTGTGAGCTTCGTGAACGATGTAGTTCGTTTGAGCTGAAAAGTGACTGCCCTTACCTGAATCGAAGTCTTGCTTGTAGGAAGACAGAGAGCAAGGGATTTAACTCCATTTTTGAAGGGAAACACACAGCATAGTTCTCATCCATGGATCACACTCTGCTTTAGAGCGAGAAGCACGCTCTTGCTTTCTAAAATCTCTAAGACAGCAGGAAATCTGAGTGTGCCCAGAACAATAGAACGGTGTTTCCTACACATATGGACCATATCCAGTCCAAATCTGCTTCTGAAACTGATATAATGCATTGACCCTCTAACATCCAATGCTTGTCAGTTAAGATGAGAAACTTGTGAGCTCTGTGAACGATGTAGTTCGTTTGAGCAGAAAAGTGACTGCCCTTACCTGAAACGAAGTCTTGCTTGTAGGAAGACTCAGAGCCTTGGATTTAACTCCATTTCTGAAGGCAAACACACAGCATAGTTCTCATCCATGGATCACACTCTGCTTTTGAACGAGAAGCACGCTCTTGCTATCTAGAGTCTCTAAGACAGCAGGAAACGTGAGTGTGCTGAGAACAAAAGAATGGTGTTTCCTACACATACGGACCATATCTAGTCCATCTCTTCTTCTGAAACTGATGCAAAGCACTGGTCCTCTAACATCCAATGCTTGTCAGTTAAGATGGGAAACGTGTGAGCTTCATGAATGATGTAGTTCGTTTGAGCAAAAAAGTGACTGCCCTTACCTGAAACGAAGTCTTGCATGTACGAAGACTCAGAGCCTGGGATTTAACTCCATTTCTCAAATGAAACACACAGCAGTGTTCTCATCCATTGATCACACTCTGCTTTAGAACAAGAAGCACCCTCTTGCTTTTTAGAGTCTCTAAGACAGGAGGAAACGTGATTTTGCTGAGAACAAAAGAACGGGGTTTCCTACACATACGGACCATATCTAGTCCAACTCTGCTTCTTAAACTGATACAAAGCACTGGTCCTCTAACATCCAATGCTTGTCTGTTAATATGAGAAACGTGTGAGCTCCGTGAACGATGTAGTTCGTTTGAGCTGAAAAGTGACTGCCCTTACCTGAAACGAAGTCTTGCTTATAGGAAGACACAGAGCCTGGGATTTAACTCCATTTCTGAAGGGAAACACACAGCATAGTATTCATCCATGGATCACACTCTGGTTAGAGCGAGAAGCACACTCTTGCTTTCTAGAGTCTCTAAGACAGCAGGAAATCTGAGTGTGCCCAGGACAATAGAACGGTGTTTCTTACACATATGGACCATATCCAGTCCAAATCTGCTTCTGAAACTGATACAAAGCACTGGTCCTCTAACATCCAATGTTTGTCAGTTAAGATGAGATATGTGTGAGCTTTGTGAATGATGTTGTTCCTTTGAACTGAAAAGTGACTGCCCTTACCTGTAACGAAGTCTTGCTTGTAGTAAGACACAGAGCCTGGGATTGAACTCCATTTCTTAAGAGAAACACACAGCATAGTTCTCATCCATGGATCACACTCTGTTTTAGAGCGAGAAGCACGCTCTTGCTTTTAGAGTCTGTAAGACTGCAGGAAACGTGATTTTGCTGAGAACAAAAGAACGGGGTTTCCTACACATACGGACATTATATAGTCCAACTCTGCTTCTGAACCTGATAGAAAGCACTGGTCCTCTAACATCCAATGCTTGTCAGTTAAGATGAGAAACGTGTGAGCTTCGTGAACGATGTAGTTCGTTTGAGCTGAAAAGTGACTACCCTTTCCTGAAACGAAGTCTTGCTTATAGGAAGACACAGAGCCTGGGATTTAACTCCATTTCTGAAGGGAAACACATAGCATAGTATTCATCCATGGATCACACTCTGGTTAGAGCGAGAAGCACACTCTTGCTTTCTAAAATCTCTAAGACAGCAGGAAATCTGAGTGTGCCCAGAACAAAAGAACGGTGTTTCCTACACATACGGACTATATGTAGTCCAAAACTTCTTCTGAAACTGATACAATGCAGTGGTCCTCTAACATCCAATGCTTGTCAGTTAGATGATAATTGTGTGATCTTCGTTAACGAATTAGTTCGTTTGAGCAAAAAAGTGACTGCCCTTACCTGAAATGAAGTCTTGCTTGTAGGAAGACTCAGAGCCTGGGATTTAACTCCATTTCTGAATTGAAACACACAGCAGTGTTCTCATCCATTGATCACACTCTGTTTTAGAACAAGAAGCACGCTCTTGCTTTTTAGAGTCTCTAAGACAGGAGGAAACGTGATTTTGCTGAGAACAAAAGAACGGAGTTTCCTACACATACGGACCATATCTAGTCCAACTCTGCTTCTTAAACTGATACAAAGCACTGGTCCTCTAACATCCAATGTTTGTCAGTTAAGATGAGAAACGTGTGAGCTTTGTGAATGATGTAGTTCCTTTGAACTGAAAAGTTACTGCCCTTACCTGATTTGAAGTCTTGCTTGTAGGAAGACACAGAGCCTGGGATTTAACTCCATTTCTGAAGGGAAACACACAGCATAGTATTCATCCATGGATCACACTCTGGTTTGAGCGAGAGGCACACTCTTGCTTTCTAGAGTCTCTAAGACAGCAGGAAATCTGAGTGTGCCCAGAACAAAAGAACGGTGTTTCCTCCATATACAAACCATAAGTAGTCCAAATCTGCTTCTGAAACTGATACAAAGCACTGACCCTCTAACATCCAATGCTTGTCAGTTAAGATGAGAAACGTGTGAGCTTCGTGAACGATGTAGTTCGTTTGAGCAGAAAAGTGAATGCCCTTACCTGAATCGAAGTCTTGCTTGTAGGAAGACTCAGAGCCTGGGATTTAACTCCATTTCTGAAGTGAAACACACAGCAGTGTAATCATCCATTGATCACTCTCTGCTTTAGAACAAGAAGCACGCTCTTGCTTTCTAGAGTCTCTAAGACAGCAGGAAACGTGTGTGTGCTGAGAACAAAAGAACGGTGTTTCCTACACATACGGACCATATCTAGTTCAACTCTGCTTCTGAAACTGATACAAAGCACTGGTCCTCTAACATCCAATGCTTGTCAGTTAAGATGAGAAACGTGTGAGCTTCGTGAACGATGTAGTTCGTTTGAGCTGAAAAGTGACTGCCCTTACCTGAATCGAAGTCTTGCTTGTAGGAAGACAGAGAGCAAGGGATTTAACTCCATTTTTGAAGGGAAACACACAGCATAGTTCTCATCCATGGATCACACTCTGCTTTAGAGCGAGAAGCACGCTCTTGCTTTCTAAAATCTCTAAGACAGCAGGAAATCTGAGTGTGCCCAGAACAATAGAACGGTGTTTCCTACACATATGGACCATATCCAGTCCAAATCTGCTTCTGAAACTGATATAATGCATTGACCCTCTAACATCCAATGCTTGTCAGTTAAGATGAGAAACTTGTGAGCTCTGTGAACGATGTAGTTCGTTTGAGCAGAAAAGTGACTGCCCTTACCTGAAACGAAGTCTTGCTTGTAGGAAGACTCAGAGCCTTGGATTTAACTCCATTTCTGAAGGCAAACACACAGCATAGTTCTCATCCATGGATCACACTCTGCTTTTGAACAAGAAGCACGCTCTTGCTATCTAGAGTCTCTAAGACAGCAGGAAACGTGAGTGTGCTGAGAACAAAAGAATGGTGTTTCCTACACATACGGACCATATCTAGTCCATCTCTTCTTCTGAAACTGATGCAAAGCACTGGTCCTCTAACATCCAATGCTTGTCAGTTAAGATGGGAAACGTGTGAGCTTCATGAATGATGTAGTTCTTTTGAGCAAAAAAGTGACTGCCCTTACCTTAAACGAAGTCTTGCTTGTACGAAGACTCAGAGCCTGGGATTTAACTCCATTTCTCAATTGAAACACACAGCAGTGTTCTCATCCATTGATCACACTCTGCTTTAGAACAAGAAGCACCCTCTTGCTTTTTAGAGTCTCTAAGACAGGAGGAAATGTGATTTTGCTGAGAACAAAAGAACGGAGTTTCCTACACATACGGACCATATCTAGTCCAACTCTGCTTCTTAAACTGATACAAAGCACTGGTCCTCTAACATTCAATGCTTGTCTGTTAATATGAGAAACGTGTGAGCTCCGTGAACGATGTAGTTCGTTTGAGCTGAAAAGTGACTGCCCTTACCTGAAACGAAGTCTTGATTATAGGAAGACACAGAGTCTGGGATTTAACTCCATTTCTGAAGGGAAACACACAGCATAGTATTCATCCATGGATCACACTCTGGTTAGAGCGAGAAGCACACTCTTGCTTTCTAGAGTCTCTAAGACAGCAGGAAATCTGAGTGTGCCCAGGACAATAGAACGGTGTTTCTTACACATATGGACCATATCCAGTCCAAATCTGCTTCTGAAACTGATACAAAGCACTGGTCCTCTAACATCCAATGTTTGTCAGTTAAGATGAGATATGTGTGAGCTTTGTGAATGATGTTGTTCCTTTGAACTGAAAAGTGACTGCCCTTACTTGTAACGAATTCTTGCTTGTAGTAAGACACAGAGCCTGGGATTGAACTCCATTTCTTAAGAGAAACACACAGCATAGTTCTCATCCATGGATCACACTCTGATTTAGAAAAAGAAGCATGCTCTTGCTTTCTAGAGTCTCTAAGACAGCAGGAAACGTGATTTTGCTGAGAACAAAAGAACGGAGTTTCCTTCACATACGGACCATATCTAGTCCAACTCTGCTTCTTAAACTGATACAAAGCACTGGTCCTCTAACATCCAATGTTTGTCAGTTAAGATGAGAAACGTGTGAGCTTTGTGAATGATGTAGTTCCTTTGAACTGAAAAGTGACTGCCCTTACCTGATTTGAAGTCTTGCTTGTAGGAAGACACAGAGCCAGGGATTTAACTACATTTCTGAAGGGAAACACACAGCATAGTATTCATCCATGGATCACACTCTGGTTTGAGCGAGAGGCACACTCTTGCTTTCTAGAGTCTCTAAGACAGCAGGAAATCTGAGTGTGCCCAGATCAAAAGAATGGTGTTTCCTCCATATACAAACCATAAGTAGTCCAACTCTGCTTCTTAAACTGATACAAAGCACTGGTCCTCTAACATCCAATGCTTGTCTGTTAAGATGAGAAATGTGTGAGCTCAGTGAACGATGTAGTTCGTTTCAGCTGAAATGTGACTGCCCTTACCTGAAACGAAGTCTTGCTTGTAGGAAGACACAGAGATTGGGATTTAACTCCATTTCTGAAGGGAAACACACAGCATAGTTCTCATCCATGGATCACAATCTGCTTTAGAGCGAGAAGCACGCTCTTTTTTTCTAGAGTCTCTAACACAGCAGGAAACGTGAGTGTGCTGAGAAAATAAGAATGGTGTTTCCTACACATAAGGACCATATCTAGTCCAACTCATCTTCTGAAACTGATAGAAAGCACTGGTCCTCTAACATCCAATGCTTGTCAGTTAAGATGAGAAACGTGTGAGCTTCGTGAACGATGTAGTTTGTTAGAGCTGAAAAGTGACTGCCCTTACCTGAAACGAATTCTTGCTTGTAGGAAGACTCAGAGCCTGGGATTTAACTCCATTTCTGAAGGCAAACACACAGCATAGTTCTCATCCATGGATCACACTCTGCTTTTGAACGAGAAGCACGCTCTTGCTATCTAGAGTCTCTAAGACAGCAGGAAATGTGAGTGTGCTGAGAACAAAAGAATGGTGTTTCCTAAACATAAGGACCATATCTAGTCCATCTCTTCTTCTGAAGCTGATACAAAGCACTGGTCCTCTAACATCCAATGCTTGTCAGTTAAGATGGGAAACGTGTGAGCTTCATGAACGATGTAGTTCGTTTGAGCAAAAAAGTGACTGCTCTTACCTGAAACGAAGTCTTGCTTGTAGGAAGACTCAGAGCCTGGGATTTAACTCCATTTCTGAATTGAAACACACAGCAGTGTTCTCATCCATTGATCACACTCTGTTTTAGAACAAGAAGCACGCTCTTGCTTTTTAGAGTCTCTAAGACAGGAGGAAACGTGATTTTGCTGAGAACAAAAGAACGGAGTTTCCTACACATACGGACCATATCTAGTTCAACTCTGCTTCTGAAACTGATACAAAGCACTGGTCCTCTAACATCCAATGCTTGTCAGTTAAGATGAGAAACGTGTGAGCTTCGTGAACGATGTAGTTCGTTTGAGCTGAAAAGTGACTGCCCTTACCTGAATCGAAGTCTTGCTTGTAGGAAGACAGAGAGCAAGGGATTTAACTCCATTTTTGAAGGGAAACACACAGCATAGTTCTCATCCATGGATCACTCTCTGCTTTAGAGCGAGAAGCACGCTCTTGCTTTCTAAAATCTCTAAGACAGCAGGAAATCTGAGTGTGCCCAGAACAATAGAACTGTGTTTCCTACACATATGGACCATATCCAGTCCAAATCTGCTTCTGAAACTGATATAATGCATTGACCCTCTAACATCCAGTGCTTGTCAGTTAAGATGAGAAACTTGTGAGCTCTGTGAACGATGTAGTTCGTTTGAGCACAAAAGTGACTGCCCTTACCTGAAACGAAGTCTTGCTTGTAGGAAGACTCAGAGCCTTGGATTTAACTCCATTTCTGAAGGCAAACACACAGCATAGTTCTCATCCATGGATCACACTCTGCTTTTGAACAAGAAGCACGCTCTTGCTATCTAGAGTCTCTAAGACAGCAGGAAACGTGAGTGTGCTGAGAACAAAAGAATGGTGTTTCCTACACATACGGACCATATCTAGTCCATCTCTTCTTCTGAAACTGAAGCAAGGCACTGGTCCTCTAACATCCAATGCTTGTCAGTTAAGATGGGAAACGTGTGAGCTTCATGAATGATGTAGTTCTTTTGAGCAAAAAAGTGACTGCCCTTACCTTAAACGAAGTCTTGCTTGTACGAAGACTCAGAGCCTGGGATTTAACTCCATTTCTCAATTGAAACACACAGCAGTGTTCTCATCCATTGATCACACTCTGCTTTAGAACAAGAAGCACCCTCTTGCTTTTTAGAGTCTCTAAGACAGGAGGAAATGTGATTTTGCTGAGAACAAAAGAACGGAGTTTCCTACACATACGGACCATATCTAGTCCAACTCTGCTTCTTAAACTGATACAAAGCACTGGTCCTCTAACATTCAATGCTTGTCTGTTAATATGAGAAACGTGTGAGCTCCGTGAACGATGTAGTTCGTTTGAGCTGAAAAGTGACTGCCCTTACCTGAAACGAAGTCTTGCTTATAGGAAGACACAGAGCCTGGGATTTAACTCCATTTCTGAAGGAAAACACACAGCATAGTATTCATCCATGGATCACACTCTGGTTAGAGCGAGAAGCACACTCTTGCTTTCTAGAGTCTCTAAGACAGCAGGAAATCTGAGTGTGCCCAGGAAAATAGAACGGTGTTTCTTACACATATGGACCATATCAAGTCCAAATCTGCTTCTGAAACTGATACAAAGCACTGGTCCTCTAACATCCAATGTTTGTCAGTTAAGATGAGAAACGTGTGAGCTTTGTGAATGATGTAGTTCCTTTGAACTGAAAAGTGACTGCCCTTACCTGAAACGAAGTCTTGCTTGTAGTAAGACACAGAGCCTGGGATTTAACTCCATTTCTTAAGAGAAACACACAGCATAGTTCTCATCCATGGATCACACTCTGCTTTAGAGCGAGAAGCACGCTCTTGCTTTCTAAAATCTCTAAGACAGCAGGAAATCTGAGTGTGCCCAGAACAAAAGAACGGTGTTTCCTACACATACGGACTATATGTAGTCCAAAACTTCTTCTGAAACTGATACAATGCAGTGGTCCTCTAACATCCAATGCTTGTCAGTTAGATGATAATTGTGTGATCTTCGTTAACGAATTAGTTCGTTTGAGCAAAAAAGTGACTGCCCTTACCTGAAATGAAGTCTTGCTTGTAGGAAGACTCAGAGCCTGGGATTTAACTCCATTTCTGAATTGAAACACACAGCAGTGTTCTCATCCATTGATCACACTCTGTTTTAGAACAAGAAGCACGCTCTTGCTTTTTAGAGTCTCTAAGACAGGAGGAAACGTGATTTTGCTGAGAACAAAAGAACGGAGTTTCCTACACATACGGACCATATCTAGTCCAACTCTGCGTCTTAAACTGATACAAAGCACTGGTCCTCTAACATCCAATGTTTGTCAGTTAAGATGAGAAACGTCTGAGCTTTGTGAATGATGTAGTTCCTTTGAACTGAAAAGTTACTGCCCTTACCTGATTTGAAGTCTTGCTTGTAGGAAGACACAGAGCCTGGGATTTAACTCCATTTCTGAAGGGAAACACACAGCATAGTATTCATCCATGGATCACACTCTGGTTTGAGCGAGAGGCACACTCTTGCTTTCTAGAGTCTCTAAGACAGCAGGAAATCTGAGTGTGCCCAGAACAAAAGAACGGTGTTTCCTCCATATACAAACCATAAGTAGTCCAAATCTGCTTCTGAAACTGATACAAAGCACTGACCCTCTAACATCCAATGCTTGTCAGTTAAGATGAGAAACGTGTGAGCTCCGTGAACGATGTAGTTCGTTTGAGCTGAAAACTGACTGCCCTTACCTGAAACGAAGTATTGCTTATAGGAAGACACAGAGCCTGGGATTTAACTCCATTTCTGAAGGGAAACACACAGCATAGTATTCATCCATGGATCAGACTCTGGTTAGAGCGAGAAGCACACTCTTGCTTTCTAGAGTCTCTAAGACAGCAGGAAATCTGAGTGTGCCCAGATCAAAAGAATGGTGTTTCCTCCATATACAAACCATAAGTAGTCCAACTCTGCTTCTTAAACTGATACAAAGCACTGGTCCTCTAACATCCAATGCTTGTCTGTTAAGATGAGAAATGTGTGAGCTCAGTGAACGATGTAGTTCGTTTCAGCTGAAATGTGACTGCCCTTACCTGAAACGAAGTCTTGCTTGTAGGAAGACACAGAGATTGGGATTTAACTCCATTTCTGAAGGGAAACACACAGCATAGTTCTCATCCATGGATCACAATCTGCTTTAGAGCGAGAAGCACGCTCTTTTTTTCTAGAGTCTCTAACACAGCAGGAAACGTGAGTGTGCTGAGAAAATAAGAATGGTGTTTCCTACACATAAGGACCATATCTAGTCCAACTCATCTTCTGAAACTGATAGAAAGCACTGGTCCTCTAACATCCAATGCTTGTCAGTTAAGATGAGAAACGTGTGAGCTTCGTGAACGATGTAGTTTGTTAGAGCTGAAAAGTGACTGCCCTTACCTGAAACGAATTCTTGCTTGTAGGAAGACTCAGAGCCTGGGATTTAACTCCATTTCTGAAGGCAAACACACAGCATAGTTCTCATCCATGGATCACACTCTGCTTTTGAACGAGAAGCACGCTCTTGCTATCTAGAGTCTCTAAGACAGCAGGAAATGTGAGTGTGCTGAGAACAAAAGAATGGTGTTTCCTAAACATAAGGACCATATCTAGTCCATCTCTTCTTCTGAAGCTGATACAAAGCACTGGTCCTCTAACATCCAATGCTTGTCAGTTAAGATGGGAAACGTGTGAGCTTCATGAACGATGTAGTTCGTTTGAGCAAAAAAGTGACTGCTCTTACCTGAAACGAAGTCTTGCTTGTAGGAAGACTCAGAGCCTGGGATTTAACTCCATTTCTGAATTGAAACACACAGCAGTGTTCTCATCCATTGATCACACTCTGTTTTAGAACAAGAAGCACGCTCTTGCTTTTTAGAGTCTCTAAGACAGGAGGAAACGTGATTTTGCTGAGAACAAAAGAACGGAGTTTCCTACACATACGGACCATATCTAGTTCAACTCTGCTTCTGAAACTGATACAAAGCACTGGTCCTCTAACATCCAATGCTTGTCAGTTAAGATGAGAAACGTGTGAGCTTCGTGAACGATGTAGTTCGTTTGAGCTGAAAAGTGACTGCCCTTACCTGAATCGAAGTCTTGCTTGTAGGAAGACAGAGAGCAAGGGATTTAACTCCATTTTTGAAGGGAAACACACAGCATAGTTCTCATCCATGGATCACTCTCTGCTTTAGAGCGAGAAGCACGCTCTTGCTTTCTAAAATCTCTAAGACAGCAGGAAATCTGAGTGTGCCCAGAACAATAGAACTGTGTTTCCTACACATATGGACCATATCCAGTCCAAATCTGCTTCTGAAACTGATATAATGCATTGACCCTCTAACATCCAGTGCTTGTCAGTTAAGATGAGAAACTTGTGAGCTCTGTGAACGATGTAGTTCGTTTGAGCACAAAAGTGACTGCCCTTACCTGAAACGAAGTCTTGCTTGTAGGAAGACTCAGAGCCTTGGATTTAACTCCATTTCTGAAGGCAAACACACAGCATAGTTCTCATCCATGGATCACACTCTGCTTTTGAACAAGAAGCACGCTCTTGCTATCTAGAGTCTCTAAGACAGCAGGAAACGTGAGTGTGCTGAGAACAAAAGAATGGTGTTTCCTACACATACGGACCATATCTAGTCCATCTCTTCTTCTGAAACTGAAGCAAGGCACTGGTCCTCTAACATCCAATGCTTGTCAGTTAAGATGGGAAACGTGTGAGCTTCATGAATGATGTAGTTCTTTTGAGCAAAAAAGTGACTGCCCTTACCTTAAACGAAGTCTTGCTTGTACGAAGACTCAGAGCCTGGGATTTAACTCCATTTCTCAATTGAAACACACAGCAGTGTTCTCATCCATTGATCACACTCTGCTTTAGAACAAGAAGCACCCTCTTGCTTTTTAGAGTCTCTAAGACAGGAGGAAATGTGATTTTGCTGAGAACAAAAGAACGGAGTTTCCTACACATACGGACCATATCTAGTCCAACTCTGCTTCTTAAACTGATACAAAGCACTGGTCCTCTAACATTCAATGCTTGTCTGTTAATATGAGAAACGTGTGAGCTCCGTGAACGATGTAGTTCGTTTGAGCTGAAAAGTGACTGCCCTTACCTGAAACGAAGTCTTGCTTATAGGAAGACACAGAGCCTGGGATTTAACTCCATTTCTGAAGGAAAACACACAGCATAGTATTCATCCATGGATCACACTCTGGTTAGAGCGAGAAGCACACTCTTGCTTTCTAGAGTCTCTAAGACAGCAGGAAATCTGAGTGTGCCCAGGAAAATAGAACGGTGTTTCTTACACATATGGACCATATCAAGTCCAAATCTGCTTCTGAAACTGATACAAAGCACTGGTCCTCTAACATCCAATGTTTGTCAGTTAAGATGAGAAACGTGTGAGCTTTGTGAATGATGTAGTTCCTTTGAACTGAAAAGTGACTGCCCTTACCTGAAACGAAGTCTTGCTTGTAGTAAGACACAGAGCCTGGGATTTAACTCCATTTCTTAAGAGAAACACACAGCATAGTTCTCATCCATGGATCACACTCTGCTTTAGAGCGAGAAGCACGCTCTTGCTTTCTAAAATCTCTAAGACAGCAGGAAATCTGAGTGTGCCCAGAACAAAAGAACGGTGTTTCCTACACATACGGACTATATGTAGTCCAAAACTTCTTCTGAAACTGATACAATGCAGTGGTCCTCTAACATCCAATGCTTGTCAGTTAGATGATAATTGTGTGATCTTCGTTAACGAATTAGTTCGTTTGAGCAAAAAAGTGACTGCCCTTACCTGAAATGAAGTCTTGCTTGTAGGAAGACTCAGAGCCTGGGATTTAACTCCATTTCTGAATTGAAACACACAGCAGTGTTCTCATCCATTGATCACACTCTGTTTTAGAACAAGAAGCACGCTCTTGCTTTTTAGAGTCTCTAAGACAGGAGGAAACGTGATTTTGCTGAGAACAAAAGAACGGAGTTTCCTACACATACGGACCATATCTAGTCCAACTCTGCGTCTTAAACTGATACAAAGCACTGGTCCTCTAACATCCAATGTTTGTCAGTTAAGATGAGAAACGTCTGAGCTTTGTGAATGATGTAGTTCCTTTGAACTGAAAAGTTACTGCCCTTACCTGATTTGAAGTCTTGCTTGTAGGAAGACACAGAGCCTGGGATTTAACTCCATTTCTGAAGGGAAACACACAGCATAGTATTCATCCATGGATCACACTCTGGTTTGAGCGAGAGGCACACTCTTGCTTTCTAGAGTCTCTAAGACAGCAGGAAATCTGAGTGTGCCCAGAACAAAAGAACGGTGTTTCCTCCATATACAAACCATAAGTAGTCCAAATCTGCTTCTGAAACTGATACAAAGCACTGACCCTCTAACATCCAATGCTTGTCAGTTAAGATGAGAAACGTGTGAGCTCCGTGAACGATGTAGTTCGTTTGAGCTGAAAACTGACTGCCCTTACCTGAAACGAAGTATTGCTTATAGGAAGACACAGAGCCTGGGATTTAACTCCATTTCTGAAGGGAAACACACAGCATAGTATTCATCCATGGATCACACTCTGGTTAGAGCGAGAAGCACACTCTTGCTTTCTAGAGTCTCTAAGACAGCAGGAAATCTGAGTGTGCCCAGGACAATAGAACGGTGTTTCTTACACATATGGACCATATCCAGTCCAAATCTGCTTCTGAAACTGATACAAAGCACTGGTCCTCTAACATCCAATGTTTGTCAGTTAAGATGAGATATGTGTGAGCTTTGTGAATGATGTTGTTCCTTTGAACTAAAAAGTGACTGCCCTTACTTGTAACGAATTCTTGCTTGTAGTAAGACACAGAGCCTGGGATTGAACTCCATTTCTTAAGAGAAACACACAGCATAGTTCTCATCCATGGATCACACTCTGCTTTAGAAAAAGAAGCATGCTCTTGCTTTCTAGAGTCTCTAAGACAGCAGGAAACGTGATTTTGCTGAGAACAAAAGAACGGAGTTTCCTTCACATACGGACCATATCTAGTCCAACTCTGCTTCTTAAACTGATACAAAGCACTGGTCCTCTAACATCCAATGTTTGTCAGTTAAGATGAGAAACGTGTGAGCTTTGTGAATGATGTAGTTCCTTTGAACTGAAAAGTGACTGCCCTTACCTGAAACGAAGTCTTGCTTGTAGGAAGACACAGAGCCTGGGATTTAACTCCATTTCTGAAGGGAAACACACAGCATAGTATTCATCCATGGATCACACTCTGGTTTGAGCGAGAGGCACACTCTTGCTTTCTAGAGTCTCTAAGACAGCAGGAAATCTGAGTGTGCCCAGATCAAAAGAATGGTGTTTCCTCCATATACAAACCATAAGTAGTCCAACTCTGCTTCTTAAACTGATACAAAGCACTGGTCCTCTAACATCCAATGCTTGTCTGTTAAGATGAGAAATGTGTGAGCTCAGTGAACGATGTAGTTCGTTTCAGCTGAAATGTGACTGCCCTTACCTGAAACGAAGTCTTGCTTGTAGGAAGACACAGAGATTGGGATTTAACTCCATTTCTGAAGGGAAACACACAGCATAGTTCTCATCCATGGATCACAATCTGCTTTAGAGCGAGAAGCACGCTCTTTTTTTCTAGAGTCTCTAACACAGTAGGAAACGTGAGTGTGCTGAGAAAATAAGAATGGTGTTTCCTACACATAAGGACCATATCTAGTCCAACTCATCTTCTGAAACTGATAGAAAGCACTGGTCCTCTAACATCCAATGCTTGTCAGTTAAGATGAGAAACGTGTGAGCTTCGTGAACGATGTAGTTCGTTTGAGCTGAAAAGTGACTGCCCTTACCTGAATCGAAGTCTTGCTTGTAGGAAGACAGAGAGCAAGGGATTTAACTCCATTTTTGAAGGGAAACACACAGCATAGTTCTCATCCATGGATCACACTCTGCTTTAGAGCGAGAAGCACGCTCTGGCTTTCTAAAATCTCTAAGAGAGCAGGAAATCTGAGTGTTCCCAGAACAATAGAACGGTGTTTCCTATACATATGGACCATATCCAGTCCAAATCTGCTTCTGAAACTGATATAAAGCATTGACCCTCTAACATCCAATGCTTGTCAGTTAAGATGAGAAACTTGTGAGGTCTGTGAACGATGTAGTTCGTTTGAGCAGAAAAGTGACTGCCCTTACCTGAAACGAATTCTTGCTTGTAGGAAGACTCAGAGCCTGGGATTTAACTCCATTTCTGAAGGCAAACACACAGCATAGTTCTCATCCATGGATCACACTCTGCTTTTGAACGAGAAGCACGCTCTTGCTATCTAGAGTCTCTAAGACAGCAGGAAACGTGAGTGTGCTGAGAACAAAAGAATGGTGTTTCCTAAACATAAGGACCATATCTAGTCCATCTCTTCTTCTGAAACTGATACAAAGCACTGGTCCTCTAACATCCAATGCTTGTCAGTTAAGATGGGAAACGTGTGAGCTTCATGAACGATGTAGTTCATTTGAGCAAAAAAGTGACTGCCCTTACCTGAAACGAAGTCTTGCTTGTAGGAAGACTCAGAGCCTGGGATTTAACTCCATTTCTGAATTGAAACACACAGCAGTGTTCTCATCCATTGATCACACTCTGTTTTAGAACAAGAAGCACGCTCTTGCTTTTTAGAGTCTCTAAGACAGGAGGAAACGTGATTTTGCTGAGAACAAAAGAACGGAGTTTCCTACACATACGGACCATATCTAGTCCAACTCTGCTTCTTAAACTGATACAAAGCACTGGTCCTCTAACATCCAATGTTTGTCAGTTAAGATGAGAAACGTGTGAGCTTTGTGAATGATGTAGTTCCTTTGAACTGAAAAGTGACTGCCCTTACCTGAAACGAAGTCTTGCTTGTAGGAAGACACAGAGCCTGGGATTTAACTCCATTTCTGAAGGGAAACACACAGCATAGTATTCATCCATGGATCACACTCTGGTTTGAGCGAGAGGCACACTCTTGCTTTCTAGAGTCTCTAAGACTGAAGGAAACGTGATTTTGATGAGAACAAAAGAACGGGGTTTCCTACACATACGGACATTATATAGTCCAACTCTGCTTCTGAAACTGATAGAAAGCACTGGTCCTCTAACATCCAATGCTTGTCAGTTAAGATGAGAAACGTGTGAGCTTCTTGAACGATGTAGTTCGTTTGAGCTGAAAAGTGACTGCCCTTACCTGAATCGAAGTCTTGCTTATAGGAAGACACAGAGCCTGGGATTTAACTCCATTTCTGAAGGGAAACACACTGAATAGTTCTCATCCATTCATCACACTCTGCTTTAGAGCGAGAAACACGCTCTTGCTTTCTAAAATCTCTAAGACAGCAGGAAATCTGAGTGTGCCCAGAACAAAAGAATGGTGTTTCCTACACATATGGACCATATCCAGTCCAAATCTGCTTCTGAAACTGATAAAATGCATTGACCCTCTAACATCCAATGCTTGTCAGTTAAGATGAGAAACTTGTGAGCTCTGTGAACGATGTAGTTCGTTTGAGCAGAAAAGTGACTGCCCTTACCTGAAACGAATTCTTGCTTGTAGGAAGACTCAGAGCCTGGGATTAAACTCCATTTCTGAAGGCAAACACACAGCATAGTTCTCATCCATGGATCACACTCTGCTTTTGAACGAGAAGCACGCTGTTGCTATCTAGAGTCTCTAAGACAGCAGGAAACGTGAGTGTGCTGAGAACAAAAGAATGGTGTTTCCTACACATACGGACCATATCTAGTCCATCTCTTCTTCTGAAACTGATGCAAAGCACTGGTCCTCTAACATCCAATGCTTGTCAGTTAAGATGGGAAACGTGTGAGCTTCATGAACGATGTAGTTCGTTTGAGCAAAAAAGTGACTGCCCTTACCTTAAACGAAGTCTTGCTTGTACGAAGACTCAGAGCCTGTGATTTAACTCCATTTCTCAGTTGAAAAACACAGCAATGTTCTCATCCATTGATCACACTCTGCTTTAGAACAAGAAGCACCCTCTTGCTTTTTAGAGTCTCTAAGACAGGAGGAAACATGATTTTGCTGAGAACAAAAGAACCGTGGTTCCTACACATACGGACCATATCTAGTCCAACTCTGCTTCTGAAACTGATACGAAGCACTGGTCCTCTAACATCCAATGTTTGTCAGTTAAGATGAGAAACGTGTGAGCTTTGTGAATGATGTAGTTCCTTTGAGCTGAAAAGTCACTGCCCTTACCTGAAACGAAGTCTTGCTTGTAGGAAGACACAGAGCCTGGGATTTAACTCCTTTTCTGAAGGGAAACACACAGCATAGTATTCATCCATGGATCACACTCGGGTTAGAGCGAGAAGCACACTCTTGCTTTCTAGAGTCTCTAAGACAGCAGGAAATCTGAGTGTGCCCAGAACAAAAGAACGGTGTTGCCTACATATACAGACCATATCTAGTCCAACTCTGCTTCTGAAACTCATACAAAGCACTGGTCCTCTAACATCCAATGCTTGTCTGTTAATATGAGAAACGTGTGAGCTCCGTGAATGTTGTAGTTCGTTTGAGCTGAAAAGTGACTGCCCTTACCGGAAACGAAGTCTTGCTTGTAGGAAGACACAGAGATTGGGATTTAACTCCATTTCTGAATGGAAACACACAGCATAGTTCTCATCCATGGATCACAATCTGCTTTAGAGCGAGAAGCACGCTCTTGCTTTCTAGAGTCTCTAAGACTGCAGGAAACTTGAGAGTGCAGAGAACAAAAGAACGGTGTTTCCTACACATACGGACCATATCTAGTCCAACTCTGCTTCTGAAACTCATACAAAGCACTGGTCCTCTAACATCCAATTCTTGTCAGTTAAGATGAGAAACGTGTGAGCTTTGTGAATGATGTAGTTCCTTTGAACTGAAAAGTGACTGCCCTTACCTGAAACGAAGTCTTGCTTGTAGTAAGACACAGAGCCTGGGATTTAACTCCATTTCTTAAGAGAAACACACAGCATAGTTCTCATCCATGGATCACACTCTGCTTTAGAGCGAGAAGCACGCTCTTGCTTTCTAAAATCTCTAAGACAGCAGGAAATCTGAGTGTGCCCAGAACAAAAGAACGGTGTTTCCTACACATACGGACTATATGTAGTCCAAAACTTCTTCTGAAACTGATACAATGCACTGGTCCTCTAACATCCAATGCTTGTCAGTTAGATGATAATTGTGTGATCTTCGTTAACGAATTAGTTCCTTTGAGCAAAAAAGCGACTGCCCTTACCTGAAATGAAGTCTTGCTTGTAGGAAGACTCAGAGCCTGGGATTTAACTCCATTTCTGAAGTGAAACACACAGCAGTGTTCTCATACATTGATGAACCTCTGCTTTAGAACAAGAAGCACGCTCTTGCTTTCTAGAGTCTCTAAGACAGCAGGAAACGTGAGTGTGCTGAGAACAAAAGAACGGTGTTTCCTACACATACGGACCATATCTAGTCCAACTCTGCTTCTTAAACTGATAAAAAGCACTGGTCCTCTAACATCCAATGCTTGTCTGTTAAGATGAGAAATGTGTGAGCTCAGTGAACGATGTAGTTCGTTTCAGCTGAAAAGTGACTGCCCTTACCTGAAAAGAGTCTTGCTTGTAGGAAGACACAGAGATTGGGATTTAACTCCATTTCTGAAGGGAAACACACAGCATAGTTCTCATCCATGGATCACAATCTGCTTTAGAGCCAGAAGCACGCTCTTTTTTTCTAGAGTCTCTAACACAGCAGGAAACGTGAGTGTGCTGAGAAAATAAGAATGGTGTTTCCTACACATACGGACCATATCTAGTCCAACTCATCTTCTGAAACTGATATAATGCATTGACCCTCTAACATCCAATGCTTGTCAGTTAAGATGAGAAACTTGTGAGCTCTGTGAACGATGTAGTTCGTTTGAGCAGAAAAGTGACTGCCCTTACCTGAAACGAAGTCTTGCTTGTAGGAAGACTCAGAGCCTGGGATTTAACTCCATTTCTGAAGGCAAACACACAGCATAGTTCTCATTCATGGATCACACTCTGCTTTTGAACGAGAAGCACGCTCTTGCTATCTAGAGTCTCTAAGACAGCAGGAAACGTGAGTGTGCTGAGAACAAAAGAATGGTGTTTCATACACATATGGACCATATCTAGTCCATCTCTTCTTCTGAAACTGATGCAAAGCACTGGTCCTCTAACATCTAATGTTTGTCAGTTAAGATGAGAAACGTGTGAGCTTTGTGAATGATGTAGTTCCTATGACCTGAAAAGTGACTGCCCTTACCTGAAACGAAGTCTAGATTGTAGGAAGACACAGAGCCTGGGATTTAACTCCATTTCTGAAGGGAAACACACAGCATAGTATTCATCCATGGATCACACTCTGGTTTGAGCGAGAGTTACACTCTTGCTTTCTAGAGTCTCTAAGACAGCAGGAAATCTGAGTGTGCCCAGAACAAAAGAACGGTGTTTCCTCCATATACAAACCATAAGTAGTCCAAATCTGCTTCTGAAACTGATACAAAGCACTGACACTCTAACATCCAATGCTTGTCAGTTAAGATGAGAAACGTGTGAGCTTCGTGAACGATGTAGTTCGTTTGAGCAGAAAAGTGACTGCCCTTACCTGAATCGAAGTCTTAGTTGTAGGAAGACTCAGAGCCTGGGATTTAACTCCATTTCTGAAGTGAAACACACAGCAGTGTAATCATCCATTGATCACTCTCTGCTTTAGAACAAGAAGCACGTTCTTGCTTTCTAGAGTCTCTAAGACAGCAGGAAACGTGTGTGTGCTGAGAACAAAAGAACGGTGTTTCCTACACATACGGACCATATCTAGTTCAACTCTGCTTCTGAAACTGATACAAAGCACTGGTCCTCTAACATCCAATGCTTGTCAGTTAAGATGAGAAACGTGTGAGCTTTGTGAATGATGTAGTTCCTTTGAACTGAAAAGTGACTGCCCTTACCTGAAACGAAGTCTTGCTTGTAGTAAGACACAGAGCCTGGGATTTAACTCCATTTCTTAAGAGAAACACACAGCATAGTTCTCATCCACGGATCACACTCTGTTTTAGATCAAGAAGCACGCTCTTGCTTTCTAGAGTCTCTAAGACAGCAGTTAACGTGTGTGTGCTGAGAACAAAAGAACGGTGTTTCCTACATATACAGACCATAAGTAGTCCAAATCTGCTTCTGAAACTGATACAAAGCACTGACCCTCTAACATCCAATGCTTGTCAGTTAAGATGAGAAACGTGTGAGCTTCGTGAACGATGTAGTTCGTTTGAGCAGAAAAGTGACTGCCCTTACCTGAATCGAAGTCTTGCTTGTAGGAAGACAGAGAGCAAGGGATTTAACTCCATTTTTGAAGGGAAACACACAGCATAGTTCTCATCCATGGATCACACTCTGCTTTAGAGCGAGAAGTACGCTCTTGCTTTCTAAAATCTCTAAGACAGCAGGAAATCTGAGTGTGCCCAGAACAATAGAACGGTGTTTCCTACACATATGGACCATATCCAGTCCAAATATGCTTCTGAAACTGATATAAAGCATTGACCCTCTAACATCCAATGCTTGTCAGTTAAGATGAGAAACTTGTGAGCTCTGTGAACGATGTAGATCGTTTGAGCAGAAAAGTGACTGCCCTTACCTGAAACGAACTCTTGCTTGTAGGAAGATTCAGAGCCTGGGATTTAACTCCATTTCTGAAGGCAAACACACAGCATAGTTCTCATCCACGGATCACACTCTGTTTTAGAGCGAGAAGCACGTTCTTGCTTTCTAGAGTCTCTAAGACTGCAGGAAACGTGATTTTGCTGAGAACAAAAGAACGGGGTTTCCTACACATACGGACATTATATAGTCCAACTCTGCTTCTGAAACTGATAGAAAGCACTGGTCCTCTTACATCCAATGCTTGTCAGTTAAGATGAGAAACGTGTGAGCTTCGTGAACGATGTAGTTCGTTTGAGCTGAAAAGTGACTGCCCTTACCTGAATCGAAGTCTTGCTTGTAGGAAGACAGAGAGCAAGGGATTTAACTCCATTTTTGAAGGGAAACACACAGCATAGTTCTCATCCATGGATCACACTCTGCTTTAGAGCGAGAAGCATGCTCTTGCTTTCTAAAATCTCTAAGACAGCAGGAAATCTGAGTGTGCCCAGAACAATAGAACGGTGTTTCCTACACATATGGACCATATCCAGTCCAAATCTGCTTCTGAAACTGATATAATGCATTGACCCTCTAACATCCAATGCTTGTCAGTTAAGATGAGAAACTTGTGAGCTGTGTGAACGATGTAGTTCGTTTGAGCAGAAAAGTGACTGCCCTTACCTGAAACGAAGTCTTGCTTGTAGGAAGACTCAGAGCCTGGGATTTAACTCCATTTCTGAAGGCAAACACACAGCATAGTTCTTATCCATGGATCACACTCTGCTTTTGAACGAGAAGCACGCTCTTGCTATCTAGAGTCTCTAAGACAGCAGGAAACGTGAGTGTGCTGAGAACAAAAGAATGGTGTTTCCTACACATACGGACCATATCTAGTCCATCTCTTCTTCTGAAACTGATGCAATGCACTGGTCCTCTAACATCCAATGCTTGTCAGTTAAGATGGGAAACGTGTGAGCTTCATGAACGATGTAGTTCGTTTGAGCAAAAAAGTGACTGCCCTTACCTTAAACGAAGAATGGCTTCCACGAAGACTCAGAGCCTGGGATTTAACTCCATTTCTGAATTGAAACACACAGCAGTGTTCTCATCCATAGATCACACTCTGCTTTAGAACAAGAAGCACGCTCTTGCTTTTTAGAGTCTCTAAGACAGGAGGAAACGTGATTTTGCTGAGAACAAAAGAACGGAGTTTCCTACACATACGGACCATATCTAGTCCATCTCTTCTTCTGAAACTGATGCAAAGCACTGGTCCTCTAACATCTAATGTTTGTCAGTTAAGATGAGAAACGTGTGAGCTTTGTGAATGATGTAGTTCCTATGACCTGAAAAGTGACTGCCCTTACCTGAAACGAAGTCTAGATTGTAGGAAGACACAGAGCCTGGGATTTAACTCCATTTCTGAAGGGAAACACACAGCATAGTATTCATCCATGGATCACACTCTGGTTTGAGCGAGAGGCACACTCTTGCTTTCTAGAGTCTCTAAGACAGCAGGAAATCTGAGTGTGCCCAGAACAAAAGAACGGTGTTTCCTCCATATACAAACCATAAGTAGTCCAAATCTGCTTCTGAAACTGATACAAAGCACTGAACCTCTAACATCCAATGCTTGTCAGTTAAGATGAGAAACGTGTGAGCTTCGTGAACGATGTTGTTCGTTTGAGCGAAAAGTGACTGCCCTTACCTGAATCGAAGTCTTCCTTGTAGGAAGACTCAGAGCCTGGGATTTAACTCCATTTGAAGTGAAACACACAGCAGTGTAATCATCCATTGATCACTCTCTGCTTTAGAACAAGAGCACGCTCTTGCTTTCTAGAGTCTCTAAGACAGCAGGAAACGTGTGTGTGCTGAGAACAAAAGAACAGTGTTTCCTACACATACGGACCATATCTAGTTCAACTCTGCTTCTGAAATTGATGCAAAGCACTGGTCCTCTAACATCCAATGCTTGTCAGTTAAGATGAGAAACGTGTGAGCTTTGTGAATGATGTAGTTCCTTTGAACTGAAAAGTGACTGCCCTTACCTGAAACGAAGTCTTGCTTGTAGTAAGACACAGAGCCTGGGATTTAACTCCATTTCTTAAGAGAAACACACAGCCTAGTTCTCATCCACGGATCACACTCTGTTTTAGAGCGAGAAGCACGTTCTTGCTTTCCAGAGTCTCTAAGACTGCAGGAAACGTGATTTTGCTGAGAACAAAAGAACGGGGTTTCCTACACATACGGACATTATATAGTCCAACTCTGCTTCTGAAATTGATACAAAGCACTGGTCCTCTAACATCCAATGCTTGTCTGTTAAGATGAGAAACGTGTGAGCTTCGTGAACGATGTAGTTCGTTTGAGCTGAAATGTGACTGCCTTACCTGAAACGAAGTCTTGCCTGTAGGAAGACACAGAGCAAGGGATTTAACTCCATTTTTGAAGGGAAACACACAGCATAGTTCTCATCCATGGATCACACTCTGCTTTAGAGCAAGAAGCACGCTCTTGCTTTCTAAAATCTCTAAGACAGCAGGAAATCTGAGTGTGCCCAGAATAAAAGAATGGTGTTTCCTACACATACGGACTATATGTAGTCCAAAACTTCTTCTGAAACTGATACAATGCACTGGTCCTCTAACATCCAATGCTTGTCAGTTAAGATGATAATTGTGTGATCTTCGTTAACGAATTAGTTCGTTTGAGCAAAAAAGTGACTGCCCTTACCTGAAATGAAGTCTTGCTTGTAGGAAGACTCAGAGCCTGGGATTTAACTCCATTTCAGAAGTGAAACACACAGCAGTGTTCTCATCCATTGATGAACCTCTGCTTTAGAACAAGAAGCACGCTCTTGCTTTCTAAAATCTCTAAGACAGCAGGAAATATGAGTGTGCCCAGAAAAATAGAACGGTGTTTCCTACACATATGGACCATATCCAGTCCAAATCTGCTTCTGAAACTGATATAAAGCATTGACCCTCTAACATCCAATGCTTGTCAGTTAAGATGAGAAACTTGTGAGCTCTGTGAACGATGTAGTTCGTTTGAGCAGAAAAGTGACTGCCCTTACCTGAAACGAAGTCTTGCTTGTAGGAACTCAGAGCCTGGGATTTAACTCCATTTGGGAAGGCAAACACACAGCATACTTCTCATCCATGGATCACACTCTGCTTTTGAACGAGAAGCACGCTCTTGCTATCTAGAGTCTCTAAGACAGCAGGAAACGTGAGTGTGCTGAGAACAAAAGAATGGTGTTTCCTACACATACGGACCATATCTAGTCCATCTCTTCTTCTGAAACTGATGCAAAGCACTGGTCCTCTAACATCCAATGCTTGTCAATTAAGATGATAATTGTGTGATCTTCGTTAACGAATTAGTTCGTTTGAGCAAAAAAGTGACTGCCCTTACCTGAAATGAAGTCTTGCTTGTAGGAAGACTCAGAGCCTGGGATTTAACTCCATTTCTTTAGTGAAACACACAGCAGTGTTCTCATCCATTGATGAACCTCTGCTTTAGAACAAGAAGCACGCTCTTGCTTTCTAGAGTCTCTAAGACAGCAGGAAACGTGAGTGTGCTGAGAACAAAAGAACGGTGTTTCCTACACATACGGACCATATCTAGTCCAACTCTGCTTCTTAAACTGATACAAAGCACTGGTCCTCTAACATCCAATGCTTGTCTGTTAAGATGAGAAATGTGTGAGCTCAGTGAACGATGTAGTTCGTTTCAGCTGAAAAGTGACTGCCCTTATCTGAAACGAAGTCTTGCTTGTAGGAAGACACAGAGATTGGGATTTAACTCCATTTCTGAAGGGAAACACACAGCATAGTTCTCATCCATGGATCACAATCTGCTTTAGAGCGAGAAGCACGCTCTTTTTTTCTAGAGTCTCTAACACAGCAAGAAACGTGAGTGTGCTGAGAAAATAAGAATGGTGTTTCCTACACATACGGACCATATCTAGTCCAACTCATCTTCTGAAACTGATAGAAAGCACTGGTCCTCTAACATCCAATGCTTGTCAGTTAAGACGAGAAACGTGTGAGCTTCGTGAACGATGTAGTTTGTTTGAGCTGAAAAGTGACTGCCCTTACCTGAATCGAAGTCTTGCTTGTAGGAAGACAGAGAGCAAGGGATTTAACTCCATTTTTGAAGGGAAACACACAGCATAGTTCTCATCCATGGATCACACTCTGCTTTAGAGCGAGAAGCACGCTCTTGCTTTCTAAAATCTCTAAGACAGCAGGAAATATGAGTGTGCCCAGAAAAATAGAACGGTGTTTCCTACACATATGGACCATATCCAGTCCAAATCTGCTTCTGAAAATGATATAAAGCATTGACCCTCTAACATGCAATGCTTGTCAGTTAAGATGAGAAACTTGTGAGCTCTGTGAACGATGTAGTTCGTTTGAGCAGAAAAGTGACTGCCCTTACCTGAAACGAAGTCTTGCTTGTAGGAAGACTCAGAGCCTGGGATTTAACTCCATTTCTGAAGGCAAACACACAGCATAGTTCTCATCCATGGATCACACTCTGCTTTTGAACGAGAAGCACGCTCTTGCTATCTAGAGTCTCTAAGACAGCAGGAAACGTGAGTGTGCTGAGAACAAAAGAATGTTGTTTCCTACACATACGGACCATATCTAGTCCAACTCTTCTTCTGAAACTGATACAAAGCACTGGTCCTCTAACATCCAATGCTTGTCAGTTAAGATGGGAAACGTGTGAGCTTCATGAACGATGTAGTTCGTTTGAGCAAAAAAGTGACTGCCCTTACCTTAAACGAAGTCTTGCCTGTATGAAGACTCAGAGCCTGCGATTTAACTCCATTTCTCAATTGAAACACACAGCAGTGTTCTCATCCATTGATCACACTCTGCTTTAGAACAAGAAGCACCCTCTTGCTTTTTAGAGTCTCTAAGACAGGAGGAAACGTGATTTTGCTGAGAACAAATGACCGGAGTTTCCTACACATACGGACCATATCTAGTCCAACTCTGCTTCTTAAACTGATACAAAGCACTGGTCCTCTAACATCCAATGCTTGTCTGTTAATATGAGAAACGTGTGAGCTCCGTGAACGATGTAGTTCGTTTGAGCTGAAAAGTGACTGCCCTTACCTGAAACGAAGTCTTGCTTGTAGGAAGACACAGAGCCTGGGATTTAACTCCATTTCTGAAGGGCAACACACAGCATAGTTCTCATCCATTCATCACACTCTGCTTTAGAGCGAGAAGCACGCTCTTGCTTTCTAGAGTCTCTAAGACAGCAGGAAACGTGAGTGTGCTGAGAACAAAAGAACGATGTTTCCTACACATACAGACCATATCTAGTCCAACTCTGCTTCTTAAACTGATACAAAGCACTGGTCCTCTAACATCCAATGTTTGTCAGTTAAGATGAGAAACATGTGAGCTTTGTGAATGATGTAGTTCCTTTGAACTGAAAAGTGACTGCCCTTACCTGAAACGAAGTCTTGCTTGTAGGAAGACACAGAGCCTTGGATTTAACTCCATTTCTGAAGGGAAACACACAGCATAGTATTCATCCATGGATCACAATCTGGTTAGAGCGAGAGGCACACTCTTGCTTTCTAGACTCTCTAAGACAGCAGGAAATCTGAGTGTGCCCAGAACAAAAGAACGGTGTTTCCTACATATACAGACCATAAGTAGTCCAAATCTGCTTCTGAAACTGATACAAAGCACTGACCCTCTAACATCCAATGCTTGTCAGTTAAGATGAGAAACGTGTGAGCTTCATGAACGATGTAGTTCGTTTGAGCAGAAAAGTGACTGCCCTTACCTGAATCGAAGTCTTGCTTGTAGGAAGACAGAGAGCAAGGGATTTAACTCCATTTTTGAAGGGAAACACACAGCATAGTTCTCATCCATGGATCACACTCTGCTTTAGAGCGAGAAGTACGCTCTTGCTTTCTAAAATCTCTAAGACAGCAGGAAATCTGAGTGTGCCCAGAACAATAGAACGGTGTTTCCTACACATATGGACCATATCCAGTCCAAATCTGCTTCTGAAACTGATATAAAGCATTGACCCTCTAACGTCCAATGCTTGTCAGTTAAGAAGAGAAACTTGTGAGCTCTGTGAACGATGTAGTTCGTTTGAGCAGAAAAGTGACTGCCCTTACCTGAAACGAAGTCTTGCTTGTAGGAAGACTCAGAGCCTGGGATTTAACTCCATTTCTGAAGGCAAACACACAGCATAGTTCTCATCCACGGATCACACTCTGTTTTAGAGCGAGAAGCACGTTCTTGCTTTCTAGAGTCTCTAAGACTGAAGGAAACGTGATTTTGCTGAGAACAAAAGAACGGGGTTTCCTACACATACGGACATTATATAGTCCAACTCTGCTTCTGAAATTGATACAAAGCACTGGTCCTCTAACATCCAATGCTTGTCTGTTAAGATGAGAAACGTGTGAGCTTCGTGAACGATGTAGTTCCTTTCAGCTGAAATGTGACTGCCTTACATGAAACGAAGTCTTGCCTGTAGGAAGACACAGAGCAAGGGATTTAACTCCATTTTTGAAGGGAAACACACAGCATAGTTCTCATCCATGGATCACACTCTGCTTTAGAGCAAGAAGCACGCTCTTGCTTTCTAAAATCTCTAAGACAGCAGGAAATCTGAGTGTGCCCAGAGCAAAAGAACGGTGTTTCCTACACATACGGACTATATGTAGTCCAAAACTTCTTCTGAAACTGATACAATGCACTGGTCCTCTAACATCCAATGCTTGTCAGTTAAGATGATAATTTTGTGATCTTCGTTAACGAATTAGTTCGTTTGAGCAAAAAAGTGACTGCCCTTACCTGAAATGAAGTCTTGCTTGTAGGAAGACTCAGAGCCTGGGATTTAACTCCATTTCAGAAGTGAAACACACAGCAGTGTTCTCATCCATTGATGAACCTCTGCTTTAGAACAAGAAGCACGCTCTTGCTTTCTAGAGTCTCTAAGACAGCAGGAAACGTGAGTGTGCTGAGAACAAAAGAACGGTGTTTCCTACACATACGGACCATATCTAGTCCAACTCTGCTTCTTTAACTGATACAAAGCACTGGTCCTCTAACATCCTATGCTTGTCTGTTAAGATGAGAAATGTGTGAGCTCAGTGAACGAAGTAGTTCGTTTGAGCTGAAAAGTGACTGCCCTTACCTGAAACGAAGTCTTGCTTGTAGGAAGTCACAGAGATTGGGATTTAACTCCATTTCTGAAGGGAAACACACAGCATAGTTCTCATCCATGGATCACAATCTGCTTTAGAGCGAGAAGCACGCTCTTTTTTTCTAGAGTCCCTAACACAGCAGGCAACGTGAGTGTGCTAAGAAAATAAGAATGGTGTTTCCTACACATACGGACCATATCTAGTCCAACTCATCTTCTGAAACTGATACAAAGCACTGGTCCTCTAACATCCAATGCTTGTCAGTTAAGATGAGAAACGTGTGAGCTTCGTGAACGATGTAGTTTGTTTGAGCTGAAAAGTGACTGCCCTTACCTGAATCGAAGTCTTGCTTGTAGGAAGACAGAGAGCAAGGGATTTAACTCCATTTTTGAAGGGAAACACACAGCATAGTTCTCATCCATGGATCACACTCTGCTTTAGAGCGAGAAGCACGCTCTTGCTTTCTAAAATCTCTAAGACAGCAGGAAATATGAGTGTGCCCAGAAAAATAGAATGGTGTTTCCTACACATATGGACCATATCCAGTCCAAATCTGCTTCTGAAACTGATATAAAGCATTGACCCTCTAACATCCAATGCTTGTCAGTTAAGATGAGAAACTTGTGAGCTCTGTGAACGATGTAGTTCGTTTGAGCAGAAAAGTGACTGCCCTTACCTGAAACGAAGTCTTGCTTGTAGGAAGACTCAGAGCCTGGGATTTAACTCCATTTCTGAAGGCAAACACACAGCATAGTTCTCATCCATGGATCACACTCTGCTTTTGAACGAGAAGCACGCTCTTGCTATCTAGAGTCTCTAAGACAGCAGGAAACGTGAGTGTGCTGAGACCAAAGGAATGTTGTTTCCTACACATACGGACCATATCTAGTCCAACTCTTCTTCTGAAACTGATAAAAAGCACTGGTCCTCTAACATCCAATGCTTGTCATTTAAGAGGGGAAACGTGTGAGCTTCATGAACGATGTAGTTAGTTTGAGCAAAAAAGTGACTGCCCTTACCTTAAACGAAGTCTTGTTGTACGAAGACTCAGAGCCTGGGATTTAACTCCATTTCTCAATTGAAACACACAGCAGTGTTCTCATCCATTGATCACACTCTGCTTTAGAACAAGAAGCACCCTCTTGCTTTTTAGAGTCTCTAAGACAGGAGGAAACGTGATTTTGCTGAGAACAAAAGAACGGAGTTTCCTACACATACGGACCATATCTAGTCCAACTCTGCTTCTTAAACTGATACAAAGCACTGGTCCTCTAACATCCAATGCTTGTCTGTTAATATGAGAAACGTGTGAGCTCCGTGAACGATGTAGTTCGTTTGAGCTGAAAAGTGACTGCCCTTACATGAAACGAAGTCTTGCTTGTAGGAAGACACAGAGCCTGGGATTTAACTCCATTTCTGAAGGGCAACACACAGCATAGTTCTCATCCATTCATCACACTCTGCTTTAGAGCGAGAAGCACGCTCTTGCTTTCTAAAGTCTCTAAGACAGCAGGAAACGTGAGTGTGCTGAGAACAAAAGAACCGTGGTTCCTACACATACGGACCATATCTAGTCCAACTCTGCTTCTGAAACTGATACGAAGCACTGGTCCTCTAACATCCAATGTTTGTCAGTTAAGATGAGAAACAGGTGAGCTTTGGGAATGATGTAGTTCCTTTGAGCTGAAAAGTGACTGCCCTTACCTGAAACGAAGTCTTGCTTGTAGGAAGACACAGAGCCTGGGATTTAACTCCTTTTCTGAAGGGAAACACACAGCATAGTATTCATCCATGGATCACACTCTGGTTAGAGCGAGAAGCACACTCTTGCTTTCTAGAGTCTCTAAGACAGCAGGAAATCTGAGTGTGCCCAGGACAATAGAACGGTGTTTCTTACACATATGGACCATATCCAGTCCAAATCTGCTTCTGAAACTGATACAAAGCACTGGTCCTCTAACATCCAATGTTTGTCAGTTAAGATGAGATATGTGTGAGCTTTGTGAATGATGTTGTTCCTTTGAACTGAAAAGTGACTGCCCTTACCTGTAACGAAGTCTTGCTTGTAGTAAGACACAGAGCCTGGGATTGAACTCCATTTCTTAAGAGAAACACACAGCATAGTTCTCATCCATGGATCACACTCTGTTTTAGAGCGAGAAGCACGCTCTTGCTTTTAGAGTCTCTAATATAGCAGGAAATCTGAGTGTGCCCAGAACAAAAGAACGGTGTTGCCTACATATACAGACCATATGTAGTCCAAATCTGCTTCTGAAACTGATACAATGCACTGGTCCTCTAACATCCAATGCTTGTCAGTTAAGATGAGAATCGTGTGATCTTCGTTAACGATGTAGTTCGTTTGAGCAGAAAAGTGACTGCCCTTACGTGAAATGAAGTCTTGCTTGTAGGAAGACTCAGAGCCTGGGATTTAACTCCATTTCTGAAGTGAAACACACTGCAGTGTTCTCATCCATTGATGACACTCTGCTTTAGAACAAGAAGCACGCTCTTGCTTTCTAGAGTCTCTAAGACAGCAGGAAACGTGAGTGTGCTGAGAACAAAAGAACGGTGTTTCCTACACATACGGACCATATCTAGTCCAACTCTGCTTCTTAAACTGATACAAAGCACTGGTCCTCTAACATCCAATGCTTGTCTGTTAAGATGAGAAATGTGTGAGCTCAGTGAACGATGTAGTTCGTTTGAGGTGAAAAGTGACTGCCCTTACCTGAAACGAAGTCTTGCTTGTAGGAAGACACAGAGATTGGGATTTAACTCCATTTCTGAAGGGAAACACACAGCATAGTTCTCATCCATGGATCACAATCTGCTTTAGAGCGAGAAGCACGCTCTTTTTTTCTAGAGTCTCTAACACAGCAGGAAACGTGAGTGTGCTGAGAAAATAAGAATGGTGTTTCCTACACATACGGACCATATCTAGTCCAACTCATCTTCTGAAACTGATAGAAAGCACTGGTCCTCTAACATCCAATGCTTGTCAGTTAAGATGAGAAACGTGTGAGCTTCGTGAACGATGTAGTTTGTTTGAGCTGAAAAGTGACTGCCCTTACCTGAATCGAAGTCTTGCTTGTAGGAAGACAGAGAGCAAGGGATTTAACTCCATTTTTGAAGGGAAACACACAGCATAGTTCTCATCCATGGATCACACTCTGCTTTAGAGCGAGAAGCACATTCTTGCCATTAGAATCTCTAATATTGCAGGAAAACTGAGTGTGCCCAGAACAAAAGAACGGTGTTTCCTACATATACGGACCATATGTAGTCCAAATCTGCTTCTGATACTGATACAATGCACTGACCCTCTAACATCCAATGCTTGTCAGTTAAGATGAGAATCCTGTGATCTTCGTTAACGATGTAGATCATTTGAGCAGAAAAGTTACTGCCTTACCTGAATTGAAGTCTTGCGTGTAGGAAGACTCAGAGCCTGGGATTTAACTCCATTTCTGAAGTGAAACACACAGCAGTGTTCTCATCCATTGATCACACTCTGCTTTAGAAAAAGAAGCACGCTCTTTCTTTCTAGAGTCTCTAAGACAGTAGGAAACGTGAGTGTGCTGAGAACAAAAGAACGGTGTTTCCTACACATACGGACCATATCTAGTCCAACTCTGCTTCTTAAACTGATACAAAGCACTGGTCCTCTAACATCCAATGTTTGTCAGTTAAGATGAGAAACGTGTGAGCTCCGTGAACGATGTAGTTCGTTTGAGCTGAAAAGTGACTGCCCTTACCTGAAACGAAGTCTTGCTTGTAGGAAGACACAGAGCCTGGGATTTAACTCCATTTCTGAAGGGAAACACACAGCATAGTATTCATCCATGGATCACACTCTGGTTAGAGCGAGAGGCACACTCTTGCTTTCTAGAGTCTCTAAGACAGCAGGAAATCTGAGTGTGCCCAGAACAAAAGAACGGTGTTTCCTACATATACAGACCATAAGTAGTCCAAATCTGCTTCTGAAACTGATACAAAGCACTGACCCTCTAACATCCAATGCTTGTCAGTTAAGATGAGAAACGTGTGAGCTTTGTGAACGATGTAGTTCGTTTGAGCAGAAAAGTGACTGCCCTTACCTGAATCGAAGTCTTGCTTGTAGGAAGACAGAGAGCAAGGGATTTAACTCCATTTTTGAAGGGAAACACACAGCATAGTTCTCATCCATGGATCACACTCTGCTTTAGAGCGAGAAGTACGCTCTTGCTTTCTAAAATCTCTAAGACAGCAGGAAATCTGAGTGTGCCCAGAACAATAGAACGGTGTTTCCTACACATATGGACCATATCCAGTCCAAATCTGCTTCTGAAACTGATATAAAGCATTGACCCTCTAACATCCAATGCTTGTCAGTTAAGATTAGAAACTTGTGAGCTCTGTGAACGATGTAGATCGTTTGAGCAGAAAAGTGACTGCCCTTACCTGAAACGAACTCTTGCTTGTAGGAAGATTCAGAGCCTGGGATTTAACTCCATTTCTGAAGGCAAACACACAGCATAGTTCTCATCCACGGATCACACTCTGTTTTAGAGCGAGAAGCACGTTCTTGCTTTCTAGAGTCTCTAAGACTGCAGGAAACGTGATTTTGCTGAGAACAAAAGAACGGTGTTTCCTACACATACGGACCATATCTAGTCCAACTCTGCTTCTTAAACTGATACAAAGCACTGGTCCTCTAACATCCAATGTTTGTCAGTTAAGATGAGAAACGTGTGAGCTTTGTGAATGATGTAGTTCCTTTGAACTGAAAAGTGACTGCCCTTACCTGAAACGAAGTCTTGCTTGTAGGAAGACACAGAGCCTGGGATTTAACTCCATTTCTGAAGGGAAACACACAGCATAGTTCTCATCCATTCATCACACTCTGCTTTAGAGCGAGAAGCACGCTCTTGCTTTTAGAGTCTCTAATATAGCAGGAAATTTGAGTGTGCCCAGAACAAAAGAACGGTGTTGCCTACATATACAGACCATATGTAGTCCAAATCTGCTTCTGAAACTGATACAATGCACTGGTCCTCTAACATCCAATGCTTGTCACTTAAGATGAGAATCGTGTGATCTTCGTTAACGATGTAGTTCGTTTGAGCAGAAAAGTGACTGCCCTTACCTGAAATGAAGTCTTGCTTGTAGGAAGACTCAGAGCCTGGGATTTAACTCCATTTCTGAAGTGAAACACACTGCAGTGTTCTCATCCATTGATGACACTCTGCTTTAGAACAAGAAGCATGCTCTTGCTTTCTAGAGTCTCTAAGACAGCAGGAAACGTGAGTGTGCTGAGAACAAAAGAACGGTGTTCCTACACATAGGGACCATATCTAGTCCAAGTCTGCTTCTTAAACTGATACAAAGCACTGGTCCTCTAACATCCAATGCTTGTCTGTTAATATGAGAAACGTGTGAGCTCCGTGAACGATGTAGTTCGTTTGAGCTGAAAAGTGACTGCCCTTACATGAAACGAAGTCTTGCTTGTAGGAAGACACAGAGCCTGGGATTTAACTCCATTTCTGAAGGGAAACACACAGCATAGTTCTCATCCATTCATCACACTCTGCTTTAGAGTGAGAAGCACGCTCTTGCTTTCTAAAATCTCTAAGACAGCAGGAAACGTGAGTGTGCTGAGAACAAAAGAACCGTGGTTCCTACACATACGGACCATATCTAGTCCAACTCTGCTTCTGAAACTGATACGAAGCACTGGTCCTCTAACATCCAATGTTTGTCAGTTAAGATGAGAAACGTGTGAGCTTTGTGAATGATGTAGTTCCTTTGAGCTGAAAAGTGACTGCCCTTACCTGAAACGAAGTCTTGCTTGTAGGAAGGCACAGAGCCTGGGATTTAACTCCTTTTCTGAAGGGAAACACACAGCATAGTATTCATCCATGGATCACACTCGGGTTAGAGCGAGAAGCACACTCTTGCTTTCTAGAGTCTCTAAGACAGCAGGAAATCTGAGTGTGCCCAGGACAATAGAACGGTGTTTCTTACACATATGGACCATATCCAGTCCAAATCTGCTTCTGAAACTGATACAAAGCACTGGTCCTCTAACATCCAATGCTTGTCTGTTAAGATGAGAAACGTGTGAGCTCCGTGAAGGATGTAGTTCGTTTGAGCTGAAAAGTGACTGCCCTTACCTGAAACGAAGTCTTGCTTGTAGGAAGACACAGACCCTGGGATTTAACTCCATTTCTGAAGGGAAACACACAGCATAGTATTCATCCATGGATAACACTCTGGTTAGAGCGAGAGGCACACTCTTGCTTTCTAGAGTCTCTAAGACAGCAGGAAATCTGAGTGTGCCCAGAACAAAAGAACGGTGTTTCCTTCATACACAGACCATAAATAGTCCAAATCTGCTTCTGAAACTGATACAAAGCACTGACCCTCTAACGTCCAATGCTTGTCAGTTAAGATGAGAAATGTGTGAGCTTCGTGAACGATGTAGTTCGTTTGAGCAGAAAAGTGACTGCCCTTACCTGAATCGAAGTCTTGCTTGTAGGAAGACAGAGAGCAAGGGATTTAACTCCATTTTTGAAGGGAAACACACAGCATAGTTCTCATCCATGGATCACACTCTGCTTTAGAGCGAGAAGTACGCTCTTGCTTTCTAAAATCTCTAAGAGAGCAAGAAATCTGAGTGTGCCCAGAACAATAGAACGGTGTTTCCTACACATATGGACCATATCCAGTCCAAATCTGCTTCTGAAACTGATATAAAGCATTGACCCTCTAACATCCAATTCTTGTCAGTTAAGATGAGAAACTTGTGAGCTCTGTGAACGATGTAGTTCGTTTGAGCAGAAAAGTGACTGCCCTTACCTGAAAAGAAGTCTTGCTTGTAGGAAGACTCAGAACCTGGGATTAAAATCCATTTCTGAAGGCAAACACACAGCATAGTTCTCCTCCATGGATCACACTCTGCTTTTGAACGAGAAGCACGCTCTTGCTATCTAGAGTCTCTAAGACAGCAGGAAACGTGAGTGTGCTGAGAACAAAAGAATGTTGTTTCCTACACATACGGACCATATCTAGTACAACTCTTCTTCTGAAACTGATACAAAGCACTGGTCCTCTAACATCCAATGCTTGTCAGTTAAGATGGGAAACGTGTGAGCTTCATGAACGATGTAGTTCGTTTGAGCAAAAAAGTGACTGCCCTTACCTTAAACGAAGTCTAGCTTGTAGGAAGACTCAGATCCTGGGATTTAACTCCATTTCTGAATTGAAACACACAGCAGTGTTCTCATCCATTGATCACACTCTGCTTTAGAACAAGAAGCACGCTCTTGCTTTTTAGAGTCTCTAAGACAGGAGGAAACGTGATTTTGCTGAGAACAAAAGAACGGAGTTTCCTACACATACGGACCATATCTAGTCCAACTCTGCTTCTTAAACTGATACAAAGCACTGGTCCTCTAACTTCCAATGTTTGTCAGTTAAGATGAGAAACGTGTGAGCTTTGTGAATGATGTAGTTCCTTTGAACTGAAAAGTGACTGCCCTTACCTGAAACAAAGTCTTGCTTGTAGGAAGACACAGAGCCTGGGCTTTAACTCCATTTCTGAAGGGAAACACACAGCATAGTATTCATCCATGGATCACACTCTGGTTTGAGCGAGAGGCACACTCTTGCTTTCTAGAGTCTCTAAGACAGCAGGAAATCTGAGTGTGCCCCGAAAAAAAGAACGGTGTTTCCTCCATATACAAACCATAAGTAGTCCAAATCTGCTTCTGAAACTGATACAAAGCACTGACCCTCTAACATCCAATGCTTGTCAGTTAAGATGAGAAACGTGTGAGCTTCGTGAACGATGTAGTTCGTTTGAGCAGAAAAGTGACTGCCCTTACCTGAAACGAAGTCTTGCTTGTAGTAAGACACAGAGCCTGGGATTTAACTCCATTTCTTAAGAGAAACACACAGCATAGTTCTCATCCACGGATCACACTCTGTTTTAGAGCAAGAAGCACGCTCTTGCTTTCTAGAGTCTCTAAGACTGCAGGAAATGTGATTTTGCTGAGAACAAAAGAACGGTGTTTCCTACACATACGGACTATATGTAGTCCAAAACTTCTTCTGAAACTGATACAATGCACTGGTCCTCTAACATCCAATGCTTGTCAGTTAAGATGATAATTGTGTGATCTTCGATAACGAAGTAGTTCGTTTGAGCAAAAAAGTGACTGCCCTTACCTGAAATGAAGTCTTGCTTGTAGGAAGACTCAGAGCCTGGGATTTAACTCCATTTCTGAAGTGAAACACACAGCAGTGTTCTGATCCATTGATGAACCTCTGCTTTAGAACACAAAGCACGCTCTTGCTTTCTAGAGTCTCTAAGACAGCAGGAAACGTGAGTGTGCTGAGAACAAAAGAACGGTGTTTCCTACACATACGGACCATATCTAGTCCAACTCTGCTTCTTAAACTGATACAAAGCACTGGTCCTCTAACATCCAATGCTTGTTGTTAAGATGAGAAATGTGTGAGCTCAGTGAATGATGTAGTTCGTTTCAGCTGAAAAGTGACTGCCCTTACCTGAAACGAAGTCTTGCTTGTAGGAAGACACAGAGCCTGGGATTGAACTCCATTTCTGAAGGGAAACACAGAGCATAGTTCTCATCCATGGATCACACTCTGCTCTAGAGCGAGAAGCATGCTCTTGCTTTCTAAAATCTCTAAGACAGCAGGAAATCTGAGTGTGCCCAGAACAATAGAACGGTGTTCCTACACATACGGACCATATCTAGTCCAACTCATCTTCTGAAACTGATACAAAGAACTGGTCCTCTAACATCCAATGCTTGTCAGTTAAGATGGGAAACGTGTGAGCTTCATGAACGATGTAGTTCGTTTGAGCAAAAAAGTGACTGCCCTTACCTTAAACGAAGTCTTGTTGTACGAAGACTCAGAGCCTGGGATTTAACTCCATTTCTCAATTGAAACACACAGCAGTGTTCTCATCCATTGATCACACTCTGCTTTAGAACAAGAAGCACCCTCTTGCTTTTTAGAGTCTCTAAGACAGGAGGAAACGTGATTTTGCTGAGAACAAAAGAACGGAGTTTCCTACACATACGGACCATATCTAGTCCAACTCTGCTTCTTAAACTGATACAAAGCACTGGTCCTCTAACATCCAATGCTTGTCTGTTAATATGAGAAACGTGTGAGCTCCGTGAACGATGCAGTTCGTTTGAGCTGAAAAGTGACTGCCCTTACATGAAACGAAGTCTTGCTTGTAGGAAGACACAGAGCCTGGGATTTAACTCCATTTCTGAAGGGAAACACACAGCATAGTTCTCATCCATTCATCACACTCTGCTTTAGAGCGAGAAGCACGCTCTTGCTTTCTAAAGTCTCTAAGACAGCAGGAAACGTGAGTGTGCTGAGAACAAAAGAACCGTGGTTCCTACACATACGGACCATATCTAGTCCAACTCTGCTTCTGAAACTGATACGAAGCACTGGTCCTCTAACATCCAATGTTTGTCAGTTAAGATGAGAAACATGTGAGCTTTGGGAATGACGTAGTTCCTTTGAGCTGAAAAGTGACTGCCCTTACCTGAAACGAAGTCTTGCTTGTAGGAAGACACAGAGCCTGGGATTTAACTCCTTTTCTGAAGGGAAACACACAGCATAGTATTCATCCATGGATCACACTCTGGTTAGAGCGAGAAGCACACTCTTGCTTTCTAGATTCTCTAAGACAGCAGGAAATCTGAGTGTGCCCAGGACAATAGAACGGTGTTTCTTACACATATGGACCATATCCAGTCCAAATCTGCTTCTGAAACTGATACAAAGCACTGGTCCTCTAACATCCAATGTTTGTCAGTTAAGATGAGATATGTGTGAGCTTTGTGAATGATGTTGTTCCTTTGAACTGAAAAGTGACTGCCCTTACCTGTAACGAAGTCTTGCTTGTAGTAAGACACAGAGCCTGGGATTGAACTCCATTTCTTAAGAGAAACACACAGCATAGGTCTCATCCATGGATCACACTCTGTTTTAGAGCGAGAAGCACGCTCTTGCTTTTAGAGTCTCTAATATAGCAGGAAATCTGAGTGTGCCCAGAACAAAAGAACGGTGTTGCCTACATATACAGACCATATGTAGTCCAAATCTGCTTCTGAAACTGATACAATGCACTGGTCCTCTAACATCCAATGCTTGTCAGTTAAGATGAGAATCGTGTGATCTTCGTTAACGATGTAGTTCGTTTGAGCAGAAAAGTGACTGCCCTTACGTGAAATGAAGTCTTGCTTGTAGGAAGACTCAGAGCCTGGGATTTAACTCCATTTCTGAAGTGAAACACACTGCAGTGTTCTCATCCATTGATGACACTCTGCTTTAGAACAAGAAGCACGCTCTTGCTTTCTAGAGTCTCTAAGACAGCAGGAAACGTGAGTGTGCTGAGAACAAAAGAACGGTGTTTCCTACACATACGGACCATATCTAGTCCAACTCTGCTTATTAAACTGATACAAAGCACTGGTCCTCTAACATCCAATGCTTGTCTGTTAAGATGAGAAATGTGTGAGCTCAGTGAACGATGTAGTTCGTTTGAGCTGAAAAGTGACTGCCCTTACCTGAAACGAAGTCTTGCTTGTAGGAAGACACAGAGATTGGGATTTAACTCCATTTCTGAAGGGAAACACACAGCATAGTTCTCATCCATGGATCACAATCTGCTTTAGAGCGAGAAGCACGCTCTTTTTTTCTAGAGTCTCTAACACAGCAGGAAACGTGAGTGTGCTGAGAAAATAAGAATGGTGTTTCCTACACATACGGACCATATCTAGTCCAACTCATCTTCTGAAACTGATAGAAAGCACTGGTCCTCTAACATCCAATGCTTGTCAGTTAAGATGAGAAACGTGTGAGCTTCGTGAACGATGTAGTTTGTTTGAGCTGAAAAGTGACTGCCCTTACCTGAATCGAAGTCTTGCTTGTAGGAAGACAGAGAGCAAGGGATTTAACTCCATTTTTGAAGGGAAACACACAGCATAGTTCTCATCCATGGATCACACTCTGCTTTAGAGCGAGAAGCACATTCTTGCCATTAGAATCTCTAATATTGCAGGAAAACTGAGTGTGCCCAGAACAAAAGAACGGTGTTTCCTACATATACGGACCATATGTAGTCCAAATCTGCTTCTGATACTGATACAATGCACTGACCCTCTAACATCCAATGCTTGTCAGTTAAGATGAGAATCCTGTGATCTTCGTTAACGATGTAGATCATTTGAGCAGAAAAGTTACTGCCTTACCTGAATTGAAGTCTTGCGTGTAGGAAGACTCAGAGCCTGGGATTTAACTCCATTTCTGAAGTGAAACACACAGCAGTGTTCTCATCCATTGATCACACTCTGCTTTAGAAAAAGAAGCACGCTCTTTCTTTCTAGAGTCTCTAAGACAGTAGGAAACGTGAGTGTGCTGAGAACAAAAGAACGGTGTTTCCTACACATACGGACCATATCTAGTCCAACTCTGCTTCTTAAACTGATACAAAGCACTGGTCCTCTAACATCCAATGTTTGTCAGTTAAGATGAGAAACGTGTGAGCTCCGTGAACGATGTAGTTCGTTTGAGCTGAAAAGTGACTGCCCTTACCTGAAACGAAGTCTTGCTTGTAGGAAGACACAGAGCCTGGGATTTAACTCCATTTCTGAAGGGAAACACACAGCATAGTATTCATCCATGGATCACACTCTGGTTAGAGCGAGAGGCACACTCTTGCTTTCTAGAGTCTCTAAGACAGCAGGAAATCTGAGTGTGCCCAGAACAAAAGAACGGTGTTTCCTACATATACAGACCATAAGTAGTCCAAATCTGCTTCTGAAACTGATACAAAGCACTGACCCTCTAACATCCAATGCTTGTCAGTTAAGATGAGAAACGTGTGAGCTTTGTGAACGATGTAGTTCGTTTGAGCAGAAAAGTGACTGCCCTTACCTGAATCGAAGTCTTGCTTGTAGGAAGACAGAGAGCAAGGGATTTAACTCCATTTTTGAAGGGAAACACACAGCATAGTTCTCATCCATGGATCACACTCTGCTTTAGAGCGAGAAGTACGCTCTTGCTTTCTAAAATCTCTAAGACAGCAGGAAATCTGAGTGTGCCCAGAACAATAGAACGGTGTTTCCTACACATATGGACCATATCCAGTCCAAATCTGCTTCTGAAACTGATATAAAGCATTGACCCTCTAACATCCAATGCTTGTCAGTTAAGATTAGAAACTTGTGAGCTCTGTGAACGATGTAGATCGTTTGAGCAGAAAAGTGACTGCCCTTACCTGAAACGAACTCTTGCTTGTAGGAAGATTCAGAGCCTGGGATTTAACTCCATTTCTGAAGGCAAACACACAGCATAGTTCTCATCCACGGATCACACTCTGTTTTATAGCGAGAAGCACGTTCTTGCTTTCTAGAGTCTCTAAGACTGCAGGAAACGTGATTTTGCTGAGAACAAAAGAACGGTGTTTCCTACACATACGGACCATATCTAGTCCAACTCTGCTTCTTAAACTGATACAAAGCACTGGTCCTCTAACATCCAATGTTTGTCAGTTAAGATGAGAAACGTGTGAGCTTTGTGAATGATGTAGTTCCTTTGAACTGAAAAGTGACTGCCCTTACCTGAAACGAAGTCTTGCTTGTAGGAAGACACAGAGCCTGGGATTTAACTCCATTTCTGAAGGGAAACACACAGCATAGTTCTCAACCATTCATCACACTCTGCTTTAGAGCGAGAAGCACGCTCTTGCTTTTAGAGTCTCTAATATAGCAGGAAATTTGAGTGTGCCCAGAACAAAAGAACGGTGTTGCCTACA
Organism: Onychomys leucogaster; assembly: GCA_949786385.1. Classification (NCBI taxonomy): domain Eukaryota; kingdom Metazoa; phylum Chordata; class Mammalia; order Rodentia; family Cricetidae; genus Onychomys; species Onychomys leucogaster. The sequence goes on from CATKUP010000035.1 coordinate 3,419,979, forward strand.
TATACAGACCATATGTAGTCCAAATCTGCTTCTGAAACTGATACAATGCACTGGTCCTCTAACATCCAATGCTTGTCACTTAAGATGAGAATCGTGTGATCTTCGTTAACGATGTAGTTCGTTTGAGCAGAAAAGTGACTGCCCTTACCTGAAATGAAGTCTTGCTTGTAGGAAGACTCAGAGCCTGGGATTTAACTCCATTTCTGAAGTGAAACACACTGCAGTGTTCTCATCCATTGATGACACTCTGCTTTAGAACAAGAAGCATGCTCTTGCTTTCTAGAGTCTCTAAGACAGCAGGAAACGTGAGTGTGCTGAGAACAAAAGAACGGTGTTCCTACACATAGGGACCATATCTAGTCCAAGTCTGCTTCTTAAACTGATACAAAGCACTGGTCCTCTAACTTCCAATGTTTGTCAGTTAAGATGAGAAACGTGTGAGCTTTGTGAATGATGTAGTTCCTTTGAACTGAAAAGTGACTGCCCTTACCTGAAACAAAGTCTTGCTTGTAGGAAGACACAGAGCCTGGGCTTTAACTCCATTTCTGAAGGGAAACACACAGCATAGTATTCATCCATGGATCACACTCTGGTTTGAGCGAGAGGCACACTCTTGCTTTCTAGAGTCTCTAAGACAGCAGGAAATCTGAGTGTGCCCCGAAAAAAAGAACGGTGTTTCCTCCATATACAAACCATAAGTATTCCAAATCTGCTTCTGAAACTGATACAAAGCACTGACCCTCTAACATCCAATGCTTGTCAGTTAAGATGAGAAACGTGTGAGCTTCGTGAACGATGTAGTTCGTTTGAGCAGAAAAGTGACTGCCCTTACCTGAAACGAAGTCTTGCTTGTAGTAAGACACAGAGCCTGGGATTTAACTCCATTTCTTAAGAGAAACACACAGCATAGTTCTCATCCACGGATCACACTCTGTTTTAGAGCAAGAAGCACGCTCTTGCTTTCTAGAGTCTCTAAGACTGCAGGAAATGTGATTTTGCTGAGAACAAAAGAACGGTGTTTCCTACACATACGGACTATATGTAGTCCAAAACTTCTTCTGAAACTGATACAATGCACTGGTCCTCTAACATCCAATGCTTGTCAGTTAAGATGATAATTGTGTGATCTTCGATAACGAAGTAGTTCGTTTGAGCAAAAAAGTGACTGCCCTTACCTGAAATGAAGTCTTGCTTGTAGGAAGACTCAGAGCCTGGGATTTAACTCCATTTCTGAAGTGAAACACACAGCAGTGTTCTGATCCATTGATGAACCTCTGCTTTAGAACACAAAGCACGCTCTTGCTTTCTAGAGTCTCTAAGACAGCAGGAAACGTGAGTGTGCTGAGAACAAAAGAACGGTGTTTCCTACACATACGGACCATATCTAGTCCAACTCTGCTTCTTAAACTGATACAAAGCACTGGTCCTCTAACATCCAATGCTTGTTGTTAAGATGAGAAATGTGTGAGCTCAGTGAATGATGTAGTTCGTTTCAGCTGAAAAGTGACTGCCCTTACCTGAAACGAAGTCTTGCTTGTAGGAAGACACAGAGCCTGGGATTGAACTCCATTTCTGAAGGGAAACACACAGCATAGTTCTCATTCATGGATCACACTCTGCTCTAGAGCGAGAAGCATGCTCTTGCTTTCTAAAATCTCTAAGACAGCAGGAAATCTGAGTGTGCCCAGAACAATAGAACGGTGTTCCTACACATACGGACCATATCTAGTCCAACTCATCTTCTGAAACTGATACAAAGAACTGGTCCTCTAACATCCAATGCTTGTCAGTTAAGATGGGAAACGTGTGAGCTTCATGAACGATGTAGTTCGTTTGAGCAAAAAAGTGACTGCCCTTACCTTAAACGAAGTCTTGTTGTACGAAGACTCAGAGCCTGGGATTTAACTCCATTTCTCAATTGAAACACACAGCAGTGTTCTCATCCATTGATCACACTCTGCTTTAGAACAAGAAGCACCCTCTTGCTTTTTAGAGTCTCTAAGACAGGAGGAAACGTGATTTTGCTGAGAACAAAAGAACGGAGTTTCCTACACATACGGACCATATCTAGTCCAACTCTGCTTCTTAAACTGATACAAAGCACTGGTCCTCTAACATCCAATGCTTGTCTGTTAATATGAGAAACGTGTGAGCTCCGTGAACGATGCAGTTCGTTTGAGCTGAAAAGTGACTGCCCTTACATGAAACGAAGTCTTGCTTGTAGGAAGACACAGAGCCTGGGATTTAACTCCATTTCTGAAGGGAAACACACAGCATAGTTCTCATCCATTCATCACACTCTGCTTTAGAGCGAGAAGCACGCTCTTGCTTTCTAAAGTCTCTAAGACAGCAGGAAACGTGAGTGTGCTGAGAACAAAAGAACCGTGGTTCCTACACATACGGACCATATCTAGTCCAACTCTGCTTCTGAAACTGATACGAAGCACTGGTCCTCTAACATCCAATGTTTGTCAGTTAAGATGAGAAACATGTGAGCTTTGGGAATGACGTAGTTCCTTTGAGCTGAAAAGTGACTGCCCTTACCTGAAACGAAGTCTTGCTTGTAGGAAGACACAGAGCCTGGGATTTAACTCCTTTTCTGAAGGGAAACACACAGCATAGTATTCATCCATGGATCACACTCTGGTTAGAGCGAGAAGCACACTCTTGCTTTCTAGATTCTCTAAGACAGCAGGAAATCTGAGTGTGCCCAGGACAATAGAACGGTGTTTCTTACACATATGGACCATATCCAGTCCAAATCTGCTTCTGAAACTGATACAAAGCACTGGTCCTCTAACATCCAATGTTTGTCAGTTAAGATGAGATATGTGTGAGCTTTGTGAATGATGTTGTTCCTTTGAACTGAAAAGTGACTGCCCTTACCTGTAACGAAGTCTTGCTTGTAGTAAGACACAGAGCCTGGGATTGAACTCCATTTCTTAAGAGAAACACACAGCATAGTTCTCATCCATGGATCACACTCTGTTTTAGAGCGAGAAGCACGCTCTTGCTTTTAGAGTCTCTAATATAGCAGGAAATCTGAGTGTGCCCAGAACAAAAGAACGGTGTTGCCTACATATACAGACCATATGTAGTCCAAATCTGCTTCTGAAACTGATACAATGCACTGGTCCTCTAACATCCAATGCTTGTCAGTTAAGATGAGAATCGTGTGATCTTCGTTAACGATGTAGTTCGTTTGAGCAGAAAAGTGACTGCCCTTACGTGAAATGAAGTCTTGCTTGTAGGAAGACTCAGAGCCTGGGATTTAACTCCATTTCTGAAGTGAAACACACTGCAGTGTTCTCATCCATTGATGACACTCTGCTTTAGAACAAGAAGCACGCTCTTGCTTTCTAGAGTCTCTAAGACAGCAGGAAACGTGAGTGTGCTGAGAACAAAAGAACGGTGTTTCCTACACATACGGACCATATCTAGTCCAACTCTGCTTATTAAACTGATACAAAGCACTGGTCCTCTAACATCCAATGCTTGTCTGTTAAGATGAGAAATGTGTGAGCTCAGTGAACGATGTAGTTCGTTTGAGCTGAAAAGTGACTGCCCTTACCTGAAACGAAGTCTTGCTTGTAGGAAGACACAGAGATTGGGATTTAACTCCATTTCTGAAGGGAAACACACAGCATAGTTCTCATCCATGGATCACAATCTGCTTTAGAGCGAGAAGCACGCTCTTTTTTTCTAGAGTCTCTAACACAGCAGGAAACGTGAGTGTGCTGAGAAAATAAGAATGGTGTTTCCTACACATACGGACCATATCTAGTCCAACTCATCTTCTGAAACTGATAGAAAGCACTGGTCCTCTAACATCCAATGCTTGTCAGTTAAGATGAGAAACGTGTGAGCTTCGTGAACGATGTAGTTTGTTTGAGCTGAAAAGTGACTGCCCTTACCTGAATCGAAGTCTTGCTTGTAGGAAGACAGAGAGCAAGGGATTTAACTCCATTTTTGAAGGGAAACACACAGCATAGTTCTCATCCATGGATCACACTCTGCTTTAGAGCGAGAAGCACATTCTTGCCATTAGAATCTCTAATATTGCAGGAAAACTGAGTGTGCCCAGAACAAAAGAACGGTGTTTCCTACATATACGGACCATATGTAGTCCAAATCTGCTTCTGATACTGATACAATGCACTGACCCTCTAACATCCAATGCTTGTCAGTTAAGATGAGAATCCTGTGATCTTCGTTAACGATGTAGATCATTTGAGCAGAAAAGTTACTGCCTTACCTGAATTGAAGTCTTGCGTGTAGGAAGACTCAGAGCCTGGGATTTAACTCCATTTCTGAAGTGAAACACACAGCAGTGTTCTCATCCATTGATCACACTCTGCTTTAGAAAAAGAAGCACGCTCTTTCTTTCTAGAGTCTCTAAGACAGTAGGAAACGTGAGTGTGCTGAGAACAAAAGAACGGTGTTTCCTACACATACGGACCATATCTAGTCCAACTCTGCTTCTTAAACTGATACAAAGCACTGGTCCTCTAACATCCAATGTTTGTCAGTTAAGATGAGAAACGTGTGAGCTCCGTGAACGATGTAGTTCGTTTGAGCTGAAAAGTGACTGCCCTTACCTGAAACGAAGTCTTGCTTGTAGGAAGACACAGAGCCTGGGATTTAACTCCATTTCTGAAGGGAAACACACAGCATAGTATTCATCCATGGATCACACTCTGGTTAGAGCGAGAGGCACACTCTTGCTTTCTAGAGTCTCTAAGACAGCAGGAAATCTGAGTGTGCCCAGAACAAAAGAACGGTGTTTCCTACATATACAGACCATAAGTAGTCCAAATCTGCTTCTGAAACTGATACAAAGCACTGACCCTCTAACATCCAATGCTTGTCAGTTAAGATGAGAAACGTGTGAGCTTTGTGAACGATGTAGTTCGTTTGAGCAGAAAAGTGACTGCCCTTACCTGAATCGAAGTCTTGCTTGTAGGAAGACAGAGAGCAAGGGATTTAACTCCATTTTTGAAGGGAAACACACAGCATAGTTCTCATCCATGGATCACACTCTGCTTTAGAGCGAGAAGTACGCTCTTGCTTTCTAAAATCTCTAAGACAGCAGGAAATCTGAGTGTGCCCAGAACAATAGAACGGTGTTTCCTACACATATGGACCATATCCAGTCCAAATCTGCTTCTGAAACTGATATAAAGCATTGACCCTCTAACATCCAATGCTTGTCAGTTAAGATTAGAAACTTGTGAGCTCTGTGAACGATGTAGATCGTTTGAGCAGAAAAGTGACTGCCCTTACCTGAAACGAACTCTTGCTTGTAGGAAGATTCAGAGCCTGGGATTTAACTCCATTTCTGAAGGCAAACACACAGCATAGTTCTCATCCACGGATCACACTCTGTTTTATAGCGAGAAGCACGTTCTTGCTTTCTAGAGTCTCTAAGACTGCAGGAAACGTGATTTTGCTGAGAACAAAAGAACGGTGTTTCCTACACATACGGACCATATCTAGTCCAACTCTGCTTCTTAAACTGATACAAAGCACTGGTCCTCTAACATCCAATGTTTGTCAGTTAAGATGAGAAACGTGTGAGCTTTGTGAATGATGTAGTTCCTTTGAACTGAAAAGTGACTGCCCTTACCTGAAACGAAGTCTTGCTTGTAGGAAGACACAGAGCCTGGGATTTAACTCCATTTCTGAAGGGAAACACACAGCATAGTTCTCATCCATTCATCACACTCTGCTTTAGAGCGAGAAGCACGCTCTTGCTTTTAGAGTCTCTAATATAGCAGGAAATTTGAGTGTGCCCAGAACAAAAGAACGGTGTTGCCTACATATACAGACCATATGTAGTCCAAATCTGCTTCTGAAACTGATACAATGCACTGGTCCTCTAACATCCAATGCTTGTCACTTAAGATGAGAATCGTGTGATCTTCGTTAACGATGTAGTTCGTTTGAGCAGAAAAGTGACTGCCCTTACCTGAAATGAAGTCTTGCTTGTAGGAAGACTCAGAGCCTGGGATTTAACTCCATTTCTGAAGTGAAACACACTGCAGTGTTCTCATCCATTGATGACACTCTGCTTTAGAACAAGAAGCATGCTCTTGCTTTCTAGAGTCTCTAAGACAGCAGGAAACGTGAGTGTGCTGAGAACAAAAGAACGGTGTTCCTACACATAGGGACCATATCTAGTCCAAGTCTGCTTCTTAAACTGATACAAAGCACTGGTCCTCTAACATCCAATGCTTGTCTGTTAATATGAGAAACGTGTGAGCTCCGTGAACGATGTAGTTCGTTTGAGCTGAAAAGTGACTGCCCTTACATGAAACGAAGTCTTGCTTGTAGGAAGACACAGAGCCTGGGATTTAACTCCATTTCTGAAGGGAAACACACAGCATAGTTCTCATCCATTCATCACACTCTGCTTTAGAGTGAGAAGCACGCTCTTGCTTTCTAAAATCTCTAAGACAGCAGGAAACGTGAGTGTGCTGAGAACAAAAGAACCGTGGTTCCTACACATACGGACCATATCTAGTCCAACTCTGCTTCTGAAACTGATACGAAGCACTGGTCCTCTAACATCCAATGTTTGTCAGTTAAGATGAGAAACGTGTGAGCTTTGTGAATGATGTAGTTCCTTTGAGCTGAAAAGTGACTGCCCTTACCTGAAACGAAGTCTTGCTTGTAGGAAGGCACAGAGCCTGGGATTTAACTCCTTTTCTGAAGGGAAACACACAGCATAGTATTCATCCATGGATCACACTCGGGTTAGAGCGAGAAGCACACTCTTGCTTTCTAGAGTCTCTAAGACAGCAGGAAATCTGAGTGTGCCCAGGACAATAGAACGGTGTTTCTTACACATATGGACCATATCCAGTCCAAATCTGCTTCTGAAACTGATACAAAGCACTGGTCCTCTAACATCCAATGCTTGTCTGTTAAGATGAGAAACGTGTGAGCTCCGTGAAGGATGTAGTTCGTTTGAGCTGAAAAGTGACTGCCCTTACCTGAAACGAAGTCTTGCTTGTAGGAAGACACAGACCCTGGGATTTAACTCCATTTCTGAAGGGAAACACACAGCATAGTATTCATCCATGGATAACACTCTGGTTAGAGCGAGAGGCACACTCTTGCTTTCTAGAGTCTCTAAGACAGCAGGAAATCTGAGTGTGCCCAGAACAAAAGAACGGTGTTTCCTTCATACACAGACCATAAGTAGTCCAAATCTGCTTCTGAAACTGATACAAAGCACTGACCCTCTAACGTCCAATGCTTGTCAGTTAAGATGAGAAATGTGTGAGCTTCGTGAACGATGTAGTTCGTTTGAGCAGAAAAGTGACTGCCCTTACCTGAATCGAAGTCTTGCTTGTAGGAAGACAGAGAGCAAGGGATTTAACTCCATTTTTGAAGGGAAACACACAGCATAGTTCTCATCCATGGATCACACTCTGCTTTAGAGCGAGAAGTACGCTCTTGCTTTCTAAAATCTCTAAGAGAGCAAGAAATCTGAGTGTGCCCAGAACAATAGAACGGTGTTTCCTACACATATGGACCATATCCAGTCCAAATCTGCTTCTGAAACTGATATAAAGCATTGACCCTCTAACATCCAATTCTTGTCAGTTAAGATGAGAAACTTGTGAGCTCTGTGAACGATGTAGTTCGTTTGAGCAGAAAAGTGACTGCCCTTACCTGAAAAGAAGTCTTGCTTGTAGGAAGACTCAGAACCTGGGATTAAAATCCATTTCTGAAGGCAAACACACAGCATAGTTCTCCTCCATGGATCACACTCTGCTTTTGAACGAGAAGCACGCTCTTGCTATCTAGAGTCTCTAAGACAGCAGGAAACGTGAGTGTGCTGAGAACAAAAGAATGTTGTTTCCTACACATACGGACCATATCTAGTACAACTCTTCTTCTGAAACTGATACAAAGCACTGGTCCTCTAACATCCAATGCTTGTCAGTTAAGATGGGAAACGTGTGAGCTTCATGAACGATGTAGTTCGTTTGAGCAAAAAAGTGACTGCCCTTACCTTAAACGAAGTCTAGCTTGTAGGAAGACTCAGATCCTGGGATTTAACTCCATTTCTGAATTGAAACACACAGCAGTGTTCTCATCCATTGATCACACTCTGCTTTAGAACAAGAAGCACGCTCTTGCTTTTTAGAGTCTCTAAGACAGGAGGAAACGTGATTTTGCTGAGAACAAAAGAACGGAGTTTCCTACACATACGGACCATATCTAGTCCAACTCTGCTTCTTAAACTGATACAAAGCACTGGTCCTCTAACTTCCAATGTTTGTCAGTTAAGATGAGAAACGTGTGAGCTTTGTGAATGATGTAGTTCCTTTGAACTGAAAAGTGACTGCCCTTACCTGAAACAAAGTCTTGCTTGTAGGAAGACACAGAGCCTGGGCTTTAACTCCATTTCTGAAGGGAAACACACAGCATAGTATTCATCCATGGATCACACTCTGGTTTGAGCGAGAGGCACACTCTTGCTTTCTAGAGTCTCTAAGACAGCAGGAAATCTGAGTGTGCCCCGAAAAAAAGAACGGTGTTTCCTCCATATACAAACCATAAGTATTCCAAATCTGCTTCTGAAACTGATACAAAGCACTGACCCTCTAACATCCAATGCTTGTCAGTTAAGATGAGAAACGTGTGAGCTTCGTGAACGATGTAGTTCGTTTGAGCAGAAAAGTGACTGCCCTTACCTGAAACGAAGTCTTGCTTGTAGTAAGACACAGAGCCTGGGATTTAACTCCATTTCTTAAGAGAAACACACAGCATAGTTCTCATCCACGGATCACACTCTGTTTTAGAGCAAGAAGCACGCTCTTGCTTTCTAGAGTCTCTAAGACTGCAGGAAATGTGATTTTGCTGAGAACAAAAGAACGGTGTTTCCTACACATACGGACTATATGTAGTCCAAAACTTCTTCTGAAACTGATACAATGCACTGGTCCTCTAACATCCAATGCTTGTCAGTTAAGATGATAATTGTGTGATCTTCGATAACGAAGTAGTTCGTTTGAGCAAAAAAGTGACTGCCCTTACCTGAAATGAAGTCTTGCTTGTAGGAAGACTCAGAGCCTGGGATTTAACTCCATTTCTGAAGTGAAACACACAGCAGTGTTCTGATCCATTGATGAACCTCTGCTTTAGAACACAAAGCACGCTCTTGCTTTCTAGAGTCTCTAAGACAGCAGGAAACGTGAGTGTGCTGAGAACAAAAGAACGGTGTTTCCTACACATACGGACCATATCTAGTCCAACTCTGCTTCTTAAACTGATACAAAGCACTGGTCCTCTAACATCCAATGCTTGTTGTTAAGATGAGAAATGTGTGAGCTCAGTGAATGATGTAGTTCGTTTCAGCTGAAAAGTGACTGCCCTTACCTGAAACGAAGTCTTGCTTGTAGGAAGACACAGAGCCTGGGATTGAACTCCATTTCTGAAGGGAAACACACAGCATAGTTCTCATCCATGGATCACACTCTGCTCTAGAGCGAGAAGCATGCTCTTGCTTTCTAAAATCTCTAAGACAGCAGGAAATCTGAGTGTGCCCAGAACAATAGAACGGTGTTCCTACACATACGGACCATATCTAGTCCAACTCATCTTCTGAAACTGATACAAAGAACTGGTCCTCTAACATCCAATGCTTGTCAGTTAAGATGGGAAACGTGTGAGCTTCATGAACGATGTAGTTCGTTTGAGCAAAAAAGTGACTGCCCTTACCTTAAACGAAGTCTTGCTTGTAGAAAGACTCAGAGCCTGGGATTTAACTCCATTTCTGAAGGCAAACACACAGCATAGTTCTCATCCATGGATCACACTCTGCTTTTGAACGAGAAGCACGCTCTTGCTATCTAGAGTCTCTAAGACAGCAGGAAACGTGAGTGTGCTGAGAACAAAAGAATGGTGTTTCCTACACATACGGACCATATCTAGTCCAACTCTTCTTCTGAAACTGATACAAAGCACTGGTCCTCTAACATCCCATTCTTGTCTGTTAAGATGAGAAACGTGTGAGCTTCGTGAACGATGTAGTTTGTTTCAGCTGAAATGTGACTGCCTTACCTGAAACGAAGTCTTGCCTGTAGGAAGACACAGAGCAAGGGATTTATCTCCATTTTTGAAGGGAAACACACAGCATAGTTCTCATCCATGGATCACACTCTGCTTTAGAGCGAGAAGCACGCTCTTGCTTTCTAAAATCTCTAAGACAGCAGGAAATCTGAGTGTGCCCAGAACAAAAGAACGGTGTTTCCTACACATACGGACTATATGTAGTACAAAACTTCTTCTGAAACTGATACAATGCACTGGTCCTCTAACATCCAATGCTTGTCAGTTAAGATGATAATTGTGTGATCTTCGATAACGAATTAGTTCGTTTGAGCAAAAAAGTGACTGCCCTTACCTGAAATGAAGTCTTGCTTGTAGGAAGACTCAGAGCCTGGGATTTAACTCCATTTCTGAAGTGAAACACACAGCAGTGTTCTCATCCATTGATGAACCTCTGCTTTAGAACACAAAGCACGCTCTTGGTTTCTAGAGTCTCTAAGACAGCAGGAAACGTGAGTGTGCTGAGAACAAAAGAAAGGTGTTTCCTACACATACGGACCATATCTAGTCCAACTCTGCTTCTTAAACTGATACAAAGCACTGGTCCTCTAACATCCAATGCTTGTCTGTTAAGATGAGAAATGTGTGAGCTCAGTGAATGATGTAGTTCGTTTCAGCTGAAAAGTGACTGCCCTTACCTGAAACGAAGTCTTGCTTGTAGGAAGACACAGAGATTGGGATTTAACTCCATTTCTGAAGGGAAACACACAGCATAGTTCTCATCCATGGATCACAATCTGCTTTAGAGCGAGAAGCACGCTCTTTTTTTCTAGAGTCTCTAACACAGCAGGAAACGTGAGTGTGCTGAGAAAATAAGAATGGTGTTTCCTACACATACGGACCATATCTAGTCCAACTCATCTTCTGAAACTGATAGAAAGCACTGGTCCTCTAACATCCAATGCTTGTCAGTTAAGATGAGAAACGTGTGAGCTTCGTGAACGATGTAGTTCGTTTGAGCTGAAAAGTGACAGCCCTTACCTGAATCGAAGTCTTGCTTGTAGGAAGACAGAGAGCAAGGGATTTAACTCCATTTTTGAAGGGAAACACACAGCATAGTTCTCATCCATGGATCACACTCTGCTCTAGAGCGAGAAGCACGCTCTTGCTTTCTAAAATCTCTAAGACAGCAGGAAATCTGAGTGTGCCCAGACAATAGAACGGTGTTTCCTACACATACGGACCATATCTAGTCCAACTCATCTTCTGAAACTGATACAAAGAAATGGTCCTCTAACATCCAATGCTTGTCAGTTAAGATGGGAAATGTGTGAGCTTCATGAACGATGTAGTTCGTTTGAGCAAAAAAGTGACTGCCCTTACCTTAAACGAAATCTTGCTTGTAGGAAGACACAGAGCCTGGGATTTAACTCCATTTCTGAAGGGAAACACACAGCATAGTATTCATCCATGGATCACACTCTGGTTTGAGCGAGAGGCACACTCTTGCTTTCTAGAGTCTCTAAGACAGCAGGAAATCTGAGTGTGCCCAGAACAAAAGAACGGTGTTTCCTATATTTACAAACCATAAGTAGTCCAAATCTGCTTCTGAAACTGATACAAAGCACTGACCCTCTAAAATCCAATGCTTGTCAGTTAAGATGAGAAACGTGTGAGCTTCGTGAACGATGTAGTTCGTTTGAGCAGAAAAGTGACTGCCCTTACCTGAATCGAGGTCTTGTTTGTAGGAAGACTCAGAGCCTGGGATTTAACTCCATTTCTAAAGTGAAACACACAGCAGTGTAATCATCCATTGATCACTCTCTGCTTTAGAACAAGAAGCACGCTCTTGCTTTCTAGATTCTCTAAGACAGCAGGAAACGTGTGTGTGCTGAGAACAAAAGAACGGTGTTTCCTACACATACGGACCATATCTAGTTCAACTCTGCTTCTGAAACTGATACAAAGCACTGGTCCTGTAACATCCAATGCTTGTCAGTTAAGATGAGAAACGTGTGAGCTTTGTGAATGATGTAGTTCCTTTGAACTGAAAAGTGACTGCCCTTACCTGAAACGAAGTCTTGCTTGTAGTAAGACACAGAGCCTGGGATTGAACTCCATTTCTTAAGAGAAACACACAGCATAGTTCTCATCCACGGATCACACTCTGTTTTAGAGCGAGAAGCACGCTCTTGCTTTCTAGAGTCTCTAAGACTGCAGGAAACGTGATTTTGCTGAGAACAAAAGAACGGTGTTTCCTACACATACGGATATTATATAGTCCAACTCTGCTTCTGAAACTGATATAAAGCACTGGTCCTCTAACATCCAATGCTTGTCTGTTAAGATGAGAAACGTGTGAGCTTCGTGAACGATGTAGTTTGTTTGAGCTGAAATGTGACTGCCTTACCTGAAACGAAGTCTTGCTTGTAGGAAGACTCAGAGCCTGGGATTTAACTCCATTTCTGAAGTGAAACACACAGCAGTGTTCTCATCCATTGATGAACCTCTGCTTTAGAAGAAGAAGCACGCTCTTGCTTTCTAGAGTCTCTAAGACAGCAGGAAACGTGAGTGTGCTGAGAACAAAAGAACGGTGTTTCCTACACATATGGACCATATCCAATCCAAATCTGCTTCTGAAACTGATATAAAGCATTGACCCTCTAACATCCAATGCTTGTCTGTTAAGATGAGAAACTTGTGAGCTCTGTGAACGATGGAGTTCGTTTGAGCAGAAAAGTGACTGCCCTTACCTGAATCGAAGTCTTGCTTGTAGAAAGACTCAGAGCCTGGGATTTAACTCCATTTCTGAAGGCAAACACACAGCATAGTTCTCATCCATGGATCACACTCTGCTTTTGAACGAGAAGCACGCTCTTGCTATCTAGAGTCTCTAAGACAGCAGGAAACGTGAGTGTGCTGAGAACAAAAGAATGGTGTTTCCTACACATACGGACCATATCTAGTCCAACTCTTCTTCTGAAACTGATACAAAGCACTGGTCCTCTAACATCCCATTCTTGTCTGTTAAGATGAGAAACGTGTGAGCTTCGTGAACGATGTAGTTTGTTTCAGCTGAAATGTGACTGCCTTACCTGAAACGAAGTCTTGCCTGTAGGAAGACACAGAGCAAGGGATTTATCTCCATTTTTGAAGGGAAACACACAGCATAGTTCTCATCCATGGATCACACTCTGCTTTAGAGCGAGAAGCACGCTCTTGCTTTCTAAAATCTCTAAGACAGCAGGAAATCTGAGTGTGCCCAGAACAAAAGAACGGTGTTTCCTACACATACGGACTATATGTAGTACAAAACTTCTTCTGAAACTGATACAATGCACTGGTCCTCTAACATCCAATGCTTGTCAGTTAAGATGATAATTGTGTGATCTTCGATAACGAATTAGTTCGTTTGAGCAAAAAAGTGACTGCCCTTACCTGAAATGAAGTCTTGCTTGTAGGAAGACTCAGAGCCTGGGATTTAACTCCATTTCTGAAGTGAAACACACAGCAGTGTTCTCATCCATTGATGAACCTCTGCTTTAGAACACAAAGCACGCTCTTGGTTTCTAGAGTCTCTAAGACAGCAGGAAACGTGAGTGTGCTGAGAACAAAAGAAAGGTGTTTCCTACACATACGGACCATATCTAGTCCAACTCTGCTTCTTAAACTGATACAAAGCACTGGTCCTCTAACATCCAATGCTTGTCTGTTAAGATGAGAAATGTGTGAGCTCAGTGAATGATGTAGTTCGTTTCAGCTGAAAAGTGACTGCCCTTACCTGAAACGAAGTCTTGCTTGTAGGAAGACACAGAGATTGGGATTTAACTCCATTTCTGAAGGGAAACACACAGCATAGTTCTCATCCATGGATCACAATCTGCTTTAGAGCGAGAAGCACGCTCTTTTTTTCTAGAGTCTCTAACACAGCAGGAAACGTGAGTGTGCTGAGAAAATAAGAATGGTGTTTCCTACACATACGGACCATATCTAGTCCAACTCATCTTCTGAAACTGATAGAAAGCACTGGTCCTCTAACATCCAATGCTTGTCAGTTAAGATGAGAAACGTGTGAGCTTCGTGAACGATGTAGTTCGTTTGAGCTGAAAAGTGACAGCCCTTACCTGAATCGAAGTCTTGCTTGTAGGAAGACAGAGAGCAAGGGATTTAACTCCATTTTTGAAGGGAAACACACAGCATAGTTCTCATCCATGGATCACACTCTGCTCTAGAGCGAGAAGCACGCTCTTGCTTTCTAAAATCTCTAAGACAGCAGGAAATCTGAGTGTGCCCAGACAATAGAACGGTGTTTCCTACACATACGGACCATATCTAGTCCAACTCATCTTCTGAAACTGATACAAAGAAATGGTCCTCTAACATCCAATGCTTGTCAGTTAAGATGGGAAATGTGTGAGCTTCATGAACGATGTAGTTCGTTTGAGCAAAAAAGTGACTGCCCTTACCTTAAACGAAATCTTGCTTGTAGGAAGACACAGAGCCTGGGATTTAACTCCATTTCTGAAGGGAAACACACAGCATAGTATTCATCCATGGATCACACTCTGGTTTGAGCGAGAGGCACACTCTTGCTTTCTAGAGTCTCTAAGACAGCAGGAAATCTGAGTGTGCCCAGAACAAAAGAACGGTGTTTCCTATATTTACAAACCATAAGTAGTCCAAATCTGCTTCTGAAACTGATACAAAGCACTGACCCTCTAAAATCCAATGCTTGTCAGTTAAGATGAGAAACGTGTGAGCTTCGTGAACGATGTAGTTCGTTTGAGCAGAAAAGTGACTGCCCTTACCTGAATCGAGGTCTTGTTTGTAGGAAGACTCAGAGCCTGGGATTTAACTCCATTTCTAAAGTGAAACACACAGCAGTGTAATCATCCATTGATCACTCTCTGCTTTAGAACAAGAAGCACGCTCTTGCTTTCTAGATTCTCTAAGACAGCAGGAAACGTGTGTGTGCTGAGAACAAAAGAACGGTGTTTCCTACACATACGGACCATATCTAGTTCAACTCTGCTTCTGAAACTGATACAAAGCACTGGTCCTGTAACATCCAATGCTTGTCAGTTAAGATGAGAAACGTGTGAGCTTTGTGAATGATGTAGTTCCTTTGAACTGAAAAGTGACTGCCCTTACCTGAAACGAAGTCTTGCTTGTAGTAAGACACAGAGCCTGGGATTGAACTCCATTTCTTAAGAGAAACACACAGCATAGTTCTCATCCACGGATCACACTCTGTTTTAGAGCGAGAAGCACGCTCTTGCTTTCTAGAGTCTCTAAGACTGCAGGAAACGTGATTTTGCTGAGAACAAAAGAACGGTGTTTCCTACACATACGGATATTATATAGTCCAACTCTGCTTCTGAAACTGATATAAAGCACTGGTCCTCTAACATCCAATGCTTGTCTGTTAAGATGAGAAACGTGTGAGCTTCGTGAACGATGTAGTTTGTTTGAGCTGAAATGTGACTGCCTTACCTGAAACGAAGTCTTGCTTGTAGGAAGACTCAGAGCCTGGGATTTAACTCCATTTCTGAAGTGAAACACACAGCAGTGTTCTCATCCATTGATGAACCTCTGCTTTAGAACAAGAAGCACGCTCTTGCTTTCTAGAGTCTCTAAGACAGCAGGAAACGTGAGTGTGCTGAGAACAAAAGAACGGTGTTTCCTACACATATGGACCATATCCAATCCAAATCTGCTTCTGAAACTGATATAAAGCATTGACCCTCTAACATCCAATGCTTGTCTGTTAAGATGAGAAACTTGTGAGCTCTGTGAACGATGGAGTTCGTTTGAGCAGAAAAGTGACTGCCCTTACCTGAATCGAAGTCTTGCTTGTAGAAAGACTCAGAGCCTGGGATTTAACTCCATTTCTGAAGGCAAACACACAGCATAGTTCTCATCCATGGATCACACTCTGCTTTTGAACGAGAAGCACGCTCTTGCTATCTAGAGTCTCTAAGACAGCAGGAAACGTGAGTGTGCTGAGAACAAAAGAATGGTGTTTCCTACACATACGGACCATATCTAGTCCAACTCTTCTTCTGAAACTGATACAAAGCACTGGTCCTCTAACATCCCATTCTTGTCTGTTAAGATGAGAAACGTGTGAGCTTCGTGAACGATGTAGTTTGTTTCAGCTGAAATGTGACTGCCTTACCTGAAACGAAGTCTTGCCTGTAGGAAGACACAGAGCAAGGGATTTATCTCCATTTTTGAAGGGAAACACACAGCATAGTTCTCATCCATGGATCACACTCTGCTTTAGAGCGAGAAGCACGCTCTTGCTTTCTAAAATCTCTAAGACAGCAGGAAATCTGAGTGTGCCCAGAACAAAAGAACGGTGTTTCCTACACATACGGACTATATGTAGTACAAAACTTCTTCTGAAACTGATACAATGCACTGGTCCTCTAACATCCAATGCTTGTCAGTTAAGATGATAATTGTGTGATCTTCGATAACGAATTAGTTCGTTTGAGCAAAAAAGTGACTGCCCTTACCTGAAATGAAGTCTTGCTTGTAGGAAGACTCAGAGCCTGGGATTTAACTCCATTTCTGAAGTGAAACACACAGCAGTGTTCTCATCCATTGATGAACCTCTGCTTTAGAACACAAAGCACGCTCTTGGTTTCTAGAGTCTCTAAGACAGCAGGAAACGTGAGTGTGCTGAGAACAAAAGAAAGGTGTTTCCTACACATACGGACCATATCTAGTCCAACTCTGCTTCTTAAACTGATACAAAGCACTGGTCCTCTAACATCCAATGCTTGTCTGTTAAGATGAGAAATGTGTGAGCTCAGTGAATGATGTAGTTCGTTTCAGCTGAAAAGTGACTGCCCTTACCTGAAACGAAGTCTTGCTTGTAGGAAGACACAGAGATTGGGATTTAACTCCATTTCTGAAGGGAAACACACAGCATAGTTCTCATCCATGGATCACAATCTGCTTTAGAGCGAGAAGCACGCTCTTTTTTTCTAGAGTCTCTAACACAGCAGGAAACGTGAGTGTGCTGAGAAAATAAGAATGGTGTTTCCTACACATACGGACCATATCTAGTCCAACTCATCTTCTGAAACTGATAGAAAGCACTGGTCCTCTAACATCCAATGCTTGTCAGTTAAGATGAGAAACGTGTGAGCTTCGTGAACGATGTAGTTCGTTTGAGCTGAAAAGTGACAGCCCTTACCTGAATCGAAGTCTTGCTTGTAGGAAGACAGAGAGCAAGGGATTTAACTCCATTTTTGAAGGGAAACACACAGCATAGTTCTCATCCATGGATCACACTCTGCTCTAGAGCGAGAAGCACGCTCTTGCTTTCTAAAATCTCTAAGACAGCAGGAAATCTGAGTGTGCCCAGACAATAGAACGGTGTTTCCTACACATACGGACCATATCTAGTCCAACTCATCTTCTGAAACTGATACAAAGAAATGGTCCTCTAACATCCAATGCTTGTCAGTTAAGATGGGAAATGTGTGAGCTTCATGAACGATGTAGTTCGTTTGAGCAAAAAAGTGACTGCCCTTACCTTAAACGAAATCTTGCTTGTAGGAAGACACAGAGCCTGGGATTTAACTCCATTTCTGAAGGGAAACACACAGCATAGTATTCATCCATGGATCACACTCTGGTTTGAGCGAGAGGCACACTCTTGCTTTCTAGAGTCTCTAAGACAGCAGGAAATCTGAGTGTGCCCAGAACAAAAGAACGGTGTTTCCTATATTTACAAACCATAAGTAGTCCAAATCTGCTTCTGAAACTGATACAAAGCACTGACCCTCTAAAATCCAATGCTTGTCAGTTAAGATGAGAAACGTGTGAGCTTCGTGAACGATGTAGTTCGTTTGAGCAGAAAAGTGACTGCCCTTACCTGAATCGAGGTCTTGTTTGTAGGAAGACTCAGAGCCTGGGATTTAACTCCATTTCTAAAGTGAAACACACAGCAGTGTAATCATCCATTGATCACTCTCTGCTTTAGAACAAGAAGCACGCTCTTGCTTTCTAGATTCTCTAAGACAGCAGGAAACGTGTGTGTGCTGAGAACAAAAGAACGGTGTTTCCTACACATACGGACCATATCTAGTTCAACTCTGCTTCTGAAACTGATACAAAGCACTGGTCCTGTAACATCCAATGCTTGTCAGTTAAGATGAGAAACGTGTGAGCTTTGTGAATGATGTAGTTCCTTTGAACTGAAAAGTGACTGCCCTTACCTGAAACGAAGTCTTGCTTGTAGTAAGACACAGAGCCTGGGATTGAACTCCATTTCTTAAGAGAAACACACAGCATAGTTCTCATCCACGGATCACACTCTGTTTTAGAGCGAGAAGCACGCTCTTGCTTTCTAGAGTCTCTAAGACTGCAGGAAACGTGATTTTGCTGAGAACAAAAGAACGGTGTTTCCTACACATACGGATATTATATAGTCCAACTCTGCTTCTGAAACTGATATAAAGCACTGGTCCTCTAACATCCAATGCTTGTCTGTTAAGATGAGAAACGTGTGAGCTTCGTGAACGATGTAGTTTGTTTGAGCTGAAATGTGACTGCCTTACCTGAAACGAAGTCTTGCTTGTAGGAAGACTCAGAGCCTGGGATTTAACTCCATTTCTGAAGTGAAACACACAGCAGTGTTCTCATCCATTGATGAACCTCTGCTTTAGAACAAGAAGCACGCTCTTGCTTTCTAGAGTCTCTAAGACAGCAGGAAACGTGAGTGTGCTGAGAACAAAAGAACGGTGTTTCCTACACATATGGACCATATCCAATCCAAATCTGCTTCTGAAACTGATATAAAGCATTGACCCTCTAACATCCAATGCTTGTCTGTTAAGATGAGAAACTTGTGAGCTCTGTGAACGATGGAGTTCGTTTGAGCAGAAAAGTGACTGCCCTTACCTGAATCGAAGTCTTGCTTGTAGAAAGACTCAGAGCCTGGGATTTAACTCCATTTCTGAAGGCAAACACACAGCATAGTTCTCATCCATGGATCACACTCTGCTTTTGAACGAGAAGCACGCTCTTGCTATCTAGAGTCTCTAAGACAGCAGGAAACGTGAGTGTGCTGAGAACAAAAGAATGGTGTTTCCTACACATACGGACCATATCTAGTCCAACTCTTCTTCTGAAACTGATACAAAGCACTGGTCCTCTAACATCCCATTCTTGTCTGTTAAGATGAGAAACGTGTGAGCTTCGTGAACGATGTAGTTTGTTTCAGCTGAAATGTGACTGCCTTACCTGAAACGAAGTCTTGCCTGTAGGAAGACACAGAGCAAGGGATTTATCTCCATTTTTGAAGGGAAACACACAGCATAGTTCTCATCCATGGATCACACTCTGCTTTAGAGCGAGAAGCACGCTCTTGCTTTCTAAAATCTCTAAGACAGCAGGAAATCTGAGTGTGCCCAGAACAAAAGAACGGTGTTTCCTACACATACGGACTATATGTAGTACAAAACTTCTTCTGAAACTGATACAATGCACTGGTCCTCTAACATCCAATGCTTGTCAGTTAAGATGATAATTGTGTGATCTTCGATAACGAATTAGTTCGTTTGAGCAAAAAAGTGACTGCCCTTACCTGAAATGAAGTCTTGCTTGTAGGAAGACTCAGAGCCTGGGATTTAACTCCATTTCTGAAGTGAAACACACAGCAGTGTTCTCATCCATTGATGAACCTCTGCTTTAGAACACAAAGCACGCTCTTGGTTTCTAGAGTCTCTAAGACAGCAGGAAACGTGAGTGTGCTGAGAACAAAAGAAAGGTGTTTCCTACACATACGGACCATATCTAGTCCAACTCTGCTTCTTAAACTGATACAAAGCACTGGTCCTCTAACATCCAATGCTTGTCTGTTAAGATGAGAAATGTGTGAGCTCAGTGAATGATGTAGTTCGTTTCAGCTGAAAAGTGACTGCCCTTACCTGAAACGAAGTCTTGCTTGTAGGAAGACACAGAGATTGGGATTTAACTCCATTTCTGAAGGGAAACACACAGCATAGTTCTCATCCATGGATCACAATCTGCTTTAGAGCGAGAAGCACGCTCTTTTTTTCTAGAGTCTCTAACACAGCAGGAAACGTGAGTGTGCTGAGAAAATAAGAATGGTGTTTCCTACACATACGGACCATATCTAGTCCAACTCATCTTCTGAAACTGATAGAAAGCACTGGTCCTCTAACATCCAATGCTTGTCAGTTAAGATGAGAAACGTGTGAGCTTCGTGAACGATGTAGTTCGTTTGAGCTGAAAAGTGACAGCCCTTACCTGAATCGAAGTCTTGCTTGTAGGAAGACAGAGAGCAAGGGATTTAACTCCATTTTTGAAGGGAAACACACAGCATAGTTCTCATCCATGGATCACACTCTGCTCTAGAGCGAGAAGCACGCTCTTGCTTTCTAAAATCTCTAAGACAGCAGGAAATCTGAGTGTGCCCAGACAATAGAACGGTGTTTCCTACACATACGGACCATATCTAGTCCAACTCATCTTCTGAAACTGATACAAAGAAATGGTCCTCTAACATCCAATGCTTGTCAGTTAAGATGGGAAATGTGTGAGCTTCATGAACGATGTAGTTCGTTTGAGCAAAAAAGTGACTGCCCTTACCTTAAACGAAATCTTGCTTGTAGGAAGACACAGAGCCTGGGATTTAACTCCATTTCTGAAGGGAAACACACAGCATAGTATTCATCCATGGATCACACTCTGGTTTGAGCGAGAGGCACACTCTTGCTTTCTAGAGTCTCTAAGACAGCAGGAAATCTGAGTGTGCCCAGAACAAAAGAACGGTGTTTCCTATATTTACAAACCATAAGTAGTCCAAATCTGCTTCTGAAACTGATACAAAGCACTGACCCTCTAAAATCCAATGCTTGTCAGTTAAGATGAGAAACGTGTGAGCTTCGTGAACGATGTAGTTCGTTTGAGCTGAAAAGTGACAGCCCTTACCTGAATCGAAGTCTTGCTTGTAGGAAGACAGAGAGCAAGGGATTTAACTCCATTTTTGAAGGGAAACACACAGCATAGTTCTCATCCATGGATCACACTCTGCTCTAGAGCGAGAAGCACGCTCTTGCTTTCTAAAATCTCTAAGACAGCAGGAAATCTGAGTGTGCCCAGACAATAGAACGGTGTTTCCTACACATACGGACCATATCTAGTCCAACTCATCTTCTGAAACTGATACAAAGAAATGGTCCTCTAACATCCAATGCTTGTCAGTTAAGATGGGAAATGTGTGAGCTTCATGAACGATGTAGTTCGTTTGAGCAAAAAAGTGACTGCCCTTACCTTAAACGAAATCTTGCTTGTAGGAAGACACAGAGCCTGGGATTTAACTCCATTTCTGAAGGGAAACACACAGCATAGTATTCATCCATGGATCACACTCTGGTTTGAGCGAGAGGCACACTCTTGCTTTCTAGAGTCTCTAAGACAGCAGGAAATCTGAGTGTGCCCAGAACAAAAGAACGGTGTTTCCTATATTTACAAACCATAAGTAGTCCAAATCTGCTTCTGAAACTGATACAAAGCACTGACCCTCTAAAATCCAATGCTTGTCAGTTAAGATGAGAAACGTGTGAGCTTCGTGAACGATGTAGTTCGTTTGAGCAGAAAAGTGACTGCCCTTACCTGAATCGAGGTCTTGTTTGTAGGAAGACTCAGAGCCTGGGATTTAACTCCATTTCTAAAGTGAAACACACAGCAGTGTAATCATCCATTGATCACTCTCTGCTTTAGAACAAGAAGCACGCTCTTGCTTTCTAGATTCTCTAAGACAGCAGGAAACGTGTGTGTGCTGAGAACAAAAGAACGGTGTTTCCTACACATACGGACCATATCTAGTTCAACTCTGCTTCTGAAACTGATACAAAGCACTGGTCCTGTAACATCCAATGCTTGTCAGTTAAGATGAGAAACGTGTGAGCTTTGTGAATGATGTAGTTCCTTTGAACTGAAAAGTGACTGCCCTTACCTGAAACGAAGTCTTGCTTGTAGTAAGACACAGAGCCTGGGATTGAACTCCATTTCTTAAGAGAAACACACAGCATAGTTCTCATCCACGGATCACACTCTGTTTTAGAGCGAGAAGCACGCTCTTGCTTTCTAGAGTCTCTAAGACTGCAGGAAACGTGATTTTGCTGAGAACAAAAGAACGGTGTTTCCTACACATACGGATATTATATAGTCCAACTCTGCTTCTGAAACTGATATAAAGCACTGGTCCTCTAACATCCAATGCTTGTCTGTTAAGATGAGAAACGTGTGAGCTTCGTGAACGATGTAGTTGGTTTGAGCTGAAATGTGACTGCCTTACCTGAAACGAAGTCTTGCTTGTAGGAAGACTCAGAGCCTGGGATTTAACTCCATTTCTGAAGTGAAACACACAGCAGTGTTCTCATCCATTGATGAACCTCTGCTTTAGAACAAGAAGCACGCTCTTGCTTTCTAGAGTCTCTAAGACAGCAGGAAACGTGAGTGTGCTGAGAACAAAAGAACGGTGTTTCCAACACATACAGACCATATCTAGTCCAACTCTGCTTCTTAAACTGATACAAAGCACTGGTCCTCTAACATCCAATGCTTGTCTGTTAAGATGAGAAATGTGTGAGCTCAGTGAACGAAGTAGTTCGTTTCAGCTGAAAAGTGACTGCCCTTACCTGAAACGAAGTCTTGCTTGTAGGAAGACACAGAGATTGGGATTTAACTCCATTTCTGAAGGGAAACACACAGCATAGTTCTCATCCATGGATCACAATCTGCTTTAGAGCGAGAAGCACGCTCTTTTTTTCTAGAGTCTCTAACACAGCAGGAAACGTGAGTGTGCTGAGAAAATAAGAATGGTGTTTCCTACACATACGGACCATATCTAGTCCAACTCATCTTCTGAAACTGATAGAAAGCACTGGTCCTCTAACATCCAATGCTTGTCAGTTAAGATGAGAAACGTGTGAGCTTCGTGAACGATGTAGTTCGTTTGAGCTGAAAAGTGACTGCCCTTACCTGAATCGAAGTCTTGCTTGTAGGAAGACAGAGAGCAAGGGATTTAACTCCATTTTTGAAGGGAAACACACAGCATAGTTCTCATCCATGGATCACACTCTGCTTTAGAGCGAGAAGCACGCTCTTGCTTTCTAAAATCTCTAAGACAGCAGGAAATCTGAGTGTGCCCAGAACAATAGAACGGTGTTTCCTACACATATGGACCATATCCAATCCAAATCTGCTTCTGAAACTGATATAAAGCATTGACCCTCTAACATCCAATGCTTGTCTGTTAAGATGAGAAACTTGTGAGCTCTGTGAACGATGGAGTTCGTTTGAGCAGAAAAGTGACTGCCCTTACCTGAAATGAAGTCTTGCTTGTAGGAAGACTCAGAGCCTGGGATTTAACTCCATTTCTGAAGGGAAACACACAGCATAGTTCTCATCCATGGATCACACTCAGCTTTTGAACGAGAAGCACGCTCTTGCTATCTAGAGTCTATAAGACAGCAGGAAACGTGAGTGTGCTGAGAACAAAAGAACGGTGTTTCCTACATATACAAACCATAAGTAGTCCAAATCTGCTTCTGAAACTGATACAAAGCACTGACCCTCTAACATCCAATGCTTCTCAATTAAGATGATAAACGTGTGAGCTTCGTGAACGATGTAGTTCGTTTGAGCAGAAAAGTGACTGCCCTTACCTGAATCGAAGTCTTGCTTGTAGGAAGACTCACAGCCTGGGATTTAACTCCATTTCTGAAGTGAAACACACAGCAGTGTAATCATCCATTGATCACTCTCTGCTTTAGAACAAGAAGCACGCTCTTGCTTTCTAGAGTCTCTAAGACAGCAGGAAACGTGAGTGTGCTGAGAACAAAAGAAAGGTGTTTCCTACACATACGGACCATATTTAGTTCAACTCTGCTTCTGAAACTGATACAAAGCACTGGTCCTCTAACATCCAATGCTTGTTAGTTAAGATGAGAAACGTGTGAGCTTTGAGAATGATGTAGTTCCTTTGAACTGAAAAGTGACTGCCCTTACCTGAAACGAAGTCTTGCTTGTAGGAAGACACAGAGCCTGGGATTTAACTCCATTTCTTAAGAGAAACACACAGCATAGTTCTCATCCACGGATCACACTCTGTTTTAGAGCAGGAAGCACGCTCTTGCTTTCTAGAGTCTCTAAGACTGCAGGAAACGTGATTTTGCTGAGAACAAAAGATCGGGGTTTCCTACACATACGGACATTATATAGTCCAACTCTGCTTCTGAAACTGATAGAAAGCACTGGTCCTCTAACATCCAATGCTTGTCAGTTAAGATGAGAAACGTGTGAGCTTCGTGAACGATGTAGTTCGTTTGAGCTGAAAAGTGACTGCCCTTACCTGAATCGAAGTTTTGCTTGTAGGAAGAGAGAGCAAGGGATTTAACTCCATTTTTGAAGGGAAACACACAGCAGTGTTCTCATCCATGGATCACACTCTGCTTTAGAGCGAGAAGTACGCTCTTGCTTTCTAAAATCTCTAAGACAGCAGGAAATCTGAGTGTGCCCAGAACAATAGAACGGTGTTTCCTACACATATGGACCATATCCAGTCCAAATCTGCTTCTGAAACTGATATAAAGCATTGACCCTCTAACATCCAATGCTTGTCAGTTAAGATGAGAAACTTATGAGCTCTGTGAACGATGTAGTTCGTTTGAGCAGAAAAGTGACTGCCCTTACCTGAAACGAAGTCTTGCTTGTAGGAAGACTCAGAGCCTGGGATTTAACTCCATTTCTGAAGGGAAACACACAGCATAGTTCTCATCCATGGATCACACTCTGCTTTTGAACGAGAAGCACGCTCTTGCTATCTAGAGTCTCTAAGACAGCAGGAAACGTGAGTGTCCTGAGAACAAAAGAATGTTGTTTCCTACACATACGGACCATATCTAGTCCAACTCTTCTTCTGAAACTGATACAAAGCACTGGTCCTCTAACATCCAATGCTTGTCAGTTAAGATGGGAAACGTGTGAGCTTCATGAACGATGTAGTTCTTTTGAGCAAAAATATGACTGCCCTTACCTTAAACGAAGTCTTGCTTGTACGAAGACTCAGAGCCTGGGATTTAACTCCATTTCTGAATTGAAACACAGCAGTGTTCTCATCCATTGATCATACTCTGCTTTAGAACAAGAAGCACGCTCTTGCTTTTTAGAGTTTCTAAGACAGGAGGAAACGTGATTTTGCTGAGAACAAAAGAACGGAGTTTCCTACACATATGGACCATATCTAGTCCAACTCTGCTTCTTAAACTGATACAAAGCACTGGTCCTCTAACATCCAATGCTTGTCTGTTAATATGAGAAACGTGTGAGCTCCGTGAACGATGTAGTTCGTTTGAGCTGAAAAGTGACTGCCCTTACCTGAAACGAAGTCTTGCTTGTAGGAAGACACAGAGCCTGGGATTTAACTCCATTTCTGAAGGGAAACACACAGCATAGTTCTCATCCATTCATCACACTCTGCTTTAGAGCGAGAAGCACGCTCTTGCTTTCTAAAGTCTCTAAGACAGCAGGAAACGTGAGTGTGCTGAGAACAAAAGAACCGTGGTTCCTACACATACGGACCATATCTAGTCCAACTCTGCTTCTGAAACTGATACGAAGCACTGGTCCTCTAACATCCAATGTTTGTCAGTTAAGATGAGAATCGTGTGATCTTCGTTAACGATGTAGTTCGTTTGAGCAGAAATGTGACTGCCCTTACCTGAAATGAGTCTTCCTTGTAGGAAGACTCAGAGCCTGGGATTTAACTCCATTTCTGAAGTGAAACACACTGCAGTGTTCTCATCCATTGATGACACTCTGCTTTAGAACAAGAAGCATGCTCTTGCTTTCTAGAGTCTCTAAGACAGCAGGAAATGTGAGTGTGCTGAGAACAAAAGAACGGTGTTCCTACACATAGGGACCATATCTAGTCCAACTCTGCTTCTGAAACTGATACAAAGCACTGGTCCTCTAACATCCAATGTTTGTCAGTTAAGATGAGAAACGTGTGAGCTTTGTGAATGATGTAGTTCCTTTGAACTGAAATGTGACTGCCCTTACCTGAAACGAAGTCTTGCTTGTAGGAAGACACAGAGCCTGGGATTTAACTCCATTTCTGAAGGGAAACACACAGCATAGTATTCATCCATGGATAACACTCTGGTTAGAGCGAGAGGCACACTCTTGCTTTCTAGAGTCTCTAAGACAGCAGGAAATCTGAGTGTGCCCAGAACAAAAGAACGGTGTTTCCTACATATACAGACCATAAGTAGTCCAAGTCTGCTTCTGAAACTGATACAAAGCACTGACCCTCTAACATCCAATGCTTGTCAGTTAAGATGAGAAATGTGTGAGATTCGTGAACGATGTAGTTCGTTTGAGCAGAAAAGTGACTGCCCTTACCTGAATCGAAATCTTGCTTGTAGGAAGACAGAGAGCAAGGGATTTAACTCCATTTTTGAAGGGAAACACACAGCATAGTTCTCATCTATGGATCACACTCTGCTTTAGAGCGAGAAGTACGCTCTTGCTTTCTAAAATCTCTAAGACAGCAGGAAATCTGAGTGTGCCCAGAACAATAGAACGGTGTTTCCTACACATATGGACCATATCCAGTCCAAATCTGCTTCTGAAACTGATATAAAGCATTGACCCTCTAACATCCAATGCTTGTCAGTTAAGATGAGAAACTTGTGAGCTCTGTGAACGATGTAGTTCGTTTGAGCAGAAAAGTGACTGCCCTTACCTGAAACGAAGTCTTGCTTGTAGGAAGACTCAGAGCCTGGGATTTAACTCCATTTCTGAAGGCAAACACACAGCATAGTTCTCATCCATGGATCACACTCTGCTTTTGAACGAGAAGCACGCTCTTGCTATCTAGAGTCTATAAGACAGCAGGAAAAGTGAGTGTGCTGAGAACAAAAGAATGTTGTTTCCTACACATACGGACCATATCTAGTCCAACTCTTCTTCTGAAACTGATACAAAGCACTGGTCCTCTAACATCCAATGCTTGTCAGTTAAGATGGGAAACTTGTGAGCTTCATGAACGATGTAGTTCGTTTGAGCAAAAAAGTGACTGCCATTACCTTAAACGAAGTCTTGCTTGTACGAAGACTCAGAGCCTGGGATTTAACTCCATTTCTGAATTGAAACACACAGCAGTGTTCTCATCCATTGATCACTCTCTGCTTTAGAACAAGAAGCACGCTCTTGCTTTTTAGAGTCTCTAAGAAAGGAGGAAACGTGATTTTGCTGAGAACAAAAGAACGGAGTTTCCTACACATATGGACCATATCTAGTCCAACTCTGCTTCTTAAACTGATACAAAGCACTGGTCCTCTAACATCCAATGCTTGTCTGTTAATATGAGAAACGTGTGAGCTCCGTGAACGATGTAGTTCGTTTGAGCTGAAAATTGACTGCCCTTACCTGAAACGAAGTCTTGCTTGTAGGAAGACACAGAGCCTGGGATTTAACTCCATTTCTGAAGGGAAACACACAGCATAGTTCTCATCCATTCATCACACTCTGCTTTAGAGAGAGAAGCACGCTCTTGCTTTCTAAAGTCTCTAAGAGAGCAGGAAACGTGAGTGTGCTGAGAACAAAAGAACCGTGGTTCCTACACATACGGACCATATCTAGTCCAACTCTGCTTCTGAAACTGATACGAAGCACTGGTCCTCTAACATCCAATGTTTGTCAGTTAAGATGAGAAACGTGTGAGCTTTGTGAATGATGTAGTTCCTTTGAGCTGAAAAGTGACTGCCCTTACCTGAAACGAAGTCTTGCTTGTAGGAAGACACACAGCCTGGGATTTAACTCCTTTTCTGAAGGGAAACACACAGCATAGTATTCATCCATGGATCACACTCTGGTTAGAGCGAGAGGCACACTCTTGCTTTCTAGAGCCTCTAAGACAGCAGGAAATCTGAGTGTGCCCAGAACAAAAGAACGGTGTTTCCTACATATACAGACCATAAGTAGTCCAAATCTGTTTCTGAAACTGATACAAAGCACTGACCCTCTAACATCCAATTCTTGTCAGTTAAGATGAGAAACGTGTGAGCTTTGTGAACGATGTAGTTCGTTTGAGCAGAAAAGTGACTGCCCTTACCTTAATCGATGTCTTGCTTGTAGGAAGACAGAGAGCAAGGGATTTAACTCCATTTTTGAAGGGAAACACACAGCATAGTTCTCATCCATGGATCACACTCTGCTTTAGAGCGAGAAGTACGCTCTTGCTTTCTAAAATCTCTAAGACAACAGGAAATCTGAGTGTGCCCAGAACAATAGAACAGTGTTTCCTACACATATGGACCATATCCAGTCCAAATCTGCTTCTGAAACTGATATAAAGCATTGACCCTCTAACATCCAATGCTTGTCAGTTAAGATGAGAAACTTGTGAGCTCTGTGAACGATGTAGTTCGTTTGAGCAGAAAAGTGACTGCCCTTACCTGAAACGAAGTCTTGCTTGTAGGAAGACTCAGAGCCTGGGATTTAACTCCATTTCTGAAGGCAAACACACAGCATAGTTCTCATCCATGGATCACACTCTGCTTTTGAAGGAGAAGCACGCTCTTGCTATCTAGAGTCTCTAAGACAGCAGGAAACGTGAGTGTGCTGAGAACAAAAGAATGTTGTTTCCTACACATACGGACCATATCTAGTCCAACTCTTCTTCTGAAACTGATACAAAGCACTGGTCCTCTAACATCCAATGCTTGTCAGTTAAGGTGGGAAACGTGTGAGCTTCATGAACGATGTAGTTCGTTTGAGCAAAAAAGTGACTGCCCTTACCTTAAACGAAGTCTTGCTTGTACGAAGACTCAGAGCCTGGGATTTAACTCCATTTCTGAATTGAAACACACAGCAGTGTTCTCATCCATTGATCACACTCTGCTTTAGAACAAGAAGCACGCTCTTGCTTTTTAGAGTCTCTAAGACAGGAGGAAACGTGATTTTGCTGAGAACAAAAGAACGGAGTTTCTTACACATACGGACCATATCTAGTCCAACTCTGCTTCTTAAACTGATACAAAGCACTGGTCCTCTAACATCCAATGCTTTTCTGTTAATATGAGAAACGTGTGAGCTCCGTGAACGATGTAGTTCGTTTGAGCTGAAAAGTGACTGCCCTTACCTGAAACGAAGTCTTGCTTGTAGGAAGACACAGAGCCTGGGATTTAACTCCATTTCTGAAGGGAAACACACAGCATAGTTCTCATCCATTCATCACACTCTGCTTTAGAGCGAGAAGCACGCTCTTGCTTTCTAAAGTCTCTGAGACAGCAGGAAACGTGAGTGTGCTGAGAACAAAAGAACCGTGGTTCCTACACAAACGGACCATATCTAGTCCAACTCTGCTTCTGAAACTGATACGAAGCACTGGTCCTCTAACATCCAATGTTTGTCAGTTAAGATGAGAAACATGTGAGCTTTGTGAATGATGTAGTACCTTTGAGCTGAAAAGTGACTGCCCTTACCTGAAATGAAGTCTTGTTTGTAGGAAGACACAGAGCCTGGGATTTAACTCCTTTTCTGAAGGGAAACACACAGCATAGTATTCATCCATGGATCACACTCTGGTTAGAGCGAGAAGCACACTCTTGCTTTCTAGAGTCTCTAAGACAGCAGGAAATCTGAGTGTGACCAGGACAATAGAACGGTATTTCTTACACATATGGACCATATCCAGTCCAAATCTGCTTCTGAAACTGATACAAAGCACTGGTCCTCTAACATCCAATGTTTGTCAGTTAAGATGAGAAACGTGTGAGCTTTGTGAATGATGTTGTTCCTTTGAACTGAAAAGTGACTGCCCTTACCTGTAACGAAGTCTTGCTTGTAGTAAGACACAGAGCCTGGGATAGAACTCCATTTCTTAAGAGAAACACACAGCATAGTTCTCATCCATGGATCACACTCTGTTTTAGAGCGAGAAGCACGCTCTTGCTTTTAGAGTCTCTAATATAGCAGGAAATCTGAGTGTGCCCAGAACAAAAGAACGGTGTTGCCTACATATACAGACCATATGTAGTCCAAATCTGCTTCTGAAACTGATACAATGCACTGGTCCTCTAACATCCAATGCTTGTCAGTTAAGATGAGAATCGTGTGATCTTCGTTAACTATGTAGTTCGTTTGAGCAGAAAAGTGACTGCCCTTACCTGAAATGAAGTCTTGCTTGTAGGAAGACTCAGAGCCTGGGATTTAACTCCATTTCTGAAGTGAAACACACTGCAGTGTTCTCATCCATTGATGACACTCGGCTTTAGAACAAGAAGCATGCTCTTGCTTTCTAGAGTCTCTAAGACAGCAGGAAACGTGAGTGTGCTGAGAACAAAAGAACGGTGTTCCTACACATAGGGACCATATCTAGTCCAACTCTGCTTCTTAAACTGATACAAAGCACTGGTCCTCTAACATCCAATGCTTGTCTGTTAATATGAGAAACGTGTGAGCTCCGTGAACGAAGTAGTTCGTTTGAGCTGAAAAGTGACTGGCCTTACCTGAAACGAAGTCTTGCTTGTAGGAAGACACAGAGCCTGGGATTTAACTCCATTTCTGAAGGGAAACACACAGCATAGTTCTCATCCATTCATCACACTCTGCTTTAGAGCGAGAAGCACGCTCTTGCTTTCTAAAGTCTCTAAGACAGCAGGAAACGTGAGTGTGCTGAGAACAAAAGAACCGTGGTTCCTACACATACGGACCATATCTAGTCCAACTCTGCTTCTGAAACTGATACGAAGCACTGGTCCTCTAACATCCAATGTTTGTCAGTTAAGATGAGAAACGTGTGAGCTTCGTGAACGATGTAGTTCATTTGAGCAGAAAAGTGACTGCCCTTACCTGAATCGAAGTCTTGCTTGTAGGAAGACACAGAGCCTGGGATTTAACTCCATTTCTGAAGGGAAACACACAGCATAGTTCTCATCCATTCATCACACTCTGCTTTAGAGCGAGAAGCACGTTCTTGCTTTCTAAAGTCTCTAAGACAGCAGGAAACGTGAGTGTGCTGAGAACAAAAGAACGGTGTTTCCTACACATACGGACCATATCTAGTCCAATTCTGCTTCTGAAACTCATACAAAGCACTGGTCCTCTAACATCCAATGCTTGTCAGTTAAGATGAGAAACGTGTGAGCTTTGTGAATGATGTAGTTCCTTTGCACTGAAAAGTGACTGCCCTTACATGAAACGAAATCTTTCTTGTAGTAAGACACAGAGCCTTGGATTTAACTCCATTTCTTAAGAGAAACACACAGCAAAGTTCTCATCCATGGATCACACTCTGCTTTAGAGCGAGAAGCACACTCTTGCTATTAGAATCTCTAATATAGCAGGAAATCTGAGTGTGCCCAGAACAAAAGAGTGGAATTTCCTACATATACGGACCATATGTAGTCCAAATCTGCTTCTGATACTGATACAATGCATTGACCCTCTAACATCCAATGCTTGTCAGTTAAGATGAGAATCTTGTGATCTTCGTTAACAATGTAGTTCCTTTGCGCAGAAAAGTGACTACCCTTACCTGAAATGAAGTCTTGTTGTAGGAAGACTCAGAGCCTGGGATTTAACTCCATTTCTGAAGTGAAACACACTGCAGTGTTCTCATCCATTGATGACACTCTGCTTAAGAACAAGAAGCACGCTCTTGCTTTCTAGATTCTCTAAGACAGCAGGAAATGTGAGTGTGCTGAGAACAAAAGAACTGTGTTTCCTACACATACGGACCATATCTAGTCCAACTCTGCTTCTGAAACTCATACAAAGCACTGGACCTCTAACATCCAATGCTTGTCAGTTAAGATGGGAAACGTGTGAGCTTCATGAACGATGTAGTTCGTTTGAGCAGAAAAGTGACTGCCCTTACCTTAAACGAGGTCTTGCTTGTAGGAAGACTCAGAGCCTGGGATTTAACTCCATTTCTGAATTGAAACACACAGCAGTGTTCTCATCCATTGATCCCACTCTGCTTTAGAACAAGAAGCACGCTCTTGCTTTCTAGAGTCTCTAAGTGAACAGGAAACGTGATTTTGCTGAGAATAAAAGAACTGTGTTTCCTACACATACGGACCATATCTAGTCCAACTCTGCTTCTGAAACTGATACAAAGCACTGGTCCTCTAACATCCAATGTTTGTCAGTTAAGATGAGAAACGTGTGAGCTTTGTGAATGATGTAGTTCCATTGAACTGAAAAATGACTGCCCTTACCTGAAACGAAGTCTTGCTTGTAGTAAGACACAGAGCCTGGGATTTAACTCCATTTCTGAAGGGAAACACACAGCATAGTATTCATCCATGGATCACACTCTGGTTAGAGCGAGAGGCACACTCTTGCTTTCTAGAGTCTCTAAGATAGCAGGAAATCTGAGTGTGCCCAGAACAATAGAACGGTGATTCCTACACATATGGACCATATCCAGTCCAAATCTGCTTCTGAAACTGATACAAAGCACTGGTCCTCTAACATCCAATGTTTGTCAGTTAAGATGAGAAACGTGTGAGCTTCGTGAATGATGTAGATCGTTTGAGCAGAAAAGTGACTGCCCTTACCTGAATCGAAGTCTTGCTTGTAGGAAGACTCAGAGCCTGGGATTTAACTCCATTTCTGAAGTGAAACACAGCAGTGTAATCATCCATTGATCACACTCTGCTTAAGAACAAGAAGCACGCTCTTGCATTCTAGATTCTCTAAGACAGCAGGAAACGTGAGTATGCTGAGAACAAAAGAACGGTGTTTCCTACACATACGGACCATATCTAGTCCAACTCTGCTTCTTAAACTGATACAAAGCACTGGTCCTCTAACATCCAATGCTTGTCTGTTAAGATGAGAAATGTGTGAGCTTTGTGAATGATGTAGTTCCTTTGAACTGAAAAGTGACTGCCCTTACCTGAAACGAAGTCTTGCTTGTAGGAAGACACAGAGATTGGGATTTCACTCCCTTTCTGAAGGGAAATACACAGCATAGTTCTCACCCATGGATAACACTCTGCTTTACAGCAAGAAGCAAGCTCTTGCTTTCTAGAGTCTCAAATACAGCAGGAAATCTGATTGTGCCCAGAACAAAGAACGGAGTTTCCTACACATACGGACCATATGTAGTCCAACTCTTCTTCTGAAACTGATACAAAGCACTGGTCCTCTAACATCCAATGCTTGTCAGTTAAGAAGGGAAACGTGTGAGCTTCATGAACGATGTAGTACGTTTGAGCAGAAAAGTGACTGCCCTTATTTTAAACGAAGTCTTGCTTGTAGGAAGACTCAGAGCCTGGGATTTAACTCCATTTCTGAAGTGTAACACACAGCAGTGTTCTCATCCATTGATCATACTCTGCTTTAGAACAAGAAGCACGCTCTTGCTATATGGAGTCTCTAAGTGAACAGGAAACGTGATTTTGCTGAGAATAAAAGAACTGTGTTTCCTACACATACGGACCATATCTAGTCCAACTCTGCTTCTGAAACTGATACAAAGCACTGGTCCTCTAACATCCAATGTTTGTCAGTTAAGATGAGAAACGTGTGAGCTTTGTGAATGATGTAGTTCCTTTGAACTGAAAAATGACTGCCCTTACCTGAAACGAAGTCTTGCTTGTAGTAAGACACAGAACCTGGGATTTAACTCCATTTCTGAAGGGAAACACACAGCATAGTATTCATCCATGGATCACCCTCTGGTTAGAGCGAGAGGCACACTCTTGCTTTCTAGAGTCTCTAAGATAGCAGGAAATCTGAGTGTGCCCAGAACAATAGAACGGTGATTCCTACACATATGGAGCATATCCAGTCCAAATCTGCTTCTGAAACTGATACAAAGCACTGGTCCTCTAACATCCAATGTTTGTCAGTTAAGATGAGAAACGTGTGAGCTTCGTGAATGATGTAGATCGTTTGAGCAGAAAAGTGACTGCCCTTACCTGAATCGAAGTCTTGCTTGTAGGAAGACTCAGAGCCTGGGATTTAACTCCATTTCTGAAGTGAAACACAGCAGTGTAATCATCCATTGATCACACTCTGCTTAAGAACAAGAAGCACGCTCTTGCTTTCTAGATTCTCTAAGACAGCAGGAAACGTGAGTATGCTGAGAACAAAAGAACGGTGTTTCCTACACATACGGACCATATCTAGTCCAACTCTGCTTCTTAAACTGATACAAAGCACTGGTCCTCTAACATCCAATGCTTGTCTGTTAAGATGAGAAATGTGTGAGCTTTGTGAATGATGTAGTTCCTTTGAACTGAAAAGTGACTGCCCTTACCTGAAACGAAGTCTTGCTTATAGTAAGACACAGAGCCTGGGATTTACCTCCATTTCTGAAGGGAAACACACAGCATAGTTCTCATCCATGGATCACACTCTGCTTAAGACCGAGAAGCATGCACTTGCTTTTATAGTCTCTAATATATCAGGTAATCTGAGTGTGCCCAGAACTAAAGAACGGTGTTTCCTACACATATGGACAATATCTAGTCCAATTCTGCTTCTAAAACTCATACAAAGCACTGGTCCTCTAACATCCAATGCTTGATGTTAAGATGAGAAATGTGTGAGCTCAGTGAACGATGTAGTTCGTTTGAGCTGAAAAGTGACTGCTATTACCTGAAACGAAGTCTTGCTTGTAGGAAGACACAGAGATTGGGATTTAACTCCCTTTCTGAAGGGAAACACACAGCATAGTTCTCACCCATGCATAACACTCTGCTTTACAGCAAGAAGCAAGCTCTTGCTTTCTAGAGTCTCAAATACAGCAGGAAATCTGATTGTGCCCAGAACAAAGAACGGAGTTTCCTACACATACGGACCATATGTAGTCCAACTCTTCTTCTGAAACTGATACAAAGCACTGGTCCTCTAACATCCAATGTTTGTCAGTTAAGATGAGAAACGTGTGAGCTTTGTGAATGATGTAGTTCCTTTGAACTGAAAAGTGACTGCCCTTACCTGAATCGAAGTCTTGCTTGTAGGAAGACACAGAGCCTGGGATTTAACTCCATTTCTGAAGGGAAACACACAGCATAGTTCTCATCCATTCATCACACTCTGCTTTAGAGCGAGAAGCACGTTCTTGCTTTCTAAAGTCTCTAAGACAGCAGGAAACGTGAGTGTGCTGAGAACAAAAGAACGGTGTTTCCTACACATACGGACCATATCTAGTCCAATTCTGCTTCTGAAACTCATACAAAGCACTGGTCCTCTAACATCCAATGCTTGTCAGTTAAGATGAGAAACGTGTGAGCTTTGTGAATGATGTAGTTCCTTTGAACTGAAAAGTGACTGCCCTTACATGAAACGAAATCTTTCTTGTAGTAAGACACAGAGCCTTGGATTTAACTCCATTTCTTAAGAGAAACACACAGCAAAGTTCTCATCCATGGATCACACTCTGCTTTAGAGCGAGAAGCACACTCTTGCTATTAGAATCTCTAATATAGCAGGAAATCTGAGTGTGCCCAGAACAAAAGAGTGGAATTTCCTACATATACGGACCATATGTAGTCCAAATCTGCTTCTGATACTGATACAATGCATTGACCCTCTAACATCCAATGCTTGTCAGTTAAGATGAGAATCTTGTGATCTTCGTTAACAATGTAGTTCCTTTGCGCAGAAAAGTGACTACCCTTACCTGAAATGAAGTCTTGTTGTAGGAAGACTCAGAGCCTGGGATTTAACTCCATTTCTGAAGTGAAACACACTGCAGTGTTCTCATCCATTGATGACACTCTGCTTAAGAACAAGAAGCACGCTCTTGCTTTCTAGATTCTCTAAGACAGCAGGAAATGTGAGTGTGCTGAGAACAAAAGAACTGTGTTTCCTACACATACGGACCATATCTAGTCCAACTCTGCTTCTGAAACTCATACAAAGCACTGGACCTCTAACATCCAATGCTTGTCAGTTAAGATGGGAAACGTGTGAGCTTCATGAACGATGTAGTTCGTTTGAGCAGAAAAGTGACTGCCCTTACCTTAAACGAGGTCTTGCTTGTAGGAAGACTCAGAGCCTGGGATTTAACTCCATTTCTGAATTGAAACACACAGCAGTGTTCTCATCCATTGATCACACTCTGCTTTAGAACAAGAAGCACGCTCTTGCTTTCTAGAGTCTCTAAGTGAACAGGAAACGTGATTTTGCTGAGAATAAAAGAACTGTGTTTCCTACACATACGGACCATATCTAGTCCAACTCTGCTTCTGAAACTGATACAAAGCACTGGTCCTCTAACATCCAATGTTTGTCAGTTAAGATGAGAAACGTGTGAGCTTTGTGAATGATGTAGTTCCATTGAACTGAAAAATGACTGCCCTTACCTGAAACGAAGTCTTGCTTGTAGTAAGACACAGAGCCTGGGATTTAACTCCATTTCTGAAGGGAAACACACAGCATAGTATTCATCCATGGATCACACTCTGGTTAGAGCGAGAGGCACACTCTTGCTTTCTAGAGTCTCTAAGATAGCAGGAAATCTGAGTGTGCCCAGAACAATAGAACGGTGATTCCTACACATATGGACCATATCCAGTCCAAATCTGCTTCTGAAACTGATACAAAGCACTGGTCCTCTAACATCCAATGTTTGTCAGTTAAGATGAGAAACGTGTGAGCTTCGTGAATGATGTAGATCGTTTGAGCAGAAAAGTGACTGCCCTTACCTGAATCGAAGTCTTGCTTGTAGGAAGACTCAGAGCCTGGGATTTAACTCCATTTCTGAAGTGAAACACAGCAGTGTAATCATCCATTGATCACACTCTGCTTAAGAACAAGAAGCACGCTCTTGCATTCTAGATTCTCTAAGACAGCAGGAAACGTGAGTATGCTGAGAACAAAAGAACGGTGTTTCCTACACATACGGACCATATCTAGTCCAACTCTGCTTCTTAAACTGATACAAAGCACTGGTCCTCTAACATCCAATGCTTGTCTGTTAAGATGAGAAATGTGTGAGCTTTGTGAATGATGTAGTTCCTTTGAACTGAAAAGTGACTGCCCTTACCTGAAACGAAGTCTTGCTTATAGTAAGACACAGAGCCTGGGATTTACCTCCATTTCTGAAGGGAAACACACAGCATAGTTCTCATCCATGGATCACACTCTGCTTAAGACCGAGAAGCATGCACTTGCTTTTATAGTCTCTAATATATCAGGTAATCTGAGTGTGCCCAGAACTAAAGAACGGTGTTTCCTACATATACAGACCATAAGTAGTCCAAATCTGCTTCTGAAACTGATACAAAGCACTGACCCTCTAACATCCAATGTTTGTCAGTTAAGATGAGAAACGTGTGAGCTTTGTGAATGATGTAGTTCCTTTGAACTGAAAAGTGACTGCCCTTACCTGAAACGAAGTCTTGCTTGTAGGAAGACACAGAGATTGGGATTTCACTCCCTTTCTGAAGGGAAATACACAGCATAGTTCTCACCCATGGATAACACTCTGCTTTACAGCAAGAAGCAAGCTCTTGCTTTCTAGAGTCTCAAATACAGCAGGAAATCTGATTGTGCCCAGAACAAAGAACGGAGTTTCCTACACATACGGACCATATGTAGTCCAACTCTTCTTCTGAAACTGATACAATGCACTGGTCCTCTAACATCCAATGCTTGTCAGTTAAGAAGGGAAACGTGTGAGCTTCATGAACGATGTAGTACGTTTGAGCAGAAAAGTGACTGCCCTTATTTTAAACGAAGTCTTGCTTGTAGGAAGACTCAGAGCCTGGGATTTAACTCCATTTCTGAAGTGTAACACACAGCAGTGTTCTCATCCATTGATCATACTCTGCTTTAGAACAAGAAGCACGCTCTTGCTATATGGAGTCTCTAAGTGAACAGGAAACGTGATTTTGCTGAGAATAAAAGAACTGTGTTTCCTACACATACGGACCATATCTAGTCCAACTCTGCTTCTGAAACTGATACAAAGCACTGGTCCTCTAACATCCAATGTTTGTCAGTTAAGATGAGAAACGTGTGAGCTTTGTGAATGATGTAGTTCCTTTGAACTGAAAAATGACTGCCCTTACCTGAAACGAAGTCTTGCTTGTAGTAAGACACAGAACCTGGGATTTAACTCCATTTCTGAAGGGAAACACACAGCATAGTATTCATCCATGGATCACCCTCTGGTTAGAGCGAGAGGCACACTCTTGCTTTCTAGAGTCTCTAAGATAGCAGGAAATCTGAGTGTGCCCAGAACAATAGAACGGTGATTCCTACACATATGGAGCATATCCAGTCCAAATCTGCTTCTGAAACTGATACAAAGCACTGGTCCTCTAACATCCAATGTTTGTCAGTTAAGATGAGAAACGTGTGAGCTTCGTGAATGATGTAGATCGTTTGAGCAGAAAAGTGACTGCCCTTACCTGAATCGAAGTCTTGCTTGTAGGAAGACTCAGAGCCTGGGATTTAACTCCATTTCTGAAGTGAAACACAGCAGTGTAATCATCCATTGATCACACTCTGCTTAAGAACAAGAAGCACGCTCTTGCTTTCTAGATTCTCTAAGACAGCAGGAAACGTGAGTATGCTGAGAACAAAAGAACGGTGTTTCCTACACATACGGACCATATCTAGTCCAACTCTGCTTCTTAAACTGATACAAAGCACTGGTCCTCTAACATCCAATGCTTGTCTGTTAAGATGAGAAATGTGTGAGCTTTGTGAATGATGTAGTTCCTTTGAACTGAAAAGTGACTGCCCTTACCTGAAACGAAGTCTTGCTTATAGTAAGACACAGAGCCTGGGATTTACCTCCATTTCTGAAGGGAAACACACAGCATAGTTCTCATCCATGGATCACACTCTGCTTAAGACCGAGAAGCATGCACTTGCTTTTATAGTCTCTAATATATCAGGTAATCTGAGTGTGCCCAGAACTAAAGAACGGTGTTTCCTACACATATGGACAATATCTAGTCCAATTCTGCTTCTAAAACTCATACAAAGCACTGGTCCTCTAACATCCAATGCTTGATGTTAAGATGAGAAATGTGTGAGCTCAGTGAACGATGTAGTTCGTTTGAGCTGAAAAGTGACTGCTATTACCTGAAACGAAGTCTTGCTTGTAGGAAGACACAGAGATTGGGATTTAACTCCCTTTCTGAAGGGAAACACACAGCATAGTTCTCACCCATGCATAACACTCTGCTTTACAGCAAGAAGCAAGCTCTTGCTTTCTAGAGTCTCAAATACAGCAGGAAATCTGATTGTGCCCAGAACAAAGAACGGAGTTTCCTACACATACGGACCATATGTAGTCCAACTCTTCTTCTGAAACTGATACAAAGCACTGGTCCTCTAATATCCAATGCTTGTCAGTTAAGAAGGGAAACGTGTGAGCTTCATGAACGATGTAGTTCGTTTGAGCAGAAAAGTGACTGCCCTTATTTTAAACGAAGTCTTGCTTGTAGGAAGACTCAGAGCCTGGGATTTAACTCCATTTCTGAAGTGAAACACACAGCAGTGTTCTCATCCATTGATCACACTCTGCTTTAGAACAAGAAGCACGCTCTTGCTGTCTAGAGTCTCTACGACAGCAGGAAACGTGAGTGTGCTGAGAACAAAAGAACGGTGTTAACTACACATACGGACCATATCTAGTCCAACTCTGCTTCTGAAACTGATACAAAGCACTGGTCCTCTAACATCCAATGTTTGTCATTTAAGATGAGAAACGTGTGAGCTTTGTGAATGATGTAGTTCCTTTGAACTGAAAAGTGACTGCCCTTACCTGAAACGAAGTCTTGCTTGTAGTAAGACACAGAGCCTGGGATTTAACTCCATTTCTGAAGGGAAACACACAGCATAGTATCCATCCATGGATCACACTCTGGTTAGAGCGAGAGGCACACTCTTGCTTTCTAGAGTCTCTAAGACAGCAGGAAATCTGAGTGTGCCCAGAACAATAGAACGGTGATTCCTACACATATGGACCATATCCAGTCCAAATCTGCTTCTGAAACTGATACAAAGCACTGGTCCTCTAACATCCAATGTTTGTCACTTAAGATGAGAAACGTGTGAGCTTCGTGAACGATGTAGATCGTTTGAGCAGAAAAGTGACTGCCCTTACCTGAAATGAAGTCTTGCTTGTAGGAAGACTCAGAGCCTGGGATTTAACTCCATTTCTGAAGTGAAACACAGCAGTGTAATCATCCATTGATGACACTCTGCTTAAGAACAAGAAGCACGCTCTTGCTTTCTAGATTCTCTAAGACAGCTGGAAACGTGAGTATGCTGAGAACAAAAGAACGGTGTTTCCTACACATATGGACCATATCTAGTCCAACTGTGCTTCTGAAACTGATACAAAGCACTGGTCCTCTAACATCCAATGTTTGTCATTTAAGATGAGAAACGTGTGAGCTTCGTGAACGATGTAGATCGTTTGAGCAGAAAAGTGACTGCCCTTACCTTAAATGAATTCTTGCTTGTAGGAAGACTCAGAGCCTGGGATTTAACTCCATTTCTGAATTGAAACACACAGCAGTGTTCTCATCCATTGATCACACTCTGCTTTAGAACAAGAAGCACGCTCTTGCTTTCTAGAATCTCTAAGACAGCAGGAAACGTGAGTGTGCTGAGAACAAAAGAACGGTGTTTCCTACACATACGGACCATATCTAGTCCAACTCTGCTTCTGAAACTGATACAAAGCACTGGTCCTCTAACATCCAATATTTGTCAGTTAAGATGAGAAACGTGTGAGCTTTGGGAATGATGTAGTTCCTTTGAACTGAAAAGTGTCTGCCCTTACCTGAAACGATGTCTTTCTTGTAGTAAGACACAGAGCCTGGGATTTAACTCCAGTTCTTAAGAAAAACACACAGCAGAGTTCTCATCCATGGATCACACTCTGCTTTAGAGCGAGAAGCACGCTCTTCCTTTCTAGAGTCTCTTATACAGCAGGCAATCTGAGTGTGCCCAGAACAAAAGAACGGTGTTTCCTACACATACGGACCATTTGTAGTCCAAATCTGCTTCTGAAACTGATATAATGCACTGGTCCTCTAACATCCAATGCTTGTCAGTTAAGATGAGAAACGTGTGATCTTCGTGAACAAAGTAGTTCGTTTGAGCAGAAAAGTGACTGCCCTTACCTGAAACGAAGTCTTGCTTGTAGGAAGACTAAGAGCCTGGGATTTAACTCCATTTCTGAAGTGAAACACACAGCAGTGTTCTCATCCATTGATGACACTCTGCTTTAGAACAAGAAGCATGCTCTTGCTTTCTAGATTCTCTAAGACAGCAGGAAACGTGAGTGTGCTGAGAACAAAAGAAAGGTGTTTCCTACACATACGGACCATATCTAGTCCAACTCTCCTTCTCAAACTGATACAAAGCACTGGTCCTCTAACATCCAATGCTTGATGTTAAGATGAGAAATGTGTGAGCTCAGTGAACGATGTAGTTCGTTTGAGCTGAAAAGTGACTGCAATTACCTGAAACGAAGTCTTGCTTGTAGGAAGACACAGAGATTGGGATTTAACCCCCTTTCTGAAGGGAAACACACAGCATAGTTCTCTCCCATGGATAACACTCTGCTTTACAGCAAGAAGCAAGCTCTTGCTTTCTAGAGTCTCAAATACATCTGGAAATCTGATTGTGCCCAGAACAAAGAACGGAGTTTCCTACACATACGGACCATATGTAGTCCAACTCTTCTTCTGAAACTGATACAAAGCACTGGTCCTCTAACATCCAATGCTTGTCAGTTAAGAAGGGAAACGTGTGAGCTTCATGAACGATGTAGTTCGTTTGAGCAGAAAAGTGACTGCCCTTATTTTAAACGAAGTTTTGCTTGTAGGAAGACTCAGAGCCTGGGATTTAACTCCATTTCTGAAGTGAAACACACAGCAGTGTTCTCATCCATTGATCATACTCTGCTTTAGAACAAGAAGCACGCTCTAGCTTTCTGGAGTCTCTAAGTGAACAGGAAACGTGATTTTGCTGAGAATAAAAGAACTGTGTTTCCTACACATACGGACCATATCTAATCCAACTCTGCTTCTGAAACTGATACAAAGCACTGGTCCTCTAACATCCAATGTTTGTCAGTTAAGATGAGAAACGTGTGAGCTTTGTGAATGATGTAGTTCCTTTGAATGAAAAGTGACTGCCCTTACCTGAAACGAAGTCTTGCTTGTAGTAAGACACAGAGCCTGGGATTTAACTCCATTTCTGAAGGGAAACACACAGCATAGTATTCATCCATGGATCACACTCTGGTTAGAGCGAGAGGCACACTCTTGCTTTCTAGAGTCTCTAAGACAGCAGGAAATCTGAGTGTGCCCAGAACAATAGAACGGTGATTCCTACACATATGGACCATATCCAGTCCAAATCTGCTTCTGAAACTGATACAAAGCACTGGTCCTCTAACATCCAATGTTTGTCAGTTAAGATGAGAAACGTGTAAGCTTCGTGAACGATGTAGATCGTTTGAGCAGAAAAGTGACTGCCCTTACCTGAATCGAAGTCTTGCTTGTAGGAAGACTCAGACCTTGGATTTAACTCCATTTCTGAAGTGAAACACAGCAGTGTAATCATCCATTGATGACACTCTGCTTTAGAACAAGAAGCACGCTCTTGCTGTCTAGAGTCTCTACGACAGCAGGAAACGTGAGTGTGCTGAGAACAAAAGAACGGAGTTTCCTACACATACGGACCATATCTAGTCCAACTCTGCTTCTGAAACTGATACAAAGCATTGGTCCTCTAACATCCAATGTTTGTCAGTTAAGATGAGAAACGTGTGAGCTTTGTGAATGATGTAGTTCCTTTGAACTGAAAAGTGACTGCCCTTACCTGAAACGAAGTCTTCCTTGTAGTAAGACACAGAGCCTGGGATTTAACTCCATTTCTGAAGGGAAACACACAGCATAGTATTCATCCATGGATCACACTCTGGTTAGAGCGAGAGGCACACTCTTGCTTTCTAGAGTCTCTAAGACAGCAGGCAATCTGAGTGTGCCCAGAACAAAAGAATGGTGTTTCCTACACATACGGACCATATGTAGTCCAAATCTGCTTCTGAAACTGATATAATTCACTGGTCCTCTAACATCCAATGCTTGTCAGTTAAGATGAGAAACGTGTGATCTTCGTGAACAAAGTAGTTCGTTTGAGCAGAAAAGTGACTGCCCTTACCTGAAACGAAGTCTTGCTTGTAGGAAGACTCAGAGCCTGGGATTTAACTCCATTTCTGAAGTGAAACACACAGCAGTGTTCTCATCCATTGAAGACACTCTGCTTTAGAACAAGAAGCACGCTCTTGCTTTCTAGATTCTCTAAGACAGCAGGAAACGTGAGTGTGCTGAGA
Organism: Onychomys leucogaster; assembly: GCA_949786385.1. Classification (NCBI taxonomy): domain Eukaryota; kingdom Metazoa; phylum Chordata; class Mammalia; order Rodentia; family Cricetidae; genus Onychomys; species Onychomys leucogaster. The sequence continues at coordinate 3,463,435 of CATKUP010000035.1, forward strand.
ACAAAAGAAAGGTGTTTCCTACACATAGGACCATATCTAGTCCAACTCTCCTTCTCAAACTGATAAAAAGAACTGGTCCTCTAACATCCAAAGCTTGATGTTAAGATGAGAAATGTGTGAGCTCAGTGAACGATGTAGTTCGTTTGAGCTGAAAAGTGACTGCTATTACCTGAAACGAAGTCTTGCTTGTAGGAAGACACAGAGATTGGGATTTAACTCCCTTTCTGAAGGGAAACACACAGCATAGTTCTCACCCATGGATAACACTCTGCTTTACAGCAAGAAGCAAGCTCTTGCTTTCTAGAGTCTCAACTACAGCAGGAAATCTGATTGTGCCCAGAACAAAGAACGGAGTTTCCTACACATACGGACCATATGTAGTCCAACTCTTCTTCTGAAACTGATACAAAGCACTGGTCCTCTAACATCCAATGCTTGTCAGTTAAGAAGGGAAACGTGTGAGCTTCATGAACGATGTAGTTCATTTGAGAAGAAAAGTGACTGCCCTTACTTTAAACGAAGTCTTGCTTGTAGGAAGACTCAGAGCCTGGGATTTAACTCCATTTCTGAAGTGAAACACACAGCAGTGTTCTCATCCATTGATCATACTCTGCTTTAGAACAAGAAGCACGCTCTTGCTTTCTGGAGTCTCTAAGTGAACAGGAAACGTGATTTTGCTGAGAATAAAAGAACTGTGTTTCCTACACATACGGACCATATCTAGTCCAAATCTGTTTCTGAAACTGACACAAAACACTGGTCCTCTAACATCCAATGCTTGTCTGTTAAGATGAGAAACGTGTGAGCTCCTTGAACCATGTAGTTCGTTTGAGCTGAAAAGTGACTGCCCTTACCTGAAACGAAGTCTTACTTGTAGGAAGACACAGAGCCTGGGATTTAACTCCATTTCTGAAGGGAAACACACAGCATTTTTCTCATCCATGGATCACACTCTGCTTTAGAGCGAGAAGCACGCTCTTGCTTTTAGCGTCTCTAATATAGCAGGTAATCTGAGTGTGCCCAGAACAAAAGAACGGTGTTTCCTACACTTACAGACCATATGTAGTCCAAATCAGCTTCTGAAACTGATACAATGCACTGGTCCTCTAACATCCAATGCTTGTGAGTTAAGATGAGAAACGTGTGAGCTTCATGAACGATGTAGTTCGTTTGAGCAGAAAAGTGACTGCCCTTACCTTAAACGAAGTCTTGCTTGTAGGAAGACACAGAGCCTGGGATTTAACTCAATTTCTGAAGGGAAACACACAGCATAGTTCTCACCCATGGATCACACTCTGCTTTAGAGCAAGAAGCACGCTCTTGCTTTCTATAGTCTCTAATACAGCAGGAAATCTGAGTGTGCCCAGAACAAAGAACGGAGTTTTTTACACATACGGACCATATGTAGTCCAACTGTTCTTCTGAAACTGATACAAAGCACTAGTACTCTAACATCCAATGATTGTCAGTTAAGATAGGAAACGTGTGAGCTTCATGAACGATGTAGTTCGTTTGAGAAGAAAAGTGACTGCCCTTACCTGAAACGAAGTCTTGCTTGTAGAAAGACACAGAGTCTGGGATTTAACTCCATTTCTGAAGGGAAACACACAGCATAGTTCTCATCCATGGATCACACTCTGCTTTAGAGCGAGAAGCACGCTCTTGCTTTCTAAATTCTCTAAGACAGAGGGAAAGTGAGTGTGCTGAGAACAAAAGAACGGTGTTTCCTACACATATGGACCATATCTAGTCCAACTCTGCTTCTGAAACTGATACAAAGCACTGCTCCTCACATCCAATGCTTGTCAGTTAAGATGAGAAACGTGTGAGCTTTGAGAATGATGTAGTTCCTTTGAAATGATAAGTGACTGCCCTTACCTGTCACAAAGTCTTGCTTGTAGTAAGACACAGAGCCTGGGATTTAACTCCATCTCTGAAGGGAAACACACAGCAGAGTTCTCATCCATGGATCACACTCAGCTTTAGAGCGATAAGCACACTCTTGCTTTCTAGAGTCTCTAAGACAGCAGGAAACGTGAGTGTGCTGAGAACAAAAGAAATGTGTTTCCTACACATACGGACCATATCTAGTCCAACTCTCCTTCTTAAACTGATAAAAAGCACTGGTCCTCTAACATCCAATGCTTGTCAGTTAAGATGAGAAACGTGTGAGCTTCATGAACGATGTAGTTCGTTTGAGCAGAAAAGTGACTGCCCTTACCTTAAACGAAGTCTTGCTTGTAGGAAGACTCAGAGCCTGGGATTTAACTCCATTTCTGAAGTGAAACACACAGCAGTGTAATCATCCATTGATCACACTCTGCTTTAGAACACGAAGCATGCTCTTGCTTTCTAGATTTTCTAAGACAGCAGGAAACGTGAGTGTGCTGAGAACAAAAGAACGCTGTTTTCTACACATACGGACCATATCTAGTCCAACTCTGTTTCTGAAACTGACACAAAGCACTGGTCCTCTAACATCCAATGCTTGTCTTTTAAGATTAGAAACGTGTGAGCTCCATGAACGATGTAGTTCCTTTGATATGAAAAGTGACTGCCCTTACATGAAAAGAAATCTTGCTTGTAGGAAGACACAGAGCCTGGGATTTAACTCAATTTCTGAAGCGAAACACACAGCAGAGTTCTCACCCATGGATCACACTCTGCTTTAGAGCAAGAATCACGCTCTTGCTTTCTAGAGTCTCTAAGTGAACAGGAAACGTGATTTTGCTGAGAACAAAAGAACTGTGTTTCCTACACATACGGACCATATCTAGTCCAACTCTGCTTCTTAAACTGATACAAAGTACTGGTCCTCTAACATCCAATCCTTGTCTGTTAAGATGAGAAACGTGTGAGCTTTGAGAATGATGTAGTTCCTTTGAAATGATAAGTGATTGCCCTTACCTGTAACGAATTCTTGCTTGTAGTAAAACACAGAGCCTGGGATTTAACTCCATCTCTGAAGGGATACACACAGCAGAGTTCTCATCCATGGATCACACTCTGCTTTAGAGCGAGAAGCACGCTCTTGCTTTCTAGAGTCTCTAATACAGCAGGCAATCTGAGTGTGCCCAGAACAAAAGAACGGTGTTTCCTACACATACGGACCATATGTAGTCCAAATCTGCTTCTGAAACTGATACAATTCACTGGTCCTCTAACATCCAATGCTTGTCTGTTAAGATGAGAAACGTGTGAGCTCCGTGAACGATGTAGTTCATTTGAGCTGAAAAGTGACTGCCCTTACCTGAAACGAAGTCTTGCTTGTAGGAAGACACAGAGCCTGGGATTTAACTCCATTTCTGAAGGGAAACACACAGCATAGATCTCCTCCATGGATCACATTCTGCTTTAGAGCGAAAAGCACGCTCTTGCTTTCTAGATTCTCTAAGACAGCTGGAAACGTGAGTATGCTGAGAACAAAAGAACGGTGTTTCCTACACATATGGACCATATCTAGTCCAACTCTGCTTCTGAAACTGATACAAAGCACTGGTCCTCTAACATCCAATGTTTGTCAGTTAAGATGAGAAACGTGTGAGGTTTGTGATTGATGTAGTTCCTTTGAACTGAAAAGTGACTGCCCTTACCTGAAACGAAGTCTTGCTTGTAGTAAGACACAGAGCCTGGGATTTAACTCCATTTCTGAAGGGAAACACACAGCATAGTATTCATCCATGGATCACACTCTGGTTAGAGTGAGAGGCACACTCTTGCTTTCCAGAGTCTCTAAGACAGCAGGAAATCTGAGTGTGCGCAGAACAATAGAACGGTGATTCCTACACATATGGACCATATCCAGTCCAAATCTGCTTCTGAAACTAATACAAAGCACTGGTCCTCTAACATCCAATGTTTGTCATTTAAGATGAGAAACGTGTGAGCTTCGTGAACGATGTAGATCGTTTGAGCAGAAAAGTGACTGCCCTTACCTTAAATGAATTCTTGCTTGTAGGAAGACTCAGAGCCTGGGATTTAACTCCATTTCTGAATTGAAACACACAGCAGTGTTCTCATCCATTGATCACACTCTGCTTTAGAACAAGAAGCACGCTCTTGCTTTCTAGAATCTCTAAGACAGCAGGAAACGTGAGTGTGCTGAGAACAAAAGAACGGTGTTTCCTACACATACGGACCATATCTAGTCCAACTCTGCTTCTGAAACTGATACAAAGCACTGGTCCTCTAACATCCAATATTTGTCAGTTAAGATGAGAAACGTGTGAGCTTTGGGAATGATGTAGTTCCTTTGAACTGAAAAGTGTCTGCCCTTACCTGAAACGATGTCTTTCTTGTAGTAAGACACAGAGCCTGGGATTTAACTCCAGTTCTTAAGAAAAACACACAGCAGAGTTCTCATCCATGGATCACACTCTGCTTTAGAGCGAGAAGCACGCTCTTCCTTTCTAGAGTCTCTTATACAGCAGGCAATCTGAGTGTGCCCAGAACAAAAGAACGGTGTTTCCTACACATACGGACCATTTGTAGTCCAAATCTGCTTCTGAAACTGATATAATGCACTGGTCCTCTAACATCCAATGCTTGTCAGTTAAGATGAGAAACGTGTGATCTTCGTGAACAAAGTAGTTCGTTTGAGCAGAAAAGTGACTGCCCTTACCTGAAACGAAGTCTTGCTTGTAGGAAGACTAAGAGCCTGGGATTTAACTCCATTTCTGAAGTGAAACACACAGCAGTGTTCTCATCCATTGATGACACCCTGCTTTAGAACAAGAAGCATGCTCTTGCTTTCTAGATTCTCTAAGACAGCAGGAAACGTGAGTGTGCTGAGAACAAAAGAAAGGTGTTTCCTACACATACGGACCATATCTAGTCCAACTCTCCTTCTCAAACTGATACAAAGCACTGGTCCTCTAACATCCAATGCTTGATGTTAAGATGAGAAATGTGTGAGCTCAGTGAACGATGTAGTTCGTTTGAGCTGAAAAGTGACTGCAATTACCTGAAACGAAGTCTTGCTTGTAGGAAGACACAGAGATTGGGATTTAACCCCCTTTCTGAAGGGAAACACACAGCATAGTTCTCTCCCATGGATAACACTCTGCTTTACAGCAAGAAGCAAGCTCTTGCTTTCTAGAGTCTCAAATACATCTGGAAATCTGATTGTGCCCAGAACAAAGAATGGAGTTTCCTACACATACGGACCATATGTAGTCCAACTCCTCTTCTGAAACTGATACAAAGCACTGGTCCTCTAACATCCAATGCTTGTCAGTTAAGAAGGGAAACGTGTGAGCTTCATGAACGATGTAGTTCGTTTGAGCAGAAAAGTGACTGCCCTTATTTTAAACGAAGTTTTGCTTGTAGGAAGACTCAGAGCCTGGGATTTAACTCCATTTCTGAAGTGAAACACACAGCAGTGTTCTCATCCATTGATCATACTCTGCTTTAGAACAAGAAGCACGCTCTAGCTTTCTGGAGTCTCTAAGTGAACAGGAAACGTGATTTTGCTGAGAATAAAAGAACTGTGTTTCCTACACATACGGACCATATCTAATCCAACTCTGCTTCTGAAACTGATACAAAGCACTGGTCCTCTAACATCCAATGTTTGTCAGTTAAGATGAGAAACGTGTGAGCTTTGTGAATGATGTAGTTCCTTTGAATGAAAAGTGACTGCCCTTACCTGAAACGAAGTCTTGCTTGTAGTAAGACACAGAGCCTGGGATTTAACTCCATTTCTGAAGGGAAACACACAGCATAGTATTCATCCATGGATCACACTCTGGTTAGAGCGAGAGGCACACTCTTGCTTTCTAGAGTCTCTAAGACAGCAGGAAATCTGAGTGTGCCCAGAACAATAGAACGGTGATTCCTACACATATGGACCATATCCAGTCCAAATCTGCTTCTGAAACTGATACAAAGCACTGGTCCTCTAACATCCAATGTTTGTCAGTTAAGATGAGAAACGTGTAAGCTTCGTGAACGATGTAGATCGTTTGAGCAGAAAAGTGACTGCCCTTACCTGAATCGAAGTCTTGCTTGTAGGAAGACTCAGAGCCTGGGATTTAACTCCATTTCTGAAGTGAAACACAGCAGTGTAATCATCCATTGATGACACTCTGCTTTAGAACAAGAAGCACGCTCTTGCTGTCTAGAGTCTCTACGACAGCAGGAAACGTGAGTGTGCTGAGAACAAAAGAACGGTGTTTCCTACACATACGGACCATATCTAGTCCAACTCTGCTTCTGAAACTGATACAAAGCACTGGTCCTCTAACATCCAATGTTTGTCAGTTAAGATGAGAAACGTGTGAGCTTTGTGAATGATGTAGTTCCTTTGAACTGAAAAGTGACTGCCCTTACCTGAAACGAAGTCTTCCTTGTAGTAAGACACAGAGCCTGGGATTTAACTCCATTTCTGAAGGGAAACACACAGCATAGTATTCATCCATGGATCACACTCTGGTTAGAGCGAGAGGCACACTCTTGCTTTCTAGAGTCTCTAAGACAGCAGGCAATCTGAGTGTGCCCAGAACAAAAGAATGGTGTTTCCTACACATACGGACCATATGTAGTCCAAATCTGCTTCTGAAACTGATATAATTCACTGGTCCTCTAACATCCAATGCTTGTCAGTTAAGATGAGAAACGTGTGATCTTCGTGAACAAAGTAGTTCGTTTGAGCAGAAAAGTGACTGCCCTTACCTGAAACGAAGTCTTGCTTGTAGGAAGACTCAGAGCCTGGGATTTAACTCCATTTCTGAAGTGAAACACACAGCAGTGTTCTCATCCATTGAAGACACTCTGCTTTAGAACAAGAAGCACGCTCTTGCTTTCTAGATTCTCTAAGACAGCAGGAAACGTGAGTGTGCTGAGAACAAAAGAAAGGTGTTTCCTACACATAGGACCATATCTAGTCCAACTCTCCTTCTCAAACTGATAAAAAGAACTGGTCCTCTAACATCCAAAGCTTGATGTTAAGATGAGAAATGTGTGAGCTCAGTGAACGATGTAGTTCGTTTGAGCTGAAAAGTGACTGTTATTACCTGAAACGAAGTCTTGCTTGTAGGAAGACACAGAGATTGGGATTTAACTCCCTTTCTGAAGGGAAACACACAGCATAGTTCTCACCCATGGATAACACTCTGCTTTACAGCAAGAAGCAAGCTCTTGCTTTCTAGAGTCTCAACTACAGCAGGAAATCTGATTGTGCCCAGAACAAAGAACGGAGTTTCCTACACATACGGACCATATGTAGTCCAACTCTTCTTCTGAAACTGATACAAAGCACTGGTCCTCTAACATCCAATGCTTGTCAGTTAAGAAGGGAAACGTGTGAGCTTCATGAACGATGTAGTTCATTTGAGAAGAAAAGTGACTGCCCTTACTTTAAACGAAGTCTTGCTTGTAGGAAGACTCAGAGCCTGGGATTTAACTCCATTTCTGAAGTGAAACACACAGCAGTGTTCTCATCCATTGATCATACTCTGCTTTAGAACAAGAAGCACGCTCTTGCTTTCTGGAGTCTCTAAGTGAACAGGAAACGTGATTTTGCTGAGAATAAAAGAACTGTGTTTCCTACACATACGGACCATATCTAGTCCAAATCTGTTTCTGAAACTGACACAAAACACTGGTCCTCTAACATCCAATGCTTGTCTGTTAAGATGAGAAACGTGTGAGCTCCTTGAACCATGTAGTTCGTTTGAGCTGAAAAGTGACTGCCCTTACCTGAAACGAAGTCTTACTTGTAGGAAGACACAGAGCCTGGGATTTAACTCCATTTCTGAAGGGAAACACACAGCATTTTTCTCATCCATGGATCACACTCTGCTTTAGAGCGAGAAGCACGCTCTTGCTTTTAGCGTCTCTAATATAGCAGGTAATCTGAGTGTGCCCAGAACAAAAGAACGGTGTTTCCTACACTTACAGACCATATGTAGTCCAAATCAGCTTCTGAAACTGATACAATGCACTGGTCCTCTAACATCCAATGCTTGTGAGTTAAGATGAGAAACGTGTGAGCTTCATGAACGATGTAGTTCGTTTGAGCAGAAAAGTGACTGCCCTTACCTTAAACGAAGTCTTGCTTGTAGGAAGACACAGAGCCTGGGATTTAACTCAATTTCTGAAGGGAAACACACAGCATAGTTCTCACCCATGGATCACACTCTGCTTTAGAGCAAGAAGCACGCTCTTGCTTTCTATAGTCTCTAATACAGCAGGAAATCTGAGTGTGCCCAGAACAAAGAACGGAGTTTTTTACACATACGGACCATATGTAGTCCAACTGTTCTTCTGAAACTGATACAAAGCACTAGTACTCTAACATCCAATGATTGTCAGTTAAGATAGGAAACGTGTGAGCTTCATGAACGATGTAGTTCGTTTGAGAAGAAAAGTGACTGCCCTTACCTGAAACGAAGTCTTGCTTGTAGAAAGACACAGAGTCTGGGATTTAACTCCATTTCTGAAGGGAAACACACAGCATAGTTCTCATCCATGGATCACACTCTGCTTTAGAGCGAGAAGCACGCTCTTGCTTTCTAAATTCTCTAAGACAGAGGGAAAGTGAGTGTGCTGAGAACAAAAGAACGGTGTTTCCTACACATATGGACCATATCTAGTCCAACTCTGCTTCTGAAACTGATACAAAGCACTGCTCCTCACATCCAATGCTTGTCAGTTAAGATGAGAAACGTGTGAGCTTTGAGAATGATGTAGTTCCTTTGAAATGATAAGTGACTGCCCTTACCTGTCACAAAGTCTTGCTTGTAGTAAGACACAGAGCCTGGGATTTAACTCCATCTCTGAAGGGAAACACACAGCAGAGTTCTCATCCATGGATCACACTCAGCTTTAGAGCGATAAGCACACTCTTGCTTTCTAGAGTCTCTAAGACAGCAGGAAACGTGAGTGTGCTGAGAACAAAAGAAATGTGTTTCCTACACATACGGACCATATCTAGTCCAACTCTCCTTCTTAAACTGATAAAAAGCACTGGTCCTCTAACATCCAATGCTTGTCAGTTAAGATGAGAAACGTGTGAGCTTCATGAACGATGTAGTTCGTTTGAGCAGAAAAGTGACTGCCCTTACCTTAAACGAAGTCTTGCTTGTAGGAAGACTCAGAGCCTGGGATTTAACTCCATTTCTGAAGTGAAACACACAGCAGTGTAATCATCCATTGATCACACTCTGCTTTAGAACACGAAGCATGCTCTTGCTTTCTAGATTTTCTAAGACAGCAGGAAACGTGAGTGTGCTGAGAACAAAAGAACGCTGTTTTCTACACATACGGACCATATCTAGTCCAACTCTGTTTCTGAAACTGACACAAAGCACTGGTCCTCTAACATCCAATGCTTGTCTTTTAAGATTAGAAACGTGTGAGCTCCATGAACGATGTAGTTCCTTTGATATGAAAAGTGACTGCCCTTACATGAAAAGAAATCTTGCTTGTAGGAAGACACAGAGCCTGGGATTTAACTCAATTTCTGAAGCGAAACACACAGCAGAGTTCTCACCCATGGATCACACTCTGCTTTAGAGCAAGAATCACCCTCTTGCTTTCTAGAGTCTCTAAGTGAACAGGAAACGTGATTTTGCTGAGAACAAAAGAACTGTGTTTCCTACACATACGGACCATATCTAGTCCAACTCTGCTTCTTAAACTGATACAAAGTACTGGTCCTCTAACATCCAATCCTTGTCTGTTAAGATGAGAAACGTGTGAGCTTTGAGAATGATGTAGTTCCTTTGAAATGATAAGTGATTGCCCTTACCTGTAACGAATTCTTGCTTGTAGTAAAACACAGAGCCTGGGATTTAACTCCATCTCTGAAGGGATACACACAGCAGAGTTCTCATCCATGGATCACACTCTGCTTTAGAGCGAGAAGCACGCTCTTGCTTTCTAGAGTCTCTAATACAGCAGGCAATCTGAGTGTGCCCAGAACAAAAGAACGGTGTTTCCTACACATACGGACCATATGTAGTCCAAATCTGCTTCTGAAACTGATACAATTCACTGGTCCTCTAACATCCAATGCTTGTCTGTTAAGATGAGAAACGTGTGAGCTCCGTGAACGATGTAGTTCATTTGAGCTGAAAAGTGACTGCCCTTACCTGAAACGAAGTCTTGCTTGTAGGAAGACACAGAGCCTGGGATTTAACTCCATTTCTGAAGGGAAACACACAGCATAGATCTCCTCCATGGATCACATTCTGCTTTAGAGCGAAAAGCACGCTCTTGCTTTCTAGATTCTCTAAGACAGCTGGAAACGTGAGTATGCTGAGAACAAAAGAACGGTGTTTCCTACACATATGGACCATATCTAGTCCAACTCTGCTTCTGAAACTGATACAAAGCACTGGTCCTCTAACATCCAATGTTTGTCAGTTAAGATGAGAAACGTGTGAGGTTTGTGATTGATGTAGTTCCTTTGAACTGAAAAGTGACTGCCCTTACCTGAAACGAAGTCTTGCTTGTAGTAAGACACAGAGCCTGGGATTTAACTCCATTTCTGAAGGGAAACACACAGCATAGTATTCATCCATGGATCACACTCTGGTTAGAGTGAGAGGCACACTCTTGCTTTCCAGAGTCTCTAAGACAGCAGGAAATCTGAGTGTGCGCAGAACAATAGAACGGTGATTCCTACACATATGGACCATATCCAGTCCAAATCTGCTTCTGAAACTAATACAAAGCACTGGTCCTCTAACATCCAATGTTTGTCATTTAAGATGAGAAACGTGTGAGCTTCGTGAACGATGTAGATCGTTTGAGCAGAAAAGTGACTGCCCTTACCTTAAATGAATTCTTGCTTGTAGGAAGACTCAGAGCCTGGGATTTAACTCCATTTCTGAATTGAAACACACAGCAGTGTTCTCATCCATTGATCACACTCTGCTTTAGAACAAGAAGCACGCTCTTGCTTTCTAGAATCTCTAAGACAGCAGGAAACGTGAGTGTGCTGAGAACAAAAGAACGGTGTTTCCTACACATACGGACCATATCTAGTCCAACTCTGCTTCTGAAACTGATACAAAGCACTGGTCCTCTAACATCCAATATTTGTCAGTTAAGATGAGAAACGTGTGAGCTTTGGGAATGATGTAGTTCCTTTGAACTGAAAAGTGTCTGCCCTTACCTGAAACGATGTCTTTCTTGTAGTAAGACACAGAGCCTGGGATTTAACTCCAGTTCTTAAGAAAAACACACAGCGGAGTTCTCATCCATGGATCACACTCTGCTTTAGAGCGAGAAGCACGCTCTTCCTTTCTAGAGTCTCTTATACAGCAGGCAATCTGAGTGTGCCCAGAACAAAAGAACGGTGTTTCCTACACATACGGACCATTTGTAGTCCAAATCTGCTTCTGAAACTGATATAATGCACTGGTCCTCTAACATCCAATGCTTGTCAGTTAAGATGAGAAACGTGTGATCTTCGTGAACAAAGTAGTTCGTTTGAGCAGAAAAGTGACTGCCCTTACCTGAAACGAAGTCTTGCTTGTAGGAAGACTAAGAGCCTGGGATTTAACTCCATTTCTGAAGTGAAACACACAGCAGTGTTCTCATCCATTGATGACACCCTGCTTTAGAACAAGAAGCATGCTCTTGCTTTCTAGATTCTCTAAGACAGCAGGAAACGTGAGTGTGCTGAGAACAAAAGAAAGGTGTTTCCTACACATACGGACCATATCTAGTCCAACTCTCCTTCTCAAACTGATACAAAGCACTGGTCCTCTAACATCCAATGCTTGATGTTAAGATGAGAAATGTGTGAGCTCAGTGAACGATGTAGTTCGTTTGAGCTGAAAAGTGACTGCAATTACCTGAAACGAAGTCTTGCTTGTAGGAAGACACAGAGATTGGGATTTAACCCCCTTTCTGAAGGGAAACACACAGCATAGTTCTCTCCCATGGATAACACTCTGCTTTACAGCAAGAAGCAAGCTCTTGCTTTCTAGAGTCTCAAATACATCTGGAAATCTGATTGTGCCCAGAACAAAGAATGGAGTTTCCTACACATACGGACCATATGTAGTCCAACTCCTCTTCTGAAACTGATACAAAGCACTGGTCCTCTAACATCCAATGCTTGTCAGTTAAGAAGGGAAACGTGTGAGCTTCATGAACGATGTAGTTCGTTTGAGCAGAAAAGTGACTGCCCTTATTTTAAACGAAGTTTTGCTTGTAGGAAGACTCAGAGCCTGGGATTTAACTCCATTTCTGAAGTGAAACACACAGCAGTGTTCTCATCCATTGATCATACTCTGCTTTAGAACAAGAAGCACGCTCTAGCTTTCTGGAGTCTCTAAGTGAACAGGAAACGTGATTTTGCTGAGAATAAAAGAACTGTGTTTCCTACACATACGGACCATATCTAATCCAACCCTGCTTCTGAAACTGATACAAAGCACTGGTCCTCTAACATCCAATGTTTGTCAGTTAAGATGAGAAACGTGTGAGCTTTGTGAATGATGTAGTTCCTTTGAATGAAAAGTGACTGCCCTTACCTGAAACGAAGTCTTGCTTGTAGTAAGACACAGAGCCTGGGATTTAACTCCATTTCTGAAGGGAAACACACAGCATAGTATTCATCCATGGATCACACTCTGGTTAGAGCGAGAGGCACACTCTTGCTTTCTAGAGTCTCTAAGACAGCAGGAAATCTGAGTGTGCCCAGAACAATAGAACGGTGATTCCTACACATATGGACCATATCCAGTCCAAATCTGCTTCTGAAACTGATACAAAGCACTGGTCCTCTAACATCCAATGTTTGTCAGTTAAGATGAGAAACGTGTAAGCTTCGTGAACGATGTAGATCGTTTGAGCAGAAAAGTGACTGCCCTTACCTGAATCGAAGTCTTGCTTGTAGGAAGACTCAGAGCCTGGGATTTAACTCCATTTCTGAAGTGAAACACAGCAGTGTAATCATCCATTGATGACACTCTGCTTTAGAACAAGAAGCACGCTCTTGCTGTCTAGAGTCTCTACGACAGCAGGAAACGTGAGTGTGCTGAGAACAAAAGAACGGTGTTTCCTACACATACGGACCATATCTAGTCCAACTCTGCTTCTGAAACTGATACAAAGCACTGGTCCTCTAACATCCAATGTTTGTCAGTTAAGATGAGAAACGTGTGAGCTTTGTGAATGATGTAGTTCCTTTGAACTGAAAAGTGACTGCCCTTACCTGAAACGAAGTCTTCCTTGTAGTAAGACACAGAGCCTGGGATTTAACTCCATTTCTGAAGGGAAACACACAGCATAGTATTCATCCATGGATCACACTCTGGTTAGAGCGAGAGGCACACTCTTGCTTTCTAGAGTCTCTAAGACAGCAGGCAATCTGAGTGTGCCCAGAACAAAAGAATGGTGTTTCCTACACATACGGACCATATGTAGTCCAAATCTGCTTCTGAAACTGATATAATTCACTGGTCCTCTAACATCCAATGCTTGTCAGTTAAGATGAGAAACGTGTGATCTTCGTGAACAAAGTAGTTCGTTTGAGCAGAAAAGTGACTGCCCTTACCTGAAACGAAGTCTTGCTTGTAGGAAGACTCAGAGCCTGGGATTTAACTCCATTTCTGAAGTGAAACACACAGCAGTGTTCTCATCCATTGAAGACACTCTGCTTTAGAACAAGAAGCACGCTCTTGCTTTCTAGATTCTCTAAGACAGCAGGAAACGTGAGTGTGCTGAGAACAAAAGAAAGGTGTTTCCTACACATAGGACCATATCTAGTCCAACTCTCCTTCTCAAACTGATAAAAAGAACTGGTCCTCTAACATCCAAAGCTTGATGTTAAGATGAGAAATGTGTGAGCTCAGTGAACGATGTAGTTCGTTTGAGCTGAAAAGTGACTGCTATTACCTGAAACGAAGTCTTGCTTGTAGGAAGACACAGAGATTGGGATTTAACTCCCTTTCTGAAGGGAAACACACAGCATAGTTCTCACCCATGGATAACACTCTGCTTTACAGCAAGAAGCAAGCTCTTGCTTTCTAGAGTCTCAACTACAGCAGGAAATCTGATTGTGCCCAGAACAAAGAACGGAGTTTCCTACACATACGGACCATATGTAGTCCAACTCTTCTTCTGAAACTGATACAAAGCACTGGTCCTCTAACATCCAATGCTTGTCAGTTAAGAAGGGAAACGTGTGAGCTTCATGAACGATGTAGTTCATTTGAGAAGAAAAGTGACTGCCCTTACTTTAAACGAAGTCTTGCTTGTAGGAAGACTCAGAGCCTGGGATTTAACTCCATTTCTGAAGTGAAACACACAGCAGTGTTCTCATCCATTGATCATACTCTGCTTTAGAACAAGAAGCACGCTCTTGCTTTCTGGAGTCTCTAAGTGAACAGGAAACGTGATTTTGCTGAGAATAAAAGAACTGTGTTTCCTACACATACGGACCATATCTAGTCCAAATCTGTTTCTGAAACTGACACAAAACACTGGTCCTCTAACATCCAATGCTTGTCTGTTAAGATGAGAAACGTGTGAGCTCCTTGAACCATGTAGTTCGTTTGAGCTGAAAAGTGACTGCCCTTACCTGAAACGAAGTCTTACTTGTAGGAAGACACAGAGCCTGGGATTTAACTCCATTTCTGAAGGGAAACACACAGCATTTTTCTCATCCATGGATCACACTCTGCTTTAGAGCGAGAAGCACGCTCTTGCTTTTAGCGTCTCTAATATAGCAGGTAATCTGAGTGTGCCCAGAACAAAAGAACGGTGTTTCCTACACTTACAGACCATATGTAGTCCAAATCAGCTTCTGAAACTGATACAATGCACTGGTCCTCTAACATCCAATGCTTGTGAGTTAAGATGAGAAACGTGTGAGCTTCATGAACGATGTAGTTCGTTTGAGCAGAAAAGTGACTGCCCTTACCTTAAACGAAGTCTTGCTTGTAGGAAGACACAGAGCCTGGGATTTAACTCAATTTCTGAAGGGAAACACACAGCATAGTTCTCACCCATGGATCACACTCTGCTTTAGAGCAAGAAGCACGCTCTTGCTTTCTATAGTCTCTAATACAGCAGGAAATCTGAGTGTGCCCAGAACAAAGAACGGAGTTTTTTACACATACGGACCATATGTAGTCCAACTGTTCTTCTGAAACTGATACAAAGCACTAGTACTCTAACATCCAATGATTGTCAGTTAAGATAGGAAACGTGTGAGCTTCATGAACGATGTAGTTCGTTTGAGAAGAAAAGTGACTGCCCTTACCTGAAACGAAGTCTTGCTTGTAGAAAGACACAGAGTCTGGGATTTAACTCCATTTCTGAAGGGAAACACACAGCATAGTTCTCATCCATGGATCACACTCTGCTTTAGAGCTAGAAGCACGCTCTTGCTTTCTAAAGTCTCTAAGACAGCAGAAAATGTGAGTGCGCTGAGAACAAAAGAATGGTGTTTCCTACACATATGGACCATATCTAGTCCAACTCTGTTTCTGAAACTGACACATAGCACTGGTCCTCTAACATCCAATGCTTGTCAGTTAAGATGAGAAACGTGTGAGCTTTGAGAATGATGTAGTTCCTTTGAACTGAAAAGTGACTGCCCTTACCTGTAATGAAGTCTTGCTTGTAGTAAGACACAGAGCCTGGATTTAACTCCATCTCTGAAGGGAAACACACAGAAGAGTTCTCATCCAGGGATCACACTCTGCTTTAGAGCGAGAAGCACGCTCTTGCTTTCTAGAGTCTCTAATACAGCAGGAAATCTGATTGTGCAAAGAACAAAGAACAGAGTTTCCTACACATACGGACCATATGTAGTCCTTCTCTTCTTCTGAACCTATTACAAAGCACTAGTCCTCTAACATCCAATGCTTGTCAGTTAAGATAGGAAACGTGTGAGCTTCATGAACGATGTAGTTCGTTTGAGCAGAAAAGTGACTGCCCTTACCTGAAACGAAGTCTTGCTTGTAGGAAGACACAGAGTCTGGGATTTAACTCCATTTCTGAAGGGAAACACACAGCATAGTTCTCATCCATGGATCACACTCTGCTTTAGAGCGAGAAGCACGCTCTTGCTTTCTAAATTCTCTAAGACAGAGGGAAAGTGAGTGTGCTGAGAACAAAAGAACGGTGTTTCCTACACATATGGACCATATCTAGTCCAACTCTGCTTCTGAAACTGATACAAAGCACTGCTCCTCACATCAAATGCTTGTCAGTTAAGATGAGAAACGTGTGAGCTTTGAGAGTGATGTAGTTCCTTTGAACTGAAAAGTGACTGCCCTTACCTGTAACGAAGTCTTGCTTGTAGTAAGACACAGAGCCTGGGATTTAACTCCATCTCTGAAGGGAAACACACAGCAGAGTTCTCATCCATGGATCACACTCTGCTTTAGAGCGAGAAGCACGTTCTTGCTTTCTAGAGTCTCTAATACAGCAGGCAATCTGAGTGTGCCCAGAACAAATGAACGGAGTTTCCTACACATACGGACCATATGTAGTCCAACTCTTCTTCTGAAACTGATACAAAGCAGTAGTCCTCTAACATCCAATGCTTGTCAGTTAAGATGGGAAACGTGTGAGCTTTATGAACGATGTAGTTCTTTTGAGCAGAAAAGTGACTGCCCTTACCTGAAACGAAGTCTTGCTTGTAGGAAGACACAGAGTCTGGGATTTAACTCCATTTCTGAAGGGAAACACACAGCATAGTTCTCATCCATGGATCACACTCTGCTTTAGAGCGAGAAGCACGCTCTTGCTTTCTAAAGTCTCTAAGACAGCAGGAAATGTGAGTGTGCTGAGAACAAAAGAACTGTGTTTCCTACACATACGGACCATATCTAGTCCAACTCTGCTTCTGAAACTGATACAAAGCACTGGTCCTCTAACATCCTATGCTTGTCACTTAAGATGAGAAAGGTGTGAGCTTTGTGAACGATGTAGTTCTTTTGAGCAGAAAAGTGACCTCCCTTACCTGAATCGAATTCTTGCTTGTAGGAAGACTCAGAGCCTGGGATTTAACTCCATTTCTGAAGTGAAACACACAGCAGTGTAATCATCCATTGATCACAGTCTGCTTTAGAATAGAAGCACGCCCTTGCTTTCTAGAGTCTCTAAGACAGGATAAAACTTTTGTGTGCTGAGAACAAAAGAACGGTGTTTCCTAAACATACGGACCATATCGAGTTCAACTCTACTTCTGAAACTGATACAAAGCGCTGTTCCTCTAACATCCAATGCTTGTCAGTTAAGATGGGAAACGTGGGAGCTTCATGAACGATGTAGTTCGTTTGAGCAGAAAAGTGACTACCCTTACCTTAAACGAAGTCTTGCTTGTAGGAAGACACAGAGCCTGGGATTTAACTCCATTTCTGAAGGGAAACACACAGCATAGTTCTCATCCATGGATCACACTCTGCTTTAGAGCGAGAAGCACGCTCTTGCTTTCTAAAGTCTCTAAGACAGCAGGAAACGTGAGTGCGCTGAGAACAAAAGAACGGTGTTTCCTACACATACGGACCATATCTAGTCCAACTCTGCTTCTTAAACTGATACAAAGCACTGGTCCTCTAACATCCAATGCTTGTCTGTTAAGAGGAGAAACGTGTGAGCTCCATGAACGATGTAGTTTGTTTGAGCTGAAAAGTGACTGCCGTTACCTGAAACGAAGTCTTGCTTGTAGGAAGACACAGAGCCTGGGATTTAACTCCATTTCTGAAGGGAAACACACAGCATAGATCTCACCCATGGATAACACTCTGCTTTAGAGCGAGAAGCACGCTCTTGCTTTCTAGAGTCTCTAATACAGCAGGAAATCTGATTGTGCGAAGTACAAAGAACAGAGTTTCCTACACATACGGACCATATGTAGTCCTTCTCTTCTTCTGAACCTATTACAAAGCACTAGTCCTCTAACATCCAATGCTTGTCAGTTAAGATAGGAAACGTGTCAGCTTCATGAACGATGTAGTTCGTTTGAGCAGAAAAGTGACTGCCCTTACCTGAAACGAAGTCTTGCTTGTAGGAAGACACAGAGTCTGGGATTTAACTCCATTTCTGAAGGGAAACACACAGCATAGTTCTCATCCATGGATCACACTCTGCTTTAGAGCGAGAAGCACGCTCTTGCTTTCTAAATTCTCTAAGACAGAGGGAAAGTGAGTGTGCTGAGAACAAAAGAACTGTGTTTCCTACACATATGGACCATATCTAGTCCAACTCTGCTTCTGAAACTGATACAAAGCACTGCTCCTCACATCAAATGCTTGTCAGTTAAGATGAGAAACGTGTGAGCTTTGAGAATGATGTAGTTCCTTTGAACTGAAAAGTGACTGCCCTTACCTGTAACGAAGTCTTGCTTGTAGTAAGACACAGAGCCTGGGATTTAACTCCATCTCTGAAGGGAAACACACAGCAGAGTTTTCATCCATGGATCACACTCTGCTTTAGAGCGAGAAGCACGCTCTTGCTTTCTAGAGTCTCTAATACAGCAGGCAATCTGAGTGTGCCCAGAACAAAAGAACGGAGTTTCCTACACATACGGACCATATGTAGTCCAACTCTTCTTCTGAAACTGATACAAAGCAGTAGTCCTCTAACATCCAATGCTTGTCAGTTAAGATGGGAAACGTGTGAGCTTCATGAACGATGTAGTTCTTTTGAGCTGAAAGTGACTGCCCTTACCTGAAACGAAGTCTTGCTGTAGGAAGACACAGAGTCTGGGATTTAACTCCATTTCTGAAGGGAAACACACAGCATAGTTCTCATCCATGGATCACACTCTGCTTTCGAGCGAGAAGCACGCTCTTGCTTTCTAAAGTCTCTAAGACAGCAGGAAATGTGAGTGTGCTGAGAACAAAAGAACTGTGTTTCCTACACATACGGACCATATCTAGTCCAACTCTGCTTCTGAAACTGATACAAAGCACTGGTCCTCTAACATCCTATGCTTGTCACTTAAGATGAGAAACGTGTGAGCATTGTGAACGATGTAGTTCTTTTGAGCAGAAAAGTGACTACCCTTACCTGAATCAAAGTCTTGCTTGTAGGAAGACTCAGAGCCTGGGATTTAACTCCATTTCTGAAGTGAAACACACAGCAGTGTAATCATCCATTGATCACACTCTGCTTTAGAATAGAAGCACGCTCTTGCTTTCTAGAGTCTCTAAGGCAGGATAAAACGTGTGTGTGCTGAGAACAAAAGAACGGTGTTTCCTAAACATACGGACCATATCTAGTTCAACTCTGCTTCTGAAACTGATACAAAGCGCTGTTCCTCTAACATCCAATGCTTGTCTGTTAAGATGAGAAACGTGTGAGCTTCGTGAACGATGTAGTTCGTTTGAGCTGAAAAGTGACTGCCCTTACCTGAAACGAAGTCTTGCTTGTAGGAAGACACAGAGCCTGGGATTTAACTCCATTTCTGAAGGGAAACACACAGCATAGTTCTCATCCATGGATCACACTCTGCTTTAGAGCGAGAAGCACGCTCTTGCTTTCTAAAGTCTCTAAGACAGCAGGAAACGTGAGTGCGCTGAGAACAAAAGAACGGTGTTTCCTACACATACGGACCATATCTAGTCCAACTCTGCTTCTTAAACTGATACAAAGCACTGGTCCTCTAACATCCAATGCTTGTCTGTTAAGAGGAGAAACGTGTGAGCTCCATGAACGATGTAGTTTGTTTGAGCTGAAAAGTGACTGCCGTTACCTGAAACGAAGTCTTGCTTGTAGGAAGACACAGAGATTGGGATTTAACTCCATTTCTGAAGGGAAACACACAGCATAGATCTCACCCATGGATAACACTCTGCTTTAGAGCGAGAAGCACGCTCTTGCTTTCTAGAGTCTCTAATACAGCAGGAAATCTGATTGTGCGAAGAACAAAGAACAGAGTTTCCTACACATACGGACCATATGTAGTCCTTCTCTTCTTCTGAACCTATTACAAAGCACTAGTCCTCTAACATCCAATGCTTGTCAGTTAAGATAGGAAACGTATGAGCTTCATGAACGATGTAGTTCGTTTGAGCAGAAAAGTGAATGCCCTTACCTGAAACGAAGTCTTGCTTGTAGGAAGACACAGAGTCTGGGATTTAACTCCATTTCTGAAGGAAAACACACAGCATAGTTCTCATCCATGGATCACACTCTGCTTTAGAGCGAGAAGCACGCTCTTGCTTTCTAAATTCTCTAAGACAGAGGGAAAGTGAGTGTGCTGAAAACAAAAGAACGGTGTTTCCTACACATATGGACCATATCTAGTCCAACTCTGCTTCTGAAACTGATACAAAGCACTGCTCCTCACATCAAATGCTTGTCAGTTAAGATGAGAAACGTATGAGCTTTGAGAATGATGTAGTTCCTTTGAACTGAAAAGTGACTGCCCTTACCTGTAACGAAGTCTTGCTTGTAGTAAGACACAGAGCCTGGGATTTAACTCCATCTCTGAAGGGAAACACACAGCAGAGTTCTCATCCATGGATCACACTCTGCTTTAGAGCGAGAAGCACGCTCTTGCTTTCTAGAGTCTCTAATACAGCAGGCAATCTGAGTGTGCCCAGAACAAAAGAACGGAGTTTCCTACACATACGGACCATATGTAGTCCAACTCTTCTTCTGAAACTGATACAAAGCAGTAGTCCTCTAACATCCAATGCTTGTCAGTTAAGATGGGAAACGTGTGAGCTTTATGAACGATGTAGTTCGTTTGAGCAGAAAAGTGACTGCCCTTACCTGAAATGAAGTCTTGCTTGTAGGAAGACACAGAGTCTGGGATTTAACTCCATTTCTGAAGGGAAACCCACAGCATAGTTCTCATCCATGGATCACACTCTGCTTTCGAGCGAGAAGCACGCTCTTGCTTTCTAAAGTCTCTAAGACAGCAGGAAATGTGAGTGTGCTGAGAACAAAAGAACTGTGTTTCCTACACATACGGACCATATCTAGTCCAACTCTGCTTCTGAAACTGATACAAAGCACTGGTCCTCTAACATCCTATGCTTGTCACTTAAGATGAGAAACGTGTGAGCATTGTGAACGATGTAGTTCTTTTGAGCAGAAAAGTGACTACCCTTACATGAATCAAAGTCTTGCTTGTAGGAAGACTCAGAGCCTGGGATTTAACTCCATTTCTGAAGTGAAACACACAGCAGTGTAATCATCCATTGATCACACTCTGCTTTAGAATAGAAGCACGCTCTTGCTTTCTAGAGTCTCTAAGGCAGGATAAAACGTGTGTGTGCTGAGAACAAAAGTACGGTGTTTCCTAAACATACGGACCATATCTAGTTCAACTCTGCTTCTGAAACTGATACAAAGCGCTGGTCCTCTAACATCCAATGCTTGTCTGTTAAGATGAGAAACGTGTGAGCTTCGTGAACGATGTAGTTCGTTTGAGCTGAAAAGTGACTGCCCTTACCTGAAACGAAGTCTTGCTTGTAGGAAGACACAGAGCCTGGGATTTAACACCATTTCTGAATGGAAACACACAGCATAGTTCTCATCCCTGGATCACACTCTGCTTTAGAGCAAGAAGCATGCTCTTGCTTTCTAGAGTCTCTAATACAGCAGGAAATCTGAGTGTGCTCAGAACAAAAGAACAGAGTTTCCTACACATACGGACCATATCTAGTCCAACTCTCCTTCCTAAACTGATACAAAGCACTGGTCCTCTAACATCCAATGCTTGTCAGTTAAGATGGGAAACGTGTGAGCTTCATGAACGATGTAGTTCGTTTGAGCAGAAAAGTGACTGCCCTTACCTGAAACGAAGTCTTGCTTGTAGGAAGACACAGAGTCTGGGATTTAACTCCATTTCTGAAGGGAAACACACAGCATAGTTCTCATCCATGGATCACACTCTGCTTTAGAGCGAGAAGCACGCTTTTGCTTTCTAAAGTCTCTAAGACAGCAGGAAACGTGAGTGCGCTGAGAACAAAGATCGGTGTTTCCTACACATAGGGACCATATCTAGTCCAACTTTGTTTCTGAAACTGACACAAAGCACTGGTCCTCTAACATCCAATGCTTGTCTGTTAAGATGAGAAACGTGTGAGCTCCGTGAACGATGTAGTTCATTTGAGCTGAAAAGTGACTGCCCTTACCTGAAACGAAGTCTTGCTTGTAGGAAGACACAGAGCCTGGGATTTAACACCATTTCTGAATGGAAACACACAGCATAGTTCTCATCCCTGGATCACACTCTGCTTTAGAGCAAGAAGCATGCTCTTGCTTTCTAGAGTCTCTAATACAGCAGGAAATCTGAGTGTGCTCAGAACAAAAGAACAGAGTTTCCTACACATACGGACCATATGTAGTCCAACTCTTCTTCTGAAACTGATACAAAGCACTGGTCCTCTAACATCCAATGCTTGTCAGCTAAGATGGGAAACGTGTGAGCTTCGTGAACGATGTAGTTCTTTTGAGCAGAAAAGTGACTGCCCTTACCTGAAACGTAGTCTTGCTTGTAGGAAGACTCAGAGCCTGGGATTTAACTCCATTTCTGAAGTGAAACAAACAGCAGTGTTCTCATCCACTGATCACACTCTGCTTTAGAACAAGAAGCACGCTCTTGCTTTCTAAAGTCTCTAAGACAGCAGGAAACGTTAGTGTGCGAAGAACAAAAGAACGGTGTTTCCTACACATATGGACCATATCTAGTCCAACTCTGTTTCTGAAACTGACACAAAGCACTGGTCCTCTAACATCCAATGCTTGTCAGTTAAGATGAGAAACGTGTGAGCTTTGAGAATGATGTAGTTCCTTTGAACTGAAAAGTGACTGCCCTTACCTGTAACGAAGTCTTGCTTGTAGTAAGACACAGAGCCTGGGATATAACTCCATCTCTGAAGGGAAACACACAGCAGAGTTCTCATCCATGGATCACACTATGCTTTAGAGCGAGAAGCACGCTCTTGCTTTCTAGAGTCTCTAATAAAGCAGGCAATGTGAGTGTGCCCAGAACAAAAGAACGGAGTTTCCTACACATACGGACCATATGTAGTCCAACTCTTCTTCTGAAACTGATACAAAGCAGTAGTCCTCTAACATCCAATGCTTGTCAGTTAAGATGGGAAACGTGTGAGCTTCATGAACGATGTAGTTCGTTTGAGCAGAAAAGTGACTGCCCTTACCTGAAACGAAGTCTTGCTTGTAGGAAGACACAGAGTCTGGGATTTAACTCCATTTCTGAAGGGAAACACACAGCATAGTTCTCACCCATGGATCACACTCTGCTTTAGAGCGAGAAGCACGCTTTTGCTTTCTAAAGTCTCTAAGACAGCAGGAAACGTGAGTGCGCTGAGAACAAAAGATCGGTGTTTCCTACACATCGGGACCATATCTAGTCCAACTTTGTTTCTGAAACTGACACAAAGCACTGGTCCTCTAACATCCAATGCTTGTCTGTTAAGATGAGAAACGTGTGAGCTCCGTGAACGATGTAGTTCGTTTGAGCTGAAAAGTGACTGCCCTTACCTGAAACGAAGTCTTGCATGTAGGAAGACACAGAGCTTGCAATTTAACTCCATTTCTGAAGGGAAACACACAGCATAGTTCTCATCCATGGATCACACTCTGCTTTAGAGCGAAAAGCACGCTCTTGCTTTCTAAAGTCTCTAAGACAGCAGGCAATGTGAGTGTGCTGAGAACAAAAGAACGGTGTTTCCTACACATACGGACAATATCTAGTCCAACTGTGCTTCTGAAACTGATACAAAGCACTGGTCGTCTAACATCCTATGCTTGTCACTTAAGATGAGAAACGTGTGAGCTTTGTGAACGATGTAGTTCTTTTGAGCAGAAAAGTGACTGCCCTTACCTGAATCGAAGTCTTGCTTGTAGGAAGACTCAGAGCCTGGGATTTAACTCTATTTCTGAAGTGAAACACACAGCAGTGTAATCATCCATTGATCACACTCTGCTTTAGAATAGAAGCACGCTCTTGCTTTCTAGAGTCTCTAAGACAGGATAAAACGTGTGTGTGCTCAGAACAAAAGAACGGTGTTTCCTAAACATACGGACCATATCTAGTTCAACTCTGCTTCTGAAACTGATTCAAAGCGCAGGTCCTCTAACATCCAATGCTTGTCTGTTAAGATGAGAAACGTGTGAGCTTCGTGAACGATGTAGTTCATTTTAGCTGAAAAGTGACTGCCCTTACCTGAAACGAAGTCTTGCTTGTAGGAAGACACAGAGCCTGGGATTTAACACCATTTCTGAATGGAAACCCACAGCATAGTTCTCATCCCTGGATCACACTCTGCTTTAGAGCAAGAAGCATGCTCTTGCTTTCTAGAGTCTCTAATACAGCAGGAAATCTGAGTGTGCTCAGAACAAAAGAACAGAGTTTCCTACACATACGGACCATATGTAGTCCAACTCTTCTTCTGAAACTGATACAAAGCACTGGTCCTCTAACATCCAATGCTTGTCAGCTAAGATGGGAAACGTGTGAGCTTCGTGAACGATGTAGTTCTTTTGAGCAGAAAAGTGACTGCCCTTACCTGAAACGTAGTCTTGCTTGTAGGAAGACTCAGAGCCTGGGATTTAACTCCATTTCTGAAGTGAAACAAACAGCAGTGTTCTCATCCACTGATCACACTCTGCTTTAGAACAAGAAGCACGCTCTTGCTTTCTAAAGTCTCTAAGACAGCAGGAAACGTTTGTGTGCGGAGAACAAAAGAACGGTGTTTCCTACACATACGGACCATATCTAGTCCAACTCTCCTTCCTAAACTGATACAAAGCACTGGTCCTCTAACATCCAATGCTTGTCAGTTAAGATGGGAAACGTGTGAGCTTCATGAACGATGTAGTTCGTTTGAGCAGAAAAGTGACTGCCGTTACCTGAAACGAAGTCTTGCTTGTAGGAAGACACAGAGCCTGGGATTTAACTCCATTTCTGAAGGGAAACACACAGCATAGATCTCACCCATGGATAACACTCTGCTTTAGAGCGAGAAGCACGCTCTTGCTTTCTAGAATCTCTAATACAGCAGGAAATCTGATTGTGCGAAGAACAAAGAACAGAGTTTCCTACACATACGGACCATATGTAGTCCTTCTCTTCTTCTGAACCTATTACAAAGCACTAGTCCTCTAACATCCAATGCTTGTCAGTTAAGATAGGAAACGTGTCAGCTACATGAACGATGTAGTTCGTTTGAGCAGAAAAGTGACTGCCCTTACCTGAAACGAAGTCTTGCTTGTAGGAAGACACAGAGTCTGGGATTTAACTCCATTTCTGAAGGGAAACACACAGCATAGTTCTCATCCATGGATCACACTCTGCTTTAGAGCGAGAAGCACGCTCTTGCTTTCTAAATTCTCTAAGACAGAGGGAAAGTGAGTGTGCTGAGAACAAAAGAACGGTGTTTCCTACACATATGGACCATATCTAGTCCAACTCTGCTTCTGAAACTGATACAAAGCACTGCTCCTCACATCAAATGCTTGTCAGTTAAGATGAGAAACGTGTGAGCTTTGAGAATGATGTAGTTCCTTTGAACTGAAAAGTGACTGCCCTTACTTGTAACGAAGTCTTGCTTGTAGTAAGACACAGAGCCTGGGATTTAACTCCATCTCTGAAGGGAAACACACAGCAGAGTTCTCATCCATGGATCACACTCTGCTTTAGAGCGAGAAGCACGCTCTTGCTTTCTAGAGTCTCTAATACAGCAGGCAATCTGAGTGTGCCCAGAACAAAAGAATGGAGTTTCCTACACATACGGACCATATGTAGTCCAACTCTTCTTCTGAAACTGATACAAAGCAGTAGTCCTCTAACATCCAATGCTTGTCAGTTAAGATGGGAAACGTGTGAGCTTCATGAACGATGTAGTTCTTTTGAGCAGAAAAGTGACTGCCCTTACCTGAAATGAAGTCTTGCTTGTAGGAAGACACAGAGTCTGGGATTTAACTCCATTTCTGAAGGGAAACACACAGCATAGTTCTCATCCATGGATCACACTCTGCTTTCGAGCGAGAAGCACGCTCTTGCTTTCTAAAGTCTCTAAGACAGCAGGAAATGTGAGTGTGCTGAGAACAAAAGAACTGTGTTTCCTACACATACGGACCATATCTAGTCCAACTCTGCTTCTGAAACTGATACAAAGCACTGGTCCTCTAACATCCTATGCTTGTCACTTAAGATGAGAAACGTGTGAGCATTGTGAACGATGTAGTTCTTTTCAGCAGAAAAGTGACTACCCTTACCTGAATCAAAGTCTTGCTTGTAGGAAGACTCAGAGCCTGGGATTTAACTCCATTTCTGAAGTGAAACACACAGCAGTGTAATCATCCATTGATCACACTCTGCTTTAGAATAGAAGCACGCTCTTGCTTTCTAGAGTCTCTAAGGCAGGATAAAACGTGTGTGTGCTGAGAACAAAAGAACGGTGTTTCCTAAACATACGGACCATATCTAGTTCAACTCTGCTTCTGAAACTGATACAAAGCGCTGGTCCTCTAACATCCAATGCTTGTCTGTTAAGATGAGAAACGTGTGAGCTTCGTGAACGATGTAGTTCGTTTGAGCTGAAAAGTGACTGCCCTTACCTGAAACGAAGTCTTGCTTGTAGGAAGACACAGAGCCTGGGATTTAACACCATTTCTGAATGGAAACACACAGCATAGTTCTCATCCCTGGATCACACTCTGCTTTAGAGCAAGAAGCATGCTCTTGCTTTCTAGAGTCTCTAATACAGCAGGAAATCTGAGTGTGCTCAGAACAAAAGAACAGAGTTTCCTACACATACGGACCATATCTAGTCCAACTCTCCTTCCTAAACTGATACAAAGCACTGGTCCTCTAACATCCAATGCTTGTCTGTTAAGAAGAGAAATGTGTGAGCTCAGTGAACGATGTAGTTCTTTGGAGCTGAAAAGTGACTGCCTTTACCTGAAACGAAGTCTTGCTTGTAGGAAGACACAGAGATTGAGTTTTAACTCCATTTATGAAGGGAAACACACAGCATAGTTCTCATCCATGGATCACACTCTGCTTTAGAGCGAGAAGCACGCTCTTGCTTTCTGGAGTCTCCAACACAGCAGGAAACGTGAGTGTGCTGAGAACAAAAGAACGGTGTTTCCTACACATATGGACCATATCTAGTCCAACTCTGTTTCTGAAACTGACACAAAGCACTGGTCCTCTAACATCCAATGCTTGTCAGTTAAGATGAGAAACGTGTGAGCTTTGAGAATGATGTAGTTCCTTTGAAATGAAAAGTGACTGCCCTTACCTGTAACGAAGTCTTGCTTGTAGTAAGACACAGAGCCTGGGATTTAACTCCATCTCTGAAGGGAAACACACAGCAGAGTTCTCATCCATGGATCACACTATGCTTTAGAGCGAGAAGCACGCTCTTGCTTTCTAGAGTCTCTAATAAAGCAGGCAATGTGAGTGTGCCCAGAACAAAAGAACGGAGTTTCCTACACATACGGACCATATGTAGTCCAACTCTTCTTCTGAAACTGATACAAAGCAGTAGTCCTCTAACATCCAATGCTTGTCAGTTAAGATGGGAAACGTGTGAGCTTCATGAACGATGTAGTTCGTTTGAGCAGAAAAGTGACTGCCCTTACCTGAAACGAAGTCTTGCTTGTAGGAAGACACAGAGTCTGGGATTTAACTCCATTTCTGAAGGGAAACACACAGCATAGTTCTCATCCATGGATCACACTCTGCTTTAGAGCGAGAAGCACGCTTTTGCTTTCTAAAGTCTCTAAGACAGCAGGAAACGTGAGTGCGCTGAGAACAAAAGATCGGTGTTTCCTACACATAGGGACCATATCTAGTCCAACTTTGTTTCTGAAACTGACACAAAGCACTGGTCCTCTAACATCCAATGCTTGTCTGTTAAGATGAGAAACGTGTAAGCTCCGTGAACGATGTAGTTCATTTGAGCTGAAAAGTGACTGCCCTTACCTGAAACGAAGTCTTGCTTGTAGGAAGACACAGAGCCTGGGATTTAACACCATTTCTGAATGGAAACCCACAGCATAGTTCTCATCCCTGGATCACACTCTGCTTTAGAGCAAGAAGCATGCTCTTGCTTTCTAGAGTCTCTAATACAGCAGGAAATCTGAGTGTGCTCAGAACAAAAGAACAGAGTTTCCTACACATACGGACCATATGTAGTCCAACTCTTCTTCTGAAACTGATACAAAGCACTGGTCCTCTAACATCCAATGCTTGTCAGCTAAGATGGGAAACGTGTGAGCTTCGTGAACGATGTAGTTCTTTTGAGCAGAAAAGTGACTGCCCTTACCTGAAACGTAGTCTTGCTTGTAGGAAGACTCAGAGCCTGGGATTTAACTCCATTTCTGAAGTGAAACAAACAGCAGTGTTCTCATCCACTGATCACACTCTGCTTTAGAACAAGAAGCACGCTCTTGCTTTCTAAAGTCTCTAAGACAGCAGGAAACGTGAGTGCGCTGAGAACAAAAGAACGGTGTTTCCTACACATACGGACCATATCTAGTCCAACTCTGCTTCTTAAACTGATACAAAGCACTGGTCCTCTAACATCCAATGCTTGTCTGTTAAGAGGAGAAACGTGTGAGCTCCATGAACGATGTAGTTTTTTTGAATGAAAAGTGACTGCCGTTACCTGAAACGAAGTCTTGCTTGTAGGAAGACACAGAGCCTGGGATTTAACTCCATTTCTGAAGGGAAACACACAGCATAGATCTCACCCATGGATAACACTCTGCTTTAGAGCGAGAAGCACGCTCTTGCTTTCTAGAGTCTCTAATACAGCAGGAAATCTGATTGTGCGAAGAACAAAGAACAGAGTTTCCTACACATACGGACCATATGTAGTCCTTCTCTTCTTCTGAACCTATTACAAAGCACTAGTCCTCTAACATCCAATGCTTGTCAGTTAAGATAGGAAACGTGTCAGCTACATGAACGATGTAGTTCGTTTGAGCAGAAAAGTGACTGCCCTTACCTGAAACGAAGTCTTGCTTGTAGGAAGACACAGAGTCTGGGATTTAACTCCATTTCTGAAGGGAAACACACAGCATAGTTCTCATCCATGGATCACACTCTGCTTTAGAGCGAGAAGCACGCTCTTGCTTTCTAAATTCTCTAAGACAGAGGGAAAGTGAGTGTGCTGAGAACAAAAGAACGGTGTTTCCTACACATATGGACCATATCTAGTCCAACTCTGCTTCTGAAACTGATACAAAGCACTGCTCCTCACATCAGATGCTTGTCAGTTAAGATGAGAAACGTGTGAGCTTTGAGAATGATGTAGTTCCTTTGAACTGAAAAGTGACTGCCCTTACTTGTAACGAAGTCTTGCTTGTAGTAAGACACAGAGCCTGGGATTTAACTCCATCTCTGAAGGGAAACACACAGCAGAGTTCTCATCCATGGATCACACTCTGCTTTAGAGCGAGAAGCACGCTCTTGCTTTCTAGAGTCTCTAATACAGCAGGCAATCTGAGTGTGCCCAGAACAAAAGAATGGAGTTTCCTACACATACGGACCATATGTAGTCCAACTCTTCTTCTGAAACTGATACAAAGCAGTAGTCCTCTGACATCCAATGCTTGTCAGTTAAGATGGGAAACGTGTGAGCTTCATGAACGATGTAGTTCTTTTGAGCAGAAAAGTGACTGCCCTTACCTGAAATGAAGTCTTGCTTGTAGGAAGACACAGAGTCTGGGATTTAACTCCATTTCTGAAGGGAAACACACAGCATAGTTCTCATCCATGGATCACACTCTGCTTTCGAGCGAGAAGCACGCTCTTGCTTTCTAAAGTCTCTAAGACAGCAGGAAATGTGAGTGTGCTGAGAACAAAAGAACTGTGTTTCCTACACATACGGACCATATCTAGTCCAACTCTGCTTCTGAAACTGATACAAAGCACTGGTCCTCTAACATCCTATGCTTGTCACTTAAGATGAGAAACGTGTGAGCATTGTGAACGATGTAGTTCTTTTCAGCAGAAAAGTGACTACCCTTACCTGAATCAAAGTCTTGCTTGTAGGAAGACTCAGAGCCTGGGATTTAACTCCATTTCTGAAGTGAAACACACAGCAGTGTAATCATCCATTGATCACACTCTGCTTTAGAATAGAAGCACGCTCTTGCTTTCTAGAGTCTCTAAGGCAGGATAAAACGTGTGTGTGCTGAGAACAAAAGAACGGTGTTTCCTAAACATACGGACCATATCTAGTTCAACTCTGCTTCTGAAACTGATACAAAGCGCTGGTCCTCTAACATCCAATGCTTGTCTGTTAAGATGAGAAACGTGTGAGCTTCGTGAACGATGTAGTTCGTTTGAGCTGAAAAGTGACTGCCCTTACCTGAAACGAAGTCTTGATTGTAGGAAGACACAGAGCCTGGGATTTAACACCATTTCTGAATGGAAACACACAGCATAGTTCTCATCCCTGGATCACACTCTGCTTTAGAGCAAGAAGCATGCTCTTGCTTTCTAGAGTCTCTAATACAGCAGGAAATCTGAGTGTGCTCAGAACAAAAGAACAGAGTTTCCTACACATACGGACCATATCTAGTCCAACTCTCCTTCCTAAACTGATACAAAGCACTGGTCCTCTAACATCCAATGCTTGTCTGTTAAGAAGAGAAATGTGTGAGCTCAGTGAACGATGTAGTTCTTTGGAGCTGAAAAGTGACTGCCTTTACCTGAAACGAAGTCTTGCTTGTAGGAAGACACAGAGATTGAGTTTTAACTCCATTTATGAAGGGAAACACACAGCATAGTTCTCATCCATGGATCACACTCTGCTTTAGAGCGAGAAGCACGCTCTTGCTTTCTGGAGTCTCCAACACAGCAGGAAACGTGAGTGTGCTGAGAACAAAAGAACGGTGTTTCCTACACATATGGACCATATCTAGTCCAACTCTGTTTCTGAAACTGACACAAAGCACTGGTCCTCTAACATCCAATGCTTGTCAGTTAAGATGAGAAACGTGTGAGCTTTGAGAATGATGTAGTTCCTTTGAAATGAAAAGTGACTGCCCTTACCTGTAACGAAGTCTTGCTTGTAGTAAGACACAGAGCCTGGGATTTAACTCCATCTCTGAAGGGAAACACACAGCAGAGTTCTCATCCATGGATCACACTATGCTTTAGAGCGAGAAGCACGCTCTTGCTTTCTAGAGTCTCTAATAAAGCAGGCAATGTGAGTGTGCCCAGAACAAAAGAACGGAGTTTCCTACACATACGGACCATATGTAGTCCAACTCTTCTTCTGAAACTGATACAAAGCAGTAGTCCTCTAACATCCAATGCTTGTCAGTTAAGATGGGAAACGTGTGAGCTTCATGAACGATGTAGTTCGTTTGAGCAGAAAAGTGACTGCCCTTACCTGAAACGAAGTCTTGCTTGTAGGAAGACACAGAGTCTGGGATTTAACTCCATTTCTGAAGGGAAACACACAGCATAGTTCTCATCCATGGATCACACTCTGCTTTAGAGCGAGAAGCACGCTTTTGCTTTCTAAAGTCTCTAAGACAGCAGGAAACGTGAGTGCGCTGAGAACAAAAGATCGGTGTTTCCTACACATAGGGACCATATCTAGTCCAACTTTGTTTCTGAAACTGACACAAAGCACTGGTCCTCTAACATCCAATGCTTGTCTGTTAAGATGAGAAACGTGTAAGCTCCGTGAACGATGTAGTTCATTTGAGCTGAAAAGTGACTGCCCTTACCTGAAACGAAGTCTTGCTTGTAGGAAGACACAGAGCCTGGGATTTAACACCATTTCTGAATGGAAACCCACAGCATAGTTCTCATCCCTGGATCACACTCTGCTTTAGAGCAAGAAGCATGCTCTTGCTTTCTAGAGTCTCTAATACAGCAGGAAATCTGAGTGTGCTCAGAACAAAAGAACAGAGTTTCCTACACATACGGACCATATGTAGTCCAACTCTTCTTCTGAAACTGATACAAAGCACTGGTCCTCTAACATCCAATGCTTGTCAGCTAAGATGGGAAACGTGTGAGCTTCGTGAACGATGTAGTTCTTTTGAGCAGAAAAGTGACTGCCCTTACCTGAAACGTAGTCTTGCTTGTAGGAAGACTCAGAGCCTGGGATTTAACTCCATTTCTGAAGTGAAACAAACAGCAGTGTTCTCATCCACTGATCACACTCTGCTTTAGAACAAGAAGCACGCTCTTGCTTTCTAAAGTCTCTAAGACAGCAGGAAACGTGAGTGCGCTGAGAACAAAAGAACGGTGTTTCCTACACATACGGACCATATCTAGTCCAACTCTGCTTCTTAAACTGATACAAAGCACTGGTCCTCTAACATCCAATGCTTGTCTGTTAAGAGGAGAAACGTGTGAGCTCCATGAACGATGTAGTTTTTTTGAATGAAAAGTGACTGCCGTTACCTGAAACGAAGTCTTGCTTGTAGGAAGACACAGAGCCTGGGATTTAACTCCATTTCTGAAGGGAAACACACAGCATAGATCTCACCCATGGATAACACTCTGCTTTAGAGCGAGAAGCACGCTCTTGCTTTCTAGAGTCTCTAATACAGCAGGAAATCTGATTGTGCGAAGAACAAAGAACAGAGTTTCCTACACATACGGACCATATGTAGTCCTTCTCTTCTTCTGAACCTATTACAAAGCACTAGTCCTCTAACATCCAATGCTTGTCAGTTAAGATAGGAAACGTGTCAGCTACATGAACGATGTAGTTCGTTTGAGCAGAAAAGTGACTGCCCTTACCTGAAACGAAGTCTTGCTTGTAGGAAGACACAGAGTCTGGGATTTAACTCCATTTCTGAAGGGAAACACACAGCATAGTTCTCATCCATGGATCACACTCTGCTTTAGAGCGAGAAGCACGCTCTTGCTTTCTAAATTCTCTAAGACAGAGGGAAAGTGAGTGTGAGGAGAACAAAAGAACGGTGTTTCCTACACATATGGACCATATCTAGTCCAACTCTGCTTCTGAAACTGATACAAAGCACTGCTCCTCACATCAGATGCTTGTCAGTTAAGATGAGAAACGTGTGAGCTTTGAGAATGATGTAGTTCCTTTGAACTGAAAAGTGACTGCCCTTACCTGTAACGAAGTCTTGCTTGTAGTAAGACACAGAGCCTGGGATTTACTCCATCTCTGAAGGGAAACACACAGCAGAGTTCTCATCCATGGATCACACTCTGCTTTAGAGCGAGAAGCACGCTCTTGCTTTCTAGAGTCTCTAATACAGCAGGCAATCTGAGTGTGCCCAGAACAAAAGAACGGAGTTTCCTACACATACGGACCATATGTAGTCCAACTCTTCTTCTGAAACTGATACAAAGCAGTAGTCCTCTAACATCCAATGCTTGTCAGTTAAGATGGGAAACGTGTGAGCTTCATGAACGATGTAGTTCTTTTGAGCAGAAAAGTGACTGCCCTTACCTGAAATGAAGTCTTGCTTGTAGGAAGACACAGAGTCTGGGATTTAACTCCATTTCTGAAGGGAAACACACAGCATAGTTCTCATCCATGGATCACACTCTGCTTTCGAGCGAGAAGCACGCTCTTGCTTTCTAAAGTCTCTAAGACAGCAGGAAATGTGAGTGTGCTGAGAACAAAAGAACTGTGTTTCCTACACATACGGACCATATCTAGTCCAACTCTGCTTCTGAAACTGATACAAAGCACTGGTCCTCTAACATCCTATGCTTGTCACTTAAGATGAGAAACGTGTGAGCATTGTGAACGATGTAGTTCTTTTCAGCAGAAAAGTGACTACCCTTACCTGAATCAAAGTCTTGCTTGTAGGAAGACTCAGAGCCTGGGATTTAACTCCATTTCTGAAGTGAAACACACAGCAGTGTAATCATCCATTGATCACACTCTGCTTTAGAATAGAAGCACGCTCTTGCTTTCTAGAGTCTCTAAGGCAGGATAAAACGTGTGTGTGCTGAGAACAAAAGAACGGTGTTTCCTAAACATACGGACCATATCTAGTTCAACTCTGCTTCTGAAACTGATACAAAGCGCTGGTCCTCTAACATCCAATGCTTGTCTGTTAAGATGAGAAACGTGTGAGCTTCGTGAACGATGTAGTTCGTTTGAGCTGAAAAGTGACTGCCCTTACCTGAAACGAAGTCTTGCTTGTAGGAAGACACAGAGCCTGGGATTTAACACCATTTCTGAATGGAAACACACAGCATAGTTCTCATCCCTGGATCACACTCTGCTTTAGAGCAAGAAGCATGCTCTTGCTTTCTAGAGTCTCTAATACAGCAGGAAATCTGAGTGTGCTCAGAACAAAAGAACAGAGTTTCCTACACATACGGACCATATCTAGTCCAACTCTCCTTCCTAAACTGATACAAAGCACTGGTCCTCTAACATCCAATGCTTGTCTGTTAAGAAGAGAAATGTGTGAGCTCAGTGAACGATGTAGTTCTTTTGAGCTGAAAAGTGACTGCCTTTACCTGAAACGAAGTCTTGCTTGTAGGAAGACACAGAGATTGAGTTTTAACTCCATTTATGAAGGGAAACACACAGCATAGTTCTCATCCATGGATCACACTCTGCTTTAGAGCGAGAAGCACGCTCTTGCTTTCTGGAGTCTCCAACACAGCAGGAAACGTGAGTGTGCTGAGAACAAAAGAACGGTGTTTCCTACACATATGGACCATATCTAGTCCAACTCTGTTTCTGAAACTGACACAAAGCACTGGTCCTCTAACATCCAATGCTTGTCAGTTAAGATGAGAAACGTGTGAGCTTTGAGAATGATGTAGTTCCTTTGAAATGAAAAGTGACTGCCCTTACCTGTAACGAAGTCTTGCTTGTAGTAAGACACAGAGCCTGGGATTTAACTCCATCTCTGAAGGGAAACACACAGCAGAGTTCTCATCCATGGATCACACTATGCTTTAGAGCGAGAAGCACGCTCTTGCTTTCTAGAGTCTCTAATAAAGCAGGCAATGTGAGTGTGCCCAGAACAAAAGAACGGAGTTTCCTACACACACGGACCATATGTAGTCCAACTCTTCTTCTGAAACTGATACAAAGCAGTAGTCCTCTAACATCCAATGCTTGTCAGTTAAGATGGGAAACGTGTGAGCTTCATGAACGATGTAGTTCGTTTGAGCAGAAAAGTGACTGCCCTTACCTGAAACGAAGTCTTGCTTGTAGGAAGACACAGAGTCTGGGATTTAACTCCATTTCTGAAGGGAAACACACAGCATAGTTCTCATCCATGGATCACACTCTGCTTTAGAGCGAGAAGCACGCTTTTGCTTTCTAAAGTCTCTAAGACAGCAGGAAACGTGAGTGCGCTGAGAACAAAAGATCGGTGTTTCCTACACATAGGGACCATATCTAGTCCAACTTTGTTTCTGAAACTGACACAAAGCACTGGTCCTCTAACATCCAATGCTTGTCTGTTAAGATGAGAAACGTGTGAGCTCCGTGAACGATGTAGTTCATTTGAGCTGAAAAGTGACTGCCCTTACCTGAAACGAAGTCTTGCTTGTAGGAAGACACAGAGCCTGGGATTTAACACCATTTCTGAATGGAAACACACAGCATAGTTCTCATCCCTGGATCACACTCTGCTTTAGAGCAAGAAGCATGCTCTTGCTTTCTAGAGTCTCTAATACAGCAGGAAATCTGAGTGTGCTCAGAACAAAAGAACAGAGTTTCCTACACATACGGACCATATGTAGTCCAACTCTTCTTCTGAAACTGATACAAAGCACTGGTCCTCTAACATCCAATGCTTGTCAGCTAAGATGGGAAACGTGTGAGCTTCGTGAACGATGTAGTTCTTTTGAGCAGAAAAGTGACTGCCCTTACCTGAAACGTAGTCTTGCTTGTAGGAAGACTCAGAGCCTGGGATTTAACTCCATTTCTGAAGTGAAACAAACAGCAGTGTTCTCATCCACTGATCACACTCTGCTTTAGAACAAGAAGCACGCTCTTGCTTTCTAAAGTCTCTAAGACAGCAGGAAACGTTAGTGTGCGGAGAACAAAAGAACGGTGTTTCCTACACATATGGACCATATCTAGTCCAACTCTGTTTCTGAAACTGACACAAAGCACTGGTCCTCTAACATCCAATGCTTGTCAGTTAAGATGAGAAACGTGTGAGCTTTGAGAATGATGTAGTTCCTTTGAACTGAAAAGTGACTGCCCTTACCTGTAACGAAGTCTTGCTTGTAGTAAGACACAGAGCCTGGGATATAACTCCATCTCTGAAGGGAAACACACAGCAGAGTTCTCATCCATGGATCACACTATGCTTTAGAGCGAGAAGCACGCTCTTGCTTTCTAGAGTCTCTAATAAAGCAGGCAATGTGAGTGTGCCCAGAACAAAAGAACGGAGTTTCCTACACATACGGACCATATGTAGTCCAACTCTTCTTCTGAAACTGATACAAAGCAGTAGTCCTCTAACATCCAATGCTTGTCAGTTAAGATGGGAAACGTGTGAGCTTCATGAACGTTGTAGTTCGTTTGAGCAGAAAAGTGACTGCCCTTACCTGAAACGAAGTCTTGCTTGTAGGAAGACACAGAGTCTGGGATTTAACTCCATTTCTGAAGGGAAACACACAGCATAGTTCTCATCCATGGATCACACTCTGCTTTAGAGCGAGAAGCATGCTTTTGCTTTCTAAAGTCTCTAAGACAGCAGGAAACGTGAGTGCGCTGAGAACAAAAGATCGGTGTTTCCTACACATCGGGACCATATCTAGTCCAACTTTGTTTCTGAAACTGACACAAAGCACTGGTCCTCTAACATCCAATGCTTGTCTGTTAAGATGAGAAACGTGTGAGCTCCGTGAACGATGTAGTTCGTTTGAGCTGAAAAGTGACTGCCCTTACCTGAAACGAAGTCTTGCATGTAGGAAGACACAGAGCTTGCAATTTAACTCCATTTCTGAAGGGAAACACACAGCATAGTTCTCATCCATGGATCACACTCTGCTTTAGAGCGAAAAGCACGCTCTTGCTTTCTAAAGTCTCTAAGACAGCAGGCAATGTGAGTGTGCTGAGAACAAAAGAACGGTGTTTCCTACACATACGGACAATATCTAGTCCAACTGTGCTTCTGAAACTGATACAAAGCACTGGTCCTCTAACATCCTATGCTTGTCACTTAAGATGAGAAACGTGTGAGCTTTGTGAACGATGTAGTTCTTTTGAGCAGAAAAGTGACTGCCCTTACCTGAATCGAAGTCTTGCTTGTAGGAAGACTCAGAGCCTGGGATTTAACTCTATTTCTGAAGTGAAACACACAGCAGTGTAATCATCCATTGATCACACTCTGCTTTAGAATAGAAGCACGCTCTTGCTTTCTAGAGTCTCTAAGACAGGATAAAACGTGTGTGTGCTCAGAACAAAAGAACGGTGTTTCCTAAACATACGGACCATATCTAGTTCAACTCTGCTTCTGAAAGTGATACAAAGCGCAGGTCCTCTAACATCCAATGCTTGTCTGTTAAGATGAGAAACGTGTGAGCTTCGTGAACGATGTAGTTCATTTTAGCTGAAAAGTGACTGCCCTTACCTGAAACGAAGTCTTGCTTGTAGGAAGACACAGAGCCTGGGATTTAACACCATTTCTGAATGGAAACACACAGCATAGTTCTCATCCCTGGATCACACTCTGCTTTAGAGCAAGAAGCATGCTCTTGCTTTCTAGAGTCTCTAATACAGCAGGAAATCTGAGTGTGCTCAGAACAAAAGAACAGAGTTTCCTACACATACGGACCATATGTAGTCCAACTCTTCTTCTGAAACTGATACAAAGCACTGGTCCTCTAACATCCAATGCTTGTCAGCTAAGATGGGAAACGTGTGAGCTTCGTGAACGATGTAGTTCTTTTGAGCAGAAAAGTGACTGCCCTTACCTGAAACGTAGTCTTGCTTGTAGGAAGACTCAGAGCCTGGGATTTAACTCCATTTCTGAAGTGAAACAAACAGCAGTGTTCTCATCCACTGATCACACTCTGCTTTAGAACAAGAAGCACGCTCTTGCTTTCTAAAGTCTCTAAGACAGCAGGAAACGTTTGTGTGCGGAGAACAAAAGAACGGTGTTTCCTACACATACGGACCATATCTAGTCCAACTCTCCTTCCTAAACTGATACAAAGCACTGGTCCTCTAACATCCAATGCTTGTCAGTTAAGATGGGAAACGTGTGAGCTTCATGAACGATGTAGTTCGTTTGAGCAGAAAAGTGACTGCCGTTACCTGAAACGAAGTCTTGCTTGTAGGAAGACACAGAGCCTGGGATTTAACTCCATTTCTGAAGGGAAACACACAGCATAGATCTCACCCATGGATAACACTCTGCTTTAGAGCGAGAAGCACGCTCTTGCTTTCTAGAGTCTATAATACAGCAGGAAATCTGATTGTGCGAAGAACAAAGAACAGAGTTTCCTACACATACGGACCATATGTAGTCCTTCTCTTCTTCTGAACCTATTACAAAGCACTAGTCCTCTAACATCCAATGCTTGTCAGTTAAGATAGGAAACGTGTCAGCTACATGAACGATGTAGTTCGTTTGAGCAGAAAAGTGACTGCCCTTACCTGAAACGAAGTCTTGCTTGTAGGAAGACACAGAGTCTGGGATTTAACTCCATTTCTGAAGGGAAACACACAGCATAGTTCTCATCCATGGATCACACTCTGCTTTAGAGCGAGAAGCACGCTCTTGCTTTCTAAATTCTCTAAGACAGAGGGAAAGTGAGTGTGCTGAGAACAAAAGAACGGTGTTTCCTACACATATGGACCATATCTAGTCCAACTCTGCTTCTGAAACTGATACAAAGCACTGCTCCTCACATCAAATGCTTGTCAGTTAAGATGAGAAACGTGTGAGCTTTGAGAATGATGTAGTTCCTTTGAACTGAAAAGTGACTGCCCTTACTTGTAACGAAGTCTTGCTTGTAGTAAGACACAGAGCCTGGGATTTAACTCCATCTCTGAAGGGAAACACACAGCAGAGTTCTCATCCATGGATCACACTCTGCTTTAGAGCGAGAAGCACGCTCTTGCTTTCTAGAGTCTCTAATACAGCAGGCAATCTGAGTGTGCCCAGAACAAAAGAACGGAGTTTCCTACACATACGGACCATATGTAGTCCAACTCTTCTTCTGAAACTGATACAAAGCAGTAGTCCTCTAACATCCAATGCTTGTCAGTTAAGATGGGAAACGTGTGAGCTTCATGAACGATGTAGTTCTTTTGAGCAGAAAAGTGACTGCCGTTACCTGAAACGAAGTCTTGCTTGTAGGAAGACACAGAGCCTGGGATTTAACTCCATTTCTGAAGGGAAACACACAGCATAGTTCTCATCCATGGATCACACTCTGCTTTCGAGCGAGAAGCACGCTCTTGCTTTCTAAAGTCTCTAAGACAGCAGGAAATGTGAGTGTGCTGAGAACAAAAGAACTGTGTTTCCTACACATACGGACCATATCTAGTCCAACTCTGCTTCTGAAACTGATACAAAGCACTGGTCCTCTAACATCCTATGCTTGTCACTTAAGATGAGAAACGTGTGAGCATTGTGAACGATGTAGTTCTTTTCAGCAGAAAAGTGACTACCCTTACCTGAATCAAAGTCTTGCTTGTAGGAAGACTCAGAGCCTGGGATTTAACTCCATTTCTGAAGTGAAACACACAGCAGTGTAATCATCCATTGATCACACTCTGCTTTAGAATAGAAGCACGCTCTTGCTTTCTAGAGTCTCTAAGGCAGGATAAAACGTGTGTGTGCTGAGAACAAAAGAACGGTGTTTCCTAAACATACGGACCATATCTAGTTCAACTCTGCTTCTGAAACTGATACAAAGCGCTGGTCCTCTAACATCCAATGCTTGTCTGTTAAGATGAGAAACGTGTGAGCTTCGTGAACGATGTAGTTCGTTTGAGCTGAAAAGTGACTGCCCTTACCTGAAACGAAGTCTTGCTTGTAGGAAGACACAGAGCCTGGGATTTAACACCATTTCTGAATGGAAACACACAGCATAGTTCTCATCCCTGGATCACACTCTGCTTTAGAGCAAGAAGCATGCTCTTGCTTTCTAGAGTCTCTAATACAGCAGGAAATCTGAGTGTGCTCAGAACAAAAGAACAGAGTTTCCTACACATACGGACCATATCTAGTCCAACTCTCCTTCCTAAACTGATACAAAGCACTGGTCCTCTAACATCCAATGCTTGTCTGTTAAGAAGAGAAATGTGTGAGCTCAGTGAACGATGTAGTTCTTTTGAGCTGAAAAGTGACTGCCTTTACCTGAAACGAAGTCTTGCTTGTAGGAAGACACAGAGATTGAGTTTTAACTCCATTTATGAAGGGAAACACACAGCATAGTTCTCATCCATGGATCACACTCTGCTTTAGAGCGAGAAGCACGCTCTTGCTTTCTGGAGTCTCCAACACAGCAGGAAACGTGAGTGTGCTGAGAACAAAAGAACGGTGTTTCCTACACATATGGACCATATCTAGTCCAACTCTGTTTCTGAAACTGACACAAAGCACTGGTCCTCTAACATCCAATGCTTGTCAGTTAAGATGAGAAACGTGTGAGCTTTGAGAATGATGTAGTTCCTTTGAAATGAAAAGTGACTGCCCTTACCTGTAACGAAGTCTTGCTTGTAGTAAGACACAGAGCCTGGGATTTAACTCCATCTCTGAAGGGAAACACACAGCAGAGTTCTCATCCATGGATCACACTATGCTTTAGAGCGAGAAGCACGCTCTTGCTTTCTAGAGTCTCTAATAAAGCAGGCAATGTGAGTGTGCCCAGAACAAAAGAACGGAGTTTCCTACACATACGGACCATATGTAGTCCAACTCTTCTTCTGAAACTGATACAAAGCAGTAGTCCTCTAACATCCAATGCTTGTCAGTTAAGATGGGAAACGTGTGAGCTTCATGAACGATGTAGTTCGTTTGAGCAGAAAAGTGACTGCCCTTACCTGAAACGAAGTCTTGCTTGTAGGAAGACACAGAGTCTGGGATTTAACTCCATTTCTGAAGGGAAACACACAGCATAGTTCTCATCCATGGATCACACTCTGCTTTAGAGCGAGAAGCACGCTTTTGCTTTCTAAAGTCTCTAAGACAGCAGGAAACGTGAGTGCGCTGAGAACAAAAGATCGGTGTTTCCTACACATAGGGACCATATCTAGTCCAACTTTGTTTCTGAAACTGACACAAAGCACTGGTCCTCTAACATCCAATGCTTGTCTGTTAAGATGAGAAGCGTGTGAGCTCCGTGAACGATGTAGTTCATTTGAGCTGAAAAGTGACTGCCCTTACCTGAAACGAAGTCTTGCTTGTAGGAAGACACAGAGCCTGGGATATAACACCATTTCTGAA
The DNA here is from genome assembly GCA_949786385.1 of Onychomys leucogaster. Taxonomy (NCBI): domain Eukaryota; kingdom Metazoa; phylum Chordata; class Mammalia; order Rodentia; family Cricetidae; genus Onychomys; species Onychomys leucogaster. Next base: position 3,504,745 of record CATKUP010000035.1, read on the forward strand.
TGGAAACCCACAGCATAGTTCTCATCCCTGGATCACACTCTGCTTTAGAGCAAGAAGCATGCTCTTGCTTTCTAGAGTCTCTAATACAGCAGGAAATCTGAGTGTGCTCAGAACAAAAGAACAGAGTTTCCTACACATACGGACCATATGTAGTCCAACTCTTCTTCTGAAACTGATACAAAGCACTGGTCCTCTAACATCCAATGCTTGTCAGCTAAGATGGGAAACGTGTGAGCTTCGTGAACGATGTAGTTCTTTTGAGCAGAAAAGTGACTGCCCTTACCTGAAACGTAGTCTTGCTTGTAGGAAGACTCAGAGCCTGGGATTTAACTCCATTTCTGAAGTGAAACAAACAGCAGTGTTCTCATCCACTGATCACACTCTGCTTTAGAACAAGAAGCACGCTCTTGCTTTCTAAAGTCTCTAAGACAGCAGGAAACGTTAGTGTGCGGAGAACAAAAGAACGGTGTTTCCTACACATATGGACCATATCTAGTCCAACTCTGTTTCTGAAACTGACACAAAGCACTGGTCCTCTAACATCCAATGCTTGTCAGTTAAGATGAGAAACGTGTGAGCTTTGAGAATGATGTAGTTCCTTTGAAATGAAAAGTGACTGCCCTTACCTGTAACGAAGTCTTGCTTGTACTAAGACACAGAGCCTGGGATATAACTCCATCTCTGAAGGGAAACACACAGCAGAGTTCTCATCCATGGATCACACTATGCTTTAGAGCGAGAAGCACGCTCTTTCTTTCTAGAGTCTCTAATAAAGCAGGCAATGTGAGTGTGCCCAGAACAAAAGAACGGAGTTTCCTACACATACGGACCATATGTAGTCCAACTCTTCTTCTGAAACTGATACAAAGCAGTAGTCCTCTAACATCCAATGCTTGTCAGTTAAGATGGGAAACGTGTGAGCTTCATGAACGATGTAGTTCGTTTGAGCTGAAAAGTGACTGCCCTTACCTGAAACGAAGTCTTGCATGTAGGAAGACACAGAGCTTGCAATTTAACTCCATTTCTGAAGGGAAACACACAGCATAGTTCTCATCCATGGATCACACTCTGCTTTAGAGCGAAAAGCACGCTCTTGCTTTCTAAAGTCTCTAAGACAGCAGGCAATGTGAGTGTGCTGAGAACAAAAGAACGGTGTTTCCTACACATAAAGACAATATCTAGTCCAACTGTGCTTCTGAAACTGATACAAAGCACTGGTCCTCTAACATCCTATGCTTGTCACTTAAGATGAGAAACGTGTGAGCTTTGTGAACGATGTAGTTCTTTTGAGCAGAAAAGTGACTGCCCTTAACTGAATCGAAGTCTTGCTTGTAGGAAGACTCAGAGCCTGGGATTTAACTCTATTTCTGAAGTGAAACACACAGCAGTGTAATCATCCATTGATCACACTCTGCTTTAGAATAGAAGCACGCTCTTGCTTTCTAGAGTCTCTAAGACAGGATAAAACGTGTGTGTGCTCAGAACAAAAGAACGGTGTTTCCTAAACATACGGACCATATCTAGTTCAACTCTGCTTCTGAAACTGATACAAAGCGCAGGTCCTCTAACATCCAATGATTGTCTGTTAAGATGAGAAACGTGTGAGCTTCGTGAACGATGTAGTTCATTTTAGCTGAAAAGTGACTGCCCTTACCTGAAACGAAGTCTTGCTTGTAGGAAGACACAGAGCCTGGGATTTAACACCATTTCTGAATGGAAACACACAGCATAGTTCTCATCCCTGGATCACACTCTGCTTTAGAGCAAGAAGCATGCTCTTGCTTTCTAGAGTCTCTAATACAGCAGGAAATCTGAGTGTGCTCAGAACAAAAGAACAGAGTTTCCTACACATACGGACCATATGTAGTCCAACTCTTCTTCTGAAACTGATACAAAGCACTGGTCCTCTAACATCCAATGCTTGTCAGCTAAGATGGGAAACGTGTGAGCTTCGTGAACGATGTAGTTCTTTTGAGCAGAAAAGTGACTGCCCTTACCTGAAACGTAGTCTTGCTTGTAGGAAGACTCAGAGCCTGGGATTTAACTCCATTTCTGAAGTGAAACAAACAGCAGTGTTCTCATCCACTGATCACACTCTGCCTTAGGACAAGAAGCACGCTCTTGCTTTCTAAAGTCTCTAAGACAGCAGGAAACGTTTGTGTGCGGAGAACAAAAGAACGGTGTTTCCTACACATACGGACCATATCTAGTCCAACTCTCCTTCCTAAACTGATACAAAGCACTGGTCCTCTAACATCCAATGCTTGTCAGTTAAGATGGGAAACGTGTGAGCTTCATGAACGATGTAGTTCGTTTGAGCAGAAAAGTGACTACCCTTACCTTAAACGAAGTCTTGCTTGTAGGAAGACACAGAGCCTGGGATTTAACTCCATTTCTGAAGGGAAACACACAGCATAGTTCTCATCCATGGATCACACTCTGCTTTAGAGCTAGAAGCACGCTCTTGCTTTCTAAAGTCTTTAAGACAGCAGAAAATGTGAGTGCGCTGAGAACAAAAGAATGGTGTTTCCTACACATATGGACCATATCTAGTCCAACTCTGTTTCTGAAACTGACACATAGCACTGGTCCTCTAACATCCAATGCTTGTCAGTTAAGATGAGAAACGTGTGAGCTTTGAGAATGATGTAGTTCCTTTGAACTGAAAAGTGACTGCCCTTACCTGTAATGAAGTCTTGCTTGGAGTAAGACACAGAGCCTGGATTTAACTCCATCTCTGAATTGAAACACACAGAAGAGTTCTCATCCAGGGATCACACTCTGCTTTAGAGCGAGAAGCACGCTCTTGCTTTCTAGAGTCTCTAATACAGCAGGAAATCTGATTGTGCAAAGAACAAAGAACAGAGTTTCCTACACATACGGACCATATGTAGTCCTTCTCTTCTTCTGAACCTATTACAAAGCACTAGTCCTCTAACATCCAATGCTTGTCAGTTAAGATAGGAAACGTGTGAGCTTCATGAACGATGTAGTTCGTTTGAGCAGAAAAGTGACTGCCCTTACCTGAAACGAAGTCTTGCTTGTAGGAAGACACAGAGTCTGGGATTTAACTCCATTTCTGAAGGGAAACACACAGCATAGTTCTCATCCATGGATCACACTCTGCTTTAGAGCGAGAAGCACGCTCTTGCTTTCTAAATTCTCTAAGACAGAAGGAAAGTGAGTGTGCTGAGAACAAAAGAACGGTGTTTCCTACACATATGGACCATATCTAGTCCAACTCTGCTTCTGAAACTGATACAAAGCACTGCTCCTCACATCAAATGCTTGTCAGTTAAGATGAGAAACGTGTGAGCTTTGAGAATGATGTAGTTCCTTTGAACTGAAAAGTGACTGCCCTTACCTGTAACGAAGTCTTGCTTGTAGTAAGACACAGAGCCTGGGATTTAACTCCATCTCTGAAGGGAAACACACAGCAGAGTTCTCATCCATGGATCACACTCTGCTTTAGAGCGAGAAGCACGCTCTTGCTTTCTAGAGTCTCTAATACAGCAGGCAATCTGAGTGTGCCCAGAACAAAAGAACGGAGTTTCCTACACATACGGACCATATGTAGTCCAACTCTTCTTCTGAAACTGATACAAAGCAGTAGTCCTCTAACATCCAATGCTTGTCAGTTAAGATGGGAAACGTGTGAGCTTTATGAACGATGTAGTTCTTTTGAGCAGAAAAGTGACTGCCCTTACCTGAAACGAAGTCTTGCTTGTAGGAAGACACAGAGTCTGGGATTTAACTCCATTTCTGAAGGGAAACACACAGCATAGTTCTCATCCATGGATCACACTCTGCTTTAGAGCGAGAAGCACGCTCTTGCTTTCTAAAGTCTCTAAGACAGCAGGAAATGTGAGTGTGCTGAGAACAAAAGAACTGTGTTTCCTACACATACGGACCATATCTAGTCCAACTCTGCTTCTGAAACTGATACAAAGCACTGGTCCTCTAACATCCTATGCTTGTCACTTAAGATGAGAAACGTGTGAGCTTTGTGAACGATGTAGTTCTTTTGAGCAGAAAAGTGACCTCCCTTACCTGAATCGAATTCTTGCTTGTAGGAAGACTCAGAGCCTGGGATTTAACTCCATTTCTGAAGTGAAACACACAGCAGTGTAATCATCCATTGATCACAGTCTGCTTTAGAATAGAAGCACGCCCTTGCTTTCTAGAGTCTCTAAGACAGGATAAAACATTTGTGTGCTGAGAACAAAAGAACGGTGTTTCCTAAACATACGGACCATATCGAGTTCAACTCTGCTTCTGAAACTGATACAAAGCGCTGTTCCTCTAACATCCAATGCTTGTCAGTTAAGATGGGAAACGTGTGAGCTTCATGAACGATGTAGTTCGTTTGAGCAGAAAAGTGACTACCCTTACCTTAAACGAAGTCTTGCTTGTAGGAAGACACAGAGCCTGGGATTTAACTCCATTTCTGAAGGGAAACACACAGCATAGTTCTTATCCATGGATCACACTCTGCTTTAGAGCGAGAAGCACGCTCTTGCTTTCTAAAGTCTCAAAGACAGCAGGAGACGTGAGTGCGCTGAGAACAAAAGAACGGTGTTTCCTACACATACGGACCATATCTAGTCCAACTCTGCTTCTTAAACTGATACAAAGCACTGGTCCTCTAACATCCAATGCTTGTCTGTTAAGAGGAGAAACGTGTGAGCTCCATGAACGATGTAGTTTTTTTGAATGAAAAGTGACTGCCGTTACCTGAAACGAAGTCTTGCTTGTAGGAAGACACAGAGCCTGGGATTTAACTCCATTTCTGAAGGGAAACACACAGCATAGATCTCACCCATGGATAACACTCTGCTTTAGAGCGAGAAGCACGCACTTGCTTTCTAGAGTCTCTAATACAGCAGGAAATCTGATTGTGCGAAGAACAAAGAACAGAGTTTCCTACACATACGGACCATATGTAGTCCTTCTCTTCTTCTGAACCTATTACAAAGCACTAGTCCTCTAACATCCAATGCTTGTCAGTTAAGATAGGAAACGTGTGAGCTTCATGAACGATGTAGTTCGTTTGAGCAGAAAAGTGACTGCCCTTACCTGAAACGAAGTCTTGCTTGTAGGAAGACACAAGTCTGGGATTTAACTCCATTTCTGAAGGGAAACACACAGCATAGTTCTCATCCATGGATCACACTCTGCTTTAGAGCGAGAAGCACGCTCTTGCTTTCTAAATTCTCTAAGACAGAGGGAAAGTGAGTGTGCTGAGAACAAAAGAACGGTGTTTCCTACACATATGGACCATATCTAGTCCAACTCTGCTTCTGAAACTGATACAAAGCACTGCTCCTCACATCAAATGCTTGTCAGTTAAGATGAGAAACGTGTGAGCTTTGAGAATGATGTAGTTCCTTTGAACTGAAAAGTGACTGCCCTTACCTGTAACGAAGTCTTGCTTGTAGTAAGACACAGAGCCTGGGATTTAACTCCATCTCTGAAGGGAAACACACAGCAGAGTTCTCATCCATGGATCACACTCTGCTTTAGAGCGAGAAGCATGCTTTTGCTTTCTAGAGTCTCTAATACAGCAGGAAATCTGAGTGTGCTCAGAACAAAAGAACAGAGTTTCCTACACATACGGACCATATGTAGTCCAACTCTTCTTCTGAAACTGATACAAAGCACTGGTCCTCTAACATCCAATGCTTGTCAGCTAAGATGGGAAACGTGTGAGCTTCGTGAACGATGTAGTTCTTTTGAGCAGAAAAGTGACTGCCCTTACCTGAAACGTAGTCTTGCTTGTAGGAAGACTCAGAGCCTGGGATTTAACTCCATTTCTGAAGTGAAACAAACAGCAGTGTTCTCATCCACTGATCACACTCTGCTTTAGAACAAGAAGCACGCTCTTGCTTTCTAAAGTCTCTAAGACAGCAGGAAACGTTAGTGTGCGGAGAACAAAAGAACGGTGTTTCCTACACATATGGACCATATCTAGTCCAACTCTGTTTCTGAAACTGACACAAAGCACTGGTCCTCTAACATCCAATGCTTGTCAGTTAAGATGAGAAACGTGTGAGCTTTGAGAATGATGTAGTTCCTTTGAAATGAAAAGTGACTGCCCTTACCTGTAACGAAGTCTTGCTTGTACTAAGACACAGAGCCTGGGATATAACTCCATCTCTGAAGGGAAACACACAGCAGAGTTCTCATCCATGGATCACACTATGCTTTAGAGCGAGAAGCACGCTCTTTCTTTCTAGAGTCTCTAATAAAGCAGGCAATGTGAGTGTGCCCAGAACAAAAGAACGGAGTTTCCTACACATACGGACCATATGTAGTCCAACTCTTCTTCTGAAACTGATACAAAGCAGTAGTCCTCTAACATCCAATGCTTGTCAGTTAAGATGGGAAACGTGTGAGCTTCATGAACGATTTAGTTCGTTTGAGCAGAAAAGTGACTGCCCTTACCTGAAACGAAGTCTTGCTTGTAGGAAGACACAGAGTCTGGGATTTAACTCCATTTCTGAAGGGAAACACACAGCATAGTTCTCATCCATGGATCACACTCTGCTTTAGAGCGAGAAGCATGCTTTTGCTTTCTAAAGTCTCTAAGACAGCAGGAAACGTGAGTGCGCTGAGAACAAAAGATCGGTGTTTCCTACACATCGGGACCATATCTAGTCCAACTTTGTTTCTGAAACTGACACAAAGCACTGGTCCTCTAACATCCAATGCTTGTCTGTTAAGATGAGAAACGTGTGAGCTCCGTGAACGATGTAGTTCGTTTGAGCTGAAAAGTGACTGCCCTTACCTGAAACGAAGTCTTGCTTGTAGGAAGACACAGAGCTTGCAATTTAACTCCATTTCTGAAGGGAAACACACAGCATAGTTCTCATCCATGGATCACACTCTGCTTTAGAGCGAAAAGCACGCTCTTGCTTTCTAAAGTCTCTAAGACAGCAGGCAATGTGAGTGTGCTGACAACAAAAGAACGGTGTTTCCTACACATAAAGACAATATCTAGTCCAACTGTGCTTCTGAAACTGATACAAAGCACTGGTCCTCTAACATCCTATGCTTGTCACTTAAGATGAGAAACGTGTGAGCTTTGTGAACGATGTAGTTCTTTTGAGCAGAAAAGTGACTGCCCTTACCTGAATCGAAGTCTTGCTTGTAGGAAGACTCAGAGCCTGGGATTTAACTCTATTTCTGAAGTGAAACACACAGCAGTGTAATCATCAATTGATCACACTCTGCTTTAGAATAGAAGCACGCTCTTGCTTTCTAGAGTCTCTAAGACAGGATAAAACGTGTGTGTGCTCAGAACAAAAGAACGGTGTTTCCTAAACATACGGACCATATCTAGTTCAACTCTGCTTCTGAAACTGATACAAAGCGCAGGTCCTTTAACATCCAATGATTGTCTGTTAAGATGAGAAACGTGTGAGCTTCGTGAACGATGTAGTTCATTTTAGCTGAAAAGTGACTGCCCTTACCTGAAACGAAGTCTTGCTTGTAGGAAGACACAGAGCCTGGGATTTAACACCATTTCTGAATGGAAACACACAGCATAGTTCTCATCCCTGGATCACACTCTGCTTTAGAGCAAGAAGCATGCTCTTGCTTTCTAGAGTCTCTAATACAGCAGGAAATCTGAGTGTGCTCAGAACAAAAGAACAGAGTTTCCTACACATACGGACCATATGTAGTCCAACTCTTCTTCTGAAACTGATACAAAGCACTGGTCCTCTAACATCCAATGCTTGTCAGCTAAGATGGGAAACGTGTGAGCTTCGTGAACGATGTAGTTCTTTTGAGCAGAAAAGTGACTGCCCTTACCTGAAACGTAGTCTTGCTTGTAGGAAGACTCAGAGCCTGGGATTTAACTCCATTTCTGAAGTGAAACAAACAGCAGTGTTCTCATCCACTGATCACACTCTGCCTTAGGACAAGAAGCACGCTCTTGCTTTCTAAAGTCTCTAAGACAGCAGGAAACGTTTGTGTGCGGAGAACAAAAGAACGGTGTTTCCTACACATACGGACCATATCTAGTCCAACTCTCCTTCCTAAACTGATACAAAGCACTGGTCCTCTAACATCCAATGCTTGTCAGTTAAGATGGGAAACGTGTGAGCTTCATGAACGATGTAGTTCGTTTGAGCAGAAAAGTGACTACCCTTACCTTAAACGAAGTCTTGCTTGTAGGAAGACACAGAGCCTGGGATTTAACTCCATTTCTGAAGGGAAACACACAGCATAGTTCTCATCCATGGATCACACTCTGCTTTAGAGCTAGAAGCACGCTCTTGCTTTCTAAAGTCTTTAAGACAGCAGAAAATGTGAGTGCGCTGAGAACAAAAGAATGGTGTTTCCTACACATATGGACCATATCTAGTCCAACTCTGTTTCTGAAACTGACACATAGCACTGGTCCTCTAACATCCAATGCTTGTCAGTTAAGATGAGAAACGTGTGAGCTTTGAGAATGATGTAGTTCCTTTGAACTGAAAAGTGACTGCCCTTACCTGTAATGAAGTCTTGCTTGGAGTAAGACACAGAGCCTGGATTTAACTCCATCTCTGAATTGAAACACACAGAAGAGTTCTCATCCAGGGATCACACTCTGCTTTAGAGCGAGAAGCACGCTCTTGCTTTCTAGAGTCTCTAATACAGCAGGAAATCTGATTGTGCAAAGAACAAAGAACAGAGTTTCCTACACATACGGACCATATGTAGTCCTTCTCTTCTTCTGAACCTATTACAAAGCACTAGTCCTCTAACATCCAATGCTTGTCAGTTAAGATAGGAAACGTGTGAGCTTCATGAACGATGTAGTTCGTTTGAGCAGAAAAGTGACTGCCCTTACCTGAAACGAAGTCTTGCTTGTAGGAAGACACAGAGTCTGGGATTTAACTCCATTTCTGAAGGGAAACACACAGCATAGTTCTCATCCATGGATCACACTCTGCTTTAGAGCGAGAAGCACGCTCTTGCTTTCTAAATTCTCTAAGACAGAAGGAAAGTGAGTGTGCTGAGAACAAAAGAACGGTGTTTCCTACACATATGGACCATATCTAGTCCAACTCTGCTTCTGAAACTGATACAAAGCACTGCTCCTCACATCAAATGCTTGTCAGTTAAGATGAGAAACGTGTGAGCTTTGAGAATGATGTAGTTCCTTTGAACTGAAAAGTGACTGCCCTTACCTGTAACGAAGTCTTGCTTGTAGTAAGACACAGAGCCTGGGATTTAACTCCATCTCTGAAGGGAAACACACAGCAGAGTTCTCATCCATGGATCACACTCTGCTTTAGAGCGAGAAGCACGCTCTTGCTTTCTAGAGTCTCTAATACAGCAGGCAATCTGAGTGTGCCCAGAACAAAAGAACGGAGTTTCCTACACATACGGACCATATGTAGTCCAACTCTTCTTCTGAAACTGATACAAAGCAGTAGTCCTCTAACATCCAATGCTTGTCAGTTAAGATGGGAAACGTGTGAGCTTTATGAACGATGTAGTTCTTTTGAGCAGAAAAGTGACTGCCCTTACCTGAAACGAAGTCTTGCTTGTAGGAAGACACAGAGTCTGGGATTTAACTCCATTTCTGAAGGGAAACACACAGCATAGTTCTCATCCATGGATCACACTCTGCTTTAGAGCGAGAAGCACGCTCTTGCTTTCTAAAGTCTCTAAGACAGCAGGAAATGTGAGTGTGCTGAGAACAAAAGAACTGTGTTTCCTACACATACGGACCATATCTAGTCCAACTCTGCTTCTGAAACTGATACAAAGCACTGGTCCTCTAACATCCTATGCTTGTCACTTAAGATGAGAAACGTGTGAGCTTTGTGAACGATGTAGTTCTTTTGAGCAGAAAAGTGACCTCCCTTACCTGAATCGAATTCTTGCTTGTAGGAAGACTCAGAGCCTGGGATTTAACTCCATTTCTGAAGTGAAACACACAGCAGTGTAATCATCCATTGATCACAGTCTGCTTTAGAATAGAAGCACGCCCTTGCTTTCTAGAGTCTCTAAGACAGGATAAAACATTTGTGTGCTGAGAACAAAAGAACGGTGTTTCCTAAACATACGGACCATATCGAGTTCAACTCTGCTTCTGAAACTGATACAAAGCGCTGTTCCTCTAACATCCAATGCTTGTCAGTTAAGATGGGAAACGTGTGAGCTTCATGAACGATGTAGTTCGTTTGAGCAGAAAAGTGACTACCCTTACCTTAAACGAAGTCTTGCTTGTAGGAAGACACAGAGCCTGGGATTTAACTCCATTTCTGAAGGGAAACACACAGCATAGTTCTTATCCATGGATCACACTCTGCTTTAGAGCGAGAAGCACGCTCTTGCTTTCTAAAGTCTCAAAGACAGCAGGAGACGTGAGTGCGCTGAGAACAAAAGAACGGTGTTTCCTACACATACGGACCATATCTAGTCCAACTCTGCTTCTTAAACTGATACAAAGCACTGGTCCTCTAACATCCAATGCTTGTCTGTTAAGAGGAGAAACGTGTGAGCTCCATGAACGATGTAGTTTTTTTGAATGAAAAGTGACTGCCGTTACCTGAAACGAAGTCTTGCTTGTAGGAAGACACAGAGCCTGGGATTTAACTCCATTTCTGAAGGGAAACACACAGCATAGATCTCACCCATGGATAACACTCTGCTTTAGAGCGAGAAGCACGCACTTGCTTTCTAGAGTCTCTAATACAGCAGGAAATCTGATTGTGCGAAGAACAAAGAACAGAGTTTCCTACACATACGGACCATATGTAGTCCTTCTCTTCTTCTGAACCTATTACAAAGCACTAGTCCTCTAACATCCAATGCTTGTCAGTTAAGATAGGAAACGTGTGAGCTTCATGAACGATGTAGTTCGTTTGAGCAGAAAAGTGACTGCCCTTACCTGAAACGAAGTCTTGCTTGTAGGAAGACACAGAGTCTGGGATTTAACTCCATTTCTGAAGGGAAACACACAGCATAGTTCTCATCCATGGATCACACTCTGCTTTAGAGCGAGAAGCACGCTCTTGCTTTCTAAATTCTCTAAGACAGAGGGAAAGTGAGTGTGCTGAGAACAAAAGAACGGTGTTTCCTACACATATGGACCATATCTAGTCCAACTCTGCTTCTGAAACTGATACAAAGCACTGCTCCTCACATCAAATGCTTGTCAGTTAAGATGAGAAACGTGTGAGCTTTGAGAATGATGTAGTTCCTTTGAACTGAAAAGTGACTGCCCTTACCTGTAACGAAGTCTTGCTTGTAGTAAGACACAGAGCCTGGGATTTAACTCCATCTCTGAAGGGAAACACACAGCAGAGTTCTCATCCATGGATCACACTCTGCTTTAGAGCGAGAAGCACGCTCTTGCTTTCTAGAGTCTCTAATACAGCAGGAAATCTGATTGTGCAAAGAACAAAGAACAGAGTTTCCTACACATACGGACCATATGTAGTCCTTCTCTTCTTCTGAACCTATTACAAAGCACTAGTCCTCTAACATCCAATGCTTGTCAGTTAAGATAGGAAACGTGTGAGCTTCATGAACGATGTAGTTCGTTTGAGCAGAAAAGTGACTGCCCTTACCTGAAACGAAGTCTTGCTTGTAGGAAGACACAGAGTCTGGGATTTAACTCCATTTCTGAAGGGAAACACACAGCATAGTTCTCATCCATGGATCACACTCTGCTTTAGAGCGAGAAGCACGCTCTTGCTTTCTAAATTCTCTAAGACAGAGGGAAAGTGAGTGTGCTGAGAACAAAAGAACGGTGTTTCCTACACATATGGACTATATCTAGTCCAACTCTGCTTCTGAAACTGATACAAAGCACTGCTCCTCACATCAAATGCTTGTCAGTTAAGATGAGAAACGTGTGAGCTTTGAGAATGATGTAGTTCCTTTGAACTGAAAAGTGACTGCCCTTACCTGTAACGAAGTCTTGCTTGTAGTAAGACACAGAGCCTGGGATTTAACTCCATCTCTGAAGGGAAACACACAGCAGAGTTCTCATCCATGGATCACACTCTGCTTTAGAGCGAGAAGCACGCTCTTGCTTTCTAGAGTCTCTAATACAGCAGGCAATCTGAGTGTGCCCAGAACAAAAGAACGGAGTTTCCTACACATACGGACCATATGTAGTCCAACTCTTCTTCTGAAACTGATACAAAGCAGTAGTCCTCTAACATCCAATGCTTGTCAGTTAAGATGGGAAACGTGTGAGCTTTATGAACGATGTAGTTCTTTTGAGCAGAAAAGTGACTGCCCTTACCTGAAACGAAGTCTTGCTTGTAGGAAGACACAGAGTCTGGGATTTAACTCCATTTCTGAAGGGAAACACACAGCATAGTTCTCATCCATGGATCACACTCTGCTTTAGAGCGAGAAGCACGCTCTTGCTTTCTAAAGTCTCTAAGACAGCAGGAAATGTGAGTGTGCTGAGAACAAAAGAACTGTGTTTCCTACACATACGGACCATATCTAGTCCAACTCTGCTTCTGAAACTGATACAAAGCACTGGTCCTCTAACATCCTATGCTTGTCACTTAAGATGAGAAACGTGTGAGCTTTGTGAACGATGTAGTTCTTTTGAGCAGAAAAGTGACCTCCCTTACCTGAATCGAATTCTTGCTTGTAGGAAGACTCAGAGCCTGGGATTTAACTCCATTTCTGAAGTGAAACACACAGCAGTGTAATCATCCATTGATCACAGTCTGCTTTAGAATAGAAGCACGCCCTTGCTTTCTAGAGTCTCTAAGACAGGATAAAACATTTGTGTGCTGAGAACAAAAGAACGGTGTTTCCTAAACATACGGACCATATCGAGTTCAACTCTGCTTCTGAAACTGATACAAAGCGCTGTTCCTCTAACATCCAATGCTTGTCAGTTAAGATGGGAAACGTGTGAGCTTCATGAACGATGTAGTTCGTTTGAGCAGAAAAGTGACTACCCTTACCTTAAACGAAGTCTTGCTTGTAGGAAGACACAGAGCCTGGGATTTAACTCCATTTCTGAAGGGAAACACACAGCATAGTTCTCATCCATGGATCACACTCTGCTTTAGAGCGAGAAGCACGCTCTTGCTTTCTAAAGTCTCAAAGACAGCAGGAGACGTGAGTGCGCTGAGAACAAAAGAACGGTGTTTCCTACACATACGGACCATATCTAGTCCAACTCTGCTTCTTAAACTGATACAAAGCACTGGTCCTCTAACATCCAATGCTTGTCTGTTAAGAGGAGAAACGTGTGAGCTCCATGAACGATGTAGTTTTTTTGAATGAAAAGTGACTGCCGTTACCTGAAACGAAGTCTTGCTTGTAGGAAGACACAGAGCCTGGGATTTAACTCCATTTCTGAAGGGAAACACACAGCATAGATCTCACCCATGGATAACACTCTGCTTTAGAGCGAGAAGCACGCACTTGCTTTCTAGAGTCTCTAATACAGCAGGAAATCTGATTGTGCGAAGAACAAAGAACAGAGTTTCCTACACATACGGACCATATGTAGTCCTTCTCTTCTTCTGAACCTATTACAAAGCACTAGTCCTCTAACATCCAATGCTTGTCAGTTAAGATAGGAAACGTGTGAGCTTCATGAACGATGTAGTTCGTTTGAGCAGAAAAGTGACTGCCCTTACCTGAAACGAAGTCTTGCTTGTAGGAAGACACAGAGTCTGGGATTTAACTCCATTTCTGAAGGGAAACACACAGCATAGTTCTCATCCATGGATCACACTCTGCTTTAGAGCGAGAAGCACGCTCTTGCTTTCTAAATTCTCTAAGACAGAGGGAAAGTGAGTGTGCTGAGAACAAAAGAACGGTGTTTCCTACACATATGGACCATATCTAGTCCAACTCTGCTTCTGAAACTGATACAAAGCACTGCTCCTCACATCAAATGCTTGTCAGTTAAGATGAGAAACGTGTGAGCTTTGAGAATGATGTAGTTCCTTTGAACTGAAAAGTGACTGCCCTTACCTGTAACGAAGTCTTGCTTGTAGTAAGACACAGAGCCTGGGATTTAACTCCATCTCTGAAGGGAAACACACAGCAGAGTTCTCATCCATGGATCACACTCTGCTTTAGAGCGAGAAGCACGCTCTTGCTTTCTAGAGTCTCTAATACAGCAGGCAATCTGAGTGTGCCCAGAACAAAAGAACGGAGTTTCCTACACATACGGACCATATGTAGTCCAACTCTTCTTCTGAAACTGATACAAAGCAGTAGTCCTCTAACATCCAATGCTTGTCAGTTAAGATGGGAAACGTGTGAGCTTTATGAACGATGTAGTTCTTTTGAGCAGAAAAGTGACTGCCCTTACCTGAAACGAAGTCTTGCTTGTAGGAAGACACAGAGTCTGGGATTTAACTCCATTTCTGAAGGGAAACACACAGCATAGTTCTCATCCATGGATCACACTCTGCTTTAGAGCGAGAAGCACGCTCTTGCTTTCTAAAGTCTCTAAGACAGCAGGAAATGTGAGTGTGCTGAGAACAAAAGAACTGTGTTTCCTACACATACGGACCATATCTAGTCCAACTCTGCTTCTGAAACTGATACAAAGCACTGGTCCTCTAACATCCTATGCTTGTCACTTAAGATGAGAAACGTGTGAGCTTTGTGAACGATGTAGTTCTTTTGAGCAGAAAAGTGACCTCCCTTACCTGAATCGAATTCTTGCTTGTAGGAAGACTCAGAGCCTGGGATTTAACTCCATTTCTGAAGTGAAACACACAGCAGTGTAATCATCCATTGATCACAGTCTGCTTTAGAATAGAAGCACGCCCTTGCTTTCTAGAGTCTCTAAGACAGGATAAAACTTTTGTGTGCTGAGAACAAAAGAACGGTGTTTCCTAAACATACGGACCATATCGAGTTCAACTCTGCTTCTGAAACTGATACAAAGCGCTGTTCCTCTAACATCCAATGCTTGTCAGTTAAGATGGGAAACGTGTGAGCTTCATGAACGATGTAGTTCGTTTGAGCAGAAAAGTGACTACCCTTACCTTAAACGAAGTCTTGCTTGTAGGAAGACACAGAGCCTGGGATTTAACTCCATTTCTGAAGGGAAACACACAGCATAGTTCTCATCCATGGATCACACTCTGCTTTAGAGCGAGAAGCACGCTCTTGCTTTCTAAAGTCTCAAAGACAGCAGGAGACGTGAGTGCGCTGAGAACAAAAGAACGGTGTTTCCTACACATACGGACCATATCTAGTCCAACTCTGCTTCTTAAACTGATACAAAGCACTGGTCCTCTAACATCCAATGCTTGTCTGTTAAGAGGAGAAACGTGTGAGCTCCATGAACGATGTAGTTTTTTTGAATGAAAAGTGACTGCCGTTACCTGAAACGAAGTCTTGCTTGTAGGAAGACACAGAGCCTGGGATTTAACTCCATTTCTGAAGGGAAACACACAGCATAGATCTCACCCATGGATAACACTCTGCTTTAGAGCGAGAAGCACGCACTTGCTTTCTAGAGTCTCTAATACAGCAGGAAATCTGATTGTGCGAAGAACAAAGAACAGAGTCTCCTACACATACGGACCATATGTAGTCCTTCTCTTCTTCTGAACCTATTACAAAGCACTAGTCCTCTAACATCCAATGCTTGTCAGTTAAGATAGGAAACGTGTCAGCTTCATGAACGATGTAGTTCGTTTGAGCAGAAAAGTGACTGCCCTTACCTGAAACGAAGTCTTGCTTGTAGGAAGACACAGAGTCTGGGATTTAACTCCATTTCTGAAGGGAAACACACAGCATAGTTCTCATCCATGGATCACACTCTGCTTTAGAGCGAGAAGCACGCTCTTGCTTTCTAAATTCTCTAAGACAGAGGGAAAGTGAGTGTGCTGAGAACAAAAGAACGGTGTTTCCTACACATATGGACCATATCTAGTCCAACTCTGCTTCTGAAACTGATACAAAGCACTGCTCCTCACATCAAATGCTTGTCAGTTAAGATGATAAACGTGTGAGCTTTGAGAATGATGTAGTTCCTTTGAACTGAAAAGTGACTGCCCTTACCTGTAACGAAGTCTTGCTTGTAGGAAGACACAGAGTCTGGGATTTAACTCCATTTCTGAAGGGAAACACACAGCATAGTTCTCATCCATGGATCACACTCTGCTTTCGAGCGAGAAGCACGCTCTTGCTTTCTAAAGTCTCTAAGACAGCAGGAAATGTGAGTGTGCTGAGAACAAAAGAACTGTGTTTCCTACACATACGGACCATATCTAGTCCAACTCTGCTTCTGAAACTGATACAAAGCACTGGTCCTCTAACATCCTATGCTTGTCACTTAAGATGAGAAACGTGTGAGCATTGTGAACGATGTAGTTCTTTTCAGCAGAAAAGTGACTACCCTTACCTGAATCAAAGTCTTGCTTGTAGGAAGACTCAGAGCCTGGGATTTAACTCCATTTCTGAAGTGAAACACACAGCAGTGTAATCATCCATTGATCACACTCTGCTTTAGAATAGAAGCACGCTCTTGCTTTCTAGAGTCTCTAAGGCAGGATAAAACGTGTGTGTGCTGAGAACAAAAGAACGGTGTTTCCTAAACATACGGACCATATCTAGTTCAACTCTGCTTCTGAAACTGATACAAAGCGCTGGTCCTCTAACATCCAATGCTTGTCTGTTAAGATGAGAAACGTGTGAGCTTTGTGAACGATGTAGTTCGTTTGAGCTGAAAAGTGACTGCCCTTACCTGAAACGAAGTCTTGCTTGTAGGAAGACACAGAGCCTGGGATTTAACACCATTTCTGAATGGAAACACACAGCATAGTTCTCATCCCTGGATCACACTCTGCTTTAGAGCAAGAAGCATGCTCTTGCTTTCTAGAGTCTCTAATACAGCAGGAAATCTGAGTGTGCTCAGAACAAAAGAACAGAGTTTCCTACACATACGGACCATATCTAGTCCAACTCTCCTTCCTAAACTGATACAAAGCACTGGTCCTCTAACATCCAATGCTTGTCTGTTAAGAAGAGAAATGTGTGAGCTCAGTGAACGATGTAGTTCTTTGGAGCTGAAAAGTGACTGCCTTTACCTGAAACGAAGTCTTGCTTGTAGGAAGACACAGAGATTGAGTTTTAACTCCATTTATGAAGGGAAACACACAGCATAGTTCTCATCCATGGATCACACTCTGCTTTAGAGCGAGAAGCACGCTCTTGCTTTCTGGAGTCTCCAACACAGCAGGAAACGTGAGTGTGCTGAGAACAAAAGAACGGTGTTTCCTACACATATGGACCATATCTAGTCCAACTCTGTTTCTGAAACTGACACAAAGCACTGGTCCTCTAACATCCAATGCTTGTCAGTTAAGATGAGAAACGTGTGAGCTTTGAGAATGATGTAGTTCCTTTGAAATGAAAAGTGACTGCCCTTACCTGTAACGAAGTCTTGCTTGTAGTAAGACACAGAGCCTGGGATTTAACTCCATCTCTGAAGGGAAACACACAGCAGAGTTCTCATCCATGGATCACACTATGCTTTAGAGCGAGAAGCACGCTCTTGCTTTCTAGAGTCTCTAATAAAGCAGGCAATGTGAGTGTGCCCAGAACAAAAGAACGGAGTTTCCTACACATACGGACCATATGTAGTCCAACTCTTCTTCTGAAACTGATACAAAGCAGTAGTCCTCTAACATCCAATGCTTGTCAGTTAAGATGGGAAACGTGTGAGCTTCATGAACGATGTAGTTCGTTTGAGCAGAAAAGTGACTGCCCTTACCTGAAACGAAGTCTTGCTTGTAGGAAGACACAGAGCCTGGGATTTAACTCCATTTCTGAAAGGAAACACACAGCATTTTTCTCATCCATGGATCACACTCTGCTTTAGAGCGAGAAGCACGCTCTTGCTTTTAGAGTCTCTAATATAGCAGGTAATCTGAGTGTGCCCAGAACAAAAGAACGGTGTTTCCTACACTTACAGACCATATGTAGTCCAAATCTGCTTCTGAAACTGATACAAAGCAATGACCCTCTAACATCCAATGCTTGTCAGTTAAGATGAGAAACGTGTGAGCTTCGTGAACGATGTAGTTCGTTTGAGCAGAAAAGTGACTGCCCTTACCTGAATCGAAGTCTTGCTTGTAGGAAGACTCAGAGCCTGGGATTTAACTCCATTTCTGAAGTGAAACACACAGCAGTGTAAGCATCCATTGATCACACACTGTTTTAGAACAAGAAGCACGCTCTTGTTTCTAGAGTCTCTAAGAGACCAGGAAACGTGTGTGTGCTGAGAACAAAAGAACGGAGTTTCCTAACCATATGGACCATATCTAGTTCAACTCTGCTTCTGAAACTGATACAAAGCACTGGTCCTCTAACATCCAATGCTTGTCTGTTAAGATGAGAAACGTGTGAGCTTCGTGAACGATGTAGTTCTTTTGAGCAGAAAATTGACTGCCCTTTCCTTAAACGAAGTCTTGCTTGTAGGAAGACACAGAGTCTGGGATTTAACTCCATTTCTGAAGGGAAACACACAGCTTATTTCTCATCCATGGATCACACTCTGCTTGAGAACGAGAAGCACGCTCTTGCTTTCTAAAGTCTCTAAGACAGCAGGAAACGTGAGTGCGCTGAGAAAAAAAGAACGGTGTTTCCTACACATAAGGACCATATCTAGTCCAACTCTGTTTCTGAAACTGACACAAAGCACTGGTCCTCTGACATCCAATGCTTGTCAGTTCAGATGAGAAACGTGTGAGCTTTGAGAATGATGTAGTTCCTTTGAACTGAAAAGTGACTGCCCTTACCTGTAACGAAGTCTTGCTTATATTAAGACACAGATCCTGGGATTTAACTCCATTTCTGAAGGGAAACACACAGCATAGTTCTCATCCATGGATCACACTCTGCTTTCGAGCGAGAAGCACGCTCTTGCTTTCTAAAGTCTCTAAGACAGCAGGAAATGTGAGTGTGCTGAGAACAAAAGAACTGTGTTTCCTACACATACGGTCCATATCTAGTCCAACTCTGCTTCTGAAACTGATACAAAGCACTGGTCCTCTAACATCCTATGCTTGTCACTTAAGATGAGAAACGTGTGAGCATTGTGAACGATGTAGTTCTTTTCAGCAGAAAAGTGACTACCCTTACCTGAATCAAAGTCTTGCTTGTAGGAAGACTCAGAGCCTGGGATTTAACTCATTTTCTGAAGTGAAACACACAGCAGTGTAATCATCCATTGATCACACTCTGCTTTAGAATAGAAGCACGCTCTTGCTTTCTAGAGTCTCTAAGGCAGGATAAAACGTGTGTGTGCTGAGAACAAAAGAACGGTGTTTCCTAAACATACGGACCATATCTAGTTCAACTCTGCTTCTGAAACTGATACAAAGCGCTGGTCCTCTAACATCCAATGCTTGTCTGTTAAGATGAGAAACGTGTGAGCTTCGTGAACGATGTAGTTCGTTTGAGCTGAAAAGTGACTGCCCTTACCTGAAACGAAGTCTTGCTTGTAGGAAGACACAGAGCCTGGGATTTAACACCATTTCTGAATGGAAACACACAGCATAGTTCTCATCCCTGGATCACACTCTGCTTTAGAGCAAGAAGCATGCTCTTGCTTTCTAGAGTCTCTAATACAGCAGGAAATCTGAGTGTGCTCAGAACAAAAGAACAGAGTTTCCTACACATACGGACCATATCTAGTCCAACTCTCCTTCCTAAACTGATACAAAGCACTGGTCCTCTAACATCCAATGCTTGTCTGTTAAGAAGAGAAATGTGTGAGCTCAGTGAACGATGTAGTTCTTTTGAGCTGAAAAGTGACTGCCTTTACCTGAAACGAAGTCTTGCTTGTAGGAAGACACAGAGATTGAGTTTTAACTCCATTTATGAAGGGAAACACACAGCATAGTTCTCATCCATGGATCACACTCTGCTTTAGAGCGAGAAACACGCTCTTGCTTTCTGGAGTCTCCAACACAGCAGGAAACGTGAGTGTGCTGAGAACAAAAGAACGGTGTTTCCTACACATATGGACCATATCTAGTCCAACTCTGTTTCTGAAACTGACACAAAGCACTGGTCCTCTAACATCCAATGCTTGTCAGTTAAGATGAGAAACGTGTGAGCTTTGAGAATGATGTAGTTCCTTTGAAATGAAAAGTGACTGCCCTTACCTGTAACGAAGTCTTGCTTGTAGTAAGACACAGAGCCTGGGATTTAACTCCATCTCTGAAGGGAAACACACAGCAGAGTTCTCATCCATGGATCACACTATGCTTTAGAGTGAGAAGCACGCTCTTGCTTTCTAGAGTCTCTAATAAAGCAGGCAATGTGAGTGTGCCCAGAACAAAAGAACGGAGTTTCCTACACATACGGACCATATGTAGTCCAACTCTTCTTCTGAAACTGATACAAAGCAGTAGTCCTCTAACATCCAATGTTTGTCAGTTAAGATGGGAAACGTGTGAGCTTCATGAACGATGTAGTTCGTTTGAGCAGAAAAGTGACTGCCCTTACCTGAAACGAAGTCTTGCTTGTAGGAAGACACAGAGTCTGGGATTTAACTCCATTTCTGAAGGGAAACACACAGCATAGTTCTCATCCATGGATCACACTCTGCTTTAGAGCGAGAAGCACGCTTTTGCTTTCTAAAGTCTCTAAGACAGCAGGAAACGTGAGTGCGCTGAGAACAAAAGATCGGTGTTTCCTACACATAGGGACCATATCTAGTCCAACTTTGTTTCTGAAACTGACACAAAGCACTGGTCCTCTAACATCCAATGCTTGTCTGTTAAGATGAGAAACGTGTGAGCTCCGTGAACGATGTAGTTCGTTTGAGCTGAAAAGTGACTGCCCTTACCTGAAACGAAGTCTTGCTTGTAGGAAGACACAGAGCTTGGAATTTAACTCCATTTCTGAAGGGAAACACACAGCATAGTTCTCATCCATGGATCACACTCTGCTTTAGAGCGAAAAGCACGCTCTTGCTTTCTAAAGTCTCTAAGACTGCAGGCAATGTGAGTGTGCTGAGAACAAAAGAACGGTGTTTCCTACACATACGGAAAATATCTAGTCCAACTGTGCTTCTGAAACTGATACAAAGCACTGGTCCTCTAACATCCTATGCTTGTCACTTAAGATGAGAAACGTGTGAGCTTTGTGAACGATGTAGTTCTTTTGAGCAGAAAAGTGACTGCCCTTACCTGAATCGAAGTCTTGCTTGTAGGAAGACTCAGAGCCTGGGATTTAACTCTATTTCTGAAGTGAAACACACAGCAGTGTAATCATCCATTGATCACACTCTGCTTTAGAATAGAAGCACGCTCTTGCTTTCTAGAGTCTCTAAGACAGCAGGAAACGTAAGTGTGCGGAGAACAAAAGAACGGTGTTTCCTACACATACAGACCATATCTATTCCAACTCTCCTTCCTAAACTGATACAAAGCACTGGTCCTCTAACATCCAATGCTTGTCTGTTAAGATGAGAAACGTGTGAGCTTCGTGAACCATGTAGTTCGTTTGAGCTGAAAAGTGACTGCCCTTACCTGAAACGAAGTCTTGCTTGTAGGAAGACACAGAGCCTGGGATTTAACACCATTTCTGAATGGAAACACACAGCATAGTTCTCATCCCTGGATCACACTCTGCTTTAGAGCAAGAAGCATGCTCTTGCTTTCTAGAGTCTCTAATACAGCAGGAAATCTGAGTGTGCTCAGAACAAAAGAACAGAGTTTCCTACACATACGGACCATATCTAGTCCAACTCTCCTTCCTAAACTGATACAAAGCACTGGTCCTCTAACATCCAATGCTTGTCTGTTGAGAAGAGAAATGTGTGAGATCAGTGAACGATGTAGTTCTTTTGAGCTGAAAAGTGACTGCCGTTACCTGAAACGAAGTCTTGCTTGTAGGAAGACACAGAGATTGAGTTTTAACTCCATTTATGAAGGGAAACACACAGCATAGTTCTCATCCATGGATCACACTCTGCTTTAGAGCGAGAAGCACGCTCTTGCTTTCTGGAGTCTCCAACACAGCAGGAAACGTGAGTGTGCTGAGAACAAAAGAACGGTGTTTCCTACACATATGGACCATATCTAGTCCAACTCTGTTTCTGAAACTGACACAAAGCACTGGTCCTCTAACATCCAATGCTTGTCAGTTAAGATGAGAAACGTGTGAGCTTTGAGAATGATGTAGTTCCTTTGAACTGAAAAGTGACTGCCCTTACCTGTAACGAAGTCTTGCATGTAGTAAGACACAGATCCTGGGATTTATGTCCATCTCTGAAGGGAAACACACAGCAGAGTTCTCATCCATGGATCACACACTGCTTTAGAGCGAGAAGCACGCTCTTGCTATCTAGAGTCTCTAATACAGCAGGTAATCTGAGTGTGCCCAGAACAAAAGAACGGTGTTTCGTACACATACGGACCATATGTAGTCCAAATCTGCTTCTCAAACTGATTCAATGCACTGGTCCTCTAACATCCAATGCTTGTCAGTTAAGATGAGTAACGTGTGATCTTCATGAACTATGTAGTTCGTTTGAGCAGAAAAGTGACTGCCCTTACCTGAAACGAAGTCTTGCTTGTAGGAAGACTCAGAGCCTGGTATTTAACTCCATTTCTGAAGTGAAGCACACAGCAGTGTTCTCATCCACTGAACACACTCTGCTTTAGAACAAGAAGCACGCTCTTGCTTTCTAAAGTCTCTAAGACAGCAGGAAACGTGAGTGTGCGGAGAACAAAAGAACGGTGTTTCCTACACATATGGACCATATCTAGTCCAACTCTCCTTCCTAAACTGATACAAAGCACTGGTCCTCTAACATCCAATGCTTGTCTGTTAAGATGAGAAACGTGTGAGCTCCGTGAATGATATAGTTCGTTTGAGCTGAAAAGTGACTGCCCTTACCTGAAACGAAGTCTTGATTGTAGGAAGACACAGAGCCTGAGATTTAACTCCATTTCCGCAGTGAAACACACAGCAGTGTAATCATCCATTTATCACACTCTGCTTTAGAACAAGAAGCACGCTCTTGCTTTCTAGAGTCTCTAAGACAGCAGGAAATGTGTGTGTGCTGAGAACAAAAGAACTGTGTTTCCTACACATACGGACCATATCTAGTTCAACTCTGTTTGTGAAACTGATACAAAGCACTGGTACTCTAACATCCAATGCTTGTCTGTAAAGAAAAGAAATGTGTGAGCTCTGTGAACGATGTAGTTCGTTTGAGCTGAAAAGTGACTGCCATTACCTGAAACGAAGTCTTGCTTGTAGGAAGACAAAGAGATTGAGATTCAACTCCATTTATGAAGGGAAACACACAGCATAGTTCTCATCCATGGATCACACTCTGCTTTAGAGCGAGAAGCACGCTCTTGCTTTCTGGAGTATCTAACACAGCAGGAAACGTGAGTGTGCTGAGAACAAAAGAACGGTGTTTCCTACACATACGGAACATATCTAGTCCAACTCTCCTTCCTAAACTGATACAAACCACTGGTCCTCTAACATCCAATGCTTGTCTGTTAAGAAGAGAAATGTGTGAGCTCAGTGAACGATGTAGTTCGCTTGAGGTGAAAAGTGACTGCCGTTACCTGAAACGAAGTCTTGCTTGTAGGAAGACTCAGAGCCTGGGATTTAACTCCATTTCTGAAGTGAAACACAGCAGTGTAATCATCCATTGATCATACTCTGCTTTAGCACAAGAAGCACGCTCTTTCTTTCTAGAGTCTCTAAGACAGCAGGAAATGAGTGTGTGCTGAGAACAAAAGAACGGTGTTTCCTACACATACGGACCATATCTAGTTCAACTCTGCTTCTGAAACTGATACAAAGCACTGGTCCTCTAACATCCAATGCTTGTCTGTTAAGATGAGAAACGTGTGAGCTTCGTGAATGATGTAGTTTGTTTGAGCTGAAAAGTGACTGCCCTTACCTGAAACGAAGTCTTGCTTGTAGGAAGCCACAGAGCCTGGGATTTAACTCCATTTCTGAAGGGAAACACACAGCATAGTTCTCATCCATGGATCACACTCTGCTTTAGAGCAAGAGGAATGCTCTTGCTTTCTAGATTCTCTAATACAGCAGGAAATCTGAGTGTGCTCTGAACAAAAGAACGGAGTTTCCTACACATACGGACCATATGTAGTCCAACTCTTCTTCTGAAACTGATACAAAGCACTGGTCCTCTAACATCCAATGCTTGTCTGTTAAGATGAGAAATGTGTGAGCTCAGTGAACGATGTAGTTCGTTTGAGCTGAAAAGTGACTGCCGTTACCTGAAACGAAGTCTTGCTTGTAGGAAGACAAAGAGATTGAGATTTAACTCCATTTATGAAGGGAAACACACAGCATAGTTCTGATCCATGGATCACACTCTGCTTTAGAGCGAGAAGCACGCTCTTGCTTTCTGGAGTCTCTAAGACAGCAGGAAATGTGATTTTGTTGAGAACAAAAGAACGGTGTTTCCTACACATACAGACCATATCTAATCCAACTCTGCTTCTGAAACTGAAACAAATCACTGGTCCTCTAACATCAAATGCTTGTCAGTTAAGATGGGAAACACGTGAGCTTCATGAACGATGTAGTTCGTTTGAGCAGAAAAGTGACTGCCCTTACCTGAAACGAATTCTTGCTTGTAGGAAGACTCAGAGCCTGGGATTTAAGACCATTTCTGAAGTGAAACACACAGCAGTGTTCTCATCCATTGATCATACTCTGCTCTAAAACAAGAAGCACGCTCTTGCTTTCTAGAGTCACTACGACAGCAGGAAATCTGATTTTGCTTAGAACAAAAGAACGGTGTTTCCTACACATACGGACCATATCTAGTCCAACTCTGCTTCTGAAACTGATACAAATCACTGGTACTCTAACATACAATGCTTGTCAGTTAAGATGGGAAACGTGTGAGCTTCATGAACGATGTAGTTTGTTTGAGCAGAAAAGTGACTGCCCTTACCTGAAGTAAATTCTTGCTTGTAGGAAGACTCAGAGCCTGGGATTTACCACCATTTCTGAAGTGAAACACACAGCAGTGTTCTCATCCATTGTTCATACTCTGCTTTGGAACAAGAAGCACGCTCTTGCTTTCTAAAATCTCTAAGACAGCAGGAAACGTGAGTGCGCTGAGAAAAAAAGAACGGTGTTTCCTACACATACGGACCATATCTAGTCCAACTCTGTTTCTGAAAGTGACACAAAGCACTGGTCCTCTGACATCCAATGCTTGTCAGTTCAGATGAGAAACGTGTGAGCTTTGAGAATGATGTAGTTCCTTTGAACTGAAAAGTGACTGCCCTTACCTGTAACGAAGTCTTGCTTGTAGTAAGACACAGATCCTGGGATTTAACTCCATCTCCGAAGGGAAACACACAGCGGAGTTCTCATCCATGGATCACACTATGCTTTAGAGCGAGAAGCACGCTCTTGCTTTCTAGAGTCTCTAATAAAGCAGGCAATGTGAGTGTGCCCAGAACAAAAGAACGGAGTTTCCTACACATACGGACCATATGTAGTCCAACTCTTCTTCTGAAACTGATACAAAGCAGTAGTCCTCTAACATCCAATGTTTGTCAGTTAAGATGGGAAACGTGTGAGCTTCATGAACGATGTAGTTCGTTTGAGCAGAAAAGTGACTGCCCTTACCTGAAACGAAGTCTTGCTTGTAGGAAGACACAGAGTCTGGGATTTAACTCCATTTCTGAAGGGAAACACACAGCATAGTTCTCATCCATGGATCACACTCTGCTTTAGAGCGAGAAGCACGCTTTTGCTTTCTAAAGTCTCTAAGACAGCAGGAAACGTGAGTGCGCTGAGAACAAAAGATCGGTGTTTCCTACACATAGGGACCATATCTAGTCCAACTTTGTTTCTGAAACTGACACAAAGCACTGGTCCTCTAACATCCAATGCTTGTCTGTTAAGATGAGAAACGTGTGAGCTCCGTGAACGATGTAGTTCGTTTGAGCTGAAAAGTGACTGCCCTTACCTGAAACGAAGTCTTGCTTGTAGGAAGACACAGAGCTTGGAATTTAACTCCATTTCTGAAGGGAAACACACAGCATAGTTCTCATCCATGGATCACACTCTGCTTTAGAGCGAAAAGCACGCTCTTGCTTTCTAAAGTCTCTAAAACTGCAGGCAATGTGAGTGTGCTGAGAACAAAAGAACGGTGTTTCCTACACATACGGAAAATATCTAGTCCAACTGTGCTTCTGAAACTGATACAAAGCACTGGTCCTCTAACATCCTATGCTTGTCACTTAAGATGAGAAACGTGTGAGCTTTGTGAACGATGTAGTTCTTTTGAGCAGAAAAGTGACTGCCCTTACCTGAATCGAAGTCTTGCTTGTAGGAAGACTCAGAGCCTGGGATTTAACTCTATTTCTGAAGTGAAACACACAGCAGTGTAATCATCCATTGATCACACTCTGCTTTAGAATAGAAGCACGCTCTTGCTTTCTAGAGTCTCTAAGACAGGATAAAACGTGTGTGTGCTCAGAACAAAAGAACGGTGTTTCCTAAACATACGGACCATATCTAGTTCAACTCTGCTTCTGAAACTGATACAAAGCGCTGGTCCTCTAACATCCAATGCTTGTCTGTTAAGATGAGAAACGTGTGAGCTTCGTGAACGATGTAGTTCATTTGAGCTGAAAAGTGACTGCCCTTACCTGAAACGAAGTCTTGCTTGTAGGAAGACACAGAGCCTGAGATTTAACACCATTTCTGAATGGAAACACACAGCATAGTTCTCATCCCTGGATCACACTCTGCTTTAGAGCAAGAAGCATGCTCTTGCTTTCTAGAGTCTCTAATACAGCAGGAAATCTGAGTGTGCTCAGAACAAAAGAACAGAGTTTCCTACACATACGGACCATATGTAGTCCAACTCTTCTTCTGAAACTGATACAAAGCACTGGTCCTCTAACATCCAATGCTTGTCAGCTAAGATGGGAAACGTGTGAGCTTCGTGAACGATGTAGTTCTTTTGAGCAGAAAAGTGACTGCCCTTACCTGAAACGTAGTCTTGCTTGTAGGAAGACTCAGAGCCTGGGATTTAACTCCATTTCTGAAGTGAAACAAACAGCAGTGTTCTCATCCACTGATCACACTCTGCTTTAGAACAAGAAGCACGCTCTTGCTTTCTAAAGTCTCTAAGACAGCAGGAAACGTAAGTGTGCGGAGAACAAAAGAACGGTGTTTCCTACACATACAGACCATATCTAGTCCAACTCTCCTTCCTAAACTGATACAAAGCACTGGTCCTCTAACATCCAATGCTTGTCTGTTAAGATGAGAAACGTGTGAGCTTCGTGAACCATGTAGTTCGTTTGAGCTGAAAAGTGACTGCCCTTACCTGAAACGAAGTCTTGCTTGTAGGAAGACACAGAGCCTGGGATTTAACACCATTTCTGAATGGAAACACACAGCATAGTTCTCATCCCTGGATCACACTCTGCTTTAGAGCAAGAAGCATGCTCTTGCTTTCTAGAGTCTCTAATACAGCAGGAAATCTGAGTGTGCTCAGAACAAAAGAACAGAGTTTCCTACACATACGGACCATATCTAGTCCAACTCTCCTTCCTAAACTGATACAAAGCACTGGTCCTCTAACATCCAATGCTTGTCTGTTGAGAAGAGAAATGTGTGAGATCAGTGAACGATGTAGTTCTTTTGAGCTGAAAAGTGACTGCCGTTACCTGAAACGAAGTCTTGCTTGTAGGAAGACACAGAGATTGAGTTTTAACTCCATTTATGAAGGGAAACACACAGCATAGTTCTCATCCATGGATCACACTCTGCTTTAGAGCGAGAAGCACGCTCTTGCTTTCTGGAGTCTCCAACACAGCAGGAAACGTGAGTGTGCTGAGAACAAAAGAACGGTGTTTCCTACACATATGGACCATATCTAGTCCAACTCTGTTTCTGAAACTGACACAAAGCACTGGTCCTCTAACATCCAATGCTTGTCAGTTAAGATGAGAAACGTGTGAGCTTTGAGAATGATGTAGTTCCTTTGAACTGAAAAGTGACTGCCCTTACCTGTAACGAAGTCTTGCATGTAGTAAGACACAGATCCTGGGATTTATGTCCATCTCTGAAGGGAAACACACAGCAGAGTTCTCATCCATGGATCACACACTGCTTTAGAGCGAGAAGCACGCTCTTGCTATCTAGAGTCTCTAATACAGCAGGTAATCTGAGTGTGCCCAGAACAAAAGAACGGTGTTTCGTACACATACGGACCATATGTAGTCCAAATCTGCTTCTCAAACTGATTCAATGCACTGGTCCTCTAACATCCAATGCTTGTCAGTTAAGATGAGTAACGTGTGATCTTCATGAACTATGTAGTTCGTTTGAGCAGAAAAGTGACTGCCCTTACCTGAAACGAAGTCTTGCTTGTAGGAAGACTCAGAGCCTGGTATTTAACTCCATTTCTGAAGTGAAGCACACAGCAGTGTTCTCATCCACTGAACACACTCTGCTTTAGAACAAGAAGCACGCTCTTGCTTTCTAAAGTCTCTAAGACAGCAGGAAACGTGAGTGTGCGGAGAACAAAAGAACGGTGTTTCCTACACATATGGACCATATCTAGTCCAACTCTCCTTCCTAAACTGATACAAAGCACTGGTCCTCTAACATCCAATGCTTGTCTGTTAAGATGAGAAACGTGTGAGCTCCGTGAATGATATAGTTCGTTTGAGCTGAAAAGTGACTGCCCTTACCTGAAACGAAGTCTTGATTGTAGGAAGACACAGAGCCTGAGATTTAACTCCATTTCCGCAGTGAAACACACAGCAGTGTAATCATCCATTTATCACACTCTGCTTTAGAACAAGAAGCACGCTCTTGCTTTCTAGAGTCTCTAAGACAGCAGGAAATGTGTGTGTGCTGAGAACAAAAGAACTGTGTTTCCTACACATACGGACCATATCTAGTTCAACTCTGTTTGTGAAACTGATACAAAGCACTGGTACTCTAACATCCAATGCTTGTCTGTAAAGAAAAGAAATGTGTGAGCTCTGTGAACGATGTAGTTCGTTTGAGCTGAAAAGTGACTGCCGTTACCTGAAACGAAGTCTTGCTTGTAGGAAGACAAAGAGATTGAGATTCAACTCCATTTATGAAGGGAAACACACAGCATAGTTCTCATCCATGGATCACACTCTGCTTTAGAGCGAGAAGCACGCTCTTGCTTTCTGGAGTATCTAACACAGCAGGAAACGTGAGTGTGCTGAGAACAAAAGAACGGTGTTTCCTACACATACGGACCATATCTAGTCCAACTCTCCTTCCTAAACTGATACAAACCACTGGTCCTCTAACATCCAATGCTTGTCTGTTAAGAAGAGAAATGTGTGAGCTCAGTGAACGATGTAGTTCGCTTGAGGTGAAAAGTGACTGCCGTTACCTGAAACGAAGTCTTGCTTGTAGGAAGACTCAGAGCCTGGGATTTAACTCCATTTCTGAAGTGAAACACAGCAGTGTAATCATCCATTGATCATACTCTGCTTTAGCACAAGAAGCACGCTCTTTCTTTCTAGAGTCTCTAAGACAGCAGGAAACGAGTGTGTGCTGAGAACAAAAGAACGGTGTTTCCTACACATACGGACCATATCTAGTTCAACTCTGCTTCTGAAACTGATACAAAGCACTGGTCCTCTAACATCCAATGCTTGTCTGTTAAGATGAGAAACGTGTGAGCTTCGTGAATGATGTAGTTTGTTTGAGCTGAAAAGTGACTGCCCTTACCTGAAACGAAGTCTTGCTTGTAGGAAGCCACAGAGCCTGGGATTTAACTCCATTTCTGAAGGGAAACACACAGCATAGTTCTGATCCATGGATCACACTCTGCTTTAGAGCGAGAAGCACGCTCTTGCTTTCTGGAGTCTCTAAGACAGCAGGAAATGTGATTTTGTTGAGAACAAAAGAACGGTGTTTCCTACACATACAGACCATATCTAATCCAACTCTGCTTCTGAAACTGAAACAAATCACTGGTCCTCTAACATCAAATGCTTGTCAGTTAAGATGGGAAACACGTGAGCTTCATGAACGATGTAGTTCGTTTGAGCAGAAAAGTGACTGCCCTTACCTGAAACGAATTCTTGCTTGTAGGAAGACTCAGAGCCTGGGATTTAAGACCATTTCTGAAGTGAAACACACAGCAGTGTTCTCATCCATTGATCATACTCTGCTCTAAAACAAGAAGCACGCTCTTGCTTTCTAGAGTCACTACGACAGCAGGAAATCTGATTTTGCTTAGAACAAAAGAACGGTGTTTCCTACACATACGGACCATATCTAGTCCAACTCTGCTTCTGAAACTGATACAAATCACTGGTACTCTAACATCCAATGCTTGTCAGTTAAGATGGGAAACGTGTGAGCTTCATGAACGATGTAGTTTGTTTGAGCAGAAAAGTGACTGCCCTTACCTGAAGTAAATTCTTGCTTGTAGGAAGACTCAGAGCCTGGGATTTACCACCATTTCTGAAGTGAAACACACAGCAGTGTTCTCATCCATTGTTCATACTCTGCTTTGGAACAAGAAGCACGCTCTTGCTTTCTAAAGTCTCTAAGACAGCAGGAAACGTGAGTGCGCTGAGAAAAAAAGAACGGTGTTTCCTACACATACGGACCATATCTAGTCCAACTCTGTTTCTGAAACTGACACAAAGCACTGGTCCTCTGACATCCAATGCTTGTCAGTTCAGATGAGAAACGTGTGAGCTTTGAGAATGATGTAGTTCCTTTGAACTGAAAAGTGACTGCCCTTACCTGTAACGAAGTCTTGCTTGTAGTAAGACACAGATCCTGGGATTTAACTCCATCTCCGAAGGGAAACACACAGCGGAGTTCTCATCCATGGATCACACTCTGCTTTAGAGCGAGAAGCACGCTCTTGCTATCTAGAGTCTCTAATACAGCAGGTAATCTGAGTGTGCCCAGAACAAAAGAACGGTGTTTCCTACACATACGGACCATATCTAGTCCAACTCTGCTTCTTAAACTGATACAAAGCACTCATCCTCTAACATCCAATGCTTGTCAGTTAAGATGGGAAACATGTGAGCTTCATGAACGATGTAGTTCGTTTGAGCAAAAAAGTGACTGCCCTTACCTTAAAGGAATTCTTGCTTGTAGGAAGACACAGAGTCTGGGATTTAACTCCATTTCTGAAGGGAAACACACAGCATAGTTCTCATCCATGAATCACACTCTGCTTTAGAACGAGAAGCACACTCTTGCTTTCTAAAGTCTCAAAGACAGCAGGAAACGTGAGTGCGCTGAGAACAAAAGAACGGTGTTTCCTACACATACAGACCATATCTAGTCCAACTCTGTTTCTGAAACTGACACAAAGCACTGGCCCTCTAACATCCAATGCTTGTCAGTTCAGATGATAAACGTGTGAGCTTTGAGAATGATGTAGTTCCTTTGAACTGAAAAGTGACTGCCCTTACCTGTAACGAAGTCTTGCATGTAGTAACACACAGATCCTGGGATTTATGTCCATCTCTGAAGGGAAACACACAGCAGAGTTCTCATCCATGGATCACACTCTGCTTTAGAGCAAGAAGCACGCTCTTGATATCTAGAGTCTCTAATACAGCAGGTAATCTGAGTGTGCCCAGAACAAAAGAACGGTGTTTCGTACACATACGGACCATATGTAGTCCAAATCTGCTTCTTAAACTGACACAAAGCACTGGTCCTCTAACATCCAATGCTTGTCTGTTAAGATGAGAAACGTATGAGCTCCGTGAACGATGTAGTTCGTTTGAGCTGAAAAGTGACTGCTCTTATCTGAAACGAAGTCTTGCTTGTAGGAAGACACAGAGCCTGGGATTTAACTCCAATTCTGAAAGGAAACACACAGCATTTTTCTCATCCATGGATCACACTCTGCTTTAGAGCGAGAAGCACGCTCTTGCTTTTAGAGTCTCTAATATAGCAGGTAATCTGAGTGTGCCCAGAACAAAAGAACGGTGTTTCCTACACTTACAGACTATATGTAGTCCAAATCTGCTTCTGAAACTGATACAAAGCACTGACCCTCTAACATCCAATGCTTGTCAGTTAAGATGAGAAACGTGTGAGCTTCGTGAACGATGTAGTTCGTTTGAGCAGAAAAGTGACTGCCCTTACCTGAATCGAAGTCTTGCTTGTAGGAAGACTTAGAGCCTGGGATTTAACTCCTTTCTGAAGTGAAACACACAGCAGTGTAATCATCCATTGGTCACACTCTGCTTTAGAACAAGAAGCACGCTCTTGCTTTCTAGAGTCTCTAAGACAGCAGGAAACGTGTGTGTGCTGAGAACTAAAGAACGGTGTTTCCTAACCATATGGACCATATCTAGTTCAACTCTGCTTCTGAAACTGATACAAAGCACTGGTCCTCTAACATCCAATGCTTGTCTGCTAAGATGAGAAACGTGTGAGCTTCGTGAACGATGTAGTTCTTTTGAGCAGAAAAGTGACTGCCCTTACCTTAAACGAAGTCTTGCTTGTAGGAAGACACAGAGTCTGGGATTTAACTCCATTTCTGAAGGGAAACACACAGCATAGTTCTCATCCATGGATCACACTCTGCTTGAGAACGAGAAGCACGCTCTGGCTTTCTAAAGTCTCTAAGATAGCAGGAAACGTGAGTGCGCTGAGGACAAAAGAGCGGTGTTTCCTACACATACCGACCATATCTAGTCCAACTCTGTTTCTGAAACTGATACAAAGCACTGGTCCTCTAACATCCAATGCTTGTCTGTAAAGAAAAGAAATGTGTGAGCTCTGTGAACGATGTAGTTCGTTTGAGCTGAAAAGTGACTGCCGTTACCTGAAACGAAGTCTTGCTTGTAGTAAGACACAGATCCTGGGATTTAACTCCATCTCCGAAGGGAAACACACAGTGGAGATCTCTTCAATGGATCACACTCTGCTTTAGAGCAAGAAGCACGCTCTTGCTATCTAGAGTCTCTAATACAGCAGGTAATCTGAGTGTGCCCAGAACAAAAGAACGGTGTTTCGTACACATACGGACCATATGTAGTCCAAATCTGCTTCTCAAACTGAAACAATGCACTGGTCCTCTAACATCCAATGCTTGTCACTTAAGATGAGAAACGTGTGATCTTTGTGAACGATGTAGTTCGTTTGAGCAGAAAAGTGACTGCCCTTACCTGAAACGAAGTCTTGCTTGTAGGAAGACTCAGAGCCTGGGATTTAACTCCATTTCTGAAGTGAAACACACAGCAGTGTTCTCATCCATTGATCACACTCTGCTTTAGAACAAGAAGCACGATCTTGCTTTCTAAAATCTCTAAGACAGCAGGAAACGTGAGTGTGCGGAGAACAAAAGAATGGTGTTTCCTACACATACGGACCATATCTAGTCCAACTCTCCTTCCTAAACTGATACAAACCACTGGTCCTCTAACATCCAATGCTTGTCTGTTAAGAAGAGAAATGTGTGAGCTCAGTGAACGATGTAGTTCGCTTGAGGTGAAAAGTGACTGCCGTTACCTGAAACGAAGTCTTGCTTGTAGGAAGACTCAGAGCCTGGGATTTAACTCCATTTCTGAAGTGAAACACAGCAGTGTAATCATCCATTGATCATACTCTGCTTTAGCACAAGAAGCACGCTCTTTCTTTCTATAGTCTCTAAGACAGCAGGAAACGAGTGTGTGCTGAGAACAGAAGAACGGTGTTTCCTACACATACAGACCATATCTAGTTCAACTCTGCTTCTGAAACTGATACAAAGCACTGGTCCTCTAACATCCAATGCTTGTCTGTTAAGATGAGAAACGTGTGAGCTTCGTGAATGATGTAGTTTGTTTGAGCTGAAAAGTGACTGCCCTTACCTGAAACGAAGTCTTGCTTGTAGGAAGCCACAGAGCCTGGGATTTAACTCCATTTCTGAAGGGAAACACACAGCATAGTTCTCATCCATGGATCACACTCTGCTTTAGAGCAAGAGGAATGCTCTTGCTTTCTAGATTCTCTAATACAGCAGGAAATCTGAGTGTGCTCTGAACAAAAGAACGGAGTTTCCTACACATACGGACCATATGTAGTCCAACTCTTCTTCTGAAACTGATACAAAGCACTGGTCCTCTAACATCCAATGCTTGTCTGTTAAGATGAGAAATGTGTGAGCTCAGTGAACGATGTAGTTCGTTTGAGCTGAAAAGTGACTGCCGTTACCTGAAACGAAGTCTTGCTTGTAGGAAGACAAAGAGATTGAGATTTAACTCCATTTATGAAGGGAAACACACAGCATAGTTCTGATCCATGGATCACACTCTGCTTTAGAGCGAGAAGCACGCTCTTGCTTTCTGGAGTCTCTAAGACAGCAGGAAATGTGATTTTGTTGAGAACAAAAGAACGGAGTTTCCTACACATACGGACCATATGTAGTCCAACTCTTCTTCTGAAACTGATACAAAGCAGTAGTCCTCTAACATCCAATGTTTGTCAGTTAAGATGGGAAACGTGTGAGCTTCATGAACGATGTAGTTCGTTTGAGCAGAAAAGTGACTGCCCTTACCTGAAACGAAGTCTTGCTTGTAGGAAGACACAGAGTCTGGGATTTAACTCCATTTCTGAAGGGAAACACACAGCATAGTTCTCATCCATGGATCACACTCTGCTTTAGAGCGAGAAGCACGCTTTTGCTTTCTAAAGTCTCTAAGACAGCAGGAAACGTGAGTGCGCTGAGAACAAAAGATCGGTGTTTCCTACACATAGGGACCATATCTAGTCCAACTTTGTTTCTGAAACTGACACAAAGCACTGGTCCTCTAACATCCAATGCTTGTCTGTTAAGATGAGAAACGTGTGAGCTCCGTGAACGATGTAGTTCGTTTGAGCTGAAAAGTGACTGCCCTTACCTGAAACGAAGTCTTGCTTGTAGGAAGACACAGAGCTTGGAATTTAACTCCATTTCTGAAGGGAAACACACAGCATAGTTCTCATCCATGGATCACACTCTGCTTTAGAGCGAAAAGCACGCTCTTGCTTTCTAAAGTCTCTAAGACTGCAGGCAATGTGAGTGTGCTGAGAACAAAAGAACGGTGTTTCCTACACATACGGAAAATATCTAGTCCAACTGTGCTTCTGAAACTGATACAAAGCACTGGTTCTCTAACATCCTATGCTTGTCACTTAAGATGAGAAACGTGTGAGCTTTGTGAACGATGTAGTTCTTTTGAGCAGAAAAGTGACTGCCCTTACCTGAATCGAAGTCTTGCTTGTAGGAAGACTCAGAGCCTGGGATTTAACTCTATTTCTGAAGTGAAACACACAGCAGTGTAATCATCCATTGATCACAGTCTGCTTTAGAATAGAAGCACGCCCTTGCTTTCTAGAGTCTCTAAGACAGGATAAAACTTTTGTGTGCTGAGAACAAAAGAACGGTGTTTCCTAAACATACGGACCATATCGAGTTCAACTCTGCTTCTGAAACTGATACAAATCGCTGTTCCTCTAACATCCAATGCTTGTCAGTTAAGATGGGAAACGTGTGAGCTTCATGAACGATGTAGTTCGTTTGAGCAGAAAAGTGACTACCCTTACCTTAAACGAAGTCTTGCTTGTAGGAAGACACAGAGCCTGGGATTTAACTCCATTTCTGAAGGGAAACACACAGCATAGTTCTCATCCATGGATCACACTCTGCTTTAGAGCGAGAAGCACGCTCTTGCTTTCTAAAGTCTCAAAGACAGCAGGAGACGTGAGTGCGCTGAGAACAAAAGAACGGTGTTTCCTACACATACGGACCATATCTAGTCCAACTCTGCTTCTTAAACTGATACAAAGCACTGGTCCTCTAACATCCAATGCTTGTCTGTTAAGAGGAGAAACGTGTGAGCTCCATGAACGATGTAGTTTTTTTGAATGAAAAGTGACTGCCGTTACCTGAAACGAAGTCTTGCTTGTAGGAAGACACAGAGCCTGGGATTTAACTCCATTTCTGAAGGGAAACACACAGCATAGATCTCACCCATGGATAACACTCTGCTTTAGAGCGAGAAGCACGCACTTGCTTTCTAGAGTCTCTAATACAGCAGGAAATCTGATTGTGCGAAGAACAAAGAACAGAGTTTCCTACACATACGGACCATATGTAGTCCTTCTCTTCTTCTGAACCTATTACAAAGCACTAGTCCTCTAACATCCAATGCTTGTCAGTTAAGATAGGAAACGTGTCGGCTTCATGAACGATGTAGTTCGTTTGAGCAGAAAAGTGACTGCCCTTACCTGAAACGAAGTCTTGCTTGTAGGAAGACACAGAGTCTGGGATTTAACTCCATTTCTGAAGGGAAACACACAGCATAGTTCTCATCCATGGATCACACTCTGCTTTAGAACAAGAAGCACGCTCTTGCTTTCTAGAGTCTCTAAGACAGCAGGAAACGTGTGTGTGCTGAGAACTAAAGAACGGTGTTTCCTAACCATATGGACCATATCTAGTTCAACTCTGCTTCTGAAACTGATACAAAGCACTGGTCCTCTAACATCCAATGCTTGTCTGCTAAGATGAGAAACGTGTGAGCTTCGTGAACGATGTAGTTCTTTTGAGCAGAAAAGTGACTGCCCTTACCTTAAACGAAGTCTTGCTTGTAGGAAGACACAGAGTCTGGGATTTAACTCCATTTCTGAAGGGAAACACACAGCATAGTTCTCATCCATGGATCACACTCTGCTTGAGAACGAGAAGCACGCTCTGGCTTTCTAAAGTCTCTAAGATAGCAGGAAACGTGAGTGCGCTGAGGACAAAAGAGCGGTGTTTCCTACACATACCGACCATATCTAGTCCAACTCTGTTTCTGAAACTGATACAAAGCACTGGTCCTCTAACATCCAATGCTTGTCTGTAAAGAAAAGAAATGTGTGAGCTCTGTGAACGATGTAGTTCGTTTGAGCTGAAAAGTGACTGCCGTTACCTGAAACGAAGTCTTGCTTGTAGTAAGACACAGATCCTGGGATTTAACTCCATCTCCGAAGGGAAACACACAGTGGAGATCTCTTCAATGGATCACACTCTGCTTTAGAGCAAGAAGCACGCTCTTGCTATCTAGAGTCTCTAATACAGCAGGTAATCTGAGTGTGCCCAGAACAAAAGAACGGTGTTTCGTACACATACGGACCATATGTAGTCCAAATCTGCTTCTCAAACTGAAACAATGCACTGGTCCTCTAACATCCAATGCTTGTCACTTAAGATGAGAAACGTGTGATCTTTGTGAACGATGTAGTTCGTTTGAGCAGAAAAGTGACTGCCCTTACCTGAAACGAAGTCTTGCTTGTAGGAAGACTCAGAGCCTGGGATTTAACTCCATTTCTGAAGTGAAACACACAGCAGTGTTCTCATCCATTGATCACACTCTGCTTTAGAACAAGAAGCACGATCTTGCTTTCTAAAATCTCTAAGACAGCAGGAAACGTGAGTGTGCGGAGAACAAAAGAATGGTGTTTCCTACACATACGGACCATATCTAGTCCAACTCTCCTTCCTAAACTGATACAAACCACTGGTCCTCTAACATCCAATGCTTGTCTGTTAAGAAGAGAAATGTGTGAGCTCAGTGAACGATGTAGTTCGCTTGAGGTGAAAAGTGACTGCCGTTACCTGAAACGAAGTCTTGCTTGTAGGAAGACTCAGAGCCTGGGATTTAACTCCATTTCTGAAGTGAAACACAGCAGTGTAATCATCCATTGATCATACTCTGCTTTAGCACAAGAAGCACGCTCTTTCTTTCTATAGTCTCTAAGACAGCAGGAAACGAGTGTGTGCTGAGAACAGAAGAACGGTGTTTCCTACACATACAGACCATATCTAGTTCAACTCTGCTTCTGAAACTGATACAAAGCACTGGTCCTCTAACATCCAATGCTTGTCTGTTAAGATGAGAAACGTGTGAGCTTCGTGAATGATGTAGTTTGTTTGAGCTGAAAAGTGACTGCCCTTACCTGAAACGAAGTCTTGCTTGTAGGAAGCCACAGAGCCTGGGATTTAACTCCATTTCTGAAGGGAAACACACAGCATAGTTCTCATCCATGGATCACACTCTGCTTTAGAGCAAGAGGAATGCTCTTGCTTTCTAGATTCTCTAATACAGCAGGAAATCTGAGTGTGCTCTGAACAAAAGAACGGAGTTTCCTACACATACGGACCATATGTAGTCCAACTCTTCTTCTGAAACTGATACAAAGCACTGGTCCTCTAACATCCAATGCTTGTCTGTTAAGATGAGAAATGTGTGAGCTCAGTGAACGATGTAGTTCGTTTGAGCTGAAAAGTGACTGCCGTTACCTGAAACGAAGTCTTGCTTGTAGGAAGACAAAGAGATTGAGATTTAACTCCATTTATGAAGGGAAACACACAGCATAGTTCTGATCCATGGATCACACTCTGCTTTAGAGCGAGAAGCACGCTCTTGCTTTCTGGAGTCTCTAAGACAGCAGGAAATGTGATTTTGTTGAGAACAAAAGAACGGAGTTTCCTACACATACGGACCATATGTAGTCCAACTCTTCTTCTGAAACTGATACAAAGCAGTAGTCCTCTAACATCCAATGTTTGTCAGTTAAGATGGGAAACGTGTGAGCTTCATGAACGATGTAGTTCGTTTGAGCAGAAAAGTGACTGCCCTTACCTGAAACGAAGTCTTGCTTGTAGGAAGACACAGAGTCTGGGATTTAACTCCATTTCTGAAGGGAAACACACAGCATAGTTCTCATCCATGGATCACACTCTGCTTTAGAGCGAGAAGCACGCTTTTGCTTTCTAAAGTCTCTAAGACAGCAGGAAACGTGAGTGCGCTGAGAACAAAAGATCGGTGTTTCCTACACATAGGGACCATATCTAGTCCAACTTTGTTTCTGAAACTGACACAAAGCACTGGTCCTCTAACATCCAATGCTTGTCTGTTAAGATGAGAAACGTGTGAGCTCCGTGAACGATGTAGTTCGTTTGAGCTGAAAAGTGACTGCCCTTACCTGAAACGAAGTCTTGCTTGTAGGAAGACACAGAGCTTGGAATTTAACTCCATTTCTGAAGGGAAACACACAGCATAGTTCTCATCCATGGATCACACTCTGCTTTAGAGCGAGAAGCACGCTCTTGCTTTCTAGAGTCTCTAAGACTGCAGGCAATGTGAGTGTGCTGAGAACAAAAGAACGGTGTTTCCTACACATACGGAAAATATCTAGTCCAACTGTGCTTCTGAAACTGATACAAAGCACTGGTCCTCTAACATCCTATGCTTGTCACTTAAGATGAGAAACGTGTGAGCTTTGTGAACGATGTAGTTCTTTTGAGCAGAAAAGTGACTGCCCTTACCTGAATCGAAGTCTTGCTTGTAGGAAGACTCAGAGCCTGGGATTTAACTCTATTTCTGAAGTGAAACACACAGCAGTGTAATCATCCATTGATCACACTCTGCTTTAGAATAGAAGCACGCTCTTGCTTTCTAGAGTCTCTAAGACAGGATAAAACGTGTGTGTGCTCAGAACAAAAGAACGGTGTTTCCTAAACATACGGACCATATCTAGTTCAACTCTGCTTCTGAAACTGATACAAAGCGCTGGTCCTCTAACATCCAATGCTTGTCTGTTAAGATGAGAAACGTGTGAGCTTCGTGAACGATGTAGTTCATTTGAGCTGAAAAGTGACTGCCCTTACCTGAAACGAAGTCTTGCTTGTAGGAAGACACAGAGCCTGAGATTTAACACCATTTCTGAATGGAAACACACAGCATAGTTCTCATCCCTGGATCACACACTGCTTTAGAGCGAGAAGCACGCTCTTGCTTTCTAGAGTCTCTAATACAGCAGGCAATCTGAGTGTGCCCAGAACAAAAGAACGGAGTTTCCTACACATACGGACCATATGTAGTCCAACTCTTCTTCTGAAACTGATACAAAGCAGTAGTCCTCTAACATCCAATGCTTGTCAGTTAAGATGGGAAACGTGTGAGCTTTATGAACGATGTAGTTCTTTTGAGCAGAAAAGTGACTGCCCTTACCTGAAACGAAGTCTTGCTTGTAGGAAGACACAGAGTCTGGGATTTAACTCCATTTCTGAAGGGAAACACACAGCATAGTTCTCATCCATGGATCACACTCTGCTTTAGAGCGAGAAGCACGCTCTTGCTTTCTAAAGTCTCTAAGACAGCAGGAAATGTGAGTGTGCTGAGAACAAAAGAACTGTGTTTCCTACACATACGGACCATATCTAGTCCAACTCTGCTTCTGAAACTGATACAAAGCACTGGTCCTCTAACATCCTATGCTTGTCACTTAAGATGAGAAACGTGTGAGCTTTGTGAACGATGTAGTTCTTTTGAGCAGAAAAGTGACCTCCCTTACCTGAATCGAATTCTTGCTTGTAGGAAGACTCAGAGCCTGGGATTTAACTCCATTTCTGAAGTGAAACACACAGCAGTGTAATCATCCATTGATCACAGTCTGCTTTAGAATAGAAGCACGCCCTTGCTTTCTAGAGTCTCTAAGACAGGATAAAACTTTTGTGTGCTGAGAACAAAAGAACGGTGTTTCCTAAACATACGGACCATATCGAGTTCAACTCTGCTTCTGAAACTGATACAAAGCACTGGTCCTCTAACATCCAATGCTTGTCTGTTAAGAGGAGAAACGTGTGAGCTCCATGAACGATGTAGTTTTTTTGAATGAAAAGTGACTGCCGTTACCTGAAACGAAGTCTTGCTTGTAGGAAGACACAGAGCCTGGGATTTAACTCCATTTCTGAAGGGAAACACACAGCATAGATCTCACCCATGGATAACACTCTGCTTTAGAGCGAGAAGCACGCACTTGCTTTCTAGAGTCTCTAATACAGCAGGAAATCTGATTGTGCGAAGAACAAAGAACAGAGTTTCCTACACATACGGACCATATGTAGTCCTTCTCTTCTTCTGAACCTATTACAAAGCACTAGTCCTCTAACATCCAATGCTTGTCAGTTAAGATAGGAAACGTGTCAGCTTCATGAACGATGTAGTTCGTTTGAGCAGAAAAGTGACTGCCCTTACCTGAAACGAAGTCTTGCTTGTAGGAAGACACAGAGTCTGGGATTTAACTCCATTTCTGAAGGGAAACACACAGCATAGTTCTCATCCATGGATCACACTCTGCTTTAGAGCGAGAAGCACGCTCTTGCTTTCTAAATTCTCTAAGACAGAGGGAAAGTGAGTGTGCTGAGAACAAAAGAACGGTGTTTCCTACACATATGGACCATATCTAGTCCAACTCTGCTTCTGAAACTGATACAAAGCACTGCTCCTCACATCAAATGCTTGTCAGTTAAGATGAGAAACGTGTGAGCTTTGAGAATGATGTAGTTCCTTTGAACTGAAAAGTGACTGCCCTTACCTGTAACGAAGTCTTGCTTGTAGTAAGACACAGAGCCTGGGATTTAACTCCATCTCTGAAGGGAAACACACAGCAGAGTTCTCATCCATGGATCACACTCTGCTTTAGAGCGAGAAGCACGCTCTTGCTTTCTAGAGTCTCTAATACAGCAGGAAATCTGATTGTGCAAAGAACAAAGAACAGAGTTTCCTACACATACGGACCATATGTAGTCCTTCTCTTCTTCTGAACCTATTACAAAGCACTAGTCCTCTAACATCCAATGCTTGTCAGTTAAGATAGGAAACGTGTGAGCTTCATGAACAAAGTAGTTCGTTTGAGCAGAAAAGTGACTGCCCTTACCTGAAACGAAGTCTTCCTTGTAGGAAGACACAGAGTCTGGGATTTAACTCCATTTCTGAAGGGAAACACACAGCATAGTTCTCATCCATGGATCACACTCTGCTTTAGAGCGAGAAGCACGCTCTTGCTTTCTAAATTCTCTAAGACAGAGGGAAAGTGAGTGTGCTGAGAACAAAAGAACGGTGTTTCCTACACATATGGACCATATCTAGTCCAACTCTGCTTCTGAAACTGATACAAAGCACTGCTCCTCACATCAAATGCTTGTCAGTTAAGATGAGAAACGTGTGAGCTTTGAGAATGATGTAGTTCCTTTGAACTGAAAAGTGACTGCCCTTACCTGTAACGAAGTCTTGCTTGTAGTAAGACACAGAGCCTGGGATTTAACTCCATCTCTGAAGGGAAACACACAGCAGAGTTCTCATCCATGGATCACACTCTGCTTTAGAGCGAGAAGCACGCTCTTGCTTTCTAGAGTCTCTAATACAGCAGGCAATCTGAGTGTGCCCAGAACAAAAGAACGGAGTTTCCTACACATACGGACCATATGTAGTCCAACTCTTCTTCTGAAACTGATACAAAGCAGTAGTCCTCTAACATCCAATGCTTGTCAGTTAAGATGGGAAACGTGTGAGCTTTATGAACGATGTAGTTCTTTTGAGCAGAAAAGTGACTGCCCTTACCTGAAACGAAGTCTTGCTTGTAGGAAGACACAGAGTCTGGGATTTAACTCCATTTCTGAAGGGAAACACACAGCATAGTTCTCATCCATGGATCACACTCTGCTTTAGAGCGAGAAGCACGCTCTTGCTTTCTAAAGTCTCTAAGACAGCAGGAAATGTGAGTGTGCTGAGAACAAAAGAACTGTGTTTCCTACACATACGGACCATATCTAGTCCAACTCTGCTTCTGAAACTGATACAAAGCACTGGTCCTCTAACATCCTATGCTTGTCACTTAAGATGAGAAACGTGTGAGCTTTGTGAACGATGTAGTTCTTTTGAGCAGAAAAGTGACCTCCCTTACCTGAATCGAATTCTTGCTTGTAGGAAGACTCAGAGCCTGGGATTTAACTCCATTTCTGAAGTGAAACACACAGCAGTGTAATCATCCATTGATCACAGTCTGCTTTAGAATAGAAGCACGCCCTTGCTTTCTAGAGTCTCTAAGACAGGATAA
This sequence comes from Onychomys leucogaster, assembly GCA_949786385.1. Lineage (NCBI taxonomy): Eukaryota > Metazoa > Chordata > Mammalia > Rodentia > Cricetidae > Onychomys > Onychomys leucogaster. Next base: position 3,547,642 of record CATKUP010000035.1, read on the forward strand.
AACTTTTGTGTGCTGAGAACAAAAGAACGGTGTTTCCTAAACATACGGACCATATCGAGTTCAACTCTGCTTCTGAAACTGATACAAAGCGCTGTTCCTCTAACATCCAATGCTTGTCAGTTAAGATGGGAAACGTGTGAGCTTCATGAACGATGTAGTTCGTTTGAGCAGAAAAGTGACTACCCTTACCTTAAACGAAGTCTTGCTTGTAGGAAGACACAGAGCCTGGGATTTAACTCCATTTCTGAAGGGAAACACACAGCATAGTTCTCATCCATGGATCACACTCTGCTTTAGAGCGAGAAGCACGCTCTTGCTTTCTAAAGTCTCAAAGACAGCAGGAGACGTGAGTGCGCTGAGAACAAAAGAACGGTGTTTCCTACACATACGGACCATATCTAGTCCAACTCTGCTTCTTAAACTGATACAAAGCACTGGTCCTCTAACATCCAATGCTTGTCTGTTAAGAGGAGAAACGTGTGAGCTCCATGAACGATGTAGTTTTTTTGAATGAAAATGACTGCCGTTACCTGAAACGAAGTCTTGCTTGTAGGAAGACACAGAGCCTGGGATTTAACTCCATTTCTGAAGGGAAACACACAGCATAGATCTCACCCATGGATAACACTCTGCTTTAGAGCGAGAAGCACGCACTTGCTTTCTAGAGTCTCTAATACAGCAGGAAATCTGATTGTGCGAAGAACAAAGAACAGAGTTTCCTACACATACGGACCATATGTAGTCCTTCTCTTCTTCTGAACCTATTACAAAGTACTAGTCCTCTAACATCCAATGCTTGTCAGTTAAGATAGGAAACGTGTCAGCTTCATGAACGATGTAGTTCGTTTGAGCAGAAAAGTGACTGCCCTTACCTGAAACGAAGTCTTGCTTGTAGGAAGACACAGAGTCTGGGATTTAACTCCATTTCTGAAGGGAAACACACAGCATAGTTCTCATCCATGGATCACACTCTGCTTTAGAGCGAGAAGCACGCTCTTGCTTTCTAAATTCTCTAAGACAGAGGGAAAGTGAGTGTGCTGAGAACAAAAGAACGGTGTTTCCTACACATATGGACCATATCTAGTCCAACTCTGCTTCTGAAACTGATACAAAGCACTGCTCCTCACATCAAATGCTTGTCAGTTAAGATGAGAAACGTGTGAGCTTTGAGAATGATGTAGTTCCTTTGAACTGGAAAGTGACTGCCCTTACCTGTAACGAAGTCTTGCTTGTAGGAAGACACAGAGTCTGGGATTTAACTCCATTTCTGAAGGGAAACACACAGCATAGTTCTCATCCATGGGTCACACTCTGCTTTCGAGCGAGAAGCACGCTCTTGCTTTCTAAAGTCTCTAAGACAGCAGGAAATGTGAGTGTGCTGAGAACAAAAGAACTGTGTTTCCTACACATACGGACCATATCTAGTCCAACTCTGCTTCTGAAACTGATACAAAGCACTGGTCCTCTAACATCCTATGCTTGTCACTTAAGATGAGAAACGTGTGAGCATTGTGAACGATGTAGTTCTTTTCAGCAGAAAAGTGACTACCCTTACCTGAATCAAAGTCTTGCTTGTAGGAAGACTCAGAGCCTGGGATTTAACTCCATTTCTGAAGTGAAACACACAGCAGTGTAATCATCCATTGATCACACTCTGCTTTAGAATAGAAGCACGCTCTTGCTTTCTAGAGTCTCTAAGGCAGGATAAAACGTGTGTGTGCTGAGAACAAAAGAACGGTGTTTCCTAAACATACGGACCATATCTAGTTCAACTCTGCTTCTGAAACTGATACAAAGCGCTGGTCCTCTAACATCCAATGCTTGTCTGTTAAGATGAGAAACGTGTGAGCTTTGTGAACGATGTAGTTCGTTTGAGCTGAAAAGTGACTGCCCTTACCTGAAACGAAGTCTTGCTTGTAAGAAGACACAGAGCCTGGGATTTATCACCATTTCTGAATGGAAACACACAGCATAGTTCTCATCCCTGGATCACACTCTGCTTTAGAGCAAGAAGCATGCTCTTGCTTTCTAGAGTCTCTAATACAGCAGGAAATCTGAGTGTGCTCAGAACAAAAGAACAGAGTTTCCTACACATACGGACCATATCTAGTCCAACTCTCCTTCCTAAACTGATACAAAGCACTGGTCCTCTAACATCCAATGCTTGTCTGTTAAGAAGAGAAATGTGTGAGCTCAGTGAACGATGTAGTTCTTTGGAGCTGAAAAGTGACTGCCTTTACCTGAAACGAAGTCTTGCTTGTAGGAAGACACAGAGATTGAGTTTTAACTCCATTTATGAAGGGAAACACACAGCATAGTTCTCATCCATGGATCACACTCTGCTTTAGAGCGAGAAGCACGCTCTTGCTTTCTGGAGTCTCCAACACAGCAGGAAACGTGAGTGTGCTGAGAACAAAAGAACGGTGTTTCCTACACATATGGACCATATCTAGTCCAACTCTGTTTCTGAAACTGACACAAAGCACTGGTCCTCTAACATCCAATGCTTGTCAGTTAAGATGAGAAACGTGTGAGCTTTGAGAATGATGTAGTTCCTTTGAAATGAAAAGTGACTGCCCTTACCTGTAACGAAGTCTTGCTTGTAGTAAGACACAGAGCCTGGGATTTAACTCCATCTCTGAAGGGAAACACACAGCAGAGTTCTCATCCATGGATCACACTATGCTTTAGAGCGAGAAGCACGCTCTTGCTTTCTAGAGTCTCTAATAAAGCAGGCAATGTGAGTGTGCCCAGAACAAAAGAAGGAGTTTCCTACACATACGGACCATATGTAGTCCAACTCTTCTTCTGAAACTGATACAAAGCAGTAGTCCTCTAACATCCAATGCTTGTCAGTTAAGATGGGAAACGTGTGAGCTTCATGAACGATGTAGTTCGTTTGAGCAGAAAAGTGACTGCCCTTACCTGAAACGAAGTCTTGCTTGTAGGAAGACACAGAGTCTGGGATTTAACTCCATTTCTGAAGGGAAACACACAGCATAGTTCTCATCCATGGATCACACTCTGCTTTAGAGCGAGAAGCACGCATTTGCTTTCTAAAGTCTCTAAGACAGCAGGAAACGTGAGTGCGCTGAGAACAAAAGATCGGTGTTTCCTACACATAGGGACCATATCTAGTCCAACTTTGTTTCTGAAACTGACACAAAGCACTGGTCCTCTAACATCCAATGCTTGTCTGTTAAGATGAGAAACGTGTGAGCTCCGTGAACGATGTAGTTCATTTGAGCTGAAAAGTGACTGCCCTTACCTGAAACGAAGTCTTGCTTGTAGGAAGACACAGAATCTGGGATTTAACTCCATTTCTGAAGTGAAACAAACAGCAGTGTTCTCATCCACTGATCACACTCTGCTTTAGAACAAGAAGCACGCTCTTGCTTTCTAACATCTCTAAGACAGCAGGAAACGTTAGTGTGCGGAGAACAAAAGAACGGTGTTTCCTACACATACGGACCATATCTAGTCCAACTCTCCTTCCTAAACTGATACAAAGCACTGGTCCTCTAACATCCAATGCTTGTCTGTTAAGAAGAGAAATGTTTGAGCTCAGTGAATGATGTAGTTCGTTTGAGCTGAAAAGTGACTGCCCTTACCTGAAATGAAGTCTTGCTTGTAGGAAGACACAGAGTCTGGGATTTAACTCCATTTCTGAAGGGAAACACACAGCATAGTTCTCATCCATGGATCACACTCTGCTTTCGAGCGAGAAGCACGCTCTTGTATCTAAAGTCTCTAAGACAGCAGGAAATGTGAGTGTGATGAGAACAAAAGAACTGTGTTTCCTACACATACGGACCATATCTAGTCCAACTCTGCTTCTGAAACTGATACAAAGCACTGGTCCTCTAACATCCTATGCTTTTCACTTAAGATGAGAAACGTGTGAGCATTGTGAACGATGTAGTTCTTTTGAGCAGAAAAGTGACTACCCTTACCTGAATCAAAGTCTTGCTTGTAGGAAGACTCAGAGCCTGGGATTTAACTCCATTTCTGAAGTGAAACACACAGCAGTGTAATCATCCATTGATCACACTCTGCTTTAGAATAGAAGCACGCTCTTGCTTTCTAGAGTCTCTAAGGCAGGATAAAACGTGTGTGTGCTGAGAACAAAAGAACGGTGTTTCCTAAACATACGGACCATATCTAGTTCAACTCTGCTTCTGAAACTGATACAAAGCGCTGGTCCTCTAACATCCAATGCTTGTCTGTTAAGATGAGAAACGTGTGAGCTTCGTGAACCATGTAGTTCGTTTGAGCTGAAAAGTGACTGCCCTTACCTGAAACGAAGTCTTGCTTGTAGGAAGACACAGAGCCTGGGATTTAACACCATTTCTGAATGGAAACACACAGCATAGTTCTCATCCCTGGATCACACTCTGCTTTAGAGCAAGAAGCATGCTCTTGCTTTCTAGAGTCTCTAATACAGCAGGAAATCTGAGTGTGCTCAGAACAAAAGAACAGAGTTTCCTACACATACGGACCATATCTAGTCCAACTCTCCTTCCTAAACTGATACAAAGCACTGGTCCTCTAACATCCAATGCTTGTCTGTTAAGAAGAGAAATGTGTGAGCTCAGTGAACGATGTAGTTCTTTTGAGCTGAAAAGTGACTGCCGTTACCTGAAACGAAGTCTTGCTTGTAGGAAGACACAGAGATTGAGTTTTAACTCCATTTATGAAGGGAAACACACAGCATAGTTCTCATCCATGGATCACACTCTGCTTTAGAGCGAGAAGCACGCTCTTGCTTTCTGGAGTCTCCAACACAGCAGGAAACGTGAGTGTGCTGAGAACAAAAGAACGGTGTTTCCTACACATATGGACCATATCTAGTCCAACTCTGTTTCTGAAACTGACACAAAGCACTGGTCCTCTAACATCCAATGCTTGTCAGTTAAGATGAGAAACGTGTGAGCTTTGAGAATGATGTAGTTCCTTTGAACTGAAAAGTGACTGCCCTTACCTGTAACGAAGTCTTGCATGTAGTAAGACACAGATCCTGGGATTTATGTCCATCTCTGAAGGGAAACACACAGCAGAGTTCTCATCCATGGATCACACACTGCTTTAGAGCGAGAAGCACGCTCTTGCTATCTAGAGTCTCTAATACAGCAGGTAATCTGAGTGTGCCCAGAAAAAAAGAACGGTGTTTCGTACACATACGGACCATATGTAGTCCAAATCTGCTTCTCAAACTGATTCAATGCACTGGTCCTCTAACATCCAATGCTTGTCAGTTAAGATGAGAAACGTGTGATCTTCATGAACGATGTAGTTCGTTTGAGCAGAAAAGTGACTGCCCTTACCTGAAACGAAGTCTTGCTTGTAGGAAGACTCAGAGCCTGGGATTTAACTCCATTTCTGAAGTGAAGCACACAGCAGTGTTCTCATCCATTGAACACACTCTGCTTTTGAACAAGAAGCACGCTCTTGCTTTCTAAAGTCTCTAAGACAGCAGGAAACGTGAGTGTGCGGAGAACAAAAGAACGGTGTTTCCTACACATATGGACCATATCTAGTCCAACTCTCCTTCCTAAACTGATACAAACCACTGGTCCTCTAACATCCAATGCTTGTCTGTTAAGAAGAGAAATGTGTGAGCTCAGTGAACGATGTAGTTCGCTTGAGGTGAAAAGTGACTGCCGTTACCTGAAACGAAGTCTTGCTTGTAGGAAGACTCAGAGCCTGGGATTTAACTCCATTTCTGAAGTGAAACACAGCAGTGTAATCATCCATTGATCATACTCTGCTTTAGCACAAGAAGCACGCTCTTTCTTTCTAGAGTCCCTAAGACAGCAGGAAACGAGTGTGTGCTGAGAACAAAAGAACGGTGTTTCCTACACATACGGACCATATCTAGTTCAACTCTGCTTCTGAAACTGATACAAAGCACTGGTCCTCTAACATCCAATGCTTGTCTGTTAAGATGAGAAACGTGTGAGCTTCGTGAATGATGTAGTTTGTTTGAGCTGAAAAGTGACTGCCCTTACCTGTAACGAAGTCTTGCTTGTAGGAAGCCACAGAGCCTGGGATTTAACTCCATTTCTGAAGGGAAACACACAGCATAGTTCTCATCCATGGATCACACTCTGCTTTAGAGCAAGAGGAATGCTCTTGCTTTCTAGATTCTCTAATACAGCAGGAAATCTGAGTGTGCTCTGAACAAAAGAACGGAGTTTCCTACACATACGGACCATATGTAGTCCAACTCTTCTTCTGAAACTGATACAAAGCACTGGTCCTCTAACATCCAATGCTTGTCTGTTAAGATGAGAAATGTGTGAGCTCAGTGAACGATGTAGTTCGTTTGAGCTGAAAAGTGACTGCCGTTACCTGAAACGAAGTCTTGCTTGTAGGAAGACAAAGAGATTGAGATTTAACTCCATTTATGAAGGGAAACACACAGCATAGTTCTGATCCATGGATCACACTCTGCTTTAGAGCGAGAAGCACGCTCTTGCTTTCTGGAGTCTCTAAGACAGCAGGAAATGTGATTTTGTTGAGAACAAAAGAACGGTGTTTCCTACACATACAGACCATATCTAATCCAACTCTGCTTCTGAAACTGAAACAAATCACTGGTCCTCTAACATCAAATGCTGTCAGTTAAGATGGGAAACACGTGAGCTTCATGAACGATGTAGTTCGTTTGAGCAGAAAAGTGACTGCCCTTACCTGAAACGAATTCTTGCTTGTAGGAAGACTCAGAGCCTGGGATTTAAGACCATTTCTGAAGTGAAACACACAGCAGTGTTCTCATCCATTGATCATACTCTGCTCTAGAACAAGAAGCACGCTCTTGCTTTCTAGAGTCACTACGACAGCAGGAAATCTGATTTTGCTTAGAACAAAAGAACGGTGTTTCCTACACATACGGACCATATCTAGTCCAACTCTGCTTCTGAAACTGATACAAATCACTGGTACTCTAACATCCAATGCTTGTCAGTTAAGATGGGAAACGTGTGAGCTTCATGAACGATGTAGTTTGTTTGAGCAGAAAAGTGACTGCCCTTACCTGAAGTAAATTCTTGCTTGTAGGAAGACTCAGAGCCTGGGATTTACCACCATTTCTGAAGTGAAACACACAGCAGTGTTCTCATCCATTGTTCATACTCTGCTTTGGAACAAGAAGCACGCTCTTGCTTTCTAGAGTATCTAAGACAGCAGGAAATGCGGTTTTGCTGAGAAAAAAAGAACGGTGTTTCCTACACATACGGACCATATCTAGTCCAACTCTGCTTCTTAAACTGACACAAAGCACTGGTCCTCTAACATCCAATGCTTGTCTGTTAAGATGAGAAACGTGTGAGCTCCGTGAACGATGTAGTTCGTTTGAGCTGAAGAGTGACTGCCCTTATCTGAAACGAAGTCTTGCATGTAGGAAGACACAGAGCCTGGGATTTAACTCCATTTCTGAAAGGAAACACACAGCATTTTTCTCATCCATGGATCACACTCTGCTTTAGAGCGAGAAGCACGCTCTTGCTTTTAGAGTCTCTAATATAGCAGGTAATCTGAGTGTGCCCAGAACAAAAGAACGGTGTTTCCTACACTTACAGACCATATGTAGTCCAAATCTGCTTCTGAAACTGATACAAAGCAATGACCCTCTAACATCCAATGCTTGTCAGTTAAGATGAGAAACGTGTGAGCTTCGTGAACGATGTAGTTCGTTTGAGCAGAAAAGTGACTGCCCTTACCTGAATCGAAGTCTTGCTTGTAGGAAGACTCAGAGCCTGGGATTTAACTCCATTTCTGAAGTGAAACACACAGCAGTGTAAGCATCCATTGATCACACACTGTTTTAGAACAAGAAGCACGCTCTTGTTTCTAGAGTCTCTAAGAGAGCAGGAAACGTGTGTGTGCTGAGAACAAAAGAACGGAGTTTCCTAACCATATGGACCATATCTAGTTCAACTCTGCTTCTGAAACTGATACAAAGCACTGGTCCTCTAACATCCAATGCTTGTCTGTTAAGATGAGAAACGTGTGAGCTTCGTGAACGATGTAGTTCTTTTGAGCAGAAAATTGACTGCCCTTTCCTTAAACGAAGTCTTGCTTGTAGGAAGACACAGAGTCTGGGATTTAACTCCATTTCTGAAGGGAAACACACAGCATATTTCTCATCCATGGATCACACTCTGCTTGAGAACGAGAAGCACGCTCTTGCTTTCTAAAGTCTCTAAGACAGCAGGAAACGTGAGTGTAATGAGAACAAAGAACGGAGTTTCCTACACATACGGACCATATCTAGTCCAACTCTGTTTCTGAAACTGACACAAAGCACTGGTCCTCTGACATCCAATGCTTGTCAGTTCAGATGAGAAACGTGTGAGCTTTGAGAATGATGTAGTTCCTTTGAACTGAAAAGTGACTGCCCTTACCTGTAACGAAGTCTTGCTTATATTAAGACACAGATCCTGGGATTTAACTCCATTTCTGAAGGGAAACACACAGCATAGTTCTCATCCATGGATCACACTCTGCTTTCGAGCGAGAAGCACGCTCTTGCTTTCTAAAGTCTCTAAGACTGCAGGAAATGTGAGTGTGCTGAGAACAAAAGAACTGTGTTTCCTACACATACGGACCATATCTAGTCCAACTCTGCTTCTGAAACTGATACAAAGCACTGGTCCTCTAACATCCTATGCTTGTCACTTAAGATGAGAAATGTGTGAGCATTGTGAACGATGTAGTTCTTTTCAGCAGAAAAGTGACTACCCTTACCTGAATCAAAGTCTTGCTTGTAGGAAGACTCAGAGCCTGGGATTTAACTCCATTTCTGAAGTGAAACACACAGCAGTGTAATCATCCATTGATCACACTCTGCTTTAGAATAGAAGCACGCTCTTGCTTTCTAGAGTCTCTAAGGCAGGATAAAACGTGTGTGTGCTGAGAACAAAAGAACGGTGTTTCCTAAACATACGGACCATATCTAGTTCAACTCTGCTTCTGAAACTGATACAAAGCGCTGGTCCTCTAACATCCAATGCTTGTCTGTTAAGATGAGAAACGTGTGAGCTTCGTGAACGATGTAGTTCGTTTGAGCTGAAAAGTGACTGCCCTTACCTGAAACGAAGTCTTGCTTGTAGGAAGACACAGAGCCTGGGATTTAACACCATTTCTGAATGGAAACACACAGCATAGTTCTCATCCCTGGATCACACTCTGCTTTAGAGCAAGAAGCATGCTCTTGCTTTCTAGAGTCTCTAATACAGCAGGAAATCTGAGTGTGCTCAGAACAAAAGAACAGAGTTTCCTACACATACGGACCATATCTAGTCCAACTCTCCTTCCTAAACTGATACAAAGCACTGGTCCTCTAACATCCAATGCTTGTCTGTTAAGAAGAGAAATGTGTGAGCTCAGTGAACGATGTAGTTCTTTTGAGCTGAAAAGTGACTGCCTTTACCTGAAACGAAGTCTTGCTTGTAGGAAGACACAGAGATTGAGTTTTAACTCCATTTATGAAGGGAAACACACAGCATAGTTCTCATCCATGGATCACACTCTGCTTTAGAGCGAGAAACACGCTCTTGCTTTCTGGAGTCTCCAACACAGCAGGAAACGTGAGTGTGCTGAGAACAAAAGAACGGTGTTTCCTACACTTATGGACCATATCTAGTCCAACTCTGTTTCTGAAACTGACACAAAGCACTGGTCCTCTAACATCCAATGCTTGTCAGTTCAGATGAGAAACGTGTGAGCTTTGAGAATGATGTAGTTCCTTTGAACTGAAAAGTGACTGCCCTTACCTGTAACGAAGTCTTGCTTATATTAAGACACAGATCCTGGGATTTAACACCATTTCTGAATGGAAACACACAGCATAGTTCTCATCCCTGGATCACACTCTGCTTTAGAGCAAGAAGCATGCTCTTGCTTTCTAGAGTCTCTAATACAGCAGGAAATCTGAGTGTGCTCAGAACAAAAGAACAGAGTTTCCTACACATACGGACCATATCTAGTCCAACTCTCCTTCCTAAACTGATACAAAGCACTGGTCCTCTAACATCCAATGCTTGTCTGTTAAGAAGAGAAATGTGTGAGATCAGTGAACGATGTAGTTCTTTTGAGCTGAAAAGTGACTGCCGTTACCTGAAACGAAGTCTTGCTTGTAGGAAGACACAGAGATTGAGTTTTAACTCCATTTATGAAGGGAAACACACAGCATAGTTCTCATCCATGGATCACACTCTGCTTTAGAGCGAGAAGCACGCTCTTGCTTTCTGGAGTCTCCAACACAGCAGGAAACGTGAGTGTGCTGAGAACAAAAGAACGGTGTTTCCTACACATATGGACCATATCTAGTCCAACTCTGTTTCTGAAACTGACACAAAGCACTGGTCCTCTAACATCCAATGCTTGTCAGTTAAGATGAGAAACGTGTGAGCTTTGAGAATGATGTAGTTCCTTTGAACTGAAAAGTGACTGCCCTTACCTGTAACGAAGTCTTGCATGTAGTAAGACACAGATCCTGGGATTTATGTCCATCTCTGAAGGGAAACACACAGCAGAGTTCTCATCCATGGATCACACACTGCTTTAGAGCGAGAAGCACGCTCTTGCTATCTAGAGTCTCTAATACAGCAGGTAATCTGAGTGTGCCCAGAAAAAAAGAACGGTGTTTCGTACACATACGGACCATATGTAGTCCAAATCTGCTTCTCAAACTGATTCAATGCACTGGTCCTCTAACATCCAATGCTTGTCAGTTAAGATGAGAAACGTGTGATCTTCATGAACGATGTAGTTCGTTTGAGCAGAAAAGTGACTGCCCTTACCTGAAACGAAGTCTTGCTTGTAGGAAGACTCAGAGCCTGGGATTTAACTCCATTTCTGAAGTGAAGCACACAGCAGTGTTCTCATCCATTGAACACACTCTGCTTTTGAACAAGAAGCACGCTCTTGCTTTCTAAAGTCTCTAAGACAGCAGGAAACGTGAGTGTGCGGAGAACAAAAGAACGGTGTTTCCTACACATATGGACCATATCTAGTCCAACTCTCCTTCCTAAACTGATACAAACCACTGGTCCTCTAACATCCAATGCTTGTCTGTTAAGAAGAGAAATGTGTGAGCTCAGTGAACGATGTAGTTCGCTTGAGGTGAAAAGTGACTGCCGTTACCTGAAACGAAGTCTTGCTTGTAGGAAGACTCAGAGCCTGGGATTTAACTCCATTTCTGAAGTGAAACACAGCAGTGTAATCATCCATTGATCATACTCTGCTTTAGCACAAGAAGCACGCTCTTTCTTTCTAGAGTCCCTAAGACAGCAGGAAACGAGTGTGTGCTGAGAACAAAAGAACGGTGTTTCCTACACATACGGACCATATCTAGTTCAACTCTGCTTCTGAAACTGATACAAAGCACTGGTCCTCTAACATCCAATGCTTGTCTGTTAAGATGAGAAACGTGTGAGCTTCGTGAATGATGTAGTTTGTTTGAGCTGAAAAGTGACTGCCCTTACCTGTAACGAAGTCTTGCTTGTAGGAAGCCACAGAGCCTGGGATTTAACTCCATTTCTGAAGGGAAACACACAGCATAGTTCTCATCCATGGATCACACTCTGCTTTAGAGCAAGAGGAATGCTCTTGCTTTCTAGATTCTCTAATACAGCAGGAAATCTGAGTGTGCTCTGAACAAAAGAACGGAGTTTCCTACACATACGGACCATATGTAGTCCAACTCTTCTTCTGAAACTGATACAAAGCACTGGTCCTCTAACATCCAATGCTTGTCTGTTAAGATGAGAAATGTGTGAGCTCAGTGAACGATGTAGTTCGTTTGAGCTGAAAAGTGACTGCCGTTACCTGAAACGAAGTCTTGCTTGTAGGAAGACAAAGAGATTGAGATTTAACTCCATTTATGAAGGGAAACACACAGCATAGTTCTGATCCATGGATCACACTCTGCTTTAGAGCGAGAAGCACGCTCTTGCTTTCTGGAGTCTCTAAGACAGCAGGAAATGTGATTTTGTTGAGAACAAAAGAACGGTGTTTCCTACACATACAGACCATATCTAATCCAACTCTGCTTCTGAAACTGAAACAAATCACTGGTCCTCTAACATCAAATGCTGTCAGTTAAGATGGGAAACACGTGAGCTTCATGAACGATGTAGTTCGTTTGAGCAGAAAAGTGACTGCCCTTACCTGAAACGAATTCTTGCTTGTAGGAAGACTCAGAGCCTGGGATTTAAGACCATTTCTGAAGTGAAACACACAGCAGTGTTCTCATCCATTGATCATACTCTGCTCTAGAACAAGAAGCACGCTCTTGCTTTCTAGAGTCACTACGACAGCAGGAAATCTGATTTTGCTTAGAACAAAAGAACGGTGTTTCCTACACATACGGACCATATCTAGTCCAACTCTGCTTCTGAAACTGATACAAATCACTGGTACTCTAACATCCAATGCTTGTCAGTTAAGATGGGAAACGTGTGAGCTTCATGAACGATGTAGTTTGTTTGAGCAGAAAAGTGACTGCCCTTACCTGAAGTAAATTCTTGCTTGTAGGAAGACTCAGAGCCTGGGATTTACCACCATTTCTGAAGTGAAACACACAGCAGTGTTCTCATCCATTGTTCATACTCTGCTTTGGAACAAGAAGCACGCTCTTGCTTTCTAGAGTATCTAAGACAGCAGGAAATGCGGTTTTGCTGAGAAAAAAAGAACGGTGTTTCCTACACATACGGACCATATCTAGTCCAACTCTGCTTCTTAAACTGACACAAAGCACTGGTCCTCTAACATCCAATGCTTGTCTGTTAAGATGAGAAACGTGTGAGCTCCGTGAACGATGTAGTTCGTTTGAGCTGAAGAGTGACTGCCCTTATCTGAAACGAAGTCTTGCATGTAGGAAGACACAGAGCCTGGGATTTAACTCCATTTCTGAAAGGAAACACACAGCATTTTTCTCATCCATGGATCACACTCTGCTTTAGAGCGAGAAGCACGCTCTTGCTTTTAGAGTCTCTAATATAGCAGGTAATCTGAGTGTGCCCAGAACAAAAGAACGGTGTTTCCTACACTTACAGACCATATGTAGTCCAAATCTGCTTCTGAAACTGATACAAAGCAATGACCCTCTAACATCCAATGCTTGTCAGTTAAGATGAGAAACGTGTGAGCTTCGTGAACGATGTAGTTCGTTTGAGCAGAAAAGTGACTGCCCTTACCTGAATCGAAGTCTTGCTTGTAGGAAGACTCAGAGCCTGGGATTTAACTCCATTTCTGAAGTGAAACACACAGCAGTGTAAGCATCCATTGATCACACACTGTTTTAGAACAAGAAGCACGCTCTTGTTTCTAGAGTCTCTAAGAGAGCAGGAAACGTGTGTGTGCTGAGAACAAAAGAACGGAGTTTCCTAACCATATGGACCATATCTAGTTCAACTCTGCTTCTGAAACTGATACAAAGCACTGGTCCTCTAACATCCAATGCTTGTCTGTTAAGATGAGAAACGTGTGAGCTTCGTGAACGATGTAGTTCTTTTGAGCAGAAAATTGACTGCCCTTTCCTTAAACGAAGTCTTGCTTGTAGGAAGACACAGAGTCTGGGATTTAACTCCATTTCTGAAGGGAAACACACAGCATATTTCTCATCCATGGATCACACTCTGCTTGAGAACGAGAAGCACGCTCTTGCTTTCTAAAGTCTCTAAGACAGCAGGAAACGTGAGTGTAATGAGAACAAAGAACGGAGTTTCCTACACATACGGACCATATCTAGTCCAACTCTGTTTCTGAAACTGACACAAAGCACTGGTCCTCTGACATCCAATGCTTGTCAGTTCAGATGAGAAACGTGTGAGCTTTGAGAATGATGTAGTTCCTTTGAACTGAAAAGTGACTGCCCTTACCTGTAACGAAGTCTTGCTTATATTAAGACACAGATCCTGGGATTTAACTCCATTTCTGAAGGGAAACACACAGCATAGTTCTCATCCATGGATCACACTCTGCTTTCGAGCGAGAAGCACGCTCTTGCTTTCTAAAGTCTCTAAGACTGCAGGAAATGTGAGTGTGCTGAGAACAAAAGAACTGTGTTTCCTACACATACGGACCATATCTAGTCCAACTCTGCTTCTGAAACTGATACAAAGCACTGGTCCTCTAACATCCTATGCTTGTCACTTAAGATGAGAAACGTGTGAGCATTGTGAACGATGTAGTTCTTTTCAGCAGAAAAGTGACTACCCTTACCTGAATCAAAGTCTTGCTTGTAGGAAGACTCAGAGCCTGGGATTTAACTCCATTTCTGAAGTGAAACACACAGCAGTGTAATCATCCATTGATCACACTCTGCTTTAGAATAGAAGCACGCTCTTGCTTTCTAGAGTCTCTAAGGCAGGATAAAACGTGTGTGTGCTGAGAACAAAAGAACGGTGTTTCCTAAACATACGGACCATATCTAGTTCAACTCTGCTTCTGAAACTGATACAAAGCGCTGGTCCTCTAACATCCAATGCTTGTCTGTTAAGATGAGAAACGTGTGAGCTTCGTGAACGATGTAGTTCGTTTGAGCTGAAAAGTGACTGCCCTTACCTGAAACGAAGTCTTGCTTGTAGGAAGACACAGAGCCTGGGATTTAACACCATTTCTGAATGGAAACACACAGCATAGTTCTCATCCCTGGATCACACTCTGCTTTAGAGCAAGAAGCATGCTCTTGCTTTCTAGAGTCTCTAATACAGCAGGAAATCTGAGTGTGCTCAGAACAAAAGAACAGAGTTTCCTACACATACGGACCATATCTAGTCCAACTCTCCTTCCTAAACTGATACAAAGCACTGGTCCTCTAACATCCAATGCTTGTCTGTTAAGAAGAGAAATGTGTGAGCTCAGTGAACGATGTAGTTCTTTTGAGCTGAAAAGTGACTGCCTTTACCTGAAACGAAGTCTTGCTTGTAGGAAGACACAGAGATTGAGTTTTAACTCCATTTATGAAGGGAAACACACAGCATAGTTCTCATCCATGGATCACACTCTGCTTTAGAGCGAGAAGCACGCTCTTGCTTTCTGGAGTCTCCAACACAGCAGGAAACGTGAGTGTGCTGAGAACAAAAGAACGGTGTTTCCTACACATTTGGACCATATCTAGTCCAACTCTGTTTCTGAAACTGACACAAAGCACTGGTCCTCTAACATCCAATGCTTGTCAGTTAAGATGAGAAACGTGTGAGCTTTGAGAATGATGTAGTTCCTTTGAAATGAAAAGTGACTGCCCTTACCTGTAACGAAGTCTTGCTTGTAGTAAGACACAGAGCCTGGGATTTAACTCCATCTCTGAAGGGAAACACACAGCAGAGTTCTCATCCATGGATCACACTATGCTTTAGAGCGAGAAGCACGCTCTTGCTTTCTAGAGTCTCTAATAAAGCAGGCAATGTGAGTGTGCCCAGAACAAAAGAACGGAGTTTCCTACACATACGGACCATATGTAGTCCAACTCTTCTTCTGAAACTGATACAAAGCAGTAGTCCTCTAACATCCAATGTTTGTCAGTTAAGATGGGAAACGTGTGAGCTTCATGAACGATGTAGTTCGTTTGAGCAGAAAAGTGACTGCCCTTACCTGAAACGAAGTCTTGCTTGTAGGAAGACACAGAGTCTGGGATTTAACTCCATTTCTGAAGGGAAACACACAGCATAGTTCTCATCCATGGATCACACTCTGCTTTAGAGCGAGAAGCACGCTTTTGCTTTCTAAAGTCTCTAAGACAGCAGGAAACGTGAGTGCGCTGAGAACAAAAGATCGGTGTTTCCTACACATAGGGACCATATCTAGTCCAACTTTGTTTCTGAAACTGACACAAAGCACTGGTCCTCTAACATCCAATGCTTGTCTGTTAAGATGAGAAACGTGTGAGCTCCGTGAACGATGTAGTTCGTTTGAGCTGAAAAGTGACTGCCCTTACCTGAAACGAAGTCTTGCTTGTAGGAAGACACAGAGCTTGGAATTTAACTCCATTTCTGAAGGGAAACACACAGCATAGTTCTCATCCATGGATCACACTCTGCTTTAGAGCGAAAAGCACGCTCTTGCTTTCTAAAGTCTCTAAGACTGCAGGCAATGTGAGTGTGCTGAGAACAAAAGAACGGTGTTTCCTACACATACGGAAAATATCTAGTCCAACTGTGCTTCTGAAACTGATACAAAGCACTGGTCCTCTAACATCCTATGCTTGTCACTTAAGATGAGAAACGTGTGAGCTTTGTGAACGATGTAGTTCTTTTGAGCAGAAAAGTGACTGCCCTTACCTGAATCGAAGTCTTGCTTGTAGGAAGACTCAGAGCCTGGGATTTAACTCTATTTCTGAAGTGAAACACACAGCAGTGTAATCATCCATTGATCACACTCTGCTTTAGAATAGAAGCACGCTCTTGCTTTCTAGAGTCTCTAAGACAGGATAAAACGTGTGTGTGCTCAGAACAAAAGAACGGTGTTTCCTAAACATACGGACCATATCTAGTTCAACTCTGCTTCTGAAACTGATACAAAGCGCTGGTCCTCTAACATCCAATGCTTGTCTGTTAAGATGAGAAACGTGTGAGCTTCGTGAACGATGTAGTTCATTTGAGCTGAAAAGTGACTGCCCTTACCTGAAACGAAGTCTTGCTTGTAGGAAGACACAGAGCCTGAGATTTAACACCATTTCTGAATGGAAACACACAGCATAGTTCTCATCCCTGGATCACACTCTGCTTTAGAGCAAGAAGCATGCTCTTGCTTTCTAGAGTCTCTAATACAGCAGGAAATCTGAGTGTGCTCAGAACAAAAGAACAGAGTTTCCTACACATACGGACCATATGTAGTCCAACTCTTCTTCTGAAACTGATACAAAGCACTGGTCCTCTAACATCCAATGCTTGTCAGCTAAGATGGGAAACGTGTGAGCTTCGTGAACGATGTAGTTCTTTTGAGCAGAAAAGTGACTGCCCTTACCTGAAACGTAGTCTTGCTTGTAGGAAGACTCAGAGCCTGGGATTTAATTCCATTTCTGAAGTGAAACAAACAGCAGTGTTCTCATCCACTGATCACACTCTGCTTTAGAACAAGAAGCACGCTCTTGCTTTCTAAAGTCTCTAAGACAGCAGGAAACGTAAGTGTGCGGAGAACAAAAGAACGGTGTTTCCTACACATACAGACCATATCTAGTCCAACTCTCCTTCCTAAACTGATACAAAGCACTGGTCCTCTAACATCCAATGCTTGTCAGTTCAGATGAGAAACGTGTGAGCTTTGAGAATGATGTAGTTCCTTTGAACTGAAAAGTGACTGCCCTTACCTGTAACGAAGTCTTGCTTATATTAAGACACAGATCCTGGGATTTAACTCCATTTCTGAAGGGAAACACACAGCATAGTTCTCATCCATGGATCACACTCTGCTTTCGAGCGAGAAGCACGCTCTTGCTTTCTAAAGTCTCTAAGACTGCAGGAAATGTGAGTGTGCTGAGAACAAAAGAACTGTGTTTCCTACACATACGGACCATATCTAGTCCAACTCTGCTTCTGAAACTGATACAAAGCACTGGTCCTCTAACATCCTATGCTTGTCACTTAAGATGAGAAACGTGTGAGCATTGTGAACGATGTAGTTCTTTTCAGCAGAAAAGTGACTACCCTTACCTGAATCAAAGTCTTGCTTGTAGGAAGACTCAGAGCCTGGGATTTAACTCCATTTCTGAAGTGAAACACAAAGCAGTGTAATCATCCATTGATCACACTCTGCTTTAGAATAGAAGCACGCTCTTGCTTTCTAGAGTCTCTAAGGCAGGATAAAACGTGTGTGTGCTGAGAACAAAAGAACGGTGTTTCCTAAACATACGGACCATATCTAGTTCAACTCTGCTTCTGAAACTGATACAAAGCGCTGGTCCTCTAACATCCAATGCTTGTCTGTTAAGATGAGAAACGTGTGAGCTTCGTGAACGATGTAGTTCGTTTGAGCTGAAAAGTGACTGCCCTTACCTGAAACGAAGTCTTGCTTGTAGGAAGACACAGAGCCTGAGATTTAACACCATTTCTGAATGGAAACACACAGCATAGTTCTCATCCCTGGATCACACTCTGCTTTAGAGCAAGAAGCATGCTCTTGCTTTCTAGAGTCTCTAATACAGCAGGAAATCTGAGTGTGCTCAGAACAAAAGAACAGAGTTTCCTACACATACGGACCATATCTAGTCCAACTCTCCTTCCTAAACTGATACAAAGCACTGGTCCTCTAACATCCAATGCTTGTCTGTTAAGAAGAGAAATGTGTGAGCTCAGTGAACGATGTAGTTCTTTTGAGCTGAAAAGTGACTGCCTTTACCTGAAACGAAGTCTTGCTTGTAGGAAGACACAGAGATTGAGTTTTAACTCCATTTATGAAGGGAAACACACAGCATAGTTCTCATCCATGGATCACACTCTGCTTTAGAGCGAGAAGCACGCTCTTGCTTTCTGGAGTCTCCAACACAGCAGGAAACGTGAGTGTGCTGAGAACAAAAGAACGGTGTTTCCTACACATATGGACCATATCTAGTCCAACTCTGTTTCTGAAACTGACACAAAGCACTGGTCCTCTAACATCCAATGCTTGTCAGTTAAGATGAGAAACGTGTGAGCTTTGAGAATGATGTAGTTCCTTTGAAATGAAAAGTGACTGCCCTTACCTGTAACGAAGTCTTGCTTGTAGTAAGACACAGAGCCTGGGATTTAACTCCATCTCTGAAGGGAAACACACAGCAGAGTTCTCATCCATGGATCACACTATGCTTTAGAGCGAGAAGCACGCTCTTGCTTTCTAGAGTCTCTAATAAAGCAGGCAATGTGAGTGTGCCCAGAACAAAAGAACGGAGTTTCCTACACATACGGACCATATGTAGTCCAACTCTTCTTCTGAAACTGATACAAAGCAGTAGTCCTCTAACATCCAATGTTTGTCAGTTAAGATGGGAAACGTGTGAGCTTCATGAACGATGTAGTTCGTTTGAGCAGAAAAGTGACTGCCCTTACCTGAAACGAAGTCTTGCTTGTAGGAAGACACAGAGTCTGGGATTTAACTCCATTTCTGAAGGGAAACACACAGCATAGTTCTCATCCATGGATCACACTCTGCTTTAGAGCGAGAAGCACGCTTTTGCTTTCTAAAGTCTCTAAGACAGCAGGAAACGTGAGTGCGCTGAGAACAAAAGATCGGTGTTTCCTACACATAGGGACCATATCTAGTCCAACTTTGTTTCTGAAACTGACACAAAGCACTGGTCCTCTAACATCCAATGCTTGTCTGTTAAGATGAGAAACGTGTGAGCTCCGTGAACGATGTAGTTCGTTTGAGCTGAAAAGTGACTGCCCTTACCTGAAACGAAGTCTTGCTTGTAGGAAGACACAGAGCTTGGAATTTAACTCCATTTCTGAAGGGAAACACACAGCATAGTTCTCATCCATGGATCACACTCTGCTTTAGAGCGAAAAGCACGCTCTTGCTTTCTAAAGTCTCTAAGACTGCAGGCAATGTGAGTGTGCTGAGAACAAAAGAACGGTGTTTCCTACACATACGGAAAATATCTAGTCCAACTGTGCTTCTGAAAGTGATACAAAGCACTGGTCCTCTAACATCCTATGCTTGTCACTTAAGATGAGAAACGTGTGAGCTTTGTGAACGATGTAGTTCTTTTGAGCAGAAAAGTGACTGCCCTTACCTGAATCGAAGTCTTGCTTGTAGGAAGACTCAGAGCCTGGGATTTAACTCTATTTCTGAAGTGAAACACACAGCAGTGTAATCATCCATTGATCACACTCTGCTTTAGAATAGAAGCACGCTCTTGCTTTCTAGAGTCTCTAAGACAGGATAAAACGTGTGTGTGCTCAGAACAAAAGAACGGTGTTTCCTAAACATACGGACCATATCTAGTTCAACTCTGCTTCTGAAACTGATACAAAGCGCTGGTCCTCTAACATCCAATGCTTGTCTGTTAAGATGAGAAACGTGTGAGCTTCGTGAACGATGTAGTTCATTTGAGCTGAAAAGTGACTGCCCTTACCTGAAACGAAGTCTTGCTTGTAGGAAGACACAGAGCCTGAGATTTAACACCATTTCTGAATGGAAACACACAGCATAGTTCTCATCCCTGGATCACACTCTGCTTTAGAGCAAGAAGCATGCTCTTGCTTTCTAGAGTCTCTAATACAGCAGGAAATCTGAGTGTGCTCAGAACAAAAGAACAGAGTTTCCTACACATACGGACCATATGTAGTCCAACTCTTCTTCTGAAACTGATACAAAGCACTGGTCCTCTAACATCCAATGCTTGTCAGCTAAGATGGGAAACGTGTGAGCTTCGTGAACGATGTAGTTCTTTTGAGCAGAAAAGTGACTGCCCTTACCTGAAACGTAGTCTTGCTTGTAGGAAGACTCAGAGCCTGGGATTTAATTCCATTTCTGAAGTGAAACAAACAGCAGTGTTCTCATCCACTGATCACACTCTGCTTTAGAACAAGAAGCACGCTCTTGCTTTCTAAAGTCTCTAAGACAGCAGGAAACGTAAGTGTGCGGAGAACAAAAGAACGGTGTTTCCTACACATACAGACCATATCTAGTCCAACTCTCCTTCCTAAACTGATACAAAGCACTGGTCCTCTAACATCCAATACTTGTCTGTTAAGATGAGAAACGTGTGAGCTTCGTGAACCATGTAGTTCGTTTGAGCTGAAAAGTGACTGCCCTTACCTGAAACGAAGTCTTGCTTGTAGGAAGACACAGAGCCTGGGATTTAACACCATTTCTGAATGGAAACACACAGCATAGTTCTCATCCCTGGATCACACTCTGCTTTAGAGCAAGAAGCATGCTCTTGCTTTCTAGAGTCTCTAATACAGCAGGAAATCTGAGTGTGCTCAGAACAAAAGAACAGAGTTTCCTACACATACGGACCATATCTAGTCCAACTCTCCTTCCTAAACTGATACAAAGCACTGGTCCTCTAACATCCAATGCTTGTCTGTTAAGAAGAGAAATGTGTGAGATCAGTGAACGATGTAGTTCTTTTGAGCTGAAAAGTGACTGCCGTTACCTGAAACGAAGTCTTGCTTGTAGGAAGACACAGAGATTGAGTTTTAACTCCATTTATGAAGGGAAACACACAGCATAGTTCTCATCCATGGATCACACTCTGCTTTAGAGCGAGAAGCACGCTCTTGCTTTCTGGAGTCTCCAACACAGCAGGAAACGTGAGTATGCTGAGAACAAAAGAACGGTGTTTCCTACACATATGGACCATATCTAGTCCAACTCTGTTTCTGAAACTGACACAAAGCACTGGTCCTCTAACATCCAATGCTTGTCAGTTAAGATGAGAAACGTGTGAGCTTTGAGAATGATGTAGTTCCTTTGAACTGAAAAGTGACTGCCCTTACCTGTAACGAAGTCTTGCATGTAGTAAGACACAGATCCTGGGATTTATGTCCATCTCTGAAGGGAAACACACAGCAGAGTTCTCATCCATGGATCACACACTGCTTTAGAGCGAGAAGCACGCTCTTGCTATCTAGAGTCTCTAATACAGCAGGTAATCTGAGTGTGCCCAGAAAAAAAGAACGGTGTTTCGTACACATACGGACCATATGTAGTCCAAATCTGCTTCTCAAACTGATTCAATGCACTGGTCCTCTAACATCCAATGCTTGTCAGTTAAGATGAGTAACGTGTGATCTTCATGAACTATGTAGTTCGTTTGAGCAGAAAAGTGACTGCCCTTACCTGAAACGAAGTCTTGCTTGTAGGAAGACTCAGAGCCTGGTATTTAACTCCATTTCTGAAGTGAAGCACACAGCAGTGTTCTCATCCACTGAACACACTCTGCTTTAGAACAAGAAGCACGCTCTTGCTTTCTAAAGTCTCTAAGACAGCAGGAAACGTGAGTGTGCGGAGAACAAAAGAACGGTGTTTCCTACACATATGGACCATATCTAGTCCAACTCTCCTTCCTAAACTGATACAAAGCACTGGTCCTCTAACATCCAATGCTTGTCTGTTAAGATGAGAAACGTGTGAGCTCCGTGAATGATATAGTTCGTTTGAGCTGAAAAGTGACTGCCCTTACCTGAAACGAAGTCTTGATTGTAGGAAGACACAGAGCCTGAGATTTAACTCCATTTCCGCAGTGAAACACACAGCAGTGTAATCATCCATTTATCACACTCTGCTTTAGAACAAGAAGCACGCTCTTGCTTTCTAGAGTCTCTAAGACAGCAGGAAATGTGTGTGTGCTGAGAACAAAAGAACTGTGTTTCCTACACATACGGACCATATCTAGTTCAACTCTGTTTGTGAAACTGATACAAAGCACTGGTCCTCTAACATCCAATGCTTGTCTGTAAAGAAAAGAAATGTGTGAGCTCTGTGAACGATGTAGTTCGTTTGAGCTGAAAAGTGACTGCCGTTACCTGAAACGAAGTCTTGCTTGTAGGAAGACAAAGAGATTGAGATTCAACTCCATTTATGAAGGGAAACACACAGCATAGTTCTCATCCATGGATCACACTCTGCTTTAGAGCGAGAAGCACGCTCTTGCTTTCTGGAGTATCTAACACAGCAGGAAACGTGAGTGTGCTGAGAACAAAAGAACGGTGTTTCCTACACATACGGACCATATCTAGTCCAACTCTCCTTCCTAAACTGATACAAACCACTGGTCCTCTAACATCCAATGCTTGTCTGTTAAGAAGAGAAATGTGTGAGCTCAGTGAACGATGTAGTTCGCTTGAGGTGAAAAGTGACTGCCGTTACCTGAAACGAAGTCTTGCTTGTAGGAAGACTCAGAGCCTGGGATTTAACTCCATTTCTGAAGTGAAACACAGCAGTGTAATCATCCATTGATCATACTCTGCTTTAGCACAAGAAGCACGCTCTTTCTTTCTAGAGTCTCTAAGACAGCAGGAAACGAGTGTGTGCTGAGAACAAAAGAACGGTGTTTCCTACACATACGGACCATATCTAGTTCAACTCTGCTTCTGAAACTGATACAAAGCACTGGTCCTCTAACATCCAATGCTTGTCTGTTAAGATGAGAAACGTGTGAGCTTCGTGAATGATGTAGTTTGTTTGAGCTGAAAAGTGACTGCCCTTACCTGAAACGAAGTCTTGCTTGTAGGAAGCCACAGAGCCTGGGATTTAACTCCATTTCTGAAGGGAAACACACAGCATAGTTCTCATCCATGGATCACACTCTGCTTTAGAGCAAGAGGAATGCTCTTGCTTTCTAGATTCTCTAATACAGCAGGAAATCTGAGTGTGCTCTGAACAAAAGAACGGAGTTTCCTACACATACGGACCATATGTAGTCCAACTCTTCTTCTGAAACTGATACAAAGCACTGGTCCTCTAACATCCAATGCTTGTCTGTTAAGATGAGAAATGTGTGAGCTCAGTGAACGATGTAGTTCGTTTGAGCTGAAAAGTGACTGCCGTTACCTGAAACGAAGTCTTGCTTGTAGGAAGACAAAGAGATTGAGATTTAACTCCATTTATGAAGGGAAACACACAGCATAGTTCTGATCCATGGATCACACTCTGCTTTAGAGCGAGAAGCACGCTCTTGCTTTCTGGAGTCTCTAAGACAGCAGGAAATGTGATTTTGTTGAGAACAAAAGAACGGTGTTTCCTACACATACAGACCATATCTAATCCAACTCTGCTTCTGAAACTGAAACAAATCACTGGTCCTCTAACATCAAATGCTTGTCAGTTAAGATGGGAAACACGTGAGCTTCATGAACGATGTAGTTCGTTTGAGCAGAAAAGTGACTGCCCTTACCTGAAACGAATTCTTGCTTGTAGGAAGACTCAGAGCCTGGGATTTAAGACCATTTCTGAAGTGAAACACACAGCAGTGTTCTCATCCATTGATCATACTCTGCTCTAAAACAAGAAGCACACTCTTGCTTTCTAGAGTCACTACGACAGCAGGAAATCTGATTTTGCTTAGAACAAAAGAACGGTGTTTCCTACACATACGGACCATATCTAGTCCAACTCTGCTTCTGAAACTGATACAAATCACTGGTACTCTAACATCCAATGCTTGTCAGTTAAGATGGGAAACGTGTGAGCTTCATGAACGATGTAGTTTGTTTGAGCAGAAAAGTGACTGCCCTTACCTGAAGTAAATTCTTGCTTGTAGGAAGACTCAGAGCCTGGGATTTACCACCATTTCTGAAGTGAAACACACAGCAGTGTTCTCATCCATTGTTCATACTCTGCTTTGGAACAAGAAGCACGCTCTTGCTTTCTAAAGTCTCTAAGACAGCAGGAAACGTGAGTGCGCTGAGAAAAAAAGAACGGTGTTTCCTACACATACGGACCATATCTAGTCCAACTCTGTTTCTGAAACTGACACAAAGCACTGGTCCTCTGACATCCAATGCTTGTCAGTTCAGATGAGAAACGTGTGAGCTTTGAGAATGATGTAGTTCCTTTGAACTGAAAAGTGACTGCCCTTACCTGTAACGAAGTCTTGCTTGTAGTAAGACACAGATCCTGGGATTTAACTCCATCTCCGAAGGGAAACACACAGCGGAGTTCTCATCCATGGATCACACTCTGCTTTAGAGCGAGAAGCACGCTCTTGCTATCTAGAGTCTCTAATACAGCAGGTAATCTGAGTGTGCCCAGAACAAAAGAACGGTGTTTCCTACACATACGGACCATATCTAGTCCAACTCTGCTTCTTAAACTGATACAAAGCACTCATCCTCTAACATCCAATGCTTGTCAGTTAAGATGGGAAACATGTGAGCTTCATGAACGATGTAGTTCGTTTGAGCAAAAAAGTGACTGCCCTTACCTTAAAGGAATTCTTGCTTGTAGGAAGACACAGAGTCTGGGATTTAACTCCATTTCTGAAGGGAAACACACAGCATAGTTCTCATCCATGAATCACACTCTGCTTTAGAACGAGAAGCACACTCTTGCTTTCTAAAGTCTCAAAGACAGCAGGAAACGTGAGTGCGCTGAGAACAAAAGAACGGTGTTTCCTACACATACAGACCATATCTAGTCCAACTCTGTTTCTGAAACTGACACAAAGCACTGGTCCTCTAACATCCAATGCTTGTCAGTTCAGATGAGAAACGTGTGAGCTTTGAGAATGATGTAGTTCCTTTGAACTGAAAAGTGACTGCCCTTACCTGTAACGAAGTCTTGCATGTAGTAAGACACAGATCCTGGGATTTATGTCCATCTCTGAAGGGAAACACACAGCAGAGTTCTCATCCATGGATCACACTCTGCTTTAGAGCGAGAAGCACGCTCTTGCTATCTAGAGTCTCTAATACAGCAGGTAATCTGAGTGTGCCCAGAACAAAAGAACGGTGTTTCGTACACATACGGACCATATGTAGTCCAAATCTGCTTCTTAAACTGATACAAAGCACTGGTCCTCTAACATCCAATGCTTCTCAATTAAGATGAGAAACGTGTGAGCTTCGTGAACGATGTAGTTCGTTTGAGCTGAAAAGTGACTGCTCTTATCTGAAACGAAGTCTTGCTTGTAGGAAGACACAGAGCCTGGGATTTAACTCCAATTCTGAAAGGAAACACACAGCATTTTTCTCATCCATGGATCACACTCTGCTTTAGAGCGAGAAGCACGCTCTTGCTTTTAGAGTCTCTAATATAGCAGGTAATCTGAGTGTGCCCAGAACAAAAGAACGGTGTTTCCTACACTTACAGACTATATGTAGTCCAAATCTGCTTCTGAAACTGATACAAAGCACTGACCCTCTAACATCCAATGCTTGTCAGTTAAGATGAGAAACGTGTGAGCTTCGTGAACGATGTAGTTCGTTTGAGCAGAAAAGTGACTGCCCTTACCTGAATCGAAGTCTTGCTTGTAGGAAGACTTAGAGCCTGGGATTTAACTCCTTTCTGAAGTGAAACACACAGCAGTGTAATCATCCATTGGTCACACTCTGCTTTAGAACAAGAAGCACGCTCTTGCTTTCTAGAGTCTCTAAGACAGCAGGAAACGTGTGTGTGCTGAGAACTAAAGAACGGTGTTTCCTAACCATATGGACCATATCTAGTTCAACTCTGCTTCTGAAACTGATACAAAGCACTGGTCCTCTAACATCCAATGCTTGTCTGCTAAGATGAGAAACGTGTGAGCTTCGTGAACGATGTAGTTCTTTTGAGCAGAAAAGTGACTGCCCTTACCTTAAACGAAGTCTTGCTTGTAGGAAGACACAGAGTCTGGGATTTAACTCCATTTCTGAAGGGAAACACACAGCATAGTTCTCATCCATGGATCACACTCTGCTTGAGAACGAGAAGCACGCTCTGGCTTTCTAAAGTCTCTAAGATAGCAGGAAACGTGAGTGCGCTGAGGACAAAAGAGCGGTGTTTCCTACACATACCGACCATATCTAGTCCAACTCTGTTTCTGAAACTGATACAAAGCACTGGTCCTCTAACATCCAATGCTTGTCTGTAAAGAAAAGAAATGTGTGAGCTCTGTGAACGATGTAGTTCGTTTGAGCTGAAAAGTGACTGCCGTTACCTGAAACGAAGTCTTGCTTGTAGTAAGACACAGATCCTGGGATTTAACTCCATCTCCGAAGGGAAACACACAGTGGAGATCTCTTCAATGGATCACACTCTGCTTTAGAGCAAGAAGCACGCTCTTGCTATCTAGAGTCTCTAATACAGCAGGTAATCTGAGTGTGCCCAGAACAAAAGAACGGTGTTTCGTACACATACGGACCATATGTAGTCCAAATCTGCTTCTCAAACTGAAACAATGCACTGGTCCTCTAACATCCAATGCTTGTCACTTAAGATGAGAAACGTGTGATCTTTGTGAACGATGTAGTTCGTTTGAGCAGAAAAGTGACTG
This sequence comes from Onychomys leucogaster, assembly GCA_949786385.1. Lineage (NCBI taxonomy): Eukaryota > Metazoa > Chordata > Mammalia > Rodentia > Cricetidae > Onychomys > Onychomys leucogaster. The sequence goes on from CATKUP010000035.1 coordinate 3,574,547, forward strand.
CCCTTACCTGAAACGAAGTCTTGCTTGTAGGAAGACTCAGAGCCTGGGATTTAACTCCATTTCTGAAGTGAAACACACAGCAGTGTTCTCATCCATTGATCACACTCTGCTTTAGAACAAGAAGCACGATCTTGCTTTCTAAAATCTCTAAGACAGCAGGAAACGTGAGTGTGCGGAGAACAAAAGAATGGTGTTTCCTACACATACGGACCATATCTAGTCCAACTCTCCTTCCTAAACTGATACAAACCACTGGTCCTCTAACATCCAATGCTTGTCTGTTAAGAAGAGAAATGTGTGAGCTCAGTGAACGATGTAGTTCGCTTGAGGTGAAAAGTGACTGCCGTTACCTGAAACGAAGTCTTGCTTGTAGGAAGACTCAGAGCCTGGGATTTAACTCCATTTCTGAAGTGAAACACAGCAGTGTAATCATCCATTGATCATACTCTGCTTTAGCACAAGAAGCACGCTCTTTCTTTCTATAGTCTCTAAGACAGCAGGAAACGAGTGTGTGCTGAGAACAGAAGAACGGTGTTTCCTACACATACAGACCATATCTAGTTCAACTCTGCTTCTGAAACTGATACAAAGCACTGGTCCTCTAACATCCAATGCTTGTCTGTTAAGATGAGAAACGTGTGAGCTTCGTGAATGATGTAGTTTGTTTGAGCTGAAAAGTGACTGCCCTTACCTGAAACGAAGTCTTGCTTGTAGGAAGCCACAGAGCCTGGGATTTAACTCCATTTCTGAAGGGAAACACACAGCATAGTTCTCATCCATGGATCACACTCTGCTTTAGAGCAAGAGGAATGCTCTTGCTTTCTAGATTCTCTAATACAGCAGGAAATCTGAGTGTGCTCTGAACAAAAGAACGGAGTTTCCTACACATACGGACCATATGTAGTCCAACTCTTCTTCTGAAACTGATACAAAGCACTGGTCCTCTAACATCCAATGCTTGTCTGTTAAGATGAGAAATGTGTGAGCTCAGTGAACGATGTAGTTCGTTTGAGCTGAAAAGTGACTGCCGTTACCTGAAACGAAGTCTTGCTTGTAGGAAGACAAAGAGATTGAGATTTAACTCCATTTATGAAGGGAAACACACAGCATAGTTCTGATCCATGGATCACACTCTGCTTTAGAGCGAGAAGCACGCTCTTGCTTTCTGGAGTCTCTAAGACAGCAGGAAATGTGATTTTGTTGAGAACAAAAGAACGGAGTTTCCTACACATACGGACCATATGTAGTCCAACTCTTCTTCTGAAACTGATACAAAGCAGTAGTCCTCTAACATCCAATGTTTGTCAGTTAAGATGGGAAACGTGTGAGCTTCATGAACGATGTAGTTCGTTTGAGCAGAAAAGTGACTGCCCTTACCTGAAACGAAGTCTTGCTTGTAGGAAGACACAGAGTCTGGGATTTAACTCCATTTCTGAAGGGAAACACACAGCATAGTTCTCATCCATGGATCACACTCTGCTTTAGAGCGAGAAGCACGCTTTTGCTTTCTAAAGTCTCTAAGACAGCAGGAAACGTGAGTGCGCTGAAAACAAAAGATCGGTGTTTCCTACACATAGGGACCATATCTAGTCCAACTTTGTTTCTGAAACTGACACAAAGCACTGGTCCTCTAACATCCAATGCTTGTCTGTTAAGATGAGAAACGTGTGAGCTCCGTGAACGATGTAGTTCGTTTGAGCTGAAAAGTGACTGCCCTTACCTGAAACGAAGTCTTGCTTGTAGGAAGACACAGAGCTTGGAATTTAACTCCATTTCTGAAGGGAAACACACAGCATAGTTCTCATCCATGGATCACACTCTGCTTTAGAGCGAAAAGCACGCTCTTGCTTTCTAAAGTCTCTAAGACTGCAGGCAATGTGAGTGTGCTGAGAACAAAAGAACGGTGTTTCCTACACATACGGAAAATATCTAGTCCAACTGTGCTTCTGAAACTGATACAAAGCACTGGTCCTCTAACATCCTATGCTTGTCACTTAAGATGAGAAACGTGTGAGCTTTGTGAACGATGTAGTTCTTTTGAGCAGAAAAGTGACTGCCCTTACCTGAATCGAAGTCTTGCTTGTAGGAAGACTCAGAGCCTGGGATTTAACTCTATTTCTGAAGTGAAACACACAGCAGTGTAATCATCCATTGATCACACTCTGCTTTAGAATAGAAGCACGCTCTTGCTTTCTAGAGTCTCTAAGACAGGATAAAACGTGTGTGTGCTCAGAACAAAAGAACGGTGTTTCCTAAACATACGGACCATATCTAGTTCAACTCTGCTTCTGAAACTGATACAAAGCGCTGGTCCTCTAACATCCAATGCTTGTCTGTTAAGATGAGAAACGTGTGAGCTTCGTGAACGATGTAGTTCATTTGAGCTGAAAAGTGACTGCCCTTACCTGAAACGAAGTCTTGCTTGTAGGAAGACACAGAGCCTGAGATTTAACACCATTTCTGAATGGAAACACACAGCATAGTTCTCATCCCTGGATCACACTCTGCTTTAGAGCAAGAAGCATGCTCTTGCTTTCTAGAGTCTCTAATACAGCAGGAAATCTGAGTGTGCTCAGAACAAAAGAACAGAGTTTCCTACACATACGGACCATATGTAGTCCAACTCTTCTTCTGAAACTGATACAAAGCACTGGTCCTCTAACATCCAATGCTTGTCAGCTAAGATGGGAAACGTGTGAGCTTCGTGAACGATGTAGTTCTTTTGAGCAGAAAAGTGACTGCCCTTACCTGAAACGTAGTCTTGCTTGTAGGAAGACTCAGAGCCTGGGATTTAACTCCATTTCTGAAGTGAAACAAACAGCAGTGTTCTCATCCACTGATCACACTCTGCTTTAGAACAAGAAGCACGCTCTTGCTTTCTAAAGTCTCTAAGACAGCAGGAAACGTAAGTGTGCGGAGAACAAAAGAACGGTGTTTCCTACACATACAGACCATATCTAGTCCAACTCTCCTTCCTAAACTGATACAAAGCACTGGTCCTCTAACATCCAATGCTTGTCTGTTAAGATGAGAAACGTGTGAGCTTCGTGAACCATGTAGTTCGTTTGAGCTGAAAAGTGACTGCCCTTACCTGAAACGAAGTCTTGCTTGTAGGAAGACACAGAGCCTGGGATTTAACACCATTTCTGAATGGAAACACACAGCATAGTTCTCATCCCTGGATCACACTCTGCTTTAGAGCAAGAAGCATGCTCTTGCTTTCTAGAGTCTCTAATACAGCAGGAAATCTGAGTGTGCTCAGAACAAAAGAACAGAGTTTCCTACACATACGGACCATATCTAGTCCAACTCTCCTTCCTAAACTGATACAAAGCACTGGTCCTCTAACATCCAATGCTTGTCTGTTAAGAAGAGAAATGTGTGAGATCAGTGAACGATGTAGTTCTTTTGAGCTGAAAAGTGACTGCCGTTACCTGAAACGAAGTCTTGCTTGTAGGAAGACACAGAGATTGAGTTTTAACTCCATTTATGAAGGGAAACACACAGCATAGTTCTCATCCATGGATCACACTCTGCTTTAGAGCGAGAAGCACGCTCTTGCTTTCTGGAGTCTCCAACACAGCAGGAAACGTGAGTGTGCTGAGAACAAAAGAACGGTGTTTCCTACACATATGGACCATATCTAGTCCAACTCTGTTTCTGAAACTGACACAAAGCACTGGTCCTCTAACATCCAATGCTTGTCAGTTAAGATGAGAAACGTGTGAGCTTTGAGAATGATGTAGTTCCTTTGAACTGAAAAGTGACTGCCCTTACCTGTAACGAAGTCTTGCATGTAGTAAGACACAGATCCTGGGATTTATGTCCATCTCTGAAGGGAAACACACAGCAGAGTTCTCATCCATGGATCACACACTGCTTTAGAGCGAGAAGCACGCTCTTGCTATCTAGAGTCTCTAATACAGCAGGTAATCTGAGTGTGCCCAGAAAAAAAGAACGGTGTTTCGTACACATACGGACCATATGTAGTCCAAATCTGCTTCTCAAACTGATTCAATGCACTGGTCCTCTAACATCCAATGCTTGTCAGTTAAGATGAGTAACGTGTGATCTTCATGAACTATGTAGTTCGTTTGAGCAGAAAAGTGACTGCCCTTACCTGAAACCAAGTCTTGCTTGTAGGAAGACTCAGAGCCTGGTATTTAACTCCATTTCTGAAGTGAAGCACACAGCAGTGTTCTCATCCACTGAACACACTCTGCTTTAGAACAAGAAGCACGCTCTTGCTTTCTAAAGTCTCTAAGACAGCAGGAAACGTGAGTGTGCGGAGAACAAAAGAACGGTGTTTCCTACACATATGGACCATATCTAGTCCAACTCTCCTTCCTAAACTGATACAAAGCACTGGTCCTCTAACATCCAATGCTTGTCTGTTAAGATGAGAAACGTGTGAGCTCCGTGAATGATATAGTTCGTTTGAGCTGAAAAGTGACTGCCCTTACCTGAAACGAAGTCTTGATTGTAGGAAGACACAGAGCCTGAGATTTAACTCCATTTCCGCAGTGAAACACACAGCAGTGTAATCATCCATTTATCACACTCTGCTTTAGAACAAGAAGCACGCTCTTGCTTTCTAGAGTCTCTAAGACAGCAGGAAATGTGTGTGTGCTGAGAACAAAAGAACTGTGTTTCCTACACATACGGACCATATCTAGTTCAACTCTGTTTGTGAAACTGATACAAAGCACTGGTCCTCTAACATCCAATGCTTGTCTGTAAAGAAAAGAAATGTGTGAGCTCTGTGAACGATGTAGTTCGTTTGAGCTGAAAAGTGACTGCCGTTACCTGAAACGAAGTCTTGCTTGTAGGAAGACAAAGAGATTGAGATTCAACTCCATTTATGAAGGGAAACACACAGCATAGTTCTCATCCATGGATCACACTCTGCTTTAGAGCGAGAAGCACGCTCTTGCTTTCTGGAGTATCTAACACAGCAGGAAACGTGAGTGTGCTGAGAACAAAAGAACGGTGTTTCCTACACATACGGACCATATCTAGTCCAACTCTCCTTCCTAAACTGATACAAACCACTGGTCCTCTAACATCCAATGCTTGTCTGTTAAGAAGAGAAATGTGTGAGCTCAGTGAACGATGTAGTTCGCTTGAGGTGAAAAGTGACTGCCGTTACCTGAAACGAAGTCTTGCTTGTAGGAAGACTCAGAGCCTGGGATTTAACTCCATTTCTGAAGTGAAACACAGCAGTGTAATCATCCATTGATCATACTCTGCTTTAGCACAAGAAGCACGCTCTTTCTTTCTAGAGTCTCTAAGACAGCAGGAAACGAGTGTGTGCTGAGAACAAAAGAACGGTGTTTCCTACACATACGGACCATATCTAGTTCAACTCTGCTTCTGAAACTGATACAAAGCACTGGTCCTCTAACATCCAATGCTTGTCTGTTAAGATGAGAAACGTGTGAGCTTCGTGAATGATGTAGTTTGTTTGAGCTGAAAAGTGACTGCCCTTACCTGAAACGAAGTCTTGCTTGTAGGAAGCCACAGAGCCTGGGATTTAACTCCATTTCTGAAGGGAAACACACAGCATAGTTCTCATCCATGGATCACACTCTGCTTTAGAGCAAGAGGAATGCTCTTGCTTTCTAGATTCTCTAATACAGCAGGAAATCTGAGTGTGCTCTGAACAAAAGAACGGAGTTTCCTACACATACGGACCATATGTAGTCCAACTCTTCTTCTGAAACTGATACAAAGCACTGGTCCTCTAACATCCAATGCTTGTCTGTTAAGATGAGAAATGTGTGAGCTCAGTGAACGATGTAGTTCGTTTGAGCTGAAAAGTGACTGCCGTTACCTGAAACGAAGTCTTGCTTGTAGGAAGACAAAGAGATTGAGATTTAACTCCATTTATGAAGGAAAACACACAGCATAGTTCTGATCCATGGATCACACTCTGCTTTAGAGCGAGAAGCACGCTCTTGCTTTCTGGAGTCTCTAAGACAGCAGGAAATGTGATTTTGTTGAGAACAAAAGAACGGTGTTTCCTACACATACAGACCATATCTAATCCAACTCTGCTTCTGAAACTGAAACAAATCACTGGTCCTCTAACATCAAATGCTTGTCAGTTAAGATGGGAAACACGTGAGCTTCATGAACGATGTAGTTCGTTTGAGCAGAAAAGTGACTGCCCTTACCTGAAACGAATTCTTGCTTGTAGGAAGACTCAGAGCCTGGGATTTAAGACCATTTCTGAAGTGAAACACACAGCAGTGTTCTCATCCATTGATCATACTCTGCTCTAAAACAAGAAGCACACTCTTGCTTTCTAGAGTCACTACGACAGCAGGAAATCTGATTTTGCTTAGAACAAAAGAACGGTGTTTCCTACACATACGGACCATATCTAGTCCAACTCTGCTTCTGAAACTGATACAAATCACTGGTACTCTAACATCCAATGCTTGTCAGTTAAGATGGGAAACGTGTGAGCTTCATGAACGATGTAGTTTGTTTGAGCAGAAAAGTGACTGCCCTTACCTGAAGTAAATTCTTGCTTGTAGGAAGACTCAGAGCCTGGGATTTACCACCATTTCTGAAGTGAAACACACAGCAGTGTTCTCATCCATTGTTCATACTCTGCTTTGGAACAAGAAGCACGCTCTTGCTTTCTAAAGTCTCTAAGACAGCAGGAAACGTGAGTGCGCTGAGAAAAAAAGAACGGTGTTTCCTACACATACGGACCATATCTAGTCCAACTCTGTTTCTGAAACTGACACAAAGCACTGGTCCTCTGACATCCAATGCTTGTCAGTTCAGATGAGAAACGTGTGAGCTTTGAGAATGATGTAGTTCCTTTGAACTGAAAAGTGACTGCCCTTACCTGTAACGAAGTCTTGCTTGTAGTAAGACACAGATCCTGGGATTTAACTCCATCTCCGAAGGGAAACACACAGCGGAGTTCTCATCCATGGATCACACTCTGCTTTAGAGCGAGAAGCACGCTCTTGCTATCTAGAGTCTCTAATACAGCAGGTAATCTGAGTGTGCCCAGAACAAAAGAACGGTGTTTCCTACACATACGGACCATATCTAGTCCAACTCTGCTTCTTAAACTGATACAAAGCACTCATCCTCTAACATCCAATGCTTGTCAGTTAAGATGGGAAACATGTGAGCTTCATGAACGATGTAGTTCGTTTGAGCAAAAAAGTGACTGCCCTTACCTTAAAGGAATTCTTGCTTGTAGGAAGACACAGAGTCTGGGATTTAACTCCATTTCTGAAGGGAAACACACAGCATAGTTCTCATCCATGAATCACACTCTGCTTTAGAACGAGAAGCACACTCTTGCTTTCTAAAGTCTCAAAGACAGCAGGAAACGTGAGTGCGCTGAGAACAAAAGAACGGTGTTTCCTACACATACAGACCATATCTAGTCCAACTCTGTTTCTGAAACTGACACAAAGCACTGGTCCTCTAACATCCAATGCTTGTCAGTTCAGATGAGAAACGTGTGAGCTTTGAGAATGATGTCGTTCCTTTGAACTGAAAAGTGACTGCCCTTACCTGTAACGAAGTCTTGCATGTAGTAAGACACAGATCCTGGGATTTATGTCCATCTCTGAAGGGAAACACACAGCAGAGTTCTCATCCATGGATCACACTCTGCTTTAGAGCGAGAAGCACGCTCTTGCTATCTAGAGTCTCTAATACAGCAGGTAATCTGAGTGTGCCCAGAACAAAAGAACGGTGTTTCGTACACATACGGACCATATGTAGTCCAAATCTGCTTCTTAAACTGATACAAAGCACTGGTCCTCTAACATCCAATGCTTCTCAATTAAGATGAGAAACGTGTGAGCTTCGTGAACGATGTAGTTCGTTTGAGCTGAAAAGTGACTGCTCTTATCTGAAACGAAGTCTTGCTTGTAGGAAGACACAGAGCCTGGGATTTAACTCCAATTCTGAAAGGAAATACACAGCATTTTTCTCATCCATGGATCACACTCTGCTTTAGAGCGAGAAGCACGCTCTTGCTTTTAGAGTCTCTAATATAGCAGGTAATCTGAGTGTGCCCAGAACAAAAGAACGGTGTTTCCTACACTTACAGACTATATGTAGTCCAAATCTGCTTCTGAAACTGATACAAAGCACTGACCCTCTAACATCCAATGCTTGTCAGTTAAGATGAGAAACGTGTGAGCTTCGTGAACGATGTAGTTCGTTTGAGCAGAAAAGTGACTGCCCTTACCTGAATCGAAGTCTTGCTTGTAGGAAGACTTAGAGCCTGGGATTTAACTCCTTTCTGAAGTGAAACACACAGCAGTGTAATCATCCATTGGTCACACTCTGCTTTAGAACAAGAAGCACGCTCTTGCTTTCTAGAGTCTCTAAGACAGCAGGAAACGTGTGTGTGCTGAGAACTAAAGAACGGTGTTTCCTAACCATATGGACCATATCTAGTTCAACTCTGCTTCTGAAACTGATACAAAGCACTGGTCCTCTAACATCCAATGCTTGTCTGCTAAGATGAGAAACATGTGAGCTTCGTGAACGATGTAGTTCTTTTGAGCAGAAAAGTGACTGCCCTTACCTTAAACGAAGTCTTGCTTGTAGGAAGACACAGAGTCTGGGATTTAACTCCATTTCTGAAGGGAAACACACAGCATAGTTCTCATCCATGGATCACACTCTGCTTGAGAACGAGAAGCACGCTCTGGCTTTCTAAAGTCTCTAAGATAGCAGGAAACGTGAGTGCGCTGAGGACAAAAGAGCGGTGTTTCCTACACATACCGACCATATCTAGTCCAACTCTGTTTCTGAAACTGATACAAAGCACTGGTCCTCTAACATCCAATGCTTGTCTGTAAAGAAAAGAAATGTGTGAGCTCTGTGAACGATGTAGTTCGTTTGAGCTGAAAAGTGACTGCCGTTACCTGAAACGAAGTCTTGCTTGTAGTAAGACACAGATCCTGGGATTTAACTCCATCTCCGAAGGGAAACACACAGTGGAGATCTCTTCAATGGATCACACTCTGCTTTAGAGCAAGAAGCACGCTCTTGCTATCTAGAGTCTCTAATACAGCAGGTAATCTGAGTGTGCCCAGAACAAAAGAACGGTGTTTCGTACACATACGGACCATATGTAGTCCAAATCTGCTTCTCAAACTGAAACAATGCACTGGTCCTCTAACATCCAATGCTTGTCACTTAAGATGAGAAACGTGTGATCTTTGTGAACGATGTAGTTCGTTTGAGCAGAAAAGTGACTGCCCTTACCTGAAACGAAGTCTTGCTTGTAGGAAGACTCAGAGCCTGGGATTTAACTCCATTTCTGAAGTGAAACACACAGCAGTGTTCTCATCCATTGATCACACTCTGCTTTAGAACAAGAAGCACGATCTTGCTTTCTAAAATCTCTAAGACAGCAGGAAACGTGAGTGTGCGGAGAACAAAAGAATGGTGTTTCCTACACATACGGACCATATCTAGTCCAACTCTCCTTCCTAAACTGATTCAAACCACTGGTCCTCTAACATCCAATGCTTGTCTGTTAAGAAGAGAAATGTGTGAGCTCAGTGAACGATGTAGTTCGCTTGAGGTGAAAAGTGACTGCCGTTACCTGAAACGAAGTCTTGCTTGTAGGAAGACTCAGAGCCTGGGATTTAACTCCATTTCTGAAGTGAAACACAGCAGTGTAATCATCCATTGATCATACTCTGCTTTAGCACAAGAAGCACGCTCTTTCTTTCTATAGTCTCTAAGACAGCAGGAAACGAGTGTGTGCTGAGAACAGAAGAACGGTGTTTCCTACACATACAGACCATATCTAGTTCAACTCTGCTTCTGAAACTGATACAAAGCACTGGTCCTCTAACATCCAATGCTTGTCTGTTAAGATGAGAAACGTGTGAGCTTCGTGAATGATGTAGTTTGTTTGAGCTGAAAAGTGACTGCCCTTACCTGAAACGAAGTCTTGCTTGTAGGAAGCCACAGAGCCTGGGATTTAACTCCATTTCTGAAGGGAAACACACAGCATAGTTCTCATCCATGGATCACACTCTGCTTTAGAGCAAGAGGAATGCTCTTGCTTTCTAGATTCTCTAATACAGCAGGAAATCTGAGTGTGCTCTGAACAAAAGAACGGAGTTTCCTACACATACGGACCATATGTAGTCCAACTCTTCTTCTGAAACTGATACAAAGCACTGGTCCTCTAACATCCAATGCTTGTCTGTTAAGATGAGAAATGTGTGAGCTCAGTGAACGATGTAGTTCGTTTGAGCTGAAAAGTGACTGCCGTTACCTGAAACGAAGTCTTGCTTATAGGAAGACAAAGAGATTGAGATTTAACTCCATTTATGAAGGGAAACACACAGCATAGTTCTGATCCATGGATCACACTCTGCTTTAGAGCGAGAAGCACGCTCTTGCTTTCTGGAGTCTCTAAGACAGCAGGAAATGTGATTTTGTTGAGAACAAAAGAACGGAGTTTCCTACACATACGGACCATATGTAGTCCAACTCTTCTTCTGAAACTGATACAAAGCAGTAGTCCTCTAACATCCAATGTTTGTCAGTTAAGATGGGAAACGTGTGAGCTTCATGAACGATGTAGTTCGTTTGAGCAGAAAAGTGACTGCCCTTACCTGAAACGAAGTCTTGCTTGTAGGAAGACACAGAGTCTGGGATTTAACTCCATTTCTGAAGGGAAACACACAGCATAGTTCTCATCCATGGATCACACTCTGCTTTAGAGCGAGAAGCACGCTTTTGCTTTCTAAAGTCTCTAAGACAGCAGGAAACGTGAGTGCGCTGAAAACAAAAGATCGGTGTTTCCTACACATAGGGACCATATCTAGTCCAACTTTGTTTCTGAAACTGACACAAAGCACTGGTCCTCTAACATCCAATGCTTGTCTGTTAAGATGAGAAACGTGTGAGCTCCGTGAACGATGTAGTTCGTTTGAGCTGAAAAGTGACTGCCCTTACCTGAAACGAAGTCTTGCTTGTAGGAAGACACAGAGCTTGGAATTTAACTCCATTTCTGAAGGGAAACACACAGCATAGTTCTCATCCATGGATCACACTCTGCTTTAGAGCGAAAAGCACGCTCTTGCTTTCTAAAGTCTCTAAGACTGCAGGCAATGTGAGTGTGCTGAGAACAAAAGAACGGTGTTTCCTACACATACGGAAAATATCTAGTCCAACTGTGCTTCTGAAACTGATACAAAGCACTGGTCCTCTAACATCCTATGCTTGTCACTTAAGATGAGAAACGTGTGAGCTGTGTGAACGATGTAGTTCTTTTGAGCAGAAAAGTGACTGCCCTTACCTGAATCGAAGTCTTGCTTGTAGGAAGACTCAGAGCCTGGGATTTAACTCTATTTCTGAAGTGAAACACACAGCAGTGTAATCATCCATTGATCACACTCTGCTTTAGAATAGAAGCACGCTCTTGCTTTCTAGAGTCTCTAAGACAACATAAAACGTGTGTGTGCTCAGAACAAAAGAACGGTGTTTCCTAAACATACGGACCATATCTAGTTCAACTCTGCTTCTGAAACTGATACAAAGCGCTGGTCCTCTAACATCCAATGCTTGTCTGTTAAGATGAGAAACGTGTGAGCTTCGTGAACGATGTAGTTCATTTGAGCTGAAAAGTGACTGCCCTTACCTGAAACGAAGTCTTGCTTGTAGGAAGACACAGAGCCTGAGATTTAACACCATTTCTGAATGGAAACACACAGCATAGTTCTCATCCCTGGATCACACTCTGCTTTAGAGCAAGAAGCATGCTCTTGCTTTCTAGAGTCTCTAATACAGCAGGAAATCTGAGTGTGCTCAGAACAAAAGAACAGAGTTTCCTACACATACGGACCATATGTAGTCCAACTCTTCTTCTGAAACTGATACAAAGCACTGGTCCTCTAACATCCAATGCTTGTCAGCTAAGATGGGAAACGTGTGAGCTTCGTGAACGATGTAGTTCTTTTGAGCAGAAAAGTGACTGCCCTTACCTGAAACGTAGTCTTGCTTGTAGGAAGACTCAGAGCCTGGGATTTAACTCCATTTCTGAAGTGAAACAAACAGCAGTGTTCTCATCCACTGATCACACTCTGCTTTAGAACAAGAAGCACGCTCTTGCTTTCTAAAGTCTCTAAGACAGCAGGAAACGTAAGTGTGCGGAGAACAAAAGAACGGTGTTTCCTACACATACGGACCATATCTAGTCCAACTCTCCTTCCTAAACTGATACAAAGCACTGGTCCTCTAACATCCAATGCTTGTCTGTTAAGATGAGAAACGTGTGAGCTTCGTGAACCATGTAGTTCGTTTGAGCTGAAAAGTGACTGCCCTTACCTGAAACGAAGTCTTGCTTGTAGGAAGACACAGAGCCTGGGATTTAACACCATTTCTGAATGGAAACACACAGCATAGTTCTCATCCCTGGATCACACTCTGCTTTAGAGCAAGAAGCATGCTCTTGCTTTCTAGAGTCTCTAATACAGCAGGAAATCTGAGTGTGCTCAGAACAAAAGAACAGAGTTTCCTACACATACGGACCATATCTAGTCCAACTCTCCTTCCTAAACTGATACAAAGCACTGGTCCTCTAACATCCAATGCTTGTCTGTTAAGAAGAGAAATGTGTGAGATCAGTGAACGATGTAGTTCTTTTGAGCTGAAAAGTGACTGCCGTTACCTGAAACGAAGTCTTGCTTGTAGGAAGACACAGAGATTGAGTTTTAACTCCATTTATGAAGGGAAACACACAGCATAGTTCTCATCCATGGATCACACTCTGCTTTAGAGCGAGAAGCACGCTCTTGCTTTCTGGAGTCTCCAACACAGCAGGAAACGTGAGTGTGCTGAGAACAAAAGAACGGTGTTTCCTACACATATGGACCATATCTAGTCCAACTCTGTTTCTGAAACTGACACAAAGCACTGGTCCTCTAACATCCAATGCTTGTCAGTTAAGATGAGAAACGTGTGAGCTTTGAGAATGATGTAGTTCCTTTGAACTGAAAAGTGACTGCCCTTACCTGTAACGAAGTCTTGCATGTAGTAAGACACAGATCCTGGGATTTATGTCCATCTCTGAAGGGAAACACACAGCAGAGTTCTCATCCATGGATCACACACTGCTTTAGAGCGAGAAGCACGCTCTTGCTATCTAGAGTCTCTAATACAGCAGGTAATCTGAGTGTGCCCAGAACAAAAGAACGGTGTTTCGTACACATACGGACCATATGTAGTCCAAATCTGCTTCTCAAACTGATTCAATGCACTGGTCCTCTAACATCCAATGCTTGTCTGTTAAGATGAGAAACGTGTGAGCTCCGTGAATGATATAGTTCGTTTGAGCTGAAAAGTGACTGCCCTTACCTGAAACGAAGTCTTGATTGTAGGAAGACACAGAGCCTGAGATTTAACTCCATTTCCGCAGTGAAACACACAGCAGTGTAATCATCCATTTATCACACTCTGCTTTAGAACAAGAAGCACGCTCTTGCTTTCTAGAGTCTCTAAGACAGCAGGAAATGTGTGTGTGCTGAGAACAAAAGAACTGTGTTTCCTACACATACGGACCATATCTAGTTCAACTCTGTTTGTGAAACTGATACAAAGCACTGGTCCTCTAACATCCAATGCTTGTCTGTAAAGAAAAGAAATGTGTGAGCTCTGTGAACGATGTAGTTCGTTTGAGCTGAAAAGTGACTGCCGTTACCTGAAACGAAGTCTTGCTTGTAGGAAGACAAAGAGATTGAGATTCAACTCCATTTATGAAGGGAAACACACAGCATAGTTCTCATCCATGGATCACACTCTGCTTTAGAGCGAGAAGCACGCTCTTGCTTTCTGGAGTATCTAACACAGCAGGAAACGTGAGTGTGCTGAGAACAAAAGAACGGTGTTTCCTACACATACGGACCATATCTAGTCCAACTCTCCTTCCTAAACTGATACAAACCACTGGTCCTCTAACATCCAATGCTTGTCTGTTAAGAAGAGAAATGTGTGAGCTCAGTGAACGATGTAGTTCGCTTGAGGTGAAAAGTGACTGCCGTTACCTGAAACGAAGTCTTGCTTGTAGGAAGACTCAGAGCCTGGGATTTAACTCCATTTCTGAAGTGAAACACAGCAGTGTAATCATCCATTGATCATACTCTGCTTTAGCACAAGAAGCACGCTCTTTCTTTCTAGAGTCTCTAAGACAGCAGGAAACGAGTGTGTGCTGAGAACAAAAGAACGGTGTTTCCTACACATACGGACCATATCTAGTTCAACTCTGCTTCTGAAACTGATACAAAGCACTGGTCCTCTAACATCCAATGCTTGTCTGTTAAGATGAGAAACGTGTGAGCTTCGTGAATGATGTAGTTTGTTTGAGCTGAAAAGTGACTGCCCTTACCTGAAACGAAGTCTTGCTTGTAGGAAGCCACAGAGCCTGGGATTTAACTCCATTTCTGAAGGGAAACACACAGCATAGTTCTCATCCATGGATCACACTCTGCTTTAGAGCAAGAGGAATGCTCTTGCTTTCTAGATTCTCTAATACAGCAGGAAATCTGTGTGTGCTCTGAACAAAAGAACGGAGTTTCCTACACATACGGACCATATGTAGTCCAACTCTTCTTCTGAAACTGATACAAAGCACTGGTCCTCTAACATCCAATGCTTGTCTGTTAAGATGAGAAATGTGTGAGCTCAGTGAACGATGTAGTTCGTTTGAGCTGAAAAGTGACTGCCGTTACCTGAAACGAAGTCTTGCTTGTAGGAAGACAAAGAGATTGAGATTTAACTCCATTTATGAAGGGAAACACACAGCATAGTTCTGATCCATGGATCACACTCTGCTTTAGAGCGAGAAGCACGCTCTTGCTTTCTGGAGTCTCTAAGACAGCAGGAAATGTGATTTTGTTGAGAACAAAAGAACGGTGTTTCCTACACATACAGACCATATCTAATCCAACTCTGCTTCTGAAACTGAAACAAATCACTGGTCCTCTAACATCAAATGCTTGTCAGTTAAGATGGGAAACACGTGAGCTTCATGAACGATGTAGTTCGTTTGAGCAGAAAAGTGACTGCCCTTACCTGAAACGAATTCTTGCTTGTAGGAAGACTCAGAGCCTGGGATTTAAGACCATTTCTGAAGTGAAACACACAGCAGTGTTCTCATCCATTGATCATACTCTGCTCTAAAACAAGAAGCACGCTCTTGCTTTCTAGAGTCACTACGACAGCAGGAAATCTGATTTTGCTTAGAACAAAAGAACGGTGTTTCCTACACATACGGACCATATCTAGTCCAACTCTGCTTCTGAAACTGATACAAATCACTGGTACTCTAACATCCAATGCTTGTCAGTTAAGATGGGAAACGTGTGAGCTTCATGAACGATGTAGTTTGTTTGAGCAGAAAAGTGACTGCCCTTACCTGAAGTAAATTCTTGCTTGTAGGAAGACTCAGAGCCTGGGATTTACCACCATTTCTGAAGTGAAACACACAGCAGTGTTCTCATCCATTGTTCATACTCTGCTTTGGAACAAGAAGCACGCTCTTGCTTTCTAAAGTCTCTAAGACAGCAGGAAATGTGAGTGCGCTGAGAAAAAAAGAACGGTGTTTCCTACACATACGGACCATATCTAGTCCAACTCTGTTTCTGAAACTGACACAAAGCACTGGTCCTCTGACATCCAATGCTTGTCAGTTCAGATGAGAAACGTGTGAGCTTTGAGAATGATGTAGTTCCTTTGAACTGAAAAGTGACTGCCCTTACCTGTAACGAAGTCTTGCTTGTAGTAAGACACAGATCCTGGGATTTAACTCCATCTCCGAAGGGAAACACACAGCGGAGTTCTCATCCATGGATCACACTCTGCTTTAGAGCGAGAAGCACGCTCTTGCTATCTAGAGTCTCTAATACAGCAGGTAATCTGAGTGTGCCCAGAACAAAAGAACGGTGTTTCCTACACATACGGACCATATCTAGTCCAACTCTGCTTCTTAAACTGATACAAAGCACTCATCCTCTAACATCCAATGCTTGTCAGTTAAGATGGGAAACATGTGAGCTTCATGAACGATGTAGTTCGTTTGAGCAAAAAAGTGACTGCCCTTACCTTAAAGGAATTCTTGCTTGTAGGAAGACACAGAGTCTGGGATTTAACTCCATTTCTGAAGGGAAACACACAGCATAGTTCTCATCCATGAATCACACTCTGCTTTAGAACGAGAAGCACACTCTTGCTTTCTAAAGTCTCAAAGACAGCAGGAAACGTGAGTGCGCTGAGAACAAAAGAACGGTGTTTCCTACACATACAGACCATATCTAGTCCAACTCTGTTTCTGAAACTGACACAAAGCACTGGTCCTCTAACATCCAATGCTTGTCAGTTCAGATGAGAAACGTGTGAGCTTTGAGAATGATGTAGTTCCTTTGAACTGAAAAGTGACTGCCCTTACCTGTAACGAAGTCTTGCATGTAGTAAGACACAGATCCTGGGATTTATGTCCATCTCTGAAGGGAAACACACAGCAGAGTTCTCATCCATGGATCACACTCTGCTTTAGAGCGAGAAGCACGCTCTTGCTATCTAGAGTCTCTAATACAGCAGGTAATCTGAGTGTGCCCAGAACAAAAGAACGGTGTTTCGTACACATACGGACCATATGTAGTCCAAATCTGCTTCTTAAACTGACACAAAGCACTGGTCCTCTAACATCCAATGCTTGTCAGTTAAGATGAGAAACGTATGAGCTCCGTGAACGATGTAGTTCGTTTGAGCTGAAAAGTGACTGCTCTTATCTGAAACGAAGTCTTGCTTGTAGGAAGACACAGAGCCTGGGATTTAACTCCAATTCTGAAAGGAAACACACAGCATTTTTCTCATCCATGGATCACACTCTGCTTTAGAGCGAGAAGCACGCTCTTGCTTTTAGAGTCTCTAATATAGCAGGTAATCTGAGTGTGCCCAGAACAAAAGAACGGTGTTTCCTACACTTACAGACTATATGTAGTCCAAATCTGCTTCTGAAACTGATACAAAGCACTGACCCTCTAACATCCAATGCTTGTCAGTTAAGATGAGAAACGTGTGAGCTTCGTGAACGATGTAGTTCGTTTGAGCAGAAAAGTGACTGCCCTTACCTGAATCGAAGTCTTGCTTGTAGGAAGACTTCGAGCCTGGGATTTAACTCCTTTCTGAAGTGAAACACACAGCAGTGTAATCATCCATTGGTCACACTCTGCTTTAGAACAAGAAGCACGCTCTTGCTTTCTAGAGTCTCTAAGACAGCAGGAAACGTGTGTGTGCTGAGAACTAAAGAACGGTGTTTCCTAACCATATGGACCATATCTAGTTCAACTCTGCTTCTGAAACTGATACAAAGCACTGGTCCTCTAACATCCAATGCTTGTCTGCTAAGATGAGAAACGTGTGAGCTTCGTGAACGATGTAGTTCTTTTGAGCAGAAAAGTGACTGCCCTTACCTTAAACGAAGTCTTGCTTGTAGGAAGACACAGAGTCTGGGATTTAACTCCATTTCTGAAGGGAAACACACAGCATAGTTCTCATCCATGGATCACACTCTGCTTGAGAACGAGAAGCACGCTCTGGCTTTCTAAAGTCTCTAAGATAGCAGGAAACGTGAGTGCGCTGAGGACAAAAGAGCGGTGTTTCCTACACATACCGACCATATCTAGTCCAACTCTGTTTCTGAAACTGATACAAAGCACTGGTCCTCTAACATCCAATGCTTGTCTGTAAAGAAAAGAAATGTGTGAGCTCTGTGAACGATGTAGTTCGTTTGAGCTGAAAAGTGACTGCCGTTACCTGAAACGAAGTCTTGCTTGTAGTAAGACACAGATCCTGGGATTTAACTCCATCTCCGAAGGGAAACACACAGTGGAGATCTCTTCAATGGATCACACTCTGCTTTAGAGCAAGAAGCACGCTCTTGCTATCTAGAGTCTCTAATACAGCAGGTAATCTGAGTGTGCCCAGAACAAAAGAACGGTGTTTCGTACACATACGGACCATATGTAGTCCAAATCTGCTTCTCAAACTGAAACAATGCACTGGTCCTCTAACATCCAATGCTTGTCACTTAAGATGAGAAACGTGTGATCTTTGTGAACGATGTAGTTCGTTTGAGCAGAAAAGTGACTGCCCTTACCTGAAACGAAGTCTTGCTTGTAGGAAGACTCAGAGCCTGGGATTTAACTCCATTTCTGAAGTGAAACACACAGCAGTGTTCTCATCCATTGATCACACTCTGCTTTAGAACAAGAAGCACGATCTTGCTTTCTAAAATCTCTAAGACAGCAGGAAACGTGAGTGTGCGGAGAACAAAAGAATGGTGTTTCCTACACATACGGACCATATCTAGTCCAACTCTCCTTCCTAAACTGATACAAACCACTGGTCCTCTAACATCCAATGCTTGTCTGTTAAGAAGAGAAATGTGTGAGCTCAGTGAACGATGTAGTTCGCTTGAGGTGAAAAGTGACTGCCGTTACCTGAAACGAAGTCTTGCTTGTAGGAAGACTCAGAGCCTGGGATTTAACTCCATTTCTGAAGTGAAACACAGCAGTGTAATCATCCATTGATCATACTCTGCTTTAGCACAAGAAGCACGCTCTTTCTTTCTATAGTCTCTAAGACAGCAGGAAACGAGTGTGTGCTGAGAACAGAAGAACGGTGTTTCCTACACATACAGACCATATCTAGTTCAACTCTGCTTCTGAAACTGATACAAAGCACTGGTCCTCTAACATCCAATGCTTGTCTGTTAAGATGAGAAACGTGTGAGCTTCGTGAATGATGTAGTTTGTTTGAGCTGAAAAGTGACTGCCCTTACCTGAAACGAAGTCTTGCTTGTAGGAAGCCACAGAGCCTGGGATTTAACTCCATTTCTGAAGGGAAACACACAGCATAGTTCTCATCCATGGATCACACTCTGCTTTAGAGCAAGAGGAATGCTCTTGCTTTCTAGATTCTCTAATACAGCAGGAAATCTGAGTGTGCTCTGAACAAAAGAACGGAGTTTCCTACACATACGGACCATATGTAGTCCAACTCTTCTTCTGAAACTGATACAAAGCACTGGTCCTCTAACATCCAATGCTTGTCTGTTAAGATGAGAAATGTGTGAGCTCAGTGAACGATGTAGTTCGTTTGAGCTGAAAAGTGACTGCCGTTACCTGAAACGAAGTCTTGCTTGTAGGAAGACAAAGAGATTGAGATTTAACTCCATTTATGAAGGGAAACACACAGCATAGTTCTGATCCATGGATCACACTCTGCTTTAGAGCGAGAAGCACGCTCTTGCTTTCTGGAGTCTCTAAGACAGCAGGAAATGTGATTTTGTTGAGAACAAAAGAACGGTGTTTCCTACACATACAGACCATATCTAATCCAACTCTGCTTCTGAAACTGAAACAAATCACTGGTCCTCTAACATCAAATGCTTGTCAGTTAAGATGGGAAACATGTGAGCTTCATGAACGATGTAGTTCGTTTGAGCAGAAAAGTGACTGCCCTTACCTGAAACGAATTCTTGCTTGTAGGAAGACTCAGAGCCTGGGATTTAAGACCACTTCTGAAGTGAAACACACAGCAGTGTTCTCATCCATTGATCATACTCTGCTCTAGAACAAGAAGCACGCTCTTGCTTTCTAGAGTCTCTACGACAGCAGGAAATCTGATTTTGCTTAGAACAAAAGAACGGTGTTTCCTACACATACGGACCATATCTAGTCCAACTCTGCTTCTTAAACTGATACAAAGCACTGGTCCTCTAACATCCAATGCTTGTCAGTTAAGATGGGAAACATGTGAGCTTCATGAACGATGTAGTTCGTTTGAGCAGAAAAGTGACTGCCCTTACCTTAAACGAAGTCTTGCTTGTAGGAAGACACAGAGTCTGGGATTTAACTCCATTTCTGAAGGGAAACACACAGCATAGTTCTCATCCATGAATCACACTCTGCTTTAGAATGAGAAGCACACTCTTGCTTTCTAAAATCTCAAAGACAGCAGGAAACGTGAGTGCGCTGAGAACAAAAGAACGGTGTTTCCTACACATACAGACCATATCTAGTCCAACTCTGTTTCTGAAACTGACACAAAGCACTGGTCCTCTAACATCCAATGCTTGTCAGTTCAGATGAGAAACGTGTGAGCTTTGAGAATGATGTAGTTCCTTTGAACTGAAAAGTGACTGCCCTTACCTGTAACGAAGTCTTGCATGTAGTAAGACACAGATCCTGGGATTTATGTCCATCTCTGAAGGGAAACACACAGCAGAGTTCTCATCCATGGATCACACACTGCTTTAGAGCGAGAAGCACGCTTTTGCTATCTAGAGTCTCTAATAAAGCAGGTAATCTGAGTGTGCCCAGAACAAAAGAACGGTGTTTCGTACACATACGGACCATATGTTGTCCAAATCTGCTTCTCAAACTGATACAATGCACTGGTCCTCTAACATCCAATGCTTGTCAGTTCAGATGAGAAACGTGTGATCTTCATGAACGATGTAGTTCGTTTGAGCAGAAAAGTGACTGCCCTTACCTGAAACGAAGTCTTGCTTGTAGGAAGACTCAGAGCTTGGGATTTAACTCCATTTCTGAAGTGAAGCACACAGCAGTGTTCTCATCCATTGATCACACTCTGCTTTAGAACAAGAAGCACGCTCTTGCTTTCTAAAGTCTCTAAGACAGCAGGAAACGTGAGTGTGCGGAGAACAAAAGAACGGAGTTTCCTACACATACGGACCATATCTAGTCCAACTCTCCTTCCTAAACTGATACAAAGCACTGGTCCTCTAACATCCAATGCTTGTCTGTTAAGATGAGAAACGTGTGAGCTCCGTGAACGATGTAGTTCGTTTGAGCTGAAAAGTGACTGCCCTTATCTGAAACGAAGTCTTGCTTGTAGGAAGACACAGAGCCTGGGATTTAACTCCATTTCTGAAAGGAAACACACAGCATTTTTCTCATCCATGGATCACACTCTGCTTTAGAGCGAGAAGCACGCTCCTTCTTTTAGAGTCTCTAATATAGCAGGTAATCTAAGTGTGCCCAGAACAAAAGAACGGTGTTTCCTACACTTACAGGCCATATGTAGTCCAAATCTGCTTCTGAAACTGATACAAAGCACTGACCTTCTAACATCCAATGCTGGTCAGTTAAGATGAGAAACGTGTGAGCTTCGTGAACGATGTAGTTCGTTTGAGCAGAAAAGTGACTGCCCTTACCTGATTCGAAGTCTTGCTTGTAGGAAGACTCAGAGCCTGGGATTTAACTCCATTTCTGAAGTGAAACACACAGCAGTGTAAGCATCCATTGATCACACTCTGCTTTAGAACAAGAAGCACGCTCTTGCTTTCTAGAGTCTCTAAGACAGCAGGAAACGTGTGTGTGCTGAGAACAAAAGAACGGAGTTTCCTAACCATATGGACCATATCTAGTTCAACTCTGCTTCTGAAACTGATACAAAGCACTGGTCCTCTAACATCCAATGCTTGTCTGTTAAGATGAGAAACGTGTGAGCTTCGTGAATGATGTAGTTTGTTTGAGCTGAAAAGTGACTGCCCTTACCTGAAACGAAGTCTTGCTTGTAGGAAGCCACAGAGCCTGGGATTTAACTCCATTTCTGAAGGGAAACACACAGCATAGTTCTCATCCATGGATCACACTCTGCTTTAGAGCAAGAGGAATGCTCTTGCTTTCTAGATTCTCTAATACAGCAGGAAATCTGAGTGTGCTCTGAACAAAAGAACGGAGTTTCCTACACATACGGACCATATGTAGTCCAACTCTTCTTCTGAAACTGATACAAAGCACTGGTCCTCTAACATCCAATGCTTGTCTGTTAAGATGAGAAATGTGTGAGCTCAGTGAACGATGTAGTTCGTTTGAGCTGAAAAGTGACTGCCGTTACCTGAAACGAAGTCTTGCTTGTAGGAAGACAAAGAGATTGAGATTTAACTCCATTTATGAAGGGAAACACACAGCATAGTTCTGATCCATGGATCACACTCTGCTTTAGAGCGAGAAGCACGCTCTTGCTTTCTGGAGTCTCTAAGACAGCAGGAAATGTGATTTTGTTGAGAACAAAAGAACGGTGTTTCCTACACATACAGACCATATCTAATCCAACTCTGCTTCTGAAACTGAAACAAATCACTGGTCCTCTAACATCAAATGCTTGTCAGTTAAGATGGGAAACATGTGAGCTTCATGAACGATGTAGTTCGTTTGAGCAGAAAAGTGACTGCCCTTACCTGAAACGAATTCTTGCTTGTAGGAAGACTCAGAGCCTGGGATTTAAGACCACTTCTGAAGTGAAACACACAGCAGTGTTCTCATCCATTGATCATACTCTGCTCTAGAACAAGAAGCACGCTCTTGCTTTCTAGAGTCTCTACGACAGCAGGAAATCTGATTTTGCTTAGAACAAAAGAACGGTGTTTCCTACACATACGGACCATATCTAGTCCAACTCTGCTTCTTAAACTGATACAAAGCACTGGTCCTCTAACATCCAATGCTTGTCAGTTAAGATGGGAAACATGTGAGCTTCATGAACGATGTAGTTTTTTGAGCAGAAAAGTGACTGCCCTTACCTTAAACGAAGTCTTGCTTGTAGGAAGACACAGAGTCTGTGATTTAACTCCATTTCTGAAGGGAAACACACAGCATAGTTCTCATCCATGAATCACACTCTGCTTTAGAATGAGAAGCACACTCTTGCTTTCTAAAATCTCAAAGACAGCAGGAAACGTGAGTGCGCTGAGAACAAAAGAACGGTGTTTCCTACACATACAGACCATATCTAGTCCAACTCTGTTTCTGAAACTGACACAAAGCACTGGTCCTCTAACATCCAATGCTTGTCAGTTCAGATGAGAAACGTGTGAGCTTTGAGAATGATGTAGTTCCTTTGAACTGAAAAGTGACTGCCCTTACCTGTAACGAAGTCTTGCATGTAGTAAGACACAGATCCTGGGATTTATGTCCATCTCTGAAGGGAAACACACAGCAGAGTTCTCATCCATGGATCACACACTGCTTTAGAGCGAGAAGCACGCTTTTGCTATCTAGAGTCTCTAATACAGCAGGTAATCTGAGTGTGCCCAGAACAAAAGAACGGTGTTTCGTACACATACGGACCATATGTTGTCCAAATCTGCTTCTCAAACTGATACAATGCACTGGTCCTCTAACATCCAATGCTTGTCAGTTCAGATGAGAAACGTGTGATCTTCATGAACGATGTAGTTCGTTTGAGCAGAAAAGTGACTGCCCTTACCTGAAACGAAGTCTTGCTTGTAGGAAGACTCAGAGCTTGGGATTTAACTCCATTTCAGAAGTGAAGCACACAGCAGTGTTCTCATCCATTGATCACACTCTGCTTTAGAACAAGAAGCACGCTCTTGCTTTCTAAAGTCTCTAAGACAGCAGGAAACGTGAGTGTGCGGAGAACAAAAGAACGGAGTTTCCTACACATACGGACCATATCTAGTCCAACTCTCCTTCCTAAACTGATACAAAGCACTGGTCCTCTAACATCCAATGCTTGTCAGTTAAGATGAGAAACGTGTGAGCTTCGTGAACGATGTAGTTCGTTTGAGCAGAAAAGTGACTGCCCTTACCTGAATCGAAGTCTTGCTTGTAGGAAGACTTAGAGCCTGGGATTTAACTGCTTTCTGAAGTGAAACACACAGCAGTGTAATCATCCATTGGTCACACTCTGCTTTAGAACAAGAAGCACGCTCTTGCTTTCTAGAGTCTCTAAGACAGCAGGAAACGTGTGTGTGCTGAGAACTAAAGAACGGTGTTTCCTAACCATATGGACCATATCTAGTTCAACTCTGCTTCTGAAACTGATACAAAGCACTGGTCCTCTAACATCCAATGCTTGTCTGCTAAGATGAGAAACGTGTGAGCTTCGTGAACGATGTAGTTCTTTTGAGCAGAAAAGTGACTGCCCTTACCTTAAACGAAGTCTTGCTTGTAGTAAGACACAGATCCTGGGATTTAACTCCATCTCCGAAGGGAAACACACAGTGGAGATCTCTTCAATGGATCACACTCTGCTTTAGAGCAAGAAGCACGCTCTTGCTATCTAGAGTCTCTAATACAGCAGGTAATCTGAGTGTGCCCAGAACAAAAGAACGGTGTTTCGTACACATACGGACCATATGTAGTCCAAATCTGCTTCTCAAACTGAAACAATGCACTGGTCCTCTAACATCCAATGCTTGTCACTTAAGATGAGAAACGTGTGATCTTTGTGAACGATGTAGTTCGTTTGAGCAGAAAAGTGAGTGCCCTTACCTAAAACGAAGTCTTGCTTGTAGGAAGACTCAGAGGCTGGGATTTAACTCCATTTCTGAAGTGAAACACACAGCAGTGTTCTCATCCATTGATCACACTCTGCTTTAGAACAAGAAGCACGATCTTGCTTTCTAAAATCTCTAAGACAGCAGGAAACGTGAGTGTGCGGAGAACAAAAGAATGGTGTTTCCTACACATACGGACCATATCTAGTCCAACTCTCCTTCCTAAACTGATACAAACCACTGGTCCTCTAACATCCAATGCTTGTCTGTTAAGAAGAGAAATGTGTGAGCTCAGTGAACGATGTAGTTCGCTTGAGGTGAAAAGTGACTGCCGTTACCTGAAACGAAGTCTTGCTTGTAGGAAGACTCAGAGCCTGGGATTTAACTCCATTTCTGAAGTGAAACACAGCAGTGTAATCATCCATTGATCATACTCTGCTTTAGCACAAGAAGCACGCTCTTTCTTTCTATAGTCTCTAAGACAGCAGGAAACGAGTGTGTGCTGAGAACAGAAGAACGGTGTTTCCTACACATACAGACCATATCTAGTTCAACTCTGCTTCTGAAACTGATACAAAGCACTGGTCCTCTAACATCCAATGCTTGTCTGTTAAGATGAGAAACGTGTGAGCTTCGTGAATGATGTAGTTTGTTTGAGCTGAAAAGTGACTGCCCTTACCTGAAACGAAGTCTTGCTTGTAGGAAGCCACAGAGCCTGGGATTTAACTCCATTTCTGAAGGGAAACACACAGCATAGTTCTCATCCATGGATCACACTCTGCTTTAGAGCAAGAGGAATGCTCTTGCTTTCTAGATTCTCTAATACAGCAGGAAATCTGAGTGTGCTCTGAACAAAAGAACGGAGTTTCCTACACATACGGACCATATGTAGTCCAACTCTTCTTCTGAAACTGATACAAAGCACTGGTCCTCTAACATCCAATGCTTGTCTGTTAAGATGAGAAATGTGTGAGCTCAGTGAACGATGTAGTTCGTTTGAGCTGAAAAGTGACTGCCGTTACCTGAAACGAAGTCTTGCTTGTAGGAAGACAAAGAGATTGAGATTTAACTCCATTTATGAAGGGAAACACACAGCATAGTTCTGATCCATGGATCACACTCTGCTTTAGAGCGAGAAGCACGCTCTTGCTTTCTGGAGTCTCTAAGACAGCAGGAAATGTGATTTTGTTGAGAACAAAAGAACGGTGTTTCCTACACATACAGACCATATCTAATCCAACTCTGCTTCTGAAACTGAAACAAATCACTGGTCCTCTAACATCAAATGCTTGTCAGTTAAGATGGGAAACATGTGAGCTTCATGAACGATGTAGTTCGTTTGAGCAGAAAAGTGACTGCCCTTACCTGAAACCAATTCTTGCTTGTAGGAAGACTCAGAGCCTGGGATTTAAGACCACTTCTGAAGTGAAACACACAGCAGTGTTCTCATCCATTGATCATACTCTGCTCTAGAACAAGAAGCACGCTCTTGCTTTCTAGAGTCTCTACGACAGCAGGAAATCTGATTTTGCTTAGAACAAAAGAACGGTGTTTCCTACACATACGGACCATATCTAGTCCAACTCTGCTTCTTAAACTGATACAAAGCACTGGTCCTCTAACATCCAATGCTTGTCAGTTAAGATGGGAAACATGTGAGCTTCATGAACGATGTAGTTTTTTGAGCAGAAAAGTGACTGCCCTTACCTTAAACGAAGTCTTGCTTGTAGGAAGACACAGAGTCTGTGATTTAACTCCATTTCTGAAGGGAAACACACAGCATAGTTCTCATCCATGAATCACACTCTGCTTTAGAATGAGAAGCACACTCTTGCTTTCTAAAATCTCAAAGACAGCAGGAAACGTGAGTGCGCTGAGAACAAAAGAACGGTGTTTCCTACACATACAGACCATATCTAGTCCAACTCTGTTTCTGAAACTGACACAAAGCACTGGTCCTCTAACATCCAATGCTTGTCAGTTCAGATGAGAAACGTGTGAGCTTTGAGAATGATGTAGTTCCTTTGAACTGAAAAGTGACTGCCCTTACCTGTAACGAAGTCTTGCATGTAGTAAGACACAGATCCTGGGATTTATGTCCATCTCTGAAGGGAAACACACAGCAGAGTTCTCATCCATGGATCACACACTGCTTTAGAGCGAGAAGCACGCTTTTGCTATCTAGAGTCTCTAATACAGCAGGTAATCTGAGTGTGCCCAGAACAAAAGAACGGTGTTTCGTACACATACGGACCATATGTTGTCCAAATCTGCTTCTCAAACTGATACAATGCACTGGTCCTCTAACATCCAATGCTTGTCAGTTCAGATGAGAAACGTGTGATCTTCATGAACGATGTAGTTCGTTTGAGCAGAAAAGTGACTGCCCTTACCTGAAACGAAGTCTTGCTTGTAGGAAGACTCAGAGCTTGGGATTTAACTCCATTTCAGAAGTGAAGCACACAGCAGTGTTCTCATCCATTGATCACACTCTGCTTTAGAACAAGAAGCACGCTCTTGCTTTCTAAAGTCTCTAAGACAGCAGGAAACGTGAGTGTGCGGAGAACAAAAGAACGGAGTTTCCTACACATACGGACCATATCTAGTCCAACTCTCCTTCCTAAACTGATACAAAGCACTGGTCCTCTAACATCCAATGCTTGTCAGTTAAGATGAGAAACGTGTGAGCTTCGTGAACGATGTAGTTCGTTTGAGCAGAAAAGTGACTGCCCTTACCTGAATCGAAGTCTTGCTTGTAGGAAGACTTAGAGCCTGGGATTTAACTGCTTTCTGAAGTGAAACACACAGCAGTGTAATCATCCATTGGTCACACTCTGCTTTAGAACAAGAAGCACGCTCTTGCTTTCTAGAGTCTCTAAGACAGCAGGAAACGTGTGTGTGCTGAGAACTAAAGAACGGTGTTTCCTAACCATATGGACCATATCTAGTTCAACTCTGCTTCTGAAACTGATACAAAGCACTGGTCCTCTAACATCCAATGCTTGTCTGCTAAGATGAGAAACGTGTGAGCTTCGTGAACGATGTAGTTCTTTTGAGCAGAAAAGTGACTGCCCTTACCTTAAACGAAGTCTTGCTTGTAGGAAGACACAGAGTCTGGGATTTAACTCCATTTCTGAAGGGAAACACACAGCATAGTTCTCATCCATGGATCACACTCTGCTTGAGAACGAGAAGCACGCTCTGGCTTTCTAAAGTCTCTAAGATAGCAGGAAACGTGTTTGCGCTGAGGACAAAAGAGCGGTGTTTCCTACACATACCGACCATATCTAGTCCAACTCTGTTTCTGAAACTGATACAAAGCACTGGTCCTCTAACATCCAATGCTTGTCTGTAAAGAAAAGAAATGTGTGAGCTCTGTGAACGATGTAGTTCGTTTGAGCTGAAAAGTGACTGCCGTTACCTGAAACGAAGTCTTGCTTGTAGTAAGACACAGATCCTGGGATTTAACTCCATCTCCGAAGGGAAACACACAGTGGAGATCTCTTCAATGGATCACACTCTGCTTTAGAGCAAGAAGCACGCTCTTGCTATCTAGAGTCTCTAATACAGCAGGTAATCTGAGTGTGCCCAGAACAAAAGAACGGTGTTTCGTACACATACGGACCATATGTAGTCCAAATCTGCTTCTCAAACTGAAACAATGCACTGGTCCTCTAACATCCAATGCTTGTCACTTAAGATGAGAAACGTGTGATCTTTGTGAACGATGTAGTTCGTTTGAGCAGAAAAGTGAGTGCCCTTACCTAAAACGAAGTCTTGCTTGTAGGAAGACTCAGAGGCTGGGATTTAACTCCATTTCTGAAGTGAAACACACAGCAGTGTTCTCATCCATTGATCACACTCTGCTTTAGAACAAGAAGCACGATCTTGCTTTCTAAAATCTCTAAGACAGCAGGAAACGTGAGTGTGCGGAGAACAAAAGAATGGTGTTTCCTACACATACGGACCATATCTAGTCCAACTCTCCTTCCTAAACTGATACAAACCACTGGTCCTCTAACATCCAATGCTTGTCTGTTAAGAAGAGAAATGTGTGAGCTCAGTGAACGATGTAGTTCACTTGAGGTGAAAAGTGACTGCCGTTACCTGAAACGAAGTCTTGCTTGTAGGAAGACTCAGAGCCTGGGATTTAACTCCATTTCTGAAGTGAAACACAGCAGTGTAATCATCCATTGATCATACTCTGCTTTAGCACAAGAAGCATGCTCTTTCTTTCTATAGTCTCTAAGACAGCAGGAAACGAGTGTGTGCTGAGAACAGAAGAACGGTGTTTCCTACACATACAGACCATATCTAGTTCAACTCTGCTTCTGAAACTGATACAAAGCACTGGTCCTCTAACATCCAATGCTTGTCTGTTAAGATGAGAAACGTGTGAGCTTCGTGAATGATGTAGTTTGTTTGAGCTGAAAAGTGACTGCCCTTACCTGAAACGAAGTCTTGCTTGTAGGAAGCCACAGAGCCTGGGATTTAACTCCATTTCTGAAGGGAAACACACAGCATAGTTCTCATCCATGGATCACACTCTGCTTTAGAGCAAGAGGAATGCTCTTGCTTTCTAGATTCTCTAATACAGCAGGAAATCTGAGTGTGCTCTGAACAAAAGAACGGAGTTTCCTACACATACGGACCATATGTAGTCCAACTCTTCTTCTGAAACTGATACAAAGCACTGGTCCTCTAACATCCAATGCTTGTCTGTTAAGATGAGAAATGTGTGAGCTCAGTGAACGATGTAGTTCGTTTGAGCTGAAAAGTGACTGCCGTTACCTGAAACGAAGTCTTGCTTGTAGGAAGACAAAGAGATTGAGATTTAACTCCATTTATGAAGGGAAACACACAGCATAGTTCTGATCCATGGATCACACTCTGCTTTAGAGCGAGAAGCACGCTCTTGCTTTCTGGAGTCTCTAAGACAGCAGGAAATGTGATTTTGTTGAGAACAAAAGAACGGTGTTTCCTACACATACAGACCATATCTAATCCAACTCTGCTTCTGAAACTGAAACAAATCACTGGTCCTCTAACATCAAATGCTTGTCAGTTAAGATGGGAAACATGTGAGCTTCATGAACGATGTAGTTCGTTTGAGCAGAAAAGTGACTGCCCTTACCTGAAACGAATTCTTGCTTGTAGGAAGACTCAGAGCCTGGGATTTAAGACCACTTCTGAAGTGAAACACACAGCAGTGTTCTCATCCATTGATCATACTCTGCTCTAGAACAAGAAGCACGCTCTTGCTTTCTAGAGTCTCTACGACAGCAGGAAATCTGATTTTGCTTAGAACAAAAGAACGGTGTTTCCTACACATACGGACCATATCTAGTCCAACTCTGCTTCTTAAACTGATACAAAGCACTGGTCCTCTAACATCCAATGCTTGTCAGTTAAGATGGGAAACATGTGAGCTTCATGAACGATGTAGTTTTTTGAGCAGAAAAGTGACTGCCCTTACCTTAAACGAAGTCTTGCTTGTAGGAAGACACAGAGTCTGTGATTTAACTCCATTTCTGAAGGGAAACACACAGCATAGTTCTCATCCATGAATCACACTCTGCTTTAGAATGAGAAGCACACTCTTGCTTTCTAAAATCTCAAAGACAGCAGGAAACGTGAGTGCGCTGAGAACAAAAGAACGGTGTTTCCTACACATACAGACCATATCTAGTCCAACTCTGTTTCTGAAACTGACACAAAGCACTGGTCCTCTAACATCCAATGCTTGTCAGTTCAGATGAGAAACGTGTGAGCTTTGAGAATGATGTAGTTCCTTTGAACTGAAAAGTGACTGCCCTTACCTGTAACGAAGTCTTGCATGTAGTAAGACACAGATCCTGGGATTTATGTCCATCTCTGAAGGGAAACACACAGCAGAGTTCTCATCCATGGATCACACACTGCTTTAGAGCGAGAAGCACGCTTTTGCTATCTAGAGTCTCTAATACAGCAGGTAATCTGAGTGTGCCCAGAACAAAAGAACGGTGTTTCGTACACATACGGACCATATGTTGTCCAAATCTGCTTCTCAAACTGATACAATGCACTGGTCCTCTAACATCCAATGCTTGTCAGTTCAGATGAGAAACGTGTGATCTTCATGAACGATGTAGTTCGTTTGAGCAGAAAAGTGACTGCCCTTACCTGAAACGAAGACTTGCTTGTAGTAAGACTCAGAGCTTGGGATTTAACTCCATTTCAGAAGTGAAGCACACAGCAGTGTTCTCATCCATTGATCACACTCTGCTTTAGAACAAGAAGCACGCTCTTGCTTTCTAAAGTCTCTAAGACAGCAGGAAACGTGAGTGTGCGGAGAACAAAAGAACGGAGTTTCCTACACATACGGACCATATCTAGTCCAACTCTCCTTCCTAAACTGATACAAAGCACTGGTCCTCTAACATCCAATGCTTGTCAGTTAAGATGAGAAACGTGTGAGCTTCGTGAACGATGTAGTTCGTTTGAGCAGAAAAGTGACTGCCCTTACCTGAATCGAAGTCTTGCTTGTAGGAAGACTTAGAGCCTGGGATTTAACTGCTTTCTGAAGTGAAACACACAGCAGTGTAATCATCCATTGGTCACACTCTGCTTTAGAACAAGAAGCACGCTCTTGCTTTCTAGAGTCTCTAAGACAGCAGGAAACGTGTGTGTGCTGAGAACTAAAGAACGGTGTTTCCTAACCATATGGACCATATCTAGTTCAACTCTGCTTCTGAAACTGATACAAAGCACTGGTCCTCTAACATCCAATGCTTGTCTGCTAAGATGAGAAACGTGTGAGCTTCGTGAACGATGTAGTTCTTTTGAGCAGAAAAGTGACTGCCCTTACCTTAAACGAAGTCTTGCTTGTAGGAAGACACAGAGTCTGGGATTTAACTCCATTTCTGAAGGGAAACACACAGCATAGTTCTCATCCATGGATCACACTCTGCTTGAGAACGAGAAGCACGCTCTGGCTTTCTAAAGTCTCTAAGATAGCAGGAAACGTGTTTGCGCTGAGGACAAAAGAGCGGTGTTTCCTACACATACCGACCATATCTAGTCCAACTCTGTTTCTGAAACTGATACAAAGCACTGGTCCTCTAACATCCAATGCTTGTCTGTAAAGAAAAGAAATGTGTGAGCTCTGTGAACGATGTAGTTCGTTTGAGCTGAAAAGTGACTGCCGTTACCTGAAACGAAGTCTTGCTTGTAGTAAGACACAGATCCTGGGATTTAACTCCATCTCCGAAGGGAAACACACAGTGGAGATCTCTTCAATGGATCACACTCTGCTTTAGAGCAAGAAGCACGCTCTTGCTATCTAGAGTCTCTAATACAGCAGGTAATCTGAGTGTGCCCAGAACAAAAGAACGGTGTTTCGTACACATACGGACCATATGTAGTCCAAATCTGCTTCTCAAACTGAAACAATGCACTGGTCCTCTAACATCCAATGCTTGTCACTTAAGATGAGAAACGTGTGATCTTTGTGAACGATGTAGTTCGTTTGAGCAGAAAAGTGAGTGCCCTTACCTAAAACGAAGTCTTGCTTGTAGGAAGACTCAGAGGCTGGGATTTAACTCCATTTCTGAAGTGAAACACACAGCAGTGTTCTCATCCATTGATCACACTCTGCTTTAGAACAAGAAGCACGATCTTGCTTTCTAAAATCTCTAAGACAGCAGGAAACGTGAGTGTGCGGAGAACAAAAGAATGGTGTTTCCTACACATACGGACCATATCTAGTCCAACTCTCCTTCCTAAACTGATACAAACCACTGGTCCTCTAACATCCAATGCTTGTCTGTTAAGAAGAGAAATGTGTGAGCTCAGTGAACGATGTAGTTCGCTTGAGGTGAAAAGTGACTGCCGTTACCTGAAACGAAGTCTTGCTTGTAGGAAGACTCAGAGCCTGGGATTTAACTCCATTTCTGAAGTGAAACACAGCAGTGTAATCATCCATTGATCATACTCTGCTTTAGCACAAGAAGCACGCTCTTTCTTTCTATAGTCTCTAAGACAGCAGGAAACGAGTGTGTGCTGAGAACAGAAGAACGGTGTTTCCTACACATACAGACCATATCTAGTTCAACTCTGCTTCTGAAACTGATACAAAGCACTGGTCCTCTAACATCCAATGCTTGTCTGTTAAGATGAGAAACGTGTGAGCTTCGTGAATGATGTAGTTTGTTTGAGCTGAAAAGTGACTGCCCTTACCTGAAACGAAGTCTTGCTTGTAGGAAGCCACAGAGCCTGGGATTTAACTCCATTTCTGAAGGGAAACACACAGCATAGTTCTCATCCATGGATCACACTCTGCTTTAGAGCAAGAGGAATGCTCTTGCTTTCTAGATTCTCTAATACAGCAGGAAATCTGAGTGTGCTCTGAACAAAAGAACGGAGTTTCCTACACATACGGACCATATGTAGTCCAACTCTTCTTCTGAAACTGATACAAAGCACTGGTCCTCTAACATCCAATGCTTGTCTGTTAAGATGAGAAATGTGTGAGCTCAGTGAACGATGTAGTTCGTTTGAGCTGAAAAGTGACTGCCGTTACCTGAAACGAAGTCTTGCTTGTAGGAAGACAAAGAGATTGAGATTTAACTCCATTTATGAAGGGAAACACACAGCATAGTTCTGATCCATGGATCACACTCTGCTTTAGAGCGAGAAGCACGCTCTTGCTTTCTGGAGTCTCTAAGACAGCAGGAAATGTGATTTTGTTGAGAACAAAAGAACGGTGTTTCCTACACATACAGACCATATCTAATCCAACTCTGCTTCTGAAACTGAAACAAATCACTGGTCCTCTAACATCAAATGCTTGTCAGTTAAGATGGGAAACATGTGAGCTTCATGAACGATGTAGTTCGTTTGAGCAGAAAAGTGACTGCCCTTACCTGAAACCAATTCTTGCTTGTAGGAAGACTCAGAGCCTGGGATTTAAGACCACTTCTGAAGTGAAACACACAGCAGTGTTCTCATCCATTGATCATACTCTGCTCTAGAACAAGAAGCACGCTCTTGCTTTCTAGAGTCTCTACGACAGCAGGAAATCTGATTTTGCTTAGAACAAAAGAACGGTGTTTCCTACACATACGGACCATATCTAGTCCAACTCTGCTTCTTAAACTGATACAAAGCACTGGTCCTCTAACATCCAATGCTTGTCAGTTAAGATGGGAAACATGTGAGCTTCATGAACGATGTAGTTTTTTGAGCAGAAAAGTGACTGCCCTTACCTTAAACGAAGTCTTGCTTGTAGGAAGACACAGAGTCTGTGATTTAACTCCATTTCTGAAGGGAAACACACAGCATAGTTCTCATCCATGAATCACACTCTGCTTTAGAATGAGAAGCACACTCTTGCTTTCTAAAATCTCAAAGACAGCAGGAAACGTGAGTGCGCTGAGAACAAAAGAACGGTGTTTCCTACACATACAGACCATATCTAGTCCAACTCTGTTTCTGAAACTGACACAAAGCACTGGTCCTCTAACATCCAATGCTTGTCAGTTCAGATGAGAAACGTGTGAGCTTTGAGAATGATGTAGTTCCTTTGAACTGAAAAGTGACTGCCCTTACCTGTAACGAAGTCTTGCATGTAGTAAGACACAGATCCTGGGATTTATGTCCATCTCTGAAGGGAAACACACAGCAGAGTTCTCATCCATGGATCACACACTGCTTTAGAGCGAGAAGCACGCTTTTGCTATCTAGAGTCTCTAATACAGCAGGTAATCTGAGTGTGCCCAGAACAAAAGAACGGTGTTTCGTACACATACGGACCATATGTTGTCCAAATCTGCTTCTCAAACTGATACAATGCACTGGTCCTCTAACATCCAATGCTTGTCAGTTCAGATGAGAAACGTGTGATCTTCATGAACGATGTAGTTCGTTTGAGCAGAAAAGTGACTGCCCTTACCTGAAACGAAGTCTTGCTTGTAGGAAGACTCAGAGCTTGGGATTTAACTCCATTTCAGAAGTGAAGCACACAGCAGTGTTCTCATCCATTGATCACACTCTGCTTTAGAACAAGAAGCACGCTCTTGCTTTCTAAAGTCTCTAAGACAGCAGGAAACGTGAGTGTGCGGAGAACAAAAGAACGGAGTTTCCTACACATACGGACCATATCTAGTCCAACTCTCCTTCCTAAACTGATACAAAGCACTGGTCCTCTAACATCCAATGCTTGTCAGTTAAGATGAGAAACGTGTGAGCTTCGTGAACGATGTAGTTCGTTTGAGCAGAAAAGTGACTGCCCTTACCTGAATCGAAGTCTTGCTTGTAGGAAGACTTAGAGCCTGGGATTTAACTGCTTTCTGAAGTGAAACACACAGCAGTGTAATCATCCATTGGTCACACTCTGCTTTAGAACAAGAAGCACGCTCTTGCTTTCTAGAGTCTCTAAGACAGCAGGAAACGTGTGTGTGCTGAGAACTAAAGAACGGTGTTTCCTAACCATATGGACCATATCTAGTTCAACTCTGCTTCTGAAACTGATACAAAGCACTGGTCCTCTAACATCCAATGCTTGTCTGCTAAGATGAGAAACGTGTGAGCTTCGTGAACGATGTAGTTCTTTTGAGCAGAAAAGTGACTGCCCTTACCTTAAACGAAGTCTTGCTTGTAGGAAGACACAGAGTCTGGGATTTAACTCCATTTCTGAAGTGAAACACAGCAGTGTAATCATCCATTGATCATACTCTGCTTTAGCACAAGAAGCACGCTCTTTCTTTCTATAGTCTCTAAGACAGCAGGAAACGAGTGTGTGCTGAGAACAGAAGAACGGTGTTTCCTACACATACAGACCATATCTAGTTCAACTCTGCTTCTGAAACTGATACAAAGCACTGGTCCTCTAACATCCAATGCTTGTCTGTTAAGATGAGAAACGTGTGAGCTTCGTGAATGATGTAGTTTGTTTGAGCTGAAAAGTGACTGCCCTTACCTGAAACGAAGTCTTGCTTGTAGGAAGCCACAGAGCCTGGGATTTAACTCCATTTCTGAAGGGAAACACACAGCATAGTTCTCATCCATGGATCACACTCTGCTTTAGAGCAAGAGGAATGCTCTTGCTTTCTAGATTCTCTAATACAGCAGGAAATCTGAGTGTGCTCTGAACAAAAGAACGGAGTTTCCTACACATACGGACCATATGTAGTCCAACTCTTCTTCTGAAACTGATACAAAGCACTGGTCCTCTAACATCCAATGCTTGTCTGTTAAGATGAGAAATGTGTGAGCTCAGTGAACGATGTAGTTCGTTTGAGCTGAAAAGTGACTGCCGTTACCTGAAACGAAGTCTTGCTTGTAGGAAGACAAAGAGATTGAGATTTAACTCCATTTATGAAGGGAAACACACAGCATAGTTCTGATCCATGGATCACACTCTGCTTTAGAGCGAGAAGCACGCTCTTGCTTTCTGGAGTCTCTAAGACAGCAGGAAATGTGATTTTGTTGAGAACAAAAGAACGGTGTTTCCTACACATACAGACCATATCTAATCCAACTCTGCTTCTGAAACTGAAACAAATCACTGGTCCTCTAACATCAAATGCTTGTCAGTTAAGATGGGAAACATGTGAGCTTCATGAACGATGTAGTTCGTTTGAGCAGAAAAGTGACTGCCCTTACCTGAAACGAATTCTTGCTTGTAGGAAGACTCAGAGCCTGGGATTTAAGACCACTTCTGAAGTGAAACACACAGCAGTGTTCTCATCCATTGATCATACTCTGCTCTAGAACAAGAAGCACGCTCTTGCTTTCTAGAGTCTCTACGACAGCAGGAAATCTGATTTTGCTTAGAACAAAAGAACGGTGTTTCCTACACATACGTACCATATCTAGTCCAACTCTGCTTCTTAAACTGATACAAAGCACTGGTCCTCTAACATCCAATGCTTGTCAGTTAAGATGGGAAACATGTGAGCTTCATGAACGATGTAGTTTTTTGAGCAGAAAAGTGACTGCCCTTACCTTAAACGAAGTCTTGCTTGTAGGAAGCACAGAGTCTGTGATTTAACTCCATTTCTGAAGGGAAACACACAGCATAGTTCTCATCCATGAATCACACTCTGCTTTAGAATGAGAAGCACACTCTTGCTTTCTAAAATCTCAAAGACAGCAGGAAACGTGAGTGCGCTGAGAACAAAAGAACGGTGTTTCCTACACATACAGACCATATCTAGTCCAACTCTGTTTCTGAAACTGACACAAAGCACTGGTCCTCTAACATCCAATGCTTGTCAGTTCAGATGAGAAACGTGTGAGCTTTGAGAATGATGTAGTTCCTTTGAACTGAAAAGTGACTGCCCTTACCTGTAACGAAGTCTTGCATGTAGTAAGACACAGATCCTGGGATTTATGTCCATCTCTGAAGGGAAACACACAGCAGAGTTCTCATCCATGGATCACACACTGCTTTAGAGCGAGAAGCACGCTTTTGCTATCTAGAGTCTCTAATACAGCAGGTAATCTGAGTGTGCCCAGAACAAAAGAACGGTGTTTCGTACACATACGGACCATATGTTGTCCAAATCTGCTTCTCAAACTGATACAATGCACTGGTCCTCTAACATCCAATGCTTGTCAGTTCAGATGAGAAACGTGTGATCTTCATGAACGATGTAGTTCGTTTGAGCAGAAAAGTGACTGCCCTTACCTGAAACGAAGTCTTGCTTGTAGGAAGACTCAGAGCTTGGGATTTA
Source organism: Onychomys leucogaster (assembly GCA_949786385.1). Taxonomy (NCBI): domain Eukaryota; kingdom Metazoa; phylum Chordata; class Mammalia; order Rodentia; family Cricetidae; genus Onychomys; species Onychomys leucogaster. The sequence goes on from CATKUP010000035.1 coordinate 3,611,609, forward strand.
ACTCCATTTCAGAAGTGAAGCACACAGCAGTGTTCTCATCCATTGATCACACTCTGCTTTAGAACAAGAAGCACGCTCTTGCTTTCTAAAGTCTCTAAGACAGCAGGAAACGTGAGTGTGCGGAGAACAAAAGAACGGAGTTTCCTACACATACGGACCATATCTAGTCCAACTCTCCTTCCTAAACTGATACAAAGCACTGGTCCTCTAACATCCAATGCTTGTCAGTTAAGATGAGAAACGTGTGAGCTTCGTGAACGATGTAGTTCGTTTGAGCAGAAAAGTGACTGCCCTTACCTGAATCGAAGTCTTGCTTGTAGGAAGACTTAGAGCCTGGGATTTAACTGCTTTCTGAAGTGAAACACACAGCAGTGTAATCATCCATTGGTCACACTCTGCTTTAGAACAAGAAGCACGCTCTTGCTTTCTAGAGTCTCTAAGACAGCAGGAAACGTGTGTGTGCTGAGAACTAAAGAACGGTGTTTCCTAACCATATGGACCATATCTAGTTCAACTCTGCTTCTGAAACTGATACAAAGCACTGGTCCTCTAACATCCAATGCTTGTCTGCTAAGATGAGAAACGTGTGAGCTTCGTGAACGATGTAGTTCTTTTGAGCAGAAAAGTGACTGCCCTTACCTTAAACGAAGTCTTGCTTGTAGGAAGACACAGAGTCTGGGATTTAACTCCATTTCTGAAGGGAAACACACAGCATAGTTCTCATCCATGGATCACACTCTGCTTGAGAACGAGAAGCACGCTCTGGCTTTCTAAAGTCTCTAAGATAGCAGGAAACGTGTTTGCGCTGAGGACAAAAGAGCGGTGTTTCCTACACATACCGACCATATCTAGTCCAACTCTGTTTCTGAAACTGATACAAAGCACTGGTCCTCTAACATCCAATGCTTGTCTGTAAAGAAAAGAAATGTGTGAGCTCTGTGAACGATGTAGTTCGTTTGAGCTGAAAAGTGACTGCCGTTACCTGAAACGAAGTCTTGCTTGTAGTAAGACACAGATCCTGGGATTTAACTCCATCTCCGAAGGGAAACACACAGTGGAGATCTCTTCAATGGATCACACTCTGCTTTAGAGCAAGAAGCACGCTCTTGCTATCTAGAGTCTCTAATACAGCAGGTAATCTGAGTGTGCCCAGAACAAAAGAACGGTGTTTCGTACACATACGGACCATATGTAGTCCAAATCTGCTTCTCAAACTGAAACAATGCACTGGTCCTCTAACATCCAATGCTTGTCACTTAAGATGAGAAACGTGTGATCTTTGTGAACGATGTAGTTCGTTTGAGCAGAAAAGTGAGTGCCCTTACCTAAAACGAAGTCTTGCTTGTAGGAAGACTCAGAGGCTGGGATTTAACTCCATTTCTGAAGTGAAACACACAGCAGTGTTCTCATCCATTGATCACACTCTGCTTTAGAACAAGAAGCACGATCTTGCTTTCTAAAATCTCTAAGACAGCAGGAAACGTGAGTGTGCGGAGAACAAAAGAATGGTGTTTCCTACACATACGGACCATATCTAGTCCAACTCTCCTTCCTAAACTGATACAAACCACTGGTCCTCTAACATCCAATGCTTGTCTGTTAAGAAGAGAAATGTGTGAGCTCAGTGAACGATGTAGTTCGCTTGAGGTGAAAAGTGACTGCCGTTACCTGAAACGAAGTCTTGCTTGTAGGAAGACTCAGAGCCTGGGATTTAACTCCATTTCTGAAGTGAAACACAGCAGTGTAATCATCCATTGATCATACTCTGCTTTAGCACAAGAAGCACGCTCTTTCTTTCTATAGTCTCTAAGACAGCAGGAAACGAGTGTGTGCTGAGAACAGAAGAACGGTGTTTCCTACACATACAGACCATATCTAGTTCAACTCTGCTTCTGAAACTGATACAAAGCACTGGTCCTCTAACATCCAATGCTTGTCTGTTAAGATGAGAAACGTGTGAGCTTCGTGAATGATGTAGTTTGTTTGAGCTGAAAAGTGACTGCCCTTACCTGAAACGAAGTCTTGCTTGTAGGAAGCCACAGAGCCTGGGATTTAACTCCATTTCTGAAGGGAAACACACAGCATAGTTCTCATCCATGGATCACACTCTGCTTTAGAGCAAGAGGAATGCTCTTGCTTTCTAGATTCTCTAATACAGCAGGAAATCTGAGTGTGCTCTGAACAAAAGAACGGAGTTTCCTACACATACGGACCATATGTAGTCCAACTCTTCTTCTGAAACTGATACAAAGCACTGGTCCTCTAACATCCAATGCTTGTCTGTTAAGATGAGAAATGTGTGAGCTCAGTGAACGATGTAGTTCGTTTGAGCTGAAAAGTGACTGCCGTTACCTGAAACGAAGTCTTGCTTGTAGGAAGACAAAGAGATTGAGATTTAACTCCATTTATGAAGGGAAACACACAGCATAGTTCTGATCCATGGATCACACTCTGCTTTAGAGCGAGAAGCACGCTCTTGCTTTCTGGAGTCTCTAAGACAGCAGGAAATGTGATTTTGTTGAGAACAAAAGAACGGTGTTTCCTACACATACAGACCATATCTAATCCAACTCTGCTTCTGAAACTGAAACAAATCACTGGTCCTCTAACATCAAATGCTTGTCAGTTAAGATGGGAAACATGTGAGCTTCATGAACGATGTAGTTCGTTTGAGCAGAAAAGTGACTGCCCTTACCTGAAACGAATTCTTGCTTGTAGGAAGACTCAGAGCCTGGGATTTAAGACCACTTCTGAAGTGAAACACACAGCAGTGTTCTCATCCATTGATCATACTCTGCTCTAGAACAAGAAGCACGCTCTTGCTTTCTAGAGTCTCTACGACAGCAGGAAATCTGATTTTGCTTAGAACAAAAGAACGGTGTTTCCTACACATACGGACCAGATCTAGTCCAACTCTGCTTCTTAAACTGATACAAAGCACTGGTCCTCTAACATCCAATGCTTGTCAGTTAAGATGGGAAACATGTGAGCTTCATGAACGATGTAGTTTTTTGAGCAGAAAAGTGACTGCCCTTACCTTAAACGAAGTCTTGCTTGTAGGAAGACACAGAGTCTGTGATTTAACTCCATTTCTGAAGGGAAACACACAGCATAGTTCTCATCCATGAATCACACTCTGCTTTAGAATGAGAAGCACACTCTTGCTTTCTAAAATCTCAAAGACAGCAGGAAACGTGAGTGCGCTGAGAACAAAAGAACGGTGTTTCCTACACATACAGACCATATCTAGTCCAACTCTGTTTCTGAAACTGACACAAAGCACTGGTCCTCTAACATCCAATGCTTGTCAGTTCAGATGAGAAACGTGTGAGCTTTGAGAATGATGTAGTTCCTTTGAACTGAAAAGTGACTGCCCTTACCTGTAACGAAGTCTTGCATGTAGTAAGACACAGATCCTGGGATTTATGTCCATCTCTGAAGGGAAACACACAGCAGAGTTCTCATCCATGGATCACACACTGCTTTAGAGCGAGAAGCACGCTTTTGCTATCTAGAGTCTCTAATACAGCAGGTAATCTGAGTGTGCCCAGAACAAAAGAACGGTGTTTCGTACACATACGGACCATATGTTGTCCAAATCTGCTTCTCAAACTGATACAATGCACTGGTCCTCTAACATCCAATGCTTGTCAGTTCAGATGAGAAACGTGTGATCTTCATGAACGATGTAGTTCGTTTGAGCAGAAAAGTGACTGCCCTTACCTGAAACGAAGTCTTGCTTGTAGGAAGACTCAGAGCTTGGGATTTAACTCCATTTCAGAAGTGAAGCACACAGCAGTGTTCTCATCCATTGATCACACTCTGCTTTAGAACAAGAAGCACGCTCTTGCTTTCTAAAGTCTCTAAGACAGCAGGAAACGTGAGTGTGCGGAGAACAAAAGAACGGAGTTTCCTACACATACGGACCATATCTAGTCCAACTCTCCTTCCTAAACTGATACAAAGCACTGGTCCTCTAACATCCAATGCTTGTCAGTTAAGATGAGAAACGTGTGAGCTTCGTGAACGATGTAGTTCGTTTGAGCAGAAAAGTGACTGCCCTTACCTGAATCGAAGTCTTGCTTGTAGGAAGACTTAGAGCCTGGGATTTAACTGCTTTCTGAAGTGAAACACACAGCAGTGTAATCATCCATTGGTCACACTCTGCTTTAGAACAAGAAGCACGCTCTTGCTTTCTAGAGTCTCTAAGACAGCAGGAAACGTGTGTGTGCTGAGAACTAAAGAACGGTGTTTCCTAACCATATGGACCATATCTAGTTCAACTCTGCTTCTGAAACTGATACAAAGCACTGGTCCTCTAACATCCAATGCTTGTCTGCTAAGATGAGAAACGTGTGAGCTTCGTGAACGATGTAGTTCTTTTGAGCAGAAAAGTGACTGCCCTTACCTTAAACGAAGTCTTGCTTGTAGGAAGACACAGAGTCTGGGATTTAACTCCATTTCTGAAGGGAAACACACAGCATAGTTCTCATCCATGGATCACACTCTGCTTGAGAACGAGAAGCACGCTCTGGCTTTCTAAAGTCTCTAAGATAGCAGGAAACGTGTTTGCGCTGAGGACAAAAGAGCGGTGTTTCCTACACATACCGACCATATCTAGTCCAACTCTGTTTCTGAAACTGATACAAAGCACTGGTCCTCTAACATCCAATGCTTGTCTGTAAAGAAAAGAAATGTGTGAGCTCTGTGAACGATGTAGTTCGTTTGAGCTGAAAAGTGACTGCCGTTACCTGAAACGAAGTCTTGCTTGTAGTAAGACACAGATCCTGGGATTTAACTCCATCTCCGAAGGGAAACACACAGTGGAGATCTCTTCAATGGATCACACTCTGCTTTAGAGCAAGAAGCACGCTCTTGCTATCTAGAGTCTCTAATACAGCAGGTAATCTGAGTGTGCCCAGAACAAAAGAACGGTGTTTCGTACACATACGGACCATATGTAGTCCAAATCTGCTTCTCAAACTGAAACAATGCACTGGTCCTCTAACATCCAATGCTTGTCACTTAAGATGAGAAACGTGTGATCTTTGTGAACGATGTAGTTCGTTTGAGCAGAAAAGTGAGTGCCCTTACCTAAAACGAAGTCTTGCTTGTAGGAAGACTCAGAGGCTGGGATTTAACTCCATTTCTGAAGTGAAACACACAGCAGTGTTCTCATCCATTGATCACACTCTGCTTTAGAACAAGAAGCACGATCTTGCTTTCTAAAATCTCTAAGACAGCAGGAAACGTGAGTGTGCGGAGAACAAAAGAATGGTGTTTCCTACACATACGGACCATATCTAGTCCAACTCTCCTTCCTAAACTGATACAAACCACTGGTCCTCTAACATCCAATGCTTGTCTGTTAAGAAGAGAAATGTGTGAGCTCAGTGAACGATGTAGTTCGCTTGAGGTGAAAAGTGACTGCCGTTACCTGAAACGAAGTCTTGCTTGTAGGAAGACTCAGAGCCTGGGATTTAACTCCATTTCTGAAGTGAAACACAGCAGTGTAATCATCCATTGATCATACTCTGCTTTAGCACAAGAAGCACGCTCTTTCTTTCTATAGTCTCTAAGACAGCAGGAAACGAGTGTGTGCTGAGAACAGAAGAACGGTGTTTCCTACACATACAGACCATATCTAGTTCAACTCTGCTTCTGAAACTGATACAAAGCACTGGTCCTCTAACATCCAATGCTTGTCTGTTAAGATGAGAAACGTGTGAGCTTCGTGAATGATGTAGTTTGTTTGAGCTGAAAAGTGACTGCCCTTACCTGAAACGAAGTCTTGCTTGTAGGAAGCCACAGAGCCTGGGATTTAACTCCATTTCTGAAGGGAAACACACAGCATAGTTCTCATCCATGGATCACACTCTGCTTTAGAGCAAGAGGAATGCTCTTGCTTTCTAGATTCTCTAATACAGCAGGAAATCTGAGTGTGCTCTGAACAAAAGAACGGAGTTTCCTACACATACGGACCATATGTAGTCCAACTCTTCTTCTGAAACTGATACAAAGCACTGGTCCTCTAACATCCAATGCTTGTCTGTTAAGATGAGAAATGTGTGAGCTCAGTGAACGATGTAGTTCGTTTGAGCTGAAAAGTGACTGCCGTTACCTGAAACGAAGTCTTGCTTGTAGGAAGACAAAGAGATTGAGATTTAACTCCATTTATGAAGGGAAACACACAGCATAGTTCTGATCCATGGATCACACTCTGCTTTAGAGCGAGAAGCACGCTCTTGCTTTCTGGAGTCTCTAAGACAGCAGGAAATGTGATTTTGTTGAGAACAAAAGAACGGTGTTTCCTACACATACAGACCATATCTAATCCAACTCTGCTTCTGAAACTGAAACAAATCACTGGTCCTCTAACATCAAATGCTTGTCAGTTAAGATGGGAAACATGTGAGCTTCATGAACGATGTAGTTCGTTTGAGCAGAAAAGTGACTGCCCTTACCTGAAACCAATTCTTGCTTGTAGGAAGACTCAGAGCCTGGGATTTAAGACCACTTCTGAAGTGAAACACACAGCAGTGTTCTCATCCATTGATCATACTCTGCTCTAGAACAAGAAGCACGCTCTTGCTTTCTAGAGTCTCTACGACAGCAGGAAATCTGATTTTGCTTAGAACAAAAGAACGGTGTTTCCTACACATACGGACCATATCTAGTCCAACTCTGCTTCTTAAACTGATACAAAGCACTGGTCCTCTAACATCCAATGCTTGTCAGTTAAGATGGGAAACATGTGAGCTTCATGAACGATGTAGTTTTTTGAGCAGAAAAGTGACTGCCCTTACCTTAAACGAAGTCTTGCTTGTAGGAAGACACAGAGTCTGTGATTTAACTCCATTTCTGAAGGGAAACACACAGCATAGTTCTCATCCATGAATCACACTCTGCTTTAGAATGAGAAGCACACTCTTGCTTTCTAAAATCTCAAAGACAGCAGGAAACGTGAGTGCGCTGAGAACAAAAGAACGGTGTTTCCTACACATACAGACCATATCTAGTCCAACTCTGTTTCTGAAACTGACACAAAGCACTGGTCCTCTAACATCCAATGCTTGTCAGTTCAGATGAGAAACGTGTGAGCTTTGAGAATGATGTAGTTCCTTTGAACTGAAAAGTGACTGCCCTTACCTGTAACGAAGTCTTGCATGTAGTAAGACACAGATCCTGGGATTTATGTCCATCTCTGAAGGGAAACACACAGCAGAGTTCTCATCCATGGATCACACACTGCTTTAGAGCGAGAAGCACGCTTTTGCTATCTAGAGTCTCTAATACAGCAGGTAATCTGAGTGTGCCCAGAACAAAAGAACGGTGTTTCGTACACATACGGACCATATGTTGTCCAAATCTGCTTCTCAAACTGATACAATGCACTGGTCCTCTAACATCCAATGCTTGTCAGTTCAGATGAGAAACGTGTGATCTTCATGAACGATGTAGTTCGTTTGAGCAGAAAAGTGACTGCCCTTACCTGAAACGAAGTCTTGCTTGTAGGAAGACTCAGAGCTTGGGATTTAACTCCATTTCAGAAGTGAAGCACACAGCAGTGTTCTCATCCATTGATCACACTCTGCTTTAGAACAAGAAGCACGCTCTTGCTTTCTAAAGTCTCTAAGACAGCAGGAAACGTGAGTGTGCGGAGAACAAAAGAACGGAGTTTCCTACACATACGGACCATATCTAGTCCAACTCTCCTTCCTAAACTGATACAAAGCACTGGTCCTCTAACATCCAATGCTTGTCAGTTAAGATGAGAAACGTGTGAGCTTCGTGAACGATGTAGTTCGTTTGAGCAGAAAAGTGACTGCCCTTACCTGAATCGAAGTCTTGCTTGTAGGAAGACTTAGAGCCTGGGATTTAACTGCTTTCTGAAGTGAAACACACAGCAGTGTAATCATCCATTGGTCACACTCTGCTTTAGAACAAGAAGCACGCTCTTGCTTTCTAGAGTCTCTAAGACAGCAGGAAACGTGTGTGTGCTGAGAACTAAAGAACGGTGTTTCCTAACCATATGGACCATATCTAGTTCAACTCTGCTTCTGAAACTGATACAAAGCACTGGTCCTCTAACATCCAATGCTTGTCTGCTAAGATGAGAAACGTGTGAGCTTCGTGAACGATGTAGTTCTTTTGAGCAGAAAAGTGACTGCCCTTACCTTAAACGAAGTCTTGCTTGTAGGAAGACACAGAGTCTGGGATTTAACTCCATTTCTGAAGGGAAACACACAGCATAGTTCTCATCCATGGATCACACTCTGCTTGAGAACGAGAAGCACGCTCTGGCTTTCTAAAGTCTCTAAGATAGCAGGAAACGTGTTTGCGCTGAGGACAAAAGAGCGGTGTTTCCTACACATACCGACCATATCTAGTCCAACTCTGTTTCTGAAACTGATACAAAGCACTGGTCCTCTAACATCCAATGCTTGTCTGTAAAGAAAAGAAATGTGTGAGCTCTGTGAACGATGTAGTTCGTTTGAGCTGAAAAGTGACTGCCGTTACCTGAAACGAAGTCTTGCTTGTAGTAAGACACAGATCCTGGGATTTAACTCCATCTCCGAAGGGAAACACACAGTGGAGATCTCTTCAATGGATCACACTCTGCTTTAGAGCAAGAAGCACGCTCTTGCTATCTAGAGTCTCTAATACAGCAGGTAATCTGAGTGTGCCCAGAACAAAAGAACGGTGTTTCGTACACATACGGACCATATGTAGTCCAAATCTGCTTCTCAAACTGAAACAATGCACTGGTCCTCTAACATCCAATGCTTGTCACTTAAGATGAGAAACGTGTGATCTTTGTGAACGATGTAGTTCGTTTGAGCAGAAAAGTGAGTGCCCTTACCTAAAACGAAGTCTTGCTTGTAGGAAGACTCAGAGGCTGGGATTTAACTCCATTTCTGAAGTGAAACACACAGCAGTGTTCTCATCCATTGATCACACTCTGCTTTAGAACAAGAAGCACGATCTTGCTTTCTAAAATCTCTAAGACAGCAGGAAACGTGAGTGTGCGGAGAACAAAAGAATGGTGTTTCCTACACATACGGACCATATCTAGTCCAACTCTCCTTCCTAAACTGATACAAACCACTGGTCCTCTAACATCCAATGCTTGTCTGTTAAGAAGAGAAATGTGTGAGCTCAGTGAACGATGTAGTTCGCTTGAGGTGAAAAGTGACTGCCGTTACCTGAAACGAAGTCTTGCTTGTAGGAAGACTCAGAGCCTGGGATTTAACTCCATTTCTGAAGTGAAACACAGCAGTGTAATCATCCATTGATCATACTCTGCTTTAGCACAAGAAGCACGCTCTTTCTTTCTATAGTCTCTAAGACAGCAGGAAACGAGTGTGTGCTGAGAACAGAAGAACGGTGTTTCCTACACATACAGACCATATCTAGTTCAACTCTGCTTCTGAAACTGATACAAAGCACTGGTCCTCTAACATCCAATGCTTGTCTGTTAAGATGAGAAACGTGTGAGCTTCGTGAATGATGTAGTTTGTTTGAGCTGAAAAGTGACTGCCCTTACCTGAAACGAAGTCTTGCTTGTAGGAAGCCACAGAGCCTGGGATTTAACTCCATTTCTGAAGGGAAACACACAGCATAGTTCTCATCCATGGATCACACTCTGCTTTAGAGCAAGAGGAATGCTCTTGCTTTCTAGATTCTCTAATACAGCAGGAAATCTGAGTGTGCTCTGAACAAAAGAACGGAGTTTCCTACACATACGGACCATATGTAGTCCAACTCTTCTTCTGAAACTGATACAAAGCACTGGTCCTCTAACATCCAATGCTTGTCTGTTAAGATGAGAAATGTGTGAGCTCAGTGAACGATGTAGTTCGTTTGAGCTGAAAAGTGACTGCCGTTACCTGAAACGAAGTCTTGCTTGTAGGAAGACAAAGAGATTGAGATTTAACTCCATTTATGAAGGGAAACACACAGCATAGTTCTGATCCATGGATCACACTCTGCTTTAGAGCGAGAAGCACGCTCTTGCTTTCTGGAGTCTCTAAGACAGCAGGAAATGTGATTTTGTTGAGAACAAAAGAACGGTGTTTCCTACACATACAGACCATATCTAATCCAACTCTGCTTCTGAAACTGAAACAAATCACTGGTCCTCTAACATCAAATGCTTGTCAGTTAAGATGGGAAACATGTGAGCTTCATGAACGATGTAGTTCGTTTGAGCAGAAAAGTGACTGCCCTTACCTGAAACCAATTCTTGCTTGTAGGAAGACTCAGAGCCTGGGATTTAAGACCACTTCTGAAGTGAAACACACAGCAGTGTTCTCATCCATTGATCATACTCTGCTCTAGAACAAGAAGCACGCTCTTGCTTTCTAGAGTCTCTACGACAGCAGGAAATCTGATTTTGCTTAGAACAAAAGAACGGTGTTTCCTACACATACGGACCATATCTAGTCCAACTCTGCTTCTTAAACTGATACAAAGCACTGGTCCTCTAACATCCAATGCTTGTCAGTTAAGATGGGAAACATGTGAGCTTCATGAACGATGTAGTTTTTTGAGCAGAAAAGTGACTGCCCTTACCTTAAACGAAGTCTTGCTTGTAGGAAGACACAGAGTCTGTGATTTAACTCCATTTCTGAAGGGAAACACACAGCATAGTTCTCATCCATGAATCACACTCTGCTTTAGAATGAGAAGCACACTCTTGCTTTCTAAAATCTCAAAGACAGCAGGAAACGTGAGTGCGCTGAGAACAAAAGAACGGTGTTTCCTACACATACAGACCATATCTAGTCCAACTCTGTTTCTGAAACTGACACAAAGCACTGGTCCTCTAACATCCAATGCTTGTCAGTTCAGATGAGAAACGTGTGAGCTTTGAGAATGATGTAGTTCCTTTGAACTGAAAAGTGACTGCCCTTACCTGTAACGAAGTCTTGCATGTAGTAAGACACAGATCCTGGGATTTATGTCCATCTCTGAAGGGAAACACACAGCAGAGTTCTCATCCATGGATCACACACTGCTTTAGAGCGAGAAGCACGCTTTTGCTATCTAGAGTCTCTAATACAGCAGGTAATCTGAGTGTGCCCAGAACAAAAGAACGGTGTTTCGTACACATACGGACCATATGTTGTCCAAATCTGCTTCTCAAACTGATACAATGCACTGGTCCTCTAACATCCAATGCTTGTCAGTTCAGATGAGAAACGTGTGATCTTCATGAACGATGTAGTTCGTTTGAGCAGAAAAGTGACTGCCCTTACCTGAAACGAAGTCTTGCTTGTAGGAAGACTCAGAGCTTGGGATTTAACTCCATTTCAGAAGTGAAGCACACAGCAGTGTTCTCATCCATTGATCACACTCTGCTTTAGAACAAGAAGCACGCTCTTGCTTTCTAAAGTCTCTAAGACAGCAGGAAACGTGAGTGTGCGGAGAACAAAAGAACGGAGTTTCCTACACATACGGACCATATCTAGTCCAACTCTCCTTCCTAAACTGATACAAAGCACTGGTCCTCTAACATCCAATGCTTGTCAGTTAAGATGAGAAACGTGTGAGCTTCGTGAACGATGTAGTTCGTTTGAGCAGAAAAGTGACTGCCCTTACCTGAATCGAAGTCTTGCTTGTAGGAAGACTTAGAGCCTGGGATTTAACTGCTTTCTGAAGTGAAACACACAGCAGTGTAATCATCCATTGGTCACACTCTGCTTTAGAACAAGAAGCACGCTCTTGCTTTCTAGAGTCTCTAAGACAGCAGGAAACGTGTGTGTGCTGAGAACTAAAGAACGGTGTTTCCTAACCATATGGACCATATCTAGTTCAACTCTGCTTCTGAAACTGATACAAAGCACTGGTCCTCTAACATCCAATGCTTGTCTGCTAAGATGAGAAACGTGTGAGCTTCGTGAACGATGTAGTTCTTTTGAGCAGAAAAGTGACTGCCCTTACCTTAAACGAAGTCTTGCTTGTAGGAAGACACAGAGTCTGGGATTTAACTCCATTTCTGAAGGGAAACACACAGCATAGTTCTCATCCATGGATCACACTCTGCTTGAGAACGAGAAGCACGCTCTGGCTTTCTAAAGTCTCTAAGATAGCAGGAAACGTGTTTGCGCTGAGGACAAAAGAGCGGTGTTTCCTACACATACCGACCATATCTAGTCCAACTCTGTTTCTGAAACTGATACAAAGCACTGGTCCTCTAACATCCAATGCTTGTCTGTAAAGAAAAGAAATGTGTGAGCTCTGTGAACGATGTAGTTCGTTTGAGCTGAAAAGTGACTGCCGTTACCTGAAACGAAGTCTTGCTTGTAGTAAGACACAGATCCTGGGATTTAACTCCATCTCCGAAGGGAAACACACAGTGGAGATCTCTTCAATGGATCACACTCTGCTTTAGAGCAAGAAGCACGCTCTTGCTATCTAGAGTCTCTAATACAGCAGGTAATCTGAGTGTGCCCAGAACAAAAGAACGGTGTTTCGTACACATACGGACCATATGTAGTCCAAATCTGCTTCTCAAACTGAAACAATGCACTGGTCCTCTAACATCCAATGCTTGTCACTTAAGATGAGAAACGTGTGATCTTTGTGAACGATGTAGTTCGTTTGAGCAGAAAAGTGAGTGCCCTTACCTAAAACGAAGTCTTGCTTGTAGGAAGACTCAGAGGCTGGGATTTAACTCCATTTCTGAAGTGAAACACACAGCAGTGTTCTCATCCATTGATCACACTCTGCTTTAGAACAAGAAGCACGATCTTGCTTTCTAAAATCTCTAAGACAGCAGGAAACGTGAGTGTGCGGAGAACAAAAGAATGGTGTTTCCTACACATACGGACCATATCTAGTCCAACTCTCCTTCCTAAACTGATACAAACCACTGGTCCTCTAACATCCAATGCTTGTCTGTTAAGAAGAGAAATGTGTGAGCTCAGTGAACGATGTAGTTCGCTTGAGGTGAAAAGTGACTGCCGTTACCTGAAACGAAGTCTTGCTTGTAGGAAGACTCAGAGCCTGGGATTTAACTCCATTTCTGAAGTGAAACACAGCAGTGTAATCATCCATTGATCATACTCTGCTTTAGCACAAGAAGCACGCTCTTTCTTTCTATAGTCTCTAAGACAGCAGGAAACGAGTGTGTGCTGAGAACAGAAGAACGGTGTTTCCTACACATACAGACCATATCTAGTTCAACTCTGCTTCTGAAACTGATACAAAGCACTGGTCCTCTAACATCCAATGCTTGTCTGTTAAGATGAGATACGTGTGAGCTTCGTGAATGATGTAGTTTGTTTGAGCTGAAAAGTGACTGCCCTTACCTGAAACGAAGTCTTGCTTGTAGGAAGCCACAGAGCCTGGGATTTAACTCCATTTCTGAAGGGAAACACACAGCATAGTTCTCATCCATGGATCACACTCTGCTTTAGAGCAAGAGGAATGCTCTTGCTTTCTAGATTCTCTAATACAGCAGGAAATCTGAGTGTGCTCTGAACAAAAGAACGGAGTTTCCTACACATACGGACCATATGTAGTCCAACTCTTCTTCTGAAACTGATACAAAGCACTGGTCCTCTAACATCCAATGCTTGTCTGTTAAGATGAGAAATGTGTGAGCTCAGTGAACGATGTAGTTCGTTTGAGCTGAAAAGTGACTGCCGTTACCTGAAACGAAGTCTTGCTTGTAGGAATACAAAGAGATTGAGATTTAACTCCATTTATGAAGGGAAACACACAGCATAGTTCTGATCCATGGATCACACTCTGCTTTAGAGCGAGAAGCACGCTCTTGCTTTCTGGAGTCTCTAAGACAGCAGGAAATGTGATTTTGTTGAGAACAAAAGAACGGTGTTTCCTACACATACAGACCATATCTAATCCAACTCTGCTTCTGAAACTGAAACAAATCACTGGTCCTCTAACATCAAATGCTTGTCAGTTAAGATGGGAAACATGTGAGCTTCATGAACGATGTAGTTCGTTTGAGCAGAAAAGTGACTGCCCTTACCTGAAACGAATTCTTGCTTGTAGGAAGACTCAGAGCCTGGGATTTAAGACCACTTCTGAAGTGAAACACACAGCAGTGTTCTCATCCATTGATCATACTCTGCTCTAGAACAAGAAGCACGCTCTTGCTTTCTAGAGTCTCTACGACAGCAGGAAATCTGATTTTGCTTAGAACAAAAGAACGGTGTTTCCTACACATACGGACCATATCTAGTCCAACTCTGCTTCTTAAACTGATACAAAGCACTGGTCCTCTAACATCCAATGCTTGTCAGTTAAGATGGGAAACATGTGAGCTTCATGAACGATGTAGTTCGTTTGAGCAGAAAAGTGACTGCCCTTACCTTAAACGAAGTCTTGCTTGTAGGAAGACACAGAGTCTGGGATTTAACTCCATTTCTGAAGGGAAACACACAGCATAGTTCTCATCCATGAATCACACTCTGCTTTAGAATGAGAAGCACACTCTTGCTTTCTAAAATCTCAAAGACAGCAGGAAACGTGAGTGCGCTGAGAACAAAAGAACGGTGTTTCCTACACATACAGACCATATCTAGTCCAACTCTGTTTCTGAAACTGACACAAAGCACTGGTCCTCTAACATCCAATGCTTGTCAGTTCAGATGAGAAACGTGTGAGCTTTGAGAATGATGTAGTTCCTTTGAACTGAAAAGTGACTGCCCTTACCTGTAACGAAGTCTTGCATGTAGTAAGACACAGATCCTGGGATTTATGTCCATCTCTGAAGGGAAACACACAGCAGAGTTCTCATCCATGGATCACACACTGCTTTAGAGCGAGAAGCACGCTTTTGCTATCTAGAGTCTCTAATAAAGCAGGTAATCTGAGTGTGCCCAGAACAAAAGAACGGTGTTTCGTACACATACGGACCATATGTTGTCCAAATCTGCTTCTCAAACTGATACAATGCACTGGTCCTCTAACATCCAATGCTTGTCAGTTCAGATGAGAAACGTGTGATCTTCATGAACGATGTAGTTCGTTTGAGCAGAAAAGTGACTGCCCTTACCTGAAACGAAGTCTTGCTTGTAGGAAGACTCAGAGCTTGGGATTTAACTCCATTTCTGAAGTGAAGCACACAGCAGTGTTCTCATCCATTGATCACACTCTGCTTTAGAACAAGAAGCACGCTCTTGCTTTCTAAAGTCTCTAAGACAGCAGGAAACGTGAGTGTGCGGAGAACAAAAGAACGGAGTTTCCTACACATACGGACCATATCTAGTCCAACTCTACTTCCTAAACTGATACAAAGCACTGGTCCTCTAACATCCAATGCTTGTCTGTTAAGATGAGAAACGTGTGAGCTCCGTGAACGATGTAGTTCGTTTGAGCTGAAAAGTGACTGCCCTTATCTGAAACGAAGTCTTGCTTGTAGGAAGACACAGAGCCTGGGATTTAACTCCATTTCTGAAAGGAAACACACAGCATTTTTCTCATCCATGGATCACACTCTGCTTTAGAGCGAGAAGCACGCTCCTTCTTTTAGAGTCTCTAATATAGCAGGTAATCTAAGTGTGCCCAGAACAAAAGAACGGTGTTTCCTACACTTACAGGCCATATGTAGTCCAAATCTGCTTCTGAAACTGATACAAAGCACTGACCATCTAACATCCAATGCTGGTCAGTTAAGATGAGAAACGTGTGAGCTTCGTGAACGATGTAGTTCGTTTGAGCAGAAAAGTGACTGCCCTTACCTGATTCGAAGTCTTGCTTGTAGGAAGACTCAGAGCCTGGGATTTAACTCCATTTCTGAAGTGAAACACACAGCAGTGTAAGCATCCATTGATCACACTCTGCTTTAGAACAAGAAGCACGCTCTTGCTTTCTAGAGTCTCTAAGACAGCAGGAAACGTGTGTGTGCTGAGAACAAAAGAACGGAGTTTCCTAACCATATGGATCATATCTAGTTCAACTCTGCTTCTGAAACTGATACAAAGCACTGGTCCTCTAACATCCAATGCTTGTCTGTTAAGATGAGAAACGTGTGAGCTTCGTGAATTATGTAGTTTGTTTGAGCTGAAAAGTGACTGCCCTTACCTGAAACGAAGTCTTGCTTGTAGGAAGCCACAGAGCCTGGGATTTAACTCCATTTCTGAAGGGAAACACACAGCATAGTTCTCATCCATGGATCACACTCTGCTTTAGAGCAAGAGGAATGCTCTTGCTTTCTAGATTCTCTAATACAGCAGGAAATCTGAGTGTGCTCTGAACAAAAGAACGGAGTTTCCTACACATACGGACCATATGTAGTCCAACTCTTCTTCTGAAACTGATACAAAGCACTGGTCCTCTAACATCCAATGCTTGTCTGTTAAGATGAGAAATGTGTGAGCTCAGTGAACGATGTAGTTCGTTTGAGCTGAAAAGTGACTGCCGTTACCTGAAACGAAGTCTTGCTTGTAGGAAGACAAAGAGATTGACATTTAACTCCATTTATGAAGGGAAACACACAGCATAGTTCTGATCCATGGATCACACTCTGCTTTAGAGCGAGAAGCACGCTCTTGCTTTCTGGAGTCTCTAAGACAGCAGGAAATGTGATTTTGTTGAGAACAAAAGAACGGTGTTTCCTACACATACACACCATATCTAATCCAACTCTGCTTCTGAAACTGAAACAAATCACTGGTCCTCTAACATCAAATGCTTGTCAGTTAAGATGGGAAACATGTGAGCTTCATGAACGATGTAGTTCGTTTGAGCAGAAAAGTGACTGCCCTTACCTGAAACCAATTCTTGCTTGTAGGAAGACTCAGAGCCTGGGATTTAAGACCACTTCTGAAGTGAAACACACAGCAGTGTTCTCATCCATTGATCATACTCTGCTCTAGAACAAGAAGCACGCTCTTGCTTTCTAGAGTCTCTACGACAGCAGGAAATCTGATTTTGCTTAGAACAAAAGAACGGTGTTTCCTACACATACGGACCAGATCTAGTCCAACTCTGCTTCTTAAACTGATACAAAGCACTGGTCCTCTAACATCCAATGCTTGTCAGTTAAGATGGGAAACATGTGAGCTTCATGAACGATGTAGTTTTTTGAGCAGAAAAGTGACTGCCCTTACCTTAAACGAAGTCTTGCTTGTAGGAAGACACAGAGTCTGTGATTTAACTCCATTTCTGAAGGGAAACACACAGCAGAGTTCTCATCCATGGATCACACACTGCTTTAGAGCGAGAAGCACGCTTTTGCTATCTAGAGTCTCTAATACAGCAGGTAATCTGAGTGTGCCCAGAACAAAAGAACGGTGTTTCGTACACATACGGACCATATGTTGTCCAAATCTGCTTCTCAAACTGATACAATGCACTGGTCCTCTAACATCCAATGCTTGTCAGTTCAGATGAGAAACGTGTGATCTTCATGAACGATGTAGTTCGTTTGAGCAGAAAAGTGACTGCCCTTACCTGAAACGAAGTCTTGCTTGTAGGAAGACTCAGAGCTTGGGATTTAACTCCATTTCAGAAGTGAAGCACACAGCAGTGTTCTCATCCATTGATCACACTCTGCTTTAGAACAAGAAGCACGCTCTTGCTTTCTAAAGTCTCTAAGACAGCAGGAAACGTGAGTGTGCGGAGAACAAAAGAACGGAGTTTCCTACACATACGGACCATATCTAGTCCAACTCTCCTTCCTAAACTGATACAAAGCACTGGTCCTCTAACATCCAATGCTTGTCTGTTAAGATGAGAAACGTGTGAGCTCCTTGAACGATGTAGTTCGTTTGAGCTGAAAAGTGACTGCCCTTATCTGAAACGAAGTCTTGCTTGTAGGAAGACACAGAGCCTGGGATTTAACTCCATTTCTGAAAGGAAACACACAGCATTTTTCTCATCCATGGATCACACTCTGCTTTAGAGCGAGAAGCACGCTCCTTCTTTTAGAGTCTCTAATATAGCAGGTAATCTAAGTGTGCCCAGAACAAAAGAACGGTGTTTCCTACACTTACAGGCCATATGTAGTCCAAATCTGCTTCTGAAACTGATACAAAGCACTGACCATCTAACATCCAATGCTGGTCAGTTAAGATGAGAAACGTGTGAGCTTCGTGAACGATGTAGTTCGTTTGAGCAGAAAAGTGACTGCCCTTACCTGATTCGAAGTCTTGCTTGTAGGAAGACTCAGAGCCTGGGATTTAACTCCATTTCTGAAGTGAAACACACAGCAGTGTAAGCATCCATTGATCACACTCTGCTTTAGAACAAGAAGCACGCTCTTGCTTTCTAGAGTCTCTAAGACAGCAGGAAACGTGTGTGTGCTGAGAACAAAAGAACGGAGTTTCCTAACCATATGGACCATATCTAGTTCAACTCTGCTTCTGAAACTGATACAAAGCACTGGTCCTCTAACATCCAATGCTTGTCTGTTAAGATGAGAAACGTGTGAGCTTCGTGAACGATGTAGTTCTTTTGAGCAGAAAATTGACTGCCCTTACCTTAAACGAAGTCTTGCTTGTAGGAAGACACAGAGTCTGGGACTTAACTCCATTTCTGAAGGGAAACACACAGCATATTTCTCATCCATGGATTACACTCTGCTTGAGAACGAGAAGCACGCTCTTGCTTTCTAAAGTCTCTAAGACAGCAGGAAACATGAGTGCGCTGAGAAAAAAAGAATGGTGTTTCCTACACATAAGGACCATATCTAGTCCAACTCTGTTTCTGAAACTGACACAAAGCACTGGTCCTCTGACATCCAATGCATGTCAGTTCAGATGAGAAACGTGTGAGCTTTGAGAATGATGTAGTTCCTTTGAACTGAAAAGTGACTGCCCTTACCTGTAACGAAGTCTTGCTTGTAGTAAGACACAGATCCTGGGATTTAACTCCATCTCCGAAGGGAAACACACAGCGGAGTTCTCATCCATGGATCACACTCTGCTTTAGAGCGAGAAGCACGCTCTTGCTATCTAGAGTCTCTAATACAGCAGGTAATCTGAGTGTGCCCAGAACAAAAGAACGGTGTTTCGTACACATACGGACCATATGTAGTCCTAATCTGCTTCTCAAACTGATACAATGCACTGGTCATCTAACATCCAATGCTTGTCACTTAAGATGAGAAACGTGTGATCTTCGTGAACAATGTAGTTCGTTTGAGCAGAAAAGTGACTGCCCTTACCTGAAGCAAATTCTTGCTTGTAGGAAGACTCAGAGCCTGGGATTTAACACCATTTCTGAAGTGAAACACACAGCAGTGTTCTCATCCATTGTTCATACTCTGCTTTGGAACAAGAAGCACGCTCTTGCTTTCTAGAGTCTCTAAGACAGCAGGAAATGCGATTTTGCTGAGAACAAAAGAACGGTGTTTCCTACACATACGGACCATATCTAGTCCAACTCTGCTTCTTAAACTGACACAAAGTACTGGTCCTCTAACATCCAATGCTTGTCTGTTAAGATGAGAAACGTGTGAGCTCAGTGAATGATGTAGTTCGTTTGAGCTGAAAGTGACTGCCCTTACCTGAAATGAATTCTTGCTTTCGGAAGACTCAGAGCCTGGGATTTAACTCCATTTTTGAAGTGAAACACACAGCATAGTCTCATCCATGGATCACACTCTGTTTTAGAGCGAGAAGCACGCTCTTGCTTTCTAGAGTCTCTAAGACAGCAGAAAACGTGAGTGTGCCCAGAACAAAAGATTGGTGTTTCCTACACATATGGACCATATGTAGACCAAATCTGCTTCTGAAACTGATACAAAGCACTGACCCTCTAACATCCAATGCTTGTCAGTTAAGATGAGAAACATGTGAGCTTCGTGAACGATGTAGTTCGTTTGAGCACAAAACTGACTGCCCTTACCTGAAACGAAGTCTTGCTTGTAGGAAGACTCAGAGCCTGGGATTTAACTCCATTTCTGAAGTGAAACACACAGCAGTGTTCTCATCCATTGATCACACTCTGCGTTAGAACAAGAAGCATGCTCTTGCTTTCTAGAGTCTCTAAGACAGCAGGAAACATGAGTTTGCTGAGAACAAAAGAAGGGTGTTTCCTACATATACGGACGATATCTAGTCGAACTCTGCTTCTGAAAGTGATACAAAGTACTGGTCCTCTAACATCCAATGCTTGTCTGTTAAGATGAGAAACGTGTGAGCTCAGTGAATGATGTAGTTCGTTTGAGCTGAAAGTGACTGCCCTTACCTGAAACGAAGTCTTGCTTGTCGGAAGACATAGAGCCTGGGATTTAACTACTTTTCTGAAGGGAAACACACAGCATAGTTTTCATCCATGGATCACACTCTGCTTTAGAGCGAGAGGCACACTCTTGCTTTCTAGAGTCTCTAAGACAGCAGGAAATCTGAGTGTGCCCAGAACAAAAGGACGGAGTTTCCTACACATATGGACCATATCTAGTCCAAATCTGCTTCTGAAACTGATACAAAGCACTGACCCTCTAACTTCCAATGCTTGTCAGTTAAGATGAGAAACGTGTGAGCTCCGTGAACGATGTAGTTCGTTTGAGCAGAAAAGTGACAGCCCTTACCTGAAAAGAAGTCTTGCTTGTAGGATGACTCAGAGCCTTGGATTTAACTCCATTTCTGAAGGCAAAACATAGCATAGTTCTCATCCATGGATCACACTCTGATTTAGAGCGAGAAGCACGCTCTTGCTTTCTAGATACTCTAAGAAAGCAGGAAACGTAAGTGTGCTGAGAACAAAAGAACGGTGTTTCCTAACCATATGGACCATATCTAGTTCAACTCTGCTTCTGAAACTGATACAAAGCACTGTTCCTCTAACATCCAATGCTTGTCTGTTAAGATGAGAAACGTGTGAGCTTCATGAACGATGTAGTTCGTTTGAGCAGAAAAGTGACTGCCCTTACCTGAAGCGAATGCTTGCTTGTAGGAAGACTCAGAGCCTGGGATTTAACACCATTTCTGAAGTGAAACACACAGCAGGGTTCTCATCCATTGTTCATACTCTGCTTTAGAACAAGAAGCACGCTCTTGCTTTCTAGAGTCTCTAAGACAGCAGGAAATCTGAGTGTGCCCAGAACAAAAGGACGGAGTTTCCTACACATATGGACCATATCTAGTCCAAATCTGCTTCTGAAACTGATACAAAGCACTGGTCCTCTAACTTCCAATGCTTGTCAGTTAAGATGAGAAACGTGTGAGCTCAGTGAACGATGTAGTTCGTTTGAGCAGAAAAGTGACTGCCCTTACCTGAAACGAAATCTTGCTTGTAGGGAGACATAGAGCATGGGATTTAACTCCATTTTTGAAGTGAAACACACAGCATAGTCTCATCCATGGATCACACTCTGTTTTAGAGCGAGAAGCATGCTCTTGCTTTCTAGAGTCTCTAAGACAGCAGGAAACGTGAGTGTGCCCAGAACAAAAGATCGGTGTTTCCTACACATATGGACCATATGTAGACCAAATCTGCTTCTGAAACTGATACAAAGCACTGACCCTCTAACATCCAATGCTTGTCAGTTAAGATGAGAAACGTGTGAGCTCCGTGAACGATGTAGTTCGTTTGAGCAGAAAAGTGACTGCCCTTACCTGAAACGAAGTCTTGCTTGTAGGAAGACTCAGAGCCTTGGATTTAACTCCATTTCTGAAGTAAATCACACAGCAGTGTAATCATCCATTGATCACACTCTGCTTTAGAACAAGAAGCACGCTCTTGCTTTCTAGACTCTCTAAGACAGCAGGAAAAGTGAGTGTGCTGAGAACAAAAGAACGGTGTTTCCTACACAAAGGGACCATATCTAGTCCAACTCTGCTTCTGAAACAGATACAAAGCACTGGTCCTCTACCATCCAATGCTTGTCTGTTAAGATGAGAAACGTGTGAGCTTCGTGAAATATGTAGTTCCTTTGAGCAGAAAAGTGACTGCCCTTACCTGAAACGAAGTCTTGCTTATAGGAAGACATAGAGCCTGGGATTTAACTACTTTTCTGAAGGGAAACACACAGCATAGTTTTCATCCATGGATCACACTCTGCTTTAGAGCAAGAAGCACACTCTTG
Source organism: Onychomys leucogaster (assembly GCA_949786385.1). NCBI lineage: Eukaryota > Metazoa > Chordata > Mammalia > Rodentia > Cricetidae > Onychomys > Onychomys leucogaster. Next base: position 3,633,618 of record CATKUP010000035.1, read on the forward strand.
CTTTCTAGAGTCTCTAAGACTGCAGGAAATCTGAGTGTGCCCAGAACAAAAGAACGGTGTTTCCTACACATATAGACCATATGTAGTCCAAATCTTCTTCTGAAACTGATACAAAGCACTGACCCTCTAACTTCCAATGCTTGTCAGTTAAGATGAGAAACGTGTGAGCTCAGTGAACGATGTAGTTCGTTTGAGCAGAAAAGTGACTGCCCTTACCTGAAACGAAGTCTTGCTTGTAGGAAGACTCAGAGCCTGGGATTTAACTCCATTTCTGAAGGCAAAACATAGCATAGTTCTCATCCATGGATCACACTCTGATTTAGAGCGAGAAACACGCTCTTGCTTTCTAGATTCTCTAAGACAGCAGGAAACGTGAGTGTGCTGAGAACAAAAGAACGTTGTTTCCTACACATACGGACCATATCTAGTCCAACTCTTCTTCTGAAACTGATACAAAGCACTGGTCCTCTAACATCCAATGCTTGTCAGTTAAGATGAGAAACGTGTGAGCTTCGTGAAATATGTAGTTCCTTTGAGCAGAAAAGTGACTGCCCTTACCTGAAACGAAGTCTTGCTTGTAGGAAGACTGAGAGCTTGGGATTTAACTCCATTTCTGAAGTGAAACACACAGCATAGTGTCATCCATGGATCACACTCTGTTTTAGAGCGAGAAGCACGCTCTTGCTTTCTAGAGTCTCTAAGACAGCAGGAAACTTGAGTTTGCTGAGAACAAAATTACGGTGTTTCATACACATACGGACCATATCTAGTCGAACTCTGCTTCTGAAACTGATACAAAGCACTGGTCCACTAACATCGAATGATTGTCAGTTAAGATGAGAAACGTGTGAGCTCAGTGAAAGATGTAGTTCGTTTGAGCTGAAAAGTGATTGCCCTTACCTGAAACGAATTCTTGCTTGTAGGAAGACATAGAGCCTGGGATTTAACTACTTTTCTGAAGGGAAACACACAGCATAGTTTTCGTCTATGGATCAAACTCTGCTTTAGAGCGAGAAGCACACTCTTGCTTTCTAGAGTCTCTAAGACAGCAGGAAATCTGAGTGTGCCCAGAACAAAACAACGGTGTTTCCTACACATATGGACAATATCTAGTCCAAATCTGCTTCAGAAACTGATACAAAGCACTGACCCTCTAACTTCCAATTCTTGTCTGTTAAGATGAGAAACGTGTGAGCTCAGTGAACGATGTAGTTCGTTTGAGCAGAAAAGTGACTGCCCTTACCTGAAACGAAGTCTTGCTTGTATTAAGACTCAGAATCTGGGATTTAACTCCATTTCTGAAGGCAAACACACAGCATAGTTCTCATCCATGGATCACACTCCGCTTTAGAAAGAAGCATGCTCTTGCTTTCTAGAGTCTCTAAGACAGCAGGAAACGTGAGTGTGCTGAGAACAAAAGAACGGTGTTTCCTACACATACGGACCATATCTAGTCCAACTCTTCTTCTGAAACTGATACAAAGCACTGGTCCTCTAACATCCAATGCTTGTAAGTTAAGATGAGAAACGTGTGAGCTTCGTGAACCATGTAGTTTGTTTGAGCAGAAAAGTGACTGCCCTTGCCTGAAACGAAGTCTTGCTTGTAGGAAGACTCAGAGCCTGGGATTTAACTCCATTTCTGAAGGGAAACACACAGCATAGTTCTCATCCATGGATCACACTCTGCTTTAGAGAGAGAAGCACACTCTTGCTTTCTAGAGTCTCTAAGACAGCAGGAAATCTGAGTGTGCCCAGAAGAAAAGGACGGAGTTTCCTACACATATGGACCATATCTAGTCCAAATCTGCTTCTGAAACTGATACAAAGCACTGACCCTCTAACTTCCAATGCTTGTCAGTTAAGATGAGATACGTGTGAGCTCCGTGAACGATGTAGTTCGTTTGAGCAGAAAAGTGACTGCCCTTACCTGAAACGAAGTCTTGCTTGTAGGAAGACTCAGAGCCTTGGATAACTCCATTTCTGAAGGCAAAACATAGCATAGTTCTCATCCATGGATCACACTCTGATTTAGAGCGAGAAGCACGCTCTTGCTTTCTAGATACTCTAAGAAAGCAGGAAACGTAAGTGTGCTGAGAACAAAAGAACGGTGTTTCCTACACATACGTACCATATCTAGTCCAACTCTTCTTCTGAAACTGATACAAAGCACTGGTCCTCTAACATCCAATGCTTGTCAGTTAAGATGAGAAACGTGTGAGCTTCGTGAATGACGGAGTTCGTTTGAGCAGAAAAGTGACTGCCCTTACCTGAAACGAAGTCTTGCTTGTAGGAAGACTCAGAGCTTGGGATTTAACTCCATTTCTGAAGTGAAGCACACAGCAGTGTTCTCATCCATTGATCACACTCTGCTTTAGAACAAGAAGCACGCTCTTGCTTTCTAAAGTCTCTAAGACAGCAGGAAACGTGAGTGTGCGGAGAACAAAAGAACGGAGTTTCCTACACATACGGACCATATCTAGTCCAACTCTCCTTCCTAAACTGATACAAAGCACTGGTCCTCTAACATCCAATGCTTGTCTGTTAAGATGAGAAACGTGTGAGCTCCGTGAACGATGTAGTTCGTTTGAGCAGAAAAGTGACTGCCCTTACCTGAAGCGAATGCTTGCTTGTAGGAAGACTCAGAGCCTGGGATTTAACACCATATTGAAGTGAAACACACAGCAGTGTTCTCATCCATTGTTCATACTCTGCTTTAGAACAAGAAGCACGCTCTTGCTTTCTAGAGTCTCTAAGACAGCAGGAAATGCGATTTTGCTGAGAACAAAAGAACGGTGTTTCCTACACATAGGGACCATATCTAGTCCAACTCTGCTTCTTATACTGACACAAAGCACAGGTCCTCTAACATCCAATGCTTGTCTGTTAAGATGAGAAACGTGTGAGCTCCGTGAACGATGTAGTTCGTTTGAGCTGAAAAGTGACTGCCCTTATCTGAAACGAAGTCTTGCTTGTAGGAAGACACAGAGCCTGGGATTTAACTCCATTTCTGAAAGGAAACACACAGCATTTTTCTCATCCATGGATCACACTCTGCTTTAGAGTGAGAAGCACGCTCCTTCTTTTAGAGTCTCTAATATAGCAGGTAATCTAAGTGTGCCCAGAACAAAAGAACGGTGTTTCCTACACTTACAGGCCATATGTAGTCCAAATCTGCTTCTGAAACTGATACAAAGCACTGACCATCTAACATCCAATGCTGGTCAGTTAAGATGAGAAACGTGTGAGCTTCGTGAACGATGTAGTTCGTTTGAGCAGAAAAGTGACTGCCCTTACCTGATTCGAAGTCTTGCTTGTAGGAAGACTCAGAGCCTGGGATTTAACTCCATTTCTGAAGTGAAACACACAGCAGTGTAAGCATCCATTGATCACACTCTGCTTTAGAACAAGAAGCACGCTCTTGCTTTCTAGAGTCTCTAAGACAGCAGGAAACGTGTGTGTGCTGAGAACAAAAGAACGGAGTTTCCTAACCATATGGACCATATCTAGTTCAACTCTGCTTCTGAAACTGATACAAAGCACTGGTCCTCTACCATCCAATGCTTGTCTGTTAAGATGAGAAACGTGTGAGCTTCGTGAACGATGTAGTTCTTTTGAGGAGAAAATTGACTGCCCTTACCTTAAACGAAGTCTTGCTTGTAGGAAGACACAGAGTCTGGGATTTAACTCCATTTCTGAAGGGAAACACACAGCATAGTTCTCATCCATGGATCACACTCTGCTTGAGAACGAGAAGCACGCTCTTGCTTTCTAAAGTCTCTAAGACAGCAGGAAACATGAGTGCGCTGAGAAAAAAAGAACGGTGTTTCCTACACATAAGGACCATATCTAGTCCAACTCTGTTTCTGAAACTGACACAAAGCACTGGTCCTCTGACATCCAATGCTTGTCAGTTCAGATGAGAAACGAGTGAGCTTTGAGAATGATGTAGTTCCTTTGAACTGAAAAGTGACTGCCCTTACCTGTAACGAAGTCTTGCTTGTAGTAAGACACAGATCCTGGGATTTAACTCCATCTCCGAAGGGAAACACACAGCGGAGTTCTCATCCATGGATCACACTCTGCTTTAGAGCGAGAAGCACGCTCTTGCTATGTAGAGTCTCTAATACAGCAGGTAATCTGAGTGTGCCCAGAACAAAAGAACGGTGTTTCGTACACATACGGACCATATGTAGTCCTAATCTGCTTCTCAAACTGATACAATGCACTGGTCATCTAACATCCAATGCTTGTCACTTAAGATGAGAAACGTGTGATCTTCGTGAACAATGTAGTTCGTTTGAGCAGAAAAGTGACTGCCCTTACCTGAAGCAAATTCTTGCTTGTAGGAAGACTCAGAGCCTGGGATTTAACACCATTTCTGAAGTGAAACACACAGCAGGGTTCTCATCCATTGTTCATACTCTGCTTTAGAACAAGAAGCACGCTCTTGCTTTCTAGAGTCTCTAAGACAGCAGGAAATCTGAGTGTGCCCAGAACAAAAGGACGGAGTTTCCTACACATATGGACCATATCTAGTCCAAATCTGCTTCTGAAACTGATACAAAGCACTGGTCCTCTAACTTCCAATGCTTGTCAGTTAAGATGAGAAACGTGTGAGCTCAGTGAACGATGTAGTTCGTTTGAGCAGAAAAGTGACTGCCCTTACCTGAAACGAAATCTTGCTTGTAGGGAGACATAGAGCATGGGATTTAACTCCATTTTTGAAGTGAAACACACAGCATAGTCTCATCCATGGATCACACTCTGTTTTAGAGCGAGAAGCATGCTCTTGCTTTCTAGAGTCTCTAAGACAGCAGGAAACGTGAGTGTGCCCAGAACAAAAGATCGGTGTTTCCTACACATATGGACCATATGTAGACCAAATCTGCTTCTGAAACTGATACAAAGCACTGACCCTCTAACATCCAATGCTTGTCAGTTAAGATGAGAAACGTGTGAGCTCCGTGAACGATGTAGTTCGTTTGAGCAGAAAAGTGACTGCCCTTACCTGAAACGAAGTCTTGCTTGTAGGAAGACTCAGAGCCTTGGATTTAACTCCATTTCTGAAGTAAATCACACAGCAGTGTAATCATCCATTGATCACACTCTGCTTTAGAACAAGAAGCACGCTCTTGCTTTCTAGACTCTCTAAGACAGCAGGAAAAGTGAGTGTGCTGAGAACAAAAGAACGGTGTTTCCTACACAAAGGGACCATATCTAGTCCAACTCTGCTTCTGAAACAGATACAAAGCACTGGTCCTCTACCATCCAATGCTTGTCTGTTAAGATGAGAAACGTGTGAGCTTCGTGAAATATGTAGTTCCTTTGAGCAGAAAAGTGACTGCCCTTACCTGAAACGAAGTCTTGCTTATAGGAAGACATAGAGCCTGGGATTTAACTACTTTTCTGAAGGGAAACACACAGCATAGTTTTCATCCATGGATCACACTCTGCTTTAGAGCAAGAAGCACACTCTTGCTTTCTAGAGTCTCTAAGACTGCAGGAAATCTGAGTGTGCCCAGAACAAAAGAACGGTGTTTCCTACACATATAGACCATATGTAGTCCAAATCTTCTTCTGAAACTGATACAAAGCACTGACCCTCTAACTTCCAATGCTTGTCAGTTAAGATGAGAAACGTGTGAGCTCAGTGAACGATGTAGTTCGTTTGAGCAGAAAAGTGACTGCCCTTACCTGAAACGAAGTCTTGCTTGTAGGAAGACTCAGAGCCTGGGATTTAACTCCATTTCTGAAGGCAAAACATAGCATAGTTCTCATCCATGGATCACACTCTGATTTAGAGCGAGAAACACGCTCTTGCTTTCTAGATTCTCTAAGACAGCAGGAAACGTGAGTGTGCTGAGAACAAAAGAACGTTGTTTCCTACACATACGGACCATATCTAGTCCAACTCTTCTTCTGAAACTGATACAAAGCACTGGTCCTCTAACATCCAATGCTTGTCAGTTAAGATGAGAAACGTGTGAGCTTCGTGAAATATGTAGTTCCTTTGAGCAGAAAAGTGACTGCCCTTACCTGAAACGAAGTCTTACTTGTAGGAAGACTGAGAGCTTGGGATTTAACTCCATTTCTGAAGTGAAACACACAGCATAGTGTCATCCATGGATCACACTCTGTTTTAGAGCGAGAAGCACGCTCTTGCTTTCTAGAGTCTCTAAGACAGCAGGAAACTTGAGTTTGCTGAGAACAAAATTACGGTGTTTCATACACATACGGACCATATCTAGTCGAACTCTGCTTCTGAAACTGATACAAAGCACTGGTCCACTAACATCGAATGATTGTCAGTTAAGATGAGAAACGTGTGAGCTCAGTGAAAGATGTAGTTCGTTTGAGCTGAAAAGTGATTGCCCTTACCTGAAACGAATTCTTGCTTGTAGGAAGACATAGAGCCTGGGATTTAACTACTTTTCTGAAGGGAAACACACAGCATAGTTTTCGTCTATGGATCAAACTCTGCTTTAGAGCGAGAAGCACACTCTTGCTTTCTAGAGTCTCTAAGACAGCAGGAAATCTGAGTGTGCCCAGAACAAAACAACGGTGTTTCCTACACATATGGACAATATCTAGTCCAAATCTGCTTCAGAAACTGATACAAAGCACTGACCCTCTAACTTCCAATTCTTGTCTGTTAAGATGAGAAACGTGTGAGCTCAGTGAACGATGTAGTTCGTTTGAGCAGAAAAGTGACTGCCCTTACCTGAAACGAAGTCTTGCTTGTATTAAGACTCAGAATCTGGGATTTAACTCCATTTCTGAAGGCAAACACACAGCATAGTTCTCATCCATGGATCACACTCCGCTTTAGAAAGAAGCATGCTCTTGCTTTCTAGAGTCTCTAAGACAGCAGGAAACGTGAGTGTGCTGAGAACAAAAGAACGGTGTTTCCTACACATACGGACCATATCTAGTCCAACTCTTCTTCTGAAACTGATACAAAGCACTGGTCCTCTAACATCCAATGCTTGTAAGTTAAGATGAGAAACGTGTGAGCTTCGTGAACCATGTAGTTTGTTTGAGCAGAAAAGTGACTGCCCTTGCCTGAAACGAAGTCTTGCTTGTAGGAAGACTCAGAGCCTGGGATTTAACTCCATTTCTGAAGGGAAACACACAGCATAGTTCTCATCCATGGATCACACTCTGCTTTAGAGAGAGAAGCACACTCTTGCTTTCTAGAGTCTCTAAGACAGCAGGAAATCTGAGTGTGCCCAGAAGAAAAGGACGGAGTTTCCTACACATATGGACCATATCTAGTCCAAATCTGCTTCTGAAACTGATACAAAGCACTGACCCTCTAACTTCCAATGCTTGTCAGTTAAGATGAGATACGTGTGAGCTCCGTGAACGATGTAGTTCGTTTGAGCAGAAAAGTGACTGCCCTTACCTGAAACGAAGTCTTGCTTGTAGGAAGACTCAGAGCCTTGGATAACTCCATTTCTGAAGGCAAAACATAGCATAGTTCTCATCCATGGATCACACTCTGATTTAGAGCGAGAAGCACGCTCTTGCTTTCTAGATACTCTAAGAAAGCAGGAAACGTAAGTGTGCTGAGAACAAAAGAACGGTGTTTCCTACACATACGTACCATATCTAGTCCAACTCTTCTTCTGAAACTGATACAAAGCACTGGTCCTCTAACATCCAATGCTTGTCAGTTAAGATGAGAAACGTGTGAGCTTCGTGAATGACGGAGTTCGTTTGAGCAGAAAAGTGACTGCCCTTACCTGAAACGAAGTCTTGCTTGTAGGAAGACTCAGAGCTTGGGATTTAACTCCATTTCTGAAGTGAAGCACACAGCAGTGTTCTCATCCATTGATCACACTCTGCTTTAGAACAAGAAGCACGCTCTTGCTTTCTAAAGTCTCTAAGACAGCAGGAAACGTGAGTGTGCGGAGAACAAAAGAACGGAGTTTCCTACACATACGGACCATATCTAGTCCAACTCTCCTTCCTAAACTGATACAAAGCACTGGTCCTCTAACATCCAATGCTTGTCTGTTAAGATGAGAAACGTGTGAGCTCCGTGAACGATGTAGTTCGTTTGAGCAGAAAAGTGACTGCCCTTACCTGAAGCGAATGCTTGCTTGTAGGAAGACTCAGAGCCTGGGATTTAACACCATATTGAAGTGAAACACACAGCAGTGTTCTCATCCATTGTTCATACTCTGCTTTAGAACAAGAAGCACGCTCTTGCTTTCTAGAGTCTCTAAGACAGCAGGAAATGCGATTTTGCTGAGAACAAAAGAACGGTGTTTCCTACACATAGGGACCATATCTAGTCCAACTCTGCTTCTTATACTGACACAAAGCACAGGTCCTCTAACATCCAATGCTTGTCTGTTAAGATGAGAAACGTGTGAGCTCCGTGAACGATGTAGTTCGTTTGAGCTGAAAAGTGACTGCCCTTATCTGAAACGAAGTCTTGCTTGTAGGAAGACACAGAGCCTGGGATTTAACTCCATTTCTGAAAGGAAACACACAGCATTTTTCTCATCCATGGATCACACTCTGCTTTAGAGTGAGAAGCACGCTCCTTCTTTTAGAGTCTCTAATATAGCAGGTAATCTAAGTGTGCCCAGAACAAAAGAACGGTGTTTCCTACACTTACAGGCCATATGTAGTCCAAATCTGCTTCTGAAACTGATACAAAGCACTGACCATCTAACATCCAATGCTGGTCAGTTAAGATGAGAAACGTGTGAGCTTCGTGAACGATGTAGTTCGTTTGAGCAGAAAAGTGACTGCCCTTACCTGATTCGAAGTCTTGCTTGTAGGAAGACTCAGAGCCTGGGATTTAACTCCATTTCTGAAGTGAAACACACAGCAGTGTAAGCATCCATTGATCACACTCTGCTTTAGAACAAGAAGCACGCTCTTGCTTTCTAGAGTCTCTAAGACAGCAGGAAACGTGTGTGTGCTGAGAACAAAAGAACGGAGTTTCCTAACCATATGGACCATATCTAGTTCAACTCTGCTTCTGAAACTGATACAAAGCACTGGTCCTCTACCATCCAATGCTTGTCTGTTAAGATGAGAAACGTGTGAGCTTCGTGAACGATGTAGTTCTTTTGAGGAGAAAATTGACTGCCCTTACCTTAAACGAAGTCTTGCTTGTAGGAAGACACAGAGTCTGGGATTTAACTCCATTTCTGAAGGGAAACACACAGCATAGTTCTCATCCATGGATCACACTCTGCTTGAGAACGAGAAGCACGCTCTTGCTTTCTAAAGTCTCTAAGACAGCAGGAAACATGAGTGCGCTGAGAAAAAAAGAACGGTGTTTCCTACACATAAGGACCATATCTAGTCCAACTCTGTTTCTGAAACTGACACAAAGCACTGGTCCTCTGACATCCAATGCTTGTCAGTTCAGATGAGAAACGAGTGAGCTTTGAGAATGATGTAGTTCCTTTGAACTGAAAAGTGACTGCCCTTACCTGTAACGAAGTCTTGCTTGTAGTAAGACACAGATCCTGGGATTTAACTCCATCTCCGAAGGGAAACACACAGCGGAGTTCTCATCCATGGATCACACTCTGCTTTAGAGCGAGAAGCACGCTCTTGCTATGTAGAGTCTCTAATACAGCAGGTAATCTGAGTGTGCCCAGAACAAAAGAACGGTGTTTCGTACACATACGGACCATATGTAGTCCTAATCTGCTTCTCAAACTGATACAATGCACTGGTCATCTAACATCCAATGCTTGTCACTTAAGATGAGAAACGTGTGATCTTCGTGAACAATGTAGTTCGTTTGAGCAGAAAAGTGACTGCCCTTACCTGAAGCAAATTCTTGCTTGTAGGAAGACTCAGAGCCTGGGATTTAACACCATTTCTGAAGTGAAACACACAGCAGTGTTCTCATCCATTGTTCATACTCTGCTTTGGAATAAGAAGCACGCTCTTGCTTTCTAGAGTCTCTAAGACAGCAGGAAATGCGATTTTGCTGAGAACAAAAGAACGGTGTTTCCTACACATACGGACCATATCTAGTCCAACTCTGCTTCTTAAACTGACACAAAGTACTGGTCCTCTAACATCCAATGCTTGTCTGTTAAGATGAGAAACGTGTGAGCTCAGTGAATGATGTAGTTCGTTTGAGCTGAAAGTGACTGCCCTTACCTGAAACGAAGTCTTGCTTGTAGGAAGACATAGAGCCTGGGATTTAACTACTTTTCTGAAGGGAAACACACAGCATAGTTTTCATCCATGGATCACACTCTGCTTTAGAGCGAGAAGCACACTCTTGCTTTCTAGAGTCTCTAAGACAGCAGGAAATCTGAGTGTGCCCAGAACAAAAGGACGGAGTTTCCTACACATATGGACCATATCTAGTCCAAATCTGCTTCTGAAACTGATACAAAGCACTGACCCTCTAACTTCCAATGCTTGTCATTTAAGATGAGAAACGTGTGAGCTCCGTGAACGATGTAGTTCGTTTGAGCAGAAAAGTGACAGCCCTTACCTGAAACGAAGTCTTGCTTGTAGGAAGACTCAGAGCCTTGGATTTAACTCCATTTCTGAAGTAAATCACACAGCAGTGTAATCATCCATTGATCACACTCTGCTTTAGAACAAGAAGCACGCTCTTGCTTTCTAGATTCTCTAAGACAGCATTAAACGTGAGTGTGCTGAGAACAAAAGAACGTTGTTTCCTACACATACGGACCATATCTAGTCCAACTCTTCTTCTGAAACTGATACAAAGCACTGGTCCTCTAACATCCAATGCTTGTCAGTTAAGATGAGAAACGTGTGAGCTTCGTGAAATATGTAGTTCCTTTGAGCAGAAAAGTGACTGCCCTTACCTGAATCGAAGTCTTGCTTGTAGGAAGACTGAGAGCCTGGGATTTAACTCCATTTCTGAAGTGAAACACACAGCATAGTGTCATCCATGGATCACACTCTGTTTTAGAGCGAGAAGCACGCTCTTGCTTTCTAGAGTCTCTAAGACAGCAGGAAACTTGAGTTTGCTGAGAACAAAATTACGGTGTTTCATACATATACAGACCATATCTAGTCGAACTCTGCTTCTGAAACTGATACAAAGCACTGGTCCACTAACATCGAATGATTGTCACTTAAGATGAGAAACGTGTGAGCTCCGTGAAAGATGTAGTTCGTTTGAGCTGAAAAGTGACTGCCCTTACCTGAAACGAATTCTTGCTTGTAGGAAGACATAGAGCCTGGGATTTAACTACTTTTCTGAAGGGAAACACACAGCATAGTTTTCATATATGGATCACACTCTGCTTTAGAGCGAGAAGCACACTCTTGCCTTCTAGAGTCTCTAAGACAGCAGGAAATCTGAGTGTGCCCAGAACAAAAGGACGGAGTTTCCTACACATATGGACAATATCTAGTCCAAATCTGCTTCAGAAACTGATACAAAGCACTGACCCTCTAACTTCCAATTCTTGTCTGTTAAGATGAGAAACGTGTGAGCTCAGTGAACAATGTAGTTCGTTTGAGCAGAAAAGTGACTGCCCTTACCTGAAACGAAGTCTTGCTTGTATTAAGACTCAGAGCCTGGGATTTAACTCCATTTCTGAAGGCAAACACACAGCATAGTTCTCATCCATGGATCACACTCTGCTTTAGAAAGAAGCATGCTCTTGCTTTCTAGAGTCTCTAAGACAGCAGGAAACGTGAGTGTGCTGAGAACAAAAGAACGGTGTTTCCTACAGATACGGACCATATCTAGTCCAACTCTTCTTCTGAAACTGATACAAAGCACTGGTCCTCTAACATCCAATGCTTGTAAGTTAAGATGAGAAACGTGTGAGCTTCGTGAACCATGTAGTTTGTTTGAGCAGAAAAGTGACTGCCCTTGCCTGAAACGAAGTCTTGCTTGTAGGAAGACTCAGAGCCTGGGATTTAACTCCATTTCTGAAGGGAAACACACAGCATAGTTCTCATCCATGGATCACACTCTGCTTTAGAGAGAGAAGCACACTCTTGCTTTCTAGAGTCTCTAAGACAGCAGGAAATCTGAGTGTGCCCAGAAGAAAAGGACGGAGTTTCCTACACATATGGACCATATCTAGTCCAAATCTGCTTCTGAAACTGATACAAAGCACTGACCCTCTAACTTCCAATGCTTGTCAGTTAAGATGAGATACGTGTGAGCTCCGTGAACGATGTAGTTCGTTTGAGCAGAAAAGTGACTGCCCTTACCTGAAACGAAGTCTTGCTTGTAGGAAGACTCAGAGCCTTGGATAACTCCATTTCTGAAGGCAAAACATAGCATAGTTCTCATCCATGGATCACACTCTGATTTAGAGTGAGAAGCACGCTCTTGCTTTCTAGATACTCTAAGAAAGCAGGAAACGTAAGTGTGCTGAGAACAAAAGAACGGTGTTTCCTACACATACGTACCATATCTTGTACAACTCTTCTTCTGAAACTGATACAAAGCACTGGTCCTCTAACATCCAATGCTTGTCAGTTAAGATGAGAAACGTGTGAGCTTCGTGAAGGATGTAGTTCGTTTGAGCAGAAATGTGATTGCCCTTACCTGAAACGAAGTCTTGCTTGTAGGAAGACTCAGAGCCTGGGATTTAACTCCATTTCTGAAGGGAAACACACAGCATAGTTCTCATCCATGGATCACACTCTGCTTTAGAGCGAGAAGCAAACTCTAGCTTTCTAGTGTCTCTAATACAGCAGGAATTCTGAGTGTCCCCCGAACAAAGAACGGTGTTTCCTACACATATGGACCATATGTAGTCCAAATCTGCTTCTGAAACTGATACAAAGCACTGACCCTCTAACATCCAATTCTTGTCAGTTAAGATTAGAAACGTGTAGGCTTCGTGAATGATGTAGTTAGTTTGAGCAGAAAAGTGACTGCCCTTACCTGAATTGAAGTCTTGTTTGTAGAAAGACTCAGAGCCTGTGATTTAACTCCATTTCTGAAGTAAATCACACAGCAGTGTAATCATCCATTGATCACACTCTGCTTTAGAACAAGAAGCACGCTCTTGCTTTCTAGACTCTCTAAGACAGCAGGAAACGTAAGTTTGCTGAGAACAAAAGAACGGTGTTTCCTACACAAAGGGACCATATCTAGTCCAACTCTGCTTCTGAAACTGATACAAAGCACTGGTCCTCTACCATCCAATGCTTGTCTGTTAAGATGAGAAACGTGTGAGCTTCGTGAAATATGTAGTTCCTTTGAGCAGAAAAGTGACTGCCCTTACCTGAAACGAAGTCTTGCTTGTAGGAAGACTCAGAGCCTGGGATTTAACTCCATTTCTGAAGTGAAACACACAGCATAGTGTCATCCATGGATCACACTCTGTTTTAGAGCGAGAAGCACGCTCTTGCTTTCTAGAGTCTCTAAGACAGCAGGAAACGTGAGTGGGCCCAGAACAAAAGATCGGTGTTTCCTACACATATGGACCATATGTAGTCCAAATCTGCTTCTGAAACTGATACAAAGCACTGACCCTCTAACATCCAATGCTTGTCAGTTAAGATGAGAAACGTGTGAGCTTCGTGAACAATGTAGTTCGTTTGAGCACAAAACTCACTGCCCTTACCTGAAACGAAGTCTTGCTTGTTGGAAGACTCAGAGCCTGGGATTTAACTCCATTTCTGAAGTGAAACACACAGCATTGTTCTCATCCATGGATCACACTCTGCTTTAGAGCGAGAAGCAAACTCTACCTTTCTAGAGTCTCTAATACAGCAGGAATTCTGAGTGTGCCCAGAACAAAAGAACGGTGTTTCCTACACAAAGGGACCATATCTAGTCCAACTCTGCTTCTGAAACAGATACAAAGCACTGGTCCTCTACCATCCAATGCTTGTCTGTTAAGATGAGAAACTTGTGAGCTTCGTGAATTATGTAGTTCCTTTGAGCAGAAAAGTGACTGCCCTTACCTGAAACGAAGTCTTGCTTGTAGGAAGACTGAGAGCCTGGGATTTAACTCCATTTCTGAAGGCAAACACACAGCATAGTTCTCATCCATGGATCACACTCTGCTTTAGAAAGAAGCACGCTCTTGCTTTCTAGAGTCTCTAAGACAGCAGGAAACGTGAGTGTGCTGAGAACAAAAGAACGGTGTTTCCTACACATACGGACCACATCTAGTCCAACTCTTCTTCTGAAACTGATACAAAGCACTGGTCCTCTAACATCCAATGCTTGTCAGTAAAGATGAGAAACATGTGAGCTTCTTGAACGATGTAGTTCGTTTGAGCAGAAAAGTGACTGCCCTTACCTGAAACGAATTCTTGCTTGTAGGAAGACTCAGAGCCTGGGATTTAACTCCATTTCTGATGTGAAACACACAGCAGTGTTCTCATCCATGGATCACACTCTGCTTTAGAGCGAGAAGCACACTCTTGCTTTCTAAAGTCTCTAAGACAGCAGGAAACGTGAGTGTGCTGACAACAAAAGAAAGGTATTTCCTACACATACGGACCATATCTAGTCCAACTCTGCTTCTGAAACAGATACAAAGCACTGGTCCTCTAACATCCAATGCTTGTCAGTTAAGATGAGAAACGTGTGAGCTTCGTAAACGATGTAGTTCCTTTGAACTGAAAAGTGACTGCCCTTACATGAAACGAAGTCTTGCTTGTAGTAAGACACAGAGCCTGGGATTTAAGTCCATTTCTGAAGGGAAACACACAGCATAGTTCTCATCCATGGATCACACTCTGCTTTAGAGCGAGAAGCACACTCTTGCTTTCTAGAGTCTCTAAGACAGCAGGAAATCTGAGTGTGCCCAGAACAAAAGAACGGTGTTTCCTACACATATGGACCATATCTAGTCCAAATCTGCTTCTGAAACTGATACAAAGCACTGACACTCTAACTTCCAATGCTTGTCAGTTAAGATGAGAAATGTGTGAGCTCAGTGAATGATGTAGTTCGTTTGAGCAGAAAAGTTACTGCCCTTACCTGAAACGAAGTCTTGCTTGTAGGAAGACTCAGAGCCTGGGATTTAACTCCATTTCTGAAGGCAAACACACAGCATAGTTCTCATCCATGGATCACACTCTGCTTTAGAAAGAAGCACGCTCTTGCTTTCTAGAGTCTCTAAGACAGCAGGAAACGTGAGTGTGCTGAGAACAAAAGAACGGTGTTTCCTACACATAGGGACCATATCTAGTCCAACTCTGCTTCTGAAACAGATACAAAGCACTGGTCCTCTAACATCCAATGCTTGTCAGTTAAGATGAGAAACGTGTGAGCTTCGTAAACGATGTAGTTCCTTTGAACTGAAAAGTGACTGCCCTTACATGAAACGAAGTCTTGCTTGTAGTAAGACACAGAGCCTGGGATTTAAGTCCACTTCTTAAGGGAAACACACAGCATAGTTCTCATCCATGGATCACACTCTGCTTTAGAGCGAGAAGCACACTCTTGCTTTCTAGAGTCTCTAAGACAGCAGGAAATCTGAGTGTGCCCAGAACAAAAGAACGGTGTTTCCTACACATATGGACCATATCTAGTCCAAATCTGCTTCTGAAACTGATAAAAAGCACTGACACTCTAACTTCCAATGCTTGTCAGTTAAGATGAGAAATGTGTGAGCTCAGTGAACGATGTAGTTCGTTTGAGCAGAAAAGTGACTGCCCTTACCTGAAACGAAGTCTTGCTTGTAGGAAGACTCAGAGCCTGGGATTTAACTCCATTTCTGAAGGCAAACACACAGCATAGTTCTCATCCATGGATCACACTCTGCTTTAGTAAGAAGCACGCTCTTGCTTTCTAGAGTCTCTAAGACAGCAGGAAACGTGAGTGTGCTGAGAACAAAAGAACGGTGTTTCCTACACATAAGGACCACATCTAGTCCAACTCTTCTTCTGAAACTGATACAAAGCACTGGTCCTCTAACATCCAATGCTTGTCAGTTAAGATGAGAAACGTGTGAGCTTCGTGAACGATGTAGTTCGTTTGAGCAGAAAAGTGACTGCCCTTACCTGAAACGAAGTCTTGCTTGTAGGAAGACTCAGAGCCTGGGATTTAACTCCATTTCTGATGTGAAACACACAGCAGTGTTCTCATCCATGGATCACACTCTGCTTTAAGCGAGAAGCACGCTCTTTTTTTCTAAAGTCTCTAAGACAGCAGGAAACGTGAGTGTGCTAACAACAAAAGAACGGTGTTTCCTACACATAGGGACCATATCTAGTCCAACTCTGCTTCTGAAACAGATACAAAGCACTGGTCCTCTAACATCCAATGCTTGTCAGTTAAGATGAGAAACGTGTGAGCTTCGTAAACGATGTAGTTCCTTTGAGCTGAAAAGTGACTGCCCTTACCTGAAACGAAGTCTTGCTTGTAGGGAGACACAGAGCATGGGATTTAACTCCATTTGTGAAGTGAAACACACAGCATAGTCTCATCCATTGATCACCCTCTGCGTTAGAACAAGAAGCATGCTCTTGCTTTCTAGAGTCTCTAAGACAGCAGGAAACGTGAGTTTGCTTAGAACAAAAGAACGGTGTTTCCTACACATATGGACAATATCTAGTCGAAATCTGCTTCTGAAACTGATACAAAGCACTGAGTCCTCTAACATCCAATGCTTGTCTGTTAAGATGAGAAACGTGTGAGCTCCGTGAAAGATGTAGTTCTTTTGAGCTGAAAAGTGACTGCCCTTACATGAAACGAAGTCTTGCTTGTAGTAAGACACAGAGCCTGGGATTTAAGTCCATTTCTGAAGGGAAACACACAGCATAGTTCTCATCCATGGATCACACTCTGCTTTAGAGCGAGAAGCACACTCTTGCTTTCTAGAGTCTCTAAGACAGCAGGAAATCTGAGTGTGCCCAGAACAAAAGAACGGTGTTTCCTACACATATGGACCATATCTAGTCCAAATCTGCTTCTGAAACTGATACAAAGCACTGACACTCTAACTTCCAATGCTTGTCAGTTAAGATGAGAAATGTGTGAGCTCAGTGAATGATGTAGTTCGTTTGAGCAGAAAAGTTACTGCCCTTACCTGAAACGAAGTCTTGCTTGTAGGAAGACTCAGAGCCTGGGATTTAACTCCATTTCTGAAGGCAAACACACAGCATAGTTCTCATCCATGGATCACACTCTGCTTTAGAAAGAAGCACGCTCTTGCTTTCTAGAGTCTCTAAGACAGCAGGAAACGTGAGTGTGCTGAGAACAAAAGAACGGTGTTTCCTACACATAGGGACCACATCTAGTTCAAATCTGCTTCTGAAACTGATACAAAGCACTGACCCTCTAACTTCCAATGCTTGTCAGTTAAGAAGAGAAACGTGTGAGCTCAGTGAACGATGTAGTTCGTTTGAGCAGAAAAGTGACTGCTCTTACATGAAACGAAGTCTTGCTTGTAGTAAGACACAGAGCCTGGGATTTAAGTCCATTTCTTAAGGGAAACACACAGCATAGTTCTCATCCATGGATCACACTCTGCTTTAGAGCGAGAAGCACACTCTTGCTTTCTAGAGTCTCTAAGACAGCAGGAAACGTGAGTGTGCTAACAACAAAAGAACGGTGTTTCCTATACATAGGGACCATATCTAGTCCAACTCTGCTTCTGAAACAGATACAAAGCACTGGTCCTCTAACATCCAATGCTTGTCAGTTAAGATGAGAAACGTGTGAGCTTCGTAAACGATGTAGTTCCTTTGAACTGAAAAGTGACTGCCCTTACATGAAACGAAGTCTTGCTTGTAGTAAGACACAGAGCCTGGGATTTAAGTCCATTTCTTAAGGGAAACACACAGCATAGTTCTCATCCATGGATCACACTCTGCTTTAGAGCGAGAAGCACACTCTTGCTTTCTAGAGTCTCTAAGACAGCAGGAAATCTGAGTGTGCCCAGAACAAAAGAACGGTGTTTCCTACACATATGGACCATATCTAGTCCAAATCTGCTTCTGAAACTGATAAAGCACTGACACTCTAACTTCCAATGCTTGTCAGTTAAGATGAGAAATGTGTGAGCTCAGTGAACGATGTAGTTCGTTTGAGCAGAAAAGTGACTGCCCTTACCTGAAACGAAGTCTTGCTTGTAGGAAGACTCAGAGCCTGGGATTGAACTCCATTTCTGAAGGCAAACACACAGCATAGTTCTCATCCATGGATCACACTCTGCTTTAGTAAGAAGCACGCTCTTGCTTTCTAGAGTCTCTAAGACAGCAGGAAACGTGAGTGTGCTGAGAACAAAAGAACGGTGTTTCCTACACATAAGGACCACATCTAGTCCAACTCTTCTTCTGAAACTGATACAAAGCACTGGTCCTCTAACATCCAATGCTTGTCAGTTAAGATGAGAAACGTGTGAGCTTCGTGAACGATGTAGTTCGTTTGAGCAGAAAAGTGACTGCCCTTACCTGAAACGAAGTCTTGCTTGTAGGAAGACTCAGAGCCTGGGATTTAACTCCATTTCTGATGTGAAACACACAGCAGTGTTCTCATCCATGGATCACACTCTGCTTTAAGCGAGAAGCACGCTCTTGCTTTCTAAAGTCTCTAAGACAGCAGGAAACGTGAGTGTGCTAACAACAAAAGAACGGTGTTTCCTACACATAGGGACCATATCTAGTCCAACTCTGCTTCTGAAACAGATACAAAGCACTGGTCCTCTAACATCCAATGCTTGTCAGTTAAGATGAGAAACGTGTGAGCTTCGTAAACGATGTAGTTCCTTTGAGCTGAAAAGTGACTGCCCTTACCTGAAACGAAGTCTTGCTTGTAGGGAGACACAGAGCATGGGATTTAACTCCATTTGTGAAGTGAAACACACAGCATAGTCTCATCCATTGATCACCCTCTGCGTTAGAACAAGAAGCATGCTCTTGCTTTCTAGAGTCTCTAAGACAGCAGGAAACGTGAGTTTGCTTAGAACAAAAGAACGGTGTTTCCTACACATATGGACAATATCTAGTCGAAATCTGCTTCTGAAACTGATACAAAGCACTGGTCCTCTAACATCCAATGCTTGTCTGTTAAGATGAGAAACGTGTGAGCTCCGTGAAAGATGTAGTTCGTTTGAGCTGAAAAGTGACCGCCCTTACCTTAAACGAAGTCTTGCTTGTAGGAAGACTCAGAACCTGGGATTTAACTCCATTTCTGAAGGCAAACACACAGCATAGTTCTCATCCATGGATCACACTCTGCTTTAGAGCGAGAAGCACGCTCTTGCTTTCTAGAGTCTCTAAGACAGCAGGAAACGTGAGTGTGCTGAGAACAAAAGAACAGTGTTTCCTACACATACGGACCATATCTAGTCCAACTCTTCTTCTGAAACTGATACAAAGCACTGGTCCTCTAAAATCCAATGCTTGTCAGTTAAGATGAGAAATGTGTGAGCTTTGTGAATGATGTAGTTCGTTTGAGCAGAAAAGTGACTGCCCTTAAATGAAACGAAGTCTTGCTTGTAGGAAGACTCAGAGCCTGGGATTTAACTCCATTTCTGAAGGCAAACACACAGCATAGTTCTCATCCATGGATCACACTCTGCTTTAGAAAGAAGCACGCTCTTGCTTTCTAGAGTCTCTAAGACAGCAGGAAACGTGAGTGTGCTGAGAACAAAAGAACGGTGTTTCCTACACATACGGACCACATCTAGTCCAACTCTTCTTCTGAAACTGATACAAAGCACTGGTCCTCTAACATCCAATGCTTGTCAGTAAAGATGAGAAACGTGTGAGCTTCTTGAACGATGTAGTTCGTTTGAGCAGAAAAGTGACTGCCCTTACCTGAAACGAATTCTTGCTTGTAGGAAGACTCAGAGCCTGGGATTTAACTCCATTTCTGATGTGAAACACACAGCAGTGTTCTCATCCATGGATCACACTCTGCTTTAGAGCGAGAAGCACACTCTTGCTTTCTAAAGTCTCTGAGACAGCAGGAAACGTGAGTGTGCTGACAACAAAAGAAAGGTGTTTCCTACACATACGGACCATATCTAGTCCAACTCTGCTTCTGAAACAGATACAAAGCACTGGTCCTCTAACATCCAATGCTTGTCAGTTAAGATGAGAAACGTGTGAGCTTCGTAAACGATGTAGTTCCTTTGAACTGAAAAGTGACTGCCCTTACATGAAACGAAGTCTTGCTTGTAGTAAGACACAGAGCCTGGGATTTAAGTCCATTTCTGAAGGGAAACACACAGCATAGTTCTCATCCATGGATCACACTCTGCTTTAGAGCGAGAAGCACACTCTTGCTTTCTAGAGTCTCTAAGACAGCAGGAAATCTGAGTGTGCCCAGAACAAAAGAACGGTGTTTCCTACACATATGGACAATATCTAGTCGAAATCTGCTTCTGAAACTGATACAAAGCACTGGTCCTCTAACATCCAATGCTTGTCTGTTAAGATGAGAAACGTGTGATCTCCGTGAAAGATGTAGTTCGTTTGAGCTGAAAAGTGACTGCCCTTACCTGAAACGAAGTCTTGCTTGTAGGAAGACTCAGAACCTGGGATTTAACTCCATTTCTGAAGGCAAACACACAGCATAGTTCTCATCCATGGATCACACTCTGCTTTAGAAAGAAGCACGCTCTTGCTTTCTAGAGTCTCTAAGACAGCAGGAAACGTGAGTGTGCTGAGAACAAAAGAACGGTGTTTCCTACACATACGGACCACATCTAGTCCAACTCTTCTTCTGAAACTGATACAAAGCACTGGTCCTCTAACATCCAATGCTTGTCAGTAAAGATGAGAAACGTGTGAGCTTCTTGAACGATGTAGTTCGTTTGAGCAGAAAAGTGACTGCCCTTACCTGAAACGAATTCTTGCTTGTAGGAAGACTCAGAGCCTGGGATTTAACTCCATTTCTGATGTGAAACACACAGCAGTGTTCTCATCCATGGATCACACTCTGCTTTAGAGCGAGAAGCACACTCTTGCTTTCTAAAGTCTCTGAGACAGCAGGAAACGTGAGTGTGCTGACAACAAAAGAAAGGTGTTTCCTACACATACGGACCATATCTAGTCCAACTCTGCTTCTGAAACAGATACAAAGCACTGGTCCTCTAACATCCAATGCTTGTCAGTTAAGATGAGAAACGTGTGAGCTTCGTAAACGATGTAGTTCCTTTGAACTGAAAAGTGACTGCCCTTACATGAAACGAAGTCTTGCTTGTAGTAAGACACAGAACCTGGGATTTAAGTCCATTTCTGAAGGGAAACACACAGCATAGTTCTCATCCATGGATCACACTCTGCTTTAGAGCGAGAAGCACACTCTTGCTTTCTAGAGTCTCTAAGACAGCAGGAAATCTGAGTGTGCCCAGAACAAAAGAACGGTGTTTCCTACACATATGGACCATATCTAGTCCAAATCTGCTTCTGAAACTGATACAAAGCACTGACAATCTAACTTCCAATGCTTGTCAGTTAAGATGAGAAATGTGTGAGCTCAGTGAATGATGTAGTTCGTTTGAGCAGAAAAGTTACTGCCCTTACCTGAAACGAAGTCTTGCTTGTAGGAAGACTCAGAGCCTGGGATTTAACTCCATTTCTGAAGGCAAACACACAGCATAGTTCTCATCCATGGATCACACTCTGCTTTAGAAAGAAGCACGCTCTTGCTTTCTAGAGTCTCTAAGACAGCAGGAAACGTGAGTGTGCTGAGAACAAAAGAACGGTGTTTCCTACACATACGGACCACATCTAGTCCAAATCTGCTTCTGAAACTGATACAAAGCACTGACCCTCTAACTTCCAATGCTTGTCAGTTAAGAAGAGAAACGTGTGAGCTCAGTGAACGATGTAGTTCGTTTGAGCAGAAAAGTGACTGCTCTTACTTGAAACGAAGTCTTGCTTGTAAGAAGACTCAGAGCCTGGGATTTAACTCCATTTCTGAATGCAAACACATAGCATAGTTCTCATCCATGGATCACACTCTGCTTTAGAAAGAAGCATGCTCTGGCTTTCTAGAGTCTCTAAGACAGCAGGAAACGTGAGTGTGCTGAGAACAAAAGAACGGTGTTTCCTACACATACGGACCACATCTAGTCCAAATCTGCTTCAGAAACTGATACAAAGCACTGACCCTCTAACTTCCAATTCTTGTCTGTTAAGATGAGAAACGTGTGAGCTCAGTGAACGATGTAGTTCGTTTGAGCAGAAAAGTGACTGCCCTTACCTGAAACGAAGTCTTGCTTGTAGGAAGACTCAGAGCCTGGGATTTAACTCCATTTCTGAAGGCAAACACACAGCATAGTTCTCATCCATGGATCACACTCTGCTTTAGAAAGAAGCATGCTCTTGCTTTCTAGAGTCTCTAACACAGCAGGAAACGTGAGTGTGCTGAGAACAAAAGAACGGTGTTTCCTACATATACGGACCATATCTAGTCCAACTCTTCTTCTGAAACTGATACAAAGCACTGGTCCTCTAACATCCAATGCTTGTAAGTTAAGATGAGAAACGTGTGAGCTTCGTGAACCATGTAGTTCGTTTGAGCAGAAAAGTGACTGCCCTTGCCTGAAACGAAGTCTTGCTTGTAGGAAGACTCAGAGCCTGGGATTTAACTCCATTTCTGAAGGGAAACACACAGCATAGTTCTCAACCATGGATCACACTCTGCTTTAGAGCGAGAAGCACACTCTTGCTTTCTAGAGTCTCTAAGACAGCAGGAAATCTGAGTGTGCCCAGAAGAAAAGGACGGAGTTTCCTACACATATGGACCATAGCTAGTCCAAATCTGCTTCTGAAACTGATACAAAGCACTGACCCTCTAACTTCCAATGCTTGTCAGTTAAGATGAGAAACGTGTGAGCTCCGTGAACGATGTAGTTCGTTTGAGCAGAAAAGTGACTGCCCTTACCTGAAACGAAGTCTTGCTTGTAGGAAGACTCAGAGCCTGGGATTTAACTCCATTTCTGAAGTGAAACACACAGCATAGTGTCATCCATGGATCACACTCTGTTTTAGAGCGAGAAGCACGCTCTTGCTTTCTAGAGTCTCTAAGACAGCAGGAAACGTGAGTGTGCCCAGAACAAAAGATCAGTATTTCCTACACATATGGACCATATGTAGTCCAAATCTGCTTCTGAAACTGATACAAAGCACTGACCATCTAACATCCAATGCTTGTCAGTTAAGATGAGAAACGTGTGAGCTTCGTGAACGTGTAGTTCGTTTGAGCAGAAAACTGACTGCCCTTACCTGAAACGAAGTCTTGCTTGTTGGAAGACTCAGAGCCTGGGATTTACCTCCATTTCTGAAGTGAAACACACAGCAGTGTTCTCATCCATTGATCACACTCTGCGTTTGAACAAGAAGCATGATCTTCTTTCTAGAGTCTCTAAGACAGCAGGAAACATGAGTTTGCTGAGAACAAAAGAAGGGTGTTTCCAACATATACGGACCATATCTAGTCGAACTCTGCTTCTGAAAGTGATACAAAGCACTGGTCCTCAAACATCCAATGCTTGTCTGTTAAGATGAGAAACGTGTGAGCTCAGTGAACGATGTAGTTCGTTTGAGCTGAAAAGTGACCGCCCTTACCTTAAACGAAGTCTTGCTTGTAGGAAGACTCAGAACCTGGGATTTAACTCCATTTCTGAAGGCAAACACACAGCATAGTTCTCATCCATGGATCACACTCTGCTTTAGAGCGAGAAGCACGCTCTTGCTTTCTAGAGTCTCTAAGACAGCAGGAAACGTGAGTGTGCTGAGAACAAAAGAACAGTGTTTCCTACACATACGGACCATATCTAGTCCAACTCTTCTTCTGAAACTGATACAAAGCACTGGTCCTCTAAAATCCAATGCTTGTCAGTTAAGATGAGAAATGTGTGAGCTTTGTGAATGATGTAGTTCGTTTGAGCAGAAAAGTGACTGCCCTTAAATGAAACGAAGTCTTGCTTGTAGGAAGACTCAGAGCCTGGGATTTAACTCCATTTCTGAAGGCAAACACACAGCATAGTTCTCATCCATGGATCACACTCTGCTTTAGAAAGAAGCACGCTCTTGCTTTCTAGAGTCTCTAAGACAGCAGGAAACGTGAGTGTGCTGAGAACAAAAGAACGGTGTTTCCTACACATACGGACCACATCTAGTCCAACTCTTCTTCTGAAACTGATACAAAGCACTGGTCCTCTAACATCCAATGCTTGTCAGTAAAGATGAGAAACGTGTGAGCTTCTTGAACGATGTAGTTCGTTTGAGCAGAAAAGTGACTGCCCTTACCTGAAACGAATTCTTGCTTGTAGGAAGACTCAGAGCCTGGGATTTAACTCCATTTCTGATGTGAAACACACAGCAGTGTTCTCATCCATGGATCACACTCTGCTTTAGAGCGAGAAGCACACTCTTGCTTTCTAAAGTCTCTGAGACAGCAGGAAACGTGAGTGTGCTGACAACAAAAGAAAGGTGTTTCCTACACATACGGACCATATCTAGTCCAACTCTGCTTCTGAAACAGATACAAAGCACTGGTCCTCTAACATCCAATGCTTGTCAGTTAAGATGAGAAACGTGTGAGCTTCGTAAACGATGTAGTTCCTTTGAACTGAAAAGTGACTGCCCTTACATGAAACGAAGTCTTGCTTGTAGTAAGACACAGAGCCTGGGATTTAAGTCCATTTCTGAAGGGAAACACACAGCATAGTTCTCATCCATGGATCACACTCTGCTTTAGAGCGAGAAGCACACTCTTGCTTTCTAGAGTCTCTAAGACAGCAGGAAATCTGAGTGTGCCCAGAACAAAAGAACGGTGTTTCCTACACATATGGACAATATCTAGTCGAAATCTGCTTCTGAAACTGATACAAAGCACTGGTCCTCTAACATCCAATGCTTGTCTGTTAAGATGAGAAACGTGTGATCTCCGTGAAAGATGTAGTTCGTTTGAGCTGAAAAGTGACTGCCCTTACCTTAAACGAAGTCTTGCTTGTAGGAAGACTCAGAACCTGGGATTTAACTCCATTTCTGAAGGCAAACACACAGCATAGTTCTCATCCATGGATCACACTCTGCTTTAGAAAGAAGCACGCTCTTGCTTTCTAGAGTCTCTAAGACAGCAGGAAACGTGAGTGTGCTGAGAACAAAAGAACGGTGTTTCCTACACATACGGACCACATCTAGTCCAACTCTTCTTCTGAAACTGATACAAAGCACTGGTCCTCTAACATCCAATGCTTGTCAGTAAAGATGAGAAACGTGTGAGCTTCTTGAACGATGTAGTTCCTTTGAGCAGAAAAGTGACTGCCCTTACCTGAAACGAATTCTTGCTTGTAGGAAGACTCAGAGCCTGGGATTTAACTCCATTTCTGATGTGAAACACACAGCAGTGTTCTCATCCATGGATCACACTCTGCTTTAGAGCGAGAAGCACACTCTTGCTTTCTAAAGTCTCTGAGACAGCAGGAAACGTGAGTGTGCTGACAACAAAAGAAAGGTGTTTCCTACACATACGGACCATATCTAGTCCAACTCTGCTTCTGAAACAGATACAAAGCACTGGTCCTCTAACATCCAATGCTTGTCAGTTAAGATGAGAAACGTGTGAGCTTCGTAAACGATGTAGTTCCTTTGAACTGAAAAGTGACTGCCCTTACATGAAACGAAGTCTTGCTTGTAGTAAGACACAGAACCTGGGATTTAAGTCCATTTCTGAAGGGAAACACACAGCATAGTTCTCATCCATGGATCACACTCTGCTTTAGAGCGAGAAGCACACTCTTGCTTTCTAGAGTCTCTAAGACAGCAGGAAATCTGAGTGTGCCCAGAACAAAAGAACGGTGTTTCCTACACATATGGACCATATCTAGTCCAAATCTGCTTCTGAAACTGATACAAAGCACTGACAATCTAACTTCCAATGCTTGTCAGTTAAGATGAGAAATGTGTGAGCTCAGTGAATGATGTAGTTCGTTTGAGCAGAAAAGTTACTGCCCTTACCTGAAACGAAGTCTTGCTTGTAGGAAGACTCAGAGCCTGGGATTTAACTCCATTTCTGAAGGCAAACACACAGCATAGTTCTCATCCATGGATCACACTCTGCTTTAGAAAGAAGCACGCTCTTGCTTTCTAGAGTCTCTAAGACAGCAGGAAACGTGAGTGTGCTGAGAACAAAAGAACGGTGTTTCCTACACATACGGACCACATCTAGTCCAAATCTGCTTCTGAAACTGATACAAAGCACTGACCCTCTAACTTCCAATGCTTGTCAGTTAAGAAGAGAAACGTGTGAGCTCAGTGAACGATGTAGTTCGTTTGAGCAGAAAAGTGACTGCTCTTACTTGAAACGAAGTCTTGCTTGTAAGAAGACTCAGAGCCTGGGATTTAACTCCATTTCTGAATGCAAACACATAGCATAGTTCTCATCCATGGATCACACTCTGCTTTAGAAAGAAGCATGCTCTTGCTTTCTAGAGTCTCTAAGACAGCAGGAAACGTGAGTGTGCTGAGAACAAAAGAACGGTGTTTCCTACACATACGGACCACATCTAGTCCAAATCTGCTTCAGAAACTGATACAAAGCACTGACCCTCTAACTTCCAATTCTTGTCTGTTAAGATGAGAAACGTGTGAGCTCAGTGAACGATGTAGTTCGTTTGAGCAGAAAAGTGACTGCCCTTACCTGAAACGAAGTCTTGCTTGTAGGAAGACTCAGAGCCTGGGATTTAACTCCATTTCTGAAGGCAAACACACAGCATAGTTCTCATCCATGGATCACACTCTGCTTTAGAAAGAAGCATGCTCTTGCTTTCTAGAGTCTCTAACACAGCAGGAAACGTGAGTGTGCTGAGAACAAAAGAACGGTGTTTCCTACATATACGGACCATATCTAGTCCAACTCTTCTTCTGAAACTGATACAAAGCACTGGTCCTCTAACATCCAATGCTTGTAAGTTAAGATGAGAAACGTGTGAGCTTCGTGAACCATGTAGTTCGTTTGAGCAGAAAAGTGACTGCCCTTGCCTGAAACGAAGTCTTGCTTGTAGGAAGACTCAGAGCCTGGGATTTAACTCCATTTCTGAAGGGAAACACACAGCATAGTTCTCAACCATGGATCACACTCTGCTTTAGAGCGAGAAGCACACTCTTGCTTTCTAGAGTCTCTAAGACAGCAGGAAATCTGAGTGTGCCCAGAAGAAAAGGACGGAGTTTCCTACACATATGGACCATAGCTAGTCCAAATCTGCTTCTGAAACTGATACAAAGCACTGACCCTCTAACTTCCAATGCTTGTCAGTTAAGATGAGAAACGTGTGAGCTCCGTGAACGATGTAGTTCGTTTGAGCAGAAAAGTGACTGCCCTTACCTGAAACGAAGTCTTGCTTGTAGGAAGACTCAGAGCCTGGGATTTAACTCCATTTCTGAAGTGAAACACACAGCATAGTGTCATCCATGGATCACACTCTGTTTTAGAGCGAGAAGCACGCTCTTGCTTTCTAGAGTCTCTAAGACAGCAGGAAACGTGAGTGTGCCCAGAACAAAAGATCAGTATTTCCTACACATATGGACCATATGTAGTCCAAATCTGCTTCTGAAACTGATACAAAGCACTGACCCTCTAACATCCAATGCTTGTCAGTTAAGATGAGAAACGTGTGAGCTTCGTGAACGATGTAGTTCGTTTGAGCAGAAAACTGACTGCCCTTACCTGAAACGAAGTCTTGCTTGTTGGAAGACTCAGAGCCTGGGATTTAACTCCATTTCTGAAGTGAAACACACAGCAGTGTTCTCATCCATTGATCACACTCTGCGTTTGAACAAGAAGCATGCTCTTCTTTCTAGAGTCTCTAAGACAGCAGGAAACATGAGTTTGCTGAGAACAAAAGAAGGGTGTTTCCAACATATACGGACCATATCTAGTCGAACTCTGCTTCTGAAAGTGATACAAAGCACTGGTCCTCAAACATCCAATGCTTGTCTGTTAAGATGAGAAACGTGTGAGCTCAGTGAACGATGTAGTTCGTTTGAGCTGAAAAGTGACTGCCCTTACCTGAAACGAATTCTTGCTTGTAGGAAGACATAGAGCCTGGGATTTAACTACTTTTCTGAAGGGAAACACACAGCATAGTTTTCATCTATGGATCACACTCTGCTTTAGAGCGAGAAGCACACTATTGCTTTCTAGAGTCTCTAAGACAGCAGGAAATCTGAGTGTGCCCAGAACAAAACAACGGTGTTTCCTACACATATGGACAATATCTAGTCCAAATCTGCTTCAGAAACTGATACAAAGCACTGACCCTCTAACTTCCAATGCTTGTCAGTTAAGATGAGAAACGTGTGAGCTCCGTGAACGATGTAGTTCGTTTGAGCAGAAAAGTGACTGACCTTACCTGAAACGAAGTCTTGCTTGTAGGAAGACTCAGAGCCATGGATTTAACTCCATTTCTGAAGGTAAAACATAGCATAGTTCTCATCCATGGATCACACTCTGATTTAGAGCGAGAAGCACGCTCTTGCTTTATAGACACTCTAAGAAAGCAGGAAACGTAAGTGTGCTGAGAACAAAAGAACGGTGTTTCCTACACATACGTACCATATCTAGTCCAACTCTTCTTCTGAAACTGATACAAAGCACTGGTCCTCTAACATCCAATGCTTGTCAGTTAAGATGAGAAACGTGTGAGCTTCGTGAAGGATGTAGTTCGTTTTAGCAGAAAAGTGATTGCCCTTACCTGAAACGAAGTCTTGCTTGTAGGAAGACTCAGAGCCTGGGATTTAACTCCATTTCTGAAGGGAAACACACAGCATAGTTCTCATCCATGGATCACACTCTGCTTTAGAGCGAGAAGCAAACTCTAGCTTTCTAGAGTCTCTAATACAGCAGGAATTCTGAGTGTGCCACGAACAAAGTACGGTGTTTCCTACACATATGGACCATATGTAGTCCAAATCTGCTTCTGAAACTGATACAAAGCACTGACCCTCTAACATCCAATTCTTGTCAGTTAAGATTAGAAACGTGTGAGCTTCGTGAATGATGTAGTTAGTTTGAGCAGAAAAGTGACTGCCCTTACCTGAATTGAAGTCTTGCTTGTAGAAAGACTCAGAGCCTGTGATTTAACTCCAATTCTGAAGTAAATCACACAGCAGTGTAATCATCCATTGATCACACCCTGCTTTAGAACAAGAAGCACGCTCTTGTTTTCTAGACTCTCTAAGACTGCAGGAAAAGTGAGTGTGCTGAGAACAAAAGAACGGTGTTTCCTACACAAAGGGACCATATCTAGTCCAACTCTGCTTCTGAAACAGATACAAAGCACTGGTCCTCTACCATCCAATGCTTGTCTGTTAAGATGAGAAACGTGTGAGCTTCGTGAAATATGTAGTTCCTTTGAGCAGAAAAGTGACTGCCCTTACCTGAAACGAAGTCTTGCTTGTAGGAAGACTCAGAGCCTGGGATTTAACTCCATTTCTGAAGTGAAACACACAGCAGTGTGTCATCCATGGATCACACTCTGTTTTAGAGCGAGATGCACGCTCTTGCTTTCTAGAGTCTCTAAGACAGCAGGAAACGTGAGTGTGCCCAGAACAAAAGATCAGTGTTTCCTACACATATGGACCATATGTAGTCCAAATCTGCTTCTGAAACTGATACAAAGCACTGACCATCTAACATCCAATGCTTGTCAGTTAAGATGAGAAACGTGTGAGCTTCGTGAACGATGTAGTTCGTTTGAGCACAAAACTGACTGCCCTTACCTGAAACGAAGTCTTGCTTGTTGGAAGACTCAGAGCCTGGGATTTAACTCCATTTCTGAAGTGAAACACACAGCATTGTTCTCATCCAATGATTACACTCTGCGTTTGAACAAGAAGCATGATCTTCTTTCTAGAGTCTCTAAGACAGCAGGAAACTTGAGTTTGCTGAGAACAAAATTACGGTGTTTCATACACATACGGACCATATCTAGTCGAACTCTGCTTCTTAAACTGATACAAAGCATTGGTCCACTAACATCGAATGATTGTCAGTTAAGATGAGAAACGTGTGAGCTCCGTGAAAGATGTAGGTGGTTTGAGCTGAAAAGTGACTGCCCTTACCTGAAACGAAGTCTTGCTTATAGGAAGACATAGAGCCTGGGATTTAACTACTTTTCTGAAGGGAAACACACAGCATAGTTTTCATCCATGGATCACATTCTGCTTTAGAGCAAGAAGCACACTCTTGCTTTCTAGAGTCTCTAAGACTGCAAGAAATCTGAGTGTGCCCAGAACAAAAGAACGGTGTTTCCTACACATATAGACCATATGTAGTCCAAATCTGCTTCTGAAACTGATACAAAGCACTGACCCTCTAACTTCCAATGCTTGTCAGTTAAGATGAGAAACGTGTGAGCTCAGTGAACGATGTAGTTCGTTTGAGCAGAAAAGTGACTGCGCTTACCTGAAACGAAGTCTTGCTTGTAGGAAGACTCAGAGCCTGGGATTTAACTCCATTTCTGAAGGCAAAACATAGCATAGTTCTCATCCATGGATCACACTCTGATTTAGAGCGAGAAGCACGCTCTTGCTTTCTAGAATCTCTAAGACAGCAGGAAACGTGAGTGTGCTGAGAACAAAAGAACGTTGTTTCCTACACATACGGACCATATCTAGTCCAACTCTTCTTCTGAAACTGATACAAAGCACTGGTCCTCTAACATCCAATGCTTGTCAGTTAAGATGAGAAACGTGTGAGCTTCGTGAACAATGTAGTTCGTTTGAGCAGAAAAGTGACTGCCCTTACCTGAATTGAAGTCTTGCTTGTAGAAAGACTCAGAGCCTGTGATTTAACTCCATTTCTGAAGTAAATCACACAGCAGTGTAATCATCCATTGATCACACTCTGCTTTAGAACAAGAAGCACGCTCTTGCTTTCTAGACTCTCTAAGACAGCAGGAAACGTGAGTGTGCTGAGAACAAAAGAACGGTGTTTCCTACACAAAGGGACCATATCTAGTCCAACTCTGCTTCTGAAACAGATACAAAGCACTGGTCCTCTACCATCCAATGCTTGTCTGTTAAGATGAGAAACGTGTGAGCTTCGTGAAATATGTAGTTCCTTTGAGCAGAAAAGTGACTGCCCTTACCTGAAATGAAGTCTTGCTTGTAGGAAGACCGAGAGCCTGGGATTTAACTACTTTTCTGAAGGGAAACACACAGCATAGTTTTCATCCTTGGATCACACTCTGCTTTAGAGCAAGAAGCACACTCTTGCTTTCTAGAGTCTCTAAGACTGCAGGAAATCTGAATGTGCCCAGAACAAAAGAACGGTGTTTCCTACACATATAGACCATATCTAGTCCAAATCTGCTTCTGAAACTGATACAAAGCACTGACCCTCTAACTTCCAATGCTTGTCAGTTAAGATGAGAAACGTGTGAGCTCAGTGAACGATGTAGTTCGTTTGAGCAGAAAAGTGACTGCCCTTACCTGAAACGAAGTCTTGCTTGTAGGGAGACATAGAGCATGGGATTTAACTCCATTTCTGAAGTGAAACACACAGCATAGTCTCATCCATGGATCACACTCTGTTTTAGAGCGAGAAGCACGCTCTTGCTTTCTAGAGTCTCTAAGACAGCAGGAAACGTGAGTGTGCCCAGAACAAAAGATCGGTGTTTCCTACACATATGGACCATATGTAGTCCAAATCTGCTTCTGAAACTGATACAAAGCACTGACCCTCTAACACCCAATGCTTATCAATTAAGATGAGAAACGTGTGAGCCTCGTGAATGATGTAGTTCGTTTGAGCACAAAACTGACTGCCCTTACCTGAAACGAATTCTTGCTTGGAGGAAGACTCAGAGCCTGGGATTTAACTCCATTACTGAAGTGAAACACACAGCAGTGTTCTCATCCATTGATCACACTCTGCGTTAGAACAAGAAACATGCTCTTGCTTTCTAGAGTCTCTAAGACAGCAGGAAACATGAGTTTGCTGAGAACAAAAGAAGGGTGTTTCCAACATATACGGACCATATCTAGTCGAACTCTGCTTCTGAAAGTGATACAAAGCACTGGTCCTCTAACATCCAATGCTTGTCTGTTAAGATGAGAAACGTGTGAGCTCAGTGAACGATGTAGTTCGTTTGAGCTGAAAAGTGACTGCCCTTACCTGAAATGAATTCTTGCTTGTAGGAAGACATAGAGCCTGGGATTTAACTACTTTTCTGAAGGGAAACACACAGCATAGTTTTCATCTATGGATCACACTCTGCTTTAGAGCGAGAAGCACACTCTTGCTTTCTAGAGTCTCTAAGACAACAGGAAATCTGAGTGTGCCCAGAACAAAAGAACAGTGTTTCCTACACATATTGACAATATCTAGTCCAAATCTGCTTCAGAAACTGATACAAAGCACTGACCCTCTAACTTCCAATTCTTGTCTGTTAAGATGAGAAACGTGTGAGCTCAGTGAACGATGTGGTTCGTTTGAGCAGAAAAGTAACTGCCCTTACCTGAAACGAAGTCTTGCTTGTAGGAAGACTCAGAGCCTGGGATTTAACTCCATTTCTGAAGGCAAACACACAGCATAGTTCTCATCCATGGATCACACTCTGCTTTAGAAAGAAGCACGCTCTTGCTTTCTAGAGTCTCTAAGACAGCAGGAAACGTGAGTGTGCTGAGAACAAAAGAAAGGTGTTTCCTACACATACGGACCATATCTAGTCCAACTCTTCTTCTGAAACTGATACAAAGCACTGGTCCTCTAACATCCAATGCTTGTAAATTAAGATGAGAAACGTGTGAGCTTCGTGAACCACGTAGTTCGTTTGAGCAGAAAAGTGACTGCCCTTGCCTGAAACGAAGTCTTGCTTGTAGGAAGACTCAGAGCCTGGGATTTAACTCCATTTCTGAAGGGAAACACACAGCATAGTTCTCAACCATGGATCACACTCTGCTTTAGAGCGAGAAGCACACTCTTGCTTTCTAGAGTCTCTAAGACAGCAGGAAATCTGAGTGTGCCCAGAAGAAAAGGACGGAGTTTCCTACACATATGGACCATAGCTAGTCCAATTCTGCTTCTGAAACTGATACAAAGCACTGACCCTCTAACTTCCAATGCTTGTCAGTTAAGATGAGAAACGTGTGAGCTCCGTGAACGATGTAGTTCGTTTGAGCAGAAAAGTGACTGCCCTTACCTGAAACGAAGTCTTGCTTGTAGGAAGACTCAGAGCCTGGGATTTAACTCCATTTCTGAAGTGAAACACACAGCATAGTGTCATCCATGGATCACACTCTGTTTTAGAGCGAGAAGCACGCTCTTGCTTTCTAGAGTCTCTAAGACAGCAGGAAACGTGAGTGTGCCCAGAACAAAAGATCAGTATTTCCTACACATATGGACCATATGTAGTCCAAATCTGCTTCTGAAACTGATACAAAGCACTGACCCTCTAACATCCAATGCTTGTCAGTTAAGATGAGAAACGTGTGAGCTTCGTGAATGATGTAGTTCGTTTGAGCAGAAAACTGACTGCCCTTACCTGAAACGAAGTCTTGCTTGTTGGAAGACTCAGAGCCTGGGATTTAACTCCATTTCTGAAGTGAAACACACAGCAGTGTTCTCATCCATTGATCACACTCTGCGTTTGAACAAGAAGCATGCTCTTCTTTCTAGAGTCTCTAAGACAGCAGGAAACATGAGTTTGCTGAGAACAAAAGAAGGGTGTTTCCAACATATACGGACCATATCTAGTCGAACTCTGCTTCTGAAAGTGATACAAAGCACTGGTCCTCAAACATCCAATGCTTGTCTGTTAAGATGAGAAACGTGTGAGCTCAGTGAACGATGCAGTTCGTTTGAGCTGAAAAGTGACTGCCCTTACCTGAAACGAATTCTTGCTTGTAGGAAGACATAGAGCCTGGGATTTAACTACTTTTCTGAAGGGAAACACACAGCATAGTTTTCATCTATGGATCACACTCTGCTTTAGAGCGAGAAGCACACTATTGCTTTCTAGAGTCTCTAAGACAGCAGGAAATCTGAGTGTGCCCAGAACAAAACAACGGTGTTTCCTACACATATGGACAATATCTAGTCCAAATCTGCTTCAGAAACTGATACAAAGCACTGACCCTCTAACTTCCAATGCTTGTCAGTTAAGATGAGAAACGTGTGAGCTCCGTGAACGATGTAGTTCGTTTGAGCAGAAAAGTGACTGCCCTTACCTGAAACGAAGTCTTGCTTGTAGGAAGACTCAGAGCCTTGGATTTAACTCCATTTCTGAAGGTAAAACATAGCATAGTTCTCATCCATGGATCACACTCTGATTTAGAGCGAGAAGCACGCTCTTGCTTTATAGACACTCTAAGAAAGCAGGAAACGTAAGTGTGCTGAGAACAAAAGAACGGTGTTTCCTACACATACGTACCATATCTAGTCCAACTCTTCTTCTGAAACTGATACAAAGCACTGGTCCTCTAACATCCAATGCTTGTCAGTTAAGATGAGAAACGTGTGAGCTTCGTGAAGGATGTAGTTCGTTTTAGCAGAAAAGTGATTGCCCTTACCTGAAACGAAGTCTTGCTTGTAGGAAGACTCAGAGCCTGGGATTTAACTCCATTTCTGAAGGGAAACACACAGCATAGTTCTCATCCATGGATCACACTCTGCTTTAGAGCGAGAAGCAAACTCTAGCTTTCTAGAGTCTCTAATACAGCAGGAATTCTGAGTGTGCCCCGAACAAAGTACGGTGTTTCCTACACATATGGACCATATGTAGTCCAAATCTGCTTCTGAAACTGATACAAAGCACTGACCCTCTAACATCCAATTCTTGTCAGTTAAGATTAGAAACGTGTGAGCTTCGTGAATGATGTAGTTAGTTTGAGCAGAAAAGTGACTGCCCTTACCTGAATTGAAGTCTTGCTTGTAGAAAGACTCAGAGCCTGTGATTTAACTCCAATTCTGAAGTAAATCACACAGCAGTGTAATCATCCATTGATCACACCCTGCTTTAGAACAAGGAGCACGCTCTTGCTTTCTAGACTCTCTAAGATTGCAGGAAAAGTGAGTGTGCTGAGAACAAAAGAACGGTGTTTCCTACACAAAGGGACCATATCTAGTCCAACTCTGCTTCTGAAACAGATACAAAGCACTGGTCCTCTACCATCCAATGCTTGTCTGTTAAGATGAGAAACGTGTGAGCTTCGTGAAATATGTAGTTCCTTTGAGCAGAAAAGTGACTGCCCTTACCTGAAACGAAGTCTTGCTTGTAGGAAGACTCAGAGCCTGGGATTTAACTCCATTTCTGAAGTGAAACACACAGCAGTGTGTCATCCATGGATCACACTCTGTTTTAGAGCGAGATGCACGCTCTTGCTTTCTAGAGTCTCTAAGACAGCAGGAAACGTGAGTGTGCCCAGAACAAAAGATCAGTGTTTCCTACACATATGGACCATATGTAGTCCAAATCTGCTTCTGAAACTGATACAAAGCACTGACCCTCTAACATCCAATGCTTGTCAGTTAAGATGAGAAACGTGTGAGCTTCGTGAACGATGTAGTTCGTTTGAGCACAAAACTGACTGCCCTTACCTGAAACGAAGTCTTGCTTGTTGGAAGACTCAGAGCCTGGGATTTAACTCCATTTCTGAAGTGAAACACACAGCATTGTTCTCATCCAATGATTACACTCTGCGTTTGAACAAGAAGCATGCTCTTCTTTCTAGAGTCTCTAAGACAGCAGGAAACTTGAGTTTGCTGAGAACAAAATTACGGTGTTTCATACACATACGGACCATATCTAGTCGAACTCTGCTTCTTAAACTGATACAAAGCACTGGTCCACTAACATCGAATGATTGTCAGTTAAGATGAGAAACGTGTGAGCTCCGTGAAAGATGTAGGTGGTTTGAGCTGAAAAGTGACTGCCCTTACCTGAAACGAAGTCTTGCTTATAGGAAGACATAGAGCCTGGGATTTAACTACTTTTCTGAAGGGAAACACACAGCATAGTTTTCATCCATGGATCACATTCTGCTTTAGAGCAAGAAGCACACTCTTGCTTTCTAGAGTCTCTAAGACTGCAGGAAATCTGAGTGTGCCCAGAACAAAAGAACGGTGTTTCCTACACATATAGACCATATGTAGTCCAAATCTGCTTCTGAAACTGATACAAAGCACTGACCCTCTAACTTCCAATGCTTGTCAGTTAAGATGAGAAACGTGTGAGCTCAGTGAACGATGTAGTTCGTTTGAGCAGAAAAGTGACTGCGCTTACCTGAAACGAAGTCTTGCTTGTAGGAAGACTCAAAGCCTGGGATTTAACTCCATTTCTGAGGGCAAAACATAGCATAGTTCTCATCCATGGATCACACTCTGATTTAGAGCGAGAAGCACGCTCTTGCTTTCTAGAATCTCTAAGACAGCAGGAAACGTGAGTGTGCTGAGAACAAAAGAACGTTGTTTCCTACACATACGGACCATATCTAGTCCAACTCTTCTTCTGAAACTGATACAAAGCACTGGTCCTCTAACATCCAATGCTTGTCAGTTAAGATGAGAAACGTGTGAGCTTCGTGAACAATGTAGTTCGTTTGAGCAGAAAAGTGACTGCCCTTACCTGAATTGAAGTCTTGCTTGTAGAAAGACTCAGAGCCTGTGATTTAACTCCATTTCTGAAGTAAATCACACAGCAGTGTAATCATCCATTGATCACACTCTGCTTTAGAACAAGAAGCACGCTCTTGCTTTCTAGACTCTCTAAGACAGCAGGAAACGTGAGTGTGCTGAGAACAAAAGAACGGTGTTTCCTACACAAAGGGACCATATCTAGTCCAACTCTGCTTCTGAAACAGATACAAAGCACTGGTCCTCTACCATCCAATGCTTGTCTGTTAAGATGAGAAACGTGTGAGCTTCGTGAAATATGTAGTTCCTTTGAGCAGAAAAGTGACTGCCCTTACCTGAAATGAAGTCTTGCTTGTAGGAAGACCGAGAGCCTGGGATTTAACTACTTTTCTGAAGGGAAACACACAGCATAGTTTTCATCCTTGGATCACACTCTGCTTTAGAGCAAGAAGCACACTCTTGCTTTCTAGAGTCTCTAAGACTGCAGGAAATCTGAATGTGCCCAGAACAAAAGAACGGTGTTTCCTACACATATAGACCATATCTAGTCCAAATCTGCTTCTGAAACTGATACAAAGCACTGACCCTCTAACTTCCAATGCTTGTCAGTTAAGATGAGAAACGTGTAAGCACAGTGAACGATGTAGTTCGTTTGAGCAGAAAAGTGACTGCCCTTACCTGAAACGAAGTCTTGCTTGTAGGGAGACATAGAGCATGGGATTTAACTCCATTTCTGAAGTGAAACACACAGCATAGTCTCATCCATGGATCACACTCTGTTTTAGAGCGAGAAGCACGCTCTTGCTTTCTAGAGTCTCTAAGACAGCAGGAAACGTGAGTGTGCCCAGAACAAAAGATCGGTGTTTCCTACACATATGGACCATATGTAGTCCAAATCTGCTTCTGAAACTGATACAAAGCACTGACCCTCTAACACCCAATGCTTATCAATTAAGATGAGAAACGTGTGAGCCTCGTGAATGATGTAGTTCGTTTGAGCACAAAACTGACTGCCCTTACCTGAAACGAATTCTTGCTTGTAGGGAGACATAGAGCATGGGATTTAACTCCATTTCTGAAGGGAAACACACAGCATAGTTCTCATCCATGGATCACACTCTGCTTTAGAGCGAGAAGCACACTCTTGCTTTCTAGAGTCTCTAATACAGCAGGAATTCTGAGTGTGCCCAGAACAAAAGAAGGGTGTTTCCTACACATATGGACCATATCTAGTCCAAATCTGCTTCTGAAACTGATACAAATCACTGACCCTCTAACTTCCAATGCTTGTCAGTTAAGATGAGAAACGTGTGAGCTCAGTGAACGATGTAGTTCGTTTGAGCAGAAAAGTGACTGCCCTTACCTGAAACGAATTCTTGCTTGTAGGGAGACATAGAGCATGGGATTTAACTCCATTTCTGAAGTGAAACACACAGCATAGTCTCTTCCATGGATCACACTCTGTTTTAGAGCGAGAAGCACGCTCTTGCTTTCTAGAGTCTCTAAGACAGAAGGAAACGTGAGTGTGCCCAGAACAAAAGATCGGTGTTTCCTACACATATGGACCATATGTAGTCCAAATCTGCTTCTGAACTGATACAAAGCACTGACCCTCTAACATCCAATGCTTGTCAGTTAAGATGCGAAACGTGTGAGCTTCATGAACGATGTAGTTCGTTTGAGCACAAAACTGACTGCCCTTACCTGAAACGAAGTCTTGCTTGTAGGAAGACTCAGAGCCTGGGATTTAACTCCATTTCTGAAGTGACAAACACAGCATTGTTCTCATCCATTGATCACACTCTGCGTTAGAACAAGAAGCATGCTCTTGCTTTCTAGAGTCTCAAAGACAGCAGGAAACATGAGTTTGCTGAGAACAAAAGAAGGGTGTTTCCTACACATACGGACCATATCTAGTCCAACTCTTCTTCTGAAACTGATACAAAGCACTGGTCCTCTAAAATCCAATGCTTGTCAGTTAAGATGAGAAACGTGTGAGCTTTGTGAATGATGTAGTTCCTTTGAACTGAAAAGTGACTGCCCTTACATGAAACGAAGTCTTGCTTGTAGGAAGACACAGAGCCTGGGATTTAAGTCCATATCTTAAGGGAAACACACAGCATAGTTCTCATCCATGGATCACACTCTGCTTTAGAGCGAGAATCACACTCTTGCTTTCTAGAGTCTCTAAGTCAGCAGGATATCTGAGTGTGCCCAGAAAAAAATAACGGTGTTTCCTACACACTTGGGCAATATCTAGTCCAAATCTGCTTCTGAAACTGATACAAAGCACTGACACTCTAACTTAAAATGCTTGTCATTTAAGATGAGAAACGTGTGAGCTCAGTGAACGATGTAGTTCGTTTGAGCTGAAAAGTGACTGCCCTTACCTGAAATGAAGTCTTGCTTGTAGGAAGACTCAGAGCCTGGGATTTAACTCCATTTCTGAAGGCAAACACACAGCATAGTTCTCATCCATGGATGACACTCTGCTTTAGAAAGAAGCACGCTCTTGCTTTCTAGAGTCTCTAAGACAGCAGGAAACGTGAGTGTGCTGAGAACAAAAGAATGGTGTTTCCTACACATATGGACCACATCTAGTCCAACTCTTCTTATGAAACTGATACAAAGCACTGGTCCTCTAACATCCAATGCTTGTCAGTTAAGATGAGAAACGTGTGAGCTTCGTAAACGATGTAGTTCCTTTGAGCAGAAAAGTGACTGCCCTTACCTGAAACGAAGTCTTGCTTGTAGGGAGACACAGAGCATGGGATTTAACTCCATTTCTGAAGTGAAACACACAGCAGTGTTCTCATCCATTGATCACCCTCTGCGTTAGAACAAGAAGCATGCTCTTACTTTCTAGAGTCTCTAAGACAGCAGGAAACGTGAGTTAGCTGAGAACAAAAGAACGGTGTTTCCTACACATATGGACTATATCTAGTCAAAATCTGCTTCTGAAACTGATACAAAGTACTGGTCCTCTTACATTAAATGCTTGTCTGTTAAGATGAGAAACGTGTGAGCTCCGTGAAAGATGTAGTTCGTTTGAGCTGAAAAGTGACTGCCCTTACCTGAAATGAAGTCTTGCTTGTAGGAAGACATAGAGCCTGGGATTTAACTACTTTTCTGAGGGGAAACACACAGCATAGTTTTCATCCATGGATCACACTCTGCTTTAGAGCGAGAAGCACACTCTTGCTTTCTAGAGTCTCTAAGACAACAGGAAATCTGAGTGTGCCCAGAACAAAAGAAGGGTGTTTCCTACACATATGGACCATATCTAGTCCAAATCTGCTTCTGAAACAGATACAAAGCACTGACCCTCTAACTTCCAATGCTTGTCAGTTAAGATGAGAAACGTGTGAGCTCAGTGAACGATGTAGTTCTTTTGAGCAGAAAAGTGACTGCCCTTACCTGAAACGAAGTCTTGCTTGTAAGAAGACTCAGAGCCTGGGATTTAACTCCATTTCTGAAGGCAAACACATAGCATAGTTCTCATCCATGGATCACACTCTGCTTTAGAGCGAGAAGCACGCTCTTGCTTTTTAGATTCTCTAAGACAGCAGGAAACGTGAGTGTGCTGAGAACAAAAGAACGGTGTTTCCTACACATATGGACCATATCTAGTCCAACTTTTCTTCTGAAACTGACACAAAGCACTGGTCCTCTAACATCCAATGCTTGTCAGTTAAGATGAGAAACGTTTGATCTTCGTGAACGATGTAGTTCCTTTTAGCAGAAAAGTGACTGCCCTTACCTGAAACGAAGTCCTGCTTGTAGGGAGACACAGAGCATATGATATAACTCCATTTCTGAAGTTATACACACAGCATAGTCTCATCCATGGATCACACTCTGTTTTAGAGCGAGAAGCACGCTCTTGCTTTCTAGAGTCTCTAAGACAGCAGGAAACGTGAGTGTGCCCAGAACAAAAGATGGGTGTTTCCTACACATATCGACCATATGTAGTCCAAATCTGATTCTGAAACTGATACAAAGCACTAGTCCTCTAACATCCAATGCTTGTCTGTTAAGATGAGAAACGTGTGAGCTCCGTGAAAGATGTAGTTCGTTTGAGCTGAAAAGTGACTGCCCTTACCTGAAACGAAGTCTTGCATGCAGGAAGACATAGAGCCTGGGATTTAACTACTTTTCTGAAGGGAAACACACAGCATAGTTTTCATCCATGGATCACACTCTGCTTTAGAGCGAGAAGCACACTCTTGCTTTCTAGAGTCCCAAAGACAGCAGGAAATCTGAGTGTGCCCAGAACAAAAGAAGGGTGTTTCCTACAAATATGGACCATATCTAGTCCAAATCTGCTTCTGAAACTGATACAAAGCACTGACCCTCTAACATCCAATGCTTGTCACTTAAGATGAGAAACGTGTGAGCTCAGTGAACGATGTAGTTCGTTTGAGCAGAAAAGTGACTGCCCTTACCTGAAACGAAGTCTTGCTTGTAGGAAGACTCAGAACCTGGGATTTAACTCCATTTCTGAAGGCAAACACACAGCATAGTTCTCATGCATGGATCACACTCTGCTTTAGAGTGAGAAGCACATTCTTGCTTTCTAGAGTCTCTAAGACAGCAAGAAACGTGAGTGTGCTGAGAAAAAAAGAACGGTGTTTCCTACACATACGGACCATATCTAGTCCAACTCTTCTTCTGAAACTGATACAAAGCACTGGTCCTCTAAAATCCAATGCTTGTCAGTTAAGATGAGAAACGTGTGAGCTTTGTGAATGATGTAGTTCCTTTGAACTGAAAAGTGACTGCCCTTACATGAAACAAAGTCTTGCTTGTAGTAAGACACAGAGCCTGGGATTTAAGTCCATTTCTGAAGGGAAACACACAGCATAGTTCTCATCCATGGATCACACTCTGCTTTAGAGCGAGAAGCACACTCTAGCTTTCTAGAGTGTCTAATACAGCAGGAAATCTCAGTGTGCCCAGAACAAAAGAACGGTGTTTTATACACATCTGGACCATATGTAGTCCAAATCTGCTTCTGAAACTGATACAAAGCACTGACCATCTAACATCCAATTCTTGTCAGTTAAGATGAGAAACGTGTGAGCTCAGTTAACGATGTAGGTCGTTTGAGCAGAAAAATGACTGCCCTTACCTGAAACGATGTCTTGCTTGTAAGAAGACTCAGAGCCTGGGATTTAACTCCATTTCTGAAGTGAAACACACAGCAGTGTTCTCATCCATTGATCACCCTCTGCGTTAGAACAAGAAGCATGCTCTTGCTTTCTAGAGTCTCTAAGACAGCAGGAAACGTGAGTTTGCTTAGAACAAAAGAACGGTGTTTCCTACACATATGGACAATATCTAGTCGAAATCTGCTTCTGAAACTGATACAAAGCACTGGTCCTCTAACATCCAATGCTTGTCTGTTAAGATGAGAAACGTGTGAGCTCCGTGAAAGATGTAGTTCGTTTGAGCTGAAAAGTGACTGCCCTTACCTGAAACGAAGTCTTGCTTGTAGGAAGACATAGAGCTTGGGATTTAACTACTTTTCTGAAGGGAAACACACAGCATAGTTTTCATCCATGGATCACACTCTGCTTTAGAGCGAGAAGCACGCTCTTGCTTTCTAGAGTCTCTAAGACAGCAGGAAATCTGAGTGTGCCCAGAACAAAAGAACGGTGTTTCCTACACATATGGACCATATCTAGTCCAAATCTGCTTCTGAAACTGATACAAAGCACTGACACTCTAACTTCCAATGCTTGTCAGTTAAGATGAGAAATGTGTGAGCTCAGTGAACGATGTAGTTCGTTTGAGCAGAAAAGTGACTGCCCTTACCTGAAACGAAGTCTTGCTTGTAGGAAGACTCAGAGCCTGGGATTTAACTCCATTTCTGAAGGCAAACACACAGCATAGTTCTCATCCATGGATCACACTCTGCTTTAGAAAGAAGCACGCTCTTGCTTTCTAGAGTCTCTAAGACAGCAGGAAACGTGAGTGTGCTGACAACAAAAGAACGGTGTTTCCTACACATAGGCACCATATCTAGTCCAACTCTGCTTCTGAAACAGATACAAAACACTGGTCCTCTAACATCCAATGCTTGTCAGTTAAGATGAGAAACGTGTGAGCTTCGTAAACGATGTAGTTCCTTTGAACTGAAAAGTGACTGCCCTTACATGAAACGAAGTCTTGCTTGTAGTAAGACACAGAGCCTGGGATTTAAGTCCATTTCTGAAGGGAAACACACAGCATAGTCTCATCCATTGATCACCCTCTGTGTTAGAACAAGAAGCATGCTCTTGCTTTCTAGAATCTCTAAGACAGCAGGAAACGTGAGTGTGCTGAGAACAAAAGAACGTTGTTTCCTACACATACGGACCATATCTAGTCCAACTCTTCTTCTGAAACTGATACAAAGCACTGGTCCTCTAACATCCAATGCTTGTCAGTTAAGATGAGAAACGTGTGAGCTTCGTGAACAATGTAGTTCGTTTGAGCAGAAAAGTGACTGCCCTTACCTGAATTGAAGTCTTGCTTGTAGAAAGACTCAGAGCCTGTGATTTAACTCCATTTCTGAAGTAAATCACACAGCAGTGTAATCATCCATTGATCACACTCTGCTTTAGAACAAGAAGCACGCTCTTGCTTTCTAGACCCTCTAAGACAGCAGGAAACGTGAGTGTGCTGAGAACAAAAGAACGGTGTTTCCTACACAAAGGGACCATATCTAGTCCAACTCTGCTTCTGAAACAGATACAAAGCACTGGTCCTCTACCATCCAATGCTTGTCTGTTAAGATGAGAAACGTGTGAGCTTCGTGAAATATGTAGTTCCTTTGAGCAGAAAAGTGACTGCCCTTACCTGAAATGAAGTCTTGCTTGTAGGAAGACCGAGAGCCTGGGATTTAACTACTTTTCTGAAGGGAAACACACAGCATAGTTTTCATCCTTGGATCACACTCTGCTTTAGAGCAAGAAGCACACTCTTGCTTTCTAGAGTCTCTAAGACTGCAGGAAATCTGAATGTGCCCAGAACAAAAGAACGGTGTTTCCTACACATATAGACCATATCTAGTCCAAATCTGCTTCTGAAACTGATACAAAGCACTGACCCTCTAACTTCCAATGCTTGTCAGTTAAGATGAGAAACGTGTGAGCTCAGTGAACGATGTAGTTCGTTTGAGCAGAAAAGTGACTGCCCTTACCTGAAACGAAGTCTTGCTTGTAGGGAGACATAGAGCATGGGATTTAACTCCATTTCTGAAGTGAAACACACAGCATAGTCTCATCCATGGATCACACTCTGTTTTAGAGCGAGAAGCACGCTCTTGCTTTCTAGAGTCTCTAAGACAGCAGGAAACGTGAGTGTGCCCAGAACAAAAGATCGGTGTTTCCTACACATATGGACCATATGTAGTCCAAATCTGCTTCTGAAACTGATACAAAGCACTGACCCTCTAACTTCCAATTCTTGTCTGTTAAGATGAGAAACGTGTGAGCTCAGTGAATGATGTGGTTCGTTTGAGCAGAAAAGTAACTGCCCTTACCTGAAACGAAGTCTTGCTTGTAGGAAGACTCAGAGCCTGGGATTTAACTCCATTTCTGAAGGCAAACACACAGCATAGTTCTCATCCATGGATCACACTCTGCTTTAGAAAGAAGCACGCTCTTGCTTTCTAGAGTCTCTAAGACAGCAGGAAACGTGAGTGTGCTGAGAACAAAAGAAAGGTGTTTCCTACACATACGGACCATATCTAGTCCAACTCTTCTTCTGAAACTGATACAAAGCACTGGTCCTCTAACATCCAATGCTTGTAAATTAAGATGAGAAACGTGTGAGCTTCGTGAACCACGTAGTTCGTTTGAGCAGAAAAGTGACTGCCCTTGCCTGAAACGAAGTCTTGCTTGTAGGAAGACTCAGAGCCTGGGATTTAACTCCATTTCTGAAGGGAAACACACAGCATAGTTCTCATCCATGGATCACACTCTGCTTTAGAGCGAGAAGCACACTCTACCTTTCTAGAGTCTCTAATACAGCAGGAATTCTGAGTGTGCCCAGAACAAAAGAACGGTGTTTCCTACACATATGGACCATATCTAGTCCAAATCTGCTTCTGAAACTGATACAAATCACTGACCCTCTAACTTCCAATGCTTGTCAGTTAAGATGAGAAACGTGTGAGCTCAGTGAACGA
Organism: Onychomys leucogaster; assembly: GCA_949786385.1. Taxonomy (NCBI): domain Eukaryota; kingdom Metazoa; phylum Chordata; class Mammalia; order Rodentia; family Cricetidae; genus Onychomys; species Onychomys leucogaster. Next base: position 3,678,293 of record CATKUP010000035.1, read on the forward strand.
TGTAGTTCGTTTGAGCAGAAAAGTGACTGCCCTTACCTGAAACGAATTCTTGCTTGTAGGGAGACATAGAGCATGGGATTTAACTCCATTTCTGAAGTGAAACACACAGCATAGTCTCTTCCATGGATCACACTCTGTTTTAGAGCGAGAAGCACGCTCTTGCTTTCTAGAGTCTCTAAGACAGAAGGAAACGTGAGTGTGCCCAGAACAAAAGATCGGTGTTTCCTACACATATGGACCATATGTAGTCCAAATCTGCTTCTGAACTGATACAAAGCACTGACCCTCTAACATCCAATGCTTGTCAGTTAAGATGCGAAACGTGTGAGCTTCATGAACGATGTAGTTCGTTTGAGCACAAAACTGACTGCCCTTACCTGAAACGAAGTCTTGCTTGTAGGAAGACTCAGAGCCTGGGATTTAACTCCATTTCTGAAGTGACAAACACAGCATTGTTCTCATCCATTGATCACACTCTGCGTTAGAACAAGAAGCATGCTCTTGCTTTCTAGAGTCTCAAAGACAGCAGGAAACATGAGTTTGCTGAGAACAAAAGAAGGGTGTTTCCTACACATACGGACCATATCTAGTCCAACTCTTCTTCTGAAACTGATACAAAGCACTGGTCCTCTAAAATCCAATGCTTGTCAGTTAAGATGAGAAACGTGTGAGCTTTGTGAATGATGTAGTTCCTTTGAACTGAAAAGTGACTGCCCTTACATGAAACGAAGTCTTGCTTGTAGTAAGACACAGAGCCTGGGATTTAAGTCCATATCTTAAGGGAAACACACAGCATAGTTCTCATCCATGGATCACACTCTGCTTTAGAGCGAGAATCACACTCTTGCTTTCTAGAGTCTCTAAGTCAGCAGGAAATCTGAGTGTGCCCAGAAAAAAATAACGGTGTTTCCTACACATTTGGGCAATATCTAGTCCAAATCTGCTTCTGAAACTGATACAAAGCACTGACACTCTAACTTAAAATGCTTGTCATTTAAGATGAGAAACGTGTGAGCTCAGTGAACGATGTAGTTCGTTTGAGCTGAAAAGTGACTGCCCTTACCTGAAATGAAGTCTTGCTTGTAGGAAGACTCAGAGCCTGGGATTTAACTCCATTTCTGAAGGCAAACACACAGCATAGTTCTCATCCATGGATGACACTCTGCTTTAGAAAGAAGCACGCTCTTGCTTTCTAGAGTCTCTAAGACAGCAGGAAACGTGAGTGTGCTGAGAACAAAAGAACGGTGTTTCCTACACATATGGACCACATCTAGTCCAACTCTTCTTATGAAACTGATACAAAGCACTGGTCCTCTAACATCCAATGCTTGTCAGTTAAGATGAGAAACGTGTGAGCTTCGTAAACGATGTAGTTCCTTTGAGCAGAAAAGTGACTGCCCTTACCTGAAACGAAGTCTTGCTTGTAGGGAGACACAGAGCATGGGATTTAACTCCATTTCTGAAGTGAAACACACAGCAGTGTTCTCATCCATTGATCACCCTCTGCGTTAGAACAAGAAGCATGCTCTTACTTTCTAGAGTCTCTAAGACAGCAGGAAACGTGAGTTAGCTGAGAACAAAAGAACGGTGTTTCCTACACATATGGACTATATCTAGTCAAAATCTGCTTCTGAAACTGATACAAAGTACTGGTCCTCTTACATTAAATGCTTGTCTGTTAAGATGAGAAACGTGTGAGCTCCGTGAAAGATGTAGTTCGTTTGAGCTGAAAAGTGACTGCCCTTACCTGAAATGAAGTCTTGCTTGTAGGAAGACATAGAGCCTGGGATTTAACTACTTTTCTGAAGGGAAACACACAGCATAGTTTTCATCCATGGATCACACTCTGCTTTAGAGCGAGAAGCACACTCTTGCTTTCTAGAGTCTCTAAGACAACAGGAAATCTGAGTGTGCCCAGAACAAAAGAAGGGTGTTTCCTACACATATGGACCATATCTAGTCCAAATCTGCTTCTGAAACAGATACAAAGCACTGACCCTCTAACTTCCAATGCTTGTCAGTTAAGATGAGAAACGTGTGAGCTCAGTGAACGATGTAGTTCTTTTGAGCAGAAAAGTGACTGCCCTTACCTGAAACGAAGTCTTGCTTGTAAGAAGACTCAGAGCCTGGGATTTAACTCCATTTCTGAAGGCAAACACATAGCATAGTTCTCATCCATGGATCACACTCTGCTTTAGAGCGAGAAGCACGCTCTTGCTTTTTAGATTCTCTAAGACAGCAGGAAACGTGAGTGTGCTGAGAACAAAAGAACGGTGTTTCCTACACATATGGACCATATCTAGTCCAACTTTTCTTCTGAAACTGACACAAAGCACTGGTCCTCTAACATCCAATGCTTGTCAGTTAAGATGAGAAACGTTTGATCTTCGTGAACGATGTAGTTCCTTTTAGCAGAAAAGTGACTGCCCTTACCTGAAACGAAGTCCTGCTTGTAGGGAGACACAGAGCATATGATATAACTCCATTTCTGAAGTTATACACACAGCATAGTCTCATCCATGGATCACACTCTGTTTTAGAGCGAGAAGCACGCTCTTGCTTTCTAGAGTCTCTAAGACAGCAGGAAACGTGAGTGTGCCCAGAACAAAAGATGGGTGTTTCCTACACATATCGACCATATGTAGTCCAAATCTGATTCTGAAACTGATACAAAGCACTAGTCCTCTAACATCCAATGCTTGTCTGTTAAGATGAGAAACGTGTGAGCTCCGTGAAAGATGTAGTTCGTTTGAGCTGAAAAGTGACTGCCCTTACCTGAAACGAAGTCTTGCATGTAGGAAGACATAGAGCCTGGGATTTAACTACTTTTCTGAAGGGAAACACACAGCATAGTTTTCATCCATGGATCACACTCTGCTTTAGAGCGAGAAGCACACTCTTGCTTTCTAGAGTCCCAAAGACAGCAGGATATCTGAGTGTGCCCAGAACAAAAGAAGGGTGTTTCCTACAAATATGGACCATATCTAGTCCAAATCTGCTTCTGAAACTGATACAAAGCACTGACCCTCTAACATCCAATGCTTGTCACTTAACATGAAAAACGTGTGAGCTCAGTGAACGATGTAGTTCGTTTGAGCAGAAAAGTGACTGCCCTTACCTGAAACGAAGTCTTGCTTGTAGGAAGACTCAGAACCTGGGATTTAACTCCATTTCTGAAGGCAAACACACAGCATAGTTCTCATGCATGGATCACACTCTGCTTTAGAGTGAGAAGCACATTCTTGCTTTCTAGAGTCTCTAAGACAGCAGGAAACGTGAGTGTGCTGAGAACAAAAGAACGGTGTTTCCTACACAAAGGGACCATATCTAGTCCAACTCTGCTTCTGAAACAGATACAAAGCACTGGTCCTCTACCATCCAATGCTTGTCTGTTAAGATGAGAAACGTGTGAGCTTCGTGAAATATGTAGTTCCTTTGAGCAGAAAAGTGACTGCCCTTACCTGAAACGAAGTCTTGCTTGTAGGAAGACTCAGAGCCTGGGATTTAACTCCATTTCTGAAGTGAAACACACAGCAGTGTGTCATCCATGGATCACACTCTGTTTTAGAGCGAGATGCACGCTCTTGCTTTCTAGAGTCTCTAAGACAGCAGGAAACGTGAGTGTGCCCAGAACAAAAGATCAGTGTTTCCTACACATATGGACCATATGTAGTCCAAATCTGCTTCTGAAACTGATACAAAGCACTGACCATCTAACATCCAATGCTTGTCAGTTAAGATGAGAAACGTGTGAGCTTCGTGAACGATGTAGTTCGTTTGAGCACAAAACTGACTGCCCTTACCTGAAACGAAGTCTTGCTTGTTGGAAGACTCAGAGCCTGGGATTTAACTCCATTTCTGAAGTGAAACACACAGCATTGTTCTCATCCAATGATTACACTCTGCGTTTGAACAAGAAGCATGATCTTCTTTCTAGAGTCTCTAAGACAGCAGGAAACTTGAGTTTGCTGAGAACAAAATTACGGTGTTTCATACACATACGGACCATATCTAGTCGAACTCTGCTTCTTAAACTGATACAAAGCACTGGTCCACTAACATCGAATGATTGTCAGTTAAGATGAGAAACGTGTGAGCTCCGTGAAAGATGTAGGTGGTTTGAGCTGAAAAGTGACTGCCCTTACCTGAAACGAAGTCTTGCTTATAGGAAGACATAGAGCCTGGGATTTAACTACTTTTCTGAAGGGAAACACACAGCATAGTTTTCATCCATGGATCACATTCTGCTTTAGAGCAAGAAGCACACTCTTGCTTTCTAGAGTCTCTAAGACTGCAGGAAATCTGAGTGTGCCCAGAACAAAAGAACGGTGTTTCCTACACATATAGACCATATGTAGTCCAAATCTGCTTCTGAAACTGATACAAAGCACTGACCCTCTAACTTCCAATGCTTGTCAGTTAAGATGAGAAACGTGTGAGCTCAGTGAACGATGTAGTTCGTTTGAGCAGAAAAGTGACTGCGCTTACCTGAAACGAAGTCTTGCTTGTAGGAAGACTCAGAGCCTGGGATTTAACTCCATTTCTGAAGGCAAAACATAGCATAGTTCTCATCCATGGATCACACTCTGATTTAGAGCGAGAAGCACGCTCTTGCTTTCTAGAATCTCTAAGACAGCAGGAAACGTGAGTGTGCTGAGAACAAAAGAACGTTGTTTCCTACACATACGGACCATATCTAGTCCAACTCTTCTTCTGAAACTGATACAAAGCACTGGTCCTCTAACATCCAATGCTTGTCAGTTAAGATGAGAAACGTGTGAGCTTCGTGAACAATGTAGTTCGTTTGAGCAGAAAAGTGACTGCCCTTACCTGAATTGAAGTCTTGCTTGTAGAAAGACTCAGAGCCTGTGATTTAACTCCATTTCTGAAGTAAATCACACAGCAGTGTAATCATCCATTGATCACACTCTGCTTTAGAACAAGAAGCACGCTCTTGCTTTCTAGACTCTCTAAGACAGCAGGAAACGTGAGTGTGCTGAGAACAAAAGAACGGTGTTTCCTACACAAAGGGACCATATCTAGTCCAACTCTGCTTCTGAAACAGATACAAAGCACTGGTCCTCTACCATCCAATGCTTGTCTGTTAAGATGAGAAACGTGTGAGCTTCGTGAAATATGTAGTTCCTTTGAGCAGAAAAGTGACTGCCCTTACCTGAAATGAAGTCTTGCTTGTAGGAAGACCGAGAGCCTGGGATTTAACTACTTTTCTGAAGGGAAACACACAGCATAGTTTTCATCCTTGGATCACACTCTGCTTTAGAGCAAGAAGCACACTCTTGCTTTCTAGAGTCTCTAAGACTGCAGGAAATCTGAATGTGCCCAGAACAAAAGAACGGTGTTTCCTACACATATAGACCATATCTAGTCCAAATCTGCTTCAGAAACTGATACAAAGCACTGACCCTCTAACTTCCAATGCTTGTCAGTTAAGATGAGAAACGTGTGAGCTCAGTGAACGATGTAGTTCGTTTGAGCAGAAAAGTGACTGCCCTTACCTGAAACGAAGTCTTGCTTGTAGGGAGACATAGAGCATGGGATTTAACTCCATTTCTGAAGTGAAACACACAGCATAGTCTCATCCATGGATCACACTCTGTTTTAGAGCGAGAAGCACGCTCTTGCTTTCTAGAGTCTCTAAGACAGCAGGAAACGTGAGTGTGCCCAGAACAAAAGATCGGTGTTTCCTACACATATGGACCATATGTAGTCCAAATCTGCTTCTGAAACTGATACAAAGCACTGACCCTCTAACACCCAATGCTTATCAATTAAGATGAGAAACGTGTGAGCCTCGTGAATGATGTAGTTCGTTTGAGCACAAAACTGACTGCCCTTACCTGAAACGAATTCTTGCTTGGAGGAAGACTCAGAGCCTGGGATTTAACTCCATTACTGAAGTGAAACACACAGCAGTGTTCTCATCCATTGATCACACTCTGCGTTAGAACAAGAAACATGCTCTTGCTTTCTAGAGTCTCTAAGACAGCAGGAAACATGATTTTGCTGAGAACAAATGAAGGGTGTTTCCAACATATACGGACCATATCTAGTCGAACTCTGCTTCTGAAAGTGATACAAAGCACTGGTCCTCTAACATCCAATGCTTGTCTGTTAAGATGAGAAACGTGTGAGCTCAGTGAACGATGTAGTTCGTTTGAGCTGAAAAGTGACTGCCCTTACCTGAAACGAATTCTTGCTTGTAGGAAGACATAGAGCCTGGGATTTAACTACTTTTCTGAAGGGAAACACACAGCATAGTTTTCATCTATGGATCACACTCTGCTTTAGAGCGAGAAGCACACTCTTGCTTTCTAGAGTCTCTAAGACAGCAGGAAATCTGAGTGTGCCCAGAACAAAACAACGGTGTTTCCTACACATATTGACAATATCTAGTCCAAATCTGCTTCAGAAACTGATACAAAGCACTGACCCTCTAACTTCCAATTCTTGTCTGTTAAGATGAGAAACGTGTGAGCTCAGTGAACGATGTGGTTCGTTTGAGCAGAAAAGTAACTGCCCTTACCTGAAACGAAGTCTTGCTTGTAGGAAGACTCAGAGCCTGGGATTTAACTCCATTTCTGAAGGCAAACACACAGCATAGTTCTCATCCATGGATCACACTCTGCTTTAGAAAGAAGCACGCTCTTGCTTTCTAGAGTCTCTAAGACAGCAGGAAACGTGAGTGTGCTGAGAACAAAAGAAAGGTGTTTCCTACACATACGGACCATATCTAGTCCAACTCTTCTTCTGAAACTGATACAAAGCACTGGTCCTCTAACATCCAATGCTTGTAAATTAAGATGAGAAACGTGTGAGCTTCGTGAACCACGTAGTTCGTTTGAGCAGAAAAGTGACTGCCCTTGCCTGAAACGAAGTCTTGCTTGTAGGAAGACTCAGAGCCTGGGATTTAACTCCATTTCTGAAGGGAAACACACAGCATAGTTCTCAACCATGGATCACACTCTGCTTTAGAGCGAGAAGCACACTCTTGCTTTCTAGAGTCTCTAAGACAGCAGGAAATCTGAGTGTGCCCAGAAGAAAAGGACGGAGTTTCCTACACATATGGACCATAGCTAGTCCAAATCTGCTTCTGAAACTGATACAAAGCACTGACCCTCTAACTTCCAATGCTTGTCAGTTAAGATGAGAAACGTGTGAGCTCCGTGAACGATGTAGTTCGTTTGAGCAGAAAAGTGACTGCCCTTACCTGAAACGAAGTCTTGCTTGTAGGAAGACTCAGAGCCTGGGATTTAACTCCATTTCTGAAGTGAAACACACAGCATAGTGTCATCCATGGATCACACTCTGTTTTAGAGCGAGAAGCACGCTCTTGCTTTCTAGAGTCTCTAAGACAGCAGGAAACGTGAGTGTGCCCAGAACAAAAGATCAGTATTTCCTACACATATGGACCATATGTAGTCCAAATCTGCTTCTGAAACTGATACAAAGCACTGACCCTCTAACATCCAATGCTTGTCAGTTAAGATGAGAAACGTGTGAGCTTCGTGAACGATGTAGTTCGTTTGAGCAGAAAACTGACTGCCCTTACCTGAAACGAAGTCTTGCTTGTTGGAAGACTCAGAGCCTGGGATTTAACTCCATTTCTGAAGTGAAACACACAGCAGTGTTCTCATCCATTGATCACACTCTGCGTTTGAACAAGAAGCATGCTCTTCTTTCTAGAGTCTCTAAGACAGCAGGAAACATGAGTTTGCTGAGAACAAAAGAAGGGTGTTTTCAACATATACGGACCATATCTAGTCGAACTCTGCTTCTGAAAGTGATACAAAGCACTGGTCCTCAAACATCCAATGCTTGTCTGTTAAGATGAGAAACGTGTGAGCTCAGTGAACGATGCAGTTCGTTTGAGCTGAAAAGTGACTGCCCTTACCTGAAACGAATTCTTGCTTGTAGGAAGACATAGAGCCTGGGATTTAACTACTTTTCTGAAGGGAAACACACAGCATAGTTTTCATCTATGGATCACACTCTGCTTTAGAGCGAGAAGCACACTATTGCTTTCTAGAGTCTCTAAGACAGCAGGAAATCTGAGTGTGCCCAGAACAAAACAACGGTGTTTCCTACACATATGGACAATATCTAGTCCAAATCTGCTTCAGAAACTGATACAAAGCACTGACCCTCTAACTTCCAATGCTTGTCAGTTAAGATGAGAAACGTGTGAGCTCCGTGAACGATGTAGTTCGTTTGAGCAGAAAAGTGCCTGCCCTTACCTGAAACGAAGTCTTGCTTGTAGGAAGACTCAGAGCCTTGGATTTAACTCCATTTCTGAAGGTAAAACATAGCATAGTTCTCATCCATGGATCACACTCTGATTTAGAGCGAGAAGCACGCTCTTGCTTTATAGACACTCTAAGAAAGCAGGAAACGTAAGTGTGCTGAGAACAAAAGAACGGTGTTTCCTACACATACGTACCATATCTAGTCCAACTCTTCTTCTGAAACTGATACAAAGCACTGGTCCTCTAACATCCAATGCTTGTCAGTTAAGATGAGAAACGTGTGAGCTTCGTGAAGGATGTAGTTCGTTTTAGCAGAAAAGTGATTGCCCTTACCTGAAACGAAGTCTTGCTTGTAGGAAGACTCAGAGCCTGGGATTTAACTCCATTTCTGAAGGGAAACACACAGCATAGTTCTCATCCATGGATCACACTCTGCTTTAGAGCGAGAAGCAAACTCTAGCTTTCTAGAGTCTCTAATACAGCAGGAATTCTGAGTGTGCCCCGAACAAAGTACGGTGTTTCCTACACATATGGACCATATGTAGTCCAAATCTGCTTCTGAAACTGATACAAAGCACTGACCCTCTAACATCCAATTCTTGTCAGTTAAGATTAGAAACGTGTGAGCTTCGTGAATGATGTAGTTAGTTTGAGCAGAAAAGTGACTGCCCTTACCTGAATTGAAGTCTTGCTTGTAGAAAGACTCAGAGCCTGTGATTTAACTCCAATTCTGAAGTAAATCACACAGCAGTGTAATCATCCATTGATCACACCCTGCTTTAGAACAAGGAGCACGCTCTTGCTTTCTAGACTCTCTAAGATTGCAGGAAAAGTGAGTGTGCTGAGAACAAAAGAACGGTGTTTCCTACACAAAGGGACCATATCTAGTCCAACTCTGCTTCTGAAACAGATACAAAGCACTGGTCCTCTACCATCCAATGCTTGTCTGTTAAGATGAGAAACGTGTGAGCTTCGTGAAATATGTAGTTCCTTTGAGCAGAAAAGTGACTGCCCTTACCTGAAACGAAGTCTTGCTTGTAGGAAGACTCAGAGCCTGGGATTTAACTCCATTTCTGAAGTGAAACACACAGCAGTGTGTCATCCATGGATCACACTCTGTTTTAGAGCGAGATGCACGCTCTTGCTTTCTAGAGTCTCTAAGACAGCAGGAAACGTGAGTGTGCCCAGAACAAAAGATCAGTGTTTCCTACACATATGGACCATATGTAGTCCAAATCTGCTTCTGAAACTGATACAAAGCACTGACCCTCTAACATCCAATGCTTGTCAGTTAAGATGAGAAACGTGTGAGCTTCGTGAACGATGTAGTTCGTTTGAGCACAAAACTGACTGCCCTTACCTGAAACGAAGTCTTGCTTGTTGGAAGACTCAGAGCCTGGGATTTAACTCCATTTCTGAAGTGAAACACACAGCATTGTTCTCATCCAATGATTACACTCTGCGTTTGAACAAGAAGCATGCTCTTCTTTCTAGAGTCTCTAAGACAGCAGGAAACTTGAGTTTGCTGAGAACAAAATTACGGTGTTTCATACACATACGGACCATATCTAGTCGAACTCTGCTTCTTAAACTGATACAAAGCACTGGTCCACTAACATCGAATGATTGTCAGTTAAGATGAGAAACGTGTGAGCTCCGTGAAAGATGTAGGTGGTTTGAGCTGAAAAGTGACTGCCCTTACCTGAAACGAAGTCTTGCTTATAGGAAGACATAGAGCCTGGGATTTAACTACTTTTCTGAAGGGAAACACACAGCATAGTTTTCATCCATGGATCACATTCTGCTTTAGAGCAAGAAGCACACTCTTGCTTTCTAGAGTCTCTAAGACTGCAGGAAATCTGAGTGTGCCCAGAACAAAAGAACGGTGTTTCCTACACATATAGACCATATGTAGTCCAAATCTGCTTCTGAAACTGATACAAAGCACTGACCCTCTAACTTCCAATGCTTGTCAGTTAAGATGAGAAACGTGTGAGCTCAGTGAACGATGTAGTTCGTTTGAGCAGAAAAGTGACTGCGCTTACCTGAAACGAAGTCTTGCTTGTAGGAAGACTCAAAGCCTGGGATTTAACTCCATTTCTGAAGGCAAAACATAGCATAGTTCTCATCCATGGATCACACTCTGATTTAGAGCGAGAAGCACGCTCTTGCTTTCTAGAATCTCTAAGACAGCAGGAAACGTGAGTGTGCTGAGAACAAAAGAACGTTGTTTCCTACACATACGGACCATATCTAGTCCAACTCTTCTTCTGAAACTGATACAAAGCACTGGTCCTCTAACATCCAATGCTTGTCAGTTAAGATGAGAAACGTGTGAGCTTCGTGAACAATGTAGTTCGTTTGAGCAGAAAAGTGACTGCCCTTACCTGAATTGAAGTCTTGCTTGTAGAAAGACTCAGAGCCTGTGATTTAACTCCATTTCTGAAGTAAATCACACAGCAGTGTAATCATCCATTGATCACACTCTGCTTTAGAACAAGAAGCACGCTCTTGCTTTCTAGACTCTCTAAGACAGCAGGAAACGTGAGTGTGCTGAGAACAAAAGAACGGTGTTTCCTACACAAAGGGACCATATCTAGTCCAACTCTGCTTCTGAAACAGATACAAAGCACTGGTCCTCTACCATCCAATGCTTGTCTGTTAAGATGAGAAACGTGTGAGCTTCGTGAAATATGTAGTTCCTTTGAGCAGAAAAGTGACTGCCCTTACCTGAAATGAAGTCTTGCTTGTAGGAAGACCGAGAGCCTGGGATTTAACTACTTTTCTGAAGGGAAACACACAGCATAGTTTTCATCCTTGGATCACACTCTGCTTTAGAGCAAGAAGCACACTCTTGCTTTCTAGAGTCTCTAAGACTGCAGGAAATCTGAATGTGCCCAGAACAAAAGAACGGTGTTTCCTACACATATAGACCATATCTAGTCCAAATCTGCTTCTGAAACTGATACAAAGCACTGACCCTCTAACTTCCAATGCTTGTCAGTTAAGATGAGAAACGTGTGAGCACAGTGAACGATGTAGTTCGTTTGAGCAGAAAAGTGACTGCCCTTACCTGAAACGAAGTCTTGCTTGTAGGGAGACATAGAGCATGGGATTTAACTCCATTTCTGAAGTGAAACACACAGCATAGTCTCATCCATGGATCACACTCTGTTTTAGAGCGAGAAGCACGCTCTTGCTTTCTAGAGTCTCTAAGACAGCAGGAAACGTGAGTGTGCCCAGAACAAAAGATCGGTGTTTCCTACACATATGGACCATATGTAGTCCAAATCTGCTTCTGAAACTGATACAAAGCACTGACCCTCTAACACCCAATGCTTATCAATTAAGATGAGAAACGTGTGAGCCTCGTGAATGATGTAGTTCGTTTGAGCACAAAACTGACTGCCCTTACCTGAAACGAATTCTTGCTTGGAGGAAGACTCAGAGCCTGGGATTTAACTCCATTACTGAAGTGAAACACACAGCAGTGTTCTCATCCATTGATCACACTCTGCGTTAGAACAAGAAACATGCTCTTGCTTTCTAGAGTCTCTAAGACAGCAGGAAACATGAGTTTGCTGAGAACAAAAGAAGGGTGTTTCCAACATATACGGACCATATCTAGTCGAACTCTGCTTCTGAAAGTGATACAAAGCACTGGTCCTCTAACATCCAATGCTTGTCTGTTAAGATGAGAAACGTGTGAGCTCAGTGAACGATGTAGTTCGTTTGAGCTGAAAAGTGACTGCCCTTACCTGAAACGAATTCTTGCTTGTAGGAAGACATAGAGCCTGGGATTTAACTACTTTTCTGAAGGGAAACACACAGCATAGTTTTCATCTATGGATCACACTCTGCTTTAGAGCGAGAAGCACACTCTTGCTTTCTAGAGTCTCTAAGACAGCAGGAAATCTGAGTGTGCCCAGAACAAAACAACGGTGTTTCCTACACATATTGACAATATCTAGTCCAAATCTGCTTCAGAAACTGATACAAAGCACTGACCCTCTAACTTCCAATTCTTGTCTGTTAAGATGAGAAACGTGTGAGCTCAGTGAACGATGTGGTTCGTTTGAGCAGAAAAGTAACTGCCCTTACCTGAAACGAAGTCTTGCTTGTAGGAAGACTCAGAGCCTGGGATTTAACTCCATTTCTGAAGGCAAACACACAGCATAGTTCTCATCCATGGATCACACTCTGCTTTAGAAAGAAGCACGCTCTTGCTTTCTAGAGTCTCTAAGACAGCAGGAAACGTGAGTGTGCTGAGAACAAAAGAAAGGTGTTTCCTACACATACGGACCATATCTAGTCCAACTCTTCTTCTGAAACTGATACAAAGCACTGGTCCTCTAACATCCAATGCTTGTAAATTAAGATGAGAAACGTGTGAGCTTCGTGAACCACGTAGTTCGTTTGAGCAGAAAAGTGACTGCCCTTGCCTGAAACGAAGTCTTGCTTGTAGGAAGACTCAGAGCCTGGGATTTAACTCCATTTCTGAAGGGAAACACACAGCATAGTTCTCATCCATGGATCACACTCTGCTTTAGAGCGAGAAGCACACTCTTGCTTTCTAGAGTCTCTAATACAGCAGGAATTCTGAGTGTGCCCAGAACAAAAGAAGGGTGTTTCCTACACATATGGACCATATGTAGTCCAAATCTGCTTCTGAACTGATACAAAGCACTGACCCTCTAACATCCAATGCTTGTCAGTTAAGATGCGAAACGTGTGAGCTTCATGAACGATGTAGTTCGTTTGAGCACAAAACTGACTGCCCTTACCTGAAACGAAGTCTTGCTTGTAGGAAGACTCAGAGCCTGGGATTTAACTCCATTTCTGAAGTGACAAACACAGCATTGTTCTCATCCATTGATCACACTCTGCGTTAGAACAAGAAGCATGCTCTTGCTTTCTAGAGTCTCAAAGACAGCAGGAAACATGAGTTTGCTGAGAACAAAAGAAGGGTGTTTCCTACACATACGGACCATATCTAGTCCAACTCTTCTTCTGAAACTGATACAAAGCACTGGTCCTCTAAAATCCAATGCTTGTCAGTTAAGATGAGAAACGTGTGAGCTTTGTGAATGATGTAGTTCCTTTGAACTGAAAAGTGACTGCCCTTACATGAAACGAAGTCTTGCTTGTAGTAAGACACAGAGCCTGGGATTTAAGTCCATATCTTAAGGGAAACACACAGCATAGTTCTCATCCATGGATCACACTCTGCTTTAGAGCGAGAAGCACGCTCTTGCTTTCTAGAGTCTCTAAGACAGCAGGAAATCTGAGTGTGCCCAGAACAAAAGAACGGTGTTTCCTACACATATGGACCATATCTAGTCCAAATCTGCTTCTGAAACTGATACAAAGCACTGACACTCTAACTTCCAATGCTTGTCAGTTAAGATGAGAAATGTGTGAGCTCAGTGAACGATGTAGTTCGTTTGAGCAGAAAAGTGACTGCCCTTACCTGAAACGAAGTCTTGCTTGTAGGAAGACTCAGAGCCTGGGATTTAACTCCATTTCTGAAGGCAAACACACAGCATAGTTCTCATCCATGGATCACACTCTGTTTTAGAAAGAAGCACGCTCTTGCTTTCTAGAGTCTCTAAGACAGCAGGAAACGTGAGTGTGCTGACAACAAAAGAACGGTGTTTCCTACACATAGGCACCATATCTAGTCCAACTCTGCTTCTGAAACAGATACAAAACACTGGTCCTCTAACATCCAATGCTTGTCAGTTAAGATGAGAAACGTGTGAGCTTCGTAAACGATGTAGTTCCTTTGAACTGAAAAGTGACTGCCCTTACATGAAACGAAGTCTTGCTTGTAGTAAGACACAGAGCCTGGGATTTAAGTCCATTTCTGAAGGGAAACACACAGCATAGTCTCATCCATTGATCACCCTCTGTGTTAGAACAAGAAGCATGCTCTTGCTTTCTAGAATCTCTAAGACAGCAGGAAACGTGAGTGTGCTGAGAACAAAAGAACGTTGTTTCCTACACATACGGACCATATCTAGTCCAACTCTTCTTCTGAAACTGATACAAAGCACTGGTCCTCTAACATCCAATGCTTGTCAGTTAAGATGAGAAACGTGTGAGCTTCGTGAACAATGTAGTTCGTTTGAGCAGAAAAGTGACTGCCCTTACCTGAATTGAAGTCTTGCTTGTAGAAAGACTCAGAGCCTGTGATTTAACTCCATTTCTGAAGTAAATCACACAGCAGTGTAATCATCCATTGATCACACTCTGCTTTAGAACAAGAAGCACGCTCTTGCTTTCTAGACCCTCTAAGACAGCAGGAAACGTGAGTGTGCTGAGAACAAAAGAACGGTGTTTCCTACACAAAGGGACCATATCTAGTCCAACTCTGCTTCTGAAACAGATACAAAGCACTGGTCCTCTACCATCCAATGCTTGTCTGTTAAGATGAGAAATGTGTGAGCTTCGTGAAATATGTAGTTCCTTTGAGCAGAAAAGTGACTGCACTTACCTGAAATGAAGTCTTGCTTGTAGGAAGACCGAGAGCCTGGGATTTAACTACTTTTCTGAAGGGAAACACACAGCATAGTTTTCATCCTTGGATCACACTCTGCTTTAGAGCAAGAAGCACACTCTTGCTTTCTAGAGTCTCTAAGACTGCAGGAAATCTGAATGTGCCCAGAACAAAAGAACGGTGTTTCCTACACATATAGACCATATCTAGTCCAAATCTGCTTCTGAAACTGATACAAAGCACTGACCCTCTAACTTCCAATGCTTGTCAGTTAAGATGAGAAACGTGTGAGCTCAGTGAACGATGTAGTTCGTTTGAGCAGAAAAGTGACTGCCCTTACCTGAAACGAAGTCTTGCTTGTAGGGAGACATAGAGCATGGGATTTAACTCCATTTCTGAAGTGAAACACACAGCATAGTCTCATCCATGGATCACACTCTGTTTTAGAGCGAGAAGCACGCTCTTGCTTTCTAGAGTCTCTAAGACAGCAGGAAACGTGAGTGTGCCCAGAACAAAAGATCGGTGTTTCCTACACATACGGACCATATCTAGTCCAACTCTTCTTCTGAAACTGATACAAAGCACTGGTCCTCTAACATCCAATGCTTGTAAATTAAGATGAGAAACGTGTGAGCTTCGTGAACCACGTAGTTCGTTTGAGCAGAAAAGTGACTGCCCTTGCCTGAAACGAAGTCTTGCTTGTAGGAAGACTCAGAGCCTGGGATTTAACTCCATTTCTGAAGGGAAACACACAGCATAGTTCTCATCCATGGATCACACTCTGCTTTAGAGCGAGAAGCACACTCTACCTTTCTAGAGTCTCTAATACAGCAGGAATTCTGAGTGTGCCCAGAACAAAAGAACGGTGTTTCCTACACATATGGACCATATCTAGTCCAAATCTGCTTCTGAAACTGATACAAATCACTGACCCTCTAACTTCCAATGCTTGTCAGTTAAGATGAGAAACGTGTGAGCTCAGTGAACGATGTAGTTCGTTTGAGCAGAAAAGTGACTGCCCTTACCTGAAACGAATTCTTGCTTGTAGGGAGACATAGAGCATGGGATTTAACTCCATTTCTGAAGTGAAACACACAGCATAGTCTCTTCCATGGATCACACTCTGTTTTAGAGCGAGAAGCACGCTCTTGCTTTCTAGAGTCTCTAAGACAGAAGGAAACGTGAGTGTGCCCAGAACAAAAGATCGGTGTTTCCTACACATATGGACCATATGTAGTCCAAATCTGCTTCTGAACTGATACAAAGCACTGACCCTCTAACATCCAATGCTTGTCAGTTAAGATGCGAAACGTGTGAGCTTCATGAACGATGTAGTTCGTTTGAGCACAAAACTGACTGCCCTTACCTGAAACGAAGTCTTGCTTGTAGGAAGACTCAGAGCCTGGGATTTAACTCCATTTCTGAAGTGACAAACACAGCATTGTTCTCATCCATTGATCACACTCTGCGTTAGAACAAGAAGCATGCTCTTGCTTTCTAGAGTCTCAAAGACAGCAGGAAACATGAGTTTGCTGAGAACAAAAGAAGGGTGTTTCCTACACATACGGACCATATCTAGTCCAACTCTTCTTCTGAAACTGATACAAAGCACTGGTCCTCTAAAATCCAATGCTTGTCAGTTAAGATGAGAAACGTGTGAGCTTTGTGAATGATGTAGTTCCTTTGAACTGAAAAGTGACTGCCCTTACATGAAACGAAGTCTTGCTTGTAGTAAGACACAGAGCCTGGGATTTAAGTCCATATCTTAAGGGAAACACACAGCATAGTTCTCATCCATGGATCACACTCTGCTTTAGAGCGAGAATCACACTCTTGCTTTCTAGAGTCTCTAAGTCAGCAGGAAATCTGAGTGTGCCCAGAAAAAAATAACGGTGTTTCCTACACATTTGGGCAATATCTAGTCCAAATCTGCTTCTGAAACTGATACAAAGCACTGACACTCTAACTTAAAATGCTTGTCATTTAAGATGAGAAACGTGTGAGCTCAGTGAACGATGTAGTTCGTTTGAGCTGAAAAGTGACTGCCCTTACCTGAAATGAAGTCTTGCTTGTAGGAAGACTCAGAGCCTGGGATTTAACTCCATTTCTGAAGGCAAACACACAGCATAGTTCTCATCCATGGATGACACTCTGCTTTAGAAAGAAGCACGCTCTTGCTTTCTAGAGTCTCTAAGACAGCAGGAAACGTGAGTGTGCTGAGAACAAAAGAACGGTGTTTCCTACACATATGGACCACATCTAGTCCAACTCTTCTTATGAAACTGATACAAAGCACTGGTCCTCTAACATCCAATGCTTGTCAGTTAAGATGAGAAACGTGTGAGCTTCGTAAACGATGTAGTTCCTTTGAGCAGAAAAGTGACTGCCCTTACCTGAAACGAAGTCTTGCTTGTAGGGAGACACAGAGCATGGGATTTAACTCCATTTCTGAAGTGAAACACACAGCAGTGTTCTCATCCATTGATCACCCTCTGCGTTAGAACAAGAAGCATGCTCTTACTTTCTAGAGTCTCTAAGACAGCAGGAAACGTGAGTTAGCTGAGAACAAAAGAACGGTGTTTCCTACACATATGGACTATATCTAGTCAAAATCTGCTTCTGAAACTGATACAAAGTACTGGTCCTCTTACATTAAATGCTTGTCTGTTAAGATGAGAAACGTGTGAGCTCCGTGAAAGATGTAGTTCGTTTGAGCTGAAAAGTGACTGCCCTTACCTGAAATGAAGTCTTGCTTGTAGGAAGACATAGAGCCTGGGATTTAACTACTTTTCTGAAGGGAAACACACAGCATAGTTTTCATCCATGGATCACACTCTGCTTTAGAGCGAGAAGCACACTCTTGCTTTCTAGAGTCTCTAAGACAACAGGAAATCTGAGTGTGCCCAGAACAAAAGAAGGGTGTTTCCTACACATATGGACCATATCTAGTCCAAATCTGCTTCTGAAACAGATACAAAGCACTGACCCTCTAACTTCCAATGCTTGTCAGTTAAGATGAGAAACGTGTGAGCTCAGTGAACGATGTAGTTCTTTTGAGCAGAAAAGTGACTGCCCTTACCTGAAACGAAGTCTTGCTTGTAAGAAGACTCAGAGCCTGGGATTTAACTCCATTTCTGAAGGCAAACACATAGCATAGTTCTCATCCATGGATCACACTCTGCTTTAGAGCGAGAAGCACGCTCTTGCTTTTTAGATTCTCTAAGACAGCAGGAAACGTGAGTGTGCTGAGAACAAAAGAACGGTGTTTCCTACACATATGGACCATATCTAGTCCAACTTTTCTTCTGAAACTGACACAAAGCACTGGTCCTCTAACATCCAATGCTTGTCAGTTAAGATGAGAAACGTTTGATCTTCGTGAACGATGTAGTTCCTTTTAGCAGAAAAGTGACTGCCCTTACCTGAAACGAAGTCCTGCTTGTAGGGAGACACAGAGCATATGATATAACTCCATTTCTGAAGTTATACACACAGCATAGTCTCATCCATGGATCACACTCTGTTTTAGAGCGAGAAGCACGCTCTTGCTTTCTAGAGTCTCTAAGACAGCAGGAAACGTGAGTGTGCCCAGAACAAAAGATGGGTGTTTCCTACACATATCGACCATATGTAGTCCAAATCTGATTCTGAAACTGATACAAAGCACTAGTCCTCTAACATCCAATGCTTGTCTGTTAAGATGAGAAACGTGTGAGCTCCGTGAAAGATGTAGTTCGTTTGAGCTGAAAAGTGACTGCCCTTACCTGAAACGAAGTCTTGCATGTAGGAAGACATAGAGCCTGGGATTTAACTACTTTTCTGAAGGGAAACACACAGCATAGTTTTCATCCATGGATCACACTCTGCTTTAGAGCGAGAAGCACACTCTTGCTTTCTAGAGTCCCAAAGACAGCAGGAAATCTGAGTGTGCCCAGAACAAAAGAAGGGTGTTTCCTACAAATATGGACCATATCTAGTCCAAATCTGCTTCTGAAACTGATACAAAGCACTGACCCTCTAACATCCAATGCTTGTCACTTAACATGAAAAACGTGTGAGCTCAGTGAACGATGTAGTTCGTTTGAGCAGAAAAGTGACTGCCCTTACCTGAAACGAAGTCTTGCTTGTAGGAAGACTCAGAACCTGGGATTTAACTCCATTTCTGAAGGCAAACACACAGCATAGTTCTCATGCATGGATCACACTCTGCTTTAGAGTGAGAAGCACATTCTTGCTTTCTAGAGTCTCTAAGACAGCAGGAAACGTGAGTGTGCTGAGAAAAAAAGAACGGTGTTTCCTACACATACGGACCATATCTAGTCCAACTCTTCTTCTGAAACTGATACAAAGCACTGGTCCTCTAAAATCCAATGCTTGTCAGTTAAGATGAGAAACGTGTGAGCTTTGTGAATGATGTAGTTCCTTTGAACTGAAAAGTGACTGCCCTTACATGAAACAAAGTCTTGCTTGTAGTAAGACACAGAGCCTGGGATTTAAGTCCATTTCTGAAGGGAAACACACAGCATAGTTCTCATCCATGGATCACACTCTGCTTTAGAGCGAGAAGCACACTGTTGCTTTCTAGAGTCTGTAATACAGCAGGAAATCTGAGTGTGCCCAGAACAAAAGAACGGTGTTTTATACACATCTGGACCATATGTAGTCCAACTCTGCTTCTGAAACTGATACAAAGCACTGACCATCTAACATCCAATTCTTGTCAGTTAAGATGAGAAACGTGTGAGCTCAGTTAACGATGTAGGTCGTTTGAGCAGAAAAATGACTGCCCTTACCTGAAACGATGTCTTGCTTGTAAGAAGACTCAGAGCCTGGGATTTAACTCCATTTCTGAAGTGAAACACACAGCAGTGTTCTCATCCATTGATCACCCTCTGCGTTAGAACAAGAAGCATGCTCTTGCTTTCTAGAGTCTCTAAGACAGCAGGAAACGTGAGTTTGCTTAGAACAAAAGAACGGTGTTTCCTACACATATGGACAATATCTAGTCGAAATCTGCTTCTGAAACTGATACAAAGCACTGGTCCTCTAACATCCAATGCTTGTCTGTTAAGATGAGAAACGTGTGAGCTCCGTGAAAGATGTAGTTCGTTTGAGCTGAAAAGTGACTGCCCTTACCTGAAACGAAGTCTTGCTTGTAGGAAGACATAGAGCTTGGGATTTAACTACTTTTCTGAAGGGAAACACACAGCATAGTTTTCATCCATGGATCACACTCTGCTTTAGAGCGAGAAGCACGCTCTTGCTTTCTAGAGTCTCTAAGACAGCAGGAAATCTGAGTGTGCCCAGAACAAAAGAACGGTGTTTCCTACACATATGGACCATATCTAGTCCAAATCTGCTTCTGAAACTGATACAAAGCACTGACACTCTAACTTCCAATGCTTGTCAGTTAAGATGAGAAATGTGTGAGCTCAGTGAACGATGTAGTTCGTTTGAGCAGAAAAGTGACTGCCCTTACCTGAAACGAAGTCTTGCTTGTAGGAAGACTCAGAGCCTGGGATTTAACTCCATTTCTGAAGGCAAACACACAGCATAGTTCTCATCCATGGATCACACTCTGCTTTAGAAAGAAGCACGCTCTTGCTTTCTAGAGTCTCTAAGACAGCAGGAAAAGTGAGTGTTCCCAGAAGAAAAGAACGGTGTTTCCTACACATAGGCACCATATCTAGTCCAACTCTGCTTCTGAAACAGATACAAAACACTGGTCCTCTAACATCCAATGCTTGTCAGTTAAGATGAGAAACGTGTGAGCTTCGTAAACGATGTAGTTCCTTTGAACTGAAAAGTGACTGCCCTTACATGAAACGAAGTCTTGCTTGTAGTAAGACACAGAGCCTGGGATTTAAGTCCATTTCTGAAGGGAAACACACAGCATAGTCTCATCCATTGATCACCCTCTGTGTTAGAACAAGAAGCATGCTCTTGCTTTCTAGAATCTCTAAGACAGCAGGAAACGTGAGTGTGCTGAGAACAAAAGAACGTTGTTTCCTACACATACGGACCATATCTAGTCCAACTCTTCTTCTGAAACTGATACAAAGCACTGGTCCTCTAACATCCAATGCTTGTCAGTTAAGATGAGAAACGTGTGAGCTTCGTGAACAATGTAGTTCGTTTGAGCAGAAAAGTGACTGCCCTTACCTGAATTGAAGTCTTGCTTGTAGAAAGACTCAGAGCCTGTGATTTAACTCCATTTCTGAAGTAAATCACACAGCAGTGTAATCATCCATTGATCACACTCTGCTTTAGAACAAGAAGCACGCTCTTGCTTTCTAGACTCTCTAAGACAGCAGGAAACGTGAGTGTGCTGAGAACAAAAGAACGGTGTTTCCTACACAAAGGGACCATATCTAGTCCAACTCTGCTTCTGAAACAGATACAAAGCACTGGTCCTCTACCATCCAATGCTTGTCTGTTAAGATGAGAAACGTGTGAGCTTCGTGAAATATGTAGTTCCTTTGAGCAGAAAAGTGACTGCCCTTACCTGAAATGAAGTCTTGCTTGTAGGAAGACCGAGAGCCTGGGATTTAACTACTTTTCTGAAGGGAAACACACAGCATAGTTTTCATCCTTGGATCACACTCTGCTTTAGAGCAAGAAGCACACTCTTGCTTTCTAGAGTCTCTAAGACTGCAGGAAATCTGAATGTGCCCAGAACAAAAGAACGGTGTTTCCTACACATATAGACCATATCTAGTCCAAATCTGCTTCTGAAACTGATACAAAGCACTGACCCTCTAACTTCCAATGCTTGTCAGTTAAGATGAGAAACGTGTGAGCTCAGTGAACGATGTAGTTCGTTTGAGCAGAAAAGTGACTGCCCTTACCTGAAACGAAGTCTTGCTTGTAGGGAGACATAGAGCATGGGATTTAACTCCATTTCTGAAGTGAAACACACAGCATAGTCTCATCCATGGATCACACTCTGTTTTAGAGCGAGAAGCACGCTCTTGCTTTCTAGAGTCTCTAAGACAGCAGGAAACGTGAGTGTGCCCAGAACAAAAGATCGGTGTTTCCTACACATATGGACCATATGTAGTCCAAATCTGCTTCTGAAACTGATACAAAGCACTGACCCTCTAACACCCAATGCTTATCAATTAAGATGAGAAACGTGTGAGCCTCGTGAATGATGTAGTTCGTTTGAGCACAAAACTGACTGCCCTTACCTGAAACGAATTCTTGCTTGGAGGAAGACTCAGAGCCTGGGATTTAACTCCATTACTGAAGTGAAACACACAGCAGTGTTCTCATCCATTGATCACACTCTGCGTTAGAACAAGAAACATGCTCTTGCTTTCTAGAGTCTCTAAGAGAGCAGGAAACATGAGTTTGCTGAGAACAAAAGAAGGGTGTTTCCAACATATACGGACCATATCTAGTCGAACTCTGCTTCTGAAAGTGATACAAAGCACTGGTCCTCTAACATCCAATGCTTGTCTGTTAAGATGAGAAACGTGTGAGCTCAGTGAACGATGTAGTTCGTTTGAGCTGAAAAGTGACTACCCTTACCTGAAACGAATTCTTGCTTGTAGGAAGACATAGAGCCTGGGATTTAACTACTTTTCTGAAGGGAAACACACAGCATAGTTTTCATCTATGGATCACACTCTGCTTTAGAGCGAGAAGCACACTCTTGCTTTCTAGAGTCTCTAAGACAGCAGGAAATCTGAGTGTGCCCAGAACAAAACAACGGTGTTTCCTACACATATTGACAATATCTAGTCCAAATCTGCTTCAGAAACTGATACAAAGCACTGACCCTCTAACTTCCAATTCTTGTCTGTTAAGATGAGAAACGTGTGAGCTCAGTGAATGATGTGGTTCGTTTGAGCAGAAAAGTAACTGCCCTTACCTGAAACGAAGTCTTGCTTGTAGGAAGACTCAGAGCCTGGGATTTAACTCCATTTCTGAAGGCAAACACACAGCATAGTTCTCATCCATGGATCACACTCTGCTTTAGAAAGAAGCACGCTCTTGCTTTCTAGAGTCTCTAAGACAGCAGGAAACGTGAGTGTGCTGAGAACAAAAGAAAGGTGTTTCCTACACATACGGACCATATCTAGTCCAACTCTTCTTCTGAAACTGATACAAAGCACTGGTCCTCTAACATCCAATGCTTGTAAATTAAGATGAGAAAGGTGTGAGCTTCGTGAGCCACGTAGTTCGTTTGAGCAGAAAAGTGACTGCCCTTGCCTGAAACGAAGTCTTGCTTGTAGGAAGACTCAGAGCCTGGGATTTAACTCCATTTCTGAAGGGAAACACACAGCATAGTTCTCATCCATGGATCACACTCTGCTTTAGAGCGAGAAGCACACTCTACCTTTCTAGAGTCTCTAATACAGCAGGAATTCTGAGTGTGCCCAGAACAAAAGAACGGTGTTTCCTACACATATGGACCATATCTAGTCCAAATCTGCTTCTGAAACTGATACAAATCACTGACCCTCTAACTTCCAATGCTTGTCAGTTAAGATGAGAAACGTGTGAGCTCAGTGAACGATGTAGTTCGTTTGAGCAGAAAAGTGACTGCCCTTACCTGAAACGAATTCTTGCTTGTAGGGAGACATAGAGCATGGGATTTAACTCCATTTCTGAAGTGAAACACACAGCATAGTCTCTTCCATGGATCACACTCTGTTTTAGAGCGAGAAGCACGCTCTTGCTTTCTAGAGTCTCTAAGACAGAAGGAAACGTGAGTGTGCCCAGAACAAAAGATCGGTGTTTCCTACACAATTGGACCATATGTAGTCCAAATCTGCTTCTGAACTGATACAAAGCACTGACCCTCTAACATCCAATGCTTGTCAGTTAAGATGCGAAACGTGTGAGCTTCATGAATGATGTAGTTCGTTTGAGCACAAAACTGACTGCCCTTACCTGAAACGAAGTCTTGCTTGTAGGAAGACTCAGAGCCTGGGATTTAACTCCATTTCTGAAGTGACAAACACAGCATTGTTCTCATCCATTGATCACACTCTGCGTTAGAACAAGAAGCATGCTCTTGCTTTCTAGAGTCTCAAAGACAGCAGGAAACATGAGTTTGCTGAGAACAAAAGAAGGGTGTTTCCTACACATACGGACCATATCTAGTCCAACTCTTCTTCTGAAACTGATACAAAGCACTGGTCCTCTAAAATCCAATGCTTGTCAGTTAAGATGAGAAACGTGTGAGCTTTGTGAATGATGTAGTTCCTTTGAACTGAAAAGTGACTGCCCTTACATGAAACGAAGTCTTGCTTGTAGTAAGACACAGAGCCTGGGATTTAAGTCCATATCTTAAGGGAAACACACAGCATAGTTCTCATCCATGGATCACACTCTGCTTTAGAGCGAGAATCACACTCTTGCTTTCTAGAGTCTCTAAGTCAGCAGGAAATCTGAGTGTGCCCAGAAAAAAATAACGGTGTTTCCTACACATTTGGGCAATATCTAGTCCAAATCTGCTTCTGAAACTGATACAAAGCACTGACACTCTAACTTAAAATGCTTGTCATTTAAGATGAGAAACGTGTGAGCTCAGTGAACGATGTAGTTCGTTTGAGCTGAAAAGTGACTGCCCTTACCTGAAATGAAGTCTTGCTTGTAGGAAGACTCAGAGCCTGGGATTTAACTCCATTTCTGAAGGCAAACACACAGCATAGTTCTCATCCATGGATCACACTCTGCTTTAGAAAGAAGCACGCTCTTGCTTTCTAGAGTCTCTAAGACAGCAGGAAACGTGAGTGTGCTTAGAACAAAAGAACGGTGTTTCCTACACATATGGACCACATCTAGTCCAACTCTTCTTATGAAACTGATACAAAGCACTGGTCCTCTAACATCCAATGCTTGTCAGTTAAGATGAGAAACGTGTGAGCTTCGTAAACGATGTAGTTCCTTTGAGCAGAAAAGTGACTGCCCTTACCTGAAACGAAGTCTTGCTTGTAGGGAGACACAGAGCATGGGATTTAACTCCATTTCTGAAGTGAAACACACAGCAGTGTTCTCATCCCTTGATCACCCTCTGCGTTAGAACAAGAAGCATGCTCTTACTTTCTAGAGTCTCTAAGACAGCAGGAAACGTGAGTTAGCTGAGAACAAAAGAACGGTGTTTCCTACACATATGGACCATATCTAGTCCAACTTTTCTTCTGAAACTGACACAAAGCACTGGTCCTCTAACATCCAATGCTTGTCAGTTAAGATGAGAAACGTTTGATCTTCGTGAACGATGTAGTTCCTTTTAGCAGAAAAGTGACTGCCCTTACCTGAAACGAAGTCCTGCTTGTAGGGAGACACAGAGCATATGATATAACTCCATTTCTGAAGTTATACACACAGCATAGTCTCATCCATGGATCACACTCTGTTTTAGAGCGAGAAGCACGCTCTTGCTTTCTAGAGTCTCTAAGACAGCAGGAAACGTGAGTGTGCCCAGAACAAAAGATGGGTGTTTCCTACACATATCGACCATATGTAGTCCAAATCTGATTCTGAAACTGATACAAAGCACTAGTCCTCTAACATCCAATGCTTGTCTGTTAAGATGAGAAACGTGTGAGCTCCGTGAAAGATGTAGTTCGTTTGAGCTGAAAAGTGACTGCCCTTACCTGAAACGAAGTCTTGCATGTAGGAAGACATAGAGCCTGGGATTTAACTACTTTTCTGAAGGGAAACACACAGCATAGTTTTCATCCATGGATCACACTCTGCTTTAGAGCGAGAAGCACACTCTTGCTTTCTAGAGTCCCAAAGACAGCAGGAAATCTGAGTGTGCCCAGAACAAAAGAAGGGTGTTTCCTACAAATATGGACCATATCTAGTCCAAATCTGCTTCTGAAACTGATACAAAGCACTGACCCTCTAACATCCAATGCTTGTCACTTAACATGAAAAACGTGTGAGCTCAGTGAACGATGTAGTTCGTTTGAGCAGAAAAGTGACTGCCCTTACCTGAAACGAAGTCTTGCTTGTAGGAAGACTCAGAACCTGGGATTTAACTCCATTTCTGAAGGCAAACACACAGCATAGTTCTCATGCATGGATCACACTCTGCTTTAGAGTGAGAAGCACATTCTTGCTTTCTAGAGTCTCTAAGACAGCAGGAAACGTGAGTGTGCTGAGAAAAAAAGAACGGTGTTTCCTACACATACGGACCATATCTAGTCCAACTCTTCTTCTGAAACTGATACAAAGCACTGGTCCTCTAAAATCCAATGCTTGTCAGTTAAGATGAGAAACGTGTGAGCTTTGTGAATGATGTAGTTCCTTTGAACTGAAAAGTGACTGCCCTTACATGAAACAAAGTCTTGCTTGTAGTAAGACACAGAGCCTGGGATTTAAGTCCATTTCTGAAGGGAAACACACAGCATAGTTCTCATCCATGGATCACACTCTGCTTTAGAGCGAGAAGCACACTCTTGCTTTCTAGAGTCTGTAATACAGCAGGAAATCTGAGTGTGCCCAGAACAAAAGAACGGTGTTTTATACACATCTGGACCATATGTAGTCCAAATCTGCTTCTGAAACTGATACAAAGCACTGACCATCTAACATCCAATTCTTGTCAGTTAAGATGAGAAACGTGTGAGCTCAGTTAACGATGTAGGTCGTTTGAGCAGAAAAATGACTGCCCTTACCTGAAACGATGTCTTGCTTGTAAGAAGACTCAGAGCCTGGGATTTAACTCCATTTCTGAAGTGAAACACACAGCAGTGTTCTCATCCATTGATCACCCTCTGCGTTAGAACAAGAAGCATGCTCTTGCTTTCTAGAGTCTCTAAGACAGCAGGAAACGTGAGTTTGCTTAGAACAAAAGAACGGTGTTTCCTACACATATGGACAATATCTAGTCGAAATCTGCTTCTGAAACTGATACAAAGCACTGGTCCTCTAACATCCAATGCTTGTCTGTTAAGATGAGAAACGTGTGAGCTCCGTGAAAGATGTAGTTCGTTTGAGCTGAAAAGTGACTACCCTTACCTGAAACGAAGTCTTGCTTGTAGGAAGACATAGAGCTTGGGATTTAACTACTTTTCTGAAGGGAAACACACAGCATAGTTTTCATCCATGGATCACACTCTGCGTTAGAACAAGAAGCACGCTCTTGCTTTCTAGAGTCTCTAAGACAGCAGGAAATCTGAGTGTGCCCAGAACAAAAGAACGGTGTTTCCTACACATATGGACCATATCTAGTCCAAATCTGCTTCTGAAACTGATACAAAGCACTGACACTCTAACTTCCAATGCTTCTCAGTTAAGATGAGAAATGTGTGAGCTCAGTGAACGATGTAGTTCGTTTGAGCAGAAAAGTGACTGCCCTTACCTGAAACGAAGTCTTGCTTGTAGGAAGACTCAGAGCCTGGGATTTAACTCCATTTCTGAAGGCAAACACACAGCATAGTTCTCATCCATGGATCACACTCTGCTTTAGAAAGAAGCACGCTCTTGCTTTCTAGAGTCTCTAAGACAGCAGGAAACGTGAGTGTGCTGACAACAAAAGAACGGTGTTTCCTACACATAGGCACCATATCTAGTCCAACTCTCCTTCTGAAACAGATACAAAACACTGGTCCTCTAACATCCAATGCTTGTCAGTTAAGATGAGAAACGTGTGAGCTTCGTAAACGATGTAGTTCCTTTGAACTGAAAAGTGACTGCCCTTACATGAAACGAAGTCTTGCTTGTAGGAAGACACAGAGCCTGGGATTTAAGTCCATTTCTGAAGGGAAACACACAGCATAGTCTCATCCATTGATCACCCTCTGCGTTAGAACAAGAAGCACGCTCTTGCTTTCTAGACTCTCTAAGACAGCAGGAAACGTGAGTGTGCTGAGAACAAAAGAACGGTGTTTCCTACACAAAGGGACCATATCTAGTCCAACTCTGCTTCTGAAACAGATACAAAGCACTGGTCCTCTACCATCCAATGCTTGTCTGTTAAGATGAGAAACGTGTGAGCTTCGTGAAATATGTAGTTCCTTTGAGCAGAAAAGTGACTGCCCTTACCTGAAATGAAGTCTTGCTTGTAGGAAGACCGAGAGCCTGGGATTTAACTACTTTTCTGAAGGGAAACACACAGCATAGTTTTCATCCTTGGATCACACTCTGCTTTAGAGCAAGAAGCACACTCTTGCTTTCTAGAGTCTCTAAGACTGCAGGAAATCTGAATGTGCCCAGAACAAAAGAACGGTGTTTCCTACACATATAGACCATATCTAGTCCAAATCTACTTCTGAAACTGATACAAAGCACTGACCCTCTAACTTCCAATGCTTGTCAGTTAAGATGAGAAACGTGTGAGCTCAGTGAACGATGTAGTTCGTTTGAGCAGAAAAGTGACTGCCCTTACCTGAAACGAAGTCTTGCTTGTAGGGAGACATAGAGCATGGGATTTAACTCCATTTCTGAAGTGAAACACACAGCATAGTCTCATCCATGGATCACACTCTGTTTTAGAGCGAGAAGCACGCTCTTGCTTTCTAGAGTCTCTAAGACAGCAGGAAACGTGAGTGTGCCCAGAACAAAAGATCGGTGTTTCCTACACATATGGACCATATGTAGTCCAAATCTGCTTCTGAAACTGATACAAAGCACTGACCCTCTAACACCCAATGCTTATCAATTAAGATGAGAAACGTGTGAGCCTCGTGAATGATGTAGTTCGTTTGAGCACAAAACTGACTGCCCTTACCTGAAACGAATTCTTGCTTGGAGGAAGACTCAGAGCCTGGGATTTAACTCCATTACTGAAGTGAAACACACAGCAGTGTTCTCATCCATTGATCACACTCTGCGTTAGAACAAGAAACATGCTCTTGCTTTCTAGAGTCTCTAAGACAGCAGGAAACATGAGTTTGCTGAGAACAAAAGAAGGGTGTTTCCAACATATACGGACCATATCTAGTCGAACTCTGCTTCTGAAAGTGATACAAAGCACTGGTCCTCTAACATCCAATGCTTGTCTGTTAAGATGAGAAACGTGTGAGCTCAGTGAACGATGTAGTTCGTTTGAGCTGAAAAGTGACTACCCTTACCTGAAACGAATTCTTGCTTGTAGGAAGACATAGAGCCTGGGATTTAACTACTTTTCTGAAGGGAAACACACAGCATAGTTTTCATCTATGGATCACACTCTGCTTTAGAGCGAGAAGCACACTCTTGCTTTCTAGAGTCTCTAAGACAGCAGGAAATCTGAGTGTGCCCAGAACAAAACAACGGTGTTTCCTACACATATTGACAATATCTAGTCCAAATCTGCTTCAGAAACTGATACAAAGCACTGACCCTCTAACTTCCAATTCTTGTCTGTTAAGATGAGAAACGTGTGAGCTCAGTGAATGATGTGGTTCGTTTGAGCAGAAAAGTAACTGCCCATACCTGAAACGAAGTCTTGCTTGTAGGAAGACTCAGAGCCTGGGATTTAACTCCATTTCTGAAGGCAAACACACAGCATAGTTCTCATCCATGGATCACACTCTGCTTTAGAAAGAAGCACGCTCTTGCTTTCTAGAGTCTCTAAGACAGCAGGAAACGTGAGTGTGCTGAGAACAAAAGAAAGGTGTTTCCTACACATACGGACCATATCTAGTCCAACTCTTCTTCTGAAACTGATACAAAGCACTGGTCCTCTAACATCCAATGCTTGTAAATTAAGATGAGAAACGTGTGAGCTTCGTGAACCACGTAGTTCGTTTGAGCAGAAAAGTGACTGCCCTTGCCTGAAACGAAGTCTTGCTTGTAGGAAGACTCAGAGCCTGGGATTTAACTCCATTTCTGAAGGGAAACACACAGCATAGTTCTCATCCATGGATCACACTCTGCTTTAGAGCGAGAAGCACACTCTACCTTTCTAGAGTCTCTAATACAGCAGGAATTCTGAGTGTGCCCAGAACAATAGAACGGTGTTTCCTACACATATGGACCATATCTAGTCCAAATCTGCTTCTGAAACTGATACAAATCACTGACCCTCTAACTTCCAATGCTTGTCAGTTAAGATGAGAAACGTGTGAGCTCAGTGAACGATGTAGTTCGTTTGAGCAGAAAAGTGACTGCCCTTACCTGAAACGAATTCTTGCTTGTAGGGAGACATAGAGCATGGGATTTAACTCCATTTCTGAAGTGAAACACACAGCATAGTCTCTTCCATGGATCACACTCTGTTTTAGAGCGAGAAGCACGCTCTTGCTTTCTAGAGTCTCTAAGACAGAAGGAAACGTGAGTGTGCCCAGAACAAAAGATCGGTGTTTCCTACACATATGGACCATATGTAGTCCAAATCTGCTTCTGAAACTGATACAAAGCACTGACCCTCTAACACCCAATGCTTATCAATTAAGATGAGAAACGTGTGAGCCTCGTGAATGATGTAGTTCGTTTGAGCACAAAACTGACTGCCCTTACCTGAAACGAATTCTTGCTTGGAGGAAGACTCAGAGCCTGGGATTTAACTCCATTACTGAAGTGAAACACACAGCAGTGTTCTCATCCATTGATCACACTCTGCGTTAGAACAAGAAACATGCTCTTGCTTTCTAGAGTCTCTAAGACAGCAGGAAACATGAGTTTGCTGAGAACAAAAGAAGGGTGTTTCCAACATATACGGACCATATCTAGTCGAACTCTGCTTCTGAAAGTGATACAAAGCACTGGTCCTCTAACATCCAATGCTTGTCTGTTAAGATGAGAAACGTGTGAGCTCAGTGAACGATGTAGTTCGTTTGAGCTGAAAAGTGACTACCCTTACCTGAAACGAATTCTTGCTTGTAGGAAGACATAGAGCCTGGGATTTAACTACTTTTCTGAAGGGAAACACACAGCATAGTTTTCATCTATGGATCACACTCTGCTTTAGAGCGAGAAGCACACTCTTGCTTTCTAGAGTCTCTAAGACAGCAGGAAATCTGAGTGTGCCCAGAACAAAACAACGGTGTTTCCTACACATATTGACAATATCTAGTCCAAATCTGCTTCAGAAACTGATACAAAGCACTGACCCTCTAACTTCCAATTCTTGTCTGTTAAGATGAGAAACGTGTGAGCTCAGTGAATGATGTGGTTCGTTTGAGCAGAAAAGTAACTGCCCATACCTGAAACGAAGTCTTGCTTGTAGGAAGACTCAGAGCCTGGGATTTAACTCCATTTCTGAAGGCAAACACACAGCATAGTTCTCATCCATGGATCACACTCTGCTTTAGAAAGAAGCACGCTCTTGCTTTCTAGAGTCTCTAAGACAGCAGGAAACGTGAGTGTGCTGAGAACAAAAGAAAGGTGTTTCCTACACATACGGACCATATCTAGTCCAACTCTTCTTCTGAAACTGATACAAAGCACTGGTCCTCTAACATCCAATGCTTGTAAATTAAGATGAGAAATGTGTGAGCTTCGTGAACCACGTAGTTCGTTTGAGCAGAAAAGTGACTGCCCTTGCCTGAAACGAAGTCTTGCTTGTAGGAAGACTCAGAGCCTGGGATTTAACTCCATTTCTGAAGGGAAACACACAGCATAGTTCTCATCCATGGATCACACTCTGCTTTAGAGCGAGAAGCACACTCTACCTTTCTAGAGTCTCTAATACAGCAGGAATTCTGAGTGTGCCCAGAACAATAGAACGGTGTTTCCTACACATATGGACCATATCTAGTCCAAATCTGCTTCTGAAACTGATACAAATCACTGACCCTCTAACTTCCAATGCTTGTCAGTTAAGATGAGAAACGTGTGAGCTCAGTGAACGATGTAGTTCGTTTGAGCAGAAAAGTGACTGCCCTTACCTGAAACGAATTCTTGCTTGTAGGGAGACATAGAGCATGGGATTTAACTCCATTTCTGAAGTGAAACACACAGCATAGTCTCTTCCATGGATCACACTCTGTTTTAGAGCGAGAAGCACGCTCTTGCTTTCTAGAGTCTCTAAGACAGAAGGAAACGTGAGTGTGCCCAGAACAAAAGATCGGTGTTTCCTACACATATGGACCATATGTAGTCCAAATCTGCTTCTGAACTGATACAAAGCACTGACCCTCTAACATCCAATGCTTGTCAGTTAAGATGCGAAACGTGTGAGCTTCATGAACGATGTAGTTCGTTTGAGCACAAAACTGACTGCCCTTACCTGAAACGAAGTCTTGCTTGTAGGAAGACTCAGAGCCTGGGATTTAACTCCATTTCTGAAGTGACAAACACAGCATTGTTCTCATCCATTGATCACACTCTGCGTTAGAACAAGAAGCATGCTCTTGCTTTCTAGAGTCTCAAAGACAGCAGGAAACATGAGTTTGCTGAGAACAAAAGAAGGGTGTTTCCTACACATACGGACCATATCTAGTCCAACTCTTCTTCTGAAACTGATACAAAGCACTGGTCCTCTAAAATCCAATGCTTGTCAGTTAAGATGAGAAACGTGTGAGCTTTGTGAATGATGTAGTTCCTTTGAACTGAAAAGTGACTGCCCTTACATGAAACGAAGTCTTGCTTGTAGTAAGACACAGAGCCTGGGATTTAAGTCCATATCTTAAGGGAAACACACAGCATAGTTCTCATCCATGGATCACACTCTGCTTTAGAGCGAGAATCACACTCTTGCTTTCTAGAGTCTCTAAGTCAGCAGGAAATCTGAGTGTGCCCAGAAAAAAATAACGGTGTTTCCTACACATTTGGGCAATATCTAGTCCAAATCTGCTTCTGAAACTGATACAAAGCACTGACACTCTAACTTAAAATGCTTGTCATTTAAGATGAGAAACGTGTGAGCTCAGTGAACGATGTAGTTCGTTTGAGCTGAAAAGTGACTGCCCTTACCTGAAATGAAGTCTTGCTTGTAGGAAGACTCAGAGCCTGGGATTTAACTCCATTTCTGAAGGCAAACACACAGCATAGTTCTCATCCATGGATGACACTCTGCTTTAGAAAGAAGCACGCTCTTGCTTTCTAGAGTCTCTAAGACAGCAGGAAACGTGAGTGTGCTGAGAACAAAAGAACGGTGTTTCCTACACATATGGACCACATCTAGTCCAACTCTTCTTATGAAACTGATACAAAGCACTGGTCCTCTAACATCCAATGCTTGTCAGTTAAGATGAGAAACGTGTGAGCTTCGTAAACGATGTAGTTCCTTTGAGCAGAAAAGTGACTGCCCTTACCTGAAACGAAGTCTTGCTTGTAGGGAGACACAGAGCATGGGATTTAACTCCATTTCTGAAGTGAAACACACAGCAGTGTTCTCATCCATTGATCACCCTCTGCGTTAGAACAAGAAGCATGCTCTTGCTTTCTAGAGTCTCTAAGACAGCAGGAAACGTGAGTTAGCTGAGAACAAAAGAACGGTGTTTCCTACACATATGGACTATATCTAGTCAAAATCTGCTTCTGAAACTGATACAAAGTACTGGTCCTCTTACATTAAATGCTTGTCTGTTAAGATGAGAAACGTGTGAGCTCCGTGAAAGATGTAGTTCGTTTGAGCTGAAAAGTGACTGCCCTTACCTGAAATGAAGTCTTGCTTGTAGGAAGACATAGAGCCTGGGATTTAACTACTTTTCTGAAGGGAAACACACAGCATAGTTTTCATCCATGGATCACACTCTGCTTTAGAGCGAGAAGCACACTCTTGCTTTCTAGAGTCCCTAAGACAACAGGAAATCTGAGTGTGCCCAGAACAAAAGAAGGGTGTTTCCTACACATATGGACCATATCTAGTCCAAATCTGCTTCTGAAACAGATACAAAGCACTGACCCTCTAACTTCCAATGCTTGTCAGTTAAGATGAGAAACGTGTGAGCTCAGTGAACGATGTAGTTCTTTTGAGCAGAAAAGTGACTGCCCTTACCTGAAACGAAGTCTTGCTTGTAAGAAGACTCAGAGCCTGGGATTTAACTCCATTTCTGAAGGCAAACACATAGCATAGTTCTCATCCATGGATCACACTCTGCTTTAGAGCGAGAAGCACGCTCTTGCTTTTTAGATTCTCTAAGACAGCAGGAAACGTGAGTGTGCTGAGAACAAAAGAACGGTGTTTCCTACACATATGGACCATATCTAGTCCAACTTTTCTTCTGAAACTGACACAAAGCACTGGTCCTCTAACATCCAATGCTTGTCAGTTAAGATGAGAAACGTTTGATCTTCGTGAACGATGTAGTTCCTTTTAGCAGAAAAGTGACTGCCCTTACCTGAAACGAAGTCCTGCTTGTAGGGAGACACAGAGCATATGATATAACTCCATTTCTGAAGTTATACACACAGCATAGTCTCATCCATGGATCACACTCTGTTTTAGAGCGAGAAGCACGCTCTTGCTTTCTAGAGTCTCTAAGACAGCAGGAAACGTGAGTGTGCCCAGAACAAAAGATGGGTGTTTCCTACACATATCGACCATATGTAGTCCAAATCTGATTCTGAAACTGATACAAAGCACTAGTCCTCTAACATCCAATGCTTGTCTGTTAAGATGAGAAACGTGTGAGCTCCGTGAAAGATGTAGTTCGTTTGAGCTGAAAAGTGACTGCCCTTACCTGAAACGAAGTCTTGCATGTAGGAAGACATAGAGCCTGGGATTTAACTACTTTTCTGAAGGGAAACACACAGCATAGTTTTCATCCATGGATCACACTCTGCTTTAGAGCGAGAAGCACACTCTTGCTTTCTAGAGTCCCAAAGACAGCAGGAAATCTGAGTGTGCCCAGAACAAAAGAAGGGTGTTTCCTACAAATATGGACCATATCTAGTCCAAATCTGCTTCTGAAACTGATACAAAGCACTGACCCTCTAACATCCAATGCTTGTCACTTAAGATGAGAAACGTGTGAGCTCAGTGAACGATGTAGTTCGTTTGAGCAGAAAAGTGACTGCCCTTACCTGAAACGAAGTCTTGCTTGTAGGAAGACTCAGAACCTGGGATTTAACTCCATTTCTGAAGGCAAACACACAGCATAGTTCTCATGCATGGATCACACTCTGCTTTAGAGTGAGAAGCACATTCTTGCTGTCTAGAGTCTCTAAGACAGCAGGAAACGTGAGTGTGCTGAGAAAAAAAGAACGGTGTTTCCTACACATACGGACCATATCTAGTCCAACTCTTCTTCTGAAACTGATACAAAGCACTGGTCCTCTAACATCCAATGCTTGTCTGTTAAGATGAGAAACGTGTGAGCTCCGTGAAAGATGTAGTTCGTTTGAGCTGAAAAGTGACTGCCCTTACCTGAAACGAAGTCTTGCTTGTAGGAAGACATAGAGCTTGGGATTTAACTACTTTTCTGAAGGGAAACACACAGCATAGTTTTCATCCATGGATCACACTCTGCTTTAGAGCGAGAAGCACGCTCTTGCTTTCTAGAGTCTCTAAGACAGCAGGAAATCTGAGTGTGCCCAGAACAAAAGAACGGTGTTTCCTACACATACGGACCATATCTAGTCCAACTCTTCTTCTGAAACTGATACAAAGCACTGGTCCTCTAAAATCCAATGCTTGTCAGTTAAGATGAGAAACGTGTGAGCTTTGTGAATGATGTAGTTCCTTTGAACTGAAAAGTGACTGCCCTTACATGAAACGAAGTCTTGCTTGTAGTAAGACACAGAGCCTGGGATTTAAGTCCATATCTTAAGGGAAACACACAGCATAGTTCTCATCCATGGATCACACTCTGCTTTAGAGCGA
The DNA here is from genome assembly GCA_949786385.1 of Onychomys leucogaster. NCBI lineage: Eukaryota > Metazoa > Chordata > Mammalia > Rodentia > Cricetidae > Onychomys > Onychomys leucogaster. Next base: position 3,713,715 of record CATKUP010000035.1, read on the forward strand.
GAATCACACTCTTGCTTTCTAGAGTCTCTAAGTCAGCAGGAAATCTGAGTGTGCCCAGAAAAAAATAACGGTGTTTCCTACACATTTGGGCAATATCTAGTCCAAATCTGCTTCTGAAACTGATACAAAGCACTGACACTCTAACTTAAAATGCTTGTCATTTAAGATGAGAAACGTGTGAGCTCAGTGAACGATGTAGTTCGTTTGAGCTGAAAAGTGACTGCCCTTACCTGAAATGAAGTCTTGCTTGTAGGAAGACTCAGAGCCTGGGATTTAACTCCATTTCTGAAGGCAAACACACAGCATAGTTCTCATCCATGGATGACACTCTGCTTTAGAAAGAAGCACGCTCTTGCTTTCTAGAGTCTCTAAGACAGCAGGAAACGTGAGTGTGCTGAGAACAAAAGAACGGTGTTTCCTACACATATGGACCACATCTAGTCCAACTCTTCTTATGAAACTGATACAAAGCACTGGTCCTCTAACATCCAATGCTTGTCAGTTAAGATGAGAAACGTGTGAGCTTCGTAAACGATGTAGTTCCTTTGAGCAGAAAAGTGACTGCCCTTACCTGAAACGAAGTCTTGCTTGTAGGGAGACACAGAGCATGGGATTTAACTCCATTTCTGAAGTGAAACACACAGCAGTGTTCTCATCCATTGATCACCCTCTGCGTTAGAACAAGAAGCATGCTCTTGCTTTCTAGAGTCTCTAAGACAGCAGGAAACGTGAGTTAGCTGAGAACAAAAGAACGGTGTTTCCTACACATATGGACTATATCTAGTCAAAATCTGCTTCTGAAACTGATACAAAGTACTGGTCCTCTTACATTAAATGCTTGTCTGTTAAGATGAGAAACGTGTGAGCTCCGTGAAAGATGTAGTTCGTTTGAGCTGAAAAGTGACTGCCCTTACCTGAAATGAAGTCTTGCTTGTAGGAAGACATAGAGCCTGGGATTTAACTACTTTTCTGAAGGGAAACACACAGCATAGTTTTCATCCATGGATCACACTCTGCTTTAGAGCGAGAAGCACACTCTTGCTTTCTAGAGTCCCTAAGACAACAGGAAATCTGAGTGTGCCCAGAACAAAAGAAGGGTGTTTCCTACACATATGGACCATATCTAGTCCAAATCTGCTTCTGAAACAGATACAAAGCACTGACCCTCTAACTTCCAATGCTTGTCAGTTAAGATGAGAAACGTGTGAGCTCAGTGAACGATGTAGTTCTTTTGAGCAGAAAAGTGACTGCCCTTACCTGAAACGAAGTCTTGCTTGTAAGAAGACTCAGAGCCTGGGATTTAACTCCATTTCTGAAGGCAAACACATAGCATAGTTCTCATCCATGGATCACACTCTGCTTTAGAGCGAGAAGCACGCTCTTGCTTTTTAGATTCTCTAAGACAGCAGGAAACGTGAGTGTGCTGAGAACAAAAGAACGGTGTTTCCTACACATATGGACCATATCTAGTCCAACTTTTCTTCTGAAACTGACACAAAGCACTGGTCCTCTAACATCCAATGCTTGTCAGTTAAGATGAGAAACGTTTGATCTTCGTGAACGATGTAGTTCCTTTTAGCAGAAAAGTGACTGCCCTTACCTGAAACGAAGTCCTGCTTGTAGGGAGACACAGAGCATATGATATAACTCCATTTCTGAAGTTATACACACAGCATAGTCTCATCCATGGATCACACTCTGTTTTAGAGCGAGAAGCACGCTCTTGCTTTCTAGAGTCTCTAAGACAGCAGGAAACGTGAGTGTGCCCAGAACAAAAGATGGGTGTTTCCTACACATATCGACCATATGTAGTCCAAATCTGATTCTGAAACTGATACAAAGCACTAGTCCTCTAACATCCAATGCTTGTCTGTTAAGATGAGAAACGTGTGAGCTCCGTGAAAGATGTAGTTCGTTTGAGCTGAAAAGTGACTGCCCTTACCTGAAACGAAGTCTTGCATGTAGGAAGACATAGAGCCTGGGATTTAACTACTTTTCTGAAGGGAAACACACAGCATAGTTTTCATCCATGGATCACACTCTGCTTTAGAGCGAGAAGCACACTCTTGCTTTCTAGAGTCCCAAAGACAGCAGGAAATCTGAGTGTGCCCAGAACAAAAGAAGGGTGTTTCCTACAAATATGGACCATATCTAGTCCAAATCTGCTTCTGAAACTGATACAAAGCACTGACCCTCTAACATCCAATGCTTGTCACTTAAGATGAGAAACGTGTGAGCTCAGTGAACGATGTAGTTCGTTTGAGCAGAAAAGTGACTGCCCTTACCTGAAACGAAGTCTTGCTTGTAGGAAGACTCAGAACCTGGGATTTAACTCCATTTCTGAAGGCAAACACACAGCATAGTTCTCATGCATGGATCACACTCTGCTTTAGAGTGAGAAGCACATTCTTGCTGTCTAGAGTCTCTAAGACAGCAGGAAACGTGAGTGTGCTGAGAAAAAAAGAACGGTGTTTCCTACACATACGGACCATATCTAGTCCAACTCTTCTTCTGAAACTGATACAAAGCACTGGTCCTCTAACATCCAATGCTTGTCTGTTAAGATGAGAAACGTGTGAGCTCCGTGAAAGATGTAGTTCGTTTGAGCTGAAAAGTGACTGCCCTTACCTGAAACGAAGTCTTGCTTGTAGGAAGACATAGAGCTTGGGATTTAACTACTTTTCTGAAGGGAAACACACAGCATAGTTTTCATCCATGGATCACACTCTGCTTTAGAGCGAGAAGCACGCTCTTGCTTTCTAGAGTCTCTAAGACAGCAGGAAATCTGAGTGTGCCCAGAACAAAAGAACGGTGTTTCCTACACATACGGACTATATGTAGTCCAAATCTGCTTCTGAAACTGATACAAAGCACTGACACTCTAACTTCCAATGCTTGTCAGTTAAGATGAGAAATGTGTGAGCTCAGTGAACGATGTAGTTCGTTTAAGCAGAAAAGTGACTGCCCTTACCTGAAACGAAGTCTTGCTTGTAGGAAGACTCAGAGCCTGGGATTTAACTCCATTTCTGAAGGCAAACACACAGCATAGTTCTCATCCATGGATCACACTCTGCTTTAGAAAGAAGCACGCTCTTGCTTTCTAGAGTCTCTAAGACAGCAGGAAACGTGAGTGTGCTGACAACAAAAGAACGGTGTTTCCTACACATAGGCACCATATCTAGTCCAACTCTGCTTCTGAAACAGATACAAAACACTGGTCCTCTAACATCCAATGCTTGTCAGTTAAGATGAGAAACGTGTGAGCTTCGTAAACGATGTAGTTCCTTTGAACTGAAAAGTGACTGCCATTACATGAAACGAAGTCTTGCTTGTAGTAAGACACAGAGCCTGGGATTTAAGTCCATTTCTGAAGGGAAACACACAGCATAGTCTCATCCATTGATCACCCTCTGTGTTAGAACAAGAAGCATGCTCTTGCTTTCTAGAGTCTCTAAGACAGCAGGAAACGTGAGTTTGCTTAGAACAAAAGAACGGTGTTTCCTACACATATGGACAATATCTAGTCGAAATCTGCTTGTGAAACTGATACAAAGCACTGGTCCTCTAACATGCAATGCTTGTCTGTTAAGATGAGAAACGTGTGAGCTCCGTGAAAGATGTAGTTCGTTTGAGCTGAAAAGTGACTGCCCTTACCTGAAACGAAGTCTTGCTTGTAGGAAGACATAGAGCCTGGGATTTAACTACTTTTCTGAAGGGAAACACACAGCATAGTTTTCATCCATGGATCACACTCTGCTTTAGAGCGAGAAGCACACTCTTGCTTTCTAGAGTCTCTAAGACAGCAGGAAATCTGAGTGTGCCCAGAACAAAAGAAGGGTGTTTCCTACACATATGGACCATATCTAGTCCAAATCTGCTTCTGAAACTGATACAAGCACTGACCCTCTAACATCCAATGCTTGTCAGTTAAGATGAGAAACGTGTGAGCTCAGTGAACGATGTAGTTCGTTTGAGCAGAAAAGTGACTGCCCTTACCTGAAACGAAGTCTTGCTTGTAGGAAGACTCAGAACCTGGGATTTCACTCCATTTCTGAAGGAAACCACACAGCAGTGTTCTCATCCATTGATCACCCTCTGCATTAGAACAAGAAGCATGCTCTTGCTTTCTAGAGTCTCTAAGACAGCAGGAAACGTGAGTTTGCTTAGAAGAAAAGAACAGTGTTTCCTACACATATGGACAATATCTAGTCGAAATCTGCTTCTGAAACTGATACAAAGCACTGGTCCTCTAACATCCAATGCTTGTCTGTTAAGATGAGAAACGTGTGAGCTCCGTGAAAGATGTAGTTCGTTTGAGCTGAAAAGTGACTGCCCTTACCTGAAACGAAGTCTTGCTTGTAGGAAGACATAGAGCCTGGGATTTAACTACTTTTCTGAAGGGAATCACACAGCATAGTTTTCATCCATGGATCACACTCTGCTTTAGAGCGAGAAGCACGAACTTGCTTTCTAGAGTCTCTAAGACAGCAGGAAACGTGAGTGTGCTGACAACAAAAGAACTGTGTTTCCTACACATACGGACCATATCTAGTCCAACTCTTCTTCTGAAACTGATACAAAGCACTGGTCCTCTAAAATCCAATGCTTGTCAGTTAAGATGAGAAACGTGTGAGCTTTGTGAATGATGTAGTTCCTTTGAACTGAAAAGTGACTGCCCTTACATGAAACAAAGTCTTGCTTGTAGTAAGACACAGAGCCTGGGATTTAAGTCCATTTCTGAAGGGAAACACACAGCATAGTTCTCATCCATGGATCACACTCTGCTTTAGAGTGAGAAGCACCCTCTTGCTTTCTAGAGTCTCTAAGACAGCAGGAAATCTGAGTGTGCCCAGAACAAAAGAACGGTGTTTCCTACACATATGGACCATATCTAGTCCAAATCTGCTTCTGAAACTGATACAAAGCACTGACACTCTAACTTCCCATGCTTGTCAGTTAAGATGAGAAACGTGTGAGCTTCTTGAACGATGTAGTTCGTTTGAGCAGAAAAGTGACTGCCCTTACCTGAAACGAATTCTTGCTTGTAGGAAGACTCAGAGCCTGGGATTTAACTCCATTTCTGATGTGAAACACACAGCATAGTTCTCATCCATGGATCACACTCTGCTTTAGAGCGAGAAGCACGCTCTTGCTTTCTAAAGTCTCTAAGACAGCAGGAAACGTGAGTGTGCTGACAACAAAAGAACGGTGTTTCCTACACATAGGGACCATATGTAGTCCAACTCTGCTTCTGAAACAGATACAAAGCGCTGGTCCTCTAACATCCAATGCTTGTCAGTTAAGATGAGAAACCTGTGAGCTTCGTAAACGATGTAGTTCCTTTGAGCTGAAAAGTGACTGCCCTTACATGAAACGAAGTCTTGCTTGTAGTAAGACACAGAGCCTGGGATTTAAGTCCATTTCTGAAGGGAAACACACAGCATAGTTCTCATCCATGGATCACACTCTGCTTTAGAGCGAGAAGCACACTCATGCTTTCTAGAGTCTCTAAGACAGCAGGAAATATGAGTGTGCCCAGAACAAAAGAATGGTGTTTCCTACACATATGGACCATATCTAGTCCAAATCTGCTTCTGAAACTGATACAAAGCACTGACACTCTAACTTCCAATGCTTGTCAGTTAAGATGAGAAATGTGTGAGCTCAGTGAACGATGTAGTTCCTTTGAGCAGAAAAGTGACTGCCCTTACCTGAAACGAAGTCTTGCTTGTAGGAAGACTCAGAGCCTGGGATTTAACTCCATTTCTGAAGGCAAACACACAGCATAGTTCTCATCCATGGATCACACTCTGCTTTAGAAAGAAGCACGCTCTTGCTTTCTAGATTCTCTAAGACAGCAGGAAACGTGAGTGTGCTGAGAACAAAAGAACGGTGTTTCCTACACATACGGACCACATCTAGTCCAACTCTTCTTCTGAAACTGATACAAAGCACTGGTCCTCTAACATCCAATGCTTGTCAGTTAAGATGAGAAACGTGTGAGCTTCGTGAACGATGTAGTTCGTTTGAGCAGAAAAGTGACTGCCCTTACCTGAAAAGAAGTCTTGCTTGTAGGAAGACTCAGAGCCTGGGATTTAACTCCATTTCTGATGTGAAACACACAGCAGTGTTCTCATCCATGGATCACACTCTGCTTTAAGCGAGAAGCACGCTCTTGCTTTCTAAAGTCTCTAAGACAGCAGGAAACGTGAGTGTGCTGACAACAAAAGAAAGGTGTTTCCTACACATAGGGACCATATCTAGTCCAACTCTGCTTCTGAAACAGATACAAAGCACTGGTCCTCTAACATTCAATGCTTGTCAGTTAAGATGAGAAACGTGTGAGCTTCGTAAACGATGTAGTTCCTTTGAACTGAAAAGTGACTGCCCTTACATGAAACGAAGTCTTGCTTGTAGTAAGACACAGAGCCTGGGATTTAAGTCCATTTCTTAAGGGAAACACACAGCATAGTTCTCATCCATGGATCACACTCTGCTTTAGAGCGAGAAGCACACTCTTGCATTCTAGAGTCTCTAAGACAGCAGGAAATCTGAGTGTGCCCAGAACAAAAGAACGGTGTTTCCTACACATATGGACCATATCTCGTCCAAATCTGCTTCTGAAACTGATACAAAGCACTGACACTCTAACTTCCAATGCTTGTCAGTTAAGATGAGAAATGTGTGAGCTCAGTGAACGATGTAGTTCGTTTGAGCAGAAAAGTGACTGCCCTTACCTGAAACGAAGTCTTGCTTGTAGGAAGACTCAGAGCCTGGGATTTAACTCCATTTCTGAAGGCAAACGCACAGCATAGTTCTCATCCATGGATCACACTCTGCTTTAGTAAGAAGCACGCTCTTGCTTTCTAGAGTCTCTAAGACAGCAGGAAACGTGAGTGTGCTGAGAACAAAAGAACGGTGTTTCCTACACATAAGGACCACATCTAGTCCAACTCTTCTTCTGAAACTGATACAAAGCACTGGTTCTCTAACATCCAATGCTTGTCAGTTAAGATGAGAAACGTGTGAGCTTCGTGAACGATGTAGTTCCTTTGAGCAGAAAAGTGACTGCCCTTACCTGAAACGAAGTCTTGCTTGTAGGAAGACTCAGAGCCTGGGATTTAACTCCATTTCTGATGTGAAACACACAGCAGTGTTCTCATCCATGGATCACACTCTGCTTTAAGCGAGAAGCACGCTCTTGCTTTCTAAAGTCTCTAAGACAGCAGGAAACGTGAGTGTGCTGACAACAAAAGAACGGTGTTTCCTACACATAGGGACCATATCTAGTCCAACTCTGCTTCTGAAACAGATACAAAGCACTGGTCCTCTAACATCCAATGCTTGTCAGTTAAGATGAGAAACGTGTGAGCTTCGTAAACGATGTAGTTCCTTTTAGCTGAAAAGTGACTGCCCTTACCTGAAAGGAAGTCTTGCTTGTAGGGAGACACAGAGCATGGGATTTAACTCCATTTGTGAAGTGAAACACACAGCATTGTCTCATCCATTGATCACCCTCTGCGTTAGAACAAGAAGCATGCTCTTGCTTTCTAGAGTCTCTAAGACAGAAGGAAACGTGAGTTTGCTTAGAACAAAAGAACGGTGTTTCCTACACATACGGCCTATATGTAGTCCAAATCTTCATCTGAAACAGATAGAATGCACTGGTCCTCTAATATCCAATGCTTGTCATTTAAGAAGAGAAACGTGTGAGCTTCGTGAAAGATGTAGTTCATTTGAGCTGAAAAGTGACTGCCCTTACCTGAATTGAAGTCTTGCTTGTAGGAAGACTCAGAGCCTGGGATTTAACTCCATTTCTGAAGGGAAACACACAGCATAGTTCTCATCCATGGATCACACTCTGATTTAGAGCGAGAAGCACACTCTTGCTTTCTAGAGTCTCTAATACAGCAGGAAATCTGAGTGTGCCCAGAACAAAAGAACGGTGTTTTCTACACATATGGACCATATGTAGTCCAAATCTGCTTCTGAAACTGATACAAAGTACTGACCTTCTAACATCCAATGGTTGTCAGTTAAGATGAGAAACGTGTGAGCTCGTGAACGATGTAGTTCGTTTGAGCAGAAAAGTGACTGCCCTTACCTGAATTGAAGCCTTGCTTGTAGGAAGACTCAGAGTCTGGGATATTTCTCCATTTCTGAAGTAAAACACACAGCAGTGTAATCATCCATTCATCACACTCTGCTTTAGAACAAGAAGCACGCTCCTGCTTTCTAAAGTCTCTAAGACAGCAGGAAACGTGAGTGTGCTGAGAACAAAAGAATGGTGTTTCCTACACATATGGACCATATGTAGTCCAACTCTGCTTCTGAAACAGATACAAAGCACTGGAACTCTAACATCCAATGCTTGTCAGTTAAGATGAGAAACGTATGAGCTCAGTGAACGATGTAGTTCTTTTGAGCTGAAAAGTGACTGCCCTTACCTGAAACGAAGTCTTGCTTGTAGGGAGACTCAGAGCCTGGGATTTAACTCCATTTCTGAAGTGAAACACACAGCATAGTTCTCATCCATGGATCACACTCTGGTTTAGAGCGAGAAGCACGCTCTTGCTTTCTAGAGTCTCTAAGACAGCAGGAAACGTGAGTGTGCTGAGAACAAAAGAACGGTGTTTCCTACACATACGGACCATATCTAGTCCAACTCTTCTTCTGAAACTGATAGAATGCACTGTTCCTCTAACATCCAATGCTTGTCAGTTAAGATGAGAAACGTGTGAGCTTTGTGAATGATGTAGTTCCTTTGAACTGAAAAGTGACTGCCCTTACCTGAAACGAATTCTTGCTTTTAGTTAGACACAGAGCCTGGGATTTAAGTCCATTTCTGAAGGGAAACACACAGCATAGTTCTCATCCATGGATCAAACTCTGCTTTAGAGCGAGAAGCACACTCTAGCTTTCTAGAGTCTCTAATACAGCAGGAAATCTGAGTGTGCCCAGAACAAAGAACGGTGTTTCCTACACATATGGACATTATATAGTCCAACTCTGCTTCTGAAACTGACAAAAAACACTGTTCCTCTAAAATCCAATGCTTGTCTGTTAAGATGAGAAACGTGTGAGCTTCGTGAACGATGTAGTTCGTTTGAGCTGAAAAGTGACTGCCCTTACCTGAAACGAAGTCTTGCCTGTAGGAAGACACAGAGCCTGGGATTTAACTCCATTTCTGAAGGGAACCACACAGCATAGTTTTCATCCATGGATCACACTCTGCTTTAGAGCAAGAGGCACGCTCTTGCTTTCTAGATTCTCTAATACAGCAGGAAATCTGAGTGTGCCCAGAACAAAAGAACGGTGTTTCCTACACATACCCACTATATGTAGTCCAAATCTGCTTCTGAAACTGATACAAAGTACTGACCTTCTAACATCCAATGGTTGTCAGTTAAGATGAGAAACGTGTGAGCTCGTGAACGATGTAGTTTGTTTGAGCAGAAAAGTGACTGCCCTTACCTGAATTGAAGTCTTGCTTGTAGGAAGACTCAGAGCCTGGGATTTAACTCCATTTCTGATGTGAAACACACAGCAGTGTTCTCATACATGGATCACACTCTGGTTTAGAGCGAGAAGCACGCTCTTGCTTTCTAGAGTCTCTAAGACAGCAGGAAACGTGAGTGTGCTGAGAACAAAAGAACGGTGTTTCCTACACATACGGACCATATCTAGTCCAACTCTTCTTCTGAAACTGATAGAATGCACTGTTCCTCTAACATCCAATGCTTGTCAGTTAAGATGAGAAACGTGTGAGCTTTGTGAATGATGTAGTTCCTTTGAACTGAAAAGTGACTGCCCTTACCTGAAACGAATTCTTGCTTTTAGTTAGACACAGAGCCTGGGATTTAAGTCCATTTCTGAAGGGAAACACACAGCATAGTTCTCATCCATGGATCAAACTCTGCTTTAGAGCGAGAAGCACACTCTAGCTTTCTAGAGTCTCTAATACAGCAGGAAATCTGAGTGTGCCCAGAACAAAGAACGGTGTTTCCTACACATATGGACATTATATAGTCCAACTCTGCTTCTGAAACTGATAAAAAACACTGTTCCTCTAAAATCCAATGCTTGTCTGTTAAGATGAGAAACGTGTGAGCTTCGTGAACGATGTAGTTCGTTTGAGCTGAAAAGTGACTGCCCTTACCTGAAACGAAGTCTTGCCTGTAGGAAGACACAGAGCCTGGGATTTAACTCCATTTCTGAAGGGAACCACACAGCATAGTTTTCATCCATGGATCACACTCTGCTTTAGAGCAAGAGGCACGCTCTTGCTTTCTAGATTCTCTACTACAGCAGGAAATCTGAGTGTGCCCAGAACAAAAGAACGGTGTTTCCTACACATACCCACTATATGTAGTCCAAATCTGCTTCTGAAACTGATACAAGGTCTGACCTTCTAACATCCAATGGTTGTCAGTTAAGATGAGAAACGTGTGAGCTCGTGAACGATGTAGTTTGTTTGAGCAGAAAAGTGACTGCCCTTACCTGAATTGAAGTCTTGCTTGTAGGAAGACTCAGAGCCTGGGATTTAACTCCATTTCTGATGTGAAACACACAGCAGTGTTCTCATACATGGATCACACTCTGGTTTAGAGCGAGAAGCACGCTCTTGCTTTCTAGAGTCTCTAAGACAGCAGGAAACGTGAGTGTGCTCACAACAAAAGAAAGGTGTTTCCTACACATAGGGACCATATCTAGTCCAACTCTGCTTCTGAAACAGATACAAAGCACTGGTCCTCTAACATCCAATGCTTGTCAGTTAAGATGAGAAACGTGTGAGCTTCGTAAACGATGTAGTTCCTTTGAACTGAAAAGTGACTACCCTTACATGAAACGAAGTCTTGCTTGTAGTAAGACATAGAGCCTGGGATTTAAGTCCATTTCTGAAGGGAAACACACAGCATAGTTCTCATCCATGGATCACACTCTGCTTTAGAGGGAGA